>OU383779.1:37453137-38818467 GCA_910950805.1 Acrocephalus scirpaceus scirpaceus | reverse complement strand
AAGAGTTGGGACATGATGATGAACCATATTTATGCCATAAAGTAAAACACTAGAAATTTTACCTCAACAAGAAGAAGAGGTTCTTTACTCTGAGGGTGGCAGAGCACTGGAACAGCTGCCCAGGGAGGGTGTGGAGTCTCCCTCTCTGGACATATTCCAAACCCACCTAGATGTGTCCCTGTGTCACCTGCTCCAGGTGACCCTGTCTTGGCAGGGGTGTGATCTCCTGAGGCCCCTTCCAGCCCTGACAGTTCTGTGCTTCTGTCATCCTTGTAGGTCCCTTCCAACTCAGAGCATACCGGGGTCCACAGTGCTAAACAGCCATACCAGCCTTTTGGCACACATCACTGCTTGTATGCTCAAAAAGGATGGAATGCTTGGGTTCTTCAGTTTGGCTTCTACATAGTCTGTGTAATACTGGAAAACAATTTCAGATTCTGTTGTTAGGCTCAGAATCACAAAGAAGCACAAGGCGATGGAAGCTCTAGGAGGTTACCTGATTAACAGGCATACTTGTTTACATTGGGCCAGATTTGTAATAACTAATAATTTCTTGATCCATCAGTAAAGACACAGTGGTGGGAGCCTGGCACAGGAGGAATTTAGTCTAAAAATGAGCCTGTTTTGTTTGAGTCATTGGGACAACTTGCTGCCTTATGTCAGTCATGCTCCTGCTAATGTCACTGTGATTCCAGAGGCATAATGTTTTCTTCTCTTGTGAAACTTATTTCATTTGTGGCATAATCCACTGTATCTTCCAATTTACTGGAAGAATTATTCCCATGTTGTTGCCTCCTTTCACTATGATCTGAAAAAAAGAGCGAACATGAAGATTATCATAAATAAAACACATAATTAAAAGATTAATCCACCTAAGCCTGAAGAACAGTATTTTATTTCTAGTTTCTAGAAATTTATGCAACTTGGTTCTAATTTGCATCCAGCATTACATTTAGAACTAGCTGAGGCTAGAATTATGAGCTAACACAAGTCAGTACTGTCTACAATATTTCATTTAAAAAATCCTAAGTAACCACAGAAATGTCAGGCTTAACATGACTCGAACTTCTTGACTTTCTTCCACCTCCTTTTGTTATACGTCAAAAATTAAGATCATTACTCCAGTTCTTATGAACATTGATTGCTTTATGAGTAATTTAATAAATGACAAGTGGGTAGTCCAAGAGCTCACTGAGCTTTACTAACATTGTGTTTCATTATTATGGTGTGTGTGCATCTTCCACAATTAAAATAAGCCCAGTTTAATACATTTTCCTGTTCTTCCCCTGCAAACAAAACCCAAGCCATGCATTTCTGCCAAATGAGAAAGTTGAGTATGGACCTACAAAAACACAGCCAAAGAACTGCTGCTTGCATCCAAATTGGAACAAGAAGCAGTCTCCAGATCCTTCCTTCTCTGTCACAAACCAGTTGTAGAGTTGTAACTCCTACTCACCTGCATATTTCTTGTGCATTTGAATAATACAGGCAAGGATACTAATTTCATCATCTCCTCAGCTACATGTTTTCACATTTGTGATAAAGCAACACTTTCAAGCTCTAGCCCTGTGACAAAGATTCTTGAAATTAGGAATGTTTAGCCTGGGGGAAAAAAAAAAAGGGCTCAGGGAACCTTATCACTCTCTGCAGCGACATGAGAAGAGGTTGCAGTCAGGGGAGGTTCATCTCTTCTCCACCCCGCAAAAAAAGTAATAGGACAAGAGAAAGCAGACTCAAAATGTGCCAAAGAAGGTTTAGATTGAATATTAGGAAGAATTTCCCCACTGGAACAGGATGCCCAGAAGAGTCACATTCCCTGGAAAGATATGAAAAGTGTGTGGATATAGCACTTAAGCACATAGTTTAATGATGCACTTAATGACCTTAAGGGTCTTCTCCAACATAAATGTTTCTGTGAAACTAAATAAAATTTCGAATTTCTTAGAAAAAGCCTAACAAAGACAATATGAAATCACTTCTTTCAAGAGATTGTCTCTAACTTAGCCTTAAAAAGGAGGATGACTTGTTAAAGCCATTATACTTTTCCTCAAGCTGCCCCAGTCTCCAGTGGAGGATTTTATAGGAGAAAACCTAACTTAATTGGTTAGGTAAGCTGGAGACATTCTAGCAAATGGTGAGAGCCACTGAAGGACATGATGGATAAGTCCATATCCTGACAGAAAGGTAGTGTATTTATAGTGTTCTTGGGGGTCTGGTAGGGATCTTAAATCTCTACTGGAAATGTTGTGAAAAATGAGTATTGTTGTGATATTTTCCATGTCAATTTCTGATTATTGGGTTTTGTTTGTTTGTTTGTTTTTGTTGTTTTGTTTTTGCTATTGTTATAGGTAAGGCTTCCTAAGGAGAGGCTGGACTAGATTTATTCAAGTCCATCATGGCGAGTCCAGGAGGCACCAACACATTTACATTGCTGTGGGAGTACTGGGTTAACTCTGACGCCGTCCCTGGCTCTCCTAGGGATGTTTGGGGTCACAGTCTGTTGCTATGGTAGCAGTGGCTTACTGGGTGTGTTTGGGGTGTCTGCTCTTTCAGGGCACTCTGCATAGCATCTTCGTGGTGGAGGGAAGCCTGAGGAGGCTCTGGAGGCATAAACTGGTTTTGGAGGGACTGCCTGTCCTGAGGAACTTCTCCTGCAAACGCGACTGTGGTGGTGGGTGAGTTAATAATACCCTGTGACCAAACCATTACTAAAAGCCCCTAACTCTCTCTTTTTTCCACCTGTTTACCCTTAAAATGTTCAAAGTCATTACAGGAACAACCGCAAGGTGTCACAATTGTCCCACATGCCAAGTTCCTGTCCCAGAAAACAGTGTAATTTGTACACTCAAACTCTGCTGTCGTTTACAGAGTGATCACAAGGGTTTACAAGTTGTAAGTCAAAGTGCTGAAAAGACGTATGGTTACCATGCATGTGTATATCAACTTTAAAATTAAATTAAGCTTTACAAAGGGGCTTTCCACATCAGGAGCAAGGGACAAAAAAGAAAGTGCAGAGCTTCTGCTTATATAAATAAAGTTGAGTGTTAACAAAGTGATTTCAAAAACTGCAGGGTTTGGGAAGAGGTTTAATGAGGAAGAGCCAAAAGGATGAAAACCTGCACTTTACTCCCCGGAGGGATTTTTTCAAGTGTCATAGTCTTGCAATAGCATTTACTTGTATCTGGGACAGGACTGGTGCCCATAAGGGGATGTGAAGGGAGATGTATCCAGAGACAATAGTGTGGTTTTCCATGGATTTGCATGAGGGTAGTACCAACTTCCTTCTGACAGTTGTCTGTATTGTAGCCTCAGCAATGCTATAATGTGTGGGGTTGCTTTTAAAGGGTTTATGTCCTGGGAATTTTGTACCTCTGCCCAATCAAGGATGTGGTGTTCCAAGTGTTCTGTCTATGTATTAATCTGGATTTGGGTTCTTGGTGCTTACACTGTGCCTAGAGAGGAATCCTAAAGAGTTATAATCTCTCTATAGAATTGAATATTACTAATTCAAAACTGTATTTGAGGTTAAAATTCCCTAAACATAAAAGAATAAAAAAGTAAGGTGGTACTTTGAATAGGCATTTACATTATTAATCTGTCTTATAGTTATTTATAGGCTAGTTATTTGGATTCAAGTTAGGAATAAATGGCATCTGAACTAGATGTTATCTTCATAGACATGAAGAGGGTTATTTTAGCTGTAAATGAAGACAAACAGAACTCACGTGAAGAATATCAGTTAAGAAAGGTCAGACTCTTATTCAGGGAAAGGTTAGGGAAGTGGTTTGCTAGACCTCAGGACTGTTCCAGTAGTGCTGCAGACTCATTGAGGAAAAAGAGCAGTATCTCCAGTTACACAGCATAGACATCCATGGATATTGCGTGCTTTCCAGTCCTTTCAGCATTGCATAGAGTTGGAAAGAATCTTGAGGGCTTGTAGCTGATTTAAGAAAGGAAATAATACCTTTTACTTTGATGTACTTTAAATCCTCTTCAATAGTGTGGTTGACTGGTTGATTTAAACAGCAGATGAGAGGTCTAACATGAAAGTGGCATTTATTTGCTTTTTTGTGCAGGTTGATCCAGGCAACTGTCTTGTTTATGTTAAACATGATATTTGTGTATCAGGTCTGTGTTTGTATACCTGTTCTGAACCAGATGGGGAAAGAAATTGTGCATATTTCCCTTTCTCTTAGTGTATTTATACTTCTCTTTCTTAATGCAAAAAAAAAAAATGTTCACATACATTTTAATACTGGAATACGCCATCAGAGTCTCACTTAAAATGTGTCTTATTTTGGAGCATTCAGAGTTTATTTGTGAGTATGAATTAGGGTAACCAGTAACTACCCTTCAAAGTAAGCTGAAATATGCCTCTTCTATTGACATAGAACATGAATTTTTGAGCAGTTTGCTTCTTAACTGACTTCTTTCTTCTCACTATTGGAATGATAAAACAAGTAGACCTAGTAGATGGTCTTCATCTGGTTGTTGTGAAGTGCAGTGGGCAGATCAATGGTGATAGCAAATTTATTTGATTTGAGATCAAATTATTTGATCAATTTAAATAATTAATTTCTTTGATTTGTTGTAAAATTGGGGCAACTATAATCATGAGTAGTTCTATTGAAATTAGCTCTGCAAATGCTCCTAATAAATGAGAAGGCATCCTCTTTTCCCTTAATACTGAAAAAGAAAACAAAGTTGGAAGAGGACTAAAGCAGAGACTGAGAACAAGTTGGCAGCGGATTGAAATTGATGGGATTTTGGTTCAATCTTTGTCTTTGGTAGCAATGGCAGCCTGTCTGTGGTACTGCTGATAAAGTCAATACTATTCCTGGGTTCTGCATCTGTTTCCCAGGAGACAGAGGTTGTGGGCATGTTGCAGTGCCAGGCTGTTGCTGTGTTGTGCTGTGCTGTGTGTGTTGTGGGTTGCTGTTGTGCCAGTGGGTTCCTGGAGTGTTTGGGGTGAGTGTGCAGTGCTAGGCACTGGCCCTGGGCAGAGCAACCTCGTGGCTGAGTGCAGGGGGAGGGCTGAGGAGGCTCTGGAGGCACCAAGTGCTCCTGGCAGGATCAGCTGTGACAGGGAAGCCCTTGTGCAAGCAGGCCGGTGGTGGTGGGTGAGTTACTTGTAGCCTGTGAGCCGGGCAGCATGTAAAACTCTTCACCTGCAGTCAGACCTTCAAAGAAACTCTTGTTTCTTTCTAGATGCAGTTGGACCTTCAGAGAAGATCTTGTTTCTTTCTGGATGATGGAGAAATGTTGGACAATTCCAGTAAGCCATCTCTGTGTTAGAATATCCTCCTTTCCTCATTGTTTGACCCATGTTATTTTTACTGCCATAGCATTGTATCTATCAAGAAGAGTGTTGTAGAAATCAGTTGCTTTCATGGTGCAGTGCAGTTTCTAAATGATGTGGCAGGTACTTGAGACATGTTCTGGTAATGACATTTCTTCTGGAAATGGTTATTTTAAGGGTTCTTGTAGGTGGAAATAAGTGTTCTTTCAGCTTTAATGAAATGCTTTCAAAAGATGGTGTTGGGTCTAGGCAAGCTTGACGTGTGTCATGAGGGCTTTCTGGGCTAGGATGTGTTGCAACCGATGGCATTTGTCATTTTCCACTTAATTTTAAATCCTGTCGAATAGTGTGGGTGGCTCGTAGTTTAAGATGTGAGAGATCTAAGTTCAAAGCATGGTTTATTTGCTTTTTGTGAACTTTGTACAGCTTTTTAAAAGATGATGGTCATCCGTTGGTGTTTTGTTTAGAAGCTCTTCATTGCTCTGCCTTTTGTAATCTGAAGTGTAATATTGACAATAGCAGTACTTGATGTTGCAAAGAAAGCACTTTAAGTATCACTGTGGACATGTGATGAAAATTCTGCTAGTTGCAGGTTAAAAAGCTATTCTCTAAGTTTTCATAGAGTTTAAATGCCATATGATTTCCTAATTTACCAAAATAAAATTACTCTGGTCCTTTATCCCATATTAACTGTGTGAGGAGCTGGCTAAGAGAGCTCAAAGTGGTGTGTGTGGGAAAACAGGATGCTGTGTCCAGGCCCTCAGAGCACCTTTGAGCATGTTCATTGTTGAACTGGAAATAATGATAACATTTTAATGACTTGTACTGGGGATGAGAAAAATGACTGGTTTGGTAAATGGGAGAGATGAAGCCCTTATGCAGAATAACTGGGCCATTTAGTAAGCTGTGCTAATACAAACTAATGTAAATTTGCTCAAAGCGGGGGCTGTCTTTGGTTACAAGGTCCTGACCACTGATTCAAAATTCATTGTGAATATTTGGTGTGACTCTTTGGCAGACAAAACCTGTGTGATGATAAACTCATAGGAAAGGTAGAATTTAGTTGTAGCAGAGGGGCATTTGGTGCTAATACTGGTGACATCCCACTTAAATGGTCAATTCAGTGTGAAAGGATTTTGAAAAAAACAGGAAGTGTCAAGGGGAGAGAAGAAATAGTCCAGAAATGGTGGAAATGTGCTCTACTAGAGAGCACATCTGCAACAGTGACAAGGTTGCAGTCTTGGTTTGCTGTATTTTGATGTTGTTGGTTTTCCTAATTTTTGTGGATAAAATTCAAGGGAATGCATTATGTACTTGTTTTTCACCCTATGTATTGATATAAGATGGAAATCCATTTCCATCCAGTGGATGGAAATCCAGTTCCACAAATGGAACTGTACTTTAGAAAGGCTGGAAATTTTGAGCTAAATTGGAGCCTTTCTTTGTAAGTAACTTACAGCTTAACTAACTTAAGCTGTGAGAAACATTTTTGGTAGAGATGCAGTAAATGGTTTTCCAGGTAATTGTGGATCTTAAAGTGAAAGTTCAAGTTACTTATGTGCAAGATATTTGGATTTCAGATAGGAACAAACTCTAAACACTTGTAGTGTAAAGGTCATGGTAATGGATTTTTGTTTTCTAGCCCAAAGCTCACATCATCTCTTATGAGCCTGGCAGCCAGACTGTGTTGTATAGGTTATCAGGCTTCTGAAATGATGTCCCATTTGATAAGTGCAGCCAGGAACTCTGATCCATTATCAGTGCAGTTGCTCAGTGTCTTCATTACAAGAATCTGTGTCTCTGGTTCTGTTTTTGCAGTTCTGATCATAGCAAGAAATAAGTCAAACGTTGTACCTCCTTTAGCTCTGAGCTGTCACAAATCTGAATTCCAGCCATATGGAATTGTTCAGGCAATTGTCTCTAGTTGCTATTGTTCAGGTAGTTTCTGGCATTTGGGGTTTTTGCCACTTTAACCTGCTTTTGTGCTAGCAATACCTTGCAATTAAGTAATGATTCTTTTCTCCCCTTCCTTGTATGTTCTGCCCTCTGGATAAATACGGAGTTGGAAAAAGAGTGTGTCATATTTTACTGCAACCTTGCATGGTATAGGTGACTCTCTTAAAAGATTTGCATCTCTGTAGTGCAGCAGCGATGTTTTGTACTGCATATATAAAGTGAAAGTGTTCAAAATCTTCATTTTATCAACTTTGGATTTCTGCCAGGAAATTGCACAGAGGAGGATTTTATTGTGTATACAAGTTCCAAGCTTTATTGTCCTGAAAAAATGGTGATTCTACCTGTATTAGAGTTCAGGCTGGCTTAAGTATGTGCTGCAGTCCATGGTTTCTTACAATATCCATGTCAGCCCTGTATTTTTACTGTATTAGAAATTAGTGTCTGTGTAGTGAACTGGAAACATTTGTTTAACTTTTAATTTTAGAATCCCTCAGATTTTTGGTGTGATTCCTTGAAGTTTGATCATGTTTTTTGGAACAGCAATTTTATACCCTGTTGTAATTATCAATGAAAAAGCTGGCAGAGTTAAGCTTGGTTTTATCCTACTTATTGGTAGAGGGCACTTGATTTCCTCTATCTTCTAGTATGCTTTGGAGCTACCATAAAAAACAAGGTGCTGTAGGTAAGGGTGAACAGCACTCCTGAAATGGCAGCAAAACACCTTTTCTGTAAGTGGGAGGGAAGTAGCATGCCAATGCAAGATGACCCTGCAGTTACTGGGTACTTTGTGCTGTCAGTAAAGGAATTCCAGTGATAGGAGACTGTATAAATCCAGTTTTCACAGACATATGGCTGCACGTGAAGTGTTTCTTGAAGTACTGTGTGGAGCCTTTGTATAGGGAAATTTCCTTTCTCCCAATGTATTTTTTATTTCTTTTAACACCAAAAGGTTTTCACATGAATATGAACAGTGGGATAAGACACTAGGCTCCCATTTAAAATGTATTTTAAAGCATTTGTCAGAATGGGTTTATTTGAGAGTGTGAATTAGAGAAGCCAGTTCCCCAGTAACCTCCTTCATAAGCAAGCTGCAATCTGTCTCTCTATCAACTTAGCATCATAAGAAATTCATTTTCCAGCAATAAGCTTTTTAACTGACTTTTCTTTCTTCTCAATATTAGAACAATGAAACAGGATCATCTAACATTGTCTTATTCAGATAGTCATAAAGTACAATGGGCACATCAGTGGTGACATCAAATTTATTCCAAAGGAGAGGCTGTTTTAGATAGTGTTATATAATGTGAGATTGTGGTAGTAATAAAACATGAGTAGTTCTATTAAAATTTTCTCTGAAGATGCTCCAAACATATGAAGAGCCATCCCTCTGTCCCTTAACACAGGAAAAGAAAGAAAAGTTGGTAAAGGAGCTTCCAGAGAGTAATGGAGACATTGAGAGCAAGTTGGCAGCAGAATGAAATTGATAGGTTTTGGCTGAGTCTTCACTTCTGCTGCCAGGGATTTTCTTTAATTTCAAGATGAACCATGGACAATTCAGACTAACAGTTCAAAAGACTGTTGCTGCTGGAGAATGACTGAGCATTCTTGGAAAAACTCTGATCGTAAAAACCAGAATTTGCAATCATATCTAAACCTAAAACATTTTATCTTCTTTATTTATTACTGTCATAAATCCTAGTGTACTCAGCAGAGACTACTTGAATGTGTTATCTGGAAAATCCATCATATCTCCCTGAATAGGCCAACTGTAGAGCCAATGTCTCCTGCTTGTGGCATTTAGGGAATATAAAAGAAGTTCTGACCAAGGCCAGGGGAAATAGTGGTTTCTAGAAAACATAAACCAAATGAGTTTTTTTGTGCCAAGTCTGGTCCTTGTATGCTTGTCTTGGAGCAGAATACCACAGTTAGCATCCGAACTATGCAGAGCCCCAGAAATGTTTGTAGTATTTGTATCTTAGAGTAATTCAGGGAATATTGATAAATAAGTTGTTTTCTGCCCATGGTGCTTCCAGATGTCTGGCTTGGGGTCAGGCCTGACCCAGAAGCTGAGGAGCTGCTGTTGATGATGTACTAACTTGAGTTGCTATTGGGTTAGGGCGAGTCTACCACTCTGTTTCTGTCTTTTTGGTAGTCTCCAAAAGGCTTTGTCCAGCCACAGAAAGCCTGTAGTCACTGCAAGCCCACGAGTTCTTGGCAGTCCAATTAGATCGATAATTTCCTGTCTGTATGCAGAGCTGTGTCATTTACGGAAATATGTGGCTGCTAAACCAGATCCAGGGAAGTTGTATACCTGCAAACTGGCAAAAAGGATCTACTGATGTTATCTAAACATGAACTTAGAGGCTGTGAAGTTCTTCAGAGTTGTGTTCTTTAAACCAACATAAAGCAATGTTCATGTTAAGCAGTGTATTTTTATTTCCATGAGTTGCAGTTAATGACACTAATGTGTTATTATCAGAGTGATAATAATACAGATTAATTTAAAAAGAAACCTTGTCATTAGTGTTATGCTGCAGAGTTGAGGAGGTTATGCTAAATATTTGTTTGCTTAGATGCAGGATAGAATGATACTGGTCTATTATAAAAATACTTGTAAATATTATATATAATGTAAACACTTTCAGTTGCTCAGTTCCATCAAATGTCTAATTTTCTACTGTAGCTGGAAATTTCTTCTGTAATTACAGCACATTCAAATTGTTCATGTAGCCATTGACATGAAATTTCATGTATGGAGTACTGTTGTGAAGAGCATGTCATTAAAGAAAGCTGCAGTCTGACGTCTCTCAATGAAAGCAGTACAGAGCTGGCGGGGGCCTTCTCTGTGGGGTTGTTTGGGAATTTTCTTTGGTTCCTGGTTGTCTTTCTGCTGCATGATTGTACAGTCAGGAATGCTGTCAGGGTCATTCTGTTCAGAGGTGTGTGTTGTGCATCACTCAGTAGCTGTCAGAGTCATCTCCTGTGGACTCATGGCCAATGTCAGCTGTTGTCATGTTCCCCCTGATACCACTGTGGTTGCCATGAGCTGGAGAATTCGACTTCATGAACCTTAGGAATCTGAAATTTGGCATCCTCCTTTGTTTACTTTGATTTAATTCTGGTCGTGGAATTTCCTGCCTTCTTCCATGATGTTGGTCCTCTGTTGAAGAAGAATTTCAAAGGCTGGTGGCAAAAAGTTAATATAGTTTAGGGAGTCTTGTTTCTAAAAACATATTTTTTCTTCTCCCTGTTATGTATTTTATCTAGGGAAAGAATGCCTCTCTCAGTTGGGTCATTCAGAAGTCACATTAAATATTCTTATGTAAGAGGGAGAAATCAAGTATTTTCAGTCAGTTCTGTCAGCATGTTATTCCATTCCATTCCATTACTGAAAGGAAAATGCTTCATAGTTCACTAACCTGCCTAGATGCTGCCACGGGAAATTAACCTTGTAAATCAGCGAGCATTCTCTGAAGCCACCTCATCCAAGATTTCCTTAGTTTCTTGTTACAAATTGCATGGTGTGAGATCATCTGTAGAAAAAAATGTGTTGGGAAGGTGGTCCTGCAGCAGCACTGTGTGTTTGCTGTGCATCTTGGGCAGGTGTTGTGTGCTGCAGACACCTGCTGAGCTTGCTCAGCTCTGCCCTCCACACCCTGCCCAAGCAGGTCACAATCCCACTGTATGAATCCAAGAAATAAATGCAACTTTATCTTTCTTATATAGGACAGTGAAGCCTGTGGAGATCATGCTGGTTTCTCAGAGGGGTTATAATCAGCTTTTGATGAAAAGAGAAAATAATGCCTATTTTTAGTTATTGCTTTTAGTTTTGTTTGCGTTATCTTGCGTACTAAGAATTAAACTGTCTGCTTCAGAGAGGCAGTTTTTCATTTGTTGTTGCTGTGCTTGTTCTGCGTATGTGAATTCTTGATGGATGTTATTTAAATTTGGATTTGAAAAGTGAAAAATACTGAGGAAGCTTTTGAAAGATTTTTATTAACTTACACTGATGTGCAAGTGAAAGATTGCATTTCTCAGCATAAATACTTTGTGCCTAGGCATTAATGTTTTCATGCCTGCTTTACAAGGTTTGGTATGCATGAAATAATTTGAAATGGATTAAGTTATTTTATTCCCATATAGCTCTTAGGAAAAAATTTTGCTCTCTTTTTGCTTATCCATTTACAAGATAAAGCTTTCCTAGGTTTTCTTAGTAAGGATAAATGAGGAATTAACAGGGGCTCATTGTCTTAGGAAATATGTGATTATTCTTGCTGTGTTTGAGTCTTGCTAAAAAACATGAGATGCAGCTGCTTGTAAACCACAGAGTGAAAATTCCAGAATAATTGTGGACTTGCAGGTCCCTCATGCTCATTCAGTGAAGTGAGGTGTGTATGCTCCTGACTGTAAGCATATGAATAGTACTGTTATTTAAATTAGTAACCTCATTCAAATGTTAAATGCCTTGATCAGTTTGAACTGAAGCATTTTTTTGGAGGAAAAACTCCCATAATTTTCTCATGTCTGGGGGGTGGGAAGTTGCCTAATCCATTTCGTAATACAGTGTGCACTGCAAAGTAAAGCAACATCTGTACTGTGTTTGCATCTCTATACTTTATAATTTAAAATTTATAAGGAAATAAGTTTATTTCTATATTAACTTGCAGACATACTGAGTAATGTAACAAAATCAGTTTCATTTATCAGTCTAACCAGAAAGTATGAAGACTGTCATACTGATGTATAATGTCTAATCAAGAAGAACACCCAGTTTCAGATTAAGATCATTAACACTTCAATGTTTTGGATGACAATAAATCTTCAATGCATCCTAAGTTCTTTGATATTCCAGTGCAACAATAATCCCCTAGTGGATTTATTAGGATAATTTTATTATTCCTTTCTTCTCAAAGATGATTTGAAAAGCAAATTATAATTATGATATATTTTGGCATTACAATTAAAAGTTCTGAAATATAACAACGTTTTGATGTTATAAATTGTTTCACATTAAGATTAAAATAGAAGAAAGTCATAACAGTATCTAAGGGCTAGGGCCTTCTTATTTTAATGAATAATTTCCAAGCCCTAGGTTGTAGATACACTTCATATTTTTTTTGTGTAAGTATGTATGAACTCTTCTGTTGTTAGATCTTTGTACTCAAAACCTTTGATTTGGCACAAAGTGAATTAGCTTTTGATGTTTCTCTTGTAAGGACACACCACATCCTTGGTATTTAGGATTTTATAGTTCTAATTTCAACCCTAACATCAGAAATTCTGTGCAATGTAGGGTAAGTCGGGCCCAGCAAAAATAGAACTACTGTGCAAAGATGTAAAAACTCTGCTCTGCTCCTCCTTCAAAACCAACCGACATTATCAAGAGGTTTCTCTGCTTGGCCATACTGCTTACCATGTCCTGACTGAGTCAAAAATCCTGTGAGGACTATTCAGAGAAGTTACTGAGATGAGATGCTCCTGACAGCTTTTGTGGTTTGCTGGACTGCAAAATACATCCTGAGGTGAAACATTCACTTAGAGTAACCATCTCTCATTACTTACATTGGTGAAACCCTCAGTTCAAGTTTGCGGAGAAACTGTTTTCCTAGTAAAATCATTTTGCTGTGAATCAAGAACAAAAAGTCACTATAGTGCCTGGTTTATAGCAATTTAAGATATTCTTAAATACTTTTTCAAGTTCTTTTTCCTTTTATTTCCCATGGAAGTTTGAGTTCTAAGAGGAAAATGTCATATGGTTTTCTCACAAAGCAAATTTCTAAGCTGTGAATTTGAATTTAGAAACAAATCTGAAGCTATAAATTTTGTACTAGAAACAATGTTTTATACCTATCCTGTACACAACCGTAATCTTTGTATCATCTTCTTGAGCGTGTAAGTAACTTATTCAAGTGAAATACTGAGCAGTGAAAGAAAATGCTTAAAGATTTGATGTATTTTGCTGAGTGGATGCTGCAGTAGCATCTTACAGAGGAAAGATCTTCCCAAGTTGTCTTACCTTCAAACGCTCCTTGTTTCTTTTCAAGTATTGTTTTAGGTCAGACAGATGTTTTATGAAATTACTCTTCGGCTGGTGAAGTCAGCATGACTCTGAAGCAGCTGAAGGGGGAAGTACTAATTTTGGCTTCTTGTGCAGAGCTGAAGGTTGTCCAGGGAGTGTTCTCAACATGGTGCCATTGTAGTCAGCTCCTATGAATCTACAAGTCCCTTGGCACCACACATTCAAATATTTTTACTCATATATCAATGTACAGATGGTCAAGTCATGGGCAGGTGTTACAGAGGGAATTAAAAGAAGACTTTTTATTAGCCCATATGTAATTTTTTTTCACATTAAAGCTATTAATGTGCTGTATCATGACACCACCAAAACCTTTATAGACTGTTTATTACCTGCTCTTTTTCGCCTGAAATCTCTTAATGAATCTTTACTATAACAGAATCAAAATTAGCAGTGGGTGTGTCCTTTGCAGTGTCTTGGGCTACTCCTAGGTGCACAGATGTTGATGAAGCAGCTGGTAAAACAGGATGCAATCTACAGAGGTCATATTAACTTTTGGAAGTTTTGGGTTGATCTTTCTTGTCTTATGACTCTGCCTTGTTTGCCAAAATCAAACTGAAGGCGCAATATAGATTTAAAAGGAAAGAGAATGTGCCTTTAAAATGAGTTAATGGTAAAAGCATATGTCTTTAATGTCCCAACCCCCATGTTAATGACACTTGCTGGTAAAGGATAGGAAGCCTTGATGATGGACTGCTGAAACAGGTATGTGCAGAGCAAAATATTGTGCATTGTGCACTTAAGGAGAGCTCAAAAACTGCACTTTTTAAATACAGTTCAGGTTGCCATTTTGCATCTGAAAGAGTGGACCAGTTCTCCTGAAGGATTAGCACAGGTTTAAGGCTTTGAGCTGTGTGTTTCTATGATCAGGTAGCCATTCCTTGGCTTGACTTGGATAGTATAAAGTAAACCTATTTTGTGTTTCTTCCTTTTTGTTTGCTACAAGGCTCAGTTCCATTTTTCATTTAGGCTTTGGAGAAAAACATTTCACCAGCATTCAATCACAGGAGCAGGAGAACTTCTTTTTAAGTCCTCCACATTTACCTATTTAAGAGAAGCAGCTTGTGTGCTTTGTCATAATTGCTCAGGTCTGAGATTGGCTTCTTAAACCCTCATCAGGATTCCTCTGGTGCCTGGAGTTTAGTCAGACATTTCCTAGGACTTGCACTAGGTAAAAACTGGTTAGTTAAAAGAATAAGGCTGTACTCCAACATGAAATTAATGATTTGAAGGATAAATATTTATTGCAAATTAATGTTAATATTGTGTAGATTGTAATAAACATCATAAACATCGTGATCATAGCATGACTTTACAGAATTAATAATCAGAGAGTCTATTAATCCATTTGCATTGTAGTGTAGGCCACTTGTAAGCTTAAGTTGGGTTCACATTTTAAAGCCACTTGACTTTCTAAATTAATTATTTAAAATATTTATCTATTTTTTGTGCAGTTGGTATATATGACAATAAGTTATTCTGAATTTCCATATTTGCATAGCAGTTGATTTTTATTTAGGTTTGAAACATAAATGTCGATTATAGGTAGGTTGTAGAATGTAGAAGATATTAGTCTCACAATCATTGTAGAATGATTTGTGAGACTAATATCCTGCTGAGGGAAAAAACCCTCTTGTTATAAGTGACTGTGAAAAGCGGTTACAGATTCAAGATGCGAAGGGTAGATTGAATAATTATCTTTCTGTTAAAAGAGGTGAGCGTATGTGTGTGTAAATCAGCTTTAGCATTACAAAATTTGAAGTAGTGTTTCTTCTTTAATTATTGAGTTGCTCTTCAAATCTGCTAGAAGCCATGTCTGCAAGTGGCAGGAGGCATGTACTTCAGATCTGTGCATTTTGTCTTTCTAATTATATTTGGAATAAGTTTTATGTGTCTAGATAGATGACTTATTTGCAAAAGTCAGATGAGGGGATTCTCAACACAGCTATGGCATGTCTAAAGTACTAGACTCCAAATTGATTAAAAATAGCAAGAGTACTCTTGAATAATATCTTGAAGGTGAGCTATCAAACAATTTTGTCTGCATTCATTGCCTAAAATAACCCTCCTGCCTTGTAATATACAAAGGCTAAGTGCGAACTGTGTTGGCTGGATAACAAAATTCTGTATCATCCATCTTTCCTTGATGCTTATCAGGACTTTTATAACACCCAAATATCATGAGTGTTTTGCTGGTATTTTAGAAGTCGTGATGCAGTTCTGATTTATAATCATGGCTCAGGGTTTATCTTGGCAATTTTGTCATTGACTTTAGTGAATGTTGAGTCTGGCCTGTACCATATTATTCAAATAGTATATAAACTTCTGTAGATAATGATTTGGGGCTAGTTCTTTAAATGCTGTGTAACTTAGAAAATTATACTTGGAATCATGTTTTGGATGACTTTTTACTTGGCTATTATGTGAATAGAATAATTATGCATTTGATGTTTAAGATTTGATATTGAGTGGAATACCTGTTTTTGTGGAAACTCCACTGAGCATCTGGTGGAGAGGGGAAGCATTTAACAGCTGCCTGCAAACTAGGTGGCATCTTCTGTACATTGTGACTTTTTTGCTCTTAGGTGTGGCTTGTAGCTTTGGTGAGAAGGTGGTAGAAATAGTGAGGCAGATGAGGGATTTTTCTCTGTCTCCAAGGTCCAGCAAGTAAATCTTGAAACACATCACTTACTAATACGTAGCCTTTTCCTTTCAAAAAAATATTGTTATAAAAATATACCAGGCATCTTGATACTTACATAATGGTTAAGAAATATTTTTGACTTTGCTGTTCACTCAGCAATATACAGTAGATGTTTAGAGTGATAAATTTTCAAAAATAATGATGAATTACACAAGTGGTGGAGGTTTCTGCAATGGGATTTTATTGGAGGTATCATAGAATAGGAAATGACGTATCATGGAGAAGGGCTGTCAGAACAGCAGGCTTTCTTTGTGAGCAGTAATCCTTCTAGGCAACAAAAATCCTGCAGGGAATTTCATAGAGGTGAGGGAGTTATTTAACTGACAAAGAGCTTGGGAGGCACCACAAGAAAGAAAACACCTTTGCTACCAATCAGTCAGTTGGTACATCAAAGCAGTAATTAACCTAAAACTGGCAGAGGAGCACATGAGTGTGAGGAATACATTTACCTGTGGCTCACACGTTTCTTCCAAATTTACACAAGTAGAAACCTCGTCTGTTTTCTTAGGGCTATGTTTTAGGAGCTTTTCTGTATATGCAAAAAAAGTGATCCAGAAATTCAGTGAGTGAAGTGAGATTTGTTGGCTGTTTTCTTGGCATGCTCAATTGAAAATGCTTCTAATATAAAGGAAGATATCTTGAGAGCTCCCTGGAAAGCTGTGAGAAAATTCTGTAATAGTTGTTTCACATAAGGTTTTGTCAACCATGTCATGTAGCTGCTGTTGCTATAAATAGATATTAACTGTTGCTTTTTTGAATGCAAAATAGGGTCAAACTCATGAAATCTGAGATTACCTGTATTGTAATGATTTTTTTATTTCATTGCAAAATTCTTGCAATTCACATTTGATGTTACCCAGAAAAACAATCCTTTTATACTATTGAAAATATCAAGAGAAGCCTGCAAATTAGTTTTGTCTGGGCAGTGATAAGCATTCATGGAATAAATAAATGGGTCATGGTTAAATATAATGGAAAGTTTTAGATATATCTCTATCTAAAAATCTCTGGCTTTTAGGTAATTTTCTTTTTTCATTTTCTTGTTTAACTGACGGCATAGAGTGTAAAGTGTTTTTCCAGAAAATTGACATTGTGAGGAGATAAGAGCCTTGTAGAACTACACTGTAATTTGCTTTTTGGATGTAAATAATTCTGTATTATAGGCTTTGTGTGTAGATACAAAGTTGTTTACTGTTTTATTAAGAAGCAACAATGACTAATTTCTAGCATTTCTTGAAATGGAGGTAGAGGGGTCTGCATAATTTTGGATTGATTTCAAGTGTTGTTGCACTAAGGGTTTAAGGGAATAGGTGTGTAACTTGCTATCATTCCTTGTAGTTTATATGGACTATATAAACTATGGACTGGTTTATATAGACTAGTTGGAGCTTTTCTTACCTTGTAAATTAAGGAGTCAGGCCTGCTTTGACTTGTGTGTAAGGTCATTGGGGACAGTGAGTGGTGGTGACCTGGGACATGGTGCTTGCTTTGAGTCAGCAGTGATCCAGCGCCTCCAGCTTGGATATTCCTGGAAGTTCTGAACATATATCATCTCAGTCACTGCCAGTTTTATTCCTCTAGCCAGTGCAAGGTACCTGCTGCAGCTGCTGAAACACCATGTGCACAATTTTCTTTTTCAGTTCCTATCTTGTATTTTTTCTTGTGAAGCTGAGAAGGTTCACATAATTATGTAAGGTGAAATGTTGTCCACCTGAACCTTCTTAGATTCCCTAAGATGTGTGTGTGCACTGGGAGGGATTAAAGTCAGCAAAATTCTCATTAATGCTAAAATTCAGTTTGTAGTATTGGTGGATGACTTGCACTGGTGATAACTGCACTGACTGGAATCATGCTGGGGTGCAAAGGGGTGTTAGTCCAACAAGGAGATTGAGTATGTGTGTGCATTTATACAGAAATGATACATGTATATGCTATATATTTATTCCCTCTTGGAAGTAAAATAGTTGGACTGAGAGCTGTAGGGAGTTGTTGAAATGACAGTAGAAACAAAATAACCCTCATGTGTTCTATCTTACCTGTTATTTGTTTCATGAGAAAACAGGAGGTAGATTGTTCAACAATGGAGAAATATGGGTTGTCAAGTGCCAGTTTCCTTTTTGCAAAAGTGTATAAAAGATTTTGGATTTGATGTACATTGGGAACAAGAGTGATAGGTCTTAGCAACAGTCACCTCTTGTCTTGCTCTCCTTTTCAGTGAAGTGCATTTTCTGGAACTCGGTGTGGCAGCGTGCAGATCTTGTTGTGGCTTTAGGAGCTGATTACTTACTGCTCTTTGTTCCCAAGTATCATTGTACTGTGATTCTGTATCTGACTGTAAGAAGAGTTCTTTACTTCTTGATTTCTTTCTGCTGAGGTTGATATTTAAAACATGAAGTTTCTAAAGCCAAACACATGTAAGAAAAATGCAGTGCATATATTCAATAATGAGAATTTTCTGGCACCATCAGGGGAGCACTATTTTTCTCTCAATTTTTTTTTAACTGAGTTTAGGTATCAACTATATTTTTAATATGAGACTTTAAATTCTGCTTTTAGTAATTCACTGCCAGTTTAGCATTCAGCATGTCTATGAACTCAGTCTTGTTAGGTTTTTAGAGTGGATAAATTAAGTCTAGCAGGCAGAGAAAAACTAATGAGGAAGCATTCATAGAATGCAGAAATTGTGCCTAATATGAAGTAAACAAGTATAGGCCCTATTCTTTATCTACTTTATAATTTCAAATAAGGCAAAAAGTTAAACCCAAGCATGTTAATATGGCACAAAGTTGGTCTAATTAAATATTCTGAAGATAAATTATAAGGTAGGCTCAGTGACACTCAAACTTGCACCAAGCAAAATAATACCAAAGCCAAAACCTCTGGGGAGAGTAGTGAAAGGCCCCAAAGTTTTGTGTGGAGAGTTATAATGAAAAGTGAGTTTACAAACCTAAGTGTAATGTTGGCAGCTGCTCTAATTCTGTAGACTCCATCCATTTCCCCAGTGCAGGGTTTAGGTGGATGCATGTTTATCATCTAAATAATCTTGGACTTCCTCCTAATTGTTCTGATTTTTTACTGTTTGAGAAACAGTTCTGGGTCAAGCACTGTTTGCCTTGCTCTGGTTTTCATAGCTTGGTCTAGTCCCTTTATGTGATCTCCAGTATTCCCAGAAGACCAGGGAAATGTCTTCTTTTTGGCAGTATTTCCTGAAGTAAATGTCTTTCATATATTGGTCAGGCAGACCTGGATTTTATTAGTAGCTTGGTTTGCCTAGTAGCTTGGAAGATAATAAAAGTGATGAACAAATCTCCAGTAACTCTAAATTGAGTTACCTAGATATACCGAGATGAGAACAGGCAGAGGGTTCAAGAACAGATGGTAAGAAAAGCTCTTGAATGTTGAACTCATAAATGTTCATGGGAAATGAGGAGACAGGGGAAGGAGGCATCTCTTAGGAACAGAACTATTCCTTGTATCCTCTATATGCCTGTTTAACTACTGCCTTCCCTTACTTGGGGGGATAACTCAATCCAACAGCTGTTGGATGCCATTGTATTTTCATGGATGATTTAGAGTTCGCTGCCCATTTCTAGTGATCTTGTTCAGAAGTGATTTAAAATGTACACCAGTGTAGACAGAAAGTCAAGTTAGAGCTGCTGTGACAGTGCTTTTATCATCTGTCAGCATCCTGAGTGTTGTGAGCTAAACCTTAAATTTTATTTGAGCTGCCTGATATCTGCCAAGGGGCAGGATATCACTGCTAGAGAGAAATCCTCTCATCTTCGGTGACTACATCCCCAGTTAGATGTAAGAACTGTTTGGTATCCAGAGGTGAATTGCACTGGACCTTTACAAGGCACAGAAATCATCCATCCATCTCCCCATTCTTTTAAGGAAAAGGATTCTGAGCAGAGGGCCCTTTGACTCTGTGGTGGAAACTGTTTGGAAAAACTTGCTTTAATAATAAGATTCTGACTAAAGACTTTTGCAGAGGAAGGTTATTTTATGGAAGTGGTCAGGTGGTTGTTCTGTTATTTGGACACCAGGTTACAAAAGGGTAGTTTTTCTCTTTTTGTCTTACAAAAAGAGAAAAACTACTGTATCAGTATACAGAATTAAAAAGTAGATTAAAGGAAAAGTTCAGAAGTCGAAGCTGGAGAGAGGTTCAGAGTAACCCAAAATTGTCATCCAAGATTTTGGGGAGGAGGGTTGTAATCTTTCTGTAGTATTACTGTGCATGTGCTCCCTAAATAATGCATTGGATCTGCTAGACAAAACCAGACAATTAATTTTTAACCCAGAAGGACTTTGAGGACAACTCTGACACCCAGAGGAAAGAAAAGGCTTTATGGAAATTTTATATCTTAGAATCACTGCTGGAGTAGAAGTGCTGTTTTGTTAGAGAGAAATATCAGTGAAATTTAAAATATTGTGTATTCCTGAGAAGTGTCACTATAGTAAAGCCCTTTGTGGAATAGTTAAGTCACAATTGAAATTTGGTGCTGTGCAGTAGTCCATTCTTCTAGTACTTAAACTCTTTAGGGAACAATCCCCAAAAGGGGTGATGATTTGGTGGTGGCCAAGAAATGTATCATGATCCATAGGAAAGGAAAAGGAGGAAACAGACACATTCTTTGTACACACCTGAAAAGAGGCTTGTATGCGATATGCAGGCAGATATGCTTTAAATTCTATTTAGTCAATTAACATCAGTACTAACATACAGGTCTTTACCTGCAGAGGTATTCAGGCTTCATGTATTTTGCTGTCCATTTGCTTCAGTTTAGCAGTGTGAAATCAAAGCCCAAGGCTTTGCAGATTGGCTCCTCATTTGTGCCCTTGGGTGTATGATCATTGTTTGACACAGAAAACAGACCTGAGAAATGGTGATCATTCCAGCACAGGGGCTCAGCTGCATGTGCTGATACATCCATTGCATGGGATGGAGACTGCCCACTTCGTTTGACAATTTGCTTCCAAGCACCTCATTTTTCTGAGATGGTGTTATTTTCTCTGGGTATATGTGCCTCTCTGGCTACAGCTGCCAACAGTTTAGTCTGAATAGTATTCATAGGTTTTGTTGTTTCCCTCTGACTTTGTGGTGCACAAGTAGACCTAAGTGTCTTAATAATGAATTATTGCTGGGTAATTAATTAGCTTCCCCTGCTTTAGACAGCTGTCTCCTAGAACTTACCATAATTCACCTCCATCAGCCAATACATGTGGACATTAATTGCCTCATAATATTGTCAAGAAGGTGTCAGGTAGTACTGAAAGGGTGTGATTGCATCTCTTTGATCTAACCAAAATTTGTTGGTGTTTTGCCCCGTTCTTGTTCTACACATTTATCTTGCCAGTGCCATGAGCTGGACTGAGGACACATCATCAGGGTGCAATCAGGAGCAGGTCTATCCAAGTGAATAGTAATTTCAGGTTTGCAATGGCAAATGAGTAATTCCCCAGCAGGCAAGTCACAAAACCAGGTCCTGACAGCTGGGGCAGTGGAAATTCTCCTTTCAGTGGCCTTATTTTAAACACCAAGGTGAAAATATAATGCATGCTTAGAAGGTGCAAATAATGTCTACTCTCATTTCACTCAGTGAAATTTGCTCAGCTTCATCTTGGAGCACTGGAGGTATTTTTGTATTTCAAAGTATATATAACTATTTGCCCAGTATTTGGAAAAGTTACTCAGATTTAGTGGAAATGTTTCTATTTCAGACCTGAAACGCTTTGATATTTGTTAATTTTATTAGTGTATTGAAGTTCACTGACACTGGAAAAAATGATTCTGTTTCTTCAATTAATAATACCACATTAATTGCCTTTTTATTAATCTTTATTTGGATGCCTCCCTGTCCCTATGGAACAATGTGTTTGAAGATGCAGTGAGGTAGAACACTGGAAGGAAAAGGCTGGGCTAAATATTCATTGAAATAAATAGGCCTCTTCCCCGTGACTTCAAAGAAAAAAATAGTCTAATTAAACACAATTGAGGGGAAGAGGAAAAAAATTAGAACCTTTGATTTGAACACACTTTGGAGCAGAGCATGGAGAGAGATGAGAAAGAGCTCTGAGAGATGGGAAAGAGGGAATAACAATGTTGTTAGAGCAGACAGCAGTATAGGCAGGTATCACAAGTGTAGGAGGCTAAGAAAATACACTAGAAAGGACAATATTTAAGATTTTATCAAGTTTGACCTCCTGGTGGTTGAAGCAAGTTGTCCATCAAGGTCTTGTGGGAGCTTCAAGTGAAGGGAGCACATGAGTGATGAAGTTCTCTGACTAATTCTAAATAGGGTAAAGAATTAGCCCCTTCACCATCGTGCCTGGATTTGTATCTGGGGAGAATCTTTATGGAAAAAGATTGTGGAGTGTGGCTGTTCTGAAGGAATAATGTCCAAGGCACCCAAAAAGCTGCATTGGCTGATGTGTTGCTTGTCCTCCCTCCTGTCAGTATTTTCAGTCAGTGTGTCAAAGCCTTTCCTGGCCTGTGAGACATTCCTTGAACTGTTGACATGGTTCCTTGTGACTCCCTGTATCTTGGCAAAAAAGTAGGAGCCGTTGTAAATTGCCATGATCCGCAAATCCTTGATATTCTCCAGGTCATCCCCATGCATCCTTTGAGGTGGAAGGACAAATCTCATTTCCTCCACTTTCAAGGAGTGTGAGTTGTATATTCCCTTGGGGTGTTTGCCACCTTTGCTGAGGGTGAACTTGTAGGATTTGTTGCTGTAAGGGTTTGCTGCAACCTATTCACAAGAAATGTTGTGTGTACCCATTACAGTTCTGCATGAGTTAGGGATTTGGCAAAGGTGAAAGGTCAACAGAATTGTTTAAGTTGAAAATAAAATTTGAGTGTAACATACTGACCTCTGCATACTACAGATAAAAATACTTGTAAGAACTTTTCACTTTTTTCATTTATCATTATGTACTTCTTCAGTCTACCACAAAAAAGACCCCACAGCATGTATTTGGAGAGGAGCCTGCTTTGCTGTAAAACAACAAGGAATATTTTACTTTTGAAAGGAAAAAAAGTTTTTTTTTTCTTTAGTGGCATATTCTTAGTTATCAGATTAACAACAGTTTTGGAGGGGCATTCAAGCAAGTATTAAGTATAAAATATACAAATAAATGCACACTTACTTTAGCAATCCTTTAAGAACTAGAGACTAATCTTAAAGTAGGATCACTGTCCTTCTGGGTGTATGACCTTTAGTTATTCCTCCAAACAAGCTGCAGCTGTCCCATATTACACTGGGAGGGGCAGCTCTGGGCCCTGGTGCTTCCCTAGGAGTTTTGGCAGCTGACTCTTGCTGAGGTAATTTATTACTTGTGCTGCCACCTTCGGGATCCCCAAAAGGTCTGTCTCCCACATACCTGGATGTTGCAAGACTGTATTTCCATATGTTCTTCTTTTTTGTCCATGATTAGTCTTTGTACAGATAGAGGAGGGGTTTTAACAACTCTTACTTACTTAAGTGGTGGACACACAGATGTAACTATACAAAGTGTTTCTGTTAGATACTTTGAAGACTTCTATTTTGCTTGTGTGGTCTTTACTATTTGGGGGAAACTTTCAAACTCCTGATGGGCCTTGAGTTATTTTAAGTTCTTGGCCAGACTGTGCTTCCCCAGTGTCTCTACTTGTTCTCCCTTTAATTTTAGCCCCTATAGGGCTAAATTGTACAGTTTTATTATACAAATTACAAACACTTAAGTTTATAAATAAACTTTTATTGAGTATTTTTATGTAATTTAATTTTGGCCCCTACAGGGCTAAAAATTTGGCTAGTTAGTGTTAATCCTCAGGAAAACCTGGTGATGAAAGAAATGAGGGGCAGCTGTAATCAATCAAGATGTTTCTGTTACAGAGAGGAAACACCTGCAGTTGGACCAAGTGCCTTCATGAGAGCAGAATGTTCCAGAGCTCCTTCACTGTGTCACCTTCACACTTGGTGGTAGGAGAATCTGACACAGTGAGTGTAAAGTAATGAAACCTGAGCTTCCAGAGTCTGTGGGTGAGTAAAAATTTGTTGTGAGTTCCATTGATTTTATGGAACAAAATATTGTAGCTGATCTATCAAACATAGTTGGCTGGAAGTAAGGGCCTGGAAATGATTCTGTAGGAAGAAGTGGTTTATAAAACAGAGCTGGCTATTGAAGATTGATAGCAGAGTGTGCTGGTTTGAAAGCAAAACCAGTGAAGGACTCCAAGTCAGAAACACAATTTAATAAGAGGAAAAGAAAAGAAATAAAAGAAAGTAAAATAAAAGTAATACTACAAAAAACCACTGACAGAGTCAGAATACAACCTGACACCCTGTTAGTTAGGGTGGTAGTGGCAGTCCAGATGAGATGATCTTGTCAAAGCAGTGATCCTGTAGAAAGGTCTGGTAGCTCTTGTCTCCTCTGGGAGTCCAGTGGATAAAAGCTGCCTGTGTGGTCCCAAACCCTGGATTTATCCAGGTGGGAATGCTTGGCTCCTCCCCCTGGGCGGAGCATCTCACAATGGGGATGATCTCATTCTATGAGTCATGCAGTGGGTCCTTGATGGCCCATTAAACAGAGATAACTCCTGGAGGGAGTTATCTATGAGTCATGTGGCAAGGCATTGTTAGGCTCATTAACAGAAGATAAGGAAAACACTGCCCCACCTTGGCTCCAATGGCTCATGGGGATAGAATACAAACCTTGGGCACAATTTACATTGTAACCTAGGACACAGAGATTTTTTGTCTTGGTTGTTGCAGTAGTGATTCCATGTGGCATATTTTGATGCTTTTCAGTTTAGATTGCTATACAAGTATGGAGTTTGTCTTGCTCTCTCTTTGTTGCGCAGCTTTATGGCCATGATACTCAGTAAATGTTGAGCTTTTATATGCTGATTTATACTGGTGATTGGGGACTATTTGTGGGGTTTTTTTCTGCTTGAGGTCTCAACCATTAGCAAACAAACACTTGCTAGACTCCTGCATTGTGCATAAACTTCCAAAGTGAGAGAAGGCCTTTGATATTTTCTGTATTTCTGTTGCAATGCAGAAATAAGTGATACAGCACTGTTTGCTTTCTTAAAGGCCCCTTTTTTTTTATGGGTTACTGTTGGGCAGGTGTTTGGCTGAGGAATTCTTGATGTGTTTTGTGAGAGTGTGGGAAGTAAAACAGTAACTGGTGAAAAAAAGCTCCAGGACTCATTTTTCCATTGTAATGGACTTGTAATGGTAGTTTCTGTTTATTGTTTACTTAAATGGGCTCACATTTATGACCTTTTATGAGAAGGTCTTTTCCTTCTTGGAGTTAAGAGCTTTTTAGCTTACATAAAAGGATTTCTTAATGTAAAACCATAAGAAAGACTCTCTTCTTGAAACATTGTTTACATAGAACTGAACAGTCTCATTGGAAAAAGCCTCCTTTCAAATTAAACCTAGAAATGCCACCATTCCTCTGAACCACGCATTTGTAGAGGGAGTTACTTAGGAAATATGCTTAAATAAAGAAATTATATTTGATAAATCGAAAACAAGATCTAAGTATTAAATAATTGCCTAAAATAATGTAATATTTAAAAATAATTTTAATAACTTAAAAAACTTTACTTACAAACTCCTGTAAGAATTTGCTGATGTGCAAGATAAAGGTAATAGCTACAACCTATTGTTCATAAAGAATAAGCAAATTAGTTATCTCACAGAGGATGTTCTAATGTTTATTGATTTAAAATTTTAAAGTACTGGAATGATCTGCCCAGGGAGGTGGTGGAGTCAGCATCCCTGGATGCGTTTAAAGACTGGATGTGTCACTTGGTGCCATGGTTTAGTTGAGGTGTTAGGGCTGGGTTGGATTCCATGATCTTGAAGGTCTCTTCCAACCTGGAAATTCTGTGATTCTGTGAAAATTCACCATTGTTTAAAGGAGGATGAGTGGTGGATTGTGGCTTTGGAGGAACCCAGATATGCTCCCCAACATACATAAATTGTGTGTACAATGTGTCTTGTGGAGGGGCAGGCCAGAGCTGCCTGAGTGCTGGTTTGGGGCGAGGGGAGGGGTTGTTTGTATGCCCACACCTTGGATGCGGGGTTTTCCCTCCTGTCTGGCAGGTGTTTTGGAGCCTTGTGAGGCTCAGCAGTTGTGCCTGTTTGCTTCATGTTTTAAGGTAAAAGGTGTACGTTGCTCTTTCTCCAAAAGCATCATCTAAATTCTTTACTGTAAGCTGTTAAGGAAACCTAGGAATACTACACCAGAATAGTGTACTAATGTAGTTCTAGGAAGGAGCTCACACTTTAATGTTGCACAGAGGCTTGAGAAGGTCTCTGTTGTCAGGATGGAATTTGGCACCTAGGCAGGAGTGTGCTTACTTAGAAACGGTGGTGCCTGGCTTGTTCTCTCCTTGCTTTCCATGTCATGACAGCTGTCAGAGATAAGGCAGCTCTTATGCCTTCCCCATTTTCTCCTAACGAGTGGAAACACAGCTATTAAATTGCTATGGATGTGGGAACTCCTCCCACCAGTACTAAAGAATCACAAGGTGACTCAAAATGCAACATTTAACTCTGGCCTGGTTTGTGGCTGTGAACATGGTGTCCTTTCAGAGGGTGGGCTGCTTGGTAAAGCACAGAAAGAGAACATACCTTGCAACTGAATGCCTGTTAGCTGGATTTTTATTTATGTGGCTGGCTGGAAAATGCCACTGTCTTAGCGGTAACTGATATAGTAGGGCTTGCATGTAAAATAAACAGAGAAGGTAGGGGAAAGCAAAACTAATGTGAATAAGTTGCCTCTCCTGTTGCATTTGTTTTGGGGGTGGGTGACTCATTCCTTGAGGATTTTATTTTTAGAAGTTGGATTTGACTTGGTTGAGATTCCTTTCAGCAACTAGATTTTCTATTTTGGCTTGTATTTTCCATGTTGACTTTAATTATCATAGTATCAAAAAGTAAATATGCCTTTGTAGAAGTAAGACATTTGCCAAGGTACTTTTTAAAAGTGCCTGAGTACAGGGAGGAGAATTAGAAGAAAATAAGTAAATACTGTTGCAGTTTGTCTACTTAAAAGCTTTTTAAATATATTTTTTGCTGCATTGATTGCTGAATTTAATCAGAGTCCAAAGAATAGATTTCAGACCTTCTCTCCAGTCTTAGGAAGCTTGGAGATGGCAATTTCAACATTACCTCATGTTGTTGGCATGGTTTCTTTCCAGGAAGGCTAAATGGTACATCAGAATCCATTTGGTTTTTCTAGAAGAATCAGTACTTTATGGTATTGTGGAAGACTTCAAGTCCTTACTGTGCCAACCTATTACAGTGAATTTTTTGGCAAAATGAATCCGTAACAACAAACTGTTTCAGTTGATTTCTTATGCAAATTCTGCAGTAGATGTTCAGAGATGTTGATTAGCTCAGCCTGCTTGGAAGAGTGGAGACTGCCCCATGTGTTGTCCTTGGGGACAGTCATGGCTGGGTTATTTCTTTGGCCTGTGAACTTTTCAGCCTTCACAGTCCTTCATCTCTTACCCTGACTTAGATCAGCATGAAGAACATCATAACATAATAGTTAATTTGTTTTTAATGTTTTTAATGTATTTGTAGACCTGTACTGCTGCTGCATAAATATGTTAGGAACCTTTATGGAATGCCTAGCACGGTTGTGGAAAATGAGTTTTGCAGGTGTGGATTGGTGGAATTGCAGTTTGCCCTGCAGTATGTTTTAGTCTCCTTTGTGAGTCTTTCCCCACTACTCACCTGGCTGTAATATGTGTAAGTTCCTAACTGAGCAGTTATTTACCCGTGGCAAGTCTGTTGTACATAAACTCAGGAAATTGTACACCTCCTGGCTCTATTTACCTTGATCTTATTCCATAAAATATTCATGCTGATAATCTGTGCAGCTCAGAGGCACTGAAAGATGATCTGCAAAAAGAGGGAATACTTGCTCTGAACTCTATGGAGGCCCTCAGGAGTCATTCTGATTCATGTCTAGGGATTTCACAAGGATTTGACATGCTTGATCTTTAGCTTGTAATTAATTGTCAGAGCTGCTATCAGCTTTAGAAATGGGTTTCTGCTAACTGGCCAAAAATAGCAGTGTTGGTCTTTGAAACGGTTGCCTTTTATGTGTGAAATCAATTGCACCAAGAGCATGTTCTTTTCACGAGTAACAAAAAGGATCCTGTTCTGTAATGTCATCCCATTTGTTAGAAAATGTTAGCACCTCTCATTTCACAAGGCTTTTTTTGTACATGGCAGGGATGCATTAAATTTAGCCATGTGCAGAAAGAAATCTGCAACTGGATACTCCTTGTAAAGCTACTAGATATATGTGATTTCTCTGTATTTTAATGCTTATTTTAATGCAATCTATTAAGCTGGTCAGATGATGAAAGAGCTCTTTGGCTACTGAAAGGCCTCTTGCCACCTCATCTCTCCCACTGTCAGTGTATACCTGATAGTTTATAATAGCTTGAAACTGATGTAGTTTCAAGCTATTTTTTTCCCATTTCCTTCTTGGTTGCAGTAAAAAGAATAGGTTCTATTATGTGAGTCTTTCTTCCTGCAAGTAAATTGGTGTTTAGTGAAGAGAAAATGTACGGCAATGATGGAAACTTAGCAGAGCTTCCTGCCCCTGCTGCACTGCTTATAATCCCATTTGTCCACGGGGAAGGAGGGTTGGTGGCAGTGTCTCCCTTTAGGATATCTGTGTGTTCTGTTGCACGTGCTTTTGTTCACAGCCTGACTCAGGGAGGGGTACCTGGTGCTCCCACCCCAGAATAGCCCATAGGAAGCCTGGTAGGATGCTAATTTCTTGCTTAGTCCAAGGAATTCAAGGGGCTAAACCATGAGAATATGTTCTGTCTCTGTTACGGTAGACATGAGCAATGTGTTATCACAAAAGTGTGACATGGATGTTGTCAGGCCTAGCAGATGTTTTAGTCCTGGCTCTCGTACTCCTGAAGTGGGAGCTGGATACATGCTGCTGGTGTAGTGCATATCCTCAGAGGAGAGGAGGTAATTTGACAGCTCACTTTAACTATCTTCAATAATGTTGACTCTTCTGTCATCTATTTGTTGAGAATGTGGCTTCTCATATGGAAAACTGAGACTTTTTGTGGTAAATAAGGGTTTCTTTTCCTGGTTTGTTTTGGGTTTTTTGTCTGGCTTGGGTTAGAAGAGAGAAATACTTGAATGTAGCATTAATGTGTTTAATTTCAAAGCTGCTCTGAAAAGGTGAAAATACATAACCATAATTGAAGGAAGAAAGTGTTATTGTTTGATGTATTAAACTGTTCTTTTATTTCTGAGAATCTGTGCTTTTAGAGATACCAGACAGTACTTTTTACTTTAGCAGTAACAAGTCCTGCTGCCTGTCTCAGGAGAAGCCCAAAAAGGCAAGATAAGAACTGTTCAGATAAGATAGGTGGCACTTCTGTCAGTTCTCAATAGCTGGTGAAGCAGATGAGGAGCTGCACAAAACTGAGAACAAACAAGGAATGTTGCTCTGTCCCCCAAGTCCAAAAAATCCTCTCGATGCCTTCAAACTGCTGTCTTTGTGAAGAGAATCTTTTCTCTTGAGTGGAAGTTTAGAAAATGTTTTGTTGTACTGGTTATGTTAATTAACGTGATCTTTGTTTCACAAGACAGGAATTCAGGGGGCTCTCCTGCTCTGCATAATTACCTGTCACAACAAAGAGAATATATTAAGATGGGAAACTGAGATTGGTGTAAAATTCTGTCTTATCTGATCTGCAAGGTATATCAGCAGTGTATTTCATAGAATTTGATTGTATCCAAGATTTCAGGGGCACTGCCTAAGCCTCTCTAGTAGCCTGCTTTTAGTAGTAGTTGGTAAGATGATGGCATTTTGCTGCCAGTCTGTCAGGTATCCATGTAAGGATATCTTTGCTTAGGTACCCGATACTTTTTATTACAAGAAATACAAATAATGCATTCAGGAATTTGGGACATCTGGGATGTTTTATCTTGCTCCTGGAGAAAAAGGTCAACTTCCCCACAGCCTGTTTCTCTTAAATAGCAGAAAACCCCAGCATGGACTGAAGATTTGACCCCCATTAAAATACATCACTTGAGATCTATGTGTTTTTAGTTGTGTACATAAATACCTAACTGCAGACGGATATTTAAGTACTCCTAGTGTGAATAGAAATGTACAGATGCACGCAATAGGAATGCATATGCATGTCTACAGCTGAAGAGAAAATGTCTAGCAGGCAAAGGACTTTCTGATACAATGAAATGAATGGCTTTATTAAGATCTTAGTTCCTCATTAAAAAATACTGAGAAGTAGAGAACCTCTATGAAAGTCTGAAGCTGAGATTTCAAATTAATGTGTATGGATAGTCAATATGAAGTCAATTCTGAAACATGAGTGTCTATAAAGATCTGTTGAACTGTGTTCATGTATATCACTGTTTTTTCTTGTCCCAAGTTTTTTTTTTAATTAGCGTTTGTCATTGTGCAGTTTTAGGAAGGTTAATATTTAGTGCAGTTGAGCAGTCTTAAGGAAAAGAAATGTTTTAATAGAAGAGATATCTTCCATTATTTTAAGAGGAAAAAATGATCTTGTGTCAATGGTATGGATTCTAATTGTCCTGCTTCAATATTCAATTATTTTGTTTTTTCTAAATTTTCAGCATCATGTGCATATGAAATTGGTCTCTTAAGTGATAGATTTTATTTTTGAAGTTTTGCTCAATTGTACTTTCAAATTTTTCATTCAGCTTCTGTTGGCTTGGCTGGGTCTGCATATGCAAGTGCATGAACTGAACTGTTATTATTAGCAAGTGCTGGTTCAATTTTTCCCCTTCTACTCTTTGTGGCCTCTAAGTTTTTCTTGTCTACTGTCTTTGCAAATCAGTTTTTCTGCTGGGTCACTTTAAATCACCCAGTGTTACAAACCTGAGTATTACAAATGTATGCACTGAGGAATGTGTCTTGCTGGTTGTGGCCATGAAAATAGGTTTCACATGTTAGAAATTTGACAGTATAGCTACAGTTCTCAAACCTTACTTTTGCCAGTATCCTTGAGTTCAGTTTTTATAAGTCACAATGAGTTGCGGATTCTAGTTGGCATTTAAAAAATGTGACTCTTCATCCTCACAGGCCACTGTTGGCTTTGTTCTGATAAATTCTTGTCCAAACCATCCCCATTATTTTTTCTTCAAGACATAAAATGTGACACAGGGTGCTGTGCCTATTATCTCCCACCTAGACTTGTTTGGTTTTTTTCCTTTGAGAGAAACCTCAGTCATTTTATTCATAGACCTGATAAATGCTTTATCAATGTATTAAGGTCCTTTAATTAGAGCAGGTTTGGTTTTTTTTTAAGTTTAAAATTAAAATCCGGGAAATACTCTGTATTGTATGATTTATATGGTTGGCTCTACTCCAGAAGAAAGCTTAATTGTTGAAATACTTCTGAGTTCCTGTTTTCTGATTTTTGAGTAGTCTGTGCTAAGTCTTGAGCAGAAACTTGCAGAAGAGCAGCAGGATTGAAGGAGAGCAGAACTGACACAAAGAAAAGCTCTCTTGGGAAATTTTATCATGGTTAAGCAAGTGCAGCAGGATTTGAGCTATGCTGCTTAGTCCATTTGTTTGTGTGTGGATCCCGGAGTGCATGAGTTTCGACCTGTCATGAGAGCCAAGATTGTTTTGAGATGTGTCTGTAAGGGAAGCCAACTGCAATCTGCTGGTTTCTGGTGACTTTAGAGGCACCTGATCCAGTGTTAGTCCTGTCTTGTACTAGAGCAAACTACTGATCACTTGGCCAAAACATGTTGCTGCTTTGAAGAGCTTCCCCAAACTTTAGGGACTAGTGGGACTGTCATTAAGAAAGAGACACAATTCCAAGCACTTTATCTTGGTTTTAAATGCTGAGTTCGTGGGGGTTTTTTTGCTAAGAGTAGGAGAGCTTCATGTAAATCCTGAAACTGCTGGTTGTTGATAGGCCTTTATTTATTTAATCAGGGCAGTACATGTTACAGAAGTGATAGCAAAGGGATCAGGGCTGGGAATTTTTTTTTACTAGAGATCAATATGCTGCTGTGCTGTTGGGAGAAAGTGGAGATTGCTTTGCCAGCACCATCAGGGAACCTCTGCTTGGCTATGTGGCAGACATTGCTTTTGTGAATCAGAGGAGAATTGCCTTTGGAATAAAGCCTCTTGGTGGCAGGTTTTTTTAATCTGCTGCACTGACAGAATTGCTCTGCCTTGTCCTCTTAATGCAACTGTGTGTGCCAAATCTGCCTGAAGGGATCTGTATCCAGGAGAGAAGGAAATGGTGATGCCTCTGAAAGGTGCTTACTTTCTTTTGTGAGACAAAATAAACTTTTGGTGGCTTTGTGGGGCTGCAGCTGGCACTCTTGGGTTATATATTCTTCTTACATAAATTAATATATACTTAAATTTATCGTTAGAGAAAAGAATGGAAATGTTTGCTATAACTTGCAGAGGCAGACAGCATATGCTGTGTGTGTAATTGTCTGTTTCCTTAAAACTAATATTTCAGAGTCTGCTGCTCCTAAAGATGATGGCAGAGATACCAGAACACTCCTGGTGGGCTTCAGGGGTGGAGGGATAAATGCAGTGTTTGCCTGTGGAAAAGGTGGGGTGGTGAATGCACTGAGTTGCATGAAATAGCATTTACAGAACTTGCAAAGAAGAGCTTAAGTCATTCAAGCTTCCTGCCCTGAAGTGTTTGTGATTTAGTCTCTCCTCTCTGAAGAACACTTAGGTAGGTTTTTTTCCTGTGTGGGGAAAGGTGTTGAAGACAGAAGCAGATATGAAGAGAGCAAATTGAACAGCCAATATTGCCGGTGGCAAGTAACATCTTCAAAGTTTACCTGCAGCTTGTAAGTTAAAAATGCCAGCTCTTCCTTGTGCTGAAGTCAAGCAAGCAGCCACCAAACATGTACCTGGTGACTGCAAGGAGAGATGGCAGACATTTTAACTGGTACCTTTTCCCAGAGGTTTTGAATTAATGTACTTCCTTGAATGATCCGGGAATGTTTGTAGACAAGTCCTGAAGGCAATCTGCAGTTGCTTAAAGTATTTCCAGTGTTTTTCTTTATTGCAGCTCCAAGTTGGCTGGAACCAGTGCTCTATCTGCCTTTGAAAAAAATGTGGTGGATTCTAGCATAAATTAAATTAAATTTCTCTATAGAAATATGAGTGAGGAGATTGAGGCTTGAAAACACTCAGATTTGATTGTGATTGAAATTCAGTCACAATTTGAGCAACGAGTAACACACTGAAATGTTCACATTTAAGTAGCATCTGATCCTGTAGTGCTTGAAACATGTCAGGTATCACATTAGGGAAGACTTGAGTGGAATCCAGGTATTTTTGGGCAGTGAAATTATTCTGAGAGAGTTTTAGATTCTCTTAGCTGCCCTAGTACAATTCCTGCAGGCAGTGGTCTTGTTTCAAATACATCAGAACTTCATTTGCCCTACTGAATATAGAGCAATGTGGTATGAAGAGAAGTGGGCGTAGTTTGAAATACTATTCTTGTGTTTGTGGAAGTTAAGCATTATGCTGGGGAAGAGCCACCAAAAGAACTGTTAGATTAATGCTGAAAATAAGCGATGAGGTGTGGAATTTTGTTTGGTGTTTTTTTTTTTGTTTGTTGTTTTTTTTTTTTTTTTTTTTTTTTTTGTTTTGTTTTGTTTTGTTTTGTTTTGTTTTGTTTTTTTTGGTTTTTTTTCTTTTCTTTCCCTGTTGAGGTAAAGAAATATTTCCAGACAATGTGGAAAGGGAGATGATCTTGCTGCTGAACAACTCTGTGCCTGCAGTAGCCTTCAGGGCACAGTGCTGACCCACATCATCAGTGCCATCTGTGTAACCTGTGATTGATAATCCAGGTTTCTTATTTTCAAGGGATTGCTGAAGAAAGTGTGCCTGAATTCCTTTAAATATTCATGGTGACCAGTAATTAAACAGGAGACTGTGCACCAAAAAACAGCTGAAGAAGGTCAATTGTATGATGGTGGGTGGGTGTTGTGGATATGCAACAGTTGTGGAGGATAAGTCACTGGCAAGAAGACCAAGTTCTGTGACACATGGACCAAACTTAGCCTTTATTTCTAATTTTTAGCTTGTGCCAGCTGTTTAACTGTCACTTGGCCTTCTCTGGAGGGTGTTTGGTGCAGCTTGTAACTTCATGATGCTGCCAAGAACAAAGTGGGGAGAAGATGGACAAGGTGGAAGATGCTGCAGTAGTTAACTGCTTCTCTTGAGGTTTATATAATTTTCAATGCTTGTGTTATTAGGAAGATGTAATTCTATGCATTTTCTTTTATTTTGACTAAAGGCAGGATAAGTAGAGATAAATCTGCAAGCAATTTAAAACAAGTTGCTGAGGAGCAACATTGCTTTAAGCAGGTTCAGGTGGGGCAGGAATCATGTTCCCATTGTGTTTTGGAAAAAGGGAAAAGATGACACTGATAATGGAGGGCAAATCAGCTATGTTATGTACTGTGAAGTGTAGACAAAATAAAACTGAAATGTAGCAAGCACTTCACAATTTACAGTTCCACAAAATGACAAGATCAGGCTGTAGGTCCATCAGTCATGTGGCTGTTATGGTGTTAATGATTTTTCAATTGTATTGCTCTACAACTTCAGTCAATGAGACAAAAACTAAGCTGGAGCAGGTAGTGAACATCCCATAAGGTGCTCTGTGCTTTACAAACGTGCTTTAGAGAGCAGCTATGGAACATTTTGAATCCATTTTTGCAAAGATGATGTGTGGCCCAAGCATTTCCTATCGCTTTCTCAGGAATGATACAAAGACTATATGCCTCTTTATTTTTCCCTTCCCTCCTCCTCCTTTTGTTCAAGGCTGCTTTTATGTGTACATGCCTAAATATAAATTGTCATGTGCCTATGTATTGTATGGGTGGTATGGATGTCTTGGGTTCCTGACAGTAAATGGAATTAGTGTGTATCTTGTTCAAAATTTGTGTATAAATGTACACAATCCCACAGCTTTTTATGCTGTCTATACTTGCAAGAAAGATCGAGCTGATGCAGGTGTCAATTACACATGAATATAGAAATGGACTTTAGAGAGTGCTTTTATGGCATGATATAATTGAAAAGTCTCTTAGGCTGAGTGAAAGTTTTGCATTTGACTCCTAGTAGAGGGGTTTAACTCACATTTTAACTGAGAATTGAATTTGGATGCCAGAAAAATTTGTGTATTGCAGCCTCACCTCCCTCAAGGCAGTAGGAATAAGGAGAGCAGACTGCACTCTGTGTCCATCTGAAGCAGCTCAAGTTTAATACCAGTCCATTAAACTTGGGTTTGCTTCACAGTCACCCAAATTGGTAGCTCCAGCCTGAGTGTGTCCTGTTCAGATTGCTTGGCTGAGTTCAGTGGTACTCTCAGCTGGGCTAGCAAGAGCAATTAATAATTTCCTGGAGGTTTTTTATTTTGGTCTTGTGCATTTTGGTTTCTTTTTTTGCCCTGTGGACCATTTTTGCTAGACTATACACATGTAATACAATTGCTTGTAAATCCATGTTAACTGCAGGGTGAAAGGGGTGTAAATACTGCGGTCTTAAATTTTTCTCTATTTTGCATTGACTGTTTAATTTTTAATGAAATACATACCTCTGTTCTAGGAACAAAAGCTCTGACTCTCCTTTATATGCACATAGGAGCTTGTGCAAAAAGCAAATGCTTTTTTGAAAGTATTTGATTCATGTGTTCCTGTATTTACTGACATGAGTGAGGATCTGAAGTATGATTTGTGTTGGCTCAGTCTGTAGGTGTGAAGGAATTAGGGGTTTGTTTGCTCTTTTACAGTTCAAGAGAGACCCAGTCCTACCTTGTGTCATTCCCATGAAAGAAAATAATCAGTCTGAAACTTTCTAGAGGTGATGTGATACACAAGGTTTTGTGGTTTAGTTTCTTGTTAAACTTACTGAGTTCCACTGCATTTAAGAGAGTTTGGAAACACGCATATACGGATGTGTCAGCTGGAAAACTCCATATTAAGGAAATTGAAAATGATTTTAAATACAAGTTTGGAACTTGAATGTTAACAGAAGCGCTGTAAAAAGCATTAAATGTTGGGAGTACTTAGAAGACATGAAGGCATCAAGAGTTAGGAGCAGTGGAAAATGACCCAGTAGCTTGTGAGAGCCTTGTGAATGGACAGGAATGTTTAAGGGGTGACTGAACATCATGAGTGATGGGAAGGCATTGTATTTTGTGTGCTTTGCTTTAGTAGCCGTGAGAACACTATCAGTACTAAGGAAATATTCAGGCTGGAACAGCTGTTCCAGCTGAAAGCACTACTGGAATAGTTTCAGAAATGAATAGTCAGAACAGATGATCTTTAACCTTTCAAATCCCATTTTGTTGTATGATACCTCTTTGGACGGGAGTGTTTTAAAATTGCTCTTAAGTACACAAAAGTAACAAAACCTGTCTAAACAAGCAAACTCCATGTACTTTTCCAAAATACCCAAACCCTATAAATAGAAGCCTCCCATCAAAGGAGTGAAAATATTAGGATGAAGAATTCCCCCATGCAGAATAGCATTTCCAGTAACAAGAACTAATTGCTTAGAGCACCAAACAAATAATTAGTTTGTAGACAGAATCCAGAAATGCAGATCATTATGTGCTGTATCTTTGAAGCCCAGTGATATTTTCTTCTGATCATTAAAAGCATATACACAAGCTATTTATACAGCTGGTACTAATGACTTAACCTAAACTTGTAATCAGACAGACTCTTCTCTGACAGTGTGTCTGGTTTAAGGATAAATGAGTACAGGTGGTTTCAGAGTTAGAACTGAAAAAGCAGCGCGTTAGTAAGTGTTCAGCTGCTCTTTATTGAGCCACAGTCAAGAACAAAAGACCCCTATGACTAATTACAGAAATAATTGTTTCATAATTTATAATTGTTAAATTGATTCTAATTGTGACTGGTAGATAAACTGTGCTTAATTGTTTAGCGTAACACAGAATTGGTTCTGTTGTCTGTGATTGGGTAGCCTTGAAATATAATCCAGAAGCTTTGTTTAGTTTAACAAAATTTAGTTTTGTTGTTGACTGTGACCTCTGTAAACCTTGCATTTGTGGGTCAATTTCTGTGAGAAGTCGTCCTAAGTGATTATAAGTTTGTCCAGACTATATGAAGGATAATATTAGACTTAGGAAATTCATACAAATTGAATTCAAAGTGAGTTTAATGTTTTAAATATGTGTACAAAACCACATCAAGTTTGTGGGGGATTTCTTCATAGGTTTGATAACAAAGGGTGTGTTTCTTCAGAGTGTATTACCTGGTGAAGGTGGTTTCTGTTTTTAGTGATGGACCTAGTGTTTAATGAGCAGTTTTAGAACAAGGTTCCTTGCAGTATCTACCTTGAAACAACATTATTTCTACATGATGAGAAAAAAGCGTGTTTCACTAACTATCCTAAACTGAGCTCATCAGCAGTGTGGGAAACTAAGCAGAGAGTAGTCTTCAGGAGCTTGAAAGCTAAGCTGTATTTGGAAAGAATACTGTTCTGTCACTGAAGTCGTGTAAGCAATTATTGTGCACTTAAGTGTCATTGCTTACACGGGGAGTGACTCACTTATTAGGGGTTGGTAGTATCCAAGTAATACTCCATGGGCTCCCATCAGAGGAGCACAGAGACTTCTGGCCCCCTCCCTGCCTTCTTGCCTCTTGGTAGTCATTTCAGCTGCTGACTGTCACCCTGGTAGCAAAGTTTCAATTTTTCCATGCTGTGTCCTTTCTGTGCTGTTCCTCTATTTTTGTGTGCTTTGGGTCAACTCCTGTGTGTGTTGCTGCTGCACCAGTTGCCCCTGACGAAAGAAGTTCTACATGGGTGTTAAATCTTTTGGGCAGCCTGCTTTCTCTTCTAATTGCTGATTTGTATCTTTGGATTTCCAGAACCTGGTTTTCTCTCTTTTTTGAGGACATTCCATCTCCATCCTAGGTCCAGGAAGAAATCAAAACATGTTAAATGTCAGAGAATTGAAAAGCAACTGGGCACATCTATTCCCTGCAACAGAAGGTCTTGGTGTAGTTGTTATTCTGTTTTGAATGGGACTAGAAATGGGGTGGATAGCAATTCCCTGTATTCCAGAATAATGGCTTAGTGTTGTACTGATGTGATTTTCACCAAAATGTGACTTTTGGTGTACAAAAGGGTTATGTAATGGTGGTCTTCCTGATTTTTCTCTGACTTTTTCTGTGACTGGAATCACAAGTGTGTGACATGTTTGCCAAATAATTTCCTTCAGTTTTCCTTGGCCTCTTAAATGAGTGAAACAGTAAACAATTCCATAATACAGCTTATAGGACTGTGAGTCAAATTAGGGTGCTCACGTGGTGAAGAGACTGCTTCATGAACTTCAGAAGAAATACTGAAGAATCTCCGCCTTGCTGTCTTTGTGTCTGAGGGGAAGGGTTCATAGGTTGTAGTTTTAAGGTAGAAAAATGTGCATTTTTAAAAAGTACTAGACAATGTCTGAGTAGGCTGAAGCCTGAGAGAATCCATGATCTCCTTGGTGATTGACAACAAGAGTGACAATTAACTCCAACTGTGTCTGTGCTTTTGTGAAATTGATACCTTCTCACTGACGCCTGGAATGAGATCATCACCGTATTTTCTTAGGCTTTTGAATAGTAACCACTAAAGGTCAGTACTGTGCTGGATTATGTTTGAATCACTCATGATCTAATACTTTGCAGCCAATTACCAATCTTCTTAAAAACCTTTTCCATGCAGTCCTGAATGACTCTGTTTTTGAAAGGGCTGCTATTAAATGCTAATGCTGCTTGCAGAGGACGCCACTGTGAAAAGATTAATTTTTCTTCTCTGTAGCCTGGTTCATGTAGTCCTATTTAGAGTCCTGGAAGACATGGCTTTTGCCTAATCAATAATCACTTCCAATTTTCTAAGTGCCTAAAAATCTGACAGCATCCACTGTGACTTGTACATGAACTCTTTGAGAGGGTTAATATGCAATAATAAATGCTTTTAGGGTTCCTTAGTAATTAAAATTTGGTGGAAAACCCAACCCCAAACCAAAACCAGCAAACAGTACCAGTTGAGTGTTGGTTTATTTTTTAATGAATCCAAAATTAGTCCTCACTTGTTCTGTGGCTAAAGATCTCTGAAGAACTGGGCAGTGATGATGTAGAACACCAAGATTAAATTTAATTAAATCAAAGTAAAATTCAGAAATTAAGGAAAGGTTTAAAATGACAAGAATTACTCTTTTGTGCTCCTGATTACAGCAGGTTTCCAGAAGATATTAAAATGTAATGTACTCTCTTCAGCATAGTGGCAACTCAATTTCAAATCAACAGTGATGGACATGGGGAATACTAAAAGGTATTTTAGTATTAGTTTCCAAGTGATGGTAAATTGGAACAATGGATCAGTTGCCACTAGCAGGAATTGAATCAGAGGCTGTAACAAGTTGCTTTTTTGGCTTGCTGAGGCTTTTTTTGTTTGTTTACCTTGTGCCTGATGTGCCACCTCTGTTCCAGCCTTTAATGCAGCTACTTTAAATATGCTACTGGCAAGAGCACTGCAGGATTCAAATATAGTGATTTTACAAATGCTTTTACCTTTTAGCTGTCCCTTGTACTGCTCATCTTTTTGGAAGACATGACTTTGCTTTTGTGAACTGTTTCATGTTCTTATTTCTCTGGTTCTTCTGAGTCTGTTGCTGTAGCTGGATTTGGTTTGCTGTTTGAATTTGGGATGTAGACAAGTTAAGGGGGCGTTTTTGAAAACTGTTAGTTTTTACAGAGTTCTAATTCTATGGGATGCTTTGCATACTTGCACTACTGTTACTGTTTTAAAATTTCACATTAGTTGTAAGTGTTGATGGAAATCTGTTCCTTTTTTTTACCGAACAATAAGCCATGAGCTGATGCAAAATGCTTGTTCTGCTGCATTTCTGGCTCTGATATGGTACAACTTTTAACTTCTCAGCTTTCTGGGATAATTTATTGTCTATCTTGATAGCATTGTAAGAAAGGAGAATGGAGTCGGTTTTTGATAAAAATAAACATTGAGGGAGTACTGATGCATGATTTGACATAGGCAGCTTGTACCTTGATGCAGTGGGAAGCTTTCTTCTCCCCACACTTTATCTGGCCTTTAGGCCAGGTGGTTATTGAAAAGGACTCATCTGCATTACAATGGAAAGGCTGTTTTTTCCCTTATTCCAGCCTGTTTTGAAGCCTGGTGGCAGCACCCATTCTATGTTCTATTCCATACAAGACCTGCTATTGTGCATGGAGGTTTTGATTCTGATTAGCTTTTCAGACGTGACTATTTAAGGGGAGTAGCCTTTTGGCTAAGATTTCTGTCACATTTTATTCTGAGGTCTTTTTTTCCCTGTAAACTCCATTTTATTTAAATCATTTCATTGCCCTGTGAGTGTCAAAAGCCAGAGTGAAGCTATTGTCATCTTTTGCATCAATGCTGTTGGCAGTGTGTAACTTGAAGTCGAAAATGTATCATTGAAACTTCTAAGATCTAAACTTGAAAGAGAAAATACTTACTTGGATAGAAGAAATTTGCACTTGCCAGCCAAGAAATATTCCCTAGCCTTAGGATATTGCATTGATTTTTAGAGAAATGGTCTGCTCTTAAGTATGTATCTGTCTGCTTTAAGTGGTGAAGTCTGAGCAGTTACCTGCACTGGGTAATCTCCAGAAATTTCTTCCTACCTCAACTGCTCTGTGATTCTGTGGCTGCCAAGTACAGAGACTGTTTGCTTATACTTCTATATGGATTAATGTTCATAGCTTAATAAGCAGATGAATGTGTTTCTCAGAGATCCCAAACTTGCAGTATGCATATCAGGCAAAACTTGCAATATCTGGTAGGCCTTGGTGTACGAATAAAGCTGGGATTTGCCCCAGTCTTCTTGCCAGTGAGCTAGTCCCTAGTTCTGTTCCATGAAATCCATCTGTAGACTGAAATATGTTTCAGTAGTCTTGTAAACTAAAGTGAGTATGAGGGGAAAATCAGATATTCAGAAGGGATCGACCTCACCTAGTGCTGTTGATGGCTTGATATTTAAGCTGCTGTAAATTCTTTAGTCATCCTATTCCAGGAGCTATTACTTCTGGGTCTCTGCTGGGCGCCCACAGTAGTCAGTGTCTCTTGGACTACTGGTACAGTGCTGTCTTGGAAGTGCTTTCTTCCAGGCCCAAACCAAATCAGGAGCATCCAAGAAGTCAAACTGTGTCTTGCCAGAAGATGTCAGCCTTGTGTACGTAATGTAATGTGTGCAAGAGGCAGTGGCAGTAACCCTCCCACAGGTTTGCTGTCTCTCAGCTAACCCCACCGAGTTGCTCCTGGAGCTCTGTGAAAGGCAGCACTTGGATGCGGCTTTGTCTTGAGGCTGTCAGGCACTGGGAAATGACCCCAGGCACTGGCCGAGATGTTGCTCACAGTGCTGCCTCTTTGTGCTGCTTGAAACAGAAAATGTAAACTCTCTGGAAAGGTACCCAGATAAATTACCTTGTGTGGTCCTAACAGTGGGCGAATAATCTGATGCAGAATCTCTTTCCTGTGTCCTGATCTGTTGTGTGCCACTAGAGACCTTTTAAGAGTTTTAATTTAAGGGAAAGCAAATTATTCCTCCTTAGCAGTTCCAGCTGGTTAATAATTGCTCATAAAGCTAAGAAAGAAATACGCAGCAAACAATTTAGTTTTTCAATATTGAATTTGTTGCTTCCAGTAAAATTCTTCTTGGAGGGGAGGGTAAGATTTTGTTTGGAGTCCCTGCCAGATTGTGTGACAAAGCAGCTGGCATTTGTGTCAGGAGGGGGATCTCTAAAAAGTTACAGATACTGAACCTAGTAGAGCCTGATCACTCAAATAGCATTATTTTATGATACTCTATCTGAAAATGTTGATTTTTGGTAATCCCGTAAATATAGGATTTTGCAATATAACCTTGATCTGAGAGATAAAACAACCTCTCTTCCTCCTGAAAAATATGCCTGCCTATGCACCCTGCTCTTTATGCATGTAATAGTAAATTGAAGGTCATTTTACAGCAGCGAGGTTCATCTCTTTGATCTTCACATTTTCTGGTAATGGCAGATTGAGAGGGGTGGCTGTCACTGCATGGCAGGGTGAACAGAATGGATGTGTACCATGTGATATGGCAAAAATGTGGCTACAAAAGCATCTATTGACCTCCAAGTCGAGTAGGTTCTGTATTTTATGACCTATGCAATCATTAGCTTCAAAAATGCATTATGGTATGAAGAGGCACTTCAGAATATTAACCACTAGGGCTGAGGATATCCTGTGTTCTCTATTGCTGTCTTGATGTACATGAGTGACTGTGGTGAGCATTAGCTTTTGGAGAAGGAGAAAATTGCGTGTTGAGGAAAATTGAGCATCTTAAAAACTCATGGGCTGTTGGTTGCCTTTTTTTTCTAACCTTAAAAGCTGCCTTGTCAAAATCACACAAAATTCAGATTTATTTTCTTCAGTTGCATGTGAAACAAACTCTAGACTGACTGGTGTTTCAATGACTTTGAGGGAGAAAGAGGGCAAAGAGTAGAAATCTTTCAGGGGGCACAAAGGAGTGTGTGCACTAATGAAAAATGAAGTAAAACACAGGCTAACCTCCCTGTAGGAAAATGGGAGAGCCTTACTTGGGGTTTGTTAATATATTCATTTCAAAGCAGGGAGCTGTAGTAGGGAGAGAAAAAAGGTAGATTCCGTGGCTTCTCTGCTCTGCAGTTCAAATTAGACGCTCTTGCAGTTCATTTTAAGCACTCCAGAGCTAAGATTTAGGAGTAACAAGGGCTGAGTAGAAGAGGACAAGACATAGATGATTCTATGTCCTTTTTGTTTCATTTCTCTGATTCTCTGTTGGATACAAGACAATAGACCAAAGTTGCTAGCTGTGAAATCTAGGCTGAGTTTGAATTATGGAAGTGTTGTGCTTGTACTGTCAGAACCTTCTTGAAGCATCTCTCCCATGTGATTGGATAACAACATTTCTGCTGGGCACCCTCATGGCCAAGTTACTGAGGGGAAAATGAAATGCTAGCAAAGTGGATGTGGCTCTCAGGCACTCTGCAGGCATTTTCTCAGTGTAATTATAACATTTGCATTCAAGGCATGTCACTTGAGGATGGTGATCTCAACTAAAGTTTCTTAAGAACTTTATTTTCCACACAAACTTTCATCCAAGAGCAGAGAAACTTTGGAGAGATGGGAAACTGATCACTCCTGATTTTTATACTCGTTGCTAGTAATTTTCCTTCCCAACATGACCATATCCAATTGAGGTTGCTGTTATTTGCTGCCTCCATGAATGAGGCTTACATTGTATCCAGTTTTGTGAAAATCACCTTTTTGGTCTTTGTGTCAATTATTACATTTTCCCTCAAGTTTGCTGTATTACTCCTTTGTTTCTTGTTAAATGACACAAGGACTACCAAGTAGGTCTGTGTGACCCAAGCTCAAGTCAGTGCCTTGTTACAACAGTTGTTTTAAATAAATGAGTCAGTGATTGTGTAGGTTCTGTTTAAGTTCTGCTACTGGTTGAAATGGGATGTTATGGTGTCTCTAGATTTTACCCCCACTGTATTTAAATTCTTCTGTGTAATATCTGTCAGATTACATTCCATTTCTGGAGACTGTTGGTATTACTGCAAAACAAGTGCTTTTTCTCCAGAGCCACACCAATTGTACCAGGCTTGTGGCTCAGTGTTGCCCATAAAGAGCTGTAGGTGTGCTATGAGGCCTAAAGTTCTTGTGTTGCTGCATGTGGTATTCTTGTTTTCCAGCATAAGTGGTGTAAGAAATGAACTGTCCTTTTATTTAATCACAATCCGTGTGGTATATTTTGGTCTACTGTGTTGGCTGGTGGGGCAAACCTTAATTAAGTTGGTATTAGGGAGATGTTTAGACTTGACATAATGGATTAGACCTTTGAGCTTCTCTGTTAGATGATTGTTAGATTATCAGCCATAGCTGAGATTTCACATGGTAGTGATGTCAGGTTCTTTAAAGCCTTTTGCAATCCCAATGCATGGTTTACTACCTTTGGTAAAGGAAAATGAAATATGCCAGTTGTTCAGAATTTAAAAGAAAGAAAAATCTTACCTTGAGAAGTAGATGAGTGAGAAATCCTTGTCTGAGGTTAAAAAAACCTTTCTATTTAGTAGTGTTGGAGATTTATTTGAACAAAACTTAACTGTAAAGCTGTAAAAGAAGTACTACAGATTTCTGGCAACTGTGGAAAAATCTCAAATTTATGAGTTCTTGCAGATATTTTTGCTATCTCATAATTGTATTTGGAATTTAGTCATTCATTTAGTCAATTATTATTCAGTTATTCTGAGTATTATTCTGCACTGGTAACTTTGTGTTTTTCTTCAGTAAACTTGTCTAATTTCCTTAATTACATTGTCTATTGAAACATTCTGGTTTGGGTTTTTTAGAGGAACAGGAGAGAATAGTGCTAATGGAAAAACATTGATTTTCAGGGCAGTTTTCAAAAAATTTTTTAAATTGGTTTATGTACAGTCATCAATCTGGTTGGAAAGATTTGCCCTATAATGGCTGGACTACTTTGACTGTGTTCTTAGTCTTGGATTGAATGCAAATGTGTTTACACAGAATGTATGCAGGTACAGAACTAGAGGATGTATGGTTAAGTGGAAAGTGGGAGATGATGGTGAGCCCTGAATGCTGATAGGTTTGTCCTGGAAACATAAACATTATTTTAGAGCAAAATAAATGAAGATTATTGAATTTTACTTTTTTGTTTCCTTCTGTAGTAATCAAATATATTGCATTTTCATAGGATAAATGCAATCACTCAGTATAAATTGGGATTTATCCAATGAAAGCTACTTGAAGAAATAGCTGTATTAGGCAGTTCTAAGCAGTTTGCTATATGGGTGTACTTATACAAATCCCTAAGTTAGAGAAATACAATTATTCCAGTTCTTTTAAAGTGGAACTGAAGTAGCTTCCATTGGGTAGAAATAATTACTGTGTACTCCCAAGAGTCATGTGCAGGGGTGAGCAGCTGTGTGTATTGAGGAAATCACAAAAATATTGTTGACTAATGTAACAGTAGGAGACACTTGAAAGTAGAATTGTGGGTTATGGCAAATAAATTTGCAGAAAAGTGATTTCCATTAGAGTCAAGTGGAAAAAATAATATATTCAGTTGGATTTTGAGTGGTTAGTGGTAATTTTCCTTTCTGTTTGGATGCCATGATCTTGCTTAGTGAATGTACTTCATCAGTTGGCTAGACAGCAAGCCATTCCTTCAGAAATGGCATTGTTTTTGAAACACGAGGAGGGAAAAAGCCGTTGGAAGTGATGCTACTTGAATTGATGTTCAACTCTCCTTGTTTGCAGCAACCTTTCAGCACATTTCACTGAGAGGAGTGAAACTGAAAAGATGGGTTGCTGCCACTGAAATCAAGATGCCAGTTTCCATTCAGTCAACAGTAACAATCCCATTTGCTTTCTTTTTACTTTGTCCTTCATAGTTTCCTTGCTGTCATTAAGAATGAAAGGCCCAGGGAAAAATGCTCTTTTCTTTTTTGTAGAGATTTAAGTTTGATGTGCGAATAAGCTAAAGCTTGAACTTTTAAACTCACCTTTAGACTTCTATGCTTTTTTAGGTTGTTCTTAACAGCAAATGTTAAGCAAAAAACTCATCACGTGATGTATGAAACAAAGCTTGAATAATAATAAAGGAGGATTAGACAGTTGGTGAAATTTGTAATAGCTCTGCTGTACTCAGAGAGAATAAACTGGCTGTTTTCTCTGATATATACAAGAAAGTAAAAATATGTTGAAGTCATTATAGAAAGAGTAGCTAAGCAATCACTAATGAATACATCTTATATTTCCAGTTTGACTTGTTCAAAGGATAACTTTGTGTTTTCTTTTTCCTTGAATTAATTTATCTTCCTGTTGTTGGCTAAGCTTTTATGAATATCTTGCAACATAGAGTTTACTGTGACCAGTTGCCTGGGACTCAATTCCTTATGCATTACACAGGCTGAGGTTGATTAAAATGTCATATGGCTGAGCTATCCTTGATTATGTAGTTTTCACCAGAAACCTGAGAATTGCTGTCTGCAGAGCTGGTAGATTGAGTAGTGAAAAGATGCTTTAATCAAGTCACCAAGGTGCAGCATATTAAACATGGCTTGTTATGATGCTAAGAAAAGTAGCCCTTATGATATTAAGTATGTAGGGTTACCTGCTTAGCACAGCTTTTCTGCTGGAGGGGATTGCAATGTGCCTGATTGCCACCTCGCTGTGGAAAACAGAAATCTTCAACCAACAGAGCAGTTCTTACTGCATTGATTCATAAAAGCTGCTTCAGTGGAATGTGAGTCATGAGGCAGCAACTCAAGGCTCTGTTGTCTTGTTTCTCTGGGAGATAGGGTGTGGACTCTGCCATTGTGGGGATTTCTTGCCTGTAATGTAACAGATGCTATCCCTGCTTCCTCACTTCCCCCATAATAATTAGAATTTGCCATGTTTTACATAATCTCAGAGGAGAAGGGCCTAAGTTACCTGGCCTAAAAGCTGGAGTTTGAGTTTAATCTCTTGTTTTGGCTGTCCTTGCTTGAATACTTTTCTTTTTCTTGACTTTGTTTTCAACCCTCCTAATTTTTGCATGGAAACAGAATACAACTATAAAACTGGCCAATGTGTCTTAATCATGTCTGGCTTTCCTCTTGATCGTCAGTGTAACCACTAACTTCAGCTTCTAAGCAGATTTATGCAAACTTCTTTAGAAAGAAAATTCTTGTGAGGTGAAAATCTTCCCGGGATAAATTATATCACAGCTAATGGAACAGACAGCTGAGGAAAAAAGTCAGTGATTCTCAAACAAATGGAAGAGATCTAAAGCTCTGGAATAGTCTGGAGGGCCTTGCATCACACAGACTTTTTGGAGGAGAAAGCAAGCTAGGGACAACTTTTGTTTTGCTTTTCTTGCTCTTTCTCATTTCTCTGACTCTGAAATAATACAAGATAGGAGGGCAAAGTAGTTCCTTTCAATTATGTTAAGAGGTTGTTACACTTGACAGTTATGTACTATTTTTCTGTGTTTGAAATCTTGGCTGCATGGATTATGTAATCACTGTTATGTCCTAGTCATCAACTAGGACATTTTAAAGTTTATTAGTCTTTGTGCTGTAGAATAAGTAACTCAATGTAAAAAGTAGTGGTGAGGAACAAGTTGCTCAGTTATGGTAACCTACACTTTTTCCCTTCAATCCCTGTTTGTCTTTTATTGCAGTGACCCTCAGTATTGTTTCCAATAATCCTCTTCCCAATGGAAGAATATTCCTTTTAGTCAGTGCAATTCTTGCTATCATATTTGATCAGGGATAGGCCTCCTGTTATATTCCATGACCAACCACATTCTGGCCATAAGATGTACTGACAATGTGCACTTTTTTGGTGTGCCTGGCAGAAAAAATAACCAAACACTTGCTAGGCTTTGTGCTTTATGGGAACAGGTTATTCAGTTGTCCTTAACAGTTGCAATGGAATGACCAAAGCAGATTCTGTGTAAAGATACTTTTGGGTTGAAGTGGTTACACGATTAAATGAATAAAAGGTGATATTTCCTTATTTCCAATATGTCAAAAGCTTAGAGCTTTTTTTAGCAGAAATTTAATTAAATCCGTAAGATGCTCTTGGCTGAATTAACAAAGTCAAAATTATGCATCACCAGTACTTCTGTCCATTTATGTATTCTAATAAATGTAAAAAGAAAGTGGTCACTATCATTCAGAATGCTATGAATAGAAATGTGACAATAACCTGGCTGGTGTAAGCATTTATAGTTCTAGAAGAGTGGAAATAAATTTAAATCCTATTACAGGTTTAATTACCAGGAAAATACAGGGTAAAGTTAACTTAGAAAGTTGTCATAAGTTGAGGTTTTTTTGGGTCTTTTTAGTTCCTGAATGTCTTTTAAAGAAAGTAAAATCACAGGTAGTTCTGATTTCTTGTAGCTGAATAAGGAAAAAAAAAATATTTTTTTTTTGCTTATTTAGAGCTATGTAGGTTAAGAGTAATCTATTGCCAGTGGAAAATGTGAATTCATGCCTTTTGCCAGCTTGCCCAAATGCTCTTGCAATGTTGTGGGTACGTAGCATTTAGTGGGTGTAGAAGGTGATGGCTCTGTTCTGTGCGGGGATGACTTGTAGCTACACACCCTTAAATCCTGTTTGCTGACTCCCACATTTAAATCTCAGATTTGTGTGGACTGGCTTAAGCCATGAATGACACAGTAAGTGAGAGCATTCAGGCTCAAATACTGTCTGCTTTTCGCTAGCTCTAGGGGCAGATTAGGCAGCACTGAAAGTAGTTTTTTTGGTTTCACTCCTTCCACTCTTCTAAAATTCACTCTTTACACAAGTTGGCCTCTTTGTTAAAGATTATACTGTATGTAAGGCTGTCTTGTGGCAGTAATAAGTTATACCATCTTCAGAGCATGAGCAATAAGTTTTTTTCTTCATCTTTCTGAGTGTTTCAGAAAACATGTTGACCGAAGTAAGCTTATTGCCATCAGTGAGACAAGAGAGATAATAGTATGCTTGCAAAAGAAAACAGTGCTCAAATTTTGTGCTTTTTAGTAGGTGTTTTCTGCAATTCCCTTCTTCCAAGTGGCCAAGGATCAGAAGAGAGGTCCTGACCTTGTGCAGTTTTCCAATTCATAGATGTCGAGCATGATTTAGGATTTTGGAATTAAATGGCTTGAGTTTGCTAAGTTGTAATTGAGCTGTTAGATTTCATTCTCTAAACATAGTCTGGTCAAGCAACTGACCCGTATTTTGGTTGGTTATTTGATGTTCTGAAAAATAACCTGCCTTGTGAAATGGAAAATTGAGGTCAAGCCTTTTATGTGCCTCATTCAAAGGAGCTTTTCACTCAAAATCACTTGAATTGAGCCATGTCTTGGTACTGTGGAGGGTTTGTCTAGAGCTAAGGGTTATGGTTTATTGTCTTTGAAACTTATTTGAAATGTATTTATTTCTGTTAAATTCTCAATTAATACCCTAATCTGAAAGAATATGTGGTGGTGGTATTTACTGTAAAATTTCTACTTCTTGCTCAAAAGGTCTGCCTGAACTTCTCTATCTGGTATTGACAAAGTTTTCCTTTTTGTCTGAAAAGATCCTTTGTGGCATTTGGTTAAGTGTTGTCTCTGCCCCATCCCAATATAAGCTTGCAAAAAAAAGTCTGTTTGCCACACCACCTCTTAGGAGGTCAGAGAGCTTTTAGGGGTGTGTACTGATATTTCTTCTGCCCTGAAGTACTATATTGAGAGCAGTTTTACATGTTTTGCTCCATTACAAGGAGATACTCCTTTGGGTAGGTTTTACAACGTTCATGATTTGGAGTATCAGTCAGCACTGACCGTGTGCCTCATACAGATACTCACTGGGCTGATGGGTTTTGGTACCAAAGCACTGAGTCTCTCATCCTTAAACTATTGATGGTGTGACTGAACTGCTCCCTGCTCTGGCTGTGCAGTTTGCTTTCCTGATAAATATCCCCTGCTCAAGAAAATGGGTACTTGTAAGGGAGCTGCTGCTGACAAAATAACTTCAATTATTTATCTTTTTAAAGAAAGATTTCTTGAGAACTTCAAGAAAACAGTCAGTTTAATTTTTATCTCTTTGTAGACAGTAATGTTTAGTGGAGAGAAATATTTCAGCCAGACGCCCAAGTGGTAGTGGTAGTTTAGGCTGTAAATTCATGCATGTCACACCAAACCATGTGCTCTGTGTTGGTAATGTCAATACCATTGCTGTTTTCTAAAAAATATTTGTATTTCTGCATAAAGAAATAGCTTCTATGAAAGTTGACTCAGCTGTTTTAGAAATATTGTTTTGCTTCCTTTGGATTCAGTGTGTGTTTTGGAAGCTCTTAGGAAGGGATATTTATGAGTGTGACCAGTACAAACTGGTCACACTTGTAAATAATTTGTAAATATACTTGAGGTATAGAAGTTGGAGAACCATTTCCCTCTTTGGAGAGTGCTTCTGATTTTGTATCAGGAGGTAAAAATAGTCCAATGAGTGCATTACTTATATTAAAAGGAAGTGTGTTGCCCTGTAGTGGAAAGATTGCTGTTAAAACATCTGAAGACCAGCCTTCCATATTTCTGTAAAGTAAGATAAAGGAATTTTGCTGTGATTTATGCACCTTGAGAAAAAGTAGATGTTGAAAAAGTACCATTAATATTATGTTACCTAGTAATCAGCCGTAATGAGGTAGAAAACCAATTTGTGATGTGTTTTGTGGTCACAATTTTTGCAAATGAGCCTTCAGCAGCAGAGCTAGATGAACCATTTCTGTCCGTGTCTTGGAATTGAGATTTGTGAAGTTTTATCTTTGATGGTTTTTGTTACTGTTTTCTTACTTCCTCTGGCAACTTCTGTTGTGATTCTATGATACTCTAAAAGAGAGCACAGTTATCCCTATTTTTTCAAATGAACCAAGAAGCTTTTAATTAATCTTTGAGGGTTACAGTAAAATGAATTTAATCAAATCTTTCAGGTTTTGTTAGTATGCATGATTCAGTAAAAAAATTCTTGGTAATTAATTGCTATTTCTGATCCACAGGCTGTTTTTCTCAAGACAGACAGTAGATCAATACATGCTTTAAATGTTTACAAATGAGTATATTAATGACACTCAACTGTGCATTTATTCTCACTGGAGCAGTGACAATTCCTACAGAAATGCCCAGGAGAAATACCCATCATACAGCAAGCAAGACCAAATGTCACTGGTCAGGAAGGGGAAATGCTTGAGAAACTGCTTAAAGCATTCTCTCCTGTTCCTGAAAGTGTGGGAGCTGCCTTTCTGTCCTTTCCCAAATTCCTTGGCTGTTTCTGGCGTTATTGAAATCACCGATTTGGATTTTGTGGTGAGTGATGGATTTAAACCTCCTGCAAACTAAACCTAAATGTCAGTCTCAGATAATGCAAAGAACAAAGTGAATTGTAGAGACAGCCTCAAGTTGCTGATGCCCACCAACAGAACTAGCCAGAGGGAAAATGTTAATTACTTAAAAAATTAGTAATTCTAAAAGCATAAAGGAGAAGCTGTTTTTAGAGAGGATTAAGGCAGTTTTTGAGATAGGACAATGACTAGGATGCTCAACAAAAACAGCATTTGCAATAATTGTCTAATGTAGCAATTGCATTTGGGGTAGAATGCATTTTCTCTCGTTCTGACAGTATACTGAATGTAAGAGGAACAGGGAAATTAAATGTGGAAAATTTTAAGTTGGTCACCTTAGCAAAGACAATTTTCTACATCCAAACAGAGAGGTTTGCAATTCTGCATGAAATCCATGAGGGACTTTGCTACCAGCACTTCCCCTTCTTAAAATGGGTGTAGATATCAGGCCATATGGGCATTTTAAATACTGGCTGGGTAAATCAACATGCTCTACACAGAGCAGTTCCTGTGCATCAGTTGTCTCATGGGAAGAGTCCATGAGAAGCCAGTGCCCTTTGTTCCTCACAGAGTCAGGGCTGTGGAGCTGCTGATGTGCAGATACACTTGTCTAGTTTTCTATGAAATTCTTTGGATCTTACAGCTGTGGATCATAGTGGGTTTGGATTTCACAAACAACTCGTTCCTTAAAGCCATGGCATGACTGATTTTAAACTTAACTGCTATCCTACATTAACATGTTTGTAAGGAAGCTGTATAGAATACACTGAGCAGGCAGAAATGACATCCAGCTACAAAACTGCCATTGTTATGCCCAATGTCATGCATGTCCAGATGCATAAATATAAACAGTGTACAGCATGCAAGTTTCCATCTTGCTTTCCTATGGTATGTAAAATATTATTGTTTCTAGTTGTGACTGAGACACTTGAAAGCACACATGTGATTACAGGAAATGAACAGCAGCTTTAATGATTAAACTACTTGGATACTTGCTGGCTGGCAAACCTATTAACATTTTATAACCAGTTTGAGTCCGCTCCTCTTTATGTGAATTGGGAGGGAGAGTAAAATTCAAGTGTATATTTTTTAAAGACAAATAACTGATTAATAGGGAAGTTCAGTCAGGAACTTGAGAGAAGTGCTTACCTACAGTTAAAATTAGTCCAATGTGATGTGTAAAGCTTCATATGCAGTGTTTCCTCAGTAAATAAATGTCTTCTACAAACATCAAACCAGGAGTGTTTCAGCTGGAGTATGAAACAGCTCAGTCACAATTATGTGCTGGTAAATTAGCGTCTCATCCTCAAAAAAAGAGCAGTTGGCTTTTGCAATTTGTTTATTGGTAATACTTGTGCGCTGTGTTGTCCTGAGGTTGTGACACCATTTGGAAATCAATCATTAGTGGACCCAGAGGCAGGACAGACTGTATGAGTTGTAGGACATGGCTGTGATTTAACTGAAGGGGGTGCAGCTTATAGTGTAGCCTAATGATACCTGCAGTTCTTGGGTTTGGTAAAAATACACAGGTATAAATAAGCCCCTTTCTTAATTAATTGCAAATTGCATAATTCTGTATCTCTGAGTCTGCTATACTATCTTATAGCACTTGTAATGTATACTTGTATACTTGAAATAATAAATATTTGTGAAATGGATTTAGAAAATTTGCCTTATCACTCAATTTATATTTTCTCTTAAAGCCTTTGACCTTTGGCACTGATATTTTATCATAGAGGAAAGTGTTTCCACTAGGCAGTGCTGGTGTGGCTGTGCATGCAAGTGTGTGCACACAGCCTCGTGTGGATCCTTGCTTGTTTTGCAGGTGTCTGTTAGATTGGCTGTTTTATTCTCTTCCAGCTCTAGGACAGAATTTTCTCATTGGCTTGTTCTCTCCTTAAAGTGTCTTTCTCCCTCCTTTGAGGTGTTGCTGTGCTTCCAACTCCTGTGCTGCAGTCTCCTTGTTACATTAACAGTCTGGAACTGGCAGACACAGAAGAACCCCAGACACAGAAGTCAGGGTTTTCTGGGGCAGCATGATCCCAGTGATGAAAAGGCATAGTAATTCCCCCTGGTTTATGTGCACTTAGTGCTGTTTGATCCTGAGAATCAATCAGGAGTGTACAACATAGCTGTATTTTCCTGCTCACTTTGCCTGATCAGTGACTTATCTGATTTCCCCCATTGTAGCAGTGTGTTTTCTGTTTTTTATTTTACTGTTAATATTAATTGTTTATGTAATGGTTTAGTCCATGTTACCCCTATCCCTTTCCCCCTAATGGTTTCCCCCTGCACTTGTTTGTGCAGCAGCTGTGCCTGTCAATCTCCGGGAAGGACTCTCCCCTCTTTCTGGAAAGATCGAGAGAAGTCAGTCCCTGATTGGAACAGGCTGGGAAATCCCCCACCCGTCGTTTTCCATTCGTTGTCTGTGTGCCATCCCCACTCCCCTGATTGGTTTTCCCTCTTGTGTACGCCCCTTTTCCTGGTCCCTTATAATCACTTCCCCTGCCCCTCTTTCTCACTTCGTGGTTTGTCATCATGCTGAGCGGGTGCAGAGGGACAATAAAAGCCAACATGTAGCACAGCCACGAAGTCTCCTTTTCCTGCCTTCGTCGTAGCCTCCTCAACAGCGCTCGTGTAGCTCTGACCCACCGGGGGGTGGTTGCCGGTCCGCCTGCGACTGCCTAACCAGAGCTGAAACGATTCCCAGCCAGGGCAGCCGGGACCAGCTGGAAGCCACTTTCCAGCAGGCAGAGGGAACCGATTCACCCCATGTTGTAATTAATTTTTGTACAGAAGTATGCTTAGATTTATAGCTTAAAGAATAAGTGATGGTGACTTGTACTGCTGTCTACATGTTGTAATCCTTTTCCATGTCTAGATGGACTAAACAAATGCATAGTTGTTGCATCTGCCCTGCTGTGATGATTACTGCAGTGAGGACACAATTTTTTTTGTTTTTATAAACTGTTTTTTTATTTTGCAAGAAGTTACTGAATCACTCCTCTAGAAGGCTGCTAAAGTAAGAGGTTTATGGCTTTTATTGTCCTTGTGTTATATGAACAGTTAATAGACAAGTAGGTACAAAGTACCGAAAATCTGGGTTCTACTGTAAAAATGGCATCAAACACAGTCTTTCCTGGATACAATTATTAAGGTATATAGTCCTATTTAAAAAAACCTCAAGCATTAAAACCTGAAGCAAAATCCATCAAGTCACAAGTGGGTATAGAAGATAGAAGTGAAGGCAATTGATATTTTGGAAAACCAGTGAATGCAGCATGATGAGCGTAACAAGATCTCCTGGGCAGTCGAGTGTGTGTGTGTGTGTGTGGGCCAAATCTGTGCCATTGATTTATACTCTGAGTTTTCTGGATGAACTTGGAAAGAAAGATGGCATTGTTTTTGGGAAATGTAAATTGCTGTATTTCATTTCTCTCCAAGGGAAAACTTGTCTTTTCAGGAATTTCCCACTCAGTATTTACAGCTGATTCTATCACTTTGGAGTAAAGGTACTTTCCAAGTTGTCTTCATAGTAAATCTTTTTTTAAAAAGTTGCCTTTTGCTATAGTAGTTCAAAATGTAATGCTATTTTGTCTGGTCAATGTCAAAGATAGTTACGCTTGTACTAGAAATTGTTTCATTTCCAGGGAAAACTTGTTGCAGGAGAATTTGTGAGCGAAATGATTATTTAAAGCTACTTGTCACAAGAGGAATTAGTTGGAGATTAACCTGTTGGAGCAAGACTTTTTTTTCTCAAGTTCCATTTAGACTTCAATTTTATTACTCATTTTTTTTGGCACGAGTTCATTTTCTCGTGTGTTTGCAGATAACAGTGACATCTGACTTCTCTCAAGACACTTAACCTTCTGTCTTAGAAGGAAAAAATCTCTCCTGTTTCCATAAATATTGTATGGCTGATAAAGAAAGAGCTGTGGATATGCTATATTAGGGGGATGTATTTTTTATTATGTTGTTTGACTTATGTCTGTGTTGCAATGTAGCTGTGAAAGAAATATATGTACTTACCCTTAAAATAAATTACTTTAACTTTTAATATGCTGAGAGGTAAAAGTGAATTCTGATGCTATGTCATAGCTGGTTATCAGAGATAATTTGATTGGCAGAAATACTGAACACTGGTTGGGTGGCTTCTCCAACTGCCAGTGGGTTTCTGTACCTTGTCATATAAATGAGGTAAAGCTGAGGGTACCCTGGTATATCTGAAATGCTACTGAAACTTAACAGGCTTCTGTCACAACATTTAGGAGTTGAAGGGAGTTATTTCTTTTCCTGAAATGATGCCCCATTCCATTTTATCCAAGTGGCAAAAAGCATGAGTGAGGCCAGGTCTGATAAAAAACCTTAGTACTTAAAACTCTAGCAAGACCAAGTTCCTTTGCAAGTTAAGTTCTTGTATGTGGTACCAAACCCAGCATTTACATGCTTAGAAATAATTCCTTTTTTGATATATTCTTCTGTGTTTGGAAACTACCCTTATTTTGCCACCCTAGTCAACACAGCACAGTGTTTTGTGGGTTATGTGCTTTTGCTATTAGAATCTCATGTTATTATTTTAAATGTGTTGTATTTAACAAAATAAAGCACCTGGCTTTCAGCAATAATTTCAATAACAAATAGTATATATAAAGAACATGTCTTAAAATGCCTCTCTGAAAGTAGATGTTCATAAATATTCAGGGGGACCTTACATCCTTTAAACTTAGTGTTCAAATTATTTCAAAAACTAAATTTTTAAAATGCTGCTGTAATTAATGATTATTAGGGAGCTTGAATCCAACTAACTACCTGCCAGAAAGTGCCAATGCTGCTTGGTTTTCTGTGTTTGCCTTTCCTAGTGATGCTTTTTGTGTTAGTGTCGAAACTCGAGGTAAACAGTTTGGAGATAAAATGGAGCATCCTCTATAAAAATGCTGCACTAGGGAAATGTCAGGATACATCCAGTTTGGAAACAGCCATTTGACTGTTAACAAGACCAAAGAAAATGTGTGACTCATGCCATGCAGCTGTCGGTGGGGCTCAGAGATTACACAGTGATTCTCCCAACCGTGATAGCCCTGGCAGCAGGGCTGCAGCACATTTTTGGTGTTGATTTCCTGCAGGGCCATGTTTATGTTGGAGGCGGTGCACAAGCTGCTGTGTGGACATCAAATTATTCTATTGGTTTGAGGATTAATGAGGTTAAATTAGCTCAGTCATTTACTGCACATTTTATTGAGGTTCAAGCTGTTCAGACTGTTGCAGTTAATATGAGCAGCCCAGAATGTTGCCGGTTAAATGTGAGTTACTCACCAGGGATCCAGAGTTCATTATTGGAAGGAATAGGACAACTTTACTCCTGGTAAAGTTAAACTTGTTGGGAATACTCTTCCCTGTGTTATTTGAGAGGTGAAACTGGAGAGAGTATCATTGATCAGCAGCACAGCAGGATACTTCGATGATAGGTTTAGCAGTGGATGTTTTGCGCTTATACCTGTTGTACAGATGGAAGTGTTGGTGATAAAACAGACTCCTTTGGGCCTTTGATTGGCATAAAAATAATGTCCCATTCACTAAAGAAAAAATTATTTGTAGCTAGAGGGAAGTGAAGAGTTTGGAACGAGTATCTCTGCCTTAAAACTAAACCCACTGGGCAGGAGGGTTGCTATGAGGACACTGGCTCCGTCTTGGCTCCTGATTTAAGGGGAAACAGTTGTGCGCAAATTAGTCTATCTTAGAGGTTTTCTCTGAAGATCTTATAAGACTGTCACTTGCAAAATGATGTTGGTAGGAACTATGTTTAAATGTATTTCAAAAATGGTAGAAAAGTTTGGAGACCCCTGCAGAAGTGCAAGTTTAAGGAGGTAGAGAAGAAAATCATGAATAAAACTTTTCATCTAAAATAAACTCTTGGGCTTTTACTTTTGTTTACTAAAATTCATCTGATTTTCAATGGATTTGTGTACCTTGTCACGCAAGAAGGGGTAATACTGTGGGTGCCATGATATGTGTGGAATGCCATGGAAAGGAAGAAACAAGTAGGTTTGGCTGATGGCTTTCATGCTCTGAAAGGGGGCTGCTCTTTACCTGCCTGGTTTTCAGTGCTTTCCTGGTTGAAGGAGAATTGCCCTATCACTGATGGGAGGTCATGTAAATGTTTGGGGTAGTTTTGGGATGTGTGGAATCTCCTCATTGAGGAAAATTTCTAGTGGACTGTGTGTCTTGGAGCAGTACTAAAGATGTACCTGTTGGGGATCATGGGGAAAAACCAGGTCGAACTCTTAGTTAAGAATTACAAGTAGTTACTAAATTGTATTTTAAGACAAATGATTGTTTTCTTCTAAAGTCATCAGATGCTTTTAAATGATGTTTATAAATTTTAAGTTTTGAGAGAAACTGAAGTGCCATTTTTGATCCAGAGGCTGAAGATGTGTGGTTTGTAAGAAACCACATGCAATATGTCAATGGCTTTCTTTTGGTGGGAGAAGGGGCTAACTGCTTTGGTGGCACCAAAGCAGTGTACAGCAGTACTCCTGAAAACTGTCGGCAGAATTGGATTTTGCTGAAACTTGGCCTCATCCTGAACACAGACATGACCCTCCCTGGCTCACACTAGCAGTGGGTTTGAGCAGTATCTGGAGAGCAGGATAAGGCAGGTATTTCTGTGGTCATGGCTGTAAGCAAGGTATCTCCAGGCGACGTGCTAGTGCAAGGTACTAGAAAACTTCAATTATGGCATGTAATACAAAAAAAAAAATTATTTTGAGTTGAGCTAATCTGTAAAGGTGTTTAACCAACACTATAATGTATTTTTAAGCTAGTAAGATTAGTAAGCTAAGTAAATTTCTAGTAAGTAGAAACAACAAAACTGTTGAGGCTCTTGCATGCAGGCAAATCTAATTAATTGTACTTGAATTTCTCAGTCTATAATTCTATAACTTGCAGTAGGGCAAGTAATTTCAAGTGAGGAAGATTTGGCTTCTTTAGACATAAGGCAAATATGAATATGAGAAATGAATATATAGTCACAAATATGAAGCATTACCTTACAGCAATCAAGATTGTAATGCAAAGTGAATTTGAAGAGCCAGACCATGTGTTGTAAGGTACTTAAAAGTACTTGATAGAGACTGAAAGTCTAGAGCAACTGTCTTTTCTGGGCATGGTACTTCTTTTTTACCCTATTCCCATCAGTTAGGATAGCTGGAGGAATTTCTCTTTCTTTGTGTTGTGCAAGCTGCAGGATACCTCACCCTCAGGTTTTACTGTTACATTTTGACTCTATAACATTTGCTGCATTCCTCATGAGAGCTTCAGGATCTCTTTCCCTGCTTGTTTTTGTGCTGAAGGCAGCCAACTGAAGTGTCTGTCAGAAGAATTGGTCCCTGTTTGGGAACACCTAGAAGAGACATTCTTTTTGTCTTAATCTTCTCCCCTTTCTTTTCAGAAATACTACTTTTAGAGCTATCCTGATAATAATTTTTAAGCCAAAGTACAGTATATAACACATGGCATAAGTGATGAGAACATAGGCCATGGAGCTGGTTCAATATTAAGGAGAGATTCTTGAATATACCACATTGAGCAATTCTTTAAATTTCTGGATCCTTGGCTTCTGTAAAATGGCAGTGCTATAATTGAGTGCGATTATGTTGATATGTCAAATAGACTCTGACTATGTCTTTATCACTAAATCAGGAAGCCAGAATAATACTGTATTTTAGACTTCGTAAGCTTTCCTAAGCATTATTTTGGTTGGCACTGGGTGCTTGCTATGGTTTTTTTTACAGCAATTTGCCGTCTTCTTTTGAAGCTCAAAGAATCTCCATTGTTTGTGGGTTTTGGTTTTTTTTTTTTTTCCTTCTTTTTTAATTGTAGCTTATTTGCTTTCCTGTTAATGTGCATATTAAAAAAACCACTCAGAAGCTCCTGGGGAACTTAGTGGTCCATCAGGACAATTGGTGCAGTCAGTGACAACAAAGCCAGCATGTTTGCAGGTCAGACAGTTTGGATGAGTGAGATCAGGAAGCAACCTTGAACACAAATTGCCTTCCTTATGAAAATGATGTTAGTGAGGCTGAGAGGCAAAGTCTGCTGAAGGCTTCTTCTCAGGTGTTGTCCCTTTGCCACTTCTTACTTGATACTCATGTGGGAGATGCTGCTAGTTCTAACTCTTCAAACTGGTTGGGAGGAAGGGTCTTCCTTAACCAAGTCTTTGTGATTGCCTCTCTTACCTGTTTTACTTCATCTGTCCAGAGTCCTTCTGGACCAGAGAGCAGATATCCCATAGAATGCATGTACTTAAAGGAGCTGACCAGGGTTTTTCTGATGAAATAGGATTTATCTGGGGTGGGGAAATGTTATTTCATCAAAATAGGAGCTTGTTTTGTATACTCTGTTTCAGTGAAATTCAAACAGGGCAACCCTGCCACTCTCCCATTTCCAGACTGCCAAATGTAGGAGGATGAGTGAAAGGGGAAGAGATCAAATCTTGCATGTCATACTTCTAGTTAATGCTGTGGCTTATTAAACCCAACTCTTGCATATTGCCTGGGTATACATGAGAAGCAGCCTAAAAACTCGTGGCTATTTTGGGAGTAGTGGCCTTTCTGTGACTCTTGTAACAGCTTCTGATCTTCCTGGGTTTTTTACTATATGAATGAGGACAAGATAAAATCTTGGGCAAAAACTTATGGAATGTTGGAACAGCTCTGTCAAAAGCTCAGTAATACTTGAGAGCTTTCGTTACAGGTTTCAAAAGTTGCTTAACACTGTTTCATTTTAAATTATAATGATTTTAAAGGAAATGTTTTCCAGATAAAACTTAGCATATTCTTAATTTTTGCAAAAGTCTGTTGCACAATGCCCCCTCTCTACAGTTCCTGTCTTTTTTCTGCTCCAGCTTGAGGGACATGGCCATTTGTTTATCTGAGTGGGGCATGTGGAAAAAATTGATACACTTGTGCCAAAGGTGTCACAAATATAGAATTTTCTTAAATAACTGGTCAAAGGGAATAGTAGAATTACTGTGTCTTCCTGGTGTTTGATGCCTGACCAGAAATTGTCTTCTGCATGTGCTCCAAGCCAAGCAGATGTCATTTATATGCAGTTAATTAGTGCACTATCAAGCCAACAGTGACATCTCAGCAGTTCTTTCTAGCTCAGGGTTAGGACTGTGCTTTGCACTTTCCTGTGGCTCCTGGCTCCTGCTTTGCCTGTTACACTAATGTCGTCCTGGGTTTTTTGACCCAAAATTTGTGATGTCTGCAAGGCTGGAATGGTGGTTGTTACCCTGCTAAAGAATGCAACATGTATAAGGATTGCACAGGTTGTTGAAACTGTAAATGTAGGAAAAGTGATCTTGGGGAAAATTTGCATCATCCTTCAATACAGCAGATCAAAGTAAGGGCTAAGGCTTGTATTCTCCTTTTTGTTTGCCTGTTGGTATTAAAATTGAGCTTGCTTTAGAGACTCTACACCTCTAATTATGGAGTCACCATCAATCTGTAGTGCCTGGCTGGGTACATAAATAGCTTGAAGGAGATTTTGGAACTAATTATAGCTTGCTGGGAAAAGGCCTACAGTAAAGGAAAAGATGTGCTAATGCTGAGTCCTTACCATGTGCTGTTTATCCTCTCTCAAAGCTTGTTTGTCTGTCCGCAAGCCAGAACTTAGAATTGCAGAGGATGTCATGCTTGGCTTATCAGTTGGATGTCGACTTCGGATTGTGGTTTATAACAAGCATGCAAAATAAGTTGATAATTTTGGAGCCTTTTGACTTTGGAAATAGCCATAACTGGTCAGAATGATTTACCTGTCACCATTGAAATTAGGCATGTTCACTACAACAGAATGGCTGGGTTTTTTAGTCTCCAAAATTAATTTAAAAGTGTAGGCTAATAAAATCAGAGGGAGAAATTTTTAATATTTGACTTGGAAACCTTGTTTGAAGGCAGTAATTGACACTTCTAACACCAATTACTACTTCTTGTACTTGGAAAGATTCTGCAAGGGATTTGAGGGCAGAGAAACCAGGTTCAAAATAAGTTGGAACATCACAGAATTACAAAATGAACTAGGTTGGAAAAGACCTTGTAAGATCATCTAGTCGAACCTATGACATAACACCTCCTCATCAACTGAACCATGGCACTGAGTGTCATATCCAGCCTTTTTTAAAACATGTCGAGGGACAGTGACTGCACCACCTCCGTGAGCAGACAATTCCAGTGCACAATCACTTTTTCAGTAAAAAAATTCTTTCTAACATCTAACCTAAACTTCCCTTGGTGCAGCTTAAGACTGTGTCCTTTCATTCCATCAGTTGTTTCCTGAGGGATGAGACTGACCCCTGCCTGACTACAACCACCATTCAGGAGGTTGTAGACAGTGAGAAGGTCACCTCTGAGTCCAGGTTAAAGCACCTCAGTTCCCTCAGCTGTTGCTCACAGGGCTTGTGTTCCAAGCCCCTCACTAGCCTTGTTGGCTCGTCTGGACACGCTCAGGCATCTCAATGTCCTTCCTAAACTGAGGGGCCAGAACTGCACACAGCCCTCGAGATGTGGCCTCACCAGTGACAAGTACAGGGAAAAAATGACCTCCCTGGTATTGCTAGCCACACTATTCCTGATACAGGCAAGGATGCCAATTTTGGCTAACAGGGCATGCTGCTGGCTCCCATTCAGTTGCTGTCACCAGTATCCCCAGGTCTCTTTCTCCCTGGGCACTGTCCAGCAACTGTACCAAGGCTATAGTGCTGCATGGGGGAGTTGTGGAAATAAAAACAAAAAACCCCTGAAAAACTGTCCTATGCAGCATGTCCCTTGAAGGTGTCTCCCATCTTGAAACTTTGACTGCCCTATGATCTCCAAAAAAAAGATCTTCAGCTTACTTTGGGGTGGGGGTTGCACCTGGCTGAGTCTCCAGTTCTGGCAGGAAGACTACACAAGGTTCTCCAAAAAGTGGACTTAAAGCTTGCTGGGTGGGAGGTTATTAATTGCGTCTGTCTGGAGTCCTGGAAAAAAGATTACCCGATCGCCTTCTACAAATGAACCTTGAGCTTGATTAGGACGGGTCTAACTTTGCTGTGTCTGCAATCCTGAAAGGTTGGCTCCACCCTAAGTTGTCCTACAAGCAGACTTTGAGATTGTTTGGGGCAGGTCTCACTTAGATGTGTCTGCAGTCTTGGAAGTTTGACTACCCTACGTTCTCCTACAAATGACTGTGTGACTTCCAGGAGTTCAGAGGGACCTATGTGAGAGCCTCCCCCAAACAAGCTCAAGTGTCTATGTGGGAAAACACTGGATCATCAGGATTCCAGGACCCCAGAAAAAACCCAAGTTTGATCCCTCTCTCCCAAATAAGCTCAAGGTGCATTTCTTGGAGAAGATAGGGTAGTCAAGATTCCAGGGCTTCAGACACTCAGCACAAAGGGGCCTTGTGCTTGTTTGGAGCAGCGGGCGGGTCGCACTTGGGTGTCTCTGTAGTGCAGGAAGCTTGACAATGTGATGTTCTCTTAAAAATGCACCTTGAGCTTTCTTGGGGGTCTCCCCTGGGTGTGTCTGCAGTCCTGGAAGCTTGAAAGGGCTATCATCTCCTACAAATGGACCTTGAGCTTGATCAGGAGGGGTCTCACTTGGCTGTGTCTGCAATCTTGGAAGCTTGGCTCTACCCTAAGTTGGCCTACAAGCAGACCTTGAGATTGTTTGGGGCAGGTCTCACTTAGATGTGTCTGCAGTCTTGGAAGCTTGACTACCCTGCATTCTCCTTCAAGTTTAACTTGAGGTTTTCTTAAATTTGGTTACATCTCACTTAGATATGTCTGGAGTCTTGGATTCTTGGCTCTCCTATGTTCTCATACAAATGGACTTCGAGATTTTTGGGGGTGGGGGACATCTCACTTGGTTATGTGTGGAGTCATGGATGCTTGACTACACTATGTTCTCCTAGAAATAGACCTTGAGCCTTTTTGGGGTTGTGGGAGGTCTCACTTAGATGTGTCTGCAGTCCTGGAAGCTTGACTATCCTGTATTCTCCTATGAATGGACCTTGAGCTTTTTTTGGTGGTGGGATATGTCACTTTCTCTCCCTGTTCTTCTATGCCTTCTGAGGTTAACATTTTGTCATCGAGTTTCTCACGCATTTTCATGCAAATAATCATTGGTTTGCTTTTGGTTTTGGAGGAGGAGAAAACTGATGGACTGTTGCTTTTACCAGTGTGGTTGAGAGGAGACAATGTCATCCTCCAATCCACTGTTGCTATTGCAAGTCTATTAATTTGAAGTCTGTAAATAAACTCTCAGCGTGTGAGTGCATGCTCATTTCGTGTCCTATTGCGACATCACTTGGTTGTGTCTGCAGTCCTGGAAGCTTGACTACCCTATGTTCTCCTACAAATTGACCTTGAGCTTTTTTTGGGGTGGTGGACGTCTCACTTTGCTGTGTCTTCTGCAAGTCCTGCAAGTCCTGAATGCTTGACTCTCCTATGTTCCCCTAGAAATGGACCTTGGGCTTCTTTGGGGTAGGGGACATCTTATTCAGATGTGTGTGCAGGCCTGGGAGCTTGAGTACCTTATGTTCTCTTTCAAAAATACCTTCAGAGTTTATGGGGGTTGGAAAGTCTCACTTGGTTATATCTGCAGTCCTTGAAGCTTGACTCCCCTATTTTCTCCTACAAATGGACCTTGAGGTTTTTTGGGGTTGGGAAACCTCTCATTTGGGTGTGTCTGCAGTCCTTAAAGCTTGACTACCCTATGTTTTCTTAGAAATGGATTTCGAGCGTTTTTTGGGGGTTGGGACGTCTCACTTAGCTATGTCTGCAGTCCTGGAAGCTTGACTACCCTATTTTCTCCTACAAATGGACCTTGAGCTTTTTTGCAGGCAGTAGCAGGGGAGTTCAGCTACTGTATACCTTTGTTTGATGAGCAGCACCGTGTCCTGTTGGGAGGTTGTCCTCTGTGTCCGAGTGCGCAACTTCGGCAGGGGTGTGCATGGAGCCTTGGGGTAGGAAGGGGACACTTGCCTACCCAGCCAGATCAGCTGAATCTGCCCTGGACATCAGTGGGGTGACAGATGTCGCAGGCAGATCGCCCTCTCATCTAGCTTGTGATAGTGTCCTTCGTTTCTGTAATACAGAAAAGCACGGACATGTGATTTGTTGCTGTCCTTGTTTTTGCACATAAAAATTATCCCGTTTGAGTCTTGCATTGTGCAAACTTTTATTGTTGACTTCTTGGATAGGCCATCTAAGTTTAGGTACAAATGTTTTGAGATTTTTATGTTCATGCCCTTTGTATCGTGTCTCTCTTATGGCAGGATGCAGAAGAAAGTTTGAAATTGCCTGCAGTTTTTATGCTGTTGCACTTGCACAATATTTTTCTGCTGACTGTCAGTGATGATGTTCTGTGGGAAAATTTACCCTCTTGACTGTGCTTGTAGTAGAGAACTTGCTCTCTTCTCTACTGAACAAAGACGTTTGAGTCCTTCATATCTCAGACAGTTATTGAGAGGGATGAGATGGAAAAAACCATCAAACCTATCACAATATATATTTAGAAATAATGAACGCTAATTTCATTCACATTTTCCTGTTGGAGTAAGTCAGCTAAACCTAATGACAAGTGTGTTTTCTGGAGTGAAATGTGGTGACAGGAAGCTTCTCTGAGTTATATCTTGGGCATAAAGGGTCATCATGTATGCTAGACATGGGAGAGAGAAAGCAAGAGCCTGACAGGGTGGAAGCAAAAGGAGTGGGCAGAACTGACACAAACCAAATTGGAGTTTAGCAGTGTAGTACCACTAAACAGGAGCAGAGAGTGAAAGATGGATACTAATCGGGAGACCAGAAAAATTATTTTTTTGTACAGTGAGATGCAAGGTACTTGTGGCATTTGAAGATGGAGCTGCACAGGACTTGTGGGGAGGTTGTAGGTGTGGGACTTAGGATGCAGGAGTTAGTAGAAGGGTGCTTGATTTCAAAGGAAAAGGCTGAATATAACTTTAGGAAATGGAGGGCACACACGCCCTACTGGTAACTTTAAACTAATCCAATATTTCTCTGACATCAAACATACGTCAAGATAAAAAATAATTTTAGCCAGAAATGGAAATTAAAAGTTTTCAGACAGCAGTGCAGTGGAAGATCTACAAATAGTCCCTGTATGTAGGAGGACATGAACATTGTGTTTTGGTAAAAGTTCCTTTTTTGACTTAAAGATCGCTAATGTGACTGACTTGTCAAGTAGATCTTGCTCTACTTTGAGGGAACTGTTTTTTGCCCTTTGGATTTTAATTTTTCATTAGGCAAAAAGTGATTTATGGCAAAGTTGTTGTAGCAAAAATTAGCCTATTGTCAATTTTTTTTTGTCCTGGACAACACTTTTAAAAAACACTGTTATGCTATTTTCATACCTTGATACACTAAACAAGAACAGACAGTTTTTAGTGCATGTAGTATTCTTTGTATTAGAGCTCAACTTGAAATGTTTGCCAGTTTGGAAAGGAGGAAGTGAAGGAAAGTAGCTGCAGATTTCAGGGTGACTCATGAGCTTTATCTTTATATTAAAAATAGAGAATTGCACAAAATCTGGTAAATCAGCAGAAAAAACCCTGGTATTTTTTAACACTGAACAAAATCCTGTGTCTTATGCAGGTGGCAGTTCTTAGCTGGGTTGGCTTAAATACAGCTCTTTACTATGTTGTGCTTTGAGTTTTGTTAGTTGACTTTTAACTTCTCTGTGTCTGCTTTTCCTTTTCCATTCTATGCTGAGTTGGATTGGCATAGTTTTGTGTTTACGTGCTGTTGTTTGTGTGTGTCATGTTTACACATTCATCTAAAAAAACAAACCCTCATGTAGTGGTGGATGGTTATGAAGGGGTTCTCCTCCATATGACAAACTTGTGTCTTAACATAGAAATGTCAAATTTAAGTAAAATAGTTTCCACATAAAGTGGAAGCTTGAAGCTACCTAGAGAGAGTTTTATTTGCCACCTCTATGGGGTGAGAATTTTCTCTTTTCTCTACCTTTGCACTGATATCCTCTGAAACTCAGATGTGATCCTTCAGATAGGCTGTAACAGGATACTTTCATGGCCTCTGGATTAGACACTAGTGATGTGATATTGATTACTGCAGCTTTGAATAATCATTACAGGCATGACCTAATACCTTAAGGTAAGTTTGATGCTGGAGGATAAACCCTGTTTTCAGGATAGAGCAATCTGCTTTGCTTACACCAGGAAATTAGAAAAGGCAGAGTGGCAATGAATAATGTGACTTGTTTTGCCTAGTTGGGGAAGTATTGCTGTATTGTGCTGTGTTTTCAAAAAAAAAAAAAAAACCAACTTCTTTTATTTTCCTGATGTTGTTTTTATGCTTTTGGGAACTCAGGGATGAAGCAAGATACTATCATAGTGTCCTAGGTTACAATGTAAAATTGTGCCCAAGGTTTGTATTCTATCCCCATGAGCCGTTGGAGCCAAGGTGGGGCAGTGTTTTCCTTATCTTCTGTTAATGAGCCTAACAATGCCTTGCCCATGACTCATAGATAACTCCCTCTGGGAGTTATCTCTGTTTAATGGGCCATCAAGGACCCACTGCATGACTCATAGAATGAGATCAGCCCTTTGGGAGATGCTCTGCCCAGGGGGAGGAGCCAAGCATTCCCACCTGGATAAATCCAGGGTTTGGGACAACACAGGCAGCTTTTTATCCACTGGACTCCCAGAGGAGACAAGAGCTACCAGACCTTTCTACAGGATCACTGCTTCGACAAGATCATCTCATCTGGACTGCCGCTACCACCCTAACAGGGTGTCAGGTTGTATTCTGACTCTGTCAGTGGGTTTTTTTTTTTTTACTATTACTTTTATTTTACTTTCTTTTATTTCTTTTCCTCTTATTAAATTGTGTTTCTGACTTGGAGTTTTTCACTGGTTTTGCTTTCAAACCAGCACACATAGAGGTAAAAAACTATTCATGCTAGAAGTAGTATTAGAACCCAAACAACTTATAGGGGAGCTCTTCTTACTTTACAGTCCTCGCAGTGTTCTCTTAATCTTGTTTTCTTTCCCTTTTAATGCGCAGAGGTTTGCATGTAAAGCGTTTTCCATAACTTGGGGTCTCTATACGACTGCTTTTGGGGAGTGAGAGAGGAGGCGCTGTATCTGTATGTCTCAAAAAGTATTTCTGTCTTCCAACTGTAGGCTCTGTCTGCAAAAGCACTGTTTTTCCCACCTCGGCTAAGCTGAAGCTAAAAATGGTTGAGAGCCTGTTTATTTGGGAGCAGAGAACACTCCAGCAACACTCCAGAACAGCTGAGAAAACTTGTGAAGATTTAACTTTTGCGAGTTTGTCTTGTAACAACTTGCAGTTCCAGTATTTTGCTTAAAGAGAACGATTCGAGGTTGTATGGACTGCTCTTATGTTTTCAGGATTGTTCTTATAGTCTTCAAATCATTGTGCTTACTGTTACTTCAAGATACAGCAAACTTGGACATCTAGTGTTTTGTCCAAACTATGGATGAATCCTTTGAAGGAGTATCTTTAAAAACATTTTATTTCCCAGGCCTGCAGAGACTTAGCTACCAGATGTAACTGTCCTATAGTCTTTAAATGTCCCGTAGGAAATAGTACTTTTTGTTACAGACTTCAGCTTGTAACAAGATTTAATATCAATGCTTTCAATAGATTCAAAGTAATTTTCTGGCTCTGGTGATACATTCTGTTTCAGAAGTTTTTGCTCATTGTTCTGCCTAACAGTGTTCCAAAGAAATGAATTGTTAATAGGAACTGAAAAGTTGTATTTTCAAATCTTATTTCAAGGAGGCATCTCCAGGGATAAAGTTGAAGTGCATTACATTGGTTTGTTTCCATATCTAGATTAGTAATTGGACAAATACAAAGAAAATTGGAAACATAGAAATAGGTTGGGTTTTTTTCTTTTTCTATTGCTATGAATTTAATTGTTGTAAGGAAACAGATTTTACTGTAAGTTTAGTTTTTCCTGACTCCTATCTATTCTTTCTAATAAGTGGTTTTCACTTTTTTTAGGGTATCTGTTTTTTAATGCTTAATTGTGGTGTGTCCCTTACTTGACAACATTTTGCTCAGGAGTGATTTTCAGACTCAAGTAGCTTGCTCATGAAAGTTAATTTTTTATCAGGTCTGTACAGCCATGTGCTTGTGTGTGGGGGTGAAAAGAGGGCAGAGAAAGGGAAGAAGGCCAGGATTAAGTGAGTCTCCATATATGTGCAGGAGGTTGCCTGAACTGCAGAGATTAAACAAACCAAATAAGATATCTGCCTGAAACAGAGAATTAAATACATTTGTGACAAACATTAACATCTATCTCTGATTTTTGTTTACTCAAGAACTAGGCCCTTAGAGACTTGTGAAATCTATTGGCAAACATCATTACTACATTTTAAGAGACAAAAAAGTGTAAAAGGAAAAAGGAAAAAAAAAGGGGGGGGGGGGGAAGGGAGATGGGCAAGAGAATTAGTCTGGCCTGAAGAGGATGGATGACTTTCTAGAGCCTATTTTGAAAGAGCATTGAAAGATTCAACAGCACATAACAAATAGATGAGAGGTGTTTTTCCAAAGTAATTGGTGCCAGATGTAGCCTGTCCTTTAACTTGATAAAATAGTAGTTTAGGTGTAGAGAATTCGTTATCTACAGTTAATAAACATGTCAGTGTGGAACTCTATGGGAAATTGCACAATTAGGTGTTAAAATGGTGGTTGGTAAACTGGAAGGGGAATGGCTTAAGGGGAGAGCAAGAAGCTGTACTTCGAAGGAAAGAATTGGTCTGTTAATACAGATCCTTAGGGTTTGTCTTGAGACTGTTCATCAGGATGAATGAAATGCTATGACACAGGATTAAGAGATTTTGGTAGGATGGAGGAGTAGATAATTATTGGAAGAACTGGATGGTCTCAACAGCCTGAAATGTAAGGCAGAGCACAATTCAGTTCATGTGCTAGTGAGAATTGTTGTGAAGGAGAAGCTCTTAAAACAAAAAAACCCACCCACCCAACAGCCAGCTGTGAAGATACTGGGTCACAACAGGCTGGCCATAAGCAAGGAATCTGTTGAGGCTGTGGAAAAGGTTTGGTTTCAGTGGAAAGGAAAACTAAGCTGTCTTAAGATGGAGAGCTGACAACATTGCAGGCAGCAAGTCACGTGTGAGATTGGCAGGAAAATGCCAGGTTTGATTTATTCCTGTTGATTTTCTCACTAAGTGAAGCTATACTATTTACCTCAATTTCTAGCTTCTAGAAGGCTCTGGAAAAGATGTTCAGTACTACTGTGTTTAAAGACTTGTTAGTTTCTGTTCAAGAAAAGAGTATTTGTAGTAGTTCTGAAAAGAAGTAGCTTGCTTTTATTCTGGATCATAAATTTTAGTGTCACAAACATGGCATGTGCGAGAAAATGGATCAAAGTTGAGGAACAGCAGTGAGTCTTACTCCAAAGCAGGGATATCATGATGAAGTGAGATGATCTCCAGTGTGTTACTTAGAACATCATGGAGGCATAAATCCACTTAGCAGGGCCATTTACCATTAATTATTTCCCTTGAAGATATTTCCATTTAAATATGGTGTGTGGAAGACTTTCTAAAATGAGTGTTTTCTCGTAGTTGTGGAATCCAGTGTAGGAGTCTTTCCAAGTGTATTATTAATGTAGTTAAGGACTCTCTGGCAGCCATTTAACAGAGATGTATTGAAGGCTTCTCTGAAGTGTGTCAGAACTTAGGTGGTCTACCTTCTTTTTCTTGTTTGCATCTGTCTAGAGTTCCCATTTGGGATGGGGAAAACATTGGTCTGGCACCTGGATCACCTGTTTTCACAACTGTTATAGAAGAGACAAGAACTTAATTTTTCTCTGGTCCTGGTATGTATAAAATGGTCTAGGAGACTGTACTTGTCTTCTATAACTGCATTCCTTCTCCTGTACACCTTTCATTTTGAAATCTAGACAGTTCAAACTCATTTTCTCCTGTTTCATTGGATTTGCTTCATTGGCATGTATTAGGGAAAATATTAACACAAGTGATTTTTATCTAAAAGAAAAAAAATAGAAAAAAGTATTGTCAAATCAAGAGGATGTAAAAAGAAAAATTGTTGTCTTCCTCTGACTATATTTGTCATTGCATTGGGTAGAAGACTGAAAGTATGAGAAAGGGACAGCAATTTTAACTCGGAGATATGTTGTGTTTATCTCTGTAACAGGCAGGTTTTCTAGAGAATCCCAGTTAATCTAATATTGGATCATTGGTGAAAATCTCCAAATAATAAAATAGGTAAAAGCTTTAAAATCCTTATCATAGCATGTGTGCATAGTGGAGGATTGGTGTCTTTCTTATAAACAGAGTTTAGGAATCAGAAGGACAGGTTGGACTCAACAACGTTTCAAGTAAAAGCAATAATACGATGGTTTGACAAGTGGGGATACTTTAAAGGAATCTCTTCATCTTTCATGTGAAATATAATCCTGAAGGAATTGATTTTCTTTTATGCTTTGATGTAAATTTGACTTATCTGTTTCTCTCAGATAAACATGGGTGATCTCTGAGGCAACTGGATATCAGTTCTTGGATTCTGTAGGCAGTGTCATTTTCATTCCTTGAGGGAGAGAAGGGAAAGGGATAAGGCGTAAGGTTATAAACGCAGTATAAGCTCATTCTTATGTAGACCTTCTTACAATACTAAAAAAAATCAAAAGCACATCTTCTGTATTTCCAGTTATTGTATTTTTCTCTGATTCCTATCACTTTGTGTGATTCAGTGCTATCTCATCGTATTAGCCTAAATCCCTCTGCATAAAGTATGTAATGCTGTTCTAATAACAAAAAATGCCCAGTGGGGTTGTTCCCTTGGGGACCTTGTACTGGATGTGAGCTCCCAGCTCCTGACAGGGACCTGATGATCCAAGTGCTGTCTCGCCGAGGTGCTGGGCTCTCTCAGGTTCTCCTCCCCAACTCCATGGTGATAGCTCTGTTTGCATTCCGTGCCTTTTCATGCATCCTTACTGTGACAGGCATCAGGGGAATCACAGAGGCAGCAGATGGTCTGTGCAGTTCCCTCAAGCATAAAACAACATTTCTGTACTTGTTGTCAGGACCTTAAATTGCACACTGTTCTGTTTGATTATTTTCAAACCCTGTATTGGCCATAGGGGCTCAGATGAGAAATATTTGCATATCACAAAGTGGGAGCAAGGGCTGAATTAAAGTGGCAAGCAACTGGATTGAAACTAAATTCAAAGCGGAAGTTGTATGTGCTCATTTTTAACAAGGGTTTATTTTGTTATTTTTAATGAAAGCAATGACCTCTACTAGAATTGAGCAAGACACAGGTTGTGTACAGTGTGTTTATGGGATTTTTTTGCTGTTTCCCCTCACTGAATATACTGGAGTTGTTAATTTTTGCACAAAACCTAGACTGAAAAAACCCCCCTGTAATACTGTAACATGTACATTTAAAATGTATATTCAAATGTAGGCTAAAGAACATAAGTTCCAAATGAGCTTATTATCCTTAATGTTATTCTGCTGCAGTTCAAGTAAATATAATGTATTAGTTGCTCATTGAATGCAGTACCACTTTTAAAAATTCAATTTGCTGTGCAGGATTTTTCCCAAGACATTAGATAATGTCAAGTTTAAATCTGTACGTGAGTCCTCAGAGATCGCCATGCAGATGGATCTGTGGAAAGCCAAAGGAAAGACTTTCATAAGCACACTGGGCTTAAACAAATCTGTTTAATCTGTTTTCCTCCCAGCCCCTGTTTTCAACAACTTGAATTCCTCAGATATTCAAGGTTATTTTGGAAGTATTTAACATAGAGAAAGTGGAAATGTGGCCTGAACAAAAGGATTGTTATTTTAAGGGATGAATGTTTTGCAAGTGGTGGGAACAAACAAAGGTACGAGTTCATTATTACATGAATTTAGTCTCAGACTAAATGGTTTTCTTCTGTGTCCATGCTAGGACAAAGAGATTGCTTCCCCCAGTTTGTCCTCCCGTTGCTGAACAAGGAAATTGCAATAACAAAATACAGGATCTTGTGCATCTTCATATGTTTTGGTATAAAATGGCAGTTTAAACACTTTGCTTTGTATAATTTTGTCAGCAGATGGGACAGGGAAAAAAATCTGTTTCAGATGATTCCCGGATATTTTTATCAGGTCAGGGCTGTAATATCAGTGAGTGGCAATTGGTGTTAGAAGAAATGTCTTGTGTTTAATAGTTCCCCTAGATTAGTGTACAGAGGATACTGAGAAAATGCTTGGGCTGAGGTTGGCTAGAGTCTCATGCTCCATCATTAGCTATTTCTAAGGGCTTTCTGAGCTCCTGTTGCTCTCTGTGCATTGTCCTGTTGCCACAATGCAAGGATAACCAGTCAGGATAATAAACTTCCAAGACTAGCAATGCTTTGGTAGATAGATATACAAAATGCATTTTATCTGTCCAAGCACTGATAATGAGCAGGACCTGAGTTGATACTTTGCTAGTGTGAACCAATTCTTGTGTTTGGTAAGGACACTTTCCTAAGGCATTAAAAAAACAAAGCTCAAATTTGTCTCTTCAACGGGCTTTAGTACAATTACGTGGTAGTAAATGCATCAACAAATACTGGCTTTGGTTATTTTTTGAAATAGCTGTTAAAAATCATCCCAAATCTTGCTAATTCATTGTGAGCCCTCCTTAATTATTTGGCATTTCAGTGTGTAGGCAATAGAGCATGTGAGCAGTTGTAACCATGTTCATGCAGTTTTGCAAATTCATGGACAGACTTGCTAATGGGAGAGTCACACCCCGCTTGTGTTTACAACCTGAGACTGGTACAGTGAGTAAAAACAAGCTGGAATACTTGTAGAAACAACAAAAACCAAGCAAACCTTGAAAAATATTTGGAATGAAAATTGCTGTGTGTTTATGGCCAACACAGTGTTAACAGAGCCAGGACATGTGGTATGTTAATGTTTGGGTTTGGTTTTTTAGTGTCCACTTAAAATTAGTGACATGGCTCAGATTTTTCAATACACATCTCTTAGGTACCAGAGGTGGTTAACTGTGTCATACTAAACACTCTTGGATTTGAAAATGTTGCTTTATGTGAGTATTTATATATTATGAAACTCAGCTTTTTGTTCGCAGTTGAAATACTGTAATCACAATTGAATTGAAATTGGCTGGTTCAAAGGAATTGATACAATTTTATCTGTTTACTCAGCTGTAACTCACAGCAAGAAGTAGGCACAGACTCTGGACTGAGGGATGCTCCACTAATATGTTTGAAAAATTGTTTGATAGTTGTTAGGTATCATGAGAAAACCACATAAACAGAGATGAAATTCAACATGCAAAGTACTCATTTTGTTTTCTTTTGTGGCCTTGTGTGAACTGTCTTGCAGATCAAAATTCTAAATCCTTCTATGTGAGTTGATTAGCATTAGGAGCAAGTGTCGAAGTCCATACTGTTGTTAGGAATTTGGATGCTGTGCAGGGTAAATCCACCTTTTCACCCTTTTGGCTGGCCTCCCTTCTTACCATTTCTGTAATCATCAAAGATTGAGGAAATTGCAGGAAATCCCCAAGAGTGTTTTGTGGTTGTGATGCAACCGCACTTCCCATTTTGTGTGTGTGCATAAATACATATTTAATGGTACCAAATGAGCTTAGCAGAGATTATAGCTTGTGTGTTTTTCTCTAGAGACCAAAAACATCACGTGTTGGATGATGTTAGGATTGTGGATCATAGGAATCAGCCAAATGACCTCAGTTATAAAGCACCAGTATGGTTGCCTTTAGTCTGCTCTGCTCTCATCTGGAATCTCTGCTGTACAGGCAACTACAAAATCTTGGTTTATAAATTCACTTAAAATATTGTAAAACTCATACTGATGTAAGACTGCTTCTCCAAGGAAAGGTTTATTAAACAAACAAATCTTACATGAGAAGACTGCAGAGAAGAGATGCATTTTGCCATACTTGTATGACAGGACCTATGGGGATGATAGAAACTCTGAATCTTTTCTTCCAGCCCCTGTGTTGGAGGAATGGTAAGGTTGGAATCCTGCAGTTTTCTGAAGTAGTGTCTTAGATGAGAGAGGAATGAGTGCTAGACTGAGCATTCCTTTGGGAGAGTGAAAATATCCCTCGAGCCCGGCTGGAAAGTGGCTCCCAGCTGTTCCCGGCTAGCCCTGGCTCGGGATACTTCCAAACTCGGTTGGTGGCAGCAGGCGGACCGGCCACCACCCCCCCAGTGGGTCAGAGCTGCACGAGAGATGTCGGTGAGGCTTGACAAAGGTAGGAAGCGAGGAGGCTACTTTGTGGCTAGATGGTTTTTATTGTCACCTGCTATTCGCAGGGGAGCCATGCTTCCCTCTGAGCCTCTCTCAAGAGTGTCCCTGCCTGGGGCGTGGTTACAATTTATATGGGGTTGGGAGAAGGGGGTGGACACAAGAGGGAAAGCCAGTCAGGGAAATGGGGATGTCACACAGACAGCGAATGGGAAACGAGGGGTGGGGGTTCCCCAGCCTGTTCCAATCTGGGACCGAGTCTCTCTGAACACTCTGGAAGGAGAGGAGAGGCTTCCCAGAGAGTGACAGGCTGTGGAGAACAAAGCAGGGGGAAACCAAATGGGGAGAAATACAGGGGGGAACTCGGGAGAAACCATTACAGAACAAATTAATATTAACAATAAATAAAAAGATAAAAAACACACCGCTACAGGAGAGGGACCCCAGATCTTGAGGTGGATGTCTGCAATGAGTTTTAGTAGTGTTACTAAACAGAATATGTATATTTTAAAATATAATTGATGGATTCCCTGTATAATACTTCCCAGATGTTGATGGTATGGTTCATAATCTGGACATGTGCAACTGCAGGTGCTTTTCTTGACAGTCCGAGTTCCAGTTCTGTATTACTGGCTTTTATAGCAACTGGAGAGAGCCAAGTGGCAGAGCAGTTAACTGTGGATGGATACTGAAAATGTCTGAGAATAGATTGCTAGTTGTGTTTGAGTTCTTTGGTTTTATTATTTTGTAGAAACTATCTCCTTTGAAAAATGCAGCTGGATGAATGGAGTTGCTCCAGAATGATCTGGCCTGGGCTTTAGCTGGGGGTCACTGCTTATACCTGCTCCAGCTGCTCGGAGCACACAGGATAATTAAGGGTTCAGGTTGGTAGCACACAGGTCTCCCAGGGAGGGCTGGAGTAAGATTTCTGATATTTTCTGGTCTTCTGCCTGATAGTTGGTGTGTTGAGTTTTCAGGCCTCTCCTGCTAGAAATATGAACTTAGAGTATAAAATATTGTTAAGTAGGGCACTCCACAGCCATTACGCTTGTCTGCTTCTCTGCTTTATTGCAGTGAGCAAATACAGCTGTTATTTACAGAGAGCTTTGCTACTACCCTTCATATTAGGCTATGATCTGTTCATTCATTGACATTGATAGAGGTTTGGTTGTGGGTGATTTTTTTTGAGAACAATTACTATCCCCAATTACAGATGAGAAACAAAGTAATTAATTCTCCCACAGCATTTTCATGGATAGTAAGATCATATGTGCCTCTACTAACATAACTATAACATTACTGCTAGTGCTGCTCACTCAGCAACTTGTGTGAAAGCTGGCTCATGGAGCACAGTCTTATTCAAAGTGTATTGGGAATTAGGGGAAAGCACAAGGGGCTTAAATGGGGATTTTTGTTTGTTTGTTTTCCAGTAATGGTGATTTTAGTCTTTGTAGGATCTGAGAAGCTTAGGTGGTCAGGTGCATTTAACTGTGTTAATCCTCTCTGGCTGGAACAATTAGGCACTTGGAATCCCAACTGGTGAATGGTATTGGTTACTGTACTTCTAAAGTAACTGTAACACTGCTTCAGGTCCTCAGTCAGGAAATACAGGAGATGCAAACTTTAAAGTTTTCATTCTTTTCTGTCCACTGCTGATGTTTTTGCAGGTTTGACAGTGCTTTGAAGAGGCCAGAAAGGTGAACAGGCACACCCTCCTCACTATGTCTGGCTGTCTTTTGTTATAAAATTAGATACTGAAGCCAGTATTTGGATTATTAGCTGTTTAGCCAGGAGAAGAATCCTTAAATATACAAATTCTATTCTTTGTATAAATGTTTTACTAAAGATGTTTTCTGGATAAATATTGCTTGTGTTTTATTTTAATTAAGATGAAATTATGAAATCAAATTTAAAAGGAGGAAGATAATTTGCTCAAGGTATCCCCATTTTCTTCTTAAAATGGTACTTGGGCATTATTTGTGATGGTATTTTTCAAGTACTTTCTGGATAAAACCTGGTACTAAGGAAGCAGCATGTCACTGTCTGTAGCAGTGTGTCAAACTCATGAAAAATGTACACTTAAGGGAAAGAGATAGGAAACAATTGGCAGGCTGAGATCAAGAGTTATTGATCCCTTTGAACTCACCAAAGTCAGTGGGGGTTTTGACTTGTATGTTAGTAGCAGGAACTGACTTTAGCTAAATAAAATTAGCTGTTCTTTGGGAAAAAACACATTGGCAATGGTGAAAACTGGTAAAGCAAAGGAAAAGAGTGTAAGTTATTCTGGCTTAAAAAAAGAGGGCTTGTGGTCAGAGGGAACAACAAAATAACCTTCACTTTTTCCTTTTGAAAAGTGCCTTTTTCATTACCAGTGCAAATGCTTTACCTTGAGATATGACCTTTGCGGTGAGCAGTTTTCTGAAATATCTTTCATGTGATGTGCCCAGTGGCATTGGCAATGAAAATGCAGAGTATTTTTAAATACTCTTAAAATAGTAATTGCTAAACTACTTCTTTGAAGGCATTGTACCTTTAGTTCACCAGAAATTACCAATTTGAGCAGTCAATTGTACTGTATTTCTGTTTCTGCTTAGTGTTTTTAGTTCTCAAAACTGAAATTCCATTTGAAGGGATTGTGTGTTGCTCAGTAATGTTAGTGTTGTTCAAATGTCATAATCTCTGTGTAGAAGGCAAGAAATGTCTGAACTGTAGATAACTGGTCTAACAGACAGCAGAAGATCGACCTCCCCAACTCAGTATGTACCTTTCACATATTTGGTTTATTTTTGTTTCTATTGTTCAGCCACTGCATTAAGTTGTGTGAGGCTGCTGTGGTCAAGCTCCTTTTTTGTTTAGGGTTCTCCTGGTTACCTGACATCAAAGCAATTTCATTCTAGGATACTGGCTGTTGTGTTTTTAGGTGTATGGAATACCAAGCTCCTCATGAGGTGCAGAAGTGAGCTGCTTTGGAGCAGAGCATTGAGTCCCAATCATGCAGATGTGCAAGTGCACTCACAATTTCAGCTCCTTTGGCTCAGAAACGTTGATTCTGTGGAAAGTCCTGCCCAGTATTCTGATACTTAGAGTATCTATGTGGAGAACTCTAAGGAGCCCTGGTCTTGGAATGGGTTTTTCAGTTTTCCTTTAGAGGTATTTCCAGAGTACTTGAAGAACTGGCTGTGTTAGAAATGACAGTGTAACAGCACAGAAGTGATCCATAACACAAATAAACCTTTGAGACAATGCAATCAAGGAAAATACTGAACTCATGTGCTCAAGATCATTCAGTTGTAGAGTTTAGTAGAGCTCTCACATCTGCAGTGCTGATTTATAGACATCATCTGTGGTGAAAGGCAAAGTCATCACGGACATTAAGTGCAGCATATGGTTCTGTGTAATAAAATTCATCTTGCGCTCTTCCCTTTAGCCTCTACCATATGGTTTTGACTTAATTTGTAGCCATTTGTTATGCCAGATAAGTTTAAGGAAAAGTTATTCAGTGATTTATTATTTGAAGTGCAAGAAAACCTCCATGTTTCCTACACTGTCATGGATGAACTTTGATCAATGATTTCTGATACCGTCTACAGAACAAAGTTGTTTGGGTTTACCTATTAAACAGTTAAATAACTATTAAATAGCTATTAAACAGTTCTTTTGAAGATGAGAATAGTGCAAATAAGCATATAGTTTAGCTAGTCAGAGAGGATCTGATATAGAAAGCTTTGTCTGTGATTCTTGTTGTGACAGGATTAAAGGGTAACTTAGAGTTTGTTTGGAAGTAAAAGTACTTAGTATTTTTTAGAATAAGTGCATGTGGGTTGATTGCGTGTGTAAATACACATCTATTCTGAGAAATGAAGGGTCAGACCTGTCTCTCCAGGACTTTGAACATAATTCAGGTAATAGTTCCATGTTTTACCCCCATCTTAATTTGAATGCATAGGTCAAAGTGAATCTTTCAGTTCTGTAATGTAAACAGTGACATTTGAGTGTTTTTCTCAACTATCATATGAAAATATAATACTGAAGAAGTAGGAGTTGCCTCATTACACAGGTTTAAATATGAGAGTCCATTGGTTTAGCAAAATTTCTGTGCTTAGGAAAAACAGGAAACATATTTTATTTTTCTCCTATTAGCAAGAGATTCTGTTAGTGATTCCTTCATTCCTTCTTTAGGGGAGTGAATGTAGTCCTGACTGCTCTGCTTTCTGACAAATGAATTTGGTGTGCTTTACCTTTGGTGGAAGATTAACGTGGAAAAATATCCTGGTATGTTGGATTTTCCTTGGAGACAACTTGTGACTTGGTAATTTGGAACAAATGCTTTCCATGTGGAATAAGCTGTAAATAGCTTCTTCTGTAACTATGATAGTGAAGGAGTGCTTTGTCACCTGATGCTTTGTTGCTTTAAGTATTGTGCATTTAGGGTATTTACTGTTATGTGTGTTTACAAAAATGCTTTTAGACCAACAAGTTTGTTTTTATACGAGCCTAAAAGAAAAGTCCTTATCTGGTGTAAATTTGATGTTTGTTACTGGCTCTAAGGTAACACATCTAGATGTGGAGCAATACAGGACAAACATACTTCCACAGATGCAGGTTAGATTCTACTTATTTCATTTAGAATCTTCCTGACTGAAAAGACTTATTCACCGTGGCTTTTTATTTAGCATTTAATTACATACTGACTGGCACTTTTCACTTAAAGTAACAGTGTTAAGTGGCCCCTTGTAACTGTATGAACATCACAAATGTGAAGAGCTGAATCCAGTGCTTTGAACAGATAGCCAGAGCACTGAGTGCCAGAGGTTGTGCTAATGTGGGCAATGACTTCCTGTATGCCTGAGGCCAAGTTTTATCTTTATACCCTGCATAGGGATTTATAAAATGTGATTGCGTAGGGTTTTGCTGGATTTGATGCATTTGGAAGGCAATTTTTCTTCTGGGCACTTACAAGTGTGTTATTTTTGGAATTTTAAGACACCTGTCCTGGTGGGAAGTCAGTAATAAGCATAATAAGAAAAAACCAAAACCCTGTTCTTCAAATTAATTCAAAAGCCCACTGGAACTCCTTGAGTTTGGTGGAAAAGTGACATTAGTCAACAAAAATGACATTCCAGTCTCACAGCTCATGTATTTTTTGGCATGCTGCCATGTGCATCCTGCCTGCTGCACAGCAATATTGGGAACATCTGGAAATAAATTTGTGGGTCAAAGTGAGAATTAATTATGTGTCAAACTCATCTCCACATGCAGTAAATGATGATACGGAAGTATTCTCTCTGTTAGATGCTGGGCAGGTATTGGATCAGGTGAAGACAAAATCCAAGGAAATTAAATGTTTTGGTAGTACCAAGGAGCTTGAGCTCAAAGACTTGCCCGTCCTGGGAAAGAATAAACATCAGAAGCAGGGCTGCTCCAGTATGTAAGTGCTTACCAGGAGTAGAAATACTGAAAACTGTCCTTGGAACCTTGACAGGAAATATCAAGCTGATGCGAGTTCTCTTCTCTCTCTGTAGATTAATATGCCTGAGTTGTCCAAGGGGTGATGAAAATTTGGTGATTGAAGGATGGGGTTGCATGGGGGAGCTGTTGGAATAACATTCAAATGCCATGGTTAGCTGTGCCTTGTGTTTAGCTGTATTTGCTTCCTTCACTACTTCGAAATACCAAATATTCCCTGTGGTGTAATGAAATGCTTCTGTCCTAACTTCCCTCTGTTTGCTGTTGAGTAATATTTTCATTCTCATAATTTCAACAAAGATGTAGAGGCAAAAAAAGGCCCTCAAAATGAACAGTATGAGCTTTCTTTATGTTAAGTTCATGTTGTGCACTTAATATTACTCATTCTGTATGCTCCAGCTGTGCTTGTAATATTGTATGATAGTGAAGTATCACACGGGAGACTATTGCAATGGGATAGCGTGAGCTCTCCTGGGAGCAGCTCAGGGTGTGATGTTTCTGGTGGCTTTTTGCTTGTTTTTTTTTTTTCATAGGTGGAATTTCAGAGAAGTTTTCAGTGACTTTTTTGAGCTCTGACTGAAGAGGGAATATCTGGCTTTACTTCCAAGACAAGCAATAAGCTAAAAATGTGTATGTGTACTTTGTTAACAATACCTGTTGAAATTTCCTCAAGTGCTTTGATTGAACATCACATGTAGCAAACCACAGAAACAGAATGATTCATTACTTTTATTGCTTTTGACTAAAAAAGGGAGATAGCAAAGGTGTATTTTATTCATTAATCATTAAGAATTATATTGGCATGGGTAAAACCATTTTTAATCTTTTGTCTCTGTTCCTTTATTTGGAAACAGCTGCAGTCATTTGAAGTAAATTGTCCATTAAAGCACTATTTTGGCTTTTGACAAATTGCATCAAACTGCCTCCTTCAGGGAGACACAGCCCTGAGTAGTTGTGCAAGTTTATTCTTCCTGTCAGAGGCATAAATTGCCTGAATTTCAGGACTTGCATGCACAGAGGGCAGCAGAAATAAGCAAAGGGAAGCTGTACTTCTGGTCAAGTCAAGTCGAGACATAACAATCTTGTTTTTGTTTTGTTTGGTGGCACAAAATTGCATTTTCACTCATATTTGTTTCAAACACTTGTCAATCTGTAATAATTTGAATAACTGTTAGAACTGTGGAAATATTCTTAGATGAGTACCAATCCCATGCTTGTGTGTCTCACCCCTGGGATCATCCCCCTTACCTGGAAAATGAGAGACTCAAAAAAGTGCAGAAGTGGGAAGAGAGCTGAGATGAGATGGCTGAGAAATTGAGAGGTAGAACAGAGGCAGTCAGTTCTTTAAGCTTACAGTTATCAAAAGTCACTGCTCACTTTAAGGTCTGCATCTTGGACACCTAGTATAGAGCACATGAAAAATATTCACATTGTTCAAGCAATTAATTTACTGTAAAATGAATATATCTTATAAGCTCAAAATGTAACCTTAATTAGCACAGGAAATTTAGTCGTAATGTTCTATTCTTATGAAAATTTCATGGCCTGATCTCATTAGTCTGTTTTGTCTCATTCTTATGCTCATTTAATCGATTGGAAGTCTGTGTCTTCCCTAAATATGCTTTTAAGAGAAGCAATATCAGTTCAGCTCTCATTCTTCCTGCAGTTTATGCATAGACAGGACACTGACCAGGGCATCTCAGCTTTCCAGAGTGAAATTTCCTGAATGTTGATAGGTAGTCAATGTGCAAGAGGTCATCTGTGATTAGGGCTGTGAGGAAAAAATGCAGAGGGGAGGAAAGACAACTTGAGCATGTGGCACAGGTAGAGTTTGAGCTGCGAACAGACTGCCAAATGAACGAGCCAGAATGAGTAAAAGTGCAGGTTTTGGAGGAGAGTGGATTCATGTCTGTACCTTAGGCACTTGCCAGTCATTGCTGATAGCAGGATCTTGGCTGCCATAAAACAATGGGTATTCTTTCAAGGAAAGTATCTTTCTTTGCTTTTTTTTTTTTTTTTTTTTTGTGCTTGGGGAAGAAGGTTGCTTCTCCACCTTCTTTTTGCAGGTAGCATTTTGTGTGCAGGTGTCTGACTAAAGCAATAAGAACAACCTGAGTAACCCTTTTAGGAGGTAGAGATGCAAACAGAGCTTGACAAAGCTATGTGCCTCAGGCTTTCTTAGCAAAGAAAAACTCCCTGAGGGGGCCCTAGGGGCAAGTAAGAGGGAAACCAAAAAAACAAACCAAAACAACCCAAACCAAACAAAATTTTAAAAAAATATGTAATTTGTTCTCACAAATTTTTACAAAATACTTAGCCTTGAAAAAGTGTTTATAGACAGTGGAATGCTTTCTTATTTATGTTCACTAAATTGCATGCAGAAGAGAAAAAGCCTTACTGGCCCTTTATATACTTCTTTAAGAAATATTTGATAATCTTGTTCAATTTGAAGATCTGCTGTGTGATGTGACACTCTGGTTTTTGCCAGTCTTCTGTGAAAAACAGAAAATCCATGGGTTTTTTAAAGTGGACTGCAATGAAAAAGTGTACTATTGTCCACAGTGCCCGTCCAAAATCTAAAGGCAGCTGCATCATTGGGGTGGTTGTGGTTGGAAGGCACTTCGGGAGGTGGCTGAGTCCAACTGCTCGGCTTGGAGCAAGTTCATTGGAGCAGGTTCCTCAATGCCATGTCCTGTTGGGTTTTGAATATATCCAAAGTTTGGGACTTGACAGTTGTCCTGATGCTTAAGGAAGTTCTTCCTTTGGTACAGTCTGTCTGACTGCTTCTCCAGCCTGGAAGGGTGTCTTTGAAAGTCAGCACTACCATCTGTGTTATCAACCAATCTTCCTAGGTTTGGTATCCCCAAAGTGGTGAAGACCCATGTGATCCCATCATCAGGGTGGTTAGTGAAGGACAGCATTTGCCTCAGTATTTGCCCCTTGGCTGTGCCACTGCTGGCCTTTGTGCTGCTGACAGCGCACCTTTGAACCCAGCAGTTCAGCCAGTTCGCAGTCCGACTCACCCAGCTTGAACTTCAGCAGTTTGTTTGTCATCTTTGCACATTTTACCTTGGCAGTAGAGATTTTTGTTGTGTAACTTCACTGTCAGCATCAAATTATAGAGGTTGAGACACATCCTCTACTTTTAGCAAGTTAGGGGTAGGTGCCATTGTGTAACAGGATTTCTTCAACCCCTCTGGAAAGGAATTTTAATTAATGCTTTAGGTGATATTTAAGGAGTGTGAACTTTGGCAACTTCTTGAACATTTTCAAGCGGTTTAAACACATCCATACTGACTTGTGCTTTCAAAACTCGCACTTGAAGTGTACTAAAATATAACCATCTGAGAAGCACAAGTTGAGGATCAATAGTGATGAAATAATTTTAATGGGCAGGAGTATTTATTTAGCAGCAAACCTAGGGGCTGAGCAGTTACACTAATGCATAGTGAAAAACCTCCGTTCCTAAAATATCAGATGATGCTCAGAAGTTGACTGTTCTGAAATCATTTCTTGAATGCAGAAGCACAGAGCTGTTGAACACTCTCTTGTTCATTTAGAAGGTATAGTCTTTAAAGTTTACAGTAGTCACAAATGGTGCTTCAAAGTATTTTTCTTCATACTTTTCAACAAATATTATCTTAAATTACTTGAAATGCAACTGAAGAGCAAAAGGCTTGTAGTGGGGAATTAGGAGGCTGGAAAACAGAGGCAGAACTTTTCAAGTCTTTATTTTTTTGCTTTGAGTCACTTTTTAAGCATTAGTCGATAGCTCCATAACCATTTTGCACAATGAAATGCACAATCTCCCCATTTATTGCAGCAGAAGTATTTTTCAGGCCAAGAAACAAGTAAAATAAAGATGAAATTCTCAGCTAGAAGGCTTGAGTTGGACAGCTGAAAGCTATTGGAAAGGGTGGTTGTTTTGCTGTTCATTTTCCAGAATGGAAAATGGATTAAGGAAGGCTTGGTGATGCAGCGCATTGAATTTCCACGAAGGTGCAAAGGTAGGGAAGATCTGAAAGAAGGACAATTATGCACAGGGAGGAAGGGGATAAATCAAGGTGGTTTAATTGCTATTTCAGAGTTGGTTGTTCTCTTTCTGGTCACAGAAGCACGGGTGGATTTTCCAGTTTGCTTTGATTGACTGCAAGCCAGTCACACTGTGGCCAAGTGACTACACTGATTAAAGGTGGGGCTGTGGTTCTTGAGGGAGTGAGAGGAGTGTTGCACTTAAGCCAATGTTGTCACTGGCCTATAACTCATTTTTAAATGTTCTTGCTTGTAGTAAAGAGCAAAAATGGTGAAGAGAAGGCTGGTGAAGTATTTTCAAGACATTCAAGTCTTGTGCTCAGTCTGACACAGACTAGCATTGATTTGATCTCTGTCCTTTTACTTTGGGGCTGTTGCTTTTGGGTTTTGTTTTACTTCTCCTCTGAGCAAGTAAAAAAATGGGTGAAAAAATCCCATCTCTGCTGGTAAACACTCTTCTATGTCTCCATTAGACTTCATGTAAATTGATTTCCAAACTGCAGTGCTGGATTTCAGTCTCCTCACTTAAAAGTTAAGGTTATTATCACAGAAATATTCTGTTCTCAACAGGTTCTGGAATTAAGGGGTTTTTTTTAAAATTTAGTAAACATTGATAATGACAGTATGCAAAACTAACCAGATATTGTTTCATGTGGGCCCAGTAGTATTTTTGTAACCCTTAACTGTTATGATTGGCATAAAACCACCTTCACCGTTCTCGGGTTAGGGTTCATACACTGGATGCACACAGCCCTGCTGTGCATGGTTAATCTATCCATTAGTCCTGGGTGGGGAGAAGCTCTTTCTTCCAAGTCCACTCTGAAAAAGAGTTACTATTGGAGAGTCTGCAGTGTTTAAGAACACATGGAAAAATTAAGGATTTCTGGAAGAAACAGCCTATCAGCAATCTTCTTTTTTGAACAAGTTGAGGTAGATATGAAGATCAGTTTTTGAAGTCTTTCAAATTATAACGATTAGTTGGATAACATCTTCTTTATTGTATTCTTGAATATATTCTTACACTGAGTAGAATTCAAATCATATTCCTAATTTGGCAAAGGCAGGCATGGCAGAGACAGTAACTGGCTGCTGGAATAGTAGAGAGAATACATACAGTATTGTTTCTCTGACTAGAGGGTTGCTTTATTAAACCATTTCTTAAATATCTCCTTTAATTATAATTGTTCTAGCTGAGTGTTTACTTCGATTTGGTATCTAATTATGCTGTAATCGTTCATTTAGATGAAAGTCTTGCAAATGTATGTTTAAATCTGGCCAAATAAAACACTTGCAATTATTCTTATATAATGATCAGCTAATTATGATCTTGGCTTCCAAAGATGGGATCATAGGCCTAATGTGTTGCAGATTGTTTGCTTCGATCTTTGTCTCCCTTTGTATCGAACACTAGGGCACAGGAAAAAGATGTGAGACATGGAAGTAACTCCATGAAGTTGTGCTTTCCTGAATATAGTGATGTGCTGCTTATTCATAGAATGGAAGGTCGAGACAGATGTGGGTATCTCAAGTGTCTGGGTTGTTTGTGCAAATAACTAGAATGGCATTTGTTGAAGTGTCACATCATCAAGGTTCAGAGAAATTCTGTACTTGAAATAAGCCATTTATTTGGTCTCTCAATACCTGGCTTAAAAAACCCATAGAAATATTTAATATAAAAACTTGAAGTTCTGTATGTGCTAACTCGAAAACTGTCTGCCATCTGTATAGCCAGGACAAGAAACTTCAATGCTTCTTTTTCATGCTCATAGTTACAAATCAGGTGGAGAATGCACAGTCATTGCCCTTTTTGGTCAAGAATGCTGATTTCAGGCTTATTGATGTATTCTGTAACAGCTTTGAGAAAATTGTCTTTAAAAAAGCAGTTGCTGCCAAGTTAATGGTGAATATTCAGGAGCCAGTATGCTCCTATATTGATATTGCTTTTATTAGGCACCATGGTCAAAATTGTTTCATTTGTTTTCATCCTCAGTTTGGGAGATTGTTCAATTGCCCAAACTTCCAGGAGGCTGAAACGTTGTAATGATGTAAAAATGTTGTAATGAAAGGTACCTTCTGAGAGCTGCAAAATGTATGAGAAGCTGGATATTTTGGACATGGATTATGAAACTGAAAATGTGGGGTATCTGCCTTCCCCTTTATTTACTGTTTTGGAGGCTTTTGTGGAGTATTGGTCTCAGGGTAGGGAGGCTGCAGCTGACAGTGAACAGCATGAACCCAGGCCAAGAGCTTCCCAATCAGCTGGAGCATTGCAACAGTGTTGCAGCTGAGTGTGCCTGATGGGTATCCACAGAAATAACAAAGCCTGCATGTTTCTTATTAGAGGATCAGGTTACTGTAGAGACTGTTTAGAAGAGTGATAAATTATGCTAGTTTTACATCTGAGCTTTTATGAAATTAATATGTTGATTTATACCCTTTCTGAGCATTGAGATGCTCAGCTACCTCAGTAGCATTGAGATGGGGTCATAGAGTCAGCAATGATGGCTCTGGTCCTCATTAGTCCTTAGCTTGTGAGGTCAAAGCAATGAAGCTTGGTAGCAATTTTGCAAGAGAAGTTTGAGATAAAATCGTTGTTTTCAGCTTTGTGCAGGAAGAGCTGGTCCTTTGCTCTTGCATCCCACTGATGTTCACTGTGAAAGTAAACACAATGCAGTCAAAGGCAACATTTTTCAGAGTGCTTAATGCAGTTGGAATTACTTCTGAAAGATGTTTTCTAAGCTAAGAGTTGAAGCAAGGTTTTACTTATTGGAACACTCATTATTGCTCTGTTATATCATCTCGAGACACAGAGTGATGCTGCTGTGCAGGCCAGAGCTCTTCCAGCCTGTGCTGTGTCCATGCTGCAGGTGCTTGGGCTACTTTGATAGCACTAGTATTTAGCAGTAAATGTGTTTTGAATTTCTGAATATGAAAATCTATTTCATGTGACTTGATTCTACTATTTACAGATACTAGTACTCAATCTGAAAAAACCACATCACTCAAACCAAAAAAATCAACTAAAAAACGAAATCCCCCCAACCATCTAAACAAAAAACCAACCAAAAAAAAATCCACCAAACCAACCAAAAAAATAAAAAATAACAAAATAAATCCCCCGAACCATCCAAACAAAAAAACCAATCACAATCCTCAAAACAACCAAACAACTACAATCCCCTAAATCAACCAAAAAATCCGGCCCCCCCCCCCAAATTCCCGAAACCAAAAACCCAACCAAATAAAAAAACCAAAAAACCCCCAACTAAAATCCCCAAAACAACTAAATGAAAAACCAACCACAGGAAATCTCAAACTAGCTAAATAAAATCCCAACCATACAAAGAAACAACCAGACAAATCCCCCCCAAAAAACCAAACAAGATGAAAAATTCCAATTAAGAAATTCCCTTAAGGGATGAAGACTTTTCTGTTAGCTCATCTTCCTTTATGTAATATTCCTCAAATAGATGATTTGTAATGAATTAGAAAGGTGGTACTTTTCCCTCCCTTTATTGACTGAGTTGAGAATACTCAAGCATTTACATTTTTCTTCACTAGAACTAATCTAAGGCACACCACTCCTTGGTGAGAAATTCATGTTAAGAGTCAGCACTAGTGGTGAAATTGAATGTTATCATGTGTTTAGGCTTTCAGTCTGGTTATCCGGAGGTGGAACTTAGTGTTTTTTCTAGTTTGTAAAGGCTGATGCCCTGAAAAGGCTTTCTAGAAAGGAAATGTTATACTTATAAAATGCCTAATCAATTAAAGCCTCAAAGACTTTATGACAATTTACACATAGAGAGGAACAAATTTTACTTTGATAAAAACTATAGTGCTAATGAACAGTAACCTAGAATACAGGAAAGATTAGTCCCTTTTATACAACTAGATAAACACTGGAATTGGGCACTCCCAGACTCAGTTGAGAGGTGAGCGTCTCTCCTATATCTTGCTGTCATCTCATTAAAAAAGGCATTTTGTAGCTTGCAGGGAATATGGATCTGATGATATCGTAAGGAGCTGATAGGAAAGTCATGTCTATTGTTTATTGCAAATACAATCTGTATGCATGTATCACCCATTGTACTTAATGCTGCTGCATGATGCCCTGTGGTTATTCCCTAGTGGATTCCTCTGCTGAGACTAAGGTTTAAAGAGAATATTCCAGCAATTTTGTGGTCCCCTGCCAGCTTATTAATTTCAGAGGTGAGCTTCCTGAGCTGATTGTAGGAGAGGAGTTGTCTTATTCCTTCCAAAACTAACCAAATATCTACCTGCCTAGTAGTCTATTTGTATCTTTGGCAGCTTGGTTTTTTAATTGCAAGCATTTCTTCAGCTTTTATTTAAGATGATCTTCGAGAATGAGGTGATTGTTTAGTTAACTTCATCATATTGTGGATAAAGACTTCGCAACACATTTTCCACAGTCTGAGAACAGATAAAAGGTTCTCAATAATGAGAAATAACAAGACTCAGTATGCTGAGGTGCCCCATATCAACAGCAGCTGATGTATTATTAAACAATTTACCTTCTGTAATGTCTCTGGAGGGCCATGTTGTACTGTGGCTCACAACTAGGAAGCCCTCTTGGTGAAACTTTCAAAGAATGCACAGGATAATGTAGGACTTCTGTCTCCTGTGAAGAGAAACCCAGTAAGAGAAATGATTTATTTATTCTAGTGGAAGTATCATCTTCCCTCTGACCTGAGTGCATTTTGCATTGAACAGAATGATTTTTCTGGGGGAGCTGGAGCTGATTGCTTTATATGAGCTTTGGAATGAACCTCTGCCAGTACTATGTCGCTTGTTACAGCTGCATCTGTGACCTTGGAAAGGCTGGGGAAGAAGAAAAAGGGAAAGAAGTGTATTTGAGTATATAAAATGTGTTTTATTGTTTTTCTAAGAAAGAGTCATGAAGTTGTTAGTGAATCATTGTTAAAGCACTTGTACAGTGTGGTTTCCCTGACATGCTGTGTTTTCTGTAGAAGAATAACAAGACTCCTAAATATATTCAATGACAAAATTACATTTACTATCAAGAAAACAACTGTGAATTATGTTCTATAGCCCTAGAGCAAAAAACCCAAGCATGAACAAGGGCATTATTCAAAAAGGCTGCTAAATAGAGAGATGAGAGTAATTAAATAGTTAAGTATTAAACATGTAGGTATTTAAATAAATACATTGCTGTTTTACTTGGGGGGAAGAAATAAACATGAGGAACTTTAAAACTGAGGTAGAGGCAACATCTGACACAAAGATCCTTGAAAATTTGGAACTGAATTTGGTAAATAGCACAAGTTATATACACAAACAGTAAGAGGAAAATTAAAAGCCACGGCTTTCAATTTCATTCATGGTTGAACTTTGCTAATTTCAGGTACTTTGTAAAAGCAGGGGTTGAATGACAGACTGCAGAAATAGCCTGGGAGATCAGAGTGGGCAACCACCCCATACTGATATCATGTGGAAAGAAACACCTGGATTTTCTGTCTAGATCAGTCACAAACAATTCTGTTTCATGTCAATGTTGATGGAGGAGGTGAAGAATCTGGTTCTGGTCCTCTAGACTGACACTAAATGAATTTTCGATTTACTTTTCTTTGCTTTCAATGTTAATGTAAGGGGTTTGAATATTTATGAACTACTTACTGAGTTTGTGTTATGGATGATGCTCCAAAAACTCTATTACTGTTTTATCAAATCATTAAACTATTTGCAGGTGATGATAAGGATTAACTGAATGATTAACTTATCCCTGTTTTACAGATACATAACCTAATATTTACTTTATTTTTTCTTAAATCAAGAACCAAAATATGAGGGGAGGGAGGAGAAGAAAAATAATCCCTGTTTGATTGTTTGCAGTCAGTAATTACACATTCATTTTTCAGCTCTGATTTCTTTCCTCCACCCCATTATTTGGTTCATTGTTTCAATGTATCCTATTTCCTTATATTTTCTCCTCAATGCAAACTGACAGGCTGAAATAGTAACTAGGCAAGTAAATTACATTGAAAAACATTCTCGTTATGAGATCTTGGTTAACTCCCAACCACAGTTCACATCACAGAAACATCACCAGTAGCAGGAATTAATTCAGCCTCTAGAACAAACCATCATATAGAATGCCAGGGGCTTTTCTCAGCCCACAAAGTAAAGCAGGAAGAATGCAGAGATAGAAATTATTTGTCTGGAGTGCTTAGAATGATGGAAACAATTCAAACAGGCTAAAGTGCTATTAGGGTTTAATCGTTTTCCAATTTATTGGTCACCTTTTCCTCACACTTTGAACATGTAATTTTGGTTCTCGTCCACTAAAGACAGCACATGGTTTTGTGTTCTGAGTACTGGCATATGTGTATGGGCTAAAACTGAGCATTATGAGGCTTGCCTGCCTTTGCTTTGTCTGAGGTTCACCTGGGGGGTAGTTTACACTGCCTTTCTAGCCAAATTTCCTGTTTCTGGGATGTTTTATTTTACTGATAGTTTGTTAATAATACTTGACCAGAACTATTTGACCATGTAACTGGTGCTATCAGGGCTGGCAAAAGCAAATTTGATCTAGGACAGAAATAACCTGAGTTTCATTTGGATACTCAGTGTAAAAACAGTTCTCTTGTCCCCAACTTCCCCTTTATATTTAATGTTCAAAAGCACTTTGTACCTCCACACACAAAAGGGTGTTGTACCAGCACCTTCCATGTCAGTGTTGTTGTGCTTCAACTCCTGTGCAAGCATAAATATGTATTTTAATTTGTAATCACCACATAAATAGATTTGGGTAGACATGGGGAGAAAGACAAGGGAAGCAGCAATTGTAGCAAAAGCATCAGTGTCCTAAGTCCTTACACTGACTTATAAACGGGAGGAAACCTGAATACAACCAATCAGGGAAGGGAGTGGGAGGATTTTAACATGGAATGGCACAATTTAGGAGCAATGGAAAGGATGGCGGGAGGAGAAGGGGTCACACGGCCCAATGGGACGTCGTGGTTTAGGGGAATTCCAAGGAGGGGTTTAGCTAGGGGTCGGGCCACGGGGGAGACTGACAAGGAACAGTCTGGAAAAAGGGGCAGGGGATGGGAAGATGGACAACTCGAGGGAGGGTACAGCTTCAGGGATAAACCAATCTCAAAATATGAACGGGGGGTACAGAAACTAGAACAAAGGGGTACAGAACTCATAACCATTAATTGTTTTAACCATCTAAACACACTACCACATCCCTGATATTTGTCCTTGGTTTGAGGAGGAAGCTGGGGAACAATGTGTTTTAAGCGAGCTTGGACACAAAATATTTGGTAGTTCACACATGAAAGGTCTTGGGTATTGCCATGTTTGTCACTTTTCCCTGCGTCTTTTTCTAAGTTTTGTGGCTGTAGTCAGGTGGGGTGGATCTCTTTCTCCAGGCAGCAACTGAACAGAACGAGAGGACACAGTCTAAAGCTACTATGCCAAGGGAAATATAAGTTGGGTATTAGGAAAAAGTTTTCCATGGAAAGAATAATAAAGTATTGGAATTATCTGCCTGGGGAGGTGGTGGAGTCACCATCTCTGGATGTGTTTAAAGAAAGACTGGCTGTGGCACTCAGTGCCATGGTTTAGTTGAGGTGTTAGGTTTGGGTTGAACTCAATGATCTTGGAGGTCTCTTCCAACTTAGTCATTCTGTGACTTAGCTAAACTGAATTCGGGATTAGGAAAAAACACCCCATCCTAAAAAAAGATATGTTTTCTCAGCTGAGAACTGTTAAAGTTCTTTTTAAGTATTGCAGAACTGCATTTGTTGTCATACGTAGCAGAATTTATAATTATGGCTCTTGCTGTGAGGGTAAGGGAGTCTTTACCTTTCAAGGGTGTGCTGGTGTATGTGCAGTTGGGGAAATGAATACTTGGAAATATCAGAAGTAATCTATGAAAACTTGAACCTCTGAGCTTAAAGAATTTTAAGACTCATGTATTTGCTTGTAGATGAAAAGAAAAAGGGTTTTTTATTTCAGTTCAGTGGAAACAATTGAGTTTGGTGGAGTTTGGGAGCCAAAGAAATGCTTGGTTCACCAAATTTTTGTTACATTTGGTATTCGTGTTAGCAGCTACACTTGTGATGTTAGAAATAAGACATAGTTTTTATTATGCACTGGAAATGTTCTTTGAAATATGTCTGTACTGAAAATTGTTGCTGAAATCAAGAATGAATAAGCAACTTATTGCATCTGTCTGAAATTAATTCTTGCCTGTTGTAATTATGCAGATTAATAGATATGTTTGAGAGTATTATGAGAACATAATGAACCTAAGATCCCAGTAGTAATAAAACAGTAGTTCTGTTTAAAGAATAATTTTATAGTTTATAGAGATAGCCTGTTAATTTGAAAGATTGCATTTAGCTGTGTTCATTTCCCTGCTGGCTGAATCCAAACTGTGAGCATTAATTAGTCATCAATGTTTTGAAAGGGAAGAGTAATACTTAGTTTTTTACTAAATGCTTTTGAATATAGAATTAAATCTTCAAGCAGAGTGCCAAATTTTCAATCTAATGTGAAGTTAGTACTTGTAAAATCATACTTTGAAATAAGCTTGAGGAGCTTTGTTAGCTGTCACGGGCTTCACCAGAGCACCAGGTTTTCCTGACTGAACCTTACTCCAGGACTGAGGACTAACTCTGTAGGATTTAGCGATCTGATCAATTTTTCAATGTTCATCCTAATGTGTCTGTGAACCACTTTCTCATTGCACTGCTTTGGAAAACTGGAAAATACATGAAGTAGTAAGGTATTGAAGGTGAATGAAGTCAAATTTCAATAACTGCACTAAAAATCCCTTCCTTTTAATAACCAGTGTGTTGACTGGCTTTTCAAGTGAAAAAACAGATTTCATTTTTTGCTCATAGATATTTTTTCATGTCACTAAGTACCCTGCCCCCAAGCATCTAGACTAATATTCAATTACTGCTGTACTTATCTGGTGCTAGAATATTCAGTGTTCTGTAGCCTACAGGAAAATGTCATAGAGAACTGGAAAAACACAAAATTAACTTAAAATAATGTGATGACTCATTAAATAGATTAGAGGTGTTTATATTCACAATTATGGAGTTTCAAAATAAAATAGGAATGGTTGAGATAAAAACTATAGCGTTTAAAAGGGCCAAATTAAGACTAAGTAATTTCTTTTATTGATTGAAAAAGCAGAGGTTTGTAGCTGACAGCTGGAAGGAGTTTAAAAACCTGTGATTTCAGCATACTAAGCAATAGCTTACAAATACTGGGAAGGTATTTCCAAAGATTTTGAAATACGTCTCATTCCTGCTTAAAACATTGAAGAAATACTTGTGTGGTCCCAGGAACAGGTCTTGGTCTCCCACGTCAGTGCCAGCAGAGGTTTTCATGCTCACATGATCCATCAGTTTCAGTTGCCTATAAAAGAGGCTTGTAACAACCCTGGAGTGCCAGGATGCCCTGAGCCCTTCCTGTTACAGGGACAGCTTTGCCTCTGCAACTCAGAAGAAAATGTGGTTGGCTGAAGGAGACACTGATTCTGTGTGTGTTTATGAGTGCAAAAGTGATGAAATTAATGGTAATGTGGGTATTAATATACTTATTGTTGCGGTGTGTTTTATATTTTATGTTTTACTATTAATGTTCATGGATTTGCCTTTTTATTCTGTAATGGTTTCTTCCAAGTTCCCCCTATGTTCTTCCCCAGTTAGTACATCTCCCGCCCTGGAAACCCCTACCTTTGTTCTCCCCGGATACTGTTATGTGTCAATCATCAGTTGCTCCCCTCCCAGAGCCTGCCAGTCTCAGGAGGCCTCTCCCCTCTTTCCAGACAGTTCGGAGAGACTTGGCCCTGGATTGGAGCAGGCCTGGGAAATCCCCCACCCCTTAAATTTGATTTGTTTTCTGTATGCCTTCCCCTTTACCCTAATTGGTCCCCTGACCCGAAGCCACTCCCTTTCCCCTTCTCTTTTAACCCCCTACACAGCTCTGTCAGCAGGCCTTTGGTCTGGGCTGCTGCAGAGTGACAATAAACTGCTCTCTGTTGCACCCTCACTGAAGCCTCCCTCTCGCTCTCTCGTCATCGCCTCGCTCACCAGCGCTCCGTCACCAGACGGCCTCACCCACCGGGGGGAAGCTGCTGGTCCGCCTGCGGCTTCCTAACCGAGGCTGGGACGGTTCCCTGCCAGGGCTGCCGGGTCAGCTGGGAAGCCGTGCCCCAGCAGTTCAGGGAACACGCCTCAGGTGGCGCCCAACGTGGGGCAGTCGTGAGACGCTGGACCCTGATCCCAGCTGCGTGGATTGCGATGGAGTGAGGCAGCGCGAGCTGTCTCCGCAGAAGAAGTCCGAGAAGAGCACCGGACCTGCAGACTCAGTCCCCGCCTGCGCAGGATTTATCCTCGCAGTGGAGAGGGACTGCAGACAGCTACACACCTGCCGGTCGTAGCAGCTCTTCGGAGTGCGCTCCCGGCAGGAGAGGACGGCAGTTCTTCACCACCCTGAAGAGTCCTCCTCCGACGAGGGATACCACCACCGCTTGTCTTTCTTCAGCCTGCACCAGGCGGAGGCTCGAGCACAGGGCTCGCCTCGGGAGAGGATTTCGGAGGAGGTGGCTGGTAAATCCCCGACCCCCTCGGTCCTCAGGGCTTTTAGCCCCCGGGAGGCTCTCTATAAGAGCCAGGAATGCGTTCCCCCCTAGGAGCTGCCTTAAGCCCTCCAGGGGTGTTAGTCTGAGTGCGGCGGCTTTTGTTCTTTCAGTTTCATTTGCAGATTTTTGTTTTAGATGCGGGAACCTGACACGTGGGCTCGGGACATTTCTCTTGCTGTCAGCTTTTGTTATGGTTGCCTGCACTCCGAGGGCGCAGGGAGCATTGGTCCCCAGACTTGGGTTTTAAGTTGCAGTGGTTGTTTTCTGTTGTGAATTTTTCAGTTCTCGGGCGAGTGTGTGAATGTGTGGATTGAGCATGGGTGGAAGGCTCTCCACACAGCAGAGGGAAGTTTTTTCTGTTATTGTTGAAAGTTTGAAGAGCTCCCACATTAAATTTTCTAAAGGGGAGCTCAAAAGATTTGTCCGTTTTCTCTTCCTCCACTTTCCACATGTGTCCCCTGCTCAAGCAGCCAGCGTGGATTTTTGGAATGCTGTGTATTCAAAATTTTTTCAATTGAGCATGACAGGGGACAAATCTGCGGACAAATTTATAATTTGGCCATTGTGGCTGCGCTCCGCACTGAATCAGGCCAGGAAAGTGGAGAAAGGGCAAGGCAGAGAATCTGCCCCTGTTACCCCAGACCGCAGTCCCAATCCCTCTCTCCCCAGAAAAGGCATTCTCCGGGGAACAACAGGGAGAACTCCCCCTGCTAGCCCTGGCTCCTCGCAGATGCCTCGGTCCCCCACCAGAATAGTCATGGCCCGGACTGTTCGGTACGCTCATGGTAGCCCTGGCCAGGCACCTCGAGCCTCTTCCCTGTTCCCTTCTTCTCCAGTTGTAAAACCCCGAGTTAAGTCCTTGTTTCAAGAAGAAGAGAGTGCACAAGATGGCGGATGCAGTTGTGCATCCCGATCCCCTTCTCCTTCCCCTAGAGCACGACATGGCGGCGACTGCATGGCGCGGTCGTCCTCATGGTCCGTGCCTCCATCCCCCATTCCTTCTCCCCATATTCCTTTGTGTTCCCGCCACATCAACCCTTTCCTTCCCCTAGACACTCCCTCCTCCCACGAGTTCCTGACTCCACCTCCCGTTCGTGCTTCTCCCCGAACTCCTCCCTTTGCGCGCTCCACCCCCAGTTCGGGTCCGCCCCCTGAACCAACCCCACTTCCAGTTGTTTCTCCTCCCCCAAACATGTCATCACCGCAGGAGGCCACGCCCCCTCTAGAGCCATCTTGGATTTCCGGTTCCCACGGTTGGGATACCGGAAGGGGGGAGCCGGAACCCCAAGGCCCAAGCCAAGGTGACCTTCCTTCCCTCGCTCCTGTAGTTTATCGCAGGTTGAGGGGTGGGAATGTCACCTATCCCAACTGGCAGCCCCTCTCCCAAAACACCATAAAGGATCTCTGCAAGGCTCACCAGGAGTACGGGAGGGATAGCCCGTACTTCCGAGGGTTGTTGAAAGCCAACCTAACCAGGATAGTGACAGTCCCATCAGGCCTCCGGCAGCTCTTTTCATGTCTGCTGAGCCCATCAGAGTTCAAGCTCTGGGAGTCAGCGTGGAAAGACCTGCTCAAGACTGCACTCCCGAGCTTGTTAGATGATCCGTCGACCGCGACAGATGTGGCCGGGGAACCCATCACCCTCAACCATCTGTCCGGAGAGGGCAAATGGGCACAACCTCTAGAGCAAGCAAATAATATCCCTGAAGGAATCTTAAATATAATAAAAAAAAATGCAGAAAGGGTGTTTCTAAAGCTAAGGTCATGAGGCCTGATGCCTTGGTACTCAGATATCAAACAGGGACCAACAGAGTCTTATGTAGACTTTGTAGACCGGTTAACTCGAGCAGTTGAGTTGCAGGTACAGCAAGAGGCAGCTAGGGAGACAGTTTTGGAGGAGATGGCACAGAAAAATGCTAATGAGCAGTGTAAAGCGGCCATCCTCAGCTTGCCCCTCAAGCCTCCGCCCACCATTGAAGACTTCCTACAAGTCTGCGAAGCAAAGGTCCCGATGATGGCATCAAAGCCAGAACATCTGCCGAGGCCGCAGCCCCGCCCTATGCTGAGAGCTGCTGCTGCCGAGCCACGACCAAACACGCCAGTTAGAAAATCTTCATTCCACAACCGGAACAACTGCTGCATTCTGTGCAGCCCGTATGGCCATTGGCAGTCCTCCTGCCCTGCTAAAGAAGAATTTCAATTGTTTCTAAAAAACCGGGGAGGTGGGGGGGGGGGTGCGGAAACCAAGTAAGGGGCACACAGCCCCAGGGACAGAAAAAAAACTAGGTCATGAGCGCGAGGCCACCCTGCGCGATGACTGCAAACAGGTGGCCAGGGTGAGGAGGGGGAAGGGAGGAAAGAGAAAACTTGTGCCGGACATGACAACATTACCTGACTTGACAATTTCTCATCCTAACCAGGACACTCCAGGAGTTCCCTCTGGGAGCTCGCAGCCACTAGACCAAGACCTTTTTAAGGAACTTGCGGACCCAATCTTAACAACTACCTCCAGGTATGAGCCCTTCAGGCTCCAGCTGACCTAGCCACTCCACCTCAGGGACACCGATTGGCATTTTATCGGGGTGAACCCAGGTGAGCAGGGTACCTGGAAACGGATCGGGGCAAAATACGTCATCATGGGAGATTGTAAGTACACTCCCAGGGAGATTGAAGTTGCTCCGGGGACATTTGACTCAGACCCCGAGCGCTTCATTGTATGGCTGCACTGCACTCACCCTCCTGTGTTCCTGCCAAAAGGTCAAATAATTGCACAGGTAATACCCGTCCCCAGTCTCGAAAAAGGCATTGTACCATTAGTGGGGAGGGTAAGAGCCATTTCAACATCACAAAGGCCTTTGCAGGATTGTGTGCTGAGGGTGGGTGACGAGACCCACAACATCAAGGGTCTCTCGGACACGGGTGCAGATGTGACGATCATCCCCACACAAGATTGGCGGTCACACTGGGCTTTGCAAAACGTGGCCGGACACGTGCAAGGTTTAGGGGGTCTCCAATTGGCAGGTCAATCCAGAAGCGTTTTGGAAATTAAGGGGCCAAATGGGCAATTGGCAACTTTGCGCCAATTTGTAATGGATTACCAGGAGCCCTTGCTAGGAAGAGACCTGATGGCCCAGTGGGGGGTCACAATTGACATACCCGACCCTACGCGCAATTTTTGGGCGGCAGCCGCTGAAGAGCATCCTACCCAAAAACTAAATTGGAAAACTGACATTCCAGTTTGGGTAGAGCAGTGGCCGTTATCAAAACAAAAATTAAAAGCGCTCAACGAGCTCGTGGAGGAGCAACTGAGAAAGGGCAACATTGAGGAGACTACTTCACCGTGGGACTCCCCAGTGTTTGTCATTCAGAAAGCCGACAAGACCAGGTGGCGGCTCCTTCACGACCTCCGCCAAATTAATAATGTTATTGAAGACATGGGGTCTCTCCAGGCTGGGATGCCTTCCCCAGCAATGCTCCCCCGAAATTGGAAATTAGCTGTTATTGACATAAAGGATTGCTTTTTCCAAATTCCCCTGCACCCTGATGATGCCCCACGTTTCGCGTTCTCGGTGCCTTCTGTCAACCGAGAAGCCCCAAGGAAAAGATACCACTGGAAGGTCTTGCCGCAAGGTATGAAAAACAGTCCAGCTATCTGCCAGTGGTATGTCTCTTCCTTGCTGTCTCCTGTGCGTGCAGCCACAGGCGAAGTGATCATCTATCATTACATGTATGACGTCCTCGTCTGCGCTCCCAACGACGACCTTTTGTCACACGGGCTTGACCAGACCATTTCTGTTTTAGTTGCTGCAGGGTTCGAGTTGCAGGAGACCAAAATTCAAAGGATGCCACCCTGGAAGTACCTTGGCCTTGAAATCAGCAAGTGGACCATTGTGCCGCAAAAATTGGCTATCAAGACCAAAATTAAGACGCTTGCGGATGCCCATCAGCTGTGTGGGGCGTTGAAATGGGTGAGACCCTGGCTAGGTCTGACAACTGAAGACCTAGACCAGCTTTTCAGCTTGTTGAAAGGCGGAGAGGAGCTGAGTTCTCCGAGGGAACTCACCCCAGAGGCGCAGAAAGCACTTGAAATGGTCCAGGTAAGACTGTCCACCCGGCAGGCCAACAGGTGCGCACCTGACCTGCCGTTCGAATTCATCATCCTTGGAAATCTGCCACACCTCCACAGAGTTATATATCAGTGGGACAAAGAGGTCACCAAATTACATCGCGAGGACCGAGGCGGGAAAGATCCTCTTCTCATTATAGAGTGGGCCTTCCTTAGCCACCAACGGTCCAAGAGGATGACCACGCCACAAGAACTGGTGGCTGATTTGATCCGGAAGGCCAGAACCCGTCTTAGGGAATTGGCCAGTTGTGACTTTGAGTGCATACACATTCCAATTCGGACCAAAACGGGCCAAATTACAAAGGCGGAGTTGGAACACCTATTGTGGGAAAATGAAGCTCTGCAAATAGCTCTGGATTCCTACACTGGGCAAATTTCAATTCATCGGCCTGCCCACAAAATTTTCAATCAGGACGCTCAATTCACATTGGCGTTAGAGAGCGTTCAGAGCAAAAGGCCTTTGGAAGCCCTGTTTTCACAGACGTGTCCGGAAGGTCCCACAAGTCAGTCTTGACTTGGAAGGACCCTCAGACTCAGCAGTGGGAGGAAGATATTGCTATTGTTGAAGGTTCCCCTCAAGTTGCTGAGTTGGCCGCAGTCGTCCGGGCTTTCGAGAGGTTCTCTGAACCTTCAATTTAATTACTGATTCGGCCTATGTCACTGGTGTAGTGTCCAGAGCAGAGCGCGCAGTCCTGCAGGAGGTGTCCAACCATGCCCTTTTCGAGTTGCTCTCGAAGCTCATTAAGCTGATCTCCCACCGAGAGCAACCCTTCTATGTGATGCACACAAGGTCGCACACGGATTTGCCAGGGTTCATCTCCAAGGGAAACAAGAGGGCTGATGCTCTCGCTGCCCCTGTGGAGATGGCCCCATTGCCAAATCTTTTTGAGCAGGCAAAAATCAGCCATCAGTTGTTCCACCAAAATGCCCCAGGCCTTGTTCGCTGGTTTCGACTCACCCGGGAACAGGCAAGGGTGATTGTGGTGACTTGTCCCACGTGCCAGCAGCATGCTCTCCCAACTATCAGTGCTGGGATTAACCCCAGAGGGTTGAGCAGCTGCGAGGTGTGGCAGACAGATGTGACACATGTGCTTCAGTTCGGTAAGCTGAAGTATGTCCACGTCTCGGTGGACACCTTTTCCGGCGCAGTCTTCGCCTCTGCCCATACAGGAGAGAAATTCAGAGATGCTATCAAGCATCTTCTGCAAGCTTTCTCTTTCTTGGGCATCCCAAAAGTCATCAAAACTGATAATGGGCCAGCGTATCGTTCCAGGGAGTTCCGTGACTTCCTGCAGCAATGGGGAGTGGAATGTAAGACTGGCATCCCCCACTCTCCGACTGGTCAAGCTGTGGTGGAGAGGACCCATCGAGACATCAAACGGGTTCTGGACCAGCAACAACCAGTCCTGAAGGTCAAGCCTCCACTGATCCATCTTTCCAGGGCCTTGTACACCATCAATTTTTTAAACTGCTTCTTTGAGGTTTTGAACCCACCAATCGTGCATCTATTTGGCGGGTGTTGAGCAGCTGGCCCTGAAGGTGCGTCTGCAGGTCCTTATGCGAGACCCAGAGACTGGCGGAGTCGAGGGCCCACACGACTTGGTCACTTGGGGTCGTGGATACGCTTGTGTGTCCACCCCCAGGGGGCTGAGGTGGGTCCCCTCGAAATGGGTAAAACTGTATCACCCCGCGGTCTCTGGGGGAAGAAAACCAAAATACTCGCAGGTCTCGGTGGCTGCGTGGAGACGAAAAAGGCACAAGTGGAACTCCTGGGACGAGTTCGTCCTCCCCCTCCCCCCTTGCCCTGTTATCAATTATGTTCTCGTTTCTTATTCCATTTAGTTTGATCCGGACCGCACGCAGAGATGGCCCCAATTCCAGCAACCAACCTCCTGCTACTCTTCCCAGCGCTGCTGATTGCCATTCTCCTGATGTCTCCGGCAGTGGCGTGGATTGTGCCCCAGCCCAAGGCGAACATTTGGGCAACCCTCGCACGTGCCCGCGGACAGGATCACATCTGCCTGTCCAAAGTGTCAGCAACAGACCCTATGGCCTCATGCCTCGTGGGGATCCCGTTCAAAGAGCTTGATGAATTTCCACCAAGTTTGATTGGCTGTATGAAAGAATGGAACAGGCTCCAATCACGCCGAGCTAGTCTCTACCTCTCCCACAAACCTATTATTTCCGCCAATCCCCTTGATGTTTGGCTTGGTTGGCACCCGTTAATCCCTCTCCTCCAGGCCAAGCCGCAGGAGCTGGAACTCCTGGGCTCGTCCAATGCCCCCTTTTGTGTTCATTTTTCGTTCACCCCCCCCCTCGGGCCAGGAAAAGGAATTTGACCAAGTAAGGCAGTTAAAAGAATCATACCAGGCAGCTAGTTGGTGCCAGAAAACAGCTCATGTTATGGTGCCGTCTGGTACCAAAAAATTCCAGCCCAGGGAGCTCCCTAAAGGTGTCTTTTTAATTTGTGGAGACAGAGCTTGGCTAGGCATCCCCTCTCGGCTGGTCGGAGGTCCATGCACCCTTGGTCGCCTTGGCTTGTTTACTCCAAACCGAACCCAAATTATGGATTGGCAAGCCAAAAACAGCACAACCAATTTGGCTCATTCTAAAAGAGAGCTACAAGAATTGGACACCGACTGCCAGTCGGAAATTGTTCATTGGTCAAGACCCAAGGCTACGGCAGTCACAGTTTTTCTCCCGTGGGTTTCAATTGCCAAAGCCATGGGCGAATTAGGCCGATTAGAGTGCTGGGTAGCTAAACAAGCCCATCTAGCTTCAGGCGCCTTGGCTGACCTCCTCGCAGAAGAGGAAGTAACGAGGAAGGCCACGTTACAAAACAGGGCCGCCATTGACTATCTTTTGCTGGCGCAAGGGCACACATGCGAAGAGTTCGAGGGCCTGTGTTGTTACAACCTTTCATCAAAAGCAGAGAACATCCACGCCATGATCAAAAATATGAAAGAACTCGTCGGAGACATCAAACGAGAAACATCCGCAGACTGGCTCGGAGGACTTTTCAAAAACTGGGGGCTATTTGCGTGGGCCAGATCAATTTTATGTTCAGTGTTGATTGTTTTGTTAGTTCTTTTCTGTGTTTCCATTGCTGCTTGTTTTACATGCTGTTTTGTTAAAAAGTTTATTTCACATGCCAGCACACTCCTCCAAATAAACCAGGTCGAGTGTGCCACAGCTCCTTCACTTGAAGACTTAGAAACCTATGAAGAAATAGACATATCTATAGACATTTGTGAAGCTGAGCCCCTCTCCGAAAACAACTTTGAGGAGGACTATGAACAAGATTTTGAGCCGTGGCCACCAGCATATAATCCCTGCTTCCCAGATGAATGCCATCGCTGTATTTAACTCCATCAATTTATTTAAAACAAAAGGGAGAGATGTTGCGGTATGTTTTATATTTTATGTTTTACTATTAATGTTCATGGATTTGCCTTTTTATTCTATAATGGTTTCTTCCAAGTTCCCCCTATGTTCTTCCCCAGTTAGTACATCTCCCGCCCTGGAAATCCCCTACCTTTGTTCTCTCAAATACTGTTACGTGTCAATCATCAGTTGCTCCCCTCCCAGAGCCTGCCAGTCTCAGGAGGCCTCTCCCCTCTTTCCAGAGAGTTCGGAGAGACTTGGCCCTGGATTGGAGCAGGCCTGGGAAATCCCCCACCCCTTAAATTTGATTTGCTTTCTGTATGCCTTCCCCTTTATCCTAATTGGTCCCCTGACCCGAAGCCACTCCCTTTCCCCTTCTCTTTTAACCCCCTACACAGCTCTGTCAGCAGGCCTTTGGTCTGGGCTGCTGCAGAGTGACAATAAACTGCTCTCTGTTGCACCCTCACTGAAGCCTCCCTCTCGCTCTCTCGTCATCGCCTCGCTCACCAGCGCTCCGTCACCAGACGGCCTCACCCACCGGGGGGAAGCTGCTGGTCCGCCTGCGGCTTCCTAACCGAGGCTGGGACGGTTCCCTGCCAGGGCTGCCGGGTCAGCTGGGAAGCCGTGCCCCAGCAGTTCAGGGAACACGCCTCAACTTATTACATGTAATCAATTTCTCACTTGAAGAATGTGAAATGACTGCCATGCGATAGAAATTTATTTTCTAGAGTATAGTAACATTTCCAGCATATAATCTTTAGCCGGACAAGATTCAACAGAATTTGATTTTTCTTTTCCATACAAAAGCAGTGTGTAAGGATTTTCAGGATCTCTGTTAGTACTGCTCAGTGTGACACTGAGTCACTTGTATGTGGTGACTAATTGGACAGATGCTCTTTGCTGCTGTGCCGGCCTCTGGTCTCTGCTTTGATCCATTAGACTGAGGGTGACAGAATTAATTGAGTGCCAGAAGCTTATTTTGCATTTCTGGTAACAGAGTTTTTTGAAATTTAGGGAAATCACCTGGACTCCAATTGTATCAGTGATTTTAGATTTAAGTATAGGTGACTTGTAGCTACTGGGACCAAATGCTGTTTCCTGTGTGCAGCAATTTTCCTTTATCTACACTTTCATACACTGTCTAAATAGAACCTATCTTCCTTTCAATCTATGTTTGGTTTAAGGCTTATATGATGAAAGGGTGTTTGACATAAAATACTGATGTGAAAATACCAAAACACAATTAATGCATGCTTTCCTATGCAAAAAAAACCCAACCCAACCCCCCCCCCCCCCCAAAACCTATCAATGTTAAATTCAAAAGTTTATTGGAGTCTTATCTGATAATACGTTAATAACTATTGTAGTTACATATATTTTGTAAAAGCTGTTGCTGGATATGTGATATGTGTGGGCTTTCCCATGGGCCTTTTCTAAATGTTTAGGTTTTGCAATGACTTTTCAAAACTTTGTTCCTGTTGCAATATCATTAATTACATACTATTGGTGGTGAAAAATAGTAAGGATCCAAATATAGAGAAGAAAATATGAAAGCTGCAGCTGCAAAAAGATCTCTGTATCCAAGAGTTAACGTGATTACAGTGCTATACCCAGACTTGTGCTCCACTTGCCACATACAGCTGTCTGCCTTTGAAAGGGAAATGGTCTGTCAGGTTTTCCCTTTATATTGAGTTAAGCTACTCTGTGTGATCTTCTGCCCAAAACAATTTTCTTATGAACCCTACTGAAAAGTCCAGTAAATCAGACCTGTAACTTGATAGCTTTTTTTCTCTTGTTCTATTAATTCCCCCTGTGAGCCATTATAGGATTCCTAACGCCTATGGAACAATTTCTTGTTTAATGGTGGCTATCATCCTGCAGCTGGCACTGGCACCCTTTTAACTTGATCTGACTGATGTTTTTTATTGTCCAAGCATTTTGCTTCAGCTCTGCAGTGCCTTTTGCTTGGAGCCTGTGATGTGGCTTGTGATGGTTGTACAAAGGTGCCAGTGGGAGTGACATGGATGCTTCTATAAAGGAAGAGACAGTATTCTGCATATGTTGGAGTAATTGAGACTTTTCTAGTTTTTAATGAACTGTTAATCATGTTTTCTGCAATGAAAAAAGCAGTCAAGATCCTTTTCTTGGTAAGCCTCATGCCACAAGCCATGTCAGTCAGGCATTAGATGCAAATATAGTAGTATGATACCTTTTCTCTAGTTCGGTTAACCTGCTTGCAATTAGAATCTGCCAGAAATGTCATCTGCTTGATATAACTCGGGTCAGATATTGAAAATTGCAGTTGTGGCACCTGGACTCTGAATCCAGCTCTGATATTGTGCAAAGCACTTGTGAGGAGCTTCTCTGAATGCAGCTGTGTCCCTTGGTGCTGCAAATTGCAATTGCATTATCTCTCCTAAGAAGTCTTCCCCCTCTGTAACAGGAGATATCTCTGGCGAGTATTTATAACTGATTTTAGGTAGCTAACTGGAGTGTTGGGATTCTCCTGATGTGGATGTCTACTTCTGTCTTTTAACTGCATTATAAATTACATTGGCTCCCAATTTTTTTCAGACTGAATGATGCCTAAATGGATAAACCAGCTTGGGAGCCCTGGGGGCAGTGGAATGTAAGATGTTAATAAAGTTGCCAATCATTTTTCTCCTGAAGTCCATTAAAAACATGGCAGAAGCATACCCTGTTTCTGTCAAATGTGTTTGCTCTCAGTTGTCTGGGATCATGGGCCTGATTAGGAAGGGTTTGTTCTGTTATGGGAAATAACCCACTGATATAATGACCCAAGAGTCACAGTTACAAGAACATGTTAGCTGTTGGGGAATGCTTGCTTTCTGTGTCATTTAGACTTCAACACATCTTAAAAATATTTTGCAAATACTTTTAGAATACATTTAGTTCTTTGTTTTAGTTGCTGAAATGCTGGAAAACTATTTTTGTAGTGAAGTGTTGGAACTGAAAAGGCATTGCTTGTAGAATCCAAATGAATTCAGTGCTGAAGGCCCTTGTAAACAGAAGGCTGGAAAAGGCCCTCAGTGATAAGACCATGAAACAGAACACAGGTGCAGTAGCTCCCCAGGTCTGCAATCAGGCAGTAGGATGGCTTTTCAAGTCAGCTGAATGAGAACAGTGTTGCTCTGCAAAAATCCTGCATTTTGTAGCCTCAGTTAGTGCTTTTTCAACAGCAATTTCAGTTCTCTGATTGGCGTGGTTTGTATCTTGCTGCTCGTTTTCCTCTACCTGTCCAAGTCCAGTGCCATAATGGTGCTGCTGTTTCTGCAGTGTGGAGTTCTGGTTCCATCTCTGAGGTGTGTGGTGTATCCAGCTGGCAGTGTTGGCTGGCAGCTGGAGTCAGCAGAGGCATGGGTTAGTTACTTTCGATTCAATTGCAAGGGATTCTTCTGCTGCAGTCAGGTGTCAGAGGCAATAACTGTCCTGTACTGCTGATGCACTGGCTTCTCCAGGTTATTTAGTGATCTGTCAAAAAAAATTATCATTTCACTGATTTGAAAAGCACCACGCTGAACAGATCGTTCAAGGTAGGAGGCTGTTTCACATTTGGGAGAATAAATGTTCTTTCAATGTTACAGTTCTGAGGAAACTAAATATAAGCATGTTTTCTTCTAGCTAGAAGGAATGTCACTCTCTATTTTCATATAGTTGATAATAGGTTGGAAAATAATTTAGTTTCCTAACATTCAAGGAATGCCAGAAATTTGGCAGGATTTTCTGTGGCTTTTCATGCTCATTTCTAGTGTAACTTGAATGTATTCTAAAATTACATGTTGATGGTATATTCAGGCCAACATTGGTACAACTGGGTTGTGTTGGTGGGTCCATATATAGGTTTTCCAAATATTTATATATACCTTTTTAAAGAAGGGAGTTGTATTTTCTGTGACTCTATGCATAAATTCATAAATTTGGAGATTCTGCAGGGCTTAAATGACAGTCTGGGGAGCAAAGCTCTCTGCACCTTGGGGCTTACACTTAACTGTCCATTAATCCTTCTGATGTCCATGTCTTAGAGCCTTATCCTCTGCTTGCTGCAGGTTTGTCACAGCTCTGTGTGATCATGAAGGCCTTCATGAGATGAGTAATGCTGTGTTGCTCATGCCCTGCTTACCTCTGCGCAGAGAGGTTCAGTACTTACTAGTTCAACTGTTATGCAGGAATTTATTAAAAATTAGCATTTTCGTCTTCTAATGGGGTTAAATGGAACCATGGGCCTGATGGTACACTTACATTCTTAATGAAAACTAATTCCTGTTATCGATATATTAAATGTTAGTATTGTTTCTTTCATATTGGCTATTTGTTTTGTGGGTTTTCTGCTGTTTAAATGACGTCTGCCTTTCAACATTATCAAGATAGATTAAGGTGTTTTCAAAATTTGTTCCTCTCATTCTTGTTTCTGTATCTTTGAGATACATATATATACACACACATATATACATTATTAAAACATTACATAATTCCTTAAAAATGCAGCTGTTAATTTCCCCTTTTCCCTAAGCAACTGTTAGAATTTCCTGAATACATTTTTGAAGTCTGCTGTATGTTAATATTTCCAGTTATTCTTTTTCTTGCCTTATTTTCATTTTGATTTGTTTGCTGTGTCACCTAATTTACAAGAGCAATCGCATTCAATGCCCATAATTTTCGTGCCAGTTTTGTGTTTATTAAATTGCACAGTTAACCTGAGAGAGAGAGACAAATATTGCATATATGCCTGGCAGGCTAAATTTTTGTTGAACATTTGTATCCATGTGTTTGCCATAGTTTTTTGCATTTAAACTATTCCATCTATGCATTTAAATATTCTTTTAATGTGAGTTTAAAGGGATTAAATAGAAGTACTAAACTGAGATCACAATTTTGATGCTGAAAATAGTCCTTTTTAGTCTAAATAATATAAATGTGTAATATAAATTATACTTTCTTAGGAAGATGTGGAAAATAGCAGATAAATAATTCCTTTTAATGATGGAGTTCTTAAAAGAATCTGAAATACTGCTTACTGTGTGCTTTCCTTAAAAGGTCTTTACTTGAGGTAGCAGGAATAGGCATCAAGAATACAAGCTTCTGGAACATAAATTTATTGAATGTGTTTTGAAATATTTTAGGGAATTGGTTTCTGTTGTCTTGCATGTATTTGGGAGCATATAAAAACTCATACACCCTTGCTAATAGAAGGTAAAAAATAAAGGGTAGATTTTTAGAGGCCCATCTCCATGATGTTGTCACAAGGTGCAGCAATCTGTACCTTAGCAATGTGCTGAGGAACAAAAATGTTATATTTGAATATATACAGTAATTTAAATGCTCTTCTCTCTGAATCATCTCCTCAGCTGGTTAAGGTTATATTGGACACTGTTGAAAGATGTTATTTTCTTTGTTATACCCAAACAGGAACATTTTATAGATCACTTCTGTTACCAAAACCATGTCTAACTGAAGGTATGTGTAGCTGTATTCTCCAGCAAGCAGGAAAAATGGGCATTTCCTTTTCTCTTGCAATTGATGAGCAAAAAGAGTACGTGAAAAGGACCAAGGAGGGTGGTATTTATTTGACTCAGATTTCTTCAGTATGACATTAGAGGACACTTGCCAGCCTTGGGGTCTATATATGAAATTTATTGCACCTAATTAATTTTGTCCAAGACAAGAGTCAGCTTCAATTGAAAATTTTACATCTGAATACCAGTAGCTTTGCAGCTGATCTGATTCTAAGATTAGCTCTGGGGAGAAATGCAGTCTAGGAAAAGCATGTCTGTTGGATATTTTGGATATTGTGTTTTGGAAGTTTGGACACATAATCTAACAAAATAATAGAGAAAGAACATCAGAAAGTCCGCACTGTACAAGCCATTTAAATGTATTCTTACATGTCAGGTCAGTGAAATTCTCTGCTCTGTTTGGTCTCTATCCCCGGCTACCAATGTTCTGTGTTCCCAAGTTGTACTGAAGGGGCTGCCTCACAAAAATTTTGGATGTTAGTGGTTTATATCCATTATGGTAATGGCTGATGTGTTTTTCAGATCAGCCACTGGAAGGTGTGAAAATTGCAAACTGACGAACACAGAGAGGGTCTGACATTTTCTCCTGCAGAAGGCAGTGATACATCTGTCCTCAAGCAAATGCTGCAGAATCCATACAATTTATTAGTGAAGTGTGCCTTGAGCTCCAGAGTTTCACGGGCTGAGCTCTTCAGAGGTCTCACATGTCCATACAGTGTTTGTGCAGGGTGCCTCTGCATCCTCAGCAACCCCATCCGTGCTTGCCCAGCTTCCTTCTTCCTCCAAAGCAGGGAAGAGAGCTCTGAGCCCTTTGCTGAAGGAATTTACCCTGTGTTTGATTTATGATGGAAGCAAGCTCAGGTCTGTCAAGAGATATACTCTCATCCCTAAAATGTGGGAGTGAGGGAATTGTGATTGGGAACATTACCTGCCCTCAGGCAAAACTAATTGTGTCTAATGATTGCTAATACTTAATGACAATGTTCAACAGTCAAACTTGAATGAGCTGATGATTGCTTAATGTAATTTGTGAAGAAAGGATGTCAGTAGCCAGCACAGGAGATGGTCAAGGACTTGTACAGTTGGAATAGAGCAGACTTTCCAATTCTTAAAATCTTCTGAGCAGGAGGTGTGATGGTGTACTTTGACTAAATTGCGGTCATCAATTCTTTCTCCTAATAGCTGACATCTTCAGATTCTATTGACTGTGTTGGGAATATCTTTTCAAGAGTTGAGGAAGGAAAGCTTCTTTTAAGGATCCTGAACTTCCAGTGTAATAAGTAGGTATCAGTCATCATGTAGACAGATGAGAGGCATAGACACTATTGGCAACTGCTTAGAAAATAAACAAAATATCACACAGTAGAGTAATCCTGTCAACAAGGAGCATAACAGTAACTTTTCCAAAGAACAAATGTCAGTGTCACTTTCACTTACATGGCAGGAAAAATGGTAAAAGAAGTGGGAGTGACCCAGAATTCCCACAGCCAAGAGGATAAGTATGTACCAGTTTGGCTGAAATGACTATTGCTTGTTATTTCCCAGTGAGAGTTTTGACATCACAGGCTTTTTTAATGTATGAATGCCAGTGTGTATAAGTCAGTTGTAGGCATATGTATTTTCACATACTTTTTGCTTTTTCCATTGGGCAACAAGTAATCTCAGACAGAAATGGTGCTGTGCTGAAGCAATATAAATAGTCATCTCTGACTTTTTTTCCAAAAGATGTTTGATTACCAGATGATATCCTCAGCATCAGCAAAGTTGGTCAGACCCTCTCAGTCCTACTCCTTGTAGCTGCTGAGCACTGAGATTGTAGAAGGCCTAACTGAAGCTGACAGAAGTAATTTTCATTGCCTTCAGTGACTTTTAAATAGGGCTGAAAGTGCTGGTTGGTCTCAAAATGGTCTCAAAAATACTTTGTGAGCTTCGATCTAATGAGTGGAGACCAGAGGTAAATCAAAATGGAAGGAAGAGCTTTGTTGGAAAAATGCAGTAAAGCTTCATTTGCTTTTTCAAATTCCAACTTATTTAAATTTTACATCAAAAGTTGTGCAGGTATAAATCCCTACTACCACCTTAAGATATATTTGCCTCATCATTGCTTCAGACACTGACTGAACACACATAGTTTAATTTAAAGTTGATTGCACTTAACAACAGATTTTTTTAAAGCCTTTAGTAATGTCATAATGATAGATAGTACTTAATTTAGTCAAGAATGACCCGATACAATAATCTATAATTTACATTAGCAATGTTGAACTGACAGTAAATTCAATTAATTCTTCAATTTTATGCTCTTAACATTTAAAAACCTAAATTCACTTTAAAATCAGTTTGCATTATTTCAAGGATGGGATTCTTAATGTTAAACCCCTATTAAGTCCACATTTTCTCTCCTATAAGGTTGCTTTGAATTTTTTTGTGATGTTTTTGTGGGATATTGGTCAATAAGCAGTTTTTGTGGGTGTGTCTGTGACTTAAGGATCACTCAATTGGATATTGACCCATGCTGTTGAATAGAGCACTGGAAAAATGTGATTTATAACAAGTATTCTCATAGTGCAGACCAGGAGGTTGGGTTGATGTTTCCTCTTCTATCAAGGAACACACATGGCTGTGGGCAATAGTGTAAAACAACAGTGTGTTGCATTAACTGGTTTTAGTTACTCTGGGGTTGTTTTTAGGAATGATAAGTATGTATTTATCAGTCTTTAAAGAAATAAATAGCATGGTTTTGCATCACAGTTGGTAGAAAGCTGAAGGAAAAGGCCAAGAATAAAGGAATAAGGGAGGTAAACAAAAAAACTGAGGGTGGTGACTGAGGTTCAAGTCCCTTCTGAATTCCGAATGCTCCAGTGCAGGTTTTCTGTGATTCACTCTGTGAAGCTGCATTATCATTCTGCTATATATATTCCAACATACGTATGTCCTCTCAGACCCTAGAGAGAACACTTCCAATGAGTAATTTCAGGTCTGGCTGCCGCAAACAGGCTGCTGAGAAAACTAGTCCAGCCTTTTATTTGGAGTTTCTGATGGTTTGGGCTGCAAGCTCTTTTAGTCAAGCTGCTCTGTGCTACAGCTCCCTTTCTTTAGTGATGCTGCAATACCTGCTGCTTGGCAACTCAATTGGAAAACAAAGAAATTGATGATACAGACAGAAGATGTGTTCCCAAAGCAGGGTGAAATTCTGGTGGAAGGGCTTCTGCTGCTTGAATTTTAAACACTGTGTTGCTAAACCTCTCACGTCATCTGTGTGTTAGTGGTTGTGTCAACCAACTGGGATAGTCCATCCAGACCCTGTTGATGCAAACATGTTGTTCACTGGTGCTGCTCCTTATAATTTTGGAGGACATCTGAAAATAAAGTGTAAGCAGGTACTGAAAATTTTCATTTTTATTCATATTTACCCTATTTGCCTGCTATTTTAATTTTAAAGTAGGTGTCAAATAGAATCTGTCTAATGGCAGTGGTGTGAAAAGCACCCCTTCAGTTCTAAACTGAAACCTCTTGCAATCAGCAGATGTCCCACCTGAAGAAAAATGGGTTGCAAGCTCAAAACATTTGCTTTCACTGCCTCATTGCTTGTGATCTTACCAAGGAAATAGCAAGATTTGGATTGTACTTACTCTCTGCAATGAAGAAGTTGTTAATGCTGCATTTTCACGCTCTCGTCATTGTACTCCAAATGTCTGTTCTGTGGAATGGGCAGGATTAGGCTGTTTAAGACAAGGACACCCCATAGTTACAGTGCCTGTGAGGTCCAAAGTCAGAACCCTAAATAGAAGTATAATTTTCAAGATGCCTTATCTTTTAAAAGCAGTCAAACAGAAAATGAAACCCTGGGTTAAATTGTAGTCCTCCTGAAGGAAGTGTCAAACCCTCTCAAGGGAGCTTGACCCAGGTTTGTACCTTTTATTCACTGAAATAAACTTTAATTGTTAATGAATCCAAATGCTGCATTTAAAATACCTAAGCATGAACAAGGAGGGGGAAAAAAGCTGTAAATACTGGGCAATCCCCTGATTTTTAGCTGCTGTAAATCAGTCTGTCTTCACAGAATGGAGAGGGGCACTTAACATCACTGAAGAATTAAACCAGGGAGATGGCAAAAAAATGAAAAAGTATTTTAGAATTATAATCAGAGGAAACAGAGTAAAGAAAAACATGCAAAGTTGGGCATTGCTTCTGTAAAAAGAGAAGTTGTACATCCATGGTAGTTGCATTAAGGAAAAGCATTAGTATTCAAACTGAATGATGTGGTGGAAAAACTGGTTTGTTTTTTTAAGTATGCAAAACTTCTGTCAGTTGAAAGGGGATAAGAACAGCATATGAATGTATTTCCCTTCTTACCTGTTGTTTTGAGAAGTGGTTAAGATTGCTGGCATTTTCCATCTGGAATTTTATGCCAGTGCAGACCCCTGACCGTGATGGTAGAAGGGTAGGGACCTCATCCAAATGCATCAACTGGAATAGTGTTTCACTGTAAAACTGCCAAGTATTTCAGACAGGTACCTAATAATGCAACAGTTTGTTGTAACTATGTCTGAAGTGCAATTTATCTAATATAATTATTAGGTGTTTAGAGCCAGTAATTTGAAATAGACTCAGCTCCTCTGTTAACTTTTGACATAGGAAAGACTGGAATCATCTTGCAAACCATCAGCTCTTGGATTAAAATTTAAACCTACAGTGAGCTTCAAATTGCTTTGCATTTACCCTTAGAAGAAAAGGGAGGTTGAATAATTTTGTCATGTTGATTTATCTTAGGAAACTGGATTGCAAGGTTTGGAATTGCAGTCATTATGGAAGCATATAAAGTATTAACAACTGCAAGATTCGTCTGATGTAGTGTGGATGGATTAGTGCACGTGCAAAGACCAGTTTGAGAACATTTCAGTTTTGCCATGATTGCTAGGGATAGTTATATCCCCTTATAATATAGATTGGCTCTAAAATGGCAGCGGTTCACAGATCCTAAATGTAAAGGCTTTGGTTAAAGCAAAAGGAACAAAATAATTCTTTCTATTTTAGCTTTTCATGCAGTTTGTGCTAAGGTTTTCAGTAGTACTTTATTGTTACAGCTCATTTTCCTTTTCATTTGATGCCCTCATGTACACCTTGTTACTCTATTAAACTAGAAAGATTTAGTTTCTTAAAGAGCCTTCAATGAAGCTGTTATAAAGCCTTTTCTCAAAACACCAAGAAAAAATGGAGCCTGAACACATGAGATTACATTGGGTTTTAGTTTATGTTGCTTTTTTGAGGAAATAAAAATAGGAGAGAGCAAGAGTTGATTGCTTAATAAGTATCAGCTATTATCATAGAAAGGGTTCATAATTTTGAGTTTCATTTTTATTTTGACCAAAACACTTTTAGATAATAAATGTTGCAATTGAATGTTGTCTTTTATAGAAAGCTGTTAAAACAAGCTAAATGCTTTCCATTCTGGATAACAAACTGATTCTCTAAGTTTAGGAATTACTGTGCCAAAAAATTTAGTATTTTTTTGATTTCTTTGTAATCTGTAAAATGGACTGTTTCTGGTTATTCTGGCACCTTTGAATTAGGGATGTTACCTCAGGAGGAATGTCAAAAGAATATATAGATTGTGATGCTGTTTTCTCTCCATTACTAAGAGCAGGTTTTGGTCTGGGCAAGTTCTAATTCAGATAATGCCACTAGATTTCTACTTGAGTATCTGCCTTGTGTGGATTGTTTTATGGGTATTTTCACTTTTTCATTGCACATTTTTACAATTTTCTAAGTATGTGTTTATAAAAAAGCAGCACCCAAATTAATTGCATCTTATGAGTACATAAGAACTACTTTATAGTATTTTAAACTGTAAATGCAATGATAGTCTGTGTGGAAATGGAATTTAACTCACTTGGTGGACTTGAAATATATCCCTAAGCAGTTATTGCAACATCTTATCAAATTCTCGAGCAAGAAACAAAGCTTTTTCTAAATGGAATTTTTATGAACTGTTTTAAGGACTGTTTACTGGAAAGCTGCCTAATCACTGCATTCCCTGGGTGATGGCTGGGATATGTGTGCTGAATTAGTAGCAGGAATATGCTCAACTACACTGGCAGAGAACAGTTGATCCTGCTTTCGTTAATGCATGTAAATCACAGAAAAAAAATTGAATATGTAGAAAATTTTTAAAAATAGCCCCATTTAATTGTATCAGCCTAGAAATACGATGGATGTATGTGACTACGTGTGTGTATATTGGCAGTAAATCTAGCAACTCCAGTGCCAGGCATTCAGCAGAATTATAGTGCTGTGTTTGGCTTTGGGGGCAAGTGAAGTCCCTGTGAAGAAAGCCAGAATTCTTTCAGAGGCCCTTGTCCCTCAGGGCCGTGATTTGCAGTGGGTGGGTGTAACCCATGCCAAGTCTGTGCAGCACACCAACCCTTAGTGAGCAGGGTAACCAGCATTTCTGAGGCATCAATAAATGTACCAGTGGTTATTACAGTCACAATGGAATCAACTTTCACAACCTTCTTCATTTGAACAGTGTCTTGCTTCAGTGGTTTTTAAGGAAATTATTAAATCTATTTTTTAAAGTGGTAGAAGTAATAATTAAAACCCATCTGTTAAAAAGATTTGGGAATACATTTAATTTATAGAAAGATTAGGTATATCAGGGAAAAATCCACTTTGCTGGGATTCTTCTGTTTGGGTCTTTGCAAAAGAACTAAAATGGGTTAAGAGGAAATTGCTTGTTCCACAGTCTGCTGTGTGTGGCTTCTTGGGGATTTTACCTTTATTGTGAGTGTTTCTCTGAACACAATGAAGCTGCAAGCATGAGCTAAATCCAGTTAAGGAGATTTCCAGTTTAGTCTTTTGGCTCTGGAAGAGTCCCTAACTGTGCACCTGGGACATAAGATTGTCCAAAATTGTCCCCATTGGATATTGTGAGGAAGCTTGGTCTTAATTCTGCTGGTTTAGTTTGATGTTTCCATATTCTTCCATAAAAGAATAATTGCTTTCCATTCACCTTCTCTGTGCAGTGCCTGCATTCACAGCTGTCTGGTTTTTACCTCTTCTTCAGCTGCCTCTTGTCCACACTGAAGTGCCCTTGTCTACGTAACCCTTTCTTTTATGGAAGCTGTTCAATAGCTGGGGTGAAACTTCTTGCCCTACTCTGAATTCCTGTTTGAGGATGAGGCAATCACCACTGACTTCCCAGAGGGCACTCCTGGGCTTAGTTATACAGCTCTTAGCAGGTTTGAAAGGGACAGAGGAACGGAAGGGAATAGCTTTGGTTCATTAATATTTTTGCATTAATAATAATTACAATTTAGATCAATGACTGTAGTACAGTAGACAACCAATATTGCTTTATAGCCCCTTTAGAAAGTAAGGTTATGTGAAATAATTCAAAATAGCCTCCCTAGAGGGATTATTCTGTGAGAAGCAGTAGTTCTGTTTTAAGACTGCTGTGGGGTCAGGAGGTTCCTGAGCATGGCAGAAGTTTCAGGTAGCCCACTCTTCTATTATTTTTGCCTATCTCCAAATGTTTCCATTCTACATTCATTCTTCCTGAAAATATTTGTGTGTCTTCCTTCATTTGGACCTTGCAAAGCATGACTGCTTTTGTGGGAGGCTTTTCACCCTTTCCCAGTTTTGTGTCTTTGTTTCTTTTGGATGTAAATCCAAGCCAGTTGCAAATCTTTTATTTCTTACTGGAATTTACCAGTGGTGTCACCGAGTGCTAAAAAGTGTTCAACATGTTTTATTGTTATCAAAAGCATTTCCAGGAGCAGGAGTGAGGGATAGGAATCCAGGGCACAGGGATGGCGGGTCTCTCTCTATCTCTGTAGCATTTCAGAGTGTGTATCAGTGTACCCCTGAATCTCTTATGCAAATATGTTAAAAAGTCAGTGCTCCCCAAAGCAAGAAATGAAGCCATGAAAAAAAAAATAATCTCCCAGTCTTATCACAGCATGTTTTTTCCTTCTTTTTTTTAAAAAAAAAAGAAAACAAAACTCCCCCCCAAAAAGATCCCCAAAACCCAAACCCAAACAAACAAAAACAAACAAACAACCCCCTCCCCCCCAACCCCCAAGCTTCTACCCAGTAAATAAGACTTCTTTTAATATTTTAAATTTATAAATGCAGAAGATGTCTTGATCACAGCTCAAAGAAGTTTGTAGTTATGCATGGCATGCTTGTGAATTCCTTAGCAAACCTATTATTTTCTTCTTTTTTAAAGTATGTCTGTGAAATGTTTTGGAGTTTTCTATTGGGAAATATTTTTCTGCAAAACACCATTTAGTGGCAATAAAAACACACTGGCTGGTATGAAGATGGAATCATGTCTTTAAAAATTTGTACTAGAATAATCTTGAATCTAGAGGAAACTTGAATGTGGGGAGAAGAGTGGAGGTTTTGAAAATCTGAGGGGGCTTTTGCTCCCACCAGTTGTGTTTTCAGGCTGTTTACTTGGGGTAATATAGTTCAAGCTTCACTGAAAAACTTTTAAGTGCCTTCAGCGTGTTGAATAAGAGGATGTAGTTTTATAAAATAGCATTTATTTTGTTGTGGACATGCTGCTTTATGACCTACATGCAAGAACTTGCAATTACCTACGTTGTATCTCATGTGAAACAAGAACTTAAGAGAACTCCATGGAGTTCAGTGAGCCCATTTCTAGCTGTGTTCACAGCAGATTTCTACCCAGAAGCAGGATAAGCATATTTGGTATTTTTAAAGGCTTTTTCAGACTCCAGCTCTTTTGAAGCAGGCACTTAATGAGTTTCTGTGTATTTAGCAACCTTCATCAGATGCCTTTATATCAATCTGTGCAGGCTGCCTTTGGGCTCATATGAAAAATCAGGTACAGATTATAAAATGTGAGAATACTTTTTTTCTGTTAATACTTGAGGAATCTCATGCTCTGTTAACACAATTTAGCACTTCAAGCCTGAGAAGCTCTGGTCCCAGGGAAAATCGATAGAATTTTGCCATTACGGCCGTGTCTGTCAATTATAGCTAGATTCATGTGGTCATGTAAGATTGTAAATTTGTGCCGACTTTTCAGTCACAGATGTTCCAGCTGTGCAGACATGTGGCACTATTTATTCTACTCTTTTTTCATAAAGACCACAGGGGGAAAACATTGTCCCTACCCAGAGACTGCAAGCATTATTCTGAAAGCACCTTTCAATCTTCCTCTCCATGCTGAGATGATGGCATTAGGTCTTTTTAGCCCTCACATGTTTGCTTCAAACTCCCACAGCTCACAAAATTAATTTCTGTTGGGAACACAATGTCGTGATGAGGCAGGTTATTCTGGCTGGGCTTTTCCTTTATCTGCTAAACAAAGCAATTGATTCACTTTCTATTAATTACCACCAGCTATGGGGACTGCCTGGTGTTTTTCCTTTGGAGCTTTCAGCCATCTGAGCTCATTCTCAGGTTTGCTGTTTGGAAAAACAGAAATGACAGGAGGAAGGAAGGATGGATGGAGTAGAAGGAGGCTGACTTACCCCAAAGCTCAAAGCACATCCCAGCTGTAGGATGGCAGGGAATGGTTATTGTGTGTGGAGCACTGCATTTTACTTAAATACAGCACAATATTGCTTGTCTCAACTCTTTTTTTTTTCCCCAAACCCTATGAAAGATTCTAAAAAATTGCTTTTTAACTAATTATAAGAAATCCAATAACACTAGCAGCTTATTTCTTTCTGACTAAATATAATGAGATTGGAGCATTGCTTCATCAGGAGAATGACCTAATACAATAGCTTATTGAACCATGAAAGATTCATTAAAACTACCTTGCAAGGGTTCTTTTGGGCAGTGTTTTACTTGGTGGACTTGTTTTCTTTTAAAAATAACTCCAAAGTCTAAAGCAGTTACTGCATGTGGTTGTAATCAATTTTATAACACTAGGCAACATAACTTGTTTTTAATCACCTATTATGTTATAAAGATGTTTCAGAAAAACCCTCATAACTGAGCTGCACTTCATTGGTTGGAGGCTGAGGTTTGCAGCCAGGTGACTTTGCAAAATACCCCATTACACATTGGGATTTTGCACAAAATTTAAGGAGTTGGTGATAATTTTCAAATTTCCAGAAAATTTCCATTTCCTGCTGACCTAAATGCAAAAGCAGTCCTTTCCCTGAGATGTGAGTGGCAGTGTCTGTACAGCTTTTACAGTACAGAATTGGTGTCTCACAAAGGACTTAAGGCCACCAACTTGTGTCAGCTTCCTTCTATCCACTCCCTTTCAAAGTTCCCAAACCCAAGATTTTCTGCCCTTTGTGAACAAGAGTATTCTGTCCCCTGCAAGCCATAGTGACAAGGCAAATACTGCTCTTTCCAGCAGTTTTTTTTTCTTTTGTTCAAGAAGCCTCCTTTTCCTAAACCTGACTATCACAACAAAAACTCAACAAAGGTAGAATAAACTAGTGAAATTCATTCTTTCCTCTTGTATCTGTAGGATGGAGGCTGAGAGAATTACCTTGACTTATAGTCCCTGAAACAGCTCTGAGTGTTTAAGTCAGAACTTTTTAAGCCAGTCAAGTTTCCCCCTTTAAGACCTGTCTTTCCCTGGCATGCAGCTCATCCTGGCAGCCTGATGAGAAATCACTCCTGGAAAGCAGGAGTCAAAGGAGGATGCAGTGATGCTGCCTCCCATGTAAATTCCATGTTGTTACGTGCCTCCCATGTACATTCCTTCTGTTTCTAGGGCTGTTGGATGTTTTTCAGGTGTATCTCAGGAGGAAAGACTGCCTGTGGAAGCAGTCTGGATCTGTGCACACTGCCAGGACTAGTCAAACATGCACACAGGCTTTAGTGCCTGCTGCTCAAACACATGCTCTGGACACCTTCCTAGCTGGCAGCAGAAAGGAGGATGAGGACAGTTACATCAGTTAAACTGAATTGTGGAATTTCGTATCTAGTTTTTTAGTTCCATTTTCCATGCATTTGTAAATCGTCATCTTACCTTGTTGTTCTGTGCACCTTCTCTTACTGTTACTGGGTGATGCATTGTTGGATGTAATGTTTTGGGGTAGCTCAAAAAAAAAATAACAGCTTGAGATTTCCTTACACCTTAATTATAGAGGTTATAAGTTAGTCCTACTTTTTTTTTTCTGACAAACAGAATTTTTTAATATTATATATATATAATTTTTATATATCAAGCTTAGTGTATTAAAGTCTCTACTGTTTCAGAACCCACAGTTATCATGGATAAAAAGGACAGTTTAAAATGCATCAATTTAATTGAAGACTAATGGATACAAAGCTGAGGGGTAAATGGGCATCACGTAGCCTTTAGGATCATACTTGTTTTTGATAAGTAAACTCGTTTAGAATTGTTTAAAAGACAAACAGATAAAGCTCTGGTCTGATAAAAAAATGTATGTTCATGCTCTTTACATTACTAGAAAATGCCCTATTTTTATTGAGCCAGAAGCATCTCTCTGCTGATAATACTTGGCCTGAGTGCAGATGTTATTTGACGTGGTACTTGTGCTAAACAATGTATCTGTACTATAGTGCTGGACAGGTGTGATTTTATGTGTTTTTATGTAGAGATATTCAATAAACATTTTAACTGGAGAGTATCCACAGCTCCCCCAGATATCTTAATTGATAGCAGTAATGGGAGAGCTGAATATGAGAGTCTGGCTGAAGATGTTAGATTAAAAAGAAAAAGAAGAAATAAAATGATTTTATCATTTGTTGCCAGTGAGTAATCTCCAGTGGAAATGGAATAATCACATAGGAACTGCACAAAAAAAGTATTTAGATAAAATTAAAATCCATTCCTCATGGGTTTTTTGTTTTTTTTAGTTAGAGCAGTGACTTTCTCTGTGCTTTACATCTGAGCCCGGAAAAACGGCCATGGGTTGGAAGTGGTGCATTTATTTGTTCTTGGAGTACATCCACCCATGCCAATGTCAGTTTGCCTGGATTCAGGGCATTTCTCCATTTACTCCCATCCTTTGTACAACGTCTACAAGTATTAGGAGGAAATATCTGGTTTGGATAAGCAATTATTTTGCAGCCATAGATAAGATGCTTTGGTACAGCTCTTTATTTTAATAATCACTTCAGCCACTATTGTGTTTTACAGCTCAGTTCTGCCAGATGATTTTCTTGGTTTGCAAATACTCTTTAAGCCAGAGGTTTAATTTAAAATGCTTTCAGCTGAAATAGTCATAATAAACAAAAAACCCTTTTGTTGTTTTTTATGTGGTTTACTGTTCACATATTCAAAATTATGAGAAACAGACCTAAAAAGGTAAAGTTTGAATGAATGGGATTTCCAAATGAGGTTGAACACAACTTTGTGCATTGTGGCTGGCACTTGGATATCATCTCAGTCTTCTGAGCTGACTTAATTGAAAAAAAAAACCCACCATTTAGAGAAATTCCAAAGAAACACCCTGACCCCAAACAAACAAACCCACCCTGTAAAACCCTCCTTAGAATCTGCTGATGTTCTGTTGGCTTTGTTCTTACTTTGCTCCAAAGCCTGAACATGTTTCAGAATAATTAAGTTTTCAAGCTTCAAGAAATACTTCATTTGGTTTTTTAGCTTTATTTCTGATTTAAATCAAGCTTAAAACCCCCTCTTTTTTTACTTAATTTGAACAAAGATTGCTAACTAGTTACTTGTTTATGCCATCAAAGATGGAAATAGCTGCTTTAAATTTTAGATTAATTCTCCTTATAGTCTTTATGTGTTTCATATTCTACTACTGATTACTTTGCCTGACAAACATAATTTTAAATCTGCTTTTTTGTTACTTGAAGCACCAAGACATTATTTAATTCTCCTTCAATTTTATGGCATTCTGAGTTGTGATACATAAAAATTCTTTGTGAAATCTCCTGGCTAGCCTAGTGTAAAATTGGTGTTTTTGTGTGATTTTTTTTTTGTTCCAAATTGTATTATAGCACTTATTGTTATAACTGTCTTATAATGATGTTATGTCTGTCCAAAATTTTAACACTTGGGTAAGAAAGGCTTAGGAACTTTGCCAAAAGGCCTGTGGGATGGTTGGATTTTTTCCTTAAGCTCAAGATCCCTTCAGTTGTCATTCTGGATAGACTTCTGAAGAAAATTAATTTCAAACACTAAACTAGGTCAGATTAATCTAATAACAACTCGAGCAATACTCTACTTTGCAAGGAATCCTGGTGACAGGACAGCTAGAAACATGAGAGCACTCAAAATACACCAGTCTGATCTAGGGAAGTAAAAAACTTTGTGAAATAATTTTAACATGTTTAGGAACAGGAATTGTTAATTTTTCTACGGTATTTTTGTTTCCCCTCTTTTGCTTTGTCTGTATTCAGGATTATGCCTACTTCTTATATAGAAATAAGACAAACTTCCAAACAGCAGATTCTGTGTCTAGCTGAAGTTACTAGGTTCTGAACATTCCTAAATATGGCTATTTAGGACTGAGCAAGGATAGGGGATGTTTTATTTAAGTTTAATTTTACAAAATCCAGAGTCATGGTGTCCTCAAGTACAAAGCTGTCATATATATCTACCTATAGATATAATACAAAGAAATATATCTATCTATAAAATATGGTAATAAATGATAAAGAAAAAATGCTCTCTATATTTTATGTATGTGTATGGTGACAAGTGTTAAAGAACTTGTCACCAAAACCTTGACAGCTAGAAAACTTGAAATGCTTTTCATTGGTTTGGAAGGGTCATTGAATTGTGTGCTCTTCCTGACTCCTGATACTGCTGGCATGCCACAAATCAGACCATGTCCATGACACTGTATTCAAAAGAAATTTCATCATCTTTTTAAAAAAATCCTGGTGAGTGTAAGTGCACACACATCTTGCAGGGTTTTCCAGGGGCCTGCTGTGCAGTGGTCCAGATTCAATATTTTTTGTTTGCTTTCTGAGCAGGCAAAAGCAGAAAGTCATGACTGTGATAATCACAACTCAGTTGTTGCTAAGTATACTTCCTCCAACTAGCCTCCTAACCCTTGGTGGATTAAATACATGAGAGAAATCCATCAAAAGGAAATCTAATAGCTGTCGTCAGTGTGAGCCTGACTTTGGGAAGAAAAGCGTTTCTCCTGCTTAGCCTAGAAAAATGGTATTTACTTCTAAGAGTTCTGGAAATAATTCCCAATATAAATGGGATGGGGTAGAATTAAGTATAAGAGTGTGAGAGTGTGAGGGTTTGTCTCTCATGGTAACTTCAGTCATTAGAAATGTCTACCTCATAAAAGAGAAGGTAACTAAAATCTTTTCTTCCATCCTGACTTCTATAGTTTTGGGAGGCTCTAGACCTATTAGCTTCTGACATTTACTTTTTGGTCTTCTCTACTGAGCTCTCATTAGGGAGTCGTTCTCAATGCTAGTTATTTTCACAAATTTAGTGTTGATTGTATAGATTTATTATAAGTTTATTGCTAATTAATATAAACAAATCAGAAGACTGGTGTTTTCTTACAACTGCAATCTCAATGCATTCTCTTGTGGCCTCTTGTCGTGAGTCCTTCAGTAGTTAGATTCAGTAGCATTGTTATGTCCTTAAGTTAATAAAAGAGACTGCAAAGTTAAATTGCTGTTAAATAATAAATTATATTACACCAGTTGGAAGTCTAATACAGTAGTGTAAGAGAATGGCTTGAATTGCCTGAATTTTCACAGGGCACGTGAGTGCAGCAGCAGCTTGATTCTGGCTGTGAAGAATCCTACAACTAATCTGAGTAGGAATCATGGCTTCTCGACAGGAACTTGCCTGGCATTTCAGCCTCAGGCCTTCTCTAGGTCTTTGAGATTCCTTCTGCATAACCGTCCCTGTGACATCCCCTGACCCCCTGATTCATGTAATTGACACTCCCAGTCAGAATCCCATCATTTCACAACTCCGGAGTTCTGCCTTTGACAAATTCCTGCTTTCCTGCTCATCCCTGGTGGGATTGCTGCTGCCAGGGTGACTTTCCAAACCAGTCATTTTATCTACACCAGCTGCAATTCAGCTCCCTCATTTTCAACTTCCAAACTTTGCTGCTTTCTGTTGTACAAGCCCATAGCTGCTGTGCAGTGAAGAGTCTTTGCATACCTGAGAGGTCACTGCTCCAGTTAAGTGTGCCAGTGATAACTCCCTTTCTCAGAAAGTGGAGGAGCTTTGCAAAATATCTGAAAAGCTACTCTTTTATTTCTTTTAAAAATGACTTTTAACTTAGAAACCTAGACATCTTCCTTGTGTTCATGCTGTCTTCTAGGCCAAGAGATCTTTTTTTTTGTATTCCTCTGTTCTGTTAATAATGTCTAAAGTCTTCTGTCTTCTACAACAAAGTTATATGATTGTGTGTAGGGAGTTGTATGTATGACAGTTCTCTGTTTCATCTGCTTTTCTGCAGTTTGCACTTACTGGGGTCATTGTCTTGGAACTCTTCAGCAGTGACCAAGATTCAACACCTGTGCATTTGCTAAAGCATCTTGAGGTGCTTATGAGTGAAAGACAATCCTGATCTTAACTGATTTCTGGCTGAAGCACTGAGTATGGTTCACAGGGTTGTGTGAAGAACAAAAATGCTTTTTTAAAATTTTCTCCGTGTCCCTTATGATTTCCCAGTAGCAGGCTAAACTCTCCATACAATTAAATATTCCTGTTATGTCCTTCAGGATCCAGCCAGTTTTCCTAGGTTTCCTGGGCCAGCTTTTTTCCAATTGATTCTTGAGCTCAGGCTTCTGAGGAGGGCTTTCTAGCTAAATATAGATCCTTGTTTTGGTCATGTGCATTGTTGAACAGCAGTGAATGAACACTGATGATTTAAAGGACTTTATTCAGAGTACATGAAACCAGAATCTTTTAATCCTAGTGAAATAAACCAGAGAAGCTGGTTTACATTCCTGTAAGTGACTGCTAAACCCCTTGTATTTTGTTCATCACTTCAAATAATACAGAACCGAGTAACTGTGGCACTAATTGCTGTAGCTTTGCAAATCTCTTTGCCTAAAATTTGCACATAAGAGGTCTGATTGTTCTTAATGAGGTGACTTATATGACTGATGAGAAAAAACCTGAGCAAATCCAGTGGTTTTTTTTTTTTTTCAATTTGTGCTTTCAAATCAAGAAAAACCCTAGAGAATTTTACGTGTTTCTTTTTACTAGCTAAGCAAAGAATCAGCCTTTTTTGATGTTAATATCACACTATTTTGACAGGAAAAAGATGATCCAAGAGTTTTTCCTCTTATATCCTATCATGACATGCAGCTGAGATGGGGAAATTTCATGCTATGTTAGATGGCTTGAATGTAAATGTAGAGTGTATTGGGACAGATGTTACACGCTGCTACAAACAGGCACAAAATGAAACTGGAGCTTGCCTAGGCCTCCTGCTACTTGTGATTTAACTCTTTCAAAATAAGTTTCTTTTACAAAAAACCCACAGAGAATTATTTTTCTGAAGAGTGCTCTGTTCTGGTTTAGTTTTAGCTTTTTCCAAAGTGGGAAGTTGCTGCAGTGATTAGGAACAAGTCAGTGTTAATCATGTGTGTCCACTCTTTACATTATTGGAAAAACAGTTTGCTTGATTTTTTTTTTTTTTACCATTTTTCTTTAATCTAAATTAACTTTTAAAGCCACGTGGTATCTTTATATATATTGTAGAAATAGAAAATTCTTTTTTTGCTTTTATAAAGTGAAAAGACTGGCATTTTAAGGAAAGTGAGCTGACTTGCACTGATTGGATTCTCTCATATTAGCAGAACACTTTTAACATCCTGTCAAGTTGAAGTGTTATCAGCTACCAATGTATTTATCATTAGGCTAAGGCTGGGATGCATGTTGACAATTCCCTGGGGACTGAACCTTTTGTGTGAGCAGTGCAACCCCAGTGAAACTGTTGGGATGAGAGGCCTTGGCAGGAAAGGATTTGCTCTGCATCTTGCGGGCACGTGAAAGTGCCAAAACAGAGTGCAGGTGTGTCCCAGCCCTCTGAACATCAGCCAGCCTTTTTGCTGCTTTCACAGCCCCACTCATCCAGGTAACTAAGCCTCACTATGTATTAACTGCTCTCTGTGTGTTTGGCTTTTAAGGACCCTGAAAAGGCAGTGATGTGGGAAGTCCTTTCAAGCCAGATGTTGTAATCTTTATCAAGTTTTTTGCTAGAGCTCATATTCTGAAAGTGTGACTGTTTTTGAGGAAATAGGACCGTGCCTTTAACTGATACAAAATCTTTTATATTACTGTGCTGCTCTTAAGAAATATAAGCTGGTGACAGCTGAAACTTCTTACGCTTATTCAAGACTAGAAGCTGAACTGTGTTTTAAGGTCAAACACGATGAAAGGGTGACTTTGTAGGTCTATAGGTGGTGCTCTTGTCACTAGAGAAAGAATTCAGTCATGGGGAGATGCTGCTGTTAACGCTGGGTTTTTATTGCTAATATTTTTGAGCCAATCAGTCTCGTCATCAAGATTAGATTGTTACTTCTCATCTATTTTTTTTCCATGTGAAGAAAAATGAGACAGTATAGACTGTAGTTCTGAAATATGTTGTTTGGGTGCAGCATATTTTCCAAATACTTTAGCAAGTCTGATTTTGGGACAAGTATTAGGCATGCAGAGACTTTAAGTAATATACTGTGCACATAATGGAAAGCTTTCTGCAACATAAACATCCAGGCTGATGCTTTTGTAGGGCTTAAAGGATTGCCATGGTAATTTTTAGACAGCCAGCCATGAACAAGGAATAAAGACTGCTTCAGTACTGTGTGTTTGCAGATCAGTAGGAAGGACTGGCGCTCAGATAGGTACAGATACATCCATTTCACACATTTCTATTTATTTTTGCTATTTTGCCAACTTGATACTTCATTGGAGTGTAGTGTATGGACTAGATTTTACAGTGATCATGGAAGTGGGCTGAAAACTTTTGTGTATGTACACAAGCAATATATACAATACATAACCAAAAATGCATGAGGAATGTATTTGAAAGGAAACCTTGTGGGTATTGCTCCTTCCACCAGCTCTTATCCCCAGGCTTTTGGAGGAGATAGCATGGAGATGAGAAAGATGTGGTGAATATGTAAATAGAGGCTCTTTTGGTATATTATGGATTTTAATTTACTGAATAGGCAAATTTTCTTATTTTGTGCCCTGAGCGTGTGTCTGGGGTTCTTTTGGGGGTTGTTGTGGGGTATTTTTTGCTATTTCCTTGTGTTTTATATGAATTGTTTTGGGTTTGATGACTATAGCAAAAAACACTAGAAACATCTATTTCTAGATGAGTGTGAGCCAATTTTACCACCTAAGAAATTAATTTTGTGCTTGGATTGTGGTAATCCTTGTTACTTTATATGGAAGTACTATATGAATTTCTGCAAGTCTGCAGTTACTGAACCATTCTAGAAAATTGGTGCTGACCTAAAGGTGTGCTGACTGTTGGCTAAAATTGTTCTGTATCTTCTGTAATGAATGCACAAATGTCCATTGGGTACCAATGCCCAGAGCAGCACTGTGTGGCATGACTTGCAACTCCATTGCAATATTGTGCCCTGATTCTGGGTATTATTTTAGCTGTGAAACTTAGACAAGAGGAAAACATTATTCTTCTTCTGGGGGGTAAAAGCAAAATCTTGTGTTCCTAAGCCATTTGTGAATCCAATATTTCTTCAATAATTAGGTCTGTGAAGAGCAAATAGAAACTATTTGTCCACTACTTAGAAGCTGCAGTAAATAATATGACTTTTATGAGATTTCTCAAGATCAGTGCTAGGTTGAGGTGTGAGATACTCCATCCTTAAATAATATAAAACCAGGTTGTCTTTAAGAAAGGCTAAGTAATTATACCCATTAACTATTGCTTTATGGAGTAAAAGGAAAACCAATATTCAAAGTGATATCAATCTCTTTGGATGATTGTATGATTTAGGTGTTGATTATCATATATACAAATATACAGTTTATCTTCTATCAACACAAGTGTGAGAAAACCAAGATTTGGATTTTAATCACTGGTAATTTGACTAGACTCACCTTGGTCTTAAACCTGTGAACACAGGGCCAGAATTTTACATTAATATTCATGTATTTTTGTTAATGGCTTATCAAGGGCTTGTAAAAAAAACCAAAAAACCCTCCCAAATTGCCCAACCACCTCCTGAAAAAAACGAGCCAAACAAAAAACCCCTCAAAACAAACAAAAAAAAGACAACCAACAAACTTCCCAAAAATCCCAAACAAATCAAAAAAAGGAAAAAAAAACCAAAACAAAAAAACCCTAAACCCCCAAAGGAAATAAAAACTAACAAAAATCTCCCCAGAATCCCTGAAAAAAAACCCAATCAAAAAAACTTCCTGAAAACAAAAACCCCAAAATCTCAAAAGAAACAAAAACCACCAAAGCAATTTTTTTAAAAAAAAATTAAAAATCAAAAAAAGAAGAAACAGAAAATCCCAAAAGAAACAAAACATCAAAACAAAATTGAAAAAAAAAAAAACCCAAAAGAAACAATACCAAAACAAAATTTAAAAAAAAATAAAAAAAAAAAGAAAAACAACACAAAAAATCCCAAAAGAAACAAACCAAAGAAAACTCTCAAACCAACAAAAACAAAAAAGCCCAACAAAGAAACCCCCCAAAAAGACAAAAAACCCTCGGTAAAATAAATGAAAAACATTTACAAAAACCACCCACAAAACCCCCAATCAACAAAACAGAAAAAATCAAAACCGATAAAAGAGTTTAAATCCAGCTGAGGATTAGTTGGAAAAAGGTAATCTAAAATTCCATTTAAGCATAGTTACATAATTATAAAGGAATTGTGATAGCACTTTTAGCTTGAACTGCTCCTTTAATATTCTCTTGGACACATTCTGCAATTTCACACTGACATCTGAAAAATGTTGCTGGGTCTGTGCACTGAGAGGTGATACAGTTTTAAAAGGGTTTTGGAAAGAAATCAATACCAATGAAAATAGTAGCAACAGCAGTTACTCCATCAGTGGAATGAGTCCTTGGCCCTTGTTAAGGGACCTGAAGATTGGCTTTTGTGTCTTCACTGGTCCAGGGACAAAAGAAAAAACGGGAACCCAAAGATGAAAACCTTAAACTGTTCAAGATTTTGCTGTAGGAGACTGACTGATACTTGGCGAAAAGCTGATGGTAAGCAGGAATTGGTAAAGCAAAGAGAAACGTGATGCAAATATGTTTCTTTTTGTTTATTTATTTTGCAGTTAAATTTTTTTCATTCTAGTAGACCCTTGTTGTTGTGCTGAACAGCGATCACTGGTTTCTCCTTGGTGTTTGGTGCAGCCATTTGGAAATCGCCCTTGGTAGAGAATCCGTGGAGTTCAGAGATGAGGTTTTAGGCCAGATGGAGTGTTCCTGTACAGCAGCAATGTCCAATCCATGTGGAATTTTCAGTGATATGGTTTTAAGCTAACTTTTCCATGGGAATTTTGTATTTTCCACTGCATAGGAATTGAGAAACATGCAGATTATAATCTAAAAAAAATAAAACCCAAAGGAGGGGAAGGGAAGAGGGAGAACATACAACTACACTCTGCCAGTTTCAGAAACTACCTCAACACATTTCCCAGGTTAGAGTAATTGTCCCCAGGACTGAAACAGACCTCTCTAAGCTGAGCTTTCAAACTGAAGTAAACCTCCAGTGTTGTGGGCTTCAAAATTCGTGGCTCTAAAAGGTTTGAGCCAATCAGACTGAGGTAAAAGGTTTTCGGTTCAGCTACATGGATAGGCAGGAACAGAAGAGAAGAGAACATCCCTTCACAGAAAACTTAGTTTACTTTGGTTTTCCTTTTTTTGTCTGTGACTTAGAAGGTTTCTGGATGAATGACATCCATTATCTTTTTAACCCTTCTGGCAGCCAGCCATCTGGGGCTCTGTGCAACCCAGCTGACCAATCCACCACACACCAAAGGATGGAAAATTTACACAGAAGCTGGTGACTTCAGGGCCTTCTTCTAATGTGTTTTAAAGCTGGTTTGGGGTAGGAGTGAAGGGAGTGCCTTCATTTGAAGCTTTCGTTTTTATTGGTGAATTTTAACTTGCACTGAAGCGTGAGCTTGGCTCATCATGTTATTGGCATTTTAGCTAGTATTTAATTCCAATTTCCATAATTGAAATAACCAAAATTTTCTAACTTATCTTGGCAAGAATTCTGAAACAAAATTTCAGAAGAATAGTGTAGTAAATCATTTAAGGACTAACTTAATTTTATCAAGTAAAGTAATCAATAATTAATTCAACAAATAATTTCTAAAGTACCTTGATAAAGCATAAATTGTAACATTTCAACTCTCTGTCCTGGAGTAGCTGTTGTGTATTTTTTAAAACTGATTGCTAAAATCGAATTTGAAAGGAAAACACAGGATTGTACTTCCCTCTTTGATATTTATACAGTGTGGCAAAGAGTCAGCTCAGACATGCACATATTTTATACTCTCAAATTATCAAAAGACCTGACCCAGAAAATTATTTAGCACGAAGGCAGTAAAATGTAGGTATTTTCTTTTGGGAATGTGGGAGTAGAAGAGGTAAGACAAACTCTTGCTACTCAAGCTTTTGTGTGTTGCCTGGAAGAAGCCACCAAGAGTCATGCTTAGTAAACAAAAGCCTGTGGTTGTGGAGGAACAGTAGTCCCTTGGAACCAGAAGGGTATTACCTAAATCTTCATTAGGTAGTAGAAGAAAGTGAAGAAATTTCTTCCTTCTTTTAGAAAATGAAGATCACAAAGAGGCATTTGATTCAATGATTTAGAACACTTACTAAGCGATAAACTTGATGAATGTGACATCTTGCTATATCTGTAAAAATGGCCTGAATTTTTACTTTCAAAAATGTAGAGGGGTGGCCTATCCACAGAATTTGTAAAGAATGCTTTTTCCCCATTTACAACATTTCTTGATTAAGCTCTGCCATAGATCTTGTCTGAAAGCTAAGAGAAAAATTATACCTCCAGAACCTTTTTGCCCTTGGTAACCTACTTTCTAATTAACCTTCAAGTCGAATAAAACATAATAAGTCTTTGTGTAGACGTAGAGGTGCCTCTGATGATTAGGAAAAGAAATTGGTTATTCTCTGTGTTCAGTGTTTGAAATTATTCCTTGACATCTCCTTGGGGACTTCTCATTAGTGCTCTTATTAGTAGCACTAAGTTACATGAGTAGCTCCAATACATTTTCAGCAGAAATTTAGAAGTTTAATGTTTTTAACATTGTGCTATGGTTAATATCAACATCATAAAAAATGGTTCTGTTGCAGGGGAGATGGTTCTAGGGGTAAAATTGGATGATCACATACCTAAGTTGCATTAATTTGGGTCATATAACAATAAAAAACTGAAGATCTTTTATGAAGTTGCATTAATGTATTGGGAAAGAAAGCTGCTCAAAGGCATGTCAGATTCCTTTGTATAAGGCAAGTTGAGGAAAGACTAGACCATGCACCATGTTTTGGTTCTGGTTTTCCTTATTTTTTGGCTTTATGCAATACCAGATGTGAAAATCTGTGATTCTGCTGTATCAGAATCCGTTACATCACTCATGACTGAATACATATGTTTATGAAAGACTGGGTTACACCTCGTTTTACAACTGCAGAAGCTTCTTTCTAGGCTGTGTTTGCATTTACTGGTAATTTTGAAGGAGTGAGAATATTTTACAGCTCAAACAGACCGAAGTAACAGGGAATTTATGCAAGTAAGATCCAGAGGCTCATTTGGTTTAAATAGAATATATAAGCAAATGGCTCTTGGGTAATTTTCTTTTTTCTGCTGTGTTTTGGGATAGTTCTACACAGCTGTTGTGTCATGGTACTGTATTTGCAATGCTGAGCACACTGGGGATGGAGGGTTGGGTATTTGTGCTTTGAATTGAATGCACACCTTCATGGAGTACTGAGATGTAAAAGGTGGTGTCACCCCCTGTGTCTACAATAAACATTTGCTTTAGCAGCTTCTTCAGACTTCCCAACCCTGATCTGTATGCATTTATAGTAAATAATTTGTCACCATGGTGCTCCTGAAGGGCTCTTGATAGAAAATGTGAAGAAGCTAATTCATGCATCTTTTACTGAGTTCTGACATACCTAATTCCAAACTTTAGCATCACAGGTTTTCATTTCATTATTTTAATTGCTCAGAATTAATGAATATTTAGATTCTCATAAGCAAGAGAGAATATTGCTAGTAATTAAGATGCAGTAGGTTATCTCATTTGATTTTATTTCTACATTTACTTGATAACTTGCCTAAAAGTAATTGGCTTGTATATTTTAACTGTATTTGCTGATTTCAATTTGAGGAGTCAACTCTGTCACCCAGCCTGGAAACAGATTACATCCAAGCTGCCACTCACTGTTGGTTGGTAGAAATGCAGAAATTTCAGAAACCATGTTTTGAAAAAGGTGTTCACAAACACTGTTGTAAAGAAAGAAATGATTTAAATTTTTTTAAAAAAGTTGAGGGCAAAACCAAAAAAAAAAAACCCCAAAAAACAAGCAAAAAATCACTAAAACAAAAACCAACTTCGCCAAAACCACCAACAAAACAAAAACAACACCCTTCCCCCCAAAAAAACCCAGCAAAAAACAAAACAAAACAAAAAAAAAAACCAAAAAAAAAAAACCCAAACAAAACAAAAAAAACAACACAACAGAAAAAACCCTACCAGCTCTTGTAAAGTGAAAAACAAAATTCTGGCAAACAGAGAAATCCTTCTGTTAATGAATGACAAGGGAATAGGCATTCCCAGATTTTGTCTAAGTGCTGTCATATATTCTTTAGCTTTACTTGGTCACAGAGGATGTCTGGAATTTTATTCTGCTTGCCAGTGGAAAACAATGAGACATCTTTGCGCTGATCTCCCTTTAAAGCTGTTTAATGTGTTATTTCACGAAGGAGCTTATACTTACGCCACTTTTTTGCAGCTAGATCTGCGTGTGTGTTTGCTGCTTGTACAGCAAGATGGATAATGTGGAGCTTTAGTGATGTGTTGGGATGCAGATAAAGGTTGAAACTTGTGCTTTAGTAGAAGCCACATATAGCACCCTGAAGACACTGAGCTTCATGGCAAGACCAAGTGTAAAGCAAATAAAATGTGAGCTGTGTCTCAGACATGAAACTAATCCCTGCTGACTTTGTGGTTTTTTATTTTTTCAACGTGGTGCATTTATTTTAGGGGTTTCCATACAGGTGTAGTTTTAGTCTTTGTCTTAGGCCTGATGTGTATTAAGAAGGTGATCGAAAGTGCACTTGGGAGTTTTCTGAAGCATTACAGTATTTTGGAAACCTTTTTAAAGCTTTCTAACTTACCTTATGTGTTGTTACTAATGGATTTTCAGAGTGCCAGGTCCAGAATGATTCTTCTGCACTAGGTTCTCTGATCCTGCAGGGAAAATACCTTCAAAGTTAGCACAAGAAGCAAATGGAATGAGTGTGGACACTTTCATCATCCATTTACCAAATAAATATGTATATAAAATAACATAATTGATGGATTTTCAATTTTTTTTCCTGCTGTACTGTAAAATTATTGTAGGGAGTTATTAGTTGCAGTTGTTTTTGTAGATAGCATACTTGGGCATTGATATGTTTGAGAGCAGAAGAAAATGTGGGATAAATAACCTTCATCAGCAAAAAAGTAGTCTAACTTTTGTCAATAAATTTTAGTTCTTGGAAAAGTTCATTTTTTTTCTCAGACAAAAAATTCTGTGCTTCAGAGGAAGATGCAGCACTTGTGCCAGTTGTGAGTGCATGGAGTGCATTAAGTTTGTTTATCTGAGCATCTGGAAACATCTTGTCCATACTAGACACGTATAGACATTTAATATGGCTCATTTCATCCTCGAAGCATCAGATTAAAAATTACTGAAGAGAATCAATTCGGAGCAAAAATGTGAAGGCATGTTTTCTAATGTAATGATTTTCTTGATATTACATAATATTAGAACAGACTAGAAAATGTAAAATGGAGCATCAGGAATTCTGCATATTGAAGCCAAGCTTTTGTGTATTTCTAAATGAATAGTAATGTGTTTTATATAATTGAGTACAGCAGATCCAAATCTGATAGGGAAGTAGGATGGTGACATTACTGCAGTGGACATTCCCACCCCTGTCACTGACATTTCCCCCAATGTTATTTATGGCCCTCACAGAGAGCTTTGCCTTTCTCTGACCCAGAACAGCAGCAAAAGGGACCCATGTCTTGGTTTGGAAAGACAGGTGCCTGCTAAGGAAGGCAGGAGCCTCCCTTGAAATGAAAAATGTAAACCCATTCCCTCCAAATTACTATAATTTTAAAATTAAGAGACTCTCAGGCGAAGATATATAAATAGGAATAATAGTTCTTTACTAGGAAAATTTAAAAAAATGCAGTAGTACAAAAAAAAACGCCCCAAAAAACAACTCCCAAAAAAAGAACCCTAAGGAACCCCACTGACAGAGTCAGATTACAACCTGACACCCTGTTGGTCAGGGTGTTGGTAGCAGTCCGATTAAGTCCTCTTGGAGTGACGGATGTGGTTCTGTTGGAGCAATGATCATGTAGAAGGGTGTAGTTTTCCTCTGAAGGTCCCGTGGTGGTGAGAGGAGTCCAGTTTTCCTCTGGGAATCCAGTGGAAACAGGCTGTCCTGGTGTCATGAATCTCAGTTTTTATCCAGGTAGGAATGCTGGGCTCCTCCCTCTGGGTACAGCATCTCCCAATGGGATGATGTAATTGTATCAGCCATGCAGTGAACCTCAGTGGCCCACAAACAGCAGATATCCCCTGGAGGGAGGATGGATCCTGGAAGAGAAAAAGAACACTGTCACACCTGGTTTGAACAGCTGGGAATGGAATACGTACTGCTGGTTACAGCTTGCATTGCAGCCCAAGACAATCCAGAAGCTTCCCTACATCTGAGCAACCCCAGAGAAGGGAATATGACTTTAGGGTGGCTAATGGGAGAGAGCAATAGGTGTTTCCCTGTCTCTATTGCTCCACAGCTTCTCAAGCTCTGCTCCCCTTCCTTTTTCTATTAGTCTGGGTTAATTGAATGGTGTGATTCTAACAAAACTATAGACCCTTGCAGTGAGATATATCGTGAAATTTATAGATTTAGATTTGCTTCCTGTCAGTAGCATGTAGAAAAGGAACTCAGATTTGTCATAGAAAAATATCACATGGTAAATCTGTACTGCTCACGTTTATTTTTAAAATGCTTCCTAAGAATCACTGTTCAAGCGTGAAAAAAGGGTTGAATCTGAGGCATGCAAAAGTAGTAGACTGGAGTTGTATTGTGAAATGTAAGTAGATGGGGTGTGTCTCCTTTTCATTCCTATGCAGTGACTGTCTGTATTATTATGCATTAATACATATAATTAATTATACATGTAATTAAAATCATTCAACTACAGACATTTCCTCAGTCAGTAGAGAACTGTTCCTACCAAATTTATTGTGTATTTTCAGTAGTTCTCATGTGCATAGCATTTTATGGAAACTTGGAGAGCATCCATCAACATAAAATGTTTACATCAAACAATTGTATTAGATCTGTCTTTTTTTATATTGTCACATGCCAAATGTTTGGGGTTTTAAAATGCGGATACTTGCTGAACTCAAGTGAAATAGACAAGTTATGTAGCAACTTAGCTTGCTGGCAACTCCCATCAACCATATCTTAAACCACATTTTGTGAGAGATTAGGAATTAAAGTTTGTAATTGAGTAAAATATTCAATCTGATTTTTAAAAGTCACCAAATATTATACATTAAACAAATGTATACATTATCTTCCATTTCTAAACTGTGTTTCTATATCTCTTCAAGTCAAATTCTCAAATACCGCTTTTCCCTGCCCTTTTTTTTCTCTGCCTTGCATGGTTTGTTATGCCTTGGTCAGATTTTCCTTTTCTTGTTTCGTTTGCCACAGGTCTCTTAGCAGTCAGTATTTCTTCTGATTGCTGATGTTTTTCCTTCAGACTGATTTCTGGTGTTCAGCACACGCTCCCACGTGACTCCTTCAATTCTCTCTGCTTTGGGCATCTTTTCTCTTAGTTCCTATAAAAACGTGGGGAGTGACAAGCACTGAGAAGAGAAGAAGATCTATGAGAAATTACCTGCTCTTGCCATTTGAGTCAGAAGCTGGTGTGAGTACTTAAGAGGGAACTTTGTTGACAAATGACAAATTTTCCCTCTTGTTTGGAAAACTCAGCAAGTCTGCTAATATACAGCAATTTATCTTGAAGGAGAGCCAGCCAAGACCTAAAAGGGCCTGGTAAAGTGCTGACTATTAATTTGTTGGAGGAGTAAGTAAATTTGCATTATGACTTTGTAGTGCATATTCAGCAGGTGCTTTTCCAATAAAAGGGAACATACAAATCACAGTAACGTTTCTCAGATACATGGGCCAAACAGTTGGCTGTGTCTGTGGCTTTTCCCTTCCTTAGAGAGTCAATCAGTAATGGTAACATATCACTGTGCTAATTGTAGAAAAGTAAGGTGCAAGACGAATGCATCATGTATCATCTCTGCTGTTGTGATTTGGATCTCTTAAGTGCTGGAAGACAGGTAGCAGCAGACAGCTTCAAAGGGTCCAAAACTCTCACAAGCAATTTATATTTCCTACCTGTTTAGCTTTTCCCAAACTGTTGTTGATAATTGTTTTGAAGGATTAATCAATAGTAAGTCACTGTTGACAGCTGCACTGGGTCCCAAAGAGAACCAAGTGGCTGGGGCTGTTGTTTCCTTTTGGGTGGGTTTATTCATTTCCATGCAGGATAGGATGGACTGGATACACATAGCTCTTGATCTTGAAATTTTTAATTGTTACTCATTAAATGGTTGACTGGTTTTGTCTTACAATCAGACACGTCGATTCAGTAGCTTTTATGGCAACACAGTGAAAAAAGGTGAGGCAGCATCACAAACTGATAATACGTAGCAAATGATTAGCTGGAATTTCCCACTGTACCAGAGGTGTGTTCTTTGCCTCTCGGTGCATTTGTGTTTGCTTCCATCCTGCTCAGTCACTTCCTTTAAATGTGAAGGCTTGGAAATCTGAGGACACTTATGTCAAGGTGAAATTCCGTCCATATGGAGGTGTAAATTCAGTTGTTAGTGTCTGTTTTTAAACTGGCTTAAGACTAGCTTAAACCTAGATTTTTAGGCAACTGAAACCTATCTTTTTTTAGCTAATTTGAGGTTTGTCTGTGGACAATTTTGTGGGAGTTTCTGCAGGTGTTGTATAGAAAGCTGTGGGCTTCTTATTAGAAAACTATAAATTAATCTCAAAAATTCAGAAAATATTATGGATTTGACCATAATATGAGTGTACCATATATTAATTAAATGTTGTGTTTTCCCTGGTATTTCACTTTTATTCCTAATGCATTCTTTATTTTTAATTTTAATATAAAATTGTCTAGTCTGGTTTATATTCCACAATACTATATGCTCTTATCTGAATGTTTTTGCTGCTGGTAAGGCACTAGCATACTAAAAAGCACAGGATGCTCACAGTATATTGGCATTGCTGACACCACCTGCTTCTTTCCTCTTAAAATGATTTCTTAAAACATGGTGTATTCTTTTATTAAGTCACCTAAATTTTCTAGTGCATCACTTCCCTAGATGACACCTTTTGTTTCCCAAGTTGTCAAACCTACTTTCTCCTCTCACAATATGATCACTCTGATCTTTTTCATCCATCAAGTTTAATTTTGGAGAGTGTTTCTCTGTGTTTCTTGGAAAAGATTTAATTTTTGAGAGAGAATAAAACAAAGGCAAAAAGAAACAGTTGAGAGCAAAGTAAGTCTGTATGGAGCCAAGATAGATCAATAATGGAACAAATGTACATCAATGAGGCTCTTGTTTGGGTTATTTTTGTACTAATATTGTACTCCTACCTGTTACCTTCATTGCTTGTTTTACCCTTTTTTTAAATTTTATTTTTATTCTTGCCTGTTCTGTTTGCCAGCTCTGTGCCTGATTTCGAGGTTGGTTTGAGCAGGAAGGTTGATAGATAATTACCTGAAGACTCTATAAAGGAAAAATATTCAAAAACGTGGGGTTTGGGATGTGATTTCTATGTGTATGAAATTGGATACTTTGTTGGCACAGAGGGTTTTTTAGTCAGTCTTTATATGGTTTAGAGGAAGTTTGTGTGTATCTTATCTATGTGGTTTTTTACAATGCTCTTGGATTGTGTGTGTCTAAAGTAAGTAGGAAACTATTAATAATGTATGATCTTAAAAAAAATACCTGGAGGTTCTGTCAATCTAAGTCACGTTGGCTGAGAGAGCTTCCACCAGACACTTCTCATTTACTTGGTGGGGTGCTCTGTAGAAACACAGGAGTTTTTTGTTCTTCTTTATAATTTTTTTTACCGATGTTATTCTCTGAATTTACCTTGCTTTATATGGCTCTGAGAGGCTTTGCCTTGCTCAACACCATGTAGCAGAACTAAGTTCAGAGACGGCTCACTGCCTTGTTTTGATTTCTTCTGGGGTTTCACATCTATTGCCTGTGCCGAGGGTTTTCTGTTGGGCTACAGAAAGCTGCAATGAATTAGAAGGAGAAAAATAATCTACCAGCAGTCTTGCAGTTTTTCTACCAACCTGAATTCATGAGGAAAGAAATGATTTTTTTCCTGGCTAAGCTCTGTACTTGTCTGCAGAGATAACTGGGAACCTGACTGGGACTTTCACTCCAAGTCTGTTGATGTAAACAGAAAGAGCTCCATTGACTTATGTGGGATTTGGATCAGGTGCTTAAAACTGATGGTATGAGAGAAAATACAATCACCAGACACTTTGTGAACTTGGACGAACAGCTGTAGTGAATTTATTTTGTACAGAATTTAGTTACCTTAAGCTATGGAGCCAGAGTTAAGATTGTGCTCTCCTCTTTGTTGTGCATGGGAATTATTGCAATGCCTCTGCTTCAGAGGAGTTGAGGAGGGAATCAAACCTTATGTGATTTCACAAGTATTCATCTTCACAATACTATTAATGATCTGGGCAAGTACCTGGAATATAAAACAGCCTCTGCTTGCTCTTGGGGATGATTTTAAATTGTAAGAGATGGAAACTGAAACTACATCCATCCTATTTGCTGAGGTGCACTTGCCAATTAAATTCAAGTTTTGAGGTGTTTTCTACTTCATATTATGTAGTGGTGTGTTTTCTACTTTTTATTTATTGTTAATATTAATTTGTTCTGTAATGGTTTCTCCCGAGTTCCCCCCTGTATTTCTCCCCATTTGGTTTCCCCCTGCCTTTGTTCTCCACAGCCTGTCACTCTCTGGGAAGCCTCTCCTCTTCTTCCAGAGTGTTCGGAGAGACTCGGTCCCAGATTGGAACAGGCTGGGGAACCCCCACCCCTCGTTTCCCATTCGCTGTCTGTGTGACATCCCCATTTCCCTGACTGGCTTTCCCTCTTGTGTCCACCCCCTTCTCCCAACCCCGTATAAGTTGTAACCACGCCCCAGGCAGGGACACTCTTGAGAGAGGCTCAGAGAGAAGCGTGGCTCCCCTACGAAAGGCAGGTGACAATAAAAACCATCTAGCCACAAAGTAGCCTCCTCGCTTCCTACCTTCGTCAAGCCTCACCGACATCTCTCGTGCAGCTCTGACCCACCAGGGGGGTGGTGGCCGGTCCGCCTGCTGCCACCAACCGAGTTTGGAAGTATCCCGAGCCAGGGCTAGCCGGGAACAGCTGGGAGCCACTTTCCAGCCGGGCTCGAGGGATATTTTCAATATTATTTTTTCTAAACCTAGGTATTATCCTTATTTTAGCACTGTTTCTTTGACAATATTGGTATGCTGAAAGTGAGAAAAATTGAATACTCTGAATACAGAGTATTCTGTGTACTCTATACCACAGAATTGAATACAAAGACTTTGCATCTTTGTGAAAGGAGCAAGTTCCTCAAACTCTTAACAAAAAATTAAGAGGTGAGTTAAAAAAAAAAAAAAAAACCAAACAAAACAAGCGAAGTCCAAAAAGAGAGACTAAGAAAAATAGTTTAATAATATACTATCTATTATTTTGCTGAAATGCTTCCTATTTATTTCCAAGAGCTTTTTGGGTAGGGATTTTTCTTTTGATACGTTGTTATGGCAGCTTTGGGTATAATTGAAGAAATAACTTCTGCATTTCAGTTATTGAGCTTTTAAAACAAAGGTTTGAATTTTGTGTTTTCCTTTTGTGCTATACAACGTGGTTACCTAATATTATTTGTGTTATTGACATGGAAAGGTCAATAATTTGCTGCTTTTCTGTGTCAGATCCCAGATTACTCTTGGGACAGGGGGTGTCCCCACTCCATTCAGCTGTACCTTAGGTTTTCAAGGAGAAGGAAGAAACAAAATCTCTTGCCAGATATATAATTCTGATGTTACACATTCCAATATTGAGAAACTGGAATTTGTCTCATGGCCACAGTAGATTTCAACAGACATCTGTAGCTGTTGTGCTTCTGCCTGCAAACTACTTCTCCACCCACTGCCAATAATACATTATTTTGTTCTGAGGTGAGAAATTGGTATCTGGAGTGGGATGACCAGGGCCTCTGGCAGTGTGGAGTGATTAGATGCTCATTTGGTACATTTCTGCCTTACTATGGAGATGATAGAATGGTGGTAATAGTGAAGCTGCCTTTTGAAAATAACCTGTTGATTCAATAGCAGATTAAAGGAAGAGAGCTTTCCCCTCAGTAATTGTTCTAAATTTTTTTGGTATTTTGGGAAGCTTGACCTTAAATCCATAAATGTGAAAAAACCAAACAAATGAGAAAAAAAAAAACCCCAAAATACCCCAAATGAACAAAACCCCCAAACAAACAAATAAAATCCCAAATACACAAACAAAACCCCAAACAAAACCCCCTAAATGAACAACCCCCCCCAAAAACAAACAAAAAAACCCCCCAAAACCCTAAATGAACAAAAAACCCCCCCAAAACAATGAAAAAACCCAAACAAACAAAAAACCCCCAAACAAACAAGAAACCCCCCCAAACAATGAAAAAACTCCACCAAAAAAATCTAAACAAAACAAACAAAAAGCCATCAAAAAACCAGCCTCCCTCACAAACTCACAAAAAACCAACCAAACAAAACCAAACAAAAAACCACCATACAAACACCACCCCCCTCCCCAGTATTGCTTCTTTTTCAGAAGCCCTGTTTCCATCCGTGTGTTTTGGAATCTGTACTTTTATTAAGTACCTAGATGGGAAGGTGTTGAAAGCTCTGTACAAAGCAATGAAGTTCCAGCTGCTGCCCAAGTTTATTTTCCTGCTCAGGTTGTTGCTGATAACATTCAGGAAGGTACATGAAGCTGAAATATTTCCCATGCAGTTCTCGTACCAAGCAGTATCTCTGTTGTGGCCATACTTACTCGTGCCAGGAGCTTTCCAAGTTCCTGTGTTATAAGCAGAAGGAATTTCACTTCTTGTTTTCTTTTTCACAAGTAATGACAAATTAGAGCAGGAGTGTAGACATGATTTTCTGAGCCTGAGAGAATTTTTAGCTTGTGTTAGCTTTCTTAAGTGAAACTTTTCAAAGTTTCTCTTTTCAAAACATCTTTCCGGTTTTCTCAAAACATTTTCAGTAAATAGTGCCCCTTTCTCATAACAGACCTCTCTGTAGGTGTTCTTTACTATGTCTGTAGTTTAACCAATGGATTTGAGAGGTGTCAAGTGCTATGTACCAATAGTGTTCTTTTTAGCACAGCATGTTGTAAAAGAAGCTAAAAGAATTGTAAATGAAGCCTTCATTTTCTCTTTTGTCTTCTGAGAAGCGTAGAGTCAGTTTATTTCGTGTCCTATGATGACACGGGAGCATATTTAAAAAAAAAAAAAAAAAGGTCAAATTCAACTAAAACAAAGATATTTAGTTTAAAAGTTAGAATAATGTTTTAAACTCTACAGCAGGAGGCAGTGTGAAGTGTTGGAGAGCTGGAGAAAGGGAGAAGCTCTGTTTCTTTTCCTGACTAGCTGGGACTGGGACCCTTGAGCTTTGGTGTCCATTAGCAAGATGCTGTGGGACACTAGTAGAGCAGTCACTGGCTGCTTTGGGACTCAGCATGCTTGGCTTAAACACAAGACACCAATTTTCCCTCTTGAGATGAGCTTTCCCCAGATGTGTTTCCATGCAGGAGGGAGCCGTGGCACAACAGAATGCTGAGCAGGGAGAGAAGCACAGCAGTAATGAAGACTTTAATTTTATATTAGATTCATTTGCTCATCGGCCAGGAAAGAGTGAACATGCACAGTCAAAATCCATCCCATAAACATGTTTGAATTCATTAATAAGCACTCAATTTTTTAGGAGATAAAATTTTAATTAAAAATATTAATTTGCTTGGCAGCATGCTCGGGTGATTTCTTCTCTCCTTGCCTGATAAAATGGTTGCAGAGAGAAGACTAAGCTTAAGGTTTTCACAATTAAACTCTTGTTAGTTTTAAAAATATAAAATCCAATTTTTCTAACAAAATATATCCTTTTTCTAGGCGAGGATGTTTTAGGATAAAATTTGTATGAATTAAGTTTTTGTAGAATTGAATAGAAAGAGGAGTGGTTTTCAAATAAAATATGCACGTGGGAGATTTACTGAGGAGGCTGTTTTTATTAGAATGTTTGTTTGCCAAGAAGTTTAATATTAAAAGCTAGGCAAAAATTAAAGAAACAAACCCCAGATGTTTGCAAGCCCTGTCCTCTGCTGCATTGTTTATTCTCTGTATTCAGTCCAGATAATTTTCAAATTCCAAATTGTTTCCATAAGAAATGGCCACAACAGAAGTGGGGCAAATTTCTGATAGTTTGTTTTTTCCTGGGATTTGTCAGTGCTATTTCTAGACATTTCTGGGGTGACTGAAGGCATCAGTCTGTACCTGTCTTTGTTGTTTGTAAAAAGGCATCCATTAAGCAGAGCACTTATTACTAAATGTAGTAATTGCTTACATAACTCTAAATGTTCTTTTTTTGTGATGAAGGTTGTAGTTTGACCAGCTCCCAGCCACGTCCCTTCTCAATTCCATGACACATGGATTGCTCTGGAATGGCTGGATGTTGGTTAGCTTGGGGTTGTGATGTGTGAGTGTTTTGTTTAGGTCTGATTTTGGTTTAGTTTTCATGGGGTTGTTTGTTTGCTATGTTTGTGGTTTTTTTCTGGTTGTTCTTGTTTGGGCGTTCTGTTGTCTCTACTTTTTGACATTCTGTTAGAGAGTGGAATACAAAGAAAACCCCTGGAATGAACAGCAATTTTCTGCAGCAGGAGGAAAAGCAAGCAGGTGCAGGACTCTGCTTAGACAAAAATAGGAAATTTGGGTTCCCTTTCTCTTCCTCACTCCAGCCTTGATAGTCCTCTTTAAATTACACAGATTTTGTTCAACATATTGTAGAGCTGCTTGATTGCCAAAACGTGATTCTGCTCTAAGACAAACCTTTGAGCCACTGCTGAGATACTTATCAGGGCTATAACCTTAGTGTTTTAGGTTCTGCATGCCAAAGCATTCCTCAATAGTGCATTTCTGTATATATCTGTGTGCCTGCTCAAGCTTTTCCATTCAGTCTAAAGAGAACTGTGTCTGAGCATCTACAGGCAGAATGCCTGTGTTGATATATTTCTGTAAGTGACTACAAAATATAGGAAATTCTAGATGTTCTTTTATTCATAAGCATTATGGCTTGTAAGTGTGAGCTTCATAACTGGACACACAGCCTTTTTATCACATCTATTAGCCACTCAGTAAGAGCAATATATCCTTGTTTAGTGCCTGCACTGTTTCCTTCAGGCACCTTGGCACTGGGGTGATGAGGAAACCTGGCACGTGAACTGTGCTCTCTTGTCTCAGGTTCCCTGTGCTGTTATTTTGGGTTTATACGATTAGAATACGTGCTGTGTACTTACTTTACAAATGTGCTGCCTGCAAATGCATTTTCCTCTAATTGAGCAGAAGCCAAATCTGGGCATCTGTGCCTGTGCTGATTCACGCCCTCACAGACAGTTTGAATTCGTTAGCCAGCCTGTGAGACAGGAGCTGAGATTCCTCTTTTCCTGACCTCTGGATACCAATCTTTTAGGGAATTGTGGCCTCCTGTTAAGTCAGTGACTCCAAGTCTTACGTGGCCATAAATCTAGTTGTGATGAATTCCATTGCAAAAAGGTGAATCAACGTTAGGTTAATTTAATGGTTGTTATTCTCAAAGTTGCTTTGTAATCTCTTCCTTTTGGCTGGCTGGATGAGAGTTCTTCATTAGAAGTTAGACTGTTATGTGTAATTTTCTGCCACTTTTTAATGAAAGGAGATCAGCATGTCTTCAGAGGGAATGAGAAAGCTGGAGTGGATAGGGTAAGGAGCACAGAGAGTGTGTCCCTTGATTAATTCATGGTGTCTCACTGCATCTACCTTGAGGAAAGATGCTCTTGTCTTTATATATAAATTAATTTTAAAACTTCTAAGTTTCTAGTTTAATCAAAGTACATTTCATAGTCTAGCAAAGAAAAACTGAGTGCAAATCCATGCTTGATCAACAGGTTATTTTTAGTCAGTGCCTCTCTGGAGAATGAAGCTGTGTCCTAAAGAGTAAAACATTGTGTTCTGGCATTATTTTCCATTGATAGTGAGAGATCAGAAACCATATTTAGTTACAGTGCTGTATGACACTAAAAGAAAGAAGAGAACCCCTAAAACATCTTTATTAATTGCATATTTATGTTTCAAAGTTTTCATTTTTGCTCCATTTAAAAAATAGATGTTCTTAGCAAAGCTTAACACCGTAAGAGGAAATTTTAACCTTATTTGCTGATGTATCATCCCCAGTAGTGAGTGTGTATAGGGCAAAGAATACCAACAGCTTCACTCTTGTTTTTTTCTAGCCCTCAGGTGGAGGCCATCCATGCACATCCTTCCTCTCTTTGATAATTCAGTTTTCTATTGTTTTGTGTATGCTGATTACAAGCCCTTTGATAAATTTTTTTATACCCATGTTCAAGATGAATTTTTAAAAACAGATCTAAGAAAATTTTATAGACTAGAATTTGGGCTGAGGTTCCACCCTGCCACAGTTAGGCTAGAAAACCATCAGTATTCCTGCTGTTCACTTCATTATCCAATAGCGACCCATTACTGCTTTAACAAATTCAGCCTCTGGATGTGGATGTTTCATTAGCATCCATGGTGCCTGGTTTTGAAACCCATGTTTGCTGGAAGCACGTGCACCCTTTCTGTAAGAACCTGCCAGTGAAATTCCCTGCAGCTATGTGAATCTGGGGTTTCAAATGTGCAAAAAATCTTGGCATCAGGGATGCATCTGTTTCATGAAGTCATGGGTGCACACAGAAGTGGAATGTGCTGCTGCTCTTAGCAGAGTCTTCCCTGTCCTCTTGGTGACCACAAACTAACAGTAAGGAAATCCCCAAGTATGGAACAGTAAGGAAATTCCCAAGTATGGACCTGAGAAGGCAAATGATTTCAGTAGTTTTTCAGTTGGATTTTTCAAAGAAGCATGCATCTTTTATCAGGAAACCACGAGTCTGTGGGTAGCTAGCTACAGAAATGGGACTTTTCTAGACAACAACTTTAAACAAAGTAAGGTGCACATTATTTCACTGACATTTCAGCCTTGCTCCATAGCTGAAAATGTTAACTGCTCTTTTGTGTGCACCATTTCCAAACCGTAACATGTCCCTCTGCAGCTGAACTCTTTTCAAAAGGCTTTGTTCCTCCTGCTTTCCGTGTGTCAAAGTTCTTGTGCTCCAAACAACTGATATTTTATTTCTCTATTGGCTGGATTAATTACTTTCAGAATGGACTATGCTCCTCTGGTTGCCACAACATCAGCGAGTTGTTGCCAAATTAATTTTCTGTTTGTAGATGGTCCATTAACTGCAGTAGAAAGCCTCAGTCCCCCAGGCAGAAATGCAAGCAGCACATCAACTCCTGTTTTGCTGCGTTGGAACAAGCAAACAGAGAATAAATACATCTGCCATCAGGTTGAATCCAGGCAGTTTTCCAGTTTGTCTCAAAATGATCAACAGACTGAAAACACTTCACTTGCTCCTGTTGGCCTTTTGAATTCACCTATTTAAAGCAGATAATGGCAAATGCATTTTACATAGCATCAAATGAAACAACATTACTGCTATCCTTGCCCCAAATAAAAAAATCTTTATTCCTAAGAATAAAGGAAGGCCAGGTGAAGGGATATAATTATTTACTAAAGCACCTTCTGTGAAAAAACTGCCACTCCCTGGAGCTGAGCTCTCATTATCATCCTGCAGAGACAGTGGTGTTTGTTGAAATCATGTAAAGTGTTTTTAAGACTTAAATAATTTTCACTTTCAGTGGCAGGTAATTTACATGACTCCTTCATCTTCTGCCTCCTTATGGGCCAAGACAATAGCTGTGGTCTATGCTAATCTACTCAAATACTGGAATAAATTCATGAGTGGAAAAAGTAATATAACCTCTTTGTATTTCTAAACCTGTTTTACCATCTACTTTAGTTTCTTTTACAATCTTTAATCTCTGCCAAAGTTAGACATGGCAGCAGCTAATGCTAGAGCAGCTCAGCAGCTGCTGCATGTTTTAAGCCTTGCAAGATATCTTTCTTAGAGAGGCTGCTGCTGCTTTTGTACATATATTAGTGCAATTTATTCAATTTGATCCTGTGAAGAAAGGTGGTTCCAAACAGCATGGACCAGCATTTTCTTACAGCCCAGGAAGAGCAAACAGTTTCCTAGAAATGTTTTTGTGTTGTGACCTAGCTCTAGCTGGAGAGGTTGAAACAGAGAAAACCTGAGGCTGAAAATGCCTTCATGAAAACGTGGAATATAGCTTTTTTCCGCCTGAGACCAAAATCTTGCTCACCTCTTAAACAAAAATACCGCTAATACAGTGTAAAAGGACCACGGCAACTGTGTGGGACAAGCAAGAGAAGAGGGAGCAGAATAGAGCCTGAGCTGCTGCACAGATTTGCCAGGAAGCTGCCCCACTGCAGAGAAGCAGAGATTTGCTGGGCTGTATTTTCCTGACCATGCATGCACAAAGTCCTGGGAAAGGGACTATGAAACTGAAAATGAAATTTTCCAGTTTTCACACCTGCAAGGTGTAAGAGAAATAAAACAGAAATCAAAATCCCCTGGCATTTCCTGAGCTCTGTGATCTCCTCCAGGCATGTTAAGTGCTGAGATCAGTGAGTGGAACACACAACCCAGCTGGTGTCACAGGCACGGGCACCAGTTGGCTTCTGACATCCCCATTCCTGCCTGGCTACAGCCATTTCCTTGGTCATCCATATGGGCTATTTCTCCTACTAGAGCCTAGCTGAAAAGATCACTTGGAAGAAAAGTTGCAGTATTAACAATTGCTGTTCTTATATTTAAATGCTAGATGAATTAAAATTACTTTGACTGTGGAAGAGGAGAAAGAGAAAACAATTGAGGTCTCAATTAGGTAGGGAGGCAAAGCCTTTCAAATACTGTGGGTAGTTTTTGAGTGGTTTTGATGCTGGCTCCAAGCCTGCTCAAAATGGAGGATAAATGGAGCAGTCAGGGTGAATTATCAAACTGTAACTTGCTGTTTGCTTGGTCTGAAGTGCCTGAGCTGGGCTGGGCAGGGCAGGGCTGGTGTGCTGGTACAATGGTTCCCTGGTGCTTCAGACTGGGTACATATGCCTGGCCCAGCCAATGTGTGTGTGTAGCACATCTGACCAGCTGTTCCATGTGCACCTCCTGTTGCAGCTGGGGTTCTGGATGTGTGGAAACTCTTCACAAGTTTCTAGAGCACCCATTTAATGAGGACAAGGTTGGTAAGTGGAAAAGGCCAGCATAAAGGTAATTCTTGGTATAGTTCTTTTGTAGCCAGTTTTTGGTATGGATTTTGGTTGGTTTTGCAGTTAGTGGAAAGGACATCCTTCCACTGTCCTGGCCTTGTTTGTGGTTGATACTGCAATAACTTTTTTAATGCTTACTGGGATTGGAGCACCCCTCAAATCTCGGGTTGGAAGTGAGTGTGCCTGGCAAGTCCACTGGAGAAATGTTCTCTTAGCAGGATGAATATTAATGCTAAAAATTTGCAAGCAGGCCAAGAGGATCATTTGTTATTTTGCCTCTTTAAACATTACAATTACAGGAAAATATTGCTGAAAAAAGCTGACTTAGTGATATAACTTGGCATAAGATTTTAATTCATTAGCTTTATGTTAATGAAAGTCTAGTTGAATTTCTGTTGAATTGTCCTATGAGGAAATAGTGGTCATTATTATTTTTGTGTATGACAGACACTCAAGACAGCGAAATCTTTGATTTAACAGAGTCATTGACAGATTACAATTTGACCAGAAATTCAGCCTTTTAGTTGGCTGCCTGTGGCCTTGAGGAGAACACTGAGTCACTGTTCTGGAGGAAGGTGCAGTACAGAAGGGTTGTAGTACAGAAGACTTGTTTAATACAAAACAGTGAAGTGGATGAAGAGCATGGTAGAATTCTAAAACAGTACCAGAAAGGAATATAAGAGAGAGTGAGAATGTTACTGCTGGATTACCTCAGTGAGCTCTTTTACAGCCAGTTTTATCTGGTTTTCATTACTGACCTTAAACCATAAAACTAGTTTATGCTAATCAAAATGTCCATTTAAAGCCCAGAGGGAATAATCACTAAAGAACAGGATTCAAATATTGTGTAGGGAACTTCTGAATGATCTGGATGGGAGGAGCATGAAGAAGAGAAACTCAGAAGTACGGGGTGGGAGATCATGAACCCAGTTACAGGTAGCATAGGGCATCTCTAAGTTTCTTATCAGCTGGAGGTGGCTGAGCAGGGTAAAGATAACTCATGTAGGAGCTGTGGTAAATCATAGCTGGAATGGGATGTAAAAGTCCCTGTGTTTTCCAGGAAGAGGATCAGGCTGGAATGAGTGCAGGGAAAACCCGATCGTTGCCCTGTGACTATAGTGGTCATTAATAAATAATTTTTAAAACACAGGAATATTCTGTTTAACTTTGTTTATCAGTAAGTAACAAAGTTAATGCATCCAATACATTTATATAGTGCTTAAGTTGTTTGTCTTCATTATTCATTAAAAGATTTTAGATTTTCTGAATATGTTTTTCCTGCAGGTGCAATGTTACTATAATAAATTACCATTTGAATGAATATTTATAATACAACTGTGCCCTCAGTGCTGCAACATATTATATTAGTCATGCTGATTCTCAGAGCTTCTATGTGTATTTTACTAATATACAATGGTGTTATACTTTGTCTTACATTAACAGTTCAAGATAAATGAAGCTGTTTATTCTTTGATGGGAAAACAGTCCTCCTCTCTTGTGATTCAGAGGTATTAAGGATGCAGTCTTCCAAACTAATAAATGGAAATAACCCTTTTATCTGCTACTCTGAATTGATAGTCAGTATTTCAGGATTTCACTTTCTATTGCTTGCAGCAGGATCCAGTGCACAGTAGAGAAAGTGGTGCTTCCAGGATTGCCCTCAGCTGCCTTCCAGCCTGTTGTGCATGCTGGAAATCTTCAGGTAGATTTCTGCCCCGTTTTTGGTAAGCTTAAGGACTTTATCTGAGGAAGAGTGGCGGCACAGGTTTTCTCTGTGTGGCACAGCTAATGCCCATATTTGTAAATGTGTGCACAGAAATTAAGATATGATGGAGAAGAGCCGTTGTGACCAAAAAAACCATGAGAGGATGAGAGCACGTGGATGAGGGGTGTTGCTTTTATTTCATCTTAGAGAGCTCTTTTTGGGTGACAGTGGTGGCCTGTGGTATACTGTGCTGTCAGAACCAGCCTATGCCTGGGCTTTCTAACCAAATCCTTGACACTGTGAGAGCCCAGTGTACGTCTAAGGAATCAGGCAGGAATGTGTTCATTGTATTATATATCTACTTGCTTTATTTTTCTTGTGCTTTGTTATACCTGTGTTCAAGACAGAGCTGTGTGATTCCAGAATTCTGCATTCTCTTCTGTGGGGGGCCTGTGAAATGCTGATGCTCTGAATTAATTAAGAATTAATATTTTTCTTAATTCTGCAATCAAATTTCTTAGATCCAAATAAATAATGATAAAAAATAAACAACAACAAAAAGAATAATATTACCAAGGAAATATCTAAAAGCTAATCAATGTTCTGTGTACCTGTGTCATCTATAAGATTCAGTGTATTTGAAACACTTCACTGTCATAGGTAGAATCACAGATAAACCATTTCAGATGCAGGTAGAATAATTTCCCAGCTGCCTTTTGTACTCCTTAAACAAAAAAAGTATCACAATTGCCATTTGGTCTAGGTAATATGATGCCTCTAAACATAAAAGCTCTCATTTAGTACTTTCCTGTATTGAAATTTGAAACTAAAGATGAAAACAGAATAAATATGCTGCATGTAACTACCTGCCTGTGTCCAAAGGTAAATGATTAGAAAAGATAAAATAAAGCAGTTAAATCTTATAAAAGCAGATGGCTTGAGATTAGGGCACAAACTATAATCACGAGTCAAGGAAGATGTAATATTTAGCAATATTTAGAAAGATCATCTTTATATTTTGATTCTCAGCATTAAAGGTACCACATACTTTTGGATCAAAACCATATGCACATCAGTAGGCTGGTTCTAAAATGTTTAGGTTTTTTGTTCTTTCCTTCTAAGCAAAGAGCATGTGGCTGGGAATCACGAAGGTATCAGTGTGGGTGCCCAGCTGCCTGTCTGCATTTTACCTCATTACTTGGTGATCCCGTGTAGCTGCACTGAATGATGGCTCTAAATGTTCACAATTAGCATCACAGGTGGAAGGAAATCTGCCATAAATAATCTCCTAACAATATCAGAGACTGTAATTTTCCAGCTATAAACAGAATTGCTCCCATTTGGTGTATGCTGTGATGAAGAGGAGCAAGAGACAAGCTTTTAGTAGCTCAGATGTTGCCTCCCACTCACAGAGCACGGTGGGGATGATGGATCACCTCCGATGCCATTAGCTCTGCCTGAAGTAGCAAGCTAATGCAAGGTAAATAAGAGGGCCTGGGTTTGATCCAGAAATGGACCAAAAGGCATAAGGTAGCACTTAGGAATCTCTGCTGAAGTCTGCACTCCACAGAATGCGGGGATGGAGAGCCACATCCCCAAACATACCTGTCAGACATTCAGGTCTCTTCCCTTAATAACCCAGAAATATCCTGATGTAATTAACAAAGCACTCAAATGGAGCTGTAGTTTCCCAGAGAAATGAAATCTTTATTTCTTTGCTTCATCATTGCTTCCCAGTGCTCCTGGCATTTCAGAAGCCGTGGGGTCAGTAATCAGTGTGTATTATATCTAAATGGGATCTTTAAGGCCACCAGCTATTAAGTCTGTAATGCTTTCTTATTTTCTCAGCCTTTTGTATGAGCTTGGCACCAGGGACCCTAGATTCTTCCAAGGCATCCTGTAAAATGTCTGACTGCCATTGCTCCACTGAAGCTGGGGGCACTGATTATCCAGTAAGGGTGAATTCTTTTCCAGTGCTCAGAAGCCTTTAAGATTAAATGTGTGACATGTCAAAAAAGTGTGGGCTTGGGCCTGCCTTCAGATTCATTTCTGGTAGGAGTTCAAGTATCCAGCTGAGAAGCCCTGGTCTAGATGCTTTTAAAACACAAAAGAAACTCGATTCTCGTGAGGCACATTTTTACTTTTTGTCACTTTTTGACACATCTGTGTCAAAACCATGCCTCTTGAACTGTCTATGTTTTATTTCAGACTGTTTTCATGTTGTTCCTTGTGTCATGTCTTAGCTGCTTTGATTTGTTGCGTTTTGTTTCCATTACATTTAAGCTGGAATATTTATACTGTACGACTTATATATTATTATATATTATATAATTACATTATCCAACCACACAGCTTTCCCATGTCATTTTTGACCAAATTATTGCTACATTTCTTCCTTCTTTCATTCTTTTTTCTTGACTGGTATTTTTTTCCTCTGCTTTTTTTCTTGTTCTTTGACACTGATCTTTTTATCTTGCCCTCTCCTCCTCCTTTCCCCCACATTGATTTCTGTCTTCCTTTGTGAAATGTATCAGATACACATGTATGCATGCACTCCTGTTGCTTATTCCATTTTATCTCCTAGATCATCAGAGAGTAATTAACAAGATGCCAAAGAGCCTGGCAATTCAAAGAACAAAAGCATGAACTGATTATTAAGCAAAACCTCTTGCAATAATTTGCAAGATAAATAAGATGTCTTAGTTTGAGTCTAAAATTTCAAAAAATATTTGTCAAAGAAGAGTATTTGTGGTAGTAAAATGTTTCTTAAATGAAACTTATTTCTCCCCCATAACTTCTACTATAGATATCTCCCAAGGAAAACCAGCAATTCCATTGATTAAACATTGCCATCTAATTAATTTTGCTCTCTTCCTGTGCTCAGTTTTGTCCTCTTCTGAGTGGCACTTCATCCTTCATAATGCTGCTCTAAACATTTCTGAAAGATGGTGAAGAGTTATAAATAACAATCCATAAACCTTTCACCAGGGAGTCTAAGCATACATCATAAACAGTGTGGTAATTCAGCTTTCAGGAGAGATACTAAATTGTGTAATCACTATTAAAGACCGTGCACTCAATAAATAAATGGCTCCAAGTTTATAGGAGGAAATATCTCATGAAGATGTGGGCAGAGCTCTCCTCTCAGTAGGGAACTTAAGCATATGCACAAAGCACATGCTTTTATTTTTTATCTCTCTATCTTTCATAACTAAATGTCAAATCACAGAGATACTGCTTACTTTTAAGATTAGGACTAAAATAGGCTACAGTGTGTACTTTTATGCTGCTATAACAAGGAGATTCAAAATCAGTTGTAAAGTTAATTTTAATGCCATAGTATTCAAACGCAGCTGGTGTTCCTGTACTCAGCCATTTCGATGAATGGATTTCACTCTTCTTCAGTAATAAGCCTTTTAATGTGCTGGGATTTTAGAGTTGGGAAGCATATAGGAAGAAAATCAATTTATATTAACATTCCAGGCTTTTCTGAAGTCTCTTTTGGCACACCAAACAGCTTCTACTGATCCTGTACTAACAGCCATCCTGTGGAATGGGATTTCCCAAGTCTCCCTCCAGGTCCCTGAGTCCCCAGTGTGGCTGGAGAGGAGGTGACTGCATGGATTTACACACAGTGAGGGGCTGCTGCTCCACATTGCTCCTTCCATTTGTGCACCTGCAGTCTCCTCCTTTCTCTTCCTTTGTTTTCAAGCTCTTGGGCATGCTGCTCTTGGTTTTCATGCTGCTGCTTTCAATTCTTTTTCGTTCTTTCATGTGTGGGGGCAACCTTCTGAAGTCCATCTGAGTTGGTGTCCAGCTCACTGATATCCCACTGAAGTTTATACCACCACATACAGCACTTTCTTTGCATGCTGCTTCATTCACACTAACAAACTGCCTTTGTGGAGTGAGAGCAAGGGAAAAGTTAAGTTCTGAGGAAAAGCAAAAGAGAATTAATGAGCAAATTAATAAGCAAAATTAACTAATTAATGGGAATTAGTCACCAAATTTCTCAAATAGTAGGAGGAAGGTGACAAAGATTAAACATATGATCCAAACTTTTACATCAGTATATTTCAGTGTATTATATTTACATCACATACAGATTGTGCCTTCTGTCATGGTGCTTTTTGATCATCAGTCATTCCAGGTGTTTTTGTCTGTTTTGTTGGGGGGTTTTTTTGTGAGTTTGTTGCTTTGTTTCTGTTGGTTATTAGTATGATGCAAGTAAAATTATGACTTCCTGCAAAAGGAAACACACAGAGAAGTTAAAAACTGTGACTCTTATTAGCTGGATATGAGGGAACAGGTCTCAGAGGCCAGGATGCTTGGGGCCTTTTTCACAACTTTGCTGCTTGTAGGAAGGTGGGAGCAATGGTTTGCATGATACAGCTTTTTTCTCCTTCCCCACCACTTCAGTGATGCTCACTTATCACTGGAATCTGCCTTCCTCTTCCAGCCCTGTGCTCTCCCTTGCTGACACAACCAACTCTCTGTAATTCCCATGCCAATAACATATGGTGGGGCTTTTTGTGGTGAAGTGTACCCTAGAATTAAGGTGATAAAGTCCAACTCACTTTCTTGGTAGTGATGGGCAGGTGCATTCTTGAACATGCTTGACCACCTCAGTAAACAACACCACAGCACATTTCTGGACATGGTTAAATTTTAGTGCTGCCAGACTGAAACAACTACCAGAGAGAAGCAAAATGAGCAGAAGTGGTTTGGGGTTGATAAGGACTGAGATACCTTGAAAAAGTTGGGATGAAGTCAAAAATATTAACTGCAAAAGGCATGAGAATAGCATAGCATAGCATAGAATAGAATGAAAATGAGCATCAAAACCAGAACTGGAAATGTGGCTGTAGTCAAGCATGAAGCAACCTTCTCTTGAAGATTGTGCTTGTGTTTATTACAAAATATAGATAAAGACTTGGTTGCTTTTCTGATAAGATAGCATAAAATTATTTCAGTGTATTCAATATACTTGAAATGTCTCAGACAATTCACTTTGTTTAACAGTCTTTGTTTAAGAGTGAGAGAGAATAATTTGCTGTAAGCAGTATTAATTTTTGCTCAGTTCATCTGTCTTCAGGTAGCTGCTTTGCAGGATCAATCTGCCACCTTGTGCAGTGTTTCAGCAGACAGGTTTGTTTGTCAGGTGTTACTGCCAAAGCAAATCTGTGCTTTAGCTCATGTACCATTGTCAGCCTTGCTGTGGGTAACTTTGTGTTAACACTGCTCTCCACGTGCTGTCCTTTACCAGCTCTGGTGTGTTCTCTGTGTCTGCAGCCCTCCCAGTAACAGGACAGGTACCGTGCTGCCTGCCCTGCTGGTTCAGTAGCTGTGCTTGGTGCAGCACTTCTGGCCTGTTGATCTGTTGTATCTCCATTTTTTAAATATCATTGGCTGTACCTGACAGAAAGGAGAGGGAATGCTGATTCTTGCTATCTTTCCAGTTTGCCTTTTCACGCTGCAGTGCAGCATTTTAAGTGATTGATTCATGCAGAACACTGCTGATATGCTGCAGCCAGTTCACTTGATGTTTCCTCATGGGTTTGATTGGCAAGGTAGGAAAGTCCTGGCTGCCCAGGGCTAACAGAAGGAGAAAGCAACTCTATATGCAAATGAATAAATTCAAATGTCCCTTTTCCTATGCTTTGTTACATTTTTCTCTTGCCCTCCCACCTTTGGAATTTCAGTCAGTGCATTAAAAAAGCAAACAAAATAAAAACTGAGTGCCTGCAAGGCATTAGGTTTTTGTGTGATATAGCATATGCATGGATATTTTCTTTAATAATGACTTTAGGAAGTTGCATGTGCCTTGGACTGTGTTTATCTTTCCCACCACCTGTTTAGTGGCAGAACTGTGTGAGTGTGGGTGCCCCCAGCTCTCTGTGGATGTGGGGCACATGAGCTGTGCACAAGCACAATTCCCGCAGGGCATCCTAGGCTCGTGGAACCACATCAAGGAGAACACAACCCTTGCCATGAGCAACCCAACATGTAGTAACACAAGTCTCTGTCCCTGCTGGCATTCGGAAGCCAAGTAACCAGCAAGACTCAAGGTGGACCCCTGTAGGAATAAGGAAATCTATTCATTGAGGGCAGAATTGTGATCCTATATATTTCGGGAAATGCAATCTATAAGCCTAATTTTGTAGTATTTTATCATAAACAGGCTTGGGTAAACTAATTAATCTCTGCAAGGATGACTGGGGGCTCCTGAGATATATATATTCTTTCCACATGCTGTTGCATGGAGATAATGTTCAGGGTCTGTCTTGCTCAACAGATACAGATGGGTATTTTGGGGCATCACTTATGTTTGGCTTTGGTTTTTTGGGAATTATTTATCATTGAAAGTAGAATACTGGTACAAGAGATATAGGCCTGACTTTTCTGGCTCCACTTTGTTTTCAAAACAAATAAGTTGAGGGAAGTATAGTAAATATGTCCTTTTCTAAAAGTTTACATTAAAAGATAATTCTACATTTTCTGAAGCTGCATTCAGTATGTTGTTGTATCTTTATCAAAATGCCATTAAATTGACACTTAGCCATCTATGGATTAATAACTAAATGAGTAAAACTATATGGACTGTATTGACTATTTACCTTTACTAGTTATTTCTGTGGTATTTAATAAAATCTACAACGTAATGGCCAGTGATGAAATGAGCAGTATTGCTGAAAAGCTTTTCATCTCTCTTCTGACTGCTGACAGTCTGAACCTTTTCATTACTGTGTGATGGGATGTGTGTTCACCTCAAAGACTGCAAATAATTGTGATAGCTATAATTTTCCTTTTTGTTTTTCTGGATTTTTGTGGTTAGGGGGTTTTTGCATCAATTTAAAGGGGAATTATTTTCACTGTATTGGATACATAGATTTGCAGCTGAATATTGGTGAGAAAAATGAAAAAAAATAATTAAGAAGAACTTACTGTTTTTTGCCATCTTTTTTATGTTCTAGTAACAGTAAGTGTCAGGTTCAAAACTTCATCCAGAGCACAGAGAAGGTAAAGGCAGTGAGGGGGCTTGATCTAAAAGCTGTAGAAACAACAAACATTGAATCAAACACAGCATGACAATCTTACCATGTTTTTTCATCCAAGGTAATAATCCTTGCTTGTCTGGATCATGTTTAACAAGTGTCTGGGGAGGATAAAACACTGGTGTTGTCCTGGGTGGATGGGAAGGAAGCTCCCAGAGACTGAACATCAGGACATTCATGCTGGAGACAGAGGGAAAGTTTACAGCTGAAAAAAACCCTTGAAATTAACTGTAGTCAGTATGAGAGTTGCTGCTTGTATTTTGTACTTGAAAGAATGGTTCTGTACCCAGCAATCTGTTGTTTTTAACTACTGTGTTGAGCCTAATAGATTTTAATGCTCCTTTTAAACCTTGCGTCCTTAAACCTCTGAAGTTAAGCAACTGTAATGCTTTGCTATTAAAGGCAGTTTTACATAAAATATTTTGTGCTTCTGTAATACAGAATTAAGAAATGCCTTACAACCAAAAGGATTTAAAGATATGTGGGAAAGTATTTTGAAATGTAATAAATGCCTGTAATTTCTTGCACTTTCAGGTTTTTTACACAGATGTAAGAAGTAGAAGTGAGAGGTCATGAGCTTTCTGTCACGTAAAGCTGGTGACCATGACTTGGTGAAAAAAAAATGCAGAATAATAATAATAATTAACATGTCACCTAATATGCCATATTTGAATTGTTCAAGATGGTAAGATGATTTATATACTCATTAAAAGACATTCTAAAAGTAGGTGAAAGGGCAAATGATTTCTGGAAATGGGAATTAATGCACAGAAAAAAAACTGATGTGGAGGAGAATTTATCTGTCTCTTATTCCTTGGAAATTTACTCTATAACTTGATAGTGATATCTATAACTTGTGGTAGTTCTTATAAATCACTGAACTTTAAATAGTAGTAAAATACGATATTTCAATCTATTTCTGCTTGTTTTATTATTTATTGATGTATCACCATTTGTCTTTGGGTATTAAAACCTTGAGTAACTTTCAGGTGGGAGCTGGTAAGGAGCCATAAATACCTTTATATGCCTTTTCTCTAAAGGTTGGCATTTATGTTAGTAAGAACATAACCTGCAGTTCCATGGGCATTAATGGCTGTGGTGTTGGAAGACACGTGCCAGTCCAGTACTATCCTGCCTAGCAGGATTTTCTCTGCTATGACTCTGCATAATTGGATACATGAGATCTACTCAATAATGCTAAGTGTAATGAGTTATCAGGCTTGTTAGCACCTATCATTGTTATTGTTAAAGGGTACCTTTAGTGGTTTGTGCAATGAATAGATATGGTCTTAGTTCCTGGAAAAGTTATTAAGACTTAAAAAAATCATCCAAGATCAGAGACTGCACTATTATTCTTTCTCCAGGTACTCAATTAACTTTAACCTGAGGTTCCAAAACATGCAGTTTGTACAATAAAATTGTACCAAAAAGCTTCTAGTTTGGCTCTGAGACTCTAAAATTAGGTCTTTGCATTATTTTTGTGTATTGCAAATCTGGCATGATCCAAACACCCTTCTTCACAAATCTCTCCACATCTTGCTTTTCAGTGCTTTGGAGAAACCACTGAACAACCCTGCCCTCTCTTTTTGTTCAAATCCTGCCCTACTTCATGCTCTAGAATCTTATTTATGTGTGATGGAGCAGCAGGACCACAAGCAAGCCCTGTGTAAATGAAGGCAGGCTGACTGGGCAGAACTGAGCATATGGGAAAGCATTTTCTGCAGGTCAGTTCTCTCTGTGTAGCCAGGTAATATGGAAGCTGTCAGTCCACTACTGTGAAATCTGTTGGGAAACATGGGATGGGCCAAGAAGAGCAGAGCCTGAAGGGGGAAAAAAGGGAAAACGTCTTTAATGGGAAAGTTTGAAGTCTAAAGCTGCTCAAACTGAACACAGTCAGTACACTGAATGGAGTTTTGTGAATTGGGAGAGGAGTGTTTCTTCTGCGCTAAGAAAAGGCATGTGGCAAAATGTGTTCTCAAGACTGGAGGAACGGAAGGAAAACACGAGTGTACCACTTGATTGTAGAAAACAAGAAGAGTTCAAAGAAGGGTACTGAAAGAGAAACACTATTCCTGCTCTCAAAAAATACAAATACCCATAGAGGATAGAAATAGAGGCCGTTACTTCCTGTGGGAGAATGGCTTTATTGGAGAATATCACTATTATTAGAGAAGATTATGTGGAGGATATTGACTAGATGATTCAGAAGTGGGTAACCAAATGAACTATTGTCCCAGACCTTGAGGACATATAGCACAAGGTGATTTTAAAAAGGTAATGAACAGATTTTAGTTTCTGTGTTGCTGGAAAATAATAGAAAAAGATATAGTTATTTATACTGATGAAGCTTCCAAGATGCAAACAAAAATAACACCATAAATAAGATCTGCTAAATGTTAAAACTGTAGCAGTTTCTAGAACTGCAGTATGGAAAATCCATGTCAGGTCAGTTGAAATGGATATGTGACTTTACACCCTAAACCAACCCAGAAAGTCTGCTATATCCACAGATATATCACAATCTGCTGTGGTGCATTGGGAAAGATAGAAAGATATAATACATCCTGTAGCACTCATTTCAGAAGAAGCATGCCTTTCTGTATCCAGTAAAGAAAAAACATGGCAACTGTGCAATCTCTTGAGAAACTGCTGTCTTGTTTGTAAGGGAAACCTTCTATTATAGATATACTTCTAAAAAAAGAAGGTACTGCGAAGAAAAAGAATGCAAAATGTATGAGGTTAAATTTGTTCTTGTCAAACATATGGCATGCAAGTAGAAACATGACAAGCAAGAGTAGTGATGCTTCTGACTGTCCAGGAACTTCCCCTTAGGGCACAAGCACAGCACTGTGTCATATTTGGAGGGAATCCCTCTGAGGTTCCTGTGGGGAACAGTGATGTATGCTAGACTGCAGAACCTGGCCATTTGTTTGCTGTCAGCCTTGTTTGTGCCGTGTTAACACCATGTCCCAGGAGAAGGACAAAGGGGACAGCTGCTCCTCTGCCGTGGTCTGGCTGTGCCACCTCTGGGCTTCACGGAGCCTTGGGCTGGGAGAGGGGCAAGATGCTAACTTGGAGAGAGCTGGACACAGAGGGAAGATGATCAAGGCGGGAGAGCAGGAGACTTCAGAGAGGGTCAGAGGATGATGTTATGCTAGCCAGCCTCAGAAGTGAAGACATTATGTCCTGTACATCCACAGAAATAATTTCTCAGTCTGCTAAGCTCAGGAAGTCTGAAAGTTACTGAAGTACAAAGGAAAACCTGAGAAAAAGTCCTGCCCTTCACAGGCACAGTGGGTGTAAGATCTTTGGTTTTGAACCGTGTTCTGTTTTCCCCTGGGAGAAATAATTTTTCTCAGTGTGCAATTGCACACTGTAGTTGGCTGTTTTTGTGCTCAATAAAAACCTTACTGTAGCACTGCAAGCAGGAATTGCCTCAAAGAAAGAGGTGGCAGGGAGTCCCCCCCTTCCACAGCAGATGCATGGCTAAGGGTCAGCTACGGTCTTTCCCTCTGCTGCTGGACTTGGAGTGTGCAAATACTGGTTTGGAAACCAACTGGGTTTATTACTTTGGTTGTTGTTGCAGAGTTCAAGTTTCACCTTCTGTCTTTGTTTTGGGAAGCCAAAACTTTGCAAAATGGCGGCTTGAGGGTTATGTGCATGTCTTTTCAGAAAATTGAATGGTTTAATAAACATATAATTTCCAGCTAGGAGCTCACCAAAAAGTCAAAACCTGACAAGAGAAATGAAGACCTTGAATTCACTGATAAGCTTTCCAATATTTCATGTCTAATTTACTTTGTGAACCAAGATCATCAAAGTTGCCCAAGATGCACTTCTCCTCAGACAAATGATCCTGTGGCTCCTAATCATTAGCAGGCAGATGGCAGGCGATCAAGATTTCATTATCAAAACACCAATTTTCTTTTGAGGTGAATAGATGACCATCTGTTCCTAACAATGTACCTAAGGAAGCCTACAACTCTGGCTTGGTTGATTACAAAATATAATAAGAACCTTTTCTTAATATACATATTACATTCAATATATGTTAATAAAATTTTGCTAGCATTTTCAAAGAGTTGAGGAAAAACTAAATATCAAGTGGATCTTATCTTAAAGATGTTAATTTTGGGACATCTGAAGAAAACGTTGTTTCTGTGTTTTTCCTGTTGAGCTTAGACGCCTCTTTGCTACAACAGGGGTAGGATACAAAACATGAAAAGGCTGCTGAATTTTTCATTTATAGGAGTACTGGATATTTCAGTTCTGAATTTTGAAACCTTTCCTTACTTTGGAAGAAACTTTAATTTCCTTGTCACAAAGTTCTGTCTGATAGTGAATTGACTGACTCTAATTTAAATACCTGAAGTACAAATTTCTGCAGCTTACAGGTGTGTGGTAGAGTTTGGTCTTTGCAAGTTTGGGAAAAGGAAATGCATTTCTTATTTAATTTCTTTTTAAAGAACTGAAGAATAAGTAATTAAATCCACCTGTGTTAATTATGCCTTTTAAACAAGCTGTCAGTAAATCTAACTATGGGGAGGAAAAGAAGCCTTTGGTATTGCTTCCCATGAGTTTTGTGACCTTCAGCAGCTGTGCAGAGGAAATGAGCATTCCCACTGCTGACCAGACAAGCGAGACTCAGCCATTATAAATTCTATTAAGCCACCACTTAGATAATCAATATGCATATGCAGATGGGTCATAATTTTAGTATCTCTTGAGTGGTAGGAATGTCACTGGGAGCATGGCAGGGAGTTGGAGTTAAGGAAATAAGACAGAAAACATCTGTATAAACTCCATTAACTACAATTCTCTCATACTAATGAAGTGAAGTTACAAGGAAATAATTGCTGAACAGAAGAAAATGGAAAGAAATTTTAATAACATTTGTATTTTAAAATTAAAAATATTACTGGGTTGATTAAAAGTTGTGTTTCCTTTCCCTTATCTAATCTTTTCAATTTGTATAAAATCTTTTTGTGGTTTTGTGCTTCTCAATGTTTTTATTACCTCCAGTGAAAGTTTTTCCCTTTTTTAGTATATGTAAATTAGTTTAAAAAACCCCTCCAAATACTACACCAAATAACCAAATCCCCCAGATATTTCTGAAATAAGGACCAAATATCTATGCACAAAAAGCAGTGCAATTTGTGTCACCCATCTATGAGCTGGACCAGTGGAAAAGTAGTAATAACAACTTACATGGCTTAGCACAAAATGCAGCTGGCTCTACAAATCAATGTAAGATGGAAACCTTGAGTCACAAATTACTTGGAAACGTGAAATAAAATCATGTATCTATAGTCAGCCACTTAACTGACTTTATAATGACTCCCATATGTGCAGGTGGTTAGGACTTGGCAGCAAGTAGTACTTATATGATTGTCTTGGTGATGGAACCAGGGTTTGTCTACCAAAATTCACTACAGCTACGCTATTTTAAAAACTTGAGGGTATGAAAAAGCTATTTCCTAGGGAACATTTGAAATTCCCATGTCTGCCTTCTAAAAAAAAAAAAAAATATATATATATATATGTATATAAAATTACTTTATGGGTCAAATAAATATTAGAGGCAAAACCCCAAATTCTTTATTTTGATCAATGTTCCTTGTCGTAAGTCCTAAATCACTGGGTCAGAGCAAAATGAGAAAGTAAGTAAGGAAAGGGAGTAAGTCAGATTTGCTGAGTGAACTTGCTTAGTCAGTCTGTGTGATGTTGATGAAGTGGGTGTGACCGTTAATTCTTCGTTTGTGATTTTCTTGTTTTCTTGTTCGCAAAGAGCTTTGTCGGTGATTGTTGCCTCAGGCAGTGCCTGGGAAAAGGGAACTTCATTGGGTTGGAGAAAACATGCCAGGCTGGGTTTGCCTTTCTTCTGCAGAGTTATTCTCTTGGCATGTGACACATGTAGAGCATCCAGGTTCATTTTACATTGTGTACAGCAATTAGAATCTAAACACATTATGCTTTCGGTAAGGAGAGAATAACATTTATTAATATTTTGCTAAGGTTGGGTGAAGCTTGCAGACAGAGAACTATGAGCGGCTTTTCATCTACCTTGTTGGTAGCTAGTTTGCAGTGTTTAGCAGTGAATTCTTGCTCATCAAAATTTGTCTGCGCTGTCATCGCTGCCATGTTGCCATCAACAGGAGCTGTGTGTCCTCCAGGTTGATTTCAAGTAACTCACACCTGAGATGGGAGATGTGTTGGTTTAAAGCACTGTCTGCAGCCCTGTGTCATGTCAATCCATGATGCATCCTCAGCTGCTGGAGGTGCTGCTCCTGGTTCTCCCCACAGTGACTTATTGCTCCATATTCTCTGCACTGTAAAAGGAACAGAACTGGCTAAACTCAGCAGAGAGGGAGAAATAAGGGACAATTTTCTTTTCAAATGATTCATTAGTAATTGTTTCCCCGTGTAAGCATCTCAGGGTGTCTTGACAGTAGAACTGACAAGCAGCTTACCTGCAAAAGAGAGATTGTCATCAGCTTTGCCAGGTGGAGTAAGCTAAAAGTGACAGTTCCCTCAGCTGCCAGCGCCAGATATTGTTATTCAGTAGCAAATTAGTTTAAAAATGCAGATGAAATTCTGCCTTTGCCAGCTTTAAAATAAATCATATACAATATTAACTCACAAGAGACAGAAATAATTCATTTGAAATCTGGTTTGCATTTCTGTGTAGAACTTCATACATTTTCTTATCAAAGGTTGCCTTGCTGTCTAATAAGTCAGCTAATTTTGAAATAAAGGCTGAGCTTCAGGTGAATTACAATGATCAAGGGCTTTAGAGTGCTTTAAGGCTTTAGTGAGCAATAAGATTGTACCAGAAAGCTTGAGTAATACTCTGAAATTCAGGAAGTTGGCAATTTCAGTGACACATTAGATAGTGCTAGCACAGTATGTGAAGTGCACGATGTGTGTTAGGAATGCTGTCCTCGTACTCAAGGCCATGGCAATCTGGGAGCACTTCTATTTAGATTTCTGCAAATGAAAATCTTATTATATTTCCATCTGATATGCATAGTAAAATTTTGTCGACAGTCCTAGTTGGCTAGTTACTCTAGATTAAATCTAAATTTTATTCTGATCAGTTTTACCCAAGTTGGGCTAAAGCTCTAAATATTTTCCCTAGGTCCTATTTTTATAAAAGGTTCAAATTTTCTGATTTTTCTAAATATGTGAAATAGAAGAATGAAGCAATTGTATTGAGGTAACCTGTCTTAGAGATTGTAATAATTACTCAAAAGACTGATGAACTAGAAAAGCCAAATGCTCCCTGTGAGGTGGAGTCATCACTAAGTGTCACTGGGAATTTGAAACAGAGCAGTGGGAAGTGCCAGAAAGGATAGAGATAGACATTTTTCTCTTTACTGGAACAATAGTCTAATTATTTGGAAATCACACAGGAAAAACTCTTATTTACATTTCCCTGAAATTTTTGGAGCAAGAGATAGGTATCAAGCTAAGTAGTTTGCTTTGAGTTCCTTAAACCTCACAGAAAACAGCAAATGAAATCTAACATCACAGACACCTGATTCATATCTGTTTGTCAAGATTCCTTTGCATCCTTTTGGTCATGCATTTAACATAAAGATTTCTCAGTACTTCTTCACTTACTAGGCAAAAAATGATCTGTTTCTTTTCAGAAAACCCTTTTGTTTCAGGCAGACTTCTGTACTTTCAAATACAAAGTTTTCAATTCCTTTAAATTTGAATTCCTAAACTGCACTGGCAAGTATTTCTTTGCTTCTACTATCTCACAGTTTGGCCAGGAACTTCACCTGAGGATCTGTTTATTCTGGGGTTTTTTTTAATGTAATTTGGCATTTCCTGCATAAATATGGATAATATTTAGATTAAAAACCATGTTTTCTTTTTTACCATAATGCTGGTATATAATTTGATTTTTTAGATTGCCATATTCTGTATATTAGGGACACTTCTAAATATGACCTTATAATTAAAGAATAGATTGGAGCTGGGATACAGCTACCTACTAGAGATATGAAAATTATATACTGGAAGAGTTTGCAACCTTACTTCATTAAACATCACATCTGCATGGGCTAGAATTAAGAGATAATGCCCCCTCCAGGAATTACTCAATTGGGAGACTTAACACAATTTCGAATTATCCTAGAACTGAAGAACTTAGGGACTAATACCCTAGATGTAATTAGTATGATCATAAATTAAAATATTCTAGCTCTTCAGATGTAAAAAGTCAGGCAAAAGTATTAGTGGGAATGCATATTCAAGCGATGCAATAATCCTTATCCTTGTGTACAGATTGGATGTAACAAGACCAAAAGAAATGAATGGACATCACTCCTTAAGGTTTCTTTGTGATTTGTAATTTTATGGTCTAGCGACTTGGGGGAAGAAGTGGAAAATGATTTTAAGTGGACCATTGGAGAAAATTTTAAATTATGTTTTGCTTTTTCAAATTTCTTTCGGCAAAGATGTTGTCAAATACTCTGTTAAGTATTTGAAACAAGTAAATAATTTAAGTGATCAGCAACACAGAAGAAATATTTTTCAAGTTTTCTTGCAGAATTTGACTGTGATTTTCTTGAAGAGAATCTTTAGTTCTTGGAAACCAAACTGGTTAAAAGGGGCCCAAGTGTTTTGGTCATTTCAATGTCCTTGAAAGCTTTTAAATATGCCTTTTTTCTTTTAATTAGTACTGATTTTTTTCTTTTTGTTTCAAAATCAATACCATAAATCTGAAATACATTAACGGTATCAATGTAATGATGAAATTAATAAAGCATTCTAAATTGAAATGCAAATATGTAAAAAATGTGAAACAAATAGGTTTTTTGTGTTCTTGGTAAAAAAAAAAAAGTATTGTTGAGTTGGAAGGGGTGCTAGGCTGCACCCATTGATTTTAGAGTCTAAACATGCTGAAAACTGACCAAACAGCTTTGAATTCCTTATTAATATTGAGCTTCTTATTTTAGATGGATTTTTTTCTCACTGAAGTGTATGTTTTCTTTGCATTTTCCACAGCTTTCTTTTGGCACATTTTGTGAAAATTATCTTTAAATCAACTGGCTACCTTCTGTGTGGATAAGGTACAATTGCTATAGGTAGGAGTGGTTTTTGTTGCTGGTGTCCATTAGCACCTCCAAAAATACCATGTAATGGATTCTGCAATAGCACAGGATCAGCAAGGAAAATAAACCCCAGGGAAATGTTTATAATCTGATTTCTGAAAAGCAACCATAAACTTTTCAATCTGTGTACTGCAGTTTTCCTTGCATTATATATAGTGTGCTGAAATCTGCTTTCTAGGGTTTCCCAGCTGATGATTTTTATTCACACCCCCCTCCCCTTTCATTTCTTTAATTCACAACAGACACTGATCAGTTATTGAAATGTTGGAAATAAGACATTTTATGTAATACCTCAGTATGAAGGACTTAAATGTACCTCAGCAAAGATTCCTGAAGTGTAATACAATCTGTTAGGTCTTTTTTGCAGCCATTTTTTAGTCTCTTAAATGGTGTTATGTAGCTCTGATTTTATTAATTTATTTTTTATTATTATTTTCAGGAAACCTTTGCTGCTGAAAAAAAAAGACATCTGCTTCTGCCCATGTCCTGCAGAAATTGGGATGTACTTAACAAGATGTACTCCAAATGCTTAATGCAAAATATTTGTGTCTTTAAGATGCAGGGCACTCCAGTGCCATGGCTCAATGACTGCCAAGGGGGACCTTTCCATGGCTATGGGGATCCCTGGATGTGGGAGTGCCTTCACCTGAGGGTGGCTCATGTTCCCACCATGGCAGTGCCTCTGATGCCTTGGGAAGGCTGACCTGGAACAGAGACTGGACAGAGCTAAGAGAATAAAGTAGATATTTATTGAAAGGCCTTTAGGATACACCTCAGGCAGGACAAGAGCCTGGCCAGGGCTACACCCGGGGTGGGCTGAAAATGGTCTCAAAATGGACCATTAGTCACAAGGTCACGCTTTAATGAGTTTTTGTCCATTTGCATATTGGGGTTTAATTGTCCAATTACAGCTTTGGGTTGTGAAGTCCCATCCTTCTTGTTTTCTCTCTTTAGTCCACTGTTGTTTATGCTTTTGGGCCTGAAAACTTGAAACCTTTGTCCTTGGTCTCCAGCAGAAGAAGGATTAGTTTTGTCTACCTACTCTGTGAAGAGAGCTGACTGACACTTAATATGAGGCTCAGAACTGCACCCCTAGGCAGCACAGAATCTGAAAACGCATGGAAGCTGAAACTTAAGGCATCACCTGGTGCCAAGGACAGGGCTGGAACCCTCTTCAGGGGCAGCTGCCACGGCTGTGCTCCTCCTGCTCTGTTGCGGCTTCAAGGCACAAGGGTTGTGAAAGCAATCCCCAGTAGGAAGAGACAGCTGAGCTGCTGTTGTGCATTCCCTCCCTTCTGTCTCTTGTTTTGCTCCTTCTCTGTTGTTTTATTTGGCACATGCAGCACTGAAGCACACAGAGTACATTATCAGGCCAGGCATGATTGCACCAGGTACTGGTGTGGGAATAGCAGTTGCTGTTGCAAACATCAAACATCTGTTCCTGGCCCTTCCAGGGATGGAGCATCCCAGATGTGCACCACGATAATTTGCTCTGCTGTATTGTTTCCTGCATCTGAACACTGGGATAGGGTTCTATTTTACTTTTACAGTTTCAAAACCAGTCAATATTTTAAAACATTATTGAGAGCTATTGTGATCTTTTTGAAAGTGGCAATATTTTTTCCATTAGTGTTTCTAAGAACCAGTTGGCGTAGTTGTGACAGAATCCAACTTAAGGGACCCTTAGTGCAAGTGATTTAAAATCCACCTTCCTTTGCTAACTTTGGGATGAACTGAAGCAGTATAATCAATACTTTCTTCTCACTATGAATCATTGAGGGCAAATTTTCCAAGCCACGTGTGAGATTTGGGTGCATATATATAATTCCAGGTACAGGCAGTGCTGTGGCAGAAGTTGAGCTCAAGAGTGCTTTGCCTACTTCTTCATGTAAAAATTGTGTTAATTTGGGAACATCACTTAAAACTGGCACTCTTTTCTCTAGCTATGTTCTCACACCCAAGGTCATTACCTCAAAAAATTACTAAATGAAGCCTTAAGGTGCTGTTAATACCAGTTGAAGTCAGTCAAGCTACCCAAGAGTGGAATTTGATCCTAAATACGAAAGTGGACATGTCTTCCTCCTTGTGTTTTACATCTTCTTCCTCCCCAGAACGTTGCTGTCAGGTACTCACAGCAACAGCAACAGCACCACGTAGCAGCAGCTACGGTGAATTTGGAAAAACAGGTTTTAGCAATGACTCTTGTGGCTGTGAACCCATGTTTCAGGGCAGTTCAAGGGGGAATTTGGCCTGGGTAGATGGAGACCCAGTGCATGCAGTGTCCAGCCTGAATTTTGGAGTCTCTTGGTGATTTCCTTCAGAGACCCTGTGTATCTCTGACAGTGACAATGGAATTTGCTGGAAAATTGGGCACTCTTCACCCACTTCCAGGGTGATCTTCTAAGGTGATCTTCCAGGGCAAGCAGTGTAGTCCAACTCCAGTGTTTTATGTTGATATAGGTGGAACACATCCATTCTTCTTTAAGTGCATGAGGAAAAGAACCTCTTTTATGATCCTAAGTTCTGTTTCCATCTTCTTCTTATGAGATCCATGTCTGCCTGAAACAAACCTTAATAATGAGAGATCATCTTCTCTTCTCAGTTTAGACTGTCAAAGGTCGTCTATAATGATAAACAAAAAAGTCTTGCTGAGCATGAAGTAAAAACTGAGTATCTAGGGAAAGAATTTAAGATTCATACATTTGCTATTACTCCATAAAAAGTTATATTTAGTTTTCATTTTTTTCCATTTGTTTTGTTTCCTGTAAGGTGTTTTAAAACTGTTATCCGTGATAAATAAAATATTAGCATTCTCTTTTTATCCTCTTTATTGAAATATTTATAGGTAATCTTACCCTTAGTGAATTTCAATTAAAATTTAATTATCTTTGTGCAACCAAGGCAACCATATTGATTAACATAGCAGGCTGGCATCTTAGTATTTCACTGTAATAGAATCAATATCTTTACAGCAATCCACTTAGTATTGTATGTATTTTGTTATTTATTAAATTGCAGATGTGAGCCTGGTTTAAGTGACAGTGCAGAGTAGTTAAAGTGAGCAGCAAACTGACAGTAACACTGCTGCTCTCTGAGAGTTGCAGGAGAAATCTGAAGCAATTTAGCCACTGTAATTCCTTTGGCCTCAGAGCCTTGGACCCTGGGGTTCTGTGTGGTATGTCTGTAGATTGTGGAGTATGAGACATTAAAATAATTGCAATGGTTGTTAAAACCAGCTCTAAATTGGATCCCAGAAATGTGTAATAAACCTGCTCCACATGAAGCAGCGCTCGCTCAGCTTTTGGTTCTGTAGCTGGTGACTGTGGCCACCAGTCCCAGGGGATGTGGGAAACTCTGGAGCACAAGGATTCCAGTAACTGGAACAGATCTTGTGTGCAGAAATGGTTTAATTAACTCAGTGCATTTATTGACTACAAATTATTTCCCTTCTTCATGACTGCAGAGATGCACACACACACACACACACACACACACACACAGAGACACACGCACAGACATTATAACCTTTGTCAGATGTACCCTGGCACAGTGTGACCTTTAGACAAAGCACTTCAATACATGCCTAGCTAACCACAGGAGTTATCCACATTAACATCAGTGGCTCTGCTAATAAAAATGAAGTCAGACAAGGGGTTGTGTGCTTCTCAAGGCTGAGTTTTAGCTTTGTGTAATGTTCCCTAGTCTAAGTCCTCTAGTGTGCTGTGAGTTCATTCATAGGAGATAATGTGCTGAAAGAATTACAATAGCTGTTGTATTTGCTGGTGGTGCCAGGGACATTCATAGAGCACAGGAAGAGGTTGCATTGTTCCATGCCAACAGTAAATAATTCTGTCTCTTTTAAAAGGAGAAACGTCCCTACTCTGTGACTACTTGCATATGCATAATTGCTTCTAATTTCTAGTTGGTAAAATGGTGTTTAATGAATACTTTAACTACAGAAATCAAAGATAATCCATTTTAATTTGAAAGTATTACTGGAATGCTAATTCACCGTCTACACTATGTGAACAAATAATCATTTCTTATCTTATGAAACCTTTAGGAGAAAGTACTGGAGGATTTAAACAAGAGGAGAAAAATTTCTTGTGCTGCACTGGGAGGAGACTTCAGTATTTTGTCTTGAGCTCTTAAAACTTCAGTTTCATAGCTTTGTGCTCAGCTGGGTTGGTGCAATGGATTGGTTGGTTTAGTGTAACAGAAGCCAGAATTTTTCACATTCATGGGAACCAAGTTTTTAGAACCAAAGTTTGCTAAGCACTAACATAGTTTATTAAAGAACTTCTCCCCTACATTGGCTGTTAGAGTAGTTGTGAACAGTGAGCACTGGCTGTTAGAGTAGTTGTCAACAGTGAGCACAGTGTAAACTCTGGGCTGTAAGCCCACTTTGGGGCATTCAGTTTTTGAGGAAGAGGGGAAGGAAAGAGATTTCTTTAGTCTCCTCTTTTTTTTGGCCTTCATCCACTGGGCTGGGAGGCAGGTGGTGCAAAGAGCTGGGTCAAGCCCTGCTGCACTCCATGAGATCCAGGGACAGGCTCAGATCCAGGGCTCTGGCACTTGGAGATGTTTGCTTTTTCTCACCAGGGCAATCAGTGAGTAACAATCATCAATGACCTTTAATTTCTGATATGAACCCATTAACAGTGGAAAACCCAGCTGTCAAAAATAGCACTGAGTTCTTGAATAAGGTGGTAACTGTAAGGAAGTGGAACAATAATGTTTGCTGGAGAACTTTCTTCTCTCTAATCTCCACTGCACTAATTATCCATCACTGTGCTCTATTTCAGATCCCATTCTGCAGTTCTGATTTAGGTAAGAATCCCGTCAGAACCAAAGCAAGACCTAAAATAATATTTGAAGGCTAAGTCTGAGGCTTAGTTGGCTTAATCTTGAATTTTCCTGTCCCAACTTTTCAGTATTTTTCACTCATGTAGGAGAGGTAGGAAATGTTGGTGTATGGCGGTGTGAGAAAAGGTAAAGTGATTATGGTTTTCTGATGTTCACTGTAAGTGTAATTTAATTTTCTTTGAAAGGAAGTTTTTAACATCTTTTTAAAATCAGTGCTGGTTCATGTTTTGTGTTTCTACTTGAAAGTAACCTTTAAATCAGCAGGCTTTGAATGTGAAGAGCTTCTGTAGCCTATTATGAAAAAAAAAGCATTTTTAAAAATTTAACAGATAGACTTTTCAAAGAGAAGGGGATAGTATCTAAGAGAAGTTATGGTGTGGACTCTTGTTTTCCTGACCATAGTTTCCCTCATAGGAGGAGGAAGGAGGTTTGCAGTGGTCAGGGGATGAGTGATCAGAGTGTGAAACTGACTTTGAGGGCCATCACACACGAATTTTTGTTGTTCTCTGACATCGTGGTTCTCTCTGAATCCACAGTGAAGCTGCAAAACCAGAAGCAGTAAGAGGGGCCATAAGCTTTGGAAGAGGTGGAGGAAAAAAAAGTCAAGAAATAGTAGAAAATCCTGTTGTGTCAGGCATGTCTGTAAGTTTCTGTCATGAGTAATTCAGACAAAGGTGGCCAGGCTGTTGAAAGAATTTGAGATCCAAGATGAACAGGTTTGTCAAGTGTGTGCACAAAACCTTTGGCTGAAGGAGACACTGAGATAGGACTGAGTCTGAATCCATGTGTAAAGTCTGTGGAAAATAATGTTCTGGGATGGGGACTCTATGTTCAGCACTGTCCTCAATGAGCTTTGGATGTACTGAGACATAATTTAGTAACTAGAAGATATTCTGAATAGAGAGCAAGTAGGCAGCATTTTATTTCACATTACCCAGATAATTAAAATGTGGAGTTGAATTATTTTTCATTGCCTGGAAAATCTTAACCAGAAATCAACACAGACAAAAGATGAGTAGCTTTCACCCATCCTTTCTCACAAAAAAAAAAACAAACCAACAACAACAACAAACAAACAAAACAAAGCAACAAACCCCCCCCCCAAAAAATAAAAAAACCAAGTGCATCTCTAAAAAGTGTAACTTTTTATTAGAATTGGATATATTTATAACCATTTTCCTCAGGAAAAAAGCCAAATAAATTTGAATTTTATTTTTTAAATCATGTATTGTCAAAACCCCTATTTCAACTTTCAAATAGACCTGGTTTACTATTTAATTTCATTGATGCTCACAAGAGCACATATAACTGAAGGATGTTCCTACACCTGGGAAACAAAAGCTTAGTTGAAAGCTTGTCCTAGAAACAAAATGTTCAGTAGGTTTGCATAGATTATAGGCCAAATACAGCAACATTAAAAAGTATAGCATTGTCTAGTAACTTGGATAGAAACCTTTGGAAATAGCATTTGGAGCAGGAAAAAAAAATAGGAGTTAAAATAAAAGCTCTCACCAAAATATGCTCGTCGTTCATCAGATTTGCAGTGGCTGGAATCCAGTGTAATGGGGAACAGGATTCTCTGGAGTAAATAAACAATATTTTGATTGCAGTAGCTGCTAAAATGTAAAGTAAAAGTGAGAGTCAAACCCAGTAAATTGCATGTATGTATTGAATTTGATTTCCTTGCTGTTTTATTAATACATATTTAATACCTTAAAATTAATTTAATATTGCTTCAGCTCAAACATTAACACAGCATTTTAAGTTCCTGGCTGCACAGGGCAATGACCATGCTAAAGATCTTTCAGGTGTCTGTTCAAAAGCTGCTTTTCTCAGCAGGGAGAGACTTGGGTGGTTTTAGAGTTGTCAGATGTGCTTTGGAGAAGTGTCATGTTTTATTTTAAGGTATCATCATTAATAATTCTTGAGTTCCACTCAGAAATGAATGTAGAAGGGGGAAGCAGACGTTTTGGTGTTTATCCAGAAAAAGACCTGGTCCTGGTTTGGATGGAAGTCTGGAGTTCCTGCAGCAGACCCTGCTGGGCCTTACCAATTCCAGAGGCATGTCCGCCTATGCCTTTTCAGGGAGATCGTTCTCTAGCAACATGAGAAGAGGCAAAATGACCATTATTCCTTGAAAAAATGCTCTTCAATTCACCTAGCTATTCTTTCTTGTCTCAATATTGTGTCTCTTAATGCCTTATTTCTCCTGTCTCTGTTGGGCTACCCTCTTAAAGCATTTCCAAAGGAGCCAGCTGAGTGAGTAACCATATGTTTCACTTCCCAGCTCAAATGTTTAATTTGCCATCAGTGTTTAGTTTCTCAGATCAGATGCAGTATGTAATCAAGCAGGAGTTCTGTAACAGTAATATTGCTTGCTCAGAGAAGGGGGACTCACAAATTCTGGATAACTGTGGAATTCTGAGTGTGCTTTCTGTATCAGTCATGCCATGTTGAGCTGAAGTAGGTGCTCCTGTGGAAGAGAAAAAGCCAGGGAAACCTTTCAGCCACACTAATGGAAGTCATTGCTTGGCAGGCAAGTCTCTGATCCTTCCACAGCTGCCACTTTTTCCAGCAGGGAGGGCAGAGGGGACGATGTTCCTGGTGGAGATGCAGCGCTTGTCCCACGTCACTGAGTGAAGTGGTTTGGCCTCTATGCCTGCCACAACTTCTGTGGGAACAAATAATTGTTATAGGATTGGGCTTAGTATTAATAATTGTAATGATGTGCTTATGCCTCCATATGGGATGCATTGTGCTTAAAGAGTGGAAAACTGAAGAAATATTTCACTATATTCAGCTCATGGCTACAGAGGATGGATCCAGCAGTCCCTCCTTGAAAGAAACACGTGCAAAATCATTTCATTTTGCCTTGTGGATGACAGGTCTGCACAGAATGAGCTGTCAAGGGCAGAAACTTCATAAAGTGCTCTGAACTGCTTGCAATTACCTGACCGTATTCTACCATTAATTATGCTCTCAGGTCACTGTAGCACCGAATGAAGTGAAAATAAAAAAACCAGAATGAAATATTAAGCTTTCTTCATGTAACTTTTTTTTTTATCAAATCTATACTTGTGCAGAAATAATAACTGGAATTAAACAAGTGGTTATTGGGAGCTCTACTTACTTCCTACAAATAAACACACAACTTCAGTTGTAGCTTTACAGAGGCTCAAGCTGTAAAATGTAAAACATGGAGACTTACCAAAACCTCAAAAAAGTTTTTTACGTACCTTGTCCTGGCCTTTTGCAAGGTAATTGCCACTGAGCATGTGGCATGAGTTATGTGGCCATATCATTCGGGTTTCTCAGAGCTGTATTTTATTTCTGCAGTGCTTCACCTGCTTTTTCCACTGACTCTCTACATCAAACAATTAAACACTTAAAGTTGCAGTGTTTACAACAGCTGAACAAACCTTTTTGGAGTAATTCAAAATAGAAATAAAGTGAAAATAGGCTGATTTATTGGAGAACAGAAATTCAGAAATGTACTCTAGGTGTTGCTTTCCCTTTCCTGAAGCAGAACCTGAAATCACCGTCACAGTTCCTTCCACCTTGATGGACCACTTCAGATCATTTTCACTGACCTTTTTTGTTCTATCCTCTGAAATCATAAGATTGAAGGAGCAATAAACAGTGGATTTTGTGGAACCACCTATTTATTTGCTTCAGAATGAAAATGATCCTGAGACCCTTTTTGAACTCTTGGAAAGTTGAATGTATCACAAAGAATAATATTTCCATTCTGTTTATTTTATTTTTTTTGAAATCTATCAAAAAGGACAAGTGGAATATATCTGAAGGGGCTTGTAGCAGAAACACGAATAAATGCTGTGGCCTCTTTGACTTCCCTCCAGATGTTTGGGTCTCTAGATATTTTGCCACTTTTTAAGAAAGATCAAAGGAGATTCAGAGAATAAGATCGTCCCCTGCTAATTTTAATTAACAATCCTTTTGCTCTTCTTTATTCTTGAAAGCCTCTTGAAATTTTCATAACTTTTGCTTTGTACAGAACAGATGGTGGAATAAATAATTTGGTGTTCTGATTTGGTTTTTTTTAATGGTGTTCAAGTTCAGTTCAACATTTCTGTGTATTTCCTTAGCAACTGCTGTAACAAATACATGCAATATTTGGAGGGTTTGCTGCCATTCTTGTTGGTTTAGATAACTTCTCCAGTACCTAATGCATGAAATCATATTTCTGCCCACTTACATCTAAAAAACAGATATAATAAAACACATCAGATTTACTGATCTGACCTCCTCATTTGCACATTTGTATTTATTGTTCTGAGGGTGTGAATCCCTCAGTGCCATCTTTCCTGATCCTTTAGCAATGGTTGACTACTTTTAAAATTCTGCCTTTGTCTTGACACCTACCAAAAAAAATTTTTTTTAATTTTTCTTTAGTTCTTTTTAGTGCCATCAATAACATTTCTTTGCCTATCCCTTTTTTTCCTAGGAAATTTACAATATATAGTCTTCTTCACTCTTGTGTGCCAAATGCAGACATTTGTTTTAGGTTTGTATCTTCTCACAGGGCATTGTTTGGTTTTGTTTTTCCCACTCTAATACTAAAGGAATGCACAGTATGTTTTTGAATATTGTTTGTGATGTTTTTCATTGTTTCCACAATTTTTCTTTATTACTTCGTTATATTCACAAACCATTACTTTGTTTCAGTAAATTGGCTTTTTTGCACTCTGATCTTTGCATTTCTCCAGTTCGGAAGGGGGAGCGTGGATATAATTCCTGTTGTAAGTAGTTTCTCCTTAATTTATAGTAGCAGACACCATTTCTAAGGGACAAATCAGTTTTTTAGGTTTTTGCTTTTCACCTCAAATGTGTTCTCTGTGCCTTTTTTTGATGTAATCTTTTTCTCACTTCCCCCCCCCATTATTTAAGATATCCCACCTTTGAATATCATCTCCACAGTTTTATTCTTTTTGGGGGTCCTGCTCTTTTCTTCCATTTCTTAAACAGACACAGTACATTTCCTAAATTGTACAGTTTTGACTCTACTTTGATTGCCTTACCAAAAAACCTATTAGTAGGTCTGTGGTTCTTTGTGCAAATTATTTTTGTCATTTTATCCTGGAAGATTGAGGTTGTTTCCTAGTTTATCATTTATAGGCATATTTCTGATATGTAGATATAATAGAAAAATAAATAGGAAATAACTGCTCCATCCACCAAGGTTGACTGCTGCTTATTATTCCTTTGAGAGCCTTTAAATTGCCTTGTTCAATTTCCTTTGAAAATAAATCCCCATAATAAAATTACTGTATATAAGAAAGACATGAGAATACACGCTGCTTTCAGGTAAACACAATGTTTGAGCTTTGTAGACAATGTGAAGGTGATTTAGGTATTCAAGTGATGGAAGGTTTAAGAAAACAACTGTGATTTATTTTCTATAGGAGGTGTCTTGATATCAAACTTGCACTCCTCAGTGCAAAGGAATCTTGATGTGCTTCTCTTTAGGCCAAATGGCAAGAGAGGTATTTTAATCTTCTCAGCATTCTGCATTAAATGACACCATCTTTCATATAAAAAATGGATACATAGATCCTTAAATAATATTTTCTTGTAGGAAACAGTTTGGGACTATGTTCTGCACTCTGCATTAAGTCAAGCTATTTTAGTTATTATTAAGGAAATATTTATATTTATTTTGTGTAAAATTTTATATAAAGGCAATTACCCAAAAAAATGCAAAACACGAGCAAATGAGTGAAAGGGAACAGTGGTGGAAGGACTTGTTAGTTCAGGTGGATTTTTATATTCTCCAAATAATTGCACTCTGATAAGGAGCTGTCAGTCTGAACACAAGATGAACAGAGGTCTCTTCAGTTAGAAACTGTACTTGTTTCCTCCCTTTTAAAAGTGAACATTTTCTTAATTTCTATGCTCAGACTGAAGAATAATCATTCTATTTTGAAGAATAAATCTTTACAGCACAAAGAGAACTGTTTGCCTGTGAAGTTGTTAGGATTCTCATTAGGAGAATCACCTTTTTTGGACTCATCCGCTTGTAAGCCATCCTGGTGGTGGATTTACTAAAGAAAAGTCAGGCCAATGTCTGGTGGAAAAAAAAAAGGACTTTTAATCTAAAGATGTATTAAAGTAAAATTTTAATTAACAGTAACGGATCCTGGTAAACGTGTTTAAATTAAATTCTCAGCCCTTGTTAGATTGTTAGTTTTGCAGCCAAAAAGCCAGGGGGAAGACATTTATTAAGCACCTACTTAAATAGGAATATGGCTAAGACAGACAATGGTTCTTGAGAAAGGGTGAGTTTTTAAGATTGGTTTTATTTTTAGAAATCCTTATTGTCTTTGATATGCAGTATTAATTCTTCTGAAAATGGTTTTCCCTTCCCCTTCTGTCTGGGGAGATCCTGTACCCAGTCACTGAGATCAATAGGCAAACAAATCTGAATGGCTCTAAAGAAATCAGGTAATAAATAAGCTGCAAGTTTACTTTGGAAGTGATCCTGTAATGTTTATTTAAATCCAGCACTGGGAGGACCAGACTGCATCACTTACATTTGTCCAAAGCCCTGTGTTTGTGCAGACCTCTCAAAAGATACATGAACAAGCTCTGGCACAATTTGTGCTTTCATTTAGTCTGAGGGAACAGACTCAAGTATCTAATATCCAATTAGCATATGCAGTTTCTGCAGGTGTAGTGGTGTTAATACCTTGTGTCAGCTAGGCAAGTTTTAAATTAACTTAATTGAGGGACATTTCAGTGACTTGAAGAAAAAACAGGTGATTAAGCACTGGCCAAAAGAGTGAAAAAAAGATGTAGTATCTTTTTCTATTGAAAGCAGAATCACTGTACGTGTGGAAACCACTAGCTCCAAAGATAGCTGGAGCTCCCAGTTGCCTTTTCTGGTCATATCCAGCAAAGAAGCACATGGAACTCTTTCCCTTGTGTTAAAACATCTTACTCTGTATCACAGCTAAAGCAAATTGCATTCTGAATTTGAGAGCATATAAAAGGTTTTGAGAAAAAATTAAAAAATAAACAAAACCCAATAGTTTGTTTGAGGGGTTCTCTTCCCGTAATATCCCAGGTAATGCAAGATCTCCAGTTTCCCCTGTCTTTCCTATTCTGAAAAATATAGTTTTGGAATGCACTCCCTAACCAGTAAAAGCAGCTTTGTTGTATTTAAATCCTTCAGTGCCAACAGGAGTTTCCCATCATGCCTTCTGTCTATTACCTGGAATTAGAGGACAAGTACAGCATTGCTTTTTGTAATAGCTTTTCTCTGCTATACTTGGTCACTGAAAAGTGTTGAACAATGATCAATAACCTATTTTATGTTTAGAAAATTTACATGGAAACATCAAATCTTTTAATAGAAATGGCCTCAATCTTATAAATAATTTAAAAAGAGTAGCAGTCTAGGGAAAGTAATCACCATTTAAAGCTGAACTGAGCTACCTCTGACTGATAAAAATGGTGATTAATTATTTGAGAAAGGTAGCTATATCTAATGCACTCTTCAGAAGTAAGAACCAATAAATGTACATATTGCATAAAGAAAATATATTGAATTATTTCATTAGGTATTTGTCAAGATCATTCAGGTCTCAAAAAAGACTTCAGAAATCAAGAAAAATATATGGTTGCTTCAGTTCTAGCAATGGGCCCCAGTTCTCCTGCTAAACTATAAATTTGCTTTTATTTTTTTCTGTTTTTGACGACAGATCATTTATTCAAGCTCGTGAACATTTTAAATGTTAGAGAGCGACAGTATAACTGTTTAGGATTGCCAGGTGGATAATACACCATATGTCTCAGGCTGGGAGGACCTCTGTGCATGTTCAGTAATCCCTCAGACATTCCAGCTGGTTACTGTCACATGCTCCAACAGAGGCAGCTCCAGACATTGTCCTCCCCGAGGGAAGCTGGAGATTAACTACCAGTATGAAGAAAAGACATTTATTACAGTGCTTCAAACCACCTCAGTCACAGAGGAATGCTGAGAGCCACCACGACTGTTGGGCAACACTTGATTTTAGACTTGGAGTCACTCTCGCATGGGTTCCTGCTCACATTTATTATTCCCATTCCCACTGAACATCTGTGCCAGCAGCAGTTCCAGGATGCTGTTTCACTTTGATGTGTTAAAAATATTTTCAATTGAAAACAAAAAAAATTACAGACTCTTTACGCCATACTGGGGACAGCTGTGTTGACAATGCCCTTCTTATGATGACCAACTAAAAATTGTTTTCTGCTAGAAAACAGTGAAATGCGTTTTTAGAAATCAATTAAATCTGCACCTTGTGATTTGTTCCAGTCCTGTGATAGCCATAAAATTCATACAGTGGAAAAGCAAATTTAAGTTTGTTGTTGCTTCTGTTTGCACTTTATGTTTGCAAATTTTGTCCAAATATTTGGTTTTGCCTAGCAACCTTCAGAAAGGTTGGAAGGGTTGCCCGAGTGACAGGAAACAAGGAATGAGATGTTCTTGCTCACCACTGTAATGGGATGCATGTGTTTTGATCATTTTTTATTCAAGCATCTTTAATATTTCTCTGTGAAATGGAAGTAAATCAATGCACAGACAACCTGGTCTTTTAGTGGACAGTTGAGAAGTGGATTGAGGATTTCCATATTGCCAAAGATAACCCAGATACCCCCACACCTGTGACCGTGGAAATGAATCTGGCTGAGCCCCTGTGTCAGAAGTTGCAGGTGTTTCTGGGACACACAGAGAGGTGACATTTGTTACTATCAAGTTAATATCTCTGGGATGCTCTGTGCTCAATTTTTATATCACTTTTTGAAACTCTCAAGGGGTAAAAAACTTGTAAATTCAGGATGAAGAATGACTTTAGAAGTGCAGGCTTGAATCCTTAATCACTACAGTGGTGTTTAATTATTGTGATTGGGATTGAGTGAGGGAAGGAATTCCTGGTGTAGTCAGATGTGTCCATTTCCCTTTCATGTGTATCCTATATTTTTAATGCAACCTTGTGCATTAAATTGGGATAGAAGTACATAACATTTTCTTACAGCTTTGTGTTCTGCCTCAGTGACAGGGATTATTGGCTGGAAAGTCTCTTTTTTAAAAGAGGGAATGTGTATTTTTTAGGCAGTGCAGTGCATCTAATCAGAAAGTCTCCTAATCCCTTCCAGGCTTGGAGCTCTTCATGCTCCATTGTCCCCTCCATATGGCTTAGTGGGAGATGGATGTGCTATGGCTGAGGGAGGGCGCGGTGAGTGCTGCTCACAACCTTGCGCCAACGATGAGCTGCAGATGATGCTCACCCATCTCTGAAATCAGAGCTCCCCTCTTCCTGGCTGATGGTGCTTGGAAGAATGTTTGCCTCAAGGTTTTTTCAAGCACAGAGGCCCAATCTTAAATTGTTCCTCATGTCGGTTTTTGCCCCTTATTGCAAGCAGAAGATGCAGTGGCTCTATTAGTCATACCGACTGGGGTAGTGAATTTTTTTGTATGAGTTTTATGGTTCAAGTTGCAGCAGTACTAAAAAGGTCCTTGTTGTTGGTTATTTCAGCTTTAGTGGCAACTTTGAGGCAAAGATGAACTCAGAATTGAGTAGCAGGCTGCAATCAGAGAGTTACATTAGAGCTCCCTTCTGCTGAGTTTGCTTCACTTCATGTCTCTGGGAGCTGTCTGTTTTGAACTTGCTGATTCTGTTGCCTCATAAAACCACCATGTGAAATCCAGTGGTTCCTTGTTTGGCCTTGCAGGAGGATTATGTGCCATACAGGACTAGTGCAGCAATTTATAACCTGACACTCGTTCACATTCTTCCTGCAATCCCAGCAGTGCACCATGTCCAGGATCCTGGTCCCAGCTTGAAAAATTGCTGCCAGGCAGCTGACAGGGCAAATAAGTAGGAGTGATGGATAGCTCTTATATTTATAGCCAAGATTATTTATTCTTGTATAAGTTCAGGGTATCATATTCTTCCTTATCCTTGCTTGTGAGGAAATGCAAATGTATTGATTGCATGTCACCTTTAGGTGAGGTTTGGATTCCGGATTTGTCACTGTAATTTCCATTAATCAGTGAAGATGACAAGCCATGCGTGCTCTCAGGAACAGCCAGAACATGGTCTGTGTAGCTGTGAGGCAGATTTAGGGCAAAGAAATTTGGAAAAATCCTATAAATATGTGATCAATTCTTTTGTGTTATATGATGTATTTTTCTATTTAGTATTATTTCTTATGATGTGATTTTAATTGATGTGTTTTAGTCATGTACTTTTAAAAATGTACTCAAGCTAGGACAATCTTTGTCATTCCATATTCAGTACGTTTCTTTATAACCATCTGCATTTTTTCACTGTGCGATACTTCTCCATTTCAGAATACTTCACTGTTCAAAAATTCTTGTTTTCTGGTTCTGTAAGTCAGTATCTTCCTGCAACACATTAGTTCATGTTTTCCTAGATATTTCAAGTTTATAAAGGGTGCCTTGCATTATACTGATATATTAAATTAGTCATTCTTTCCCTATTCTGACATGAATTACTGCCTTGTTTGCCTTTTTTTTGGTTACTAAAAAATTAAAATGATAATTTTAATATTTTCACATTTACCCACAAATCAATTCCCTGATGATGATATTTAATTTAAATGGCCATCAGGAGCTTGCTTCATCTAAAAGAGAGTTTTTTCCTCCCCCTTTAACCTTTACCCCATCTTCAGAGCTTTATTTATCCAGCCTCTGCTGTGATTTAGCCAGACAATTTAAAAGCATTTGCATTGATGCAAATGGGACTTAGAGAGGTTTCCTATTATTGAACTGAAGTAGCATGGATCTAGGAATGATTTAGCAGGTGAGCAGTGGTGGTGCAAGGGTGGACATTCAGCCCAGGTGGATGGTTCCAATAAAGTCAGGCACAGAAGGCAAACTGGGAACAGAGATCCTGATTGGGAACTGAGTGTATAATTGATTTACAAGGTAGGCAATGTTGGCTAGAAAAGGAGGCCTGGAAGAGATGGGAGCCTTGATTTGAAAGCTATAGATTTGAAATATATTTGAAATATATTTGAAAGCTATAGATTTGTGTCAGATGAGAAGAAGCTGGCAAAACCTGACCTTGGATTAGGACAGCCCAAGAGAAGCAAGAGAGAATGCTTGTTGGGTATAAAGAGAGGAAGGCAGGTGACACACACCTTAGGGTACCACAGGACAAGCTCCCTGGCTCTCATGGCTCCTGACACCAAATTCTGATCACATTGGAGTCGCTTTGTACTGCATCGAGGTCAGCACAGCAGAGATTCCATCTTTCACTCTGGTTGTTACTTTCTTCTTTCATTTTGCCAGTTTTCTCACCCAGCTTCTCTTGCTCTCATCTAAGAAAATATATTTGTATTGCACTCTTTCTGGCAGAAGAGTTATAGCTGTGTGCTTCTTGTGTTGGGATAAACATTTTTCTGCAAATTGTTAAGAAACAGTATTGTTTCTTGACAAGTCAAACTGCAATTCTCTCACAGGGCTTCAGATCAAAGGAGGCAGTCTTTAAAAGAAATTGTTATGTATGTCTTTAAAGGCATCTGAAAGGCATTAACCTGGTAAAAATAAAAAATGAATACAGGTAAAATGTACTGTATGACAGCTGATATTACAAAAGGAACAGTAATGACATTTGAAGCAGAACAGGTAAATCACTCACTACTTTAGTGAAGCAGCTCTGCTTGAAGTTTCCTTTTTTAATAAGTGTGTATATATATATATTCAGAAACTAGTGCTTTGAGAGGAAAAAAGGATAAAAGCAAGGCTGATATTTATCCTTCTGGAAGATGATACCTTCAATGAATGTGTGAGTGAGTATTTAGGAAAAAAAGTGCACAGTTGGAGTTACACAATGTAGTGTATATGCAGATTCCTACATCTGGCCCAAGAGATACACTGCTTAGTCCTTTAGAAGAAAAGTAAATTTTCTCCAGCAATGTTATTTTTATTGATAGTAGGAGGGGGTGTCTGTCCTGCTTTAGACAAGGGGTTTGTTTTGTGAAATTAAACTTCCATTATCTCACGTTTATACTGGGTCTGCTGCTTCTTCACAGAAAAAAAAAAAAAAAAAGAGAAACAAGGGGTTGTCCCTTTGTTACATAATCCAGTTCATCTCTCCTGATATGTTGACATATTTCCTCCCTGCAGCTCATCTATTTCTTTAGTACTTCAGTCGTGTTCAACAGCTTATTGAATGTGTCAAAATGTTGTGATGTATGTCTTCTCAAGTAGCAAAGCCACATCCTCCCATGTTATTTATGCTGTATAGCAGGGATGGAAAGCTTGACATACATTTAAATGTCCACATTTCTATTTCTCCAGCATTTATCACTTTGTTCAAACATTTGTTCTTGCTTTGTGCTTTCTTATCATTGAATTTCATTTTCTGTCAATTTGAAACATGGCGTAGAACACTGAAGTGGAAGATGTAAAAGGGCATGGGATAAGAAAACAAGAGCTTCTCTTCCCTCGTAATTTGAAAATATCTCAATATGCAAAGAAAAAGGAGATAAAAATAAGAATTTTTTTTGCACAGCTGGGTTTGGTAGAGGGGAGGCCTCAGAGGTAGCTTCTGTAAGAAGCTGCTGGAGGCTTCCACCATATCCAGCAGAGGAAATCCCTGATGGCTCTAAAGATGCACATGCCACTGACCAAGGCTGGGCCAATTGGAGAGGTTGGTAACGCCTCTGTGATAACATATTCAAAAAGAAAATCAAAACAAAGTGAGGTACAGTTTTTTCTTTCAGTCAGAGAAGAGGAGGAGGTGAGAACATGTGAGGAAAAACAACATGGCAACACCAGGGTCAGTGGAGAAGGAGGGGCAGGAGCTGCTCCAGGTTCTGGAGCCAAGATTCCTCTGGAGGTCATGGTGAGACCATGGTGAAGCAGATATGCCCCTGCAGCCCATAGGGATCCACAGGAACTGCAGAGATCCACCCACAGCCCTTGGGGATCCATAGGGGATGCAGAGATCCATGCACAGCCCATGGGGATCCATGGGGAATGCAGAGATCCATGGGGGATGCAGAGATCCATGCACAGCCCATGGGGATCCACGGGGAATGCAGAGATCCATGCACAGTCCATGGGGATCCATGAGGGATGCAGAGATCCATGGGGGATGCAGAGATACATGCACAGCCCATGGGGATCCATGGGGGATGCAGAGATCCATGGGGGATGCAGAGATCCATGGGGAATGCAGAGATCCATGCACAGCCCATGGGGATCCATGGGGGATGCAGAGATCCATGGGGGATGCAGAGATCCATGGGGAATGCAGAGATCCATGCACAGTCCATGGGGATCCATGGGGGATGCAGAGATCCATGCACAGCCCATGGGGATCCATGGGGGATGCAGAGATCCATGGGGGATGCAGAGATCCATGCACAGCCCGTGGGGATCCACGGGGGATGCAGAGATCCATGCACAGTCCATGGGGATCCATGGGGAATACAGAGATCCATGGGGGATGCAGAGATCCATGCACAGCCCGTGGGGATCCACAGGGGATGCAGAGATCTATGCACAGCTCATGGGGATCCATAGGGGATGCAGAGATCCACTCACAGCCAATGGGGATCCATGGGGAATACAGAGATCCATGGGGGATGCAGAGATCAATGGGGGATGCAGAGATCCACCCACAGCCCATGGGGGAGGTGCCCATGCCAGAGCAGTGGATGCCTGGAGCAGACTGTGCTCCAGTGGGAGACCCTGTGGAGAGAGAGGCCTGTCCTTGGAGGGCTGCACCCAGTGCAAGAGTGACCCACACCACAGCAGTTTGGGGGGGACTGTTTGCCTTAGGGAGGGACTCACACTACAGCTGTTTTGGCAGGACTGCTGCTCATGAGAGTGGATGCATGCTGCAGAAGTTCACAGGGAACTGTCTCCCATGGGAAGGGACTCCATGATCTCACAGGGGAAGGAAACCTCTCCTAGAGCAGCAGAAGAAAACCTCAGGTGACAAACTGACCAAAACCCTCATGCCCTGTCTCCCTGTGCTGCCAGTGGGAGAGGCAGGGGGAAGAAAAGATCTTTTTAAGGGCTTATTTTACTTCTAATTATCCTTCTCTGACTCTGGGTAGTAAATTCACTTTGTACCTCTAAGCTGAGCCTGTTCTGCCCTTGAAGTGTTTTCTCCTGGTCCTTAACTCATGAACTCTTCATTAATTTTTTTCTCTCCTCTGCCCACCTGTGCCAGGGAGGGCAAGTGAGTGACTTCCGTGGGTGCCTGGCCAGTGTCAAACCACCACACTACAAAAAAAAAAAAAAAAAAAAAGTCATCTGTTGACCAGACGAACAGATGAGACTTGGGGTTTAGCTCCATAAGCTCTGTGGTGGGAACCATAAGCATTTTCTCAATGCCCTTTATAAGGGCAGGGATTTTCTGTACTTACTTACCAGGCCAGATCCTGAACTGCTTTCATCTCTCCTTGCTCTGCTGCCTTCAAAGGAAACATGACAGTTTAACAAGTTAGAATTCAGCAAGTGCTGTGCATTAATTTGATACTCATGCTGTTGTTTCCTGTTACAAGTAAGGTTGCTGTGTCCCATTCACATTTACAAGGGATTTTTCTTTTGTATGAAATGAATTTTGAAAATGTTTGCTCTCGGATCCAAATAAATACCTCAGGTTAATTTATTATGTATACCCTAGCATTGTATTTATAAATCAAACCTTAATTTTCTTAAGTAATGAGTTGAGAGACTGGTAGGAAAAAGGCCACAAAGCTTGTATGACCATGTATGTTACCTATTTTGTTTATGTGGTTTTTCCACTGAGTACATTTTTTAATTGAATAATTATTAATAAAAGTTAAAACATACTATAATGGTGAACATAGACAATATCAATAACATCTATATTTTGTTATATAGGAAGCATCACATAAATAACTCTACTTCACAAAAAATTTTTCACATAACTTACCAGAAGGAAAAGCCCAAGAGCTATAAAAGATAAGTCCAAAGGCAGTAAAATGCCATGTAACTCACAGGATTGACTGTAAAAGCAAGACTAGCACAATAGAAATAATTTTAAAATTAGAGAAAATAATTCATAACTAATTAAAAGCAAACAGGAAACCTCAATAAATTTAACCATTCATAATAAATAAAACAGTTTAGACCTATCAGTCCTCAGCTTAGAAACACTGATTCATTTTTCTTTATGGCGAAAAAGATGGGACTGTGAATCTGGCAGAAGTGTAGTTACATCTGGGAGCAGCAGCATGTCTTTAAAAAGTGAGCTGTTTGGTACAAGGGCTCTTGAGTAGGGCCATCTGTGTACGTCTGCACAACAGAACCCGTCTGGGCTGGAGCCTGAGGTCACATTCCCTCCTGGATGACAGCAGTACTAAACCACTGCAGTTCTCAGCCAAGGGACCAGGGGCAACATTCCACATGTGGCAATTTAATTTAGGATCAACTTAGAAAATTAAAGCCAAGGAAATGTTAAACCCCAAACTGTGTGTGTCTTTGCTTCCCTCTTTCCCCCTATTTTTCTTTATTCAGACTGGGAACTGTGCTTAAATACAGCACATTTTCACTAGTATCTGGTTTTCGAAAGGAAAAAAGCTCAAAATAGAAAGCAGAGATTTTATTACTCTGCCAATGTCAGTTCAATTCTCAATGCTTTCTTCCCTTGAGGCTTAGATTAGTTGTGTATATTTGCTAAAGACCTACATGTATATAATAATGTGACAAAGGTCAAAACACCTCCAGTTTCTGTATGCACACACTTTATATATTCACATATGTGTAATTTAAAAGGTATTTAATAGTATGTGTGAATTCTTCTTGAGTTATTTGTATGTAGGCTAATAAATTCCAAACCTGTATACCTCTAAAATTTGACATCCCAAAGTTCTCCCAGTGATATTTTCTGTCTCCTAAATGAAGTTCTTATAAAAATGCTTTAAAGCTCTGTCTTGGGGTGATTTTATGATGATTAGTCTGTTCCCTGATCATCTGTTTTAGGCCCAAAAATTATTTCTGTGGTTTTAAGGTGGGGAGAAGGGAGGAGGGAGCCTTGCAGCTCTTTGACAAGCTCTGCTTTCTCTCCATCCCTATTTTTTCCTCAAATAATAGGAAATAAGAATTCGTGCATGTTTCTAAAATCTTTTGGCCTGAATTGCTGGTTTTATATGACACTACTTGAGTGTACTTCTATCAATTTAGGAACAGCAAATGTTCATTAATTAATTTCTCCATTCAGAGGGAACATTTTTGAAATATATAGCCATCTATACTTCACAGTGTCAAAAATCAACCATCTCTGTGTGTCTCACTTCTTCTGATTCTTGACATGCACTAAAATACTTCAATCTTCCCCATTTTGTAGAGAGAGAATTTCCTTTCTGTTCTCAGCAAAATTCCTTAATTAATCCAGATTTTCATTAATCTATGACATTGAGTGTTTTAATTAGTACTATTTAGGAAAGATAACTAAAAAACGGAAAGAAAATATTATTGTTGCATTATCATATCAGTATAAACCATTATAAACAAAAATGTAGTCCATGAGGAAAAATTAATAATTTAAATGTATAATAAGTTGATGTAGTATTTAAATATATTATCACACATATAGCAATATATTTACAAAACCTTTCAAATATAGACTATTAAAAGTGCTTCAAAAATTATAAAACAATAAAAGAGTTATAAAAATACCTTAAAAAACAAATGTATTTTGCAATTAATACAAAAATCTAAGATTTGTTTCTCAGTTGAAATACATTTCTAAGGTAATTCGTTCTGCTGAGTTGAACTCTATTTGCATCATTAAATTATGTTTTCTTTATTTTCTTGATATGTCAGCCATGCTATAGAATGTGTGAAAAATCATTATTCTTTATACCTAGCACCGAAAGGTTAACCACTTTGAGCATTTTAGCCTATTTTTTTGTGTGTGAAAACAAAGAAGAAGTCACCTTTAATGCTAAGATCATTGTCTTATTAAAAAATTAATCCATACTGAATTCTAATAGAAGAATTTATAATGAGGAAGTGTCTACTCCTGGTGAGCATTTATAAATTGTGCTATTAAGATGACTAGTACTTATTCAAATTACTCTTAAATATTTAAAATATTGTACCATTAAATTCTTTTCTAAGTTTCTCTGGATTGTTTTTTACAGAGCTCAGGTTTGGTGTTGTGGCAGGTAAGGTGAGAATTTGGGAGTCAAGGTCTGGCAAAATGATGGAAACTCATGTTCTGAGTGTATCCAAACTTCACAAAGTCCTTACAGTTGTATATAATGTCAGATTAAGAGATAATTTGGGTTTTTTTCATAATCTACATAATAATTGATGGAGCTTACCACATAGAAGTGTATTAAAAATGCATTGCGAGTGGCAGAAATAATTATAGGCTCATTTTCTTGTCATTATTGTTGAAGATTTATTAGCACTTTAATTTTCATTCCTGTATTTTGTGGTGTTTGCAGCTTGGGTGTGAAATGTTACTTGATGGTAACTTTTGAAGCACAAGGTTTCTCACAGCTATCCTTGTGTTGTCTCTCTGCTGAGAGCTGTGTGTCAGTTGCACACTGATTCATTCAGCTGGTCTTGGAATTTTGGGTTAGATTGTGTAAGAGACTGTCTGAGGGTCCCTCATTTTGCCTCACGATCGTCTCCAAGGAAACCCCAAGGACACAGAAAGCGAGACCCTTGGAGGGACGGGGGTGCTTTGAGACCCCAAGCAACACAGACTGGCCTGGCTGAGGTGGGATGTCTGCCAAGTGCTGTCTACAGGTGTGTTCACTGGACTTGGGACTAGCATTCATTCCCATGGGAACCCAAACATTGGAGACCATCACGGTGCCTGAATTCACCTGCTACAGAACTGCCTGTGCTGTGCCTGTTTTCTCTCTGGACCGTCCTGGCCGAGCTGGCGGCCACACCTGCTCTGCACCACAAGGCCCCACCTCTTGGCCTACTGCCTCTAGCTTTGAAAAACACTCTAAGACCCTGAAGGAAAGAGACCCACTTCATGTACACCCCATGGGAAGACGAGTCTATGGGTCAGCATGCGCAGCAAGGATGTCGCTCTTCTTTAGCAGTAGGTATATCCCAACCTCCTTTTTTCTCTCTTTTTCTCTCCTCTTTTCTCTCCCTCTATTGCATACTGTTGTGTGTGCACTTAATAAAAGTGTACTGATGTTGAAAAAATAAACTGCTGTTTGTCCCTCTGCTGTGTCTTTGCATTCCAGAGGTCACATGAACCATCATGACCCCCACTTTTGCATTAGCGGATCGTGACAGATTGCAATATTTGTATTGTTCTTTCAGAAAAAAAATACTGGATAGAGGAGGAGGAGATGTAAAATATAATTTTCTTATTTTCAAGGCTTAAGTTTCATTTTCCTGCCATACTTTGCTAAGTAACAATAAACAGCATGCATTTCATGGCTCTTTGAGTCTCACTTAAGATGGCTTCTTTAAGGATATTTTCATATCTCTTGTCTAATAAAGGATGTGCATAATAGAAGTAAAATCACTCTGATAGTATTAACAGGACTTTGGAGAAATAAAAACTAACAAAAAGTATGGATTGAGTAAATAAAAGCTCTTCCAAGTGCAGGAGAGTTGTCTCTCTAAGAACTGAAATCTGGACCACAGTAAATTGTTTGTTGAAATGCTTATGGACTTCAAGGTCCAGAATCTCACCCCAAGACTTCAGCAGAAGTATCAGCTGTGTTACAGCAAGGCTGTGAGGAGATGTTATGGAGATGACTGGAAACAATGACTTTGTAGGGATTTGTGTGGAAAAAACAGCGGTAGACAAGTAGCTCCTGGAGGGGAACTGGAGAAAAGTGACAACCTAAAAATTAGCAAAATATTTCTTCCTTCCTCATGTCTAAACTTATTATTATTGTACATTGTTATTTACATATGTTTTATTCATATCTTCATGACACAGCAGCTCTAATGTGACTTTTAGATCAGTGTGCTGCTTTTTTTTTTTTTTTTTCACTTCACTAGAGAAACACTTTGGGTGAATTATTTACTGACTAGAAAATTCCATGCAGATCTAATTGAACAGAAAAATATTTTTTGAAAAATTTCAGAATCTTTATTTGAGCAGCCTCAATTGTCCCAATGATTTGTGGCTCTTCAGTTTGTTCCAAGGTTTATGTATTATTATTATTATTACTATTACTATTATTATTACTATTACTATTACTATTACTATTACTATTATTGTTATTAGTTTCAGGTGGGCTTTTGATGGGCTTGTGCCAGATGTCAGATGTTACATAACTTGTGGTGGTTCTATGATGTTTGTATGTCCACAGATATCATTTTCTATTAAAATGCCATGCAAAATGGTTTTCTTTTATTTGAACATGGTTGAGTAGTTGATGGGAACAAGTCAAATATCAAGATAATTTCAAATTCCTTTTTTATAGGAACATAAGCTTTACATTGCAGCAGACTCCTGGTTTATATACTTTTACAATTTGTCCCGTGTCAGACAATTCAGAGGGAAAGGTCTATAAAACTGTGTAATGGATTGAATCCAGTTACTGCCTCCTGGGTCTATTTTTTCCTAATCACAGCAATTAGCACAAGACTTATGCTCATGAAGTATGAAAATTCAAATTCCTTATATTTTATATTTAACCTAGAGGTTTTTTTTGGATACTTCAAACACACAATGCTATATGTATCTGTAAATGTAGGGTAATTTTTAAAGCTGTTGTGTGCTTGGCTTCTCACTGTCTATTAAACTCCAGGGATTGTATAGCATACTTAGAATTGTAAATTATTTTTTGTTTATATTTGCATTTTTACTTTTTTGTACTTTTGTAAGAAAAGGCAAAGAACATGGAGGTGACCTCTGAGTACAGTGTAATCATTCAGGTTACTGTAAAGATCTAACCATCAGAACAGATACACCTTTTCCTTTTCCATGTCCCTTTTCTAAGTATTTTTCCCTTTTAATCCCCGTTTCCATTCTGAGTTGGAGAGAGAAACACAAATCATATGCTTCCATTTCCAACTCTCTTTACCTACATAAGTTTCTGGAGTTTATTGTAAAACCAATCATTTTCTCTATAAAGTGTATTATAACTGCTATTATGATGCTAATAGTGAGGACATTGTTTTCTAAATGTTTATTTAATTGAAGATATCCAAGGATCTGAATCAATTGTGTATCTAAAGTATAGTGCCACATTTATCAATACTGGTTTTTGTTTCATATTGCCTGCTATACAGATTTCTGTTGGACCTCACAGTTGTATAGACTTCTTAGACTTTTTTTTATGTTTCTATTGGGGGAAAAACTAATAGTGAGACAGTACCAATTTTTTTTCCTTTGGTAAAGAATATGTAAATATTTTGTACTGCCCATTCTTCTCAAAAGAGTTGTTATACTGAGAGATTTACATTTAGTTTGTGGTCTGAAATTTGACGACAGGTTAAAAGAAGGGGGGAGTATTGAGGCTCAAATGCACAGTGCTTATTTCTGATACAGCCAAGTTTGCTGTCTGCCTGCCTGGGAATGTGGAGACTCACAGCAATTGGGGAGGAAAGAATTCCACTGATTCCAATTGGCTGATTGTGTATAAAACCTTACTGTGCTTCAAATTATATTTTTTTAGAAGGAGGGTTTTGTGTTTGTGTTTCTGTTTTGGATTCAATATGGAAGAGTCTTTTCTCTTCCTAATTAATCTCTAGATACCTGACTGTTAAAGAATTCCAGACTAGCTTGATCCTGGAGGAGAAAAATGAAGAGTGAAAAGTTCATTTTCTTGCCAGACTTTAAATATGAAACTGAATGAGAGCACAAAAATTAATTTTCAAACTGCACATGCAGACAGATTTGTATGTATGATCATGACCTGAGACATGGAAACTTTTTCTGTATCTCAACTGGGAGCTGACTAAGCTGCGTCTTTCATGTATTCATGTGAAGCCCACAAGATTTTCAGGCTTCAAAATCAGAGAAAAGTCTGTCTTTTGACCGTGTTTCTTTATTTCAAGCTGGTCTTGAGGATTAAGAAGCTCAACATTTCCACTAGAAGTGTCTTTAGGTAGTCTTGACCTCTCCTGAAAATTGATCTTGATTTTTGAAGTAGTTTTTAATTGGGAAAATCCATAGGTGTTCACTTTTATCTTTTTGATTTTTTTGGCTTTGGCATTAAAGCATATGTAAGATATGGGAGTATAATGGACCAATATGATAAGAAAGTGCACATCTTAAATGTGTTTCCTTTCTCTCAAATACTTGTGGGAGACAAGAAATCCCCGCACTGCAGCTCACCAGAAGGCACTCTGGGGAAGGTTGCAGTCCTCTCCTCCTGGGCTCACACACTGCACAAAGACAAGGAATGTGACGTTTTTTCATTGTCTGTTCCCATTGATAAGCAGGGAAAAGTGGGGACAGAGGGTATAGGCTGGGTGGAATATTTACTTTCCCAGACAGAGACAGAACTCCAGAGTGAAACACAGAAGGCCCTAAAATTATTTTAGAAAGCTCTCTTATCTCTTGTCCTCTGTCCTTGTATTGAAAGCATTGACAGCTTTAATAATTTTCGACAAACCTTATCTGGTACCATATCTTGTACCTGGCTGACAGCCAATGAGGGCTTCTTTGGGTTAAGTGTACAACACAAAAGGGTTTGGTTTGTTACAATTAACCATCTTCTTCGGAGCAACCAAAGAAGTCTGTGAGTCTTTGTTCCCCATTCCTACAAATATTGTTCTTGCACAGAAACCTGCTCTTCCCTAAAGGGAAGCTTTTCACAGAAATGTGTCAGTTTTATAGTGGGCGGTTCTACCAAGTAGCACCTCTGAGGTCTGGCATGGGATTTCTGGAGAGCCTCAACAATTAAGGCAGGTTAAATGGCCTCTTCCCAAGAATGCATTCTGGAGCCCCATACCTTGCAGCACTGCCAGGCCTCTCCAAAAGCTAAAATTGTGTTAAACTACTGGGCACTGAACCAGCATCAGGCAGAGTTCTCTAGTCTGAGTATCTGTGCAGACACTCCAAAGCCCCAGCTGCTTAGTGAAGTGGTCATCACAAACACTTGTATGATTTAATGGAGTTTTAATAATAAAAGTTCCCCAGAACTTGCCTGTCCACTCTTCAGAGAGCACATGGGAAAAAGAGTGTGTAGGAAAAGATAAGGTTTGTCCAAAATTATTAAAGCTGTCAGTGCTTTCAATACAAGGACAGAGGACAACAGATAAGAGAGCTTTCTAAAATAATTTTAGGGCCTTCTGTGTTTCACTCTGGAGTTCTGTCTCTGTCTGGGAAAGTAAATATTCCACCCAGCCTATGCCTTCTGTCCCCACTTTTCCCTGTTTATCAGTGGGAACAGACAATGAAAAAACGTCACATTCCTTGTCTTTGTGCAGTGTGTGAGCCCAGGAGGAGTGGACTGCAAATCTCTCCCAGATCATTTGGGCAGTGTTAATGTTTTCCTGAAAAAAAGAAAAAAGAAAAAAAAAAAAGAAAGAAAGAGAAAAATAAAAGTAGAATATTACCTCCAGGGATCAAGATATTTACTTTTGAACATGTCCAACCCTCTGCTGGTAGGTCTGTTAGATTTTCAGCAGAACCTGGAAATGACGAGACAGGATTAAGGATGAAGTGGTACATCCAAAATGTAGATGATTGCTTAGTTCAAAGCTGCATAAAGTCCCCATGTGGATGGGGCAGTGTGTAAAGGCACCATAGTAGGGTGGTAAGGTTTGTGGCACTGGGGTTAGTAAGTTAGTAAGTTAGTCATCCAATAACTGCATGGGACCAGCACAGAGAGCAGAGAAAGCAGGGGGAAAATGGTGCTGTTGGACTGAGTGGGTGTGCAAAAGAGGGGAAATGCTCTTTCCCACCAAACTCATTTTGGAATCCCCTCAACCCTTCTCAACCCTCACAGTCTCCTAGCAGCCTACTGATCCAGATATTCTATTGTTATGTAGGATCAGTTCTGCAATTTCTGCAAAACTGAATTTTTGTCTTCTTCAAAGCATGGACAACATCCCAACAAAAAACAAATAAGTAAATTAAATTTTGCTTATGTTGCTGAGAAACCCTGAGCTTAAGTGTACAAAGATCCTCCTCAGATATGAGGAGCAGAAAAACAGGCTTTTACTAGATCAGCCATTGCCCTTTCTGTGTTTCCCTTTCTGGTTTATTGAGGGAAATAAGCAACCCACTGAAGCAAAGCCTCTAAGGTGTCTTTAAGCTTTGTTTTAATGGGATGCAGGATCCTCCCTAAAAGCTCACTAAAGGTTTGTGTGGTTACTATATCAGTGCAAGCTGAAAAGAGGGATATCTGTGTTCCTACTGATGCATAGGGATCTCTTTCTTAGGTTAAGAAATACACTTGCTGAAAGTTTTATTGGTTGTCTTGCTAGCCATCATTAAAGTACTTTACTCATTCTGTTAAATCCCATTTGAACTTCTGCTGACTGGACTTTTCTCATGGGGACAAATCAAACTGTGCTTGACATAAAATTTATCTGGATGAAGTATTTTAAATTATGTCAGTGAGTCTAATGAACAAAATTTAATGGTTCACTTGAGGCTCTGTTGAGTACATCCAAATAAATTTGTTTTTCAGGGTTCAGATGCCCTTTATAAAACTGTTGACTTAAATTCACTAGAAAGTTTGGTAAATCCTTTAAAAGAGAGCTCAGCTTTTCCACTGGAGTATAAAACCTTGGCAGGTCTATTCAAAACCAAGTGTGTTTTCAGCAGAACAGCATTAACTTGCAAGACTTAATATTCATACAAAAGGCATAGTGGTATCTCTACTCTTTGGACAGACCCTATCTCCTTGCTACATTGTCTTGCAGATGATAAACCTGAAAAATTATGGAAATTTAATGCTTAATAATATGCATAGGTCCTAAAAATTCAGGAAGCATGCTGTTAAGTCATTATGTTACCAACTTTTTATTTTGGTTATAGTGACAACAGGTGGTGGGTGACCTGTTCATCTTGGGCTGAGTTTTTGTGCTTGTGGTGCCCACTGAGTTGTCATGCTATATCCCAAGACTTATAAGCTCTTTTTACTTCTGCTCTAGGTTATGGTAGCCTGTCTTCCTGAACAGATCTTTGTTTCCATCAAAAATAGTTAAAAAGCTGTGGGCCAGCTCTAATGTCGTTGTCATTTAGACTGCATCCCTGTTTCTTATCATCATTTTGTTGTGGCAGCGTGGCATCTGCCGTAGTGTGAGGACTGAGAAGATAGATTTTTTTTTTCTCATAATAATAGTAATAATAATAATAATAATAATAATAATAATATGAAAAATTGAATTCCATGGCAATATACTGCTGATTTTTACAAAATACAGTGTCTGCCATGTAAAGCCATAAAGATGGGGTTCCTGCAGCTTCTGTCCCTGCTTCACCAGCTCAGCAGTTGTCTCAGCCAGGTTCTGGTGAGGTTTGCACACAGCAACCCAGTTAGGCTGATGCTCCCTTTCAGTCAGCTTGAGATGTGCCAGTGCTGCACGCTGAACCTTTGACAGAGAGCAGCTTATCTGGCTCCAAGGGCAGATAAAAATCAAAGCACAGCCAAATCCAACACCCCAAGCACAGGGGATGGCACTCAGCCCAGTTGCTTGTTCTTTCTCCAGTCTGACCTGCCACAAACTTTTGCCCTGGCTGGCTTCCAAGTAGGTTTACCTCACCAAGTAAAGTAGTTTACAAAGGTATCATATAGCTATGTATGTTATAGTGAATAATAATATATATATATATATATAAAGAAACAAACAAAACAAAACAAACCAAACAAATACCCCAATCTCAGCAGTCTCTCTACTATGGCATAGCTTTCAGCCAGGGCATGGCAGTCAGTAACCACTCCACAGAAAAGAAATGGGAATGACTGATTCCTACAATCTTACCACAAGGAACAACCTCCAGTGTTTAACTTAAAACATCAAGTATGTAACACTTTCGAGTGTGTAACACTTGTAAAGTAGCTGGTGCAACGTCTTTCCCGTTGTTATGGAGTAAAGAAAGGTTATTGAGAATTAGGAAAAATGTTTTAATGGCATGCCTACCAGACAAAAGGATCAGAGAAGTGTGAAGTCTCTCATGAGAGGCCACTGAGTCTGGACTGACTAGAATATCTGCCAGGAAAGGCAGAAGCAGACAAGCATTTCCCCTAGGACAGGGAGACACAACTTCTTCCTTTCTATTCCTATGATCCACATTATTCTCTAATTATTAATAATCAGCATTTATAAAGCGCATAAATGAATGCCAGAAAGTCTCAGAAACTCAAATTACTAACAAATATCAGGCAACGAAAACAAGAATCAATGTTTTATTCTTGAGGTGCTGTGTCATTAGGCATAATTGCCAATTAACTTACAACAGGATTAATTATCCAGTGCAAAAGTGGTGAAAAGGTTGGATGCATAGGCTTACTTGGAGGTAACACGAAGTGGTTCATTTTCAAGGACTACTGTCAGTGCTGTGATTAAAACAAATCATTTTAGGAGATGTCTTCTCTGAGTTGAGATATTGGGAATTTGTCCTGAAGTACAGCCTGTTGTGAAAATGTCTATATAGAGATGCTCTTAGTTAACGTGTTGGACAATTCCTACACACATCTGATGTTCTTGAAAGTTATTAGCAATAACACAGGTGTGTTATGAAATGCACTAAATCGTAGCCAGATCACTGAGTGTGAGGGAGGGAGAGGCCAGCTGTTCGAAAAAGCAGTATATTTTCATGTCACATGTAAGATGGGATTCTTTTCAAAACTCAGATATGAATCCACTTTGAGATGAGTAAAAAAACCCATGAACTATTACAGAAGCAGAAGATTAAGGGACACTAAAGGAGTCTGCAAAGTGCCTATGACTTTTTTTACCTTACACCAGGTAGTGAGGAACTGCTTATGGAGGACAGCAAAGCAGATTTTGTTCTGGTCCTTGTCAGACACAATCCATATCTAGAAAAGCCTTACTTCTATGCAAATGAGTAATGGAATATTTCATCATTTTATTGTTTCCTGTGCTTTGCTTGCATATAGTTTTCCATTGCTATACAAAGTACAGTACTTGTGTTGTACTCTCTGCAACATACAAAACATTATTTTGTAATAAATGGTGATTATATAGTATCACAGTCTTAATACTGAGTATTTGCAATCTGAGTGTGTTGTTCTAGGTAAATTTTAAATATATTTGAAGGCAAGTTCATTTTTCAAATATATTTTAATGACAAGTGGGTTTTATCAAGACCTAAAAAGATCAGGGAGGCAGAGTGTAGACTGATGCAGAGTAATGGATGAGATAATTCTCTCAGGGAGGAATTGTACCAAGGAACTGTATCATTACAAACTCTCTTGTTTCCTTTTGGTTTTAAAAAGGGACTGTTTTTCAGCTTCCTTCTGTAGCATGTAAATGATGAATACTGTAAAAAAAAATTCTTCCTTGCAGCAGATACATGAAGAGCAAAAGTTGATGGGGTGCATTGAGTAGGATATTTTACTCTTTCTAGATGCCTGGTGTTTGGTAAACGGTCACAGCCTCATCACAGGAGGAGGTGAGTTCCAATTCACCATGATGCTCTTTGCTCTGAGGAACTGTCTGCAAACCTTTAGCCTTCACTGAGTCTTAGGGGACTGACTTGGAGCAAACCTTTCATTTGGTGCAGCCTTGAGTACTGTGTGCAGGTTTGGACACCACAATATAAAGGATTGAGATTTTCCAAAGGAGGCTGTGAAGGCTGGTGGAGGGTTCAGAGGGGAAGCCTTTTGAGGGTGCTTGGCTTTTCCAGCCTGGAGAAGAGGAGGCTGAGGGGAGACTTTGTTGTTGGTTGCAGCTTCCCCACGACAGGAAGCAGAGGGGCAGGTACTGATCTCTGGTAGAGTAGCTCTCTGCTCTCTGGTGATCAGTGACAGCAACAGAGGGAATGGCAGGAGCTGTGCCAGGGGAGGTTTAGGTTGGATGTTAGGAGAAGATTCTCCCCCCCAGAATGTGGTCAAGCACTGGACAGGCTCTTCAGGGAATGGTCACAAGCCCCAAGGCTTCCAGAGCCTCAGAAGTGTTTGGACACTGCTCTGAGTCACAGTGTGGGATTGAGGACGTTTCCTGTGCAGGGCCAGGAGTTGGACTAGATGATCCTTGTGGGTCCCTTCCAGCTCAGGAGGTTCTATGGTTTGTGTTTATGCCTTTGCCCAGTATGTTCTGTCTTGGGAATAGAAAGAGAATTATGAACTAGGCACCTTGAAGCCAATCATTATTTACAGTTCTCCACCAAAAGGCTGCTGTCTGCTCATTCTCATTTGCCCAAGAGGTAGAGGAGCTTGGCAGTTTGAAATTTTCTTGGTCTTGATTCCTTTTTTTGGGCTTTGTCCAAGTAAATAAGCCCCACTGAAGAGGTGCCAGTTTGCAGCTTTTTGATAAGTTAGCAATTTAGGACAAACACTTGATGAGGCTGTTGTGTTCTGCTCCCACCCAACATTCCCTGTTCAGCTTGCTGCCAGAACACAGAGTTGCAGTGCCATTTGTCTGGGTCCTGGCGTTCTCACCTCTCTGTGTGTTCTGCTCTGTCCTATGAATCTGCATGATCTTTGTGGGTTTGACCCTGCTGGGCTCCTACAAAATGAAGTTCCTGTCTCCTGTGGTGCATTAAAGCTGTGGTCTGCCTTTCTTCTGGTAGTGAGAAACTATTGCTTAGAGAGGACAGCAAAGCAGACTTTGTTCTGGTCCTTGTCAGACACAATCTATGTCTAGGAAAATTCTTACTTCTGTGCAGTGAGTAATGGAATATTTCATCTTTTATTGTTTCCTATGTTTTGCTTGCATACAGTTTGGATGTTGCATGAAATAAGTGAGTTTGGATAAACAATCCCTCAGCATCTATCTCGGCAGCATCAAGCTCTTAGAAATACAGAATAACTGTAAATCACTGACCTTTTTTTGAAAACAGAGTGAACAAAGACCATATCTCATAAAACTGTACATGCTGAACATCTTTAAATCTTTATTTTTTACTTGAGCAAATAATGAAGTCCTTGCTATCAGCCAACTCCTGCTCTCTCCCTGCCTCTCTGAAAATTATTCTCTGGAGGAAAATCACATTTTCCATGTGAACACACCCTTAAAATAAGTTTTAAAAAGTAAACCAGCATTTTTTGCTAAGAGATGTCATTACCACTCCACAAAAGTAGTAGTTATAGTAATTTTTTTAGAGTTATACTGAAACGAAGGAGAAATAAAACCATGCCTGGTCTGTTATTACAACTGTGACCTGGTTTTATGTAACTCTGTACAATTCTAGAATATTATTCTGGTATATTCTTGATATTTTGATCAAAAAGACTGCTGATCCAATAGTTACAGCCAATTACCAACAGAAAAATAGACTACTTTGAAAAGGAGGCAGTAAACAAAAAAAGTAGTTTTCACCTACCCTGCGGAGGTACTGTCAAAGACCTGTATTTTTTTTTCATGTAGTAGGTATTGATTTGAATTGTTTTTACTGTATAATAATACTGCATTCTAGAGTCATTAGAATGTATGCTGAGTTCACTATAGGCTAGTCATGAATAAGTAGGATTTTAGATGATAATACTACTGAGGAAAGGAATGATCATTTTCTGAAGCAATTGCTTTCTGTAGTAATTATAACTTCCTAGATTTTGATTGCTTGCATATCTTTCTAGTACTTCAGTGACTTTTGCTGACAAAATGTGTGGAACATGACTTCTTCAGACACCAAATTGTTCATGCAACATATGACCCAAGTGTGTTTTTCCAATCAGATTTTTTTGGATGGTATGTGTACAGCACGATGTTTGTGAAGAATTTTATCTTGATCAAAGTAGAGTGGAAAGCTCACCCATTAAGTGATGCAATGCCAGATGGTAAGGCACTAACAGTGAGCCTAATCTGCTCTCTCTAAAGGTGAGTGCTAACAGTTCTGGAAGGCTGGAAACTCATGCAATTGGACACAGGCTTGAAGCATTTTCCTTTTCGGTCACCGACTCCCAGCTGATGCAGCTGAGTGGGCTCTGAAGGGTGTCACGGTGCTGTGGGAGGCTTCTGTCTGAATCTGATACTGTGCCAGTACTGCTCCAGACAGCATCCTAACCAGATCACAATCTGGACTTCAGGTATCAGTGTCAGCATCCCCTGTGCAAGGCTTGGGTCAGCAGCGCTTGCGGTGACCTTTGCATCCCCAAGGTTCTCCCAGCAGGAATAGTTAAATGCTAGGAGCAAAGCAGCTGCAGGCAAAAAGCCGTTAAAGGAAGGTAAACTGAGTCATCTGTAGGCAAAACTAAAAATCAAGAGGTTTTCTCTTCTCCTGAGAATGTTTATTTTCCCAGGAGGTCTGGATGGTTTCCATTTACAGTGAATCACGGTTAAGCAGCTTCATTTACAAAGAGTCACCAATAAAGTGTTTATAAAATAACTAAAACCAAGAAGACCCAATTATAGTCATGCCACAAGCATTTATTGAAGGTCTTCATTCTAGGTGACAGACAGGAACCATTGATCTGAACACCAGTCTTGTAACTTCACAAAACTCATCTATGTGCCTTTGACAGAAATTTATATTCAGGGTGGCAAGAAGGGATTATTAACTCAACTACTCTACAACTTTGTATGGAAAAAGTGATTTTAATATTAAAAAACACCTGACACAAAACTAAAAAAACCCAAACATAAACAAAAAAAACCCCCACACCCCTCCTCCCCCCCCCAACTATGCTCTAGATATTTCAATACTTGAAGAAATATCTCTCATAAGTGAAATGAGGATGGCCTGAGCAGCTTTTGGGTTTTTTGTGGTTTTGATCCCTGTGCTTTTTCTGTGGTGTGACAGTCTTGGGAAGAGTCTTGATCAAAGAAAGTGACTCCAAGTGGGTTTTGGTTTTAGGGTTTTTCTTGTTTAACCTTTGTGTACTCACCATGTCCCACTGTTATCATTATGAATAGTTGCATGTTTATTCTTTGTCTTTAACAGTTCTTTGGTAGGCGTTATGATAGCTCAATGATAAAAAATTACATGATGGAGTCAGGAAACATGGTTTATGGTGAGAATAAACTATTCAGAATCAAAGTCAAGAGAGAAATATCTCTGCCTTACAAACATGCATTTTTTTAGGCAGTACATAATTTTTGTTTTCTTTCATTCCTAGTAAATATTGAGGGGCTTTGTTCTGCCCAGGCAGAAGTTGAATATCTTGCATGTTTACACTAGAATTAGATAGTTGGCTTAAGGCTCAGATTAAATTGCATAGCTAAACTGTAGAGATAAACTAAATGTACTACTGGAATTGAGACTGAAATATTTGAATTCCAGGAGAAATGAGGGTCCAAGATTTTTTTTTTTTTGTGTGTGTGTGTGTGTGTGTAATAAAGAAGATGGTTTCCTGGTCTGAATACAAATACTTTACAAAAATATTTGTGGTTTTTTAAATGATTATTTATTTGAAAATTTACATTTTAAATTACTGTTGTGGCAGAAATTGACCTGTCTCTGGAATAAAATGAAGCTATGGGATAGCACTGAGCTGTAGTGCAGAAATAACTTGTAGTAGAAGTTGAGTAGCAGCCACAGAGAACAGAAGGAGAAAGCATGTGAAAATGAAGGCTTTGACTGACTTGTGCCAGCCAAAAGCATTAAAAACCCTGCACAATTTCTAGAATGCTGCCAGCTGGGTCTAACCCCTCACATGGTTTATAAGTTGGTAGAGTCAACCTCCCTGACACTGGTTTCTAACAGTGAACAGCACTGAATTCCAGCTAGTTCCAAAGCTTGAAAAAATCTTGTTCTGCTTGTTCTGTCCAAACCAGTTTACTTCATCTCAATAAACCATCTAATTGTTAATGTTCATGCCAGTGTTGCTAAGCCTGAATTTTACAGATTTTACCAAGTTAAGGTAGAGCACAGAAAAATGGATACTGGGACCACTTCTGCTTGGTTTAAACCAAAGTTCTTAAGCTTGAGGTTTTTTGGTTTTGTTTTTTAATGGTGATAGTTACATATGGAGCCTTCAACATGAATTCCAAATGAAATTAAAACTTAGTTCTGAATTTTTATGGAAGACACTGCACTAATCAATAGAACTGAATGTTTTATATTTGAAAATAGTTTAAAATGTCAGGTATTTGACTTTATAAAGACTCTGCTACTAAATATTGATGAGAAGTGGGTGTAAGGATTATTTATAAAATATGAATTACAAACAAGAATTAACAGGCTAAGTAGTACTTGCTGAAGAATTAACTATTAAAATGATTAATAACAATTAAGCATTAAATTAAGAATTTTAAATGATAATTAATAATTAAAAGGAGATTTTCTGGGCTGGAAGTACTTGGATGTAAGGTGTATACAGAAGGAAAGCAGTCAAATATGGTTTTATTTTGCCCTAAGCACATTTGAACTGTGCTGGAAACAGAGCAGTGGGGCAGATGTACAATTTACCAGGATCACAGGTAGACTTGTATAGCTTGAGCCTCCCTTTTCCTATGTTTGGAATCACGTTTATTAGCATTCTGCTGCATTAATATCAATAATCATCAGGAAAGATGGCTGGCAGGCACGTCAGAAAGGCATGAAAGCTCATTCAGATGAGAAGGGAACTGTAGTCAAACAGCCAAAGATGTATATGTACCAGAAAATATCATACTGTATATCAACCTTCAACTCTAAAGGTTGATTTTAGTCAAATGGGGTTTGATTTGACAGCTTAAAATTGAAGAAAAGATGCTCAGATTGACTGATGGATAAGTGACAAAGAAAATTGTTTTTTTTCAGACGGATTTGTAAGCACTTGATGAATTTGCCTTTTTCATCTTTTCTTTTTGTACAGCATTAGAAATGTAAATGTAAAAAAATCAAATTCCTGATTTCTAATGTCTGTGGGGACATGTCCCACTGAAGAACTGCCATCAGTTTGAATTGCTGTGTGAAAAACAAAACATTAGATTTTCTAACCTTTAGCATCTAGTGAGCAAAATAAGCAGTAATTGGTATTAAAAAGCAAACTTTTTAATACTAAAACCTTCACAATTTTCTTAAAAGCAGATAAGTAAATGATCACTCTTTCTCTAGTGACTGAAACTTATTTCTGAGTTCATTTAACACAAGAACAATTTGAGATTTAACTGGAAAGGGATGAGTATGGACTGTTTCCTCCATGATATCAAACTAAACCCAAAATTCATACTTTGAAGCATCTTTTCAGAATGCTGTCGAGGAGAAGGACTTGGGACTTCAGATTTTATAGCCTGCTAGGGTGAAAGCTGCCCCCTACTCCTAAGGGTAAAAAGGATGCTTGTTTTGAAATATATTTGGTCTGCCTCTGAATAAGATGAGAGAAATGGATTTTCTTGCTTTTACCTTTAAACAGCTGTGCTGACTCCCACTTCTCTCCACCAACTGTAAAGTGTTCTCATACAATTAGCTGATCTCCATAGAGTAGAAAAATAAAGCCTGTCCAAGGAGCCTTTTCTGTGGGAAAAAAAAACAACCAAAACCACTGTCTCTGGCAGTGGTTTACCTATTCCATGATTTCTCATGTGAACTTCCAAGTGCTGAGGCCCTCTCAGCAGACCTGACAGAACATTGTGCAGCTGTTGCCATTGCTCAGAGCATGTTCCTGTTGCAGTGTGATCCTTGGGTTCCATGTTCAGCCTTGCTGGGTCCATCTGGCTGCACCCCCCTGCTCTGGAATCACCTCTTTGCTTTTGGTTAGCCTTCATCTGCATCCAAGGTGGGAAATGCTCCAATGGAAAATTCACTCTCGTGGGTAATTGGGATGAAAGATACATTTCTGATAGATCTGGCTACAGGACTATTGAAGTGTGAATGGCCATTATCCACTTGAATATTAAAATGTTCTGTTTATATAGGTTACATTTATAGACCACTAAAAACATGGAATTACTCTAAAAATTAATTTTGTTGTTGCTAACTTGGAATATTTACAGCTGTGGTAGAGCTATGTGTGATTAAATTTTTTTCTACAAATTAATACTTTTAAGTAGTCAGGTATGCAAACCTACTACAAAGTTCTCAGTTTTGAGTTACAATACTTATTATTTCTACTTTGTGCTAAGCTGTGCTTCTTCCTTCACTCTCTTGCTGCCCATCACACATGTTCATTGTCATTTTATTAAAGTTTTATAAAAAATGTTTTTAAACAGTTATTCCTTGATCTCCTTGTCATGATTGCTCTTGCAGAAGCCTAAGAGCCAGATTAAGCAGCTGGCTTAACATGGCTCTTACAGATTGTTACCTCTGCCTCTCTCGCCTCAGTGAAATAAGCGGTCTTGCCAAGTGGGCTGCAGAAAATGTCCAAGTCAGTGGGAGTTCTGGACTCTGGTATTTCATTAGCAGAACTTTTTTATTCACGAGTTTAACCTTGTAGGAGTGAAATCCTGTGAATGTCAGTTTTTCTAGAAGCTCCTGATACTGAGACAAACTTTCCCTAAACTCAAAATCTAAGTGGAGTACCTGTTACATTTGATTTGCCCGCTGCTTAGACCACAACATTTAGACAACAATCAGAGCCTCCTTCTGTGTATCACAATGTCCCGTCACTCTGCATGGCTGTAGCTCTTGCTGGAGGAGGAATGAACGAGGGAATAAAGAAGGAGGTGAGATCCGAGTGGCAGCGGTGGCAACCTGACACTGGAGTAGTTAAGTAAAAAGAATATGTTCCCAGTCCCAGCCTGGCTTTTCTGAGAGCAGTATAAATATTTCACATGGGTTCAGTTTGGTGTAGTTTCAGTATTGTGTGCATTTTGCTTCATGTGGTCTTTAATTGTAAGGGTGCTGGAACTTTAGATGATGCTTCAAAAAATATATCTTCCCGTGGCAGGGAGAGAAGTTCATGTGAACTGAAGTACATTTGTTTCAAGCAGCAGTAAAAAATACGATAGCAATTATGGCAACAATGATGGAAAAGGCAGAGTGAAAAATTACAAGAACTGTTTTATTGCTTTGTTATTTCATTACTCTGGGGAGTAATTAAGTGTTCTCTCCCGCTTCCTGCCCCCCAGCCCATCATGAATTCTGTGGTAATTTGTGAGATCTCTATTGGCTGGTAGCATGGAGCAGCAGCCCCTGCAACCAAGACACAGTCTGTGCAGGTGTTGAGACATCCTGTCCCCCGTAGCAAGGTTCTCCTCTTTGTTTTCTCTGTTACGAGGTGGAGCAGAGGAATTTAAACTTGAGTATTCTCTTCCTGTCCTAAGAACCTGAAGCCAGCTGAGCTTTGAAGGTTTCAGAGTTTCCCAGTGCTTTGTAAGTGTTCTTAGATAGATGTGTGAAACAAAAGTATTGTAATGTTCATGTCAAGGGTGTGACAGGAATTTATTTTCTCTGTAAATTGTAAGTATTTTAATTTTTCCTCATGTCTTAAGATACCTTCTTCTTTTCAGTTACCTGAATAAGATGTTGATAAATGAGGAGTTGGACTTACCTAATGATTGTGCTATTATCTGCCTAGAAAATACAATCAGTTTAAAACGATAGTATAATTTACTAGTGAACTACTGCAATTCAGTGAAATAAATCCAATGACTCTTGCTGTCAGAAAATTGGAATGAAGGCAGATTAACATTGCACTGAGGCTGAAGGTTTTGCAGGGGAAAAAACTCTTTTCTGCTCCAATTAAATGGGCTTGTCTCAGTAATGTTTTGATGAGGAGAGACAGAACAGAATGCTTTCTGTGCTATTATGAGCTTTAGTGAAGAAGAGAGTCAAATTGGTCTTACATTTTCTGCTCATTTTATGGAGCTCTGTATTTGCCAATGAATTGTCTTTCCACAGGAAAGATAATTTTGGATTCATTTTCTCTTCAAACCTCAAATGCTAAAAAGGTGTCTCCGTTAAAACAAATTTGTTTGAATGCCTCTATCTAACTGCACTCATCCAGCAGAAAACAAACCTAAATGTCACATGTATTTTATGTAGTGATGTTGTTGGAGCTATGGTTGTTTGAGGACAATAAGCTGGCCAGAGTAGTCTGAAAAGTTATGGCTTTCAAAATGTGTAGACTGGTAGCAATGAGCAAATGAGATACCATTTGAGATACCAAGTGTGGCACAGAGTTTTCAGTACTCTGAGGGTGAAGACTTTGCAGGATGAATGAACACTGTGGGTTTCCCAGACAATCCACATACTCTGTTCAAAGGAATGTCAACCCCCAAGTGTGTGAGATCTATCATCCACTACAACAATTACAGAGCTCGTTGCTTCTCAAGAATCCAAACAAAGTCTCTTTCCACACATCAGGGAGTTAAACATGGAAACAATTACTGCACACTGGGTTTGGCAGTGGGGATGGTGGTGTTGACACAATACTACTGATTGCCCCTTCTTCAAACGTGTTTGGGTTTCACTACACAGAGAGAGTCTGTAAATAGGCACCAGTGATTAATAATGAAGAGAGAAACAGTCATGATGGAACAGAAAATTTCTTCAGGCTGTGGTGAATCTTTCCAGTGATCTCTTTCCAGTCAGTTTTCCTTTAATTCCTTAATAGCTTAACCTAGCTAAGAGATGCTAGGTTATATTGTGTTATAAGGGGAAGAGCTTTGTTAGTCCTGCAAGGCACTGTCCAAAAAGATGCAGGAAAACAATTTTTAAATATCATAATTCCTATTTTCTTGTCTGTTGAAATAGAACTTCCTGTGTGATGGCAGTGTCGGAATAAGGAATTGCTAGAAGCAGATAAAAAAAGACAGGCATGAATTGAATTTTGTGGTGAATAAATGATCCCTTTCTCCTTTCTATGTGCAGCAAAATTTTGTTGTATGTTAGCATGTCAAGGATTTAGAAATTATAATAATGTAGATGATACGGGAATGTGAATGGAAAATGCAAATGGTACTGTGTGAATAAGCTCTATAAATACTGTTTTATGACAAAGTCAGAGGGCATAAAATGTTTCTATTGCAACTAGAATTCTCATTGAATGTAATGATGAAAGGTAATAGTTCTGTTTTCACCTAATGTTCTTGCAAGAATTTGGAGGGAAGAAATGTTTTAAATTAAACGCTCCTTTCAAAGGAAAAAAAAGGGATTTTTAAGAATAGGTTTCAAGAGGTAGGTGCAAAACAAGGGTTTTGAAAAGTTAACTGCCTACTCAAATCTTGGCCTTATGTGCTGCTGTTCTAAATAGAATAATCAGTCAAGGGGAGTACCAGCATGTTGAATGGGTGTCAAAACAGTAGGGTGATGTCAAGGACCTAGAAAATACAAATGGAGTCTGAGGCTTTCAAAGGCCTTCTTCTTAAAAATCCCTTTTCTTTCTTTGTAATTATATTTGAACTGGTTTTTTGGGTCTTTTATTTCTTATGGAGACGTGCCCAAATTCATCCCTTTGTTGCTTCTTATGGTCGTTCTGGTGGAATCTCCAATTAACAATCAGTCAAGGCCACCTCTGACAACAAAGCCCAAGAGTCCCGAGAAAAAACATGCTGTGTTTTAAATAAAATGCAGAAAATAGCACTCAAAAAGAAGCATGCAGACTACATTTTTCAAAGAGTATTAGGGAAGCTGAGCCCTCGGGAAAAAGTTTGTGTGACATTGGAGCTGCTGGTTGCATGGAAGATATAACCTCTTTGCTGCATCTGAATAATTGCAGGCAAAGCCTGGCATATTTTAAATCTGTAAGGACTAACAAATAATTTGTCTCAATTTCTGCTTGCTCCAATTTAGGGTACTTAATACTTATAACAAAAAAAAAATCCAATAAACAAATACATTTACAGAATAGTTACACTATCTAAGTCATTCTGCATAAATTAATTGCAAGTCAAAACCACAATTTGGCTAAGTCCCTGATGTATAATACAGCTGGGATTTTACTGCCACAGTGGGTCATGTTTCCAGCAGCAAATGTGTCAAGATGGGGGCTAAATGGGGATGAATTCTTAAGAACAGTTTGAAAGAGGTTTTTGAGGTATCACACACACGGAGCTGCTGGTGTATCAAACAGCTTAGGGAGAGCAATGGTGTAACCAGCTCTGTCTCTTACCCTGTTTTCTTTGATCCCATCTCACAGGAGTGAGTGGCTGCGTGCCATTTTCATGGCCAAGGCTTGTGTTTGAGCTCAGTGTGAATCGGGGCTGAGGGAGGTGTGTGGAATGGAATGTTGTGCATTTGGGGATTTGCCAGGAATACTGGCAGCCTGCCTGCTTTTGATCACAGTAAAGCCTCCCTTTAAGGAGGGTTGGTAACTGATTGCTCTTCACTGCTGTGTCAGTCAGAAGCCCCCTTTGGGGCTCTGAGAGGATCACAGGTGCTTTTCATGAAAGACAGAAATGATAAGAATGTAAAAAGCTATTTTCTTCCATTACGGTATTTGGCTTGTTATAATGTCTCACCTAACGGATGTCAAGCTGAAATATGAAGAACAAAATTGCTAACTTGTTGAGAATCAATTCTAGGTTTTTTTCTGACCTTGACCATGTTTGGTGTGCATCTGCTTCTTGCTAAGAGATGCTAGGTTAAAAAAGAGCAATGAATTTTTAAACTGTAAGTATATAATACTTTTATGAATGTTTTATATGCACTTCTATTTTCATAAATGTAAGATTTTGAAAATCCCAAGACCAGAAAATTTAAAAGCCTAAAAGTGAATTCCAGGCCACTAGAGAATCCAGCATCTTTTTCAGATGTTGTCAAGTTCTCTATGTTCCCAAGCAAAGGCATTTTAAATTAATTAATTGGTTTTTTATGGCATATCTGTTATTGATACAAGATGGAATCCTTTCTCTTGACTCAGCAGCTTTAGGTTTTCTTGAATTCCTTGAATTCCCTTTTTTTTTTTTTTTTCCATTTTGGAAGAGAGCAACAAACGCTCAGCTACTGTGAAAAGAAAATGTAAAAATTATCACTGGCTTGCTGATTTTAGAAAATGGGCACTGTTTGAAGTTGCATCTGGCATGTTACAATGACTTCTAGGGCCTCTGTCTTAACAGATGTTGGGGAAAAATGTGAATGATTAAGTTTGTTTTAGAGAGGACTGTGCAATTTATGGCTTGGCCATAGGTTTTAATAGAAGTGCTTTTCTGCATGACAGAGCACAAACTGGTCACCAGTACAAATTGCATTAATATTGAACATACAAAGTGCTGTTTTTGGAATTATCATTTAAAATACATTTGGGTGCTATGAAGCACTAAAGCAGTGCATTTGGAATTCTTGGCTGGCTTCTTGCTCTTTTTCTCCCCTAAAAATCGCTAATTGTTAAAGATAAGTGTTCCGCAAATATTATCAGAATATAGAAAAGGCATTTTCGAGAGGTCAGCAAATAGTTTCAGTCAATTGGAACTGAAAAAATCAGTCAGTTTTACAGACTAGAATGCAGTAGAAAAAATTACTAAAAAGGCTGGTAATGCACTTGAACTTACTGTGTACAGTGTGCTGAACTCTACAGTAGAATGTAAAGTTTGCTGTCCATAATTGCCTTATACAGTCTCCAAATAGGCCTTTTTTTCCCCAGTTGCATAATCTTCATGGCTGTTTTCCCATGTTAGCTAATCCCTATAAAACTGGGTTGCTGATCTGTTCTAATACCTCTGACTTTGGTGGGATACAGTGACTACATAAAGGTTTGGGGTTAGTGTGGGGGGTTTTTTTTTGCATGACAATACAGGTACACATACACACACCCTCATCCCCACTTATTAGGGACAAAAAAATTTGAAAGCTCTTTCAGGCAACAGAATAGATTCAAACCAAGACACTCATAATATATTTGTGGCATAGACATAATGGCAAATTCTGTGGAGGTTTCCTAGCGAAGGAAATGTTGGGGGAAAAAAAAAATCTTAGGACTGATGTTTTAATTTTTTTTTGTCAAGGAGGAGAATAGATTAGAATCATATTCCCTTCACTGCTAGTTTACTAATTTTTAATTAATTTTATTGGTTTGATTAGTGAGTGTCTGTGCTGGTTTGAAAGCAAAACCAGTGAAAGACTCTAAGTCAGAAACACAATTTAATAAGAGGAAAAGAAATAAAGGAAAGTAAAATAAAAGTAATAGTAAAAAAAAAAAACCACTGACAGAGTCAGAATACAACCTGACACCCTGTTAGGGTGGTAGCGGCAGTCCAGATGAGATGATCTTGTCGAAGCAGTGATCCTGTAGAAAGGTCTGGTAGCTCTTGTCTCCTCTGGAAGTCCAGTGGATAAAAGCTGCCTGTGCTGTCCCAAACCCTGGATTTATCCAGGTGGGAATGCTTGGCTCCTCCCCCTGGGCAGAGCATCTCCCAATGGGCTGATCTCATTCTATGAGTCATGCAGTGGGTCCTTGATGGCCCATTAAACAGAGATAACTCCTGGAGGAAGTTATCTATGAGTCATGTGGTAAGGCATTGTTAGGCTCGTTAACAGAAGATAAGGAAAACACTGCCCCACCTTGGCTCCAACGGCTCATGGGGATAGAATACAAACCTTGGGCACAATTTTACATTGTAACCTAGGACAGTGTCCTAAGACATTTTTTATTTTATCCTGTCTTCTTATATTTTACTACTGTAGATGAGATTTAAAGAAATATGATTATTATACTGATATATGCTTCTACATATTTATTAATTTTAATATGAATTGTGTCATTCTAATTTTCCAGGGAGAAATCCAGTGAACAATCACACTGGACCTTTTGTCTCTGAAATACAATGTATTCGGTGTCCTTGGCTGCCATTGAAATTGCTATCTTGAACATTCAGAAAATGGTGGAATGGAGAGAATATCAGAGTAGTTTCATCTCTAATAAAAGAGATGCCACATTTGGGATGTTCACTGGTGCAGGAAACAAGGGCATTTCATTTCAGTTCACCTTAATAATCCATCTCAGCTGTCAATAGGTATCCAGCTCTCCTTGTAAGGCTCTCTGTGAACTGCTGGAGTACAAAGGGATCAGAGTCGATGCGGGGGGAGAGGTTTGAAAGCTCCTTTCATCTGGCACGTTGCTTGGACACTGAACTGTGTGAGCTAATTAGTTTGCCTTTCTGTCACCTCCAAACCTGGACACCCCTTGCTAATGTACAGTCATGGCTGGGACTCCCGGCCTTCCTTAAGTCTTTACATGCTCCAAAAGGATTCTTGGGTCAAAACTTAGAGTATCATGCATGTAGGGTGGGACCTTGAAAGGTTCCTTGAGCATTTGTTCTTCAAAACCAGAATCTTGTACCATCCTGATATATCTAAAATTTGGATCTCAGTTCTGTGTTGTTCCTCTGTTTAATTGGAAAAAAGATGGAATAACTCCTCTAGTTAAACAACTGTTTCACAGTTCAGCTTTCAAGAAGTGCTTGCATTTACATCTTTTCTTTCATACAGCTCAGGTCACTTAGTTTGTATCTCTCATAGGCCTAATCTCCCTTTTAAAACAAATAATGGCCTGACACTGGCAGGCTGAACTACAAAACCTTAAATGCTTCCACTTTTGTCATGGAGTTATGGGGAGTAGCTGTGAACAGAACTTGATTTTTATTTGGACTGAAGGGTGGTGGGTTCAGTACTGTGAGCTGAAAACATTCAAAAGCCTGGTTAATTTTCCAAATTAACTACTCAGATATATATAAAAATATATATTAGTGTACTCTGATAGTATTACTGATATTATGCAGTGAAGAGGACACCGTTTTAACCTTCCCAAAATCAAACAGCACCATAAGGATATATGAGGCTGTGATTGATCCCAGTCTTGAGAATCCCAGCCAGAAAAAAACAAAATACAGTTCTTCAAGCTCTTCTTTCACAGTCTCACTCCCCTATCTTGAGTATCTGTCTAGTTCTTCTCAGATTTCCTATAAACCGTGATCAGATTTGTAGTTAGAAGACTTCATGGCACTAAAAATGTCAATAAAGCTTTGCACATCTTTGAGCAGTGTATCCATGAATTGGCAGTGAATATTATGTTGCAAAGTGAGTGGACAAAAAAGCAAAATATTTCTGGCAGAAAGAGAGGAACAATTCTTTTATTTTTGTTTTGATAAAACAAAAAGTAAAATTAAATTTTTAAAATCTAAGGACTGTAAATGGCTAAACAATGTGTAAATTTAATGCAGCCACAGAGATCATATTAATTTCTCTCTCAGACAGCTTTTGGAAATAGGAGCTTATTGCTGCCTTTTGTCTTTTCTTTGAGAGTGGGAAGAGTTAGAAAGAGAGAGGATGACAGTGCTATAAAAAGAAATCTTCCTCCACACCTTAAATCAATAACCTCCTGTATTTATCTGGATTCTGAGTGCTAACTGAAACCTCTACGGAAAATATCATCAATGAAGTCTTGCCATCTGACAAATTTCCTGTCAATTCCTGAACTGATAATTAATACTATTATTTGAAATAATTTTTGAGAAAATAGTTGCTTAAAGATATTATTTCCAGCTTCCTATCCTGATCAGGACAGCTTTCTGAATCAATTAATCTGAAATTAATGAACAGCATGCTTACATTGCAGTCAAGTCCCATAGCCTTTTTCTCTTTCCCCCTTTTTTGACTTTGCTTTCCCCTCGAATGGATTCTGATTTTGATGTGACTTGACTGATGATAAAGAGCCAATGTTAGGATCAATACCAGTAAAAAACTTCCCTTAGTGTTAGACAAAATAGTTCTCTGTGGTGAAGTGTTATTAATGGCCTGGTATGATGCACTGTATTCCTTCTGGCCTTTAAACCCTTATCCACTCAGGACTATTGGTATCCAGGTTTCATAGAAGAGCAATTTTTCTTTGGAAAATTGAATCACTGTCTCAGGGCAGGACTACACCAAATTTTTCCACTGCTCATTGCATTTCAAAGGCTGAGGGCTGAGGGTTGTGTACTAAAACCAAGATGCAGTTCCCCTTTGCAACTTAGTCTTGTCTGTAAAAGGAAGAACACAATTAATCATTGTTATAAATTTAGATAATTTATCAGATTTGAAAACTGTGCTTAAAATTCAGTATTCCCAATGTTCTACCCTTGTAGTTTTGATTTTAAAAATGGTATTTTTATTTGCAATGTGTTTATATAACAGAAAACTTTATGTACTAATAATAGGATTATTAATAAAAATAAATAGGATTTTTAGTAAACATTTTTGGAAGCTTCAAGTAAGTTATTATAATATAGAAGACATTATAGATATTTAAATCTGAGCAGCCTTGGAGAAAAAAGAAATTTGCCATGAAATGTGGATATTTAAGATGTGTTTATAACTGCTCTTGTCAAAGCATGCTGTATTGTTAGTTTTATGTTTCATAGCAACAAATTCAGGTACTGCATGTAAAGAAAAATTCGTTCATATTGGTTCAACTGGTAACATTGACATGCAACCCCTCTTCATTTACATGATCTTCACAGAAAATTAATCTCTAACTTAAAGTACAGGATGATTTTTATACTTAAAAGTACACTTGAGTGATAGTTTTAATCAAAGTCTTTCTGTGACAAAGTGGAAATGTTATGGACACTTTCCTTTTGCTATCTTTGTGCTGGAGAGGAAGAAGCTGTCTTCTTTAGCTCCCAACTCCTGGTTTTTGGCAATTAGGAAAAGGAAAATGAAGGTACTGGAGAAGATGAGATAATCATAAGTTACACCTTCTTTGACACTAAACCATAGCTGGTACTTGGGGAAGGAAAATAGTGTTGGAGTAATATTTTAGCTGGTGTGTGCTCTCATCTGGGGTTCCTTGCCCCACTTTGTGTATATGAACAGCCTAGCCCCTGAGGCTGACGGATTTTCTTTCATTTACAATCCTGTTATCCAAAGCAACTTGGGGCAATGCATTCCACAACTTAATAAACAAAATAAAGGAAAAAAAAAATTGCAATGTAACTACTCCGTTGTTTATATAACGAGAGAAGGACTTTCGTGTTTCAGAAACAAAGCTTGTATTTTCATACCTCGTATATTTTGATATACATTTCATATTCAGATATATTCATCATAAAAATGAAGCTGTAATTTCAAGAAATGGAGTTTTCAAGTAATAAAATGCATTATGTGTTGTTTTTAGAGCCATACAACAAATTGCAAAATGAGTTCTCCCCAGAGACTGAAATCTGATTCCAAAGTTGCCTTACCTGAAATTCCACTTTATTTGTCAGAGACAATATTGTGATGTCTATGAAAATAGCCTCTCTAGGATTTTTAGTTTATTTTATGACAGTGACTATATTTGCCATGGGTGTTATAGCCCTGAAAAATACCATATGGCAAAAATGCCCATATTTAGTTTAAGGTGATCAGGTTCTGTTTGTTCAGTCTATTAGAGTAGCTGCCATATCAGCTAATCTGACAGCTGTATTACTCAACATCATTGCAGGCAATGACATATGGTGAAGCATAAGGACAAACATGCAAATATTCATTTCATCAGGACCAGGGCATTGTCTAAACTGGAAGAAACCCTTTGTTGGCAAAGCTGTACTTAGGAGCAGAACATTAACCTCTGTATTTATCTGCCAGGGTTTGTTCTTAAGTGAACAAATAAAAGTTCCCATCTTGAAGTGAGTAAAGTGGTTGACAAATTGTGAAATATGAATGCTAAGAAGGAACAAAGGCTCTGGTGACCTCAGTAAAAATGGTGGTAGCTCAAAAATGTATTGAACTGTTGCCCATGATCAAGTTTTGCGGAGAGGGAGAGAAGGAAGGAGAGAAAGAGCAAGAGGTTAAGCACATTGCATTTGTACAGTTTCTGAGTACAGCTTCCTTCTTATAAATAAGCCACAGCAGTGTTATTGTACCCTAGAGGAAAGATTAGCCTTCAACTGTGAGGTAGCATCAGGTGTTGGTGGTGTAATACTTACGGGAAGGCAGAGAGGGGAAAATATCACAGTATTACAGAATATGGTTGGTAATCTCTTTCAAGGGTGGGGGGGAAGAGTTTTCAAACTTACTTCCGTTTTCTCTTTGGAAAATAATAGGAATCAAATGCAGGATTTGAGACTTATTTACAAAGCAGAATAGTCATAGACATTTAAGTAAAAAACGGTGGCAAGAGAGATTAATACATTTCTGAAATGTCATTTCAGAAAAGACCACACTTTAATTCAAACAGATTTGATGTTTGAAATATCTTGGAGAACTCTATTAGCTGTTAAAGGAATGTACAATGAAGTATATTCTCTTTGACAGAATATATTTTATGTCTTCAGTGGAGAGCATTTATTCTCTTTTACTGAGAATGAGAGGAGAGATTTTTTGGCTTACAGTTGATAATCTTGCCAGTGTTTCTTCTCAAGAGCCGCCAGCAATAATCCATTTTGGTGTCTTGCTTCAGCATCCTCAGCAAACCCCGTGCTGGGTCAGGACTGCCCAGGCAGGACAAGCCCTTGGCATTTAACACCTGGAGGGTGCAGGGTCAGCTCCCCCTGAGTTCAGCTGGCCTCCTCATTCAGATTTCAGCTTTCCTGCTCACCCCTTCTCTTTCCTTCCTAAGTGGGGCAGCCCCCAGGAACAAGATGCAAGTGCAAAATGTTTCCTGTGCCTTTGAGATACCAGTGTTATGTGTAACTCTGTATTTAATGGGCCAAGTGACTTGGGAGAAATTATGAAAGGGCACGAGCATTCCCACCATGATCTTTACTCCAGGTGTTTTTTCTAAAGGAGAAAAAAAGACCCACTCTGTTGCTGTTCTGAGTGTTTCTCTAGCCCTGAAAAAATGACTTTTTGTCTGCTTTATATCATCAGACCACTGCTAATCAGCTGAACAGGGACTGCAGTCTGGTCCCAAAACTACGTCAAATTCACATTATGTGCTAGTTGAAATAGCACAAGAGCCTTCCTAAGTATATCAGGAAAACATTAGTGCTGTGTAACTTCTTAACCAACCAAAAAAGATGACTTGAGCTTTTGCTGCATTCTTTTTCTTCCTCCTTTATCAAATAAAGATCGCATGGTTTGAAAAATGGGGATTGCCTTCAGAGGGTTCCAGACCAATAAGGAAATAATTCAGTATTAGTACCCAAATCCCTGTGGAAGCACAAGTCAAGCTGAAGTAGTATGCATGAGTTGGTAGATCTTCCATATGTTGTTTGTACTCACTCCCTGAGGCTTTGTTCTATAAATAACAGGAACTGGAATGCAAAGTAGCACTCATCAGGGATAATAAAAGTAATAATCTGGAGATTCATTCATAAGTACGACTGGAGGGGACCCATTATGATTGCAGAGTTTGGTCTTCTGCAAGAGACAAACTTTCCCTGTATTAATGCCTGCTGAAAATGGGTGCAGCTTTTTATTTATCCAAATAGTATAAATTTGGAGACTTATTTAAAGGAACAAAAACCCCAACCCTGTATTTGAAAGTCCTTTTTACCACTGAGCAGCTAAGAAAACTGAGCTAAGATCAAAGATTCCCAGAATCATTAAGGTTGGAAAAGACCTCTAGGAGGCTGGAGTCCAACTGCTAACCCAGCACCACAGTGTTCAACACTAAACCATGTTCCCAAGTGCCACGTGCACACATTTGAACGCTTCCAGGAATGGTGATTCCACAACTTCCCTGGACAGCTTGGACAGCTTACCTTATGAATAAGTGGGATCCTACTTTCATTTGATGGTCTCTCGGCTCTGTATGATCACACAGAAATTAGTAAAAAATTACATGTCTTTATAATTCAGACTAATTTATAATCGCTTCTGAGGCTTAAAAGGCTAATAAATAGCAAATACTTATACTAAAATATTAGAAGATTATAAAAAACTACATATATACACACACCAAAGTTGAAAGCAATTATATGATAATTACTGGCTAGTTTTATAATAATTGAATATGTAATTATCGAAAATGTCACTAAGGGTTCCAAATTCTTAGGAATAGTTCTTACTTCTAGGAAAGATCATATTTATAATCTACATATCAGCATCCTTGATGTGAGACTTTTCTGTTGTTTCCAAGGTTTTAGGTGTCTGCAAGGCATTTTAGAACATCCCCAGCATGATGGTGCAGGTTTTGGAAGGATTTTAAGTATCTTTTGTTCACCATGTCAAGAAAATGTAATGTGAATTTCAGTTATCCTGGGGAAAGCTGCTAAGTGAATAGGGCCACAGAACATGATTGCATTCAGACACCAAAGTTCTTTCTAGGCTCTCCTGTGATCATCTTTTGTGCATCAAGAAAATAAACTGCTGTACTCTTGAAATTTTCCAAATGTAGATAAAAAACATATTTGGTAATAGACTGTCAATTATTTGCAAAATTTTAATCTGCTACACCCTTATTTTGCATTTAATACTTGAGAAAAAGAATATCATGGAAATGGATGCACTAATAATAGCTGATTAAAATGCATTAATTTTACACCACCAAATAATCATCATTAATTTAATTCCAGTACATCATAAAATGTCTAATTCCTCTGCAGCCAGTCCACATTTACATTGATAAAAGAGACAAGCATGGTTTAGAAAGTCTCGTTACGTGCTCAAAGATATAGTTTATTTTTTGTGTGTGAAGTTTATTTCTTTAATCAATTAAAATGCAATAAACACTATGGTAAGATTGCTGAAATTACACAGGCAGACACAGATGATAAAATGCCACATGAAGCAGCACTCTTCCCAGTTTGGATGCACCAATTTTATTCCTGAGGGGCTACACTTTAATCCGCTGTGCCTAAGCCCAGCTACTAAATCCTCAGCACAACCAGAGAGATACCTGTAGCTTTAATTTACAGCTGCTCCATTTTATGGCCTGTACAAATTAGATAGCATTCTTTATTAGCTCCATTGTCACAAATGCTTTTTATATAATCAGATTAGCTTTTCTTTTTTTTTTTTTTTTTTGTAATAGTTCATGCTAATTTTCTGTCACATCAATTTTTGAAAGTTGTCCCTGAGACTTTCAAGTAACACTTTCTCTCTAGCTTGGCAATTGTGCCAAAAAAAAAAAAAAAGAAAAAAAATCTCAGCTCTTCTAATAATGGTTATTTATCTACTAGTTCCTACCTTCCATTTTGTTAGAACACCCAGTGTTTGCTCATGAAACAGGGAGTTAATCGGCTTAATGAGACATTCTAAATGGTTTCCATAGATCTAATTTATTAATAATTCAGGGGATACTCAAATGGCTGCCATTAGTTTGCCGTCTCATCCTACTCTCCGTGTTGTACACCGTGGCTGCTGGGTACCAAAAATATCACTTGAGGGCATGGACAGAACTCCACCATTGGTTTTAAAAATATTATCTTTCGGATAATATTTCACTACTGGTGTTTCAGGAGAGAAACACAATAGATAGCTAGCTTCAGCTAGAAACCTAGGGATTCAAAAAGAGTGGAGTGAATGCTGAGTTCAAAAGTAACATAAGGGTCTTTAGAGCTGCTAACTTCTCATTTCTGTGTATCAGCCCTGTGCTCTGTGTAAGCCTTCCCACTTCTATTTTTGGGTGCAACTCAGTACATTTGGGGGCTGACATCTGTGCCCCTGAGGTGACTCAGATGCCCCTCCTTGGCAAGGAAGAGTTAGAAGTGGGCCGTGTTCTGAAGATATAGATAGCACAGTTTGGGTTAGATGCGGCAAATTAAATTATGCAGAAATCTAATAATATATTGTAATTAAAACCTACATGGAACCTTCAGCATTTGCTTTACAAATTTGTGAATACTTTTGGGAGCATTCAGACATGCTGCCTATTTCAGTAATTCCAAAATCTATTACATGAACAAAGTTTCTTAAGCTCCTTATAAATCAGAGTATTTTAATTCTAGTGAAAAAGATGGAAATGGGCAAGGAGGGGTAAAAGATAAGGAACAGCTTTTTAAAAGAATTCAACTATTAAAAAAAATAAATAGCCTTGGTACCCATATCTCTGTTGTTATATTTCTAAATATAATCAGAATCCAAAATTACTTAATTATTTATTTGATTATTTTATTCAGTCTGTTCAGTGTTCTTCTTTTTGGAACTTTTCAATCTCTCTTCCTACACCATGTAGGTGTTGCACCTTTTCAAAAAGGAAATTTCACTTTTAAGTTAAAAAAAAAGGCATTTTTATCCATCATTGTATCAAAATAGAATGCTTTGTCATTTTATTCAACTACATTTCTATAACCACACATAAAATAGCAACAGAGAGAGAACAAATTGTACCTAGCCAGGGATTTTGTGAATTTTCTTCTTCTGATCTTATATTCATCTGCTTCTCCATGTATTAGGTTTATATTTCACCACAAGAAGTTGAAGATTTTTTTGCAATGCTTCAACTAAAAGACACTGAATTGGAGCAACTTATAGACAGAATCTGATGCCATACAGAGAATTTATTTAATATAATAAGAAAAGCTGTATCTTATGTTGCAAGAAACAGTTTTATTGTTAACAAATTTCAAAATAAGTATATGAAATTGGGATATGGCATCCAAAATTTCATTAAGCATTTTTATTTTGTCTTTGTAACCTCTGTCATTATCAAAATCAAATTCAACAGTTGATATTGTCATGACTTTTACTAGGGGGAAAAAAATCCCTTGTACATTTTAGTGTGACAGTTAAAAATCCCTGTAGGGAATTTGATTTGGAGCCTTTATAGCAACAGCATAGACTAATATATTCCAAGAAAGTTAGATTGTGGCTGCTCCAAAAGTATGTTAGATAAATCCCAAAGTTCACCTCTGAAAAGAGTCAGAGGCCAGGGGATGCAAAGCTGGAGTGGGAACTGCACCTGAATTGGTCTGTAACACTCAAAGCCATGTTGGGGTGTTTGTGTGTGCCCATGGATTATTGTGCACAAGGCATTTACATGGATGCTGGGCTTGCACAGAGATGAGCCTGGTATCTTAAAGGAATTTAGAGGTGCTTCAGGTCTTTGTATTGACTGCACATGTTGTTTGCAAACCCAAAGCATTGGGATCTCCTGGACCTGCTCAGCCATCAGAGCTCTCTGTGTCATTCCTGTTCCAGGCTCCACAATGGGTGCCAGTGCGTGTGCAAGTAATTTTGTGTAAGCCCATCATGGGGCATGGAGAATATCTGACCTCTTCCTGTCAGAAATCCCTACACAGCACTCTGTAGAGTTATTTTCTGGAGGCAGTTCTCTCTTGTCAGCTTCCCCAAGCCTTTTTCTCTTCCTCGTGTTGGTGCCACAGGACATGATAGATGGTGGCTGTGGTTCGAGTGCCACTGGCAGAGGTATAAATGTTTTGTCCAAATCAAAGGTTCAGGTCTGGCAGTTCTCTGTGTGTCTGTCGGAGATGGAAAGACACTCAAAGGCCATTGTGCTTGACAGAAAGCAGAAAAAAAAATGAACAGTTTTATGTCATTAAAGGGAATGTGAAGTGTAGGTAGGCACCAGAGATCATTCCATATGTGCACTTTGCTGCTGGATTATTTTCTAATATTTAGTGTTCATGAGTGTTTTGGTGAAAGGAAATCATAGGTTTGATGCTCTAAACAATTTTTCTTTTGTATTATTTAAATGCCAATAAGGCAGAATATCAGTTTGAACTGGAAACCTTATGAAAACAAGCACCAAGTATCAGAACTCCTGAATAACACAGAGTAGAATGCAGAGAGACAATTTATCCTCACTTCTTCCAAATATAAGGGTTTCTACATTGTATCAATTTATTTGCATTTATTGCCAAGTGAGATGTGTCACAATTAATTTTTCAATATTCTTTACTGGCATGTTAAAATCAGATGTTGAAGCATGGATGTCCAAAGATGGAAATGAGAAATGTCCGCTAAGCACATTCAGAGGCCTCTCTGGAACACAACTAAAGCTGTGGTTTTATTGATATTGCTGAGAAAATGTATCTACTAGGCACATTGCTAGGCCATATAAATCCTATTTTATAGTAACAGGAAGCACAGCAGGAAGCTCTGATTCGGCTGCTAAAGTTATCAGTGTGGTCCCTGGTTCTTATCTGTGGGAAAAAGAGGTGGCCTGTATTATCTTCTAGATGTTGAATGTATTTATAGGATTTCTCACAATATTTCAGAAGGCATTATGTTGTCAATTAAAATAGAGGCTGTTTGTTTTCTCCTCTCCCTCCCCTGTCCTGTCCTTGAAAAAATATCTGCGGGATTGTTTTTTGGGTTTTTTTTTTTTGGTAGCACGATATTTGATCTGATGAACATTGATTTAGTTTGTCTGGGAAAAAAAAACAAGGAAAGCATCGGTTTTGCTGCATCTTGCTATTAAGGGCATTGGTTTAGAAATGCATTGTTTTAGAAACCCCCAAGGGGGAAAAGTATTTTGTGAACAGAGAGCATGAGTGAGCTTCACTTGCTGACTGCAGATCCTACAGGGATGGTGCCATGCCAGTGAGAACTTTCCTGGCAGATGTTGATAGGTTGTGGCACATCAGTTGCAGAAGCACATTTCAGCAAACAAATCAAAGATCAGCACACAGACACCCAAATGATCTGAGAATTGTCTCCCTGTGTTTGGCATTATGTGTTCTGAGCCTCACTGTCTGCTACAACCCAGAACTGGCAGTGGCTCTGCCTACTGGTAGCCCTTCTGAAATTTGAAAATTCCCTTTGCTGTGAGCTAAATAAATACATACATAGGATGGGAAAGCAAGAAGCAATTCATAACAAAATGACCTCTTCCATTATTAACTGGCAAAACTCCCAAAGGCATTAAAATAAATGAACCATAGCATGAATCAAAAAGGCAAAAATGATAGCTTGGGACTTATACTTTATAAGTTTAATTAAATACGAATGGATTGCTGAAACAGCATATGACTTCCTATACTATTACTGCTAGAAATAATTTTAGCGATTTAAAGATAGAAATTGAATGAGAGGTTTGACTGTATCTCATCAAATTCCATTATTCATGGCTACTTTCCTGTTTTCCCTGAACTGCATCAGTTGTCACTTTAAAATTTCAGTCTCTGCAGAGTGCATATGCAATTCTCCATTTAGCTCATTTTCCAGCTGTTTATATATAAAACCCTGTGAGTGTTTCAGAAGCATTTTAGTGCTGCTGCTTTGCAGAGCCTTTCATCAGCATGGAATGAATAAGGAAATAAATTTCGAAACAATTGGAAGAAAAGAAAAAATATCTTCAAAATGAGCACTAAGCAACTTGGAGGGTTGGACTGTGGTAAGTGGTGGCCCTTTGTTCACCAAACCACAAACTTCTAAGTCATACTAAGAAGCTGAGTCTGGTCGTTTCCCATCTAAACTTTACACTTCCTTAATTCCCTGAGTAAATCACTCCAGCTAGTACAATAGGTGAAAGGAAGGAATGGAATGTAATGGGCTTTACTGTTTTGCATTATTTTACATTAAAAAATACCACTCTATCTTGAAATGTTTTTACAGGAATAATTCTTAAGGCTTTGTGATTAAAATCTCAGTATCTGTTTCTGAGGCTTTTGCTGATATATTACAGAGTGTTTGTGGAATTGTGTAGAAAAATAGAAAATAAAATTAAAGTCTTCATAGAAAGATAAAACAAAAGAAGAAAGGAGATAAGTTGCATAAATATTTGTAGAATTTCTACCTCAAAGCTGAATTCTGCTCATCAAAATGATGGTGCTCATAGTCAACAGAATTTTTAAATCTTTCTTAGTGTAAGGAATGGAGACAAACTGCCAATGTCTCTTTGGATAAAGTGCTTTCAGTAGGCATAAAAGTGCTTTTGGTATGCAGAAAATCCAGAAAACACATGTCTTTTAAGAGCAGTACTTTATTTGTGTTTGATAGTTAATATTGTACTAAAATTATTTTTTTAAATGAGTTCTTAAGCCAACCTTCTCTAAGTCCTTTCCTGTATACCTACCTTTAGAAGAATAAATAGAAGAGTTCTTCTGTATGTGCTGTTATCCCCCAAACTGATGTAATCCTTTGGTGGAGAAAATGATTTGGCAAGCCTGCCCTTTCAGTGGAATTTACACCATTGAAGGAAATTCTGTTGTATTTGAGAAGAATTTTTGGAAGTTTGACCCTCACCATTCCCTCTCCATTCCCATTTCTGTACAAACTTCACAGTAACTGCCAAAACCTCTGTGAAAGCTTGTACTGTAGTTGTTGGCCATGCTGGCTGGATAATATGGGTGCAGAGACCATGTATTCCCACTTTTCCCCTTTGCATGCACAAATATCCGTATCTGCTCACACAATCTCTAGAGACTGCAGGTGCCAAGGAGAGGAGCATTTTTTCTAAGCAAAAGAATGTCAGAGAAAGCAAAAATAAAGTGTACCTATGAGAGATGCATTATTCCATTTATTTTCATGCAAGTTTTTATTTATTCTTACCTTTAATTCTCTTACTTATTATTGGCTGAGTGACTGTGTGTTATGTGTCTTCAAGGAAAGCTCCATCAAATTCAAGGCTAAGTGATGAAGGCAAAAGGTTCACCAGGAATGTGGATATAAACCAAATTTGATATATACAGAAGTCAAAAGTACAGAAGTGAAGAAATGTTTCTCAAAAGAACACAGAGAGAACCAAGGGATGACATTGAATTGAAAAGTCAAATGAAATGCATCATAATTCTAAACAGTTGTGCAAAAGAGTAAATTAGGAAAGATCATCTTAAGATTACAGTTCCCAAGAAACAAGTATATTTCTCAAAATAGTTAATGAAACTATTCAAATATGCAAGAGTGCACTTGATAGAATTTAAGTGAAATAATAATATCTATCAATTTATTCTGTTGTGTTGGGATGAAAATCAAGGTAGTGCTCAGTAAAAGAGCTGGGATTTTTTGTTTGTGTTGGTTATGAACATGGTGTACTTTTGCATTCCTTGCACATGCAAATTCCTACCGAAGCCAAGAGAGTTTCTAGGTGAGGAATACATCTGAACTGACCCCATAATTTAATCACAATGTTGAAGTGTGAGCATTTCCCAAAGTAAGCTGTAAATCATTGTGACACAAGAAAGAGAATGTACTAAATGCTTAGAGCCATGCTAGAGAATAGGGATGGGCAATCAGAGCAAAAATAGTGTGACTCCAGTCACCGAGAAGAAATCTGAAATGTAACTTCAATTGCACTGAATTAAAACTAAATCAACATGATCAACTAAATTGCAACTGAAATATGCTGTTAGAAACCTTTCATATCATAATTTTGTTCTGATAATTGAGAATGACAAATACATTTAAAAATAAAGCAGACAGTCACGTAGATGTGATTCCTGTAGGCAAATAAGAGGATATCAGCTTTGGAAGGAGCAGAGCCATTATCAGGTATGTGTGTTACAAACCATCACTAGGAGGAGGGTAAAAATCTAAGGATATTCTGCTCTTGTGCTTTGTATTTGACAGATGGTCATTGACCCAGTTCAGCTCTGAAATGAGACACTGAGCAGTAACATTGCGCTCCCAGATCTGATATTTTCTGCATGCAGTTACAGCAAATGAAATCTCTGTTTCTGCCCTCATGCGCCACTGAAATTTACCTGCATGAGGCATCTCAGTGAGTGCACAGCTCCTGCTTGCATCCACGTATCCAAAGTGCAATTAAACAAATTCTTTAAGTTGGCATGCAACGTGCAAGTCAAGATTTGAGATTTTGTGCTTTTCCAGATGAAACAAGACACAGAGCAAGGGCTCCTACATTCAAGCTAATGTTGTTATGAGCACATTTTCAGGGTGGTGGGTACTGTCTGTAGAAGCTGGAAGGGCCAGATACAATAACACTCTGAACCACAAGTGTCATCCAGTCTCTGAAGGTGGACTGGGACATGGGTAACTCCTAAAAAACATATGGATGAATGTCCTTAGAGCTGGTTGTCACTCTCTGAAAACCAATAAACAGCACAACTGATGTGAATAGTGCCAGGAAAGTGCTGATTGGTTCTGTGTCATGCCTCTGTGTTCCCTTTTCAGAGATTCCTTACAGTTACAGGTTAAAAGACATTCCCCCCACACACACTTCAGGCTTTCTGTAGCGGCGCGTTTTCCGGTTTTTACTTATTGTTAATAATCATTTATTCTGTAATGGTTTTTCCCAAGTTCCCCCTGTACTTCTCCCCATCTGGTACAATCTCCCGCCTGGGAAATTCCCTGTTCCCCTCTGTTGCAATATGTTGTCAATCATCTATTGCTCTCCTCCCAGTGCCTGCCCCTCTCCGGGAAGCCTCTCCCCCTCATTCCAGAGACTTCGGAGGGAGACAGTCCCGGATTGGAGCAGGCTGAGAATGCCCCACCCCTCGTCTTCCAGTGGTTGTCTGTGTGCCATCCCCATTCCCCTGATTGGTTTTCCCTCTTGTGTCCAATCCCTTCCCCTGGTCCCTTATAAGCAATGAGCCCGCCTCCTTTGGGCTCTCTCCTGGGAGTCGTGGCTGCCTGCACCATGGGGTGCATGTGACAATAAACTCTATCTTGCCACGAGGCCTCCTCCTTCTCACCTTCGTTGAGCCTCACTAACAGCTCTCGTGCAGCTTCTGAACCACCAAGAGGTAGTGGCCGGTCCACTAGCCACTGCCCAACCAGACTTGAAATAATTCCCAGCCAGGGCAGCCGGGATTAGCTGGAAAATCATCTCCAGCAGGCACAGGGGATTATTTCAGCTTTCTTTTAATTTATTCTCTTAGTTTTGGAGGAGTTTTGTTATTGCCCTTGAATGAAATGTGCTTCCAACCCTGTGTGGTGTCTCCTACTTCTTGCAGGCTTCTTTATTAATATTAAAAATTCCCAAATCTTACTTCTCTGCCTGTGGTTTCCTATGCTACCAATGCTCCAATTTACACTTAAAAATCAAAATAAAAACTAGCTGCTTTTGCTAATCAGTACAAAACAAAAAACTGTGAAGAAGTTTGCAAACATCAAAATGCCTCTTTTTTTCCCTCCCCTCTGCTTAGATAGTTTGCAACCTTGATAAGATCAGAGAAATAAGCACGGGAAGCTGTTGCCTGTGATACAGAACCATTAAACTATTCTCCTTGCAGAAAAAGCAGTGATCACAACATCTCACATCTGTTCTTGTTGAACCTTAGAACATGAAAGGGAATGAGATATTACAAGGGAAAAAAAACCCACAAAAAACAGAAAACAAACCAACAGTTCAATGTACTGCTGCACTGGATTGCAGATTCTACAGTTTTCTTCCTGCTGTGAAATCACTTTCCATCCTGGCTTAGAAATTATAACAGATGTAGCACTGCCTTAAACGTGTATTTAACTACAAGGCTGACATAAACTGCTGAGAAGATTGTCTGAAAAAATGTTTCCCCAAAGAAGTCACAGCTTCTTTATGGCCTGGTTACCCCTGGTTATACCAATGACTAGTGCTGACAAGTGGTGCCTGGAAAGGAAAAGGCTTCCATATCCCCTTCTTTTAAAGATTAATTCCATGTTGAATCAACCTGCTTTCCTTGCTCTGTCAGTGTCTGTCATTGACCTACTCCAGGAATTTATGAAACAAATATATTAAACTTGCTTGATTCCTGTGGTGCAGGAAGGGGCTAGCAGTGTTCTCTGAGACATTAATTTCATCCGTGGCCTGTTTTAAGGCCATGGGAGAGGAGCAGCACTGCCTTGATATTAAACAGTTAAACTCCAGACACCAAATATCTTGACTTTTGCTTCTGAAGTCACTTGGCTGTGGAAGTGTAATTAATCCCCTAAAATTACAAAGACCTGCTGGATATATGATCAGCTTCTCTGCAGATCTCACCATCAAAAGAGCTTAGAAATAATCACCAGTCTCCTTGAAAGCTGATTTTTAGGGTATCTGGGCGTAGTTTTTGCACTGTCAAAAGTATTTTTGCAACATTTTAAAGACAAAGTTTACTAGACTGAAATGAGTGGGACATGTAGGGTAGTTTCTAGGGTCTGCACCTGTTGGAGAGGTTATTCTAACTTTTAACCCCAAAGTAGAGGTGTACTGTGTTACCAAAACATGGGAGATGTCCTTCTGCTGAAGAACAACTTTTTTGATCCTCCTGTATGCCAGAAACTTTATGGCCATTGTTTTGTTTTCTAATTGTTCCACATAGAACTGTAGTCTGTGAATTATTCTACCTTGTTCTTATTGAAATATTTTAATTTTTTAAAATTTAATGTTAATTTTATCCCATTTTCTGCTTGGGGAAGTGTTTTATCAGCTGTGCCCTTGTTAGTCATGGGGTGCAAGAGCTGAGCTTTGTGTAGTAAAAATCTGCGTGGGGAGCAGATCCACAGCGTATTTTTCAGAGCTTCCACTTAGCACTTTTCTGACTAGATAAACTTTGTCTCTGTAGGTGCCAGCTGCTAAATATTGTCAGGCAAACCTTGCCACACAAAATTTTTGTGAGCTGTGTAGGCAGAATTGCCTAAGAAAAAAACACAAAGACCAAAAGAAGCATCAGTTCAGCTTAATGTGTTTAATGGTGCAGCTTATTGGATACTCTGCTTTTCAGAGGTGCCAAACAACATCATCTATGAGCAGCATAATTTAACAAAGGAGGCTCAAATGCTTTACGTCCCCTGCAAAGGGAAATCAGCAGTGAATTTTGACTAAGTTATTTTAATTTTTTGAAAAAGTTTGCTATATAAATCTAAATTGGCATTTTATTATTAAAATGTTTAAAAACTGTCATTTTGAAGCAGTGCTTATTGCTAATTCAGGACATTTTGTTTTCTCCTATCAGAGGGAGTTAAATGTGAAGAATACTCACTGACTTCTTAAGAACAAGGAAACAGTTTTGAATATGACATTTATAATTAAAACATCATTCAGAAATGACAGCCAAAATTATGCAACAGAACAGATAGGACATGGTTTTAGAGAAAAATGCAGAGGTGCTAAAGGCGAACATAACTAAAATTCAAGAAAAACGTTGAATATCTTTAGACAAATAATGTCATAAAAGGAGAATTCATTAAGATCAGCAAAGGGATGTATATTTATGGATGCTAGTGAGCAGATCTGGGTCAAACAGAGGAACTAGGCTATGCATCAGTTTAATAGCAAGAAACTGAATTCATAAGCAGTGGGAAAGGAGAGGGAATGCAACAGGGGAGGAACAAGTCCTTGCTTATTTTCACAGAAAGACAAACCTAATGCCTATTTCCTGTCTGGGTTGCAATAGATAAAAGCTGAGGAGAGCTGCCAGTTATCTGAATTGATACACGCTTGGCTGGAATAAAGAAGAGTTTTGTAATTTATTTTGTTGAGCTCTTTTCCAGTTGTTTGTAGCTGCCACATCTAATTGTGCTTGTGTAGTCCTTTAATTTGCATGAAAGAAGATAACATAATTGAAAAACTCAGGAGTAAGACAAGTTCAGATTACTAGCAGAGGCAAGTTAATTTGTTATTCATTAAATGCTAATGAACCTGGCACCTATGTTTTATTTGTTTCACTCAGTTTGAAATTGGAAAGGTCTTGTAACACAGCAAAGTCTGTGATAAACAGAGATGTTAAATTAAACTGCTGTTTTCCCTGATGTTCCACTAGAATAAGCAAGTTTGTAAAACTAGGGAACTATAAAAGCATGTGTGTGGTGAAGCATCCTCTAAAGGCAAACACAAACCTCTGCGGGAGTCATTCACATGTTCAGATCCCTTTGAGAACTGAGGCTAAATTTTTTGATGCCTCAGTGGCCAGTTTGACATATTTTCCATGCAGAATGGACAAAGTGTTGGTGCAATGAGAATTACACAATGCTCTTGTCTTAAAATCCAGGGGCAGAGTTTGGTTTCTGCATCTGTCTGCAGTTGTGCTGCCATTCCAAGTGGATGCAAGCATGTGGGGTAGCCTTTGGTTGGCCCAGATGTTTTTGATAATACTGCAGAATTGGCTGAAAAGAATTCCTGGGTTGTTCTCAGAAGTGTCAAAGAAATCTGTGACTTATTTTCCCTTCAACTGCTAAAATGAGTTTTGAACCAACTATTTTTGTTCATGTGTTACTCTTCATTAATGTGTTTCATTTTGGCCTTAGAGTCTTTGTTGCTCAGCTCTCTAAAGTTGCAGGAGTGGTACCGAGCCTTAGGGGCTAAATTGTGTTACTTACATGGCTTATTTATGTAATTGGGTTATTTATGGTATGTTCTATTGAAAGAGGTAGTTAAACTCATTTTTTTAAAAAAATCTGAAGACTCTTTAATGTTGACTTCTTCTAAAATGTTCTTTTCATTTTGTGTAATCTTCTTTTACAGGACTTTGAAAACGTGTAGAGCCTGAAAAGAAAATACATAATAGTTAAAGCACATTTCTAACTTCAAAATATTGAAAAATGTCCACAGATACAGGTCCCCAGATCATCTTACCTATGCACAGTATGGATTCTGCCATTTGTTTGAAAGACAATCCTTGTTCCTGAATATGGCCTAGAAAGAATAAAATACAGAACAAAGTAGTCTGACAACACTCTAGTTTGAGTCAAGATTAACAGTGTGCATACGCTCACAAATATTCTCGTGGTAGGTTTTGCTTATACTGGAATATCTGTAGGTTGACTGAAAGTGGAACAGAAATTTGGTTTATTCAATTTGTGCTGGTCAAGTGAGAGAGTATAGAAAAATATGGTATGAACTTATTTACACTTGGGGGTGGTCTTGTCTGAAACAGGACATTTTTAAAATTTAAGAGAAAAAGCTTCTAATGTATGTGCTGCAATTCAGGGTTGCTATTTTTATTTGCAGCAATATCTTGTAAGCAACTTGGACCTTTCACTCCTGAAATTTGAAAGTACATCTCCACATAACCCATAATTTCATGTTCTTGTTTGAAATCTGTGCTGGCAGAGGGGAGAGCCTGAGCTGTGAGAATTCTGCTGGAGAGAGGACTGAACCATTACATAACAAATTAATATTAACAATATGAGATTGTTTTTCTTGTTGCTTGTTAGTGTGTATATATATATATATATATATATATAAAATATATAATATATAAATATATTATAAAGTTAAATATATTTATTGCTTTATCACTTGCTGCTGAATTTCAGGTTTTGAACAAGTAACATGCAAGTTATGCATGGAAAAGATATGGTAGCCGAAACACTTTCCCAATTAGTGGTCTCTTGGGTCAGGACATCAGTGTGCTAAAGTTACAGAAGGTTAGCTGGAGCCTTTCAGGTGAACATTCAAAATTTAGTTATTACCTACGCTTTATTCCTATGAAATCATTCTGTGAAATATGCACAAATGTAAAAGAAAAATGATGGAATCAGATTCCTAACTGTCTCAGCTAAGAATTTTTGCAATAGTTTAACACCTCCTCACTGTTTCTGATCCCAGCTGTACAGATGCAAAAATTAAGAGTCAAAGCTAAGCTGCAATTTTTTTTCCAACGTATAAGCTACATAAAGATATTATTGCCTTCTTATTCACTCACCTGTTCTACAGAAATAGTTAATTTGAAAACTAAGCTAAATCTCCAAGCCAACCTGGCAAGCTGACAATGGAAAAAATTGAATAGTTCCATTTGAATTATGATTGTTGCTGTGTTAAAAAGGGTTAAGAAGGAAAAAAAAAAAAAAAGCAAATCAACCTGTAGCGGCGCATTTTCTGTTTTTTATTTATTGTTAATATTAATTTGTTATGTAATGGTTCAGTCCATGTTCCCCCCATCCCTTTCCCCTAATGGCTTCCCCCTGCACTTGTTTGTGCAGCACCTGCTGCTGTCAATCATTTGTAACTCCCTTCCCAGTGCCTGTCAGTCTCTGGGAAGGACTCTCCCCTCTTTCTGGAAAGATCGGGAGAAGTCAATCCCTGATTGGAACAGGCTGGGAAATCTCCACCCCTCGTTTTCTATTCATTGTCTGTGTGCCATCCCCATTCCCCTGATTGGTTTTCCCTCTTGTGTACACCCCTTTTTCTGGTCCCTTATAATCACTTACCCTGCCCCGATTCTTCACTTCATAGCTTCGCCTGCATGCTGAGCAGGTGACAACAAACGCCATCTTGCTGCGAAGTCTCCTTTTCCTGCCTTCGTCGTAGCCTCCTCAACAGCTCTTGTGTAGCTCCTGACCCACCGGGGGGTGGTTGCCGGTCTGCCTGTGACTGCCTAACCGGAGCTGAGACGGTTCCCTGCCAGGGCTAAGCCAGGACTAGCTGGGAAGCCGCTTTCCAGCAGGCAGAGGGAACTCGCTTCACCAACCCAACTTTCTTGTGATAAGTTACAGCATTTGGATCTTTAGGAGTATGAAATTCTCCAGAGCTGGTTCTCTAACACAGAGATGTGAGATTTTTTCCTAAAGCAAACCCCTGTCTTTTGAAGTCTGTCCTTTGCACACTGTGTCTCTTAAATCAAGTAAGTTCTGAAAGTATCTTTTTTATTTGTTCCACTTCAGACCCTTACTGGTGTACTGCTACTTTGTGTACACTTGCTTGCTACGTGTGTTTATCTGTGCTGAAGGGAGATAATGGCTCTGGTGGAGAAAAAGAGAATCTGTTGCTGAAATAAATGAGGAAATGGGCAAGTTATTGTGCTGAGTCAAGGAAATCACTGGTATCTTTGCCCTTTCTTATAGTGTGGAGTAAAACCTGTACAAAACCTGCTTTTGTCAAGAGAAGAGCTCAGCTCTCCATCACAGGTTTCCCTGGATTTAACACCAGGTAACACCATAATGTTGGTTTTTTACTCTTTGCTCATTTTCTGACACATTCTGAAATAACATCACTTTCTTCTGGGACCAAGCAGAGACATTCAGACAGCCTTGTCATAGCCTGAATCGGTTCCCTCTGCCTGCTGGAAAGTGGCTTCCAGCTAGTCCCGGCTGCCCTGGCTGGGAATCGTTTCAGCTCTGGTTAGGCAGTCGCAGGCGGACCAGCAACCACCCCCCGGCGGGTCAGAGCTACACGAGCGCTGTTGAGGAGGCTACAATGAAGGCAGGAAAAGGAGACTTTGTGGCTGTGCTACATGTTGGCTTTTATTGTCTCTTTGCACCTGCTCAGCATGCAGGCAAGCCCACGAAGTGAAGAAGAAGGGCAGGGTAAGCGATTATAAGGGACCAGAAAAGGGGCGTACACAAGAGGGAAAACCAATCAGGGGAGTGGGGATGGCACACAGACAACGAATGGAAAATGAGGGGTGGGGGATTTCCCAGCCTGTTCCAATCAGGGACTGACTTCTCCCGATCTTTCCAGAAAGAGGGGAGAGTTCCCAGAGATTGACAGGCACAGCTGCTGCACAAACAAGTGCAGGGGGAAACCATTAGGGGGAAAGGGATAGGGGTAACATGGACTAAACCATTACATAACAAATTAATATTAACAATAAATAAAAAACAGAAAACGCGCTGCTACAATAGCCCCCAGTGATTTTTTTAGCACTGGTCTGGACTCTGCTGTATTTCCGAGCCTCCTTTCTCCTAAGGGCAACACTCACCGTGCTCAAATCATTATTTTAAAATGAACATCAAGACACGTGATGACAATCAACCTTAAATGGGTTGATTTAGGGTGCAACTTTCTGCATGCCAAATGAATGGCAGGACATTAAGATCATTTTATGGAGCACCTTTATGGGTATTCTTTCAGGTTATCTTTTTTGGCTCCTTGGAGCAGCAGCCCCTGATTTTGTGGAGCTGTACAACCACTGGGGTTGGTAGGTTGAGCACTGCTGCCCATCCTGGTGGCACTGTCCTACTTGTCACACAAGTCACGTGAGATCATGGCTTTCCTGCTCACTTGGGAATATTTCCAGGAGCCCTAGACCAGCATTGTGCACAATATTCCTCTGCAACTTTGTTTTTAGGCTTAATCATACTTCTGGTAAACAGTGAAAAGTCTGACCACACCAGCATCTTCTAGATCACACCAGTGAACACATCTGCTCACACAGAAAAGTAATATCTCAACAAAGCTTTTATGTGAAACTAAATGTGTTATTTCTGCCAGTTGGCACACATTCAGTTCTGGTTTAGTGTCAAAATTAGGCTTCAAAATCCATCCAGGATGTAATGGAATGGATGCAATGAAATCTCTTATAGGATTTTATAATGCATCTCAAGAAAAATTAATAGCACTAAATGCTAAAGGTCCAAATTACTTGTCTTTGGTAGATTATTTGGCTTTTCAGTCATTAGCTGAAAGGAGTGGGAAGTGTAAGGAAGATCACTTTTCCAGAGGCAGAAAAATTTCCAAGCTACTTCTCAAGTAGTGAGATATTTTGAGATAAAAAATAAGGCACAGTACTCTTCCAGTAGTGTCCTGATTTAATAGTGCCACCCCAGAAGGGTCCCCCATATCAGCTCAGCAGCTACAGCTAATAAAAATAGCTTCACCTTCTGGGTCTGTGGCAAGGAAATTGCATCTCAGAACTGCCAGACCATATGTTATGCCAATACCACTTGGTAGGTCAGTATCTGAAAATGTATCTAAACTGTATAAAATTTTAATCTCTGGTCTTGCAGTTCCAGTGATTCCCTCTTCTTTGCAGACAGAGTTTTGTGAGTATTTGAATTAAATATTTCAAATTGCAAGATCAGAAATCAGAAGCTAAACTTGTCTAAAATACTTGTCAGATAGAAAGCATTTTGAAGTAGATAGAGAGTGCAAAGCAAAAACTATGTCTTAAGTTACGTAAGAAATATAAGAAATTTTTTTATGCTATAAATTCAAGCATTTTATTTTAATTTTTTTTCAGGTTCTGAGTTTAGGGGAAAAAATGCAACAAATTGAGAAAAAACCCCAGTTTCTTCATGGCTCTTTTTTTTTCTGGTGTCTCTAAACTAAAACCATGTTACATTTTCAACTAAATTTTTCTGAAATGTATCTCTTACACTGAACTAATGTCAGTGAATAGCAAAGTAAAACTATGTACATTAATTGAAGTATACACAGGTAATATAATATCTATATATTAAACTGGAAAAATTAATTGGAGGAAATATGTATGCTTGGTAAGTAGAGAAAATATGACATTATTATCAGAATAAAATATCAAAATTTTAAAAATGCTGCATGACTGCAATTATTCATGCAAATACTGCATGACTGGAATTAAAGGAATTAAAAAAACTTAGTTTTCTGTTTTGAGAACTCTTTTGATCAGCCTTGTGGTATGGTAGCCTTCAGTTATCTGTGTGAAAATTTGGTTAATACAAATTGACAGACAGGTTTATCAGCAGCTGTCGGCTCAGTGTTTCTGTCAATGATTGAGAAAGGAAAACAAACGTTTCAGGTAATATCTGATTAAACCACTGGACATCTGTTTCATTAAGAAAAATCTAGACAATTAGTACTTGATTATTAATGGTCATGAAAAGACTGATTGAAAGCGTGATGGTCATGACCCTCAGTATTAAAATTAGTTTTTGTTGCAGCTTTTGTCTATTTTTCTGATCCTGTCTCTCCAATGATGACTCCAGAGTTGCTTGAAAATTAAAGAAAAAATAAAATTACAAAGATTTTTGGCATTACCATCTGTTCAGGAAAAAAAAAATAATACTCACCTCAAATCAGACAGCTCTCATTTACCAACTTAGAGCTTAGAAGTATCTTCTTCTCTAGTTAATGTGGTCTCATGACTCCTGCTCTGTTCAGTTACTCTGTCCTCATAGGTAGGTGAGGACCTGGTATCTGAATGAATCCCAAGAAAAGTAATTTCCTAGTGAGGAAGAGAATTTAAGATTCTACACAAAAAGGGGGTAATGAACACAATTACTGCCTCAGTAGAATCAATCATACAGAGCTTTCAAATCAGCTCTTTTATCCAAGAAATCCACATTTTTAACAAGTTAATTACAGCTCCAGTCTCAAACATCTAATCTAAGATGGATAAGCCACTGCTGAAGTGATGTTCTCTGTACATCAGTAAGGAGCAGGTCCTTTCTGATGGAGTTCCATGTGATTTTTAAAATCAAATTCTCTAGGCAAAACAGGGAAATATACAGTTCTTCAGGAAACACATCTGTTGAATTGCTTACATTCATCTCTTGTGACTGGGAGAGTTTCCAGTTCTCCTGGTACTGCTGGATTTATGCCGTGGAAGGAAAACACCTCATACACATGGCCTTTACTCTTGTCTGCAGAGCATGACCAGGACTGAAAACAAAGAGCTTTGTCACCACGTCTCACATCCTGCTACTTCTTTGTGAGAGATCCATTTGTTCATTTTCTCCCAACTCCAAATACAAGGCACTCTCAGAGGAGGCATTGCTTTTATGAGCAAGATAAAGATGACATGAGAAATAACTGCTTTGGGGGTTTTTTTGGGGGTTTTTTTTGGTTTTTGTTTTGTTTTTGGGGTTTTTTGGGTTTTTTTTTTTTGGTTTTGGTTTGTGGGTTTTTTTTGTTGTTGTTGTTGGTTTTGGTTGGGTTTTTTTGTTTGTTTTGTTTTGTTTTTTGCGTGTGTGTTTTTTTGGTTTTTTTAATTGTGGTGGCCAAGATCATGGCCTGCTGGCCACATGTAGCAAAGTGAAATAAAGCTCACCTTTTTAACATTCAGATGAATGAGCAGCTTCTGTTCCATCTGCAAAGATGCAAATGCACCAATCTCCTGAACTCCTTGGGCAGTGACTAAACAAAGTCCTGATGGAGTGGCAGTCCTGGTGCTGTGTAGCAGTGTACACTGTGACCTCTGTGTTATTTAAACGTGCTTGCTACAATTCCTGTCTTTTTCTAGAAGCTTTTTGGCCTGTGCTGGCAGCTCCTGGACTGACCTTGCTTGCTCTTTTGGCTGCCCATGCTGCTGACTGCTGTGCTGTTTGCAGCAAAGCCTGCAGTCCTGGGGACAGATTTCTAGCACAGAGCTCTGATGTACTGCTTTGGCCTCCTGGGTATGTCTCTCTTTCATTCTCTCTGATTCAGAAAAGTTGAGGGGAACACTGAATACAGGATTCTGACTAACTTCAGCTCTGCTAATGCTTCACAAAGCACAGACGTGAACTTATTTTTGTCATACAGGAATATAGAACATTTTCTCCTTGTAGGTAAGGAGATTTCACATGGTGTTTTGAAATGAAAGGCTTTTCTTAACCTGCAAGATCTCAGTCATTAAACATGACCAAGGTCATGTCTGCAGAATGTGAAAAAAGAACATTTTAATAGAACATCTACTCACTAAGCAAAGGCAGAATAAAACCAGCAATAGCTTCTTGCAGTATGAATGTAACTTCTAATGAAACTGGTATGTGCATATGTAACAGAATAATGTAGGGAGTCCTCAGATAAACTTCTTCCACATGCACATTTATTTAGCTAAACACTTGTCTCTGTTAATACAGAAAGCAACACAATAAAGCTAAGTAGACCCCAAAATATCCAGGACTTCTCCAAATAACCAGCAGGTGTAGCATGGAAGAAAAAGCAAGAGCAGGACTCAGCCCTCTTTCTCCCTCAGTACTGGCAACTCTGGCTCAAGGGTCAGCAGCGAGGCACTTTGGTAAGTTTGAGAGGTTTTGCTCCTGGAAAGAAATTTTTAATCTGTTTCTAGAGCCAAAGTAGGAATTGGCTTTAAATGGTCAATAGTCAATAGGCTTGAGGCAGATATTCATGTGTGTGTGTGCATATGCACTGGCACAGCAGGGATAGAAGCAGACCTTTGTGCCTGTGTGAGGGCAAATAGGTATGTGTGGAGCTTTGTATGCTCTGCTTGCCGTTCAGAATTAGCCAAAAGTAGAAATTAATTTTATTCATTTCCTCAGACACAAAGACTGGCTGCAAGGATCTGAGAATGCACCTATGAAATAACGTGGACATCTAAGTCCTATAGCATAAATTTCACCTTGGGTGTGGCCTTCAGAAGCACTTCAGATATACAAGAGCACTCTGGGTTATAAAACTGTAATCATCCTTACTTCAGTCAGCATTAAAGATTTAATTTTAAGGCCGTCCTTTGAGGAAGAAATAAATATAAGAAACTCAAAGGTCAAATAATTAAATTATTTTTATGCATTTCTTTTTCATAGAAATTTTCCTTACATGTCCTCTTCTTGCTTATTTATATTTTACCAAAAGAATGTGCAGACCTGGTATCATTATGTAGAATCCTTCATTTGCTGTAGAAGTTCAAGAGCCTGCTGTCAAAAAGTTGGAGTTCCTTGCAAGAGAGTTCTTTTTACATAATGACTTCCCTACCTAACAAACCTTGAACCATTTAGCATGGGAAGCATTCTCATTTTTCAGATAACAAAAATTCATCTGCAGCATTTTCTCCGTCTGCAGTATTTTCTCCATAGCCATGTAATGAGGCTTGTAGAAACATGACACACAGAAATAGAATGAATAAATCAAATTGCACGGGGAAAAAAAAAACCCTCAAGGATCTGACTTTAAAAATGACAAAGAACAGGGAGCTCTGCAGCTCTGTTGATTGTCACTTGAAATCCTTTTTTTTTTTCCTCTGCTCCTTCGGATAATATTTTAGGGTAAATATCCTCTTGCCATTCTATTGCCAGGGCAGGTTAGGGATTCTGAGAAGAGATGCTTGGGAATGTCCAAAGTTCATTTGGAGGGGTATATTGGAGATGTTATGGAGGTTGGTTTTCCTGAGGCTTCACCTACTTTATAGGTGATAATTTTGTACCTTGCAAAATGCTTTGTAAATGAAAAAAAAAAAACAAACCAAAAACCCAAAACAACAACAACAACAAACCCCAAACCAACCAACCAACCAAAAAAAAAAAAAAAAAACAACCAAAGCTTGTAATAGATTTCCAGGATAAAGAATCCACCTTGTGAAGTTTGTGAGTGCTGGGTGACTCCTTCCCAGGAAGAGGGAGGGGAATTAAATTATGCTGATCTGTGGTTTATCTTTGGTGCAGAGCGTTTGCCACAAGAAACATCAATGAGGAATGATCAACCTTTGTTTCCAGCAGCTGTCCACAATCACTCTCTCTGTTTTAATGAATCTGAGCCAAAATACAAATGCCAAGCAATTTCCTCACTCTATCAGAAAGGCTGCGAAAAGTGGGGGGTAGAGTGATGCTTCCATATGGTCGTGGTGTGCAGCAGAGCTGCTCGACTGCATTTTAAGGGAGGGAGGTAGGCAGGATGGAAATGAGAAGGAAATGACCCAGAGCTGTGGAGGAATTAGCTCCGAGCACCTCTCAGTGCCTTCCAGCTCTGAGCATGGCAGGTTTGGCCCTGGTCCCCACACCTCTGAGCGTGGAGCTGCCTGTCCTCCAGGGAAAGGGAGCTGGCAGCTTGCTGGCTGCTGTGCCTGGCTGTTCCACAGGTCCCTGGCAGCAGCAGCAGCATCTGGGGGAGCCTTTTGTCCCACAGGGTATTTTTCTGATATGGCCAAACAGTTGTTTATATTTTATAAGTACCTGGAAAAATGAGTAATAAAATCTGCACCCAATCCTTTGGTATTTGCATGGTTACAATGATCATTAATGCTTTAGTATTCAGTCTTGCCACTGAAAACTTTGTTTGGAGTAGCATTTGATTTTATATATGAGGTGACATGCTATGGGGGCTACAAGAAATTTTTCCTGCTGTTACAGCCAGTGGGAACAAAGAAAATCAACCCACAGCTTGAGTTCTGCATGTCAATACAGATGTTCTGCTACTAGAAAACATATTCAGGATTTTTTTCTGTTTTGGATGCTCAAATAACTTAAAATTGCATATACAGTTGTATTTAAAGTAGAATACATATCGTTTTTCACAACTTAACCTTTTGGTCATATTTCATTTAGCCCTTTTGCTTTTAGGTGGGCTCTGAAGCTCATTTGATAAAAGAATATCAGAGCTTGTGCAGAATTATGTAGTTTTATGCACATGCCACTATCTGTATTTTAATGTGTTCATGTTCTGAGCAGTTAATCCAGCATTTCATATCCATAAATTTTAAACTGAAAAAAAATTATAATGCATTGCTTTCTATTAAGCTTCAGTTAATGAAAGGTAAAAATGGAAAGTTGGTGCTCTAGACATGACAATTGCTGGAAACTGCTTTATGCAAACAGCAAGATTCTTCATGGAAATTGCAAAATTGGAAAATTGCAAATGGAGCACTTTTTTAATTTTCCTAAGAGATGAACACTGAAAAGACTCCTAACACTTCAAGTGATCAATCAATGCCTACAGTACAAAAACATATCACTTACTCGGAGTTAGTCAAACAGATTGACCATTTCATAGTATTTGCTCAACAGGGAACTTTTTATAGTTCCTCTTGCAGGTATAGAAGTTTGTATAATCTGCGACACAAATCATGAAAAATCATAAATGGATAGTGAGGGCAAAATTTCTGTTAATTATTTGATACATGGGAAATACAGTTGTTTTATCTTGGAGTGGGAAAAGAAATTATGTATTTCATATGATACCTGGACACTAAATCTGTCAATGGAAATAGAGAAAAAAACGTTAAGAATGGAACATTATTTCTGTGTTGATTGCACACTGAGATTAGGTTTTTACAATTTTTAATTGGAGGATAGAACTTGGGGTTTTTGTTAGGGGGGAACTGTTTGGGTTGGTTTTTTTGGGGTTGGGGCTTTGTTGGTTGGTGATTTTTTTCCCCATTTTTGCGTTGTTTTTACTTCAAGTAAGGAAGTTTAACATGTCACATTATGTGTGCTTATTATTGGCTTAAAACTCTACATCTTGATGATTTTCAGCCTTCATTTGTTTTGTTCAACAGCAGCACATGGATTGTCCCTAACTGGTGTTTACATAGAAAGTTTCTTTTCCTTTCTCCTTTCTTCTTCTAAACCATCTCATTCCACTGTTCACAGTCCTTATTTTCACTTACAGTTTTCATTTCAGTTTAAATCAGTGTCCCAAAATAGTTTAACAGCCTCTCTGAATAGCACTGCCAGACACACAAGCAAAAGGAAAATCTGTGATTTTTGTGACCTTCTAATATTAAAGACTTAAGGACTTTAGAATATATATATCAAAAATAAAAAATCCAGCCTTTAAGGCTTAACATGAATATGAATACGTATAAATTTACTGTTGATGAAGCATAAACTACCACTTCTCTTTTTTCCCCTTTTAATTTTTAAATGTATTTTTTGCTAATAAATGGTTTTAAAATAATAATGTTATAAAGGAGCACTTGATGTTCTTTATAAAATTAGCTTGGACATCGAGGAGTTCCAAAATGTGTCTCTAATATAAGGTCTTCCTACAAAGCAGTTTAATAAGATGTCATAATAAATATGTAAAATTAGATTTATTGTATCAAGAGGCAAAAATAACCTCATTACACAGAAAGCTTCAACAAACTCAAGCTTGCCTAATATATAATCCAGTAGTTTAATTTATAACCTGATTATTGCTCTTAACAGAATTCATTAGTACCTTAGAGTCCTCTAAGTTGTTTGAATGATACTTGTTATAATTAATGTTTAGTCTTTAATACTGTTCAGAGTTTCCCAAACTTTCAAAATGCCTCTTGTAATGGCTCTTTTTTTTTTTTGAATTTACCAGCTGTGCAAACTTCCCCGCCACAAGGATACAGGGAGGCTCCACAGATGGAATGTGGCCTTGCACTGATTAAATCACCATTTGTATTCTCCCATGGTAGAAGACGGGAATACCCTGTCTGAACAATGGAGCTTCCTCTCATTCCTAGTTAGGTATTATTCCTCCATCCATATTTATGTCATTTAACTCATCTACAGTGGGCTGGTTTGGGCTGGGATAGGCTTGACTTTGTTCATCATTTCCAGTGCAAAGCCAAGCCACTGCCCCATACTGTCTATTGTAAGCAAAATGAACTTTGTCTCAGCCAAGCCCAGCATGCATGGACTTGGACTGATTGTCTTCAGGGAATGGCACTGGGGCAGAAATTCTGATTCCTTGCTGAATTTCAGGGGGTGGAAATGTTAAGCTATGGGGAAATGAAAGTAGCAAGTGTATGCTCACCCACATGAGCCATTGGTGTGTGATTCGCATCACTGGTGTTCAAACACCTGAGTTCTAAAATTCCAGAACTCCTCAAGTCTAATTCTGGGTGCTTGTGGTTTGCTCAGCATGAAAGTTGGAGCTTAAAAGATCAGGTGTAAAGTACATTCTCAGTTTCCTTGTTTAGAAACAGGGAAGGAGCAACCTCCCATTAGTTCAGCTGCAGCTCTGCTCCTGCAGCTTCAGGTTGTGGCTCCGTGCATTTCTGCTTGCTCTGCTCCTTGGGAGCTGCTCACCAGCCCAGAATTACACCTTTGTCTCTGCTGGTGCCCTCCAGCAGCTAAGAGCCTTGCTACCTCTGGATTGGATGAATTAGGATGGGAGAGCCCTGCTCCCCCGCAGGGCTGGAGTTTCGTGTCATCATCATCACAACACTTGGTGTTGTCACAAGTGGTGTGGCTGAGCAGTGTGCAACACTTTAGGAAGTATCAGCAGCTTGAGGCTTGCTGCACCTGGTGCCCTAATGGGAGCTGTAAAAACTCCTAAGGGAAGTGCTGTGTAGGCAATGGAGTTGCCTTCTCCAAAGCAAGATGAAGGGGCAAAATCTGAGGGGATGCCATGAATGATGGGGTCATCCATCTGCTTGTCACTTATGTTTCAGATAAATATCCCAAAAACCTGCTTTCCCTCATAAACAGGGGGTTCCTCATTGGCACAGTGCAGATGTAGAAAGTATTTTTTATAACTAGGACTTAGGGACACAACTTTTACCTGAGGTGGTGCCAAATTTAGAGCAAGGAACAGGTGCCAACTTCTCTCATTCCAGTAGGGGCTCTCATCCAGTAGGTCCAGAGTTAGATGTGAAACACCATGGCACCCTTACTTTTCTTCCTTAATTTAATTTTAAAGAAAATGGCCCTTTAAATTATTTTGGTTTCCACAATAAAGGATTAATGAATACATTTTGAAATTTAAAAAGTCAAGTGTATTTTCAGATTTCAAAATGAAATGTTTTGCTTGTGCATCAACACAAGACTACAAGGCTCGCCTTGCAATTCAGGTACTGAGACCTCCAAGCCTCTGCGGTTCAGTTTTCACTAGCACCATACAGAATAAATCTTTTAGCATAGTTTGAAATAACCACAACTGATTAGAAAATGCTCCTAAATTCTAAATGTTATTAGACCTTTACAGTAGTTTATCCCAAATTAGAGCTGACTTGGTGTTTCATTCAGCACACAGAATAAACTCTTAGTTTCAGGTTCAGGATAACAGTTTAGCCTGCTGCTTTTGTTTTCCTTTGCATGGATAGAGGCAGTTGGAAAGGTAAACACAGCACTCAACATCAGCTCTGCTTAGCAGGGGACTGAACTCAGACCTCAGCTCTTTCTTAGTCTCTCTTATAACAGATCCTGTAGAATGCAGGGTTACCTGTTTCTCCATTTAAGTAAATTCTCATTTTCATTGGCTCACAGGAAGCCTGATAGGAGCAGGAATGTGCTCCAGTTAATTTGTATGATTTGCTGTATAGGTTTCCATATGGTTCAAACAAGCCACAGGAGGTCAAACTGTGCACTGGTGAGAATCAGTGTACTTGAGTTGATAAGAGGAGCAGTAACATTTCTCCACAGTGTACGAAAGAGGATGCTATCAGTGCAGCTCTGCCATTATAGCAGCTTGAGTGCTCACTGCTGCTGAGGGTGGTTTTTTTTTTTTTTTTTCTCTTTACCTCTCTTATTCCCGAGATGACAGCAGCAGCCACATTCAAAAGCTCTTATCTCCAGTCTGCAGATGGGGTAGGGAAGCATGTGGTATGCTAAGGGCGAAATTTTCAACAGATTAGGAAGTTACTTAGGTGCCTAACTCCTGTTTTCAGGAGTGATACAGGGCCTTTTTGAAGCAGCTGCTCTGTTCACAAGAAACTAATCTACTTAGTTACTGCAGGAAACATGCAGCTTTATATTAATCACACAACAAAGAGGATGAAGGGAAAGTTCCACAGAAGAGACAGGAAACAAGAGACAGGGAAGAAAGCAGCTCTGTCCCTTATCTCTTTGGGCAACTGGCTGACTCCCTGTTGACCCCTGTCTTATTCCTCACTTGTGAAGAAAAATATATTTATGAAGATTTTCATTTTTAATTTCAGATGACAAGAGTTAGTTTCTTTTACATTACCTTTTACTCTCTGGGTCTCTCAGTTCTGTAGCTTCTCCCAGTGTCTGGAGTTGCAAGCAGGCTGAAATCCCCCTGACTTCCTTCAGAACATCATTCGTAAAAGTAAGGGGCTCTTGAACTCCAGCCACTTCAGAAGCAAACCCTGTCCTGATGTTTCCTTAGAGTTCAAACATTAGTGTAATGCTTTTTGGATATCAAGGACCCGGTTTCCCCCAGAATGATGCACGGTCTGCTGGAGAGAGCAGATAGCTCATGAAACAACTGATGCAGGTCAGGTTATTTTGGCTTAACTTTTTCTTCAGAGTGATATACACAGACTGATTTTGAAAAGCTTATTTTACTGTTCTCTCACCATCTTATCTTAAGATTATATCTGAATGAGTTCCTGTTATTCTTTCCACTCAAAAATGCTGAAGGTCTGCTCTTGTCAGAGCTCATAGAGTTAGACATCATCTAAAATAGGAATTGACTTGTCCAGACTGTTTTTAACTACTTTTTCACCTCACTCCTGAAAAATCTGGATGGAACACAGATGTTTGATAATATTTTGTTCCATTCTTATTTCAGGGGAGCTTTAGAGTCTGGGTATTGCCTGTGACTGACCCTCCAGAAGAGCATATTTAAGAAAGATTTTTCTGAACTTTCTGCTGGAGATTGGTTGGTTGTCAAATCCTTTCTGTGTCCTTCTAAGCCCCTGAAACATGCAGCTGCCACTAGTACAGAAATGCAGAGTCTATCTTGTGGCAAAACTCTGGCATTCATGAGAATAAAGGATCACCAGGATTAAATGCTGCCATATCTAACCCTGCACATGCTGCTTCCTCCAGCTCTGTGTACCTATCAGCTGTGGCTTTCAGACACACAAAGCCATGTGGCTGAAGTGCAGATAACTCATCTTGTCTGGAGAGTTAAAGATGACCCTGGTGCCCCACAGCCCCTGATGGTGTCACAGCCCTGCTGTGGTGCTCCTGCCCTCGCCCCAGGAGCTCACAGCACACGCTGCTGCCTTTGAGACAGAAAAGAAGATAGAGAGGTGAAAACATACCCATTTTTGTTGTTTTTCATATTATCCTACAAAACTCTCCTAGCTACACAGGATGAAGGAGACAAGATTCATGCTTTCCCCAGATTTATACATGCCAAACTGTGTTCCACATGACTGAGATTTATTCAGATGCCATAAGCTTGTCTTTTGGGGAAACCAGTTTCATCTTTTCCTTGGTCCTGTAGCCTAACTCTGTGTTTTAGTCCTGAAGGAGCACCCACAGTTTTCTGACACCGAGTCCAACATCTGCCTTCGGTTTTCCCTCTTATGATGGCAGATATTCAGCATCACTTCTGGTTGAGACCATTGTCAGTCTGCAACAGCCTGCATGGGCATGTTTTCCATGGCTGCGGAAAAAATCCCAGAGGTTAATGACGGTCCAGTGATAATACAGCCCTTTCCTTACAGCGCTCCATGCCCTTCACTTCTTCTCTAACCTGGCTTGCTGGTATGCAGTAAGTTTGCACAGGTAAAACAAAGTTGTCTTTTTGTGGACTGCTTATCTATATCTGTTCCCTCTGAGGTAATAAAAATTCTGATTTCAGGTCTTTTAGCTAGACCTCCTTCTCCATATGATTCCTGATATTCACGTTATGCCCTCAGCCCTTCTTTAGCAGAGCTGAAAACACACAGAGGAGCTCTTGAATGTGTGCTTTGTAAGGAACTGAGATTGAAAATTCCTTGTGGTTTTGTATTTTTGCCAAAGATTTTTTTTTTGCTCTTGGGGTATCAGGTTTACCAGAGGGAAGACATGATTTAATCAATGAGTCAGTCCTGAATTTGCAAATTCTTCTCAATTCATCTACCTAGTGCTTTCTGTGTGTAGCCTAATCACACAGCAGCTGAAGCTTCTGTACCTGTATCCATCATCCCTCTGCTACAGGCAAGAGCCAACCTTACACCCCTTTAGCATCTGGAATGTATCAACTCCTCTGTGTGTTTCAGCTTTGAAACCTAAAATGCTCGGAGCTTCTTTTTCACCTTTAGGGCCTTGAGTTCATACCCTTTAGCTTGAAATCTTCTTTGATGTGTATTTTAGCATTTTCTGGCTAAATACCCTTGCTTGAGGCATTTAGTTATATTTGATGCTGAGACATTTTAATTTAAATAACTGATTAGATATTAACTCTCCTGTGACAGAAGCACACATTAGGAACCAGGGCCCGTTCTATTATGCTTCTGCATTTTCATTCCTTTGAGCTGCTCTTACTATATGGGTGCAAATCTCAAGTCATTCAGTGCTTACATTGTTGCTGTTAATCACTCTGCTTTAAGGCCTCTGCAGTACTTCTAATTCTGTTTACAGATGCACAGAGGTGCCTGAGCTCTTACCTTCTGCTGCTAAAGAAAGTGTTACAGGAAGATAAAGAAGTCCTAAAACTCAAACATGTATCTGCCTTTAGATCTGACCCCAAGAGCTTGAGGCCCAGCAAACAGCATCCCTATGCTGCCAAAAAATGTGAGTGTGTACGTTTTGTGGCAATAAAAGATTGGCACTTCACATAGGAACAATTGCAAACGACCTTTAATGCTGGTGCTGAGATACATGTGGTTGCTAAGAGGTCACAGTCACTGTGGTTAACTTCAAGGTGTTTTTCAAAAAAATAGGTGCTTCCAGAGATGACTGAACCCTCTAAGCATCTCTACTGCCTTTGGTACTCTGATTAGGGAGGAACCAGTGCTCCTGAATTGTGACATCTCAGCCATGCTTAAATTCACTTGGAATAAAGTCAGACCCAACAGATTTATCAAAGTGTGAAAACCCACGTATGATCTTTGGAGAGAAACTTGGAATGAAATAAATCTCCATCCAGAAATGTGCTCACCACCATATATAAATATTAAACTGTTGCATGATAAATGTGCCTTGTTAAAAGGTTATTGCATGATACTGCAGCCTTCAGTAATTGAGGTTTTGTCAGGTTTTTCCCCAAACATGAATAACTGCCTATATTAACAGACAGTTTTGCACGCACAGTTCTGATAGGATCTCCTGAAAAACATCCCTGAGAAAGTACTTGTCTGACCAGACAGATTGCTTTCCAGTGCTGTGACGTGCTGTCAGTCTCCCAAGGAACAAGACTTTTGACTGATAGCTAGAGGACAGTCACATGATGTCAAATGTTTGTGACATGAAAAAGGATAAGGGGAAGGGCTGCAAAAATTATCTAAAGCAGAATCTAAAAGCAGGTGTTGAGTTTGCAGAGAGGCAGAAGCAGAGTTAATAACACAGTTATATTTCTTACCTGATAAATACTGTTGTTTCTGTGTGTATTAATTTTCTTTCAATCATCACCTAGCTTTTTTTAAAAGGAAAATAATGGGATAAAAAATGGTAGTTTCAGAAGTTTACAGAAGTCTAGTTTTGCATCCAGTATTACGTTTAAAAAAGTTATTTGCCTATATGAAAAATATGCAGAATACATTAAAACTGCAAAGCATATGTATTCCAAATGTTGCCATACTTCTTTAAAGTGATTTATAGAAAGCCTCACCAGTTCCATTTTTCTTCTTTCCCTTCTCAAAAGAGAAATAGCAAAGGCAAAAAAAAAAAAAAAATCTGAAAACTCTTATTCTTAACAGACAAGGATTGTTTACTCGTGCTATGTAATTTCCTTCTTTATTTCCTGTGTGATTTTTCCTGGAGGAGACACATACAGTGTACCAGTGTGGCTTGACTGTGATTCTGTGGGTAGGGGACAGCAAGAGAAGCTCAGAGCTGGGAAAGAAACCTGAAACTTGAAAAGAAACACTGAATATCTTTTGGGTTTGTGCAGAAGCTTTTTAATTGCAGATTCAAATGGTCAGTTCAATGAGATTTGTAACCCCAAGATGTGTATTCATAGTCCATCTGAAATTCTTCTGACACACTCAAGGAAAAAAAAACCCAGTAGGTTAGTGACAATATTTTAACAAGTGTTAGCCAATTCGTAGGTCCTGGTTTTCCATTTGATTTCTTACTAGAGTGTCTGGAAGAAAGGAATTAATTAATGAATTAAGTGCTTTAATGTTATTTATTTTAAAGATTTGCTGCAAAAGCCAAGACATGTGGGTGTCAGAAACTGCACAGTTCTGAGACAATTTGTCAGTTATCACATCTACATCCCACCAATGGCCTTGCAAGGGATGCTCCACCCCTGAAACTGTTGCATGATATCTGCACAAATCCATTGACTTCAATGAAAGATATTTTCTGTAAGTAATTCCTTATAAGAATGCTCAAAACAGCAGAGTTGGAAACTTACTGTTTAAGTTTTTTCAGGCTCCTACCTCAAATGAAAAATGCAGGAAATTTCTGGTGGGATGCAAATTAATCAGAGACAACTCTCTGAGCTCTAGGAGAAGAAAAAAACTGAATTCGGAAATGCCAAGAAGAATTCTGCCCTCAGGCTTGCTTCCTTCCAAATTTGATTTCTTGTTTTTTCAGATAAACTTAGAATAAGTATCTTAAGTTATTGGATGTCCATAAAAGGTCATCCCTTTGAATGTTTTTGATATTTACAGAATTTTTGTACATGGTTTGGTTTTTCCTTTGCTCTTTAGTACTACTGATATGCCTCCTGCATGGCTCTGAGCACACTAATCCACACATTGGAAATGACATATTTCTGATGTCAGTAATTGCACAGCTCAACATCAAGTGCAATGATCTCTGGAAATATTTCTGTTTAAATACCAACTACTATGCTGAAATGTCAAAATTTTAATTAGTTTCTGTTTAGACAGCTCATGCCCAGCATACACAAAGTGGATCTTGTTTCTGTACCTCGCAAAAAGGTCCGTTCCAAACCCCAGGGACTTCTGCAGGAGGCTTTTCAGAGCAGGTAAGATCAAGACCATCAGGTCTTTGCAGTTCCAGGACACTCAGTGCTTTCTCTGCTTCCCTAATTCAGGTAATGTCCTCACGTGGCTGTGATTTTCAAGTCCAGTGGATAAAAATTAAAAACAATGTTTTTAATGCTTGTTTGTGTGCTTGGAGGAACCCAATGCTGTGCAATTGTTTGGAAGTTTGGATTGCCTATTCATGGCAAATAGCAGCTGTGCTCAATTACACTCCATCCATCAGGAGGTAAGGCTTTCAGAATTAATGAAAGCATCTAAGAGGTGGTTTGCACTAGAGAGAAATGATTCCTCAAAAAGGCAGACAATTGGGTTGATTCACAGGTACTGCAGAAGGGAAAATGTTCCAGATGAAATGGAAATTATTTCATGAAGCATCTCAGGATTTCACAGAAAGAAGGGGAGTATTATTACCAATTATTCTCTATGAAATGAGTTTGGTAACACACCATCATCTAAGAAGGAAAAGTGAAAGGTTGCTAAATTGGATATTTAGATTTTGCTAATGAGAATGGAGGGAGTTGATGAATGTTGAATTATTCCTTGGCAGTTTTTAAACAAAGATTATCATTCATTCTCTTTTTTGAACTGACAGATGATGTTTCGTGTTGAAATGAAGCTTCATGACTTTTGATCGAGCCTGCTGAAAATAGCAGCACTCTGCTGCCTAAACTGCATATTCTGTTATAACACGTTGCACTAAGAGTCATGGGATGATAATTTGGGATGTTCTGCAATCCTCTGCCTTTTTGAGGGATTTGAGGTTTTTTGTTTGAAGCATATGTGCCACGACATGGCTGCATCACCTTACCCAACAATGAGTTTAAATGCTGCAAAATCAAAATGTTTCTATTTAATATTCTTTTGTTTGCTTAACGCTGTCTTGAGAAAATATGTAGTACATCTATGCTGAGTTTCATGTGCCGTGTTAAAATCAGGCAACTGCCTTGCCAGACATTACCTGAGAAATATTTACCAATAATGATCACTTCAAAGGTGTGGCAGAGCTTGATTACAGAGATAGGGACCTCCCAGGGCATTCACTGGCAGCACATTCACATTTTGGGATGCTACCAAGAGAAATCAAAGCTCTTGTTTGTTTCCCTCTCATCAGTGCCAGACAAACTGATGTCCTTTGTAGAGGTGTGTTCCAAATATTAGTTCACATTTTGGACAATAATATTCCAGACAGACTAAATTCTTATTTTAAAATTTCCACTTGGAATTGCAATCTTTTGAGCAAGTTGTCAAAAAAAAAAAAAAAAAAAAGTTCTGTTTCAGCAATCCATGTTCAATTTCTGTGGTCTCTTCCACCTCCCAAAAGCAGGTCAGTGGAAAACTAAATGAGCCAATCTGGGACAGCAGATGAGACAGGATAAAGGTGATATTCCCTCCAGAGCTGGGAAGTAGGTGAATTTCTCCTATCCTCAGCTGCATCACTGCTTGTTCCTTCCTGGTGGCTCCTTTCTTTAACATGGAATTTGCACTCTCCAGGTAATAATAACCAGTGTGAGGAGCTGCTTAAACTCCTTCCCTCACTTCCCCCATAACTAAGATTTGCGGTGGCTGGACTTCAGACTGAAAAGAGCATCTAGTTATCACTGAAAATCTCAGCGGTGCTATAGATGCAATTTTAGAAAAAAGCAGATGCTCTTTTTTGTGTGTTCTGCGTGTCCATACATAACTGCGGAAAGATTATGAGAATTTAGAATTGAGGAGAAGTTTTCCTCCAAGGAGAACAGGGTTGCAAGGCATAAACTTGGAAATGGCTGTCATGATTTTTGGAGCAGACTTTGTGGATGTAGGCAAGTGCACAGGATTATCTGGTGGGCTTTGTGTGTCTCACTGTTACTGACCAAAGAGGAAAGAAAATACTGAGGCTACTCACTCATTTATAGGAAATACAAGATAAACAGTCCAAAAAGTTCTTTGGCCACTAGTTAAAAGGACAAATGAGAAAGAAACAATTAGCTGGGTAATCAGATTGTGATACTTCGTTGGTGTTTCCTGCAGGAGTGCATTGGAAATGTTGTTAATTTAACATTGAGCATCCAAATTCTTATTACATCAGCAGGCATAGAATGATAAAGCTGCCAATGACCTAAACTAAGAAGTGAAAGAAAGAGATTAAAATGTTTTAGAAAAACAATCAGATAGTAATTGTGAAAGGAAAAAACAGGATCCATTGACAGAATTCAAATAAAAGCTAACAGTTCTGTTCTTTTACTCTGAGAGTAAATCCTAAAAGTTTGTCTGCTGGTTTTTTGGGGGTTTTTTTGGGGGGGGTTCTTATTTGTACTACTTTGCAGTATCTGAAATGGCAGACTTTTGACTTAATTTAAGATTTCTGACCACAGGTGTCCTAAAAATAATGCATAAAAAAATTAACAGAGTGAAATAATTTATTTCCTTTGCATACCATCCTGTTTGTGCCCCATTTAACAAATGAACTCTTACCTGCTGAAGTATTTTCATTTATAGACCAGTAGATTTAGCAAGGCAAGATAATAATCACTTTTTCTTCCAACTTTAAAATAGAAGATACCCTTTTTTTCTAACTGAAACATGTAATCAAGTGTGCAAAATAGATGGGTGCTGTTTAAAAAAAACCAATAGGTTGGATATGGGTCCCTGTCACATTGCTTATATTTTAATAATATTTTTTCACAGTGAAATTCCTGCATCTTCTCAGCTGTTCCATCATCCCACCACAACCTACATCTTCCCTCTTTGAAACAGAAGATACACCAGAGGCTTTCTACAGTGAGACTAATTTCTGCAAATCAGATAGTGGCACAATGTCTAATGTACATAAATGGACTGGGTAGGATGGGAAGCCTTTTCCTTGAGAATTTATCAGAGTGTTGAGAGTAGAAGGATTAATAGCAGGTCAGGTGTTTCAGGTGTTCCATGTGGGATAGATGCTTTCCTGAAGGTAATGTTGCTGGGCCCTGTGCTGGTGTCTGGGAACAGACCTGCATTCTCAGGAAGGTCCTGCATTGTGGCTGACAAACTCTTCATTCTGTGATTTTTCCTTCTTACCATTATGTGGGCTTATTCCAGAGCTCTTGGGTTAGTAGTACCCTGATATATAACCCCACGGTTATATTCTGAATATAACTAATATATATTATATTAATATATAATATATTGTATAATATATCATAATATATAACTATATATAATATTATATTATATATATTAATATCATATATATTATATATAATATATAGAGTGAGAACATTCTGGAAGGTATGGACAAGGACTCTTCTGGATGCTTTCTATGGAAACAGGTGTTTGGGGGTTTTTCTTAAGTAACTATTTAAAGAATGGCAAATCATAGCAGGAAATGCCAGAATATGAGATATCCAAAAGAAATTTAGCAGAGAAATTTTAATAAGAGGCCCCTATTCTGTGCTTGTGGATGGTCTGTCTGATCTTGTTCCTTGCATTCAATTAGGGCTAATTCCTGGTGTCTCTTCAGTTCATAACTCAGTTCATCATTGTGCCTATACTTCATTAACAAACAGTCCTCATGGAGAACTGTGTTTTCCATAAACACAATAGGCTAAGTCTTTGGATCATAACTAAGTCTTTATCAAGCAGATCACATTTACCCACCCTCCTCTCTTTTTGCATGAGTGTTTGCCTTGTAGTCCCATTTTTATTGCCCCTATACACTCCTGGCAAAGCCTCTCACTCCTCATTCTGTTCTTCCCAAACTGCAGCCTACCGAAGCAAGTCCCAGGCAGTGCTCCCCAAACAGCCAGCAGGTAACTTACTTATTTTTCAAAGCCAGGTCATGAGAGGTACACATTCATTATTGCCCAATATAGAAGCAAATTTTCTGCTCGCTCTGTTTAACTGAGTTTACCCTAGGTCTTGTACTGCTTACTTTTTTTCCCCTAAATATAAATATTAATTATTTTTCTTCTTGTTTGGGAAAAAGACAAAAAATAAGCATATATCTTAGGAAACATTGGGAATGCCCCTCTGTGTTTTGTTTCCTTCTTTTGGAGTGATCATGCTAAACTCCAAGTGAACTGTTGAGAGGGATCTGTTTATGTTCTTTTCCATGTACTGCTTATTTTTGGTTTTGAGGGAAGTGACATCCATTTATCCAGAGAGCTCTGTGTGGGCTCTTGTCAATGAGCACATCCTAGAGTCAGGAAAGGAGCCAGACAGGTATTTGTATCATTTCCAGGAACGGCTTCACTGAGAACTCTCATGTAAACACAGCTCCTGACAGTGTGGAACAGCAAAGACACGAGAGCAGCAGGCTACTGATTAATGAGCTGCTGAGTGGTGCTGGACGCCTGTGAGCATGCTGCACATCTCTGGAAATGTAAGATAACCAGGTCTGCAGTGATCAGCTCACCTCTCGCACAGCATGGTTTGATCTCTAAACTGTCAGCGGTGTAGGCAGTAAACTACAGATTACAGGCATGGCTTGAGGTGTGCTTGGGAATTTAAGATATTTAAGGAAGGCAGGAAAAAAAAATGTAGCCAATGCCTTCCAAATAAATACATTTGCTCTTTTTTGTGGAGCTCAGAGCAAGGACAATCTCCCTCTGTAGGCACGGAGATCACATGGCTCATGGAAAAGCTGGAGCCAGTAGTCTCAGCATAAGCCCAAGCTGGCTAGATCAGAAATACGACATTAGATTTCAGGAAGAAATATTACACAAATTGATAGAGCATTGAACAGACTTATGGCTGTCAGCTCAGATGATTCTGGAGCAGTACATCAGACAGAGATAATTGTATAATCGTGAAGCTGAAAGCAGTAAACCCTCTCATTGCCTGTGCTGCCCGCCTCAGCCACATGAGAGATCCTCACAGCAATTTGAGAATAAAGGCATTAGATCAGCATCACTCAAGGAGATGAGAGCAGACATCCATTGCTCCTTTAAGCAGCTGTTGTGTTCCATATCCATCAGGGGATCTCTGGATGGATATGAAATGGATATGGCATTTTAGCTGGAAATTCAAATCAGGAAGTGGCCAGCTTCTAGCTTTGCCTGTAGATGTCAGCTGTACAGGTTACCAGACAAAGGATGCAGGAGGAGATTTGGTAACAGTTGAATATTTTATGCCCAGGTCTTCGTATAAGAACAGTCTGTAACATAGTGTGGCAAAGTGTTTGTAAATATCACAATGGGAATCCTTATTAATAGAGCACATTTGTTCAGCTGAGAATAGAGAGAGAAAACTATTAACTTGCTATTTTTAATTAACTAATATCTGTGTAAGATTTCCAGGCTGCACTGGTACAGAAGTGGATTGTTAGTACATTTTCTAGGAACTGGACCAAGAAGGAATTAATAAAGCAGCACATCATTAAGTAGACTCTAGCTTCAACTCATAAAAGACCATTAGAACAGACTAATCTAATTTTTTTCATAATAGAAAACATAGAACTTGCAAGAAATAATTTTAATGGAAAGATGCTTTTATGGAATCCACTGCTGCTGGTTATTTGTTTGAATGATTGATTTCCTTCGACATTTAAAACTATCGCACTCTATTTCTAGTCTAAATCATGTTTCAATTTTCGGCACAGCTTCTTTCAGATTAAGTAATCACTTTTACAAGATTTTTTTCAATAAGAAGGTATACTTAATTTTAATAATCTCATCTTTTAACATGATCCTAGGGGTATTTTGACCCCCACTATAGTGTCATAAGCATTTATATCTCTTAATTACTTCCATAGCTCTGCTCTGCACCAGCTGCATTTTCCATCCCTGAAACACACTGAAGGGTGTGACAAGGACCTTGCCAATGTTTGCAAAAGAAACAAACCTGTCACAGGACAAAAGAAACTGAGAGCTACTTTTAAGTTAGAAAACAGTCAGGAGAAATTATCTATTTTTGCAATGAAATTAGATGCTAGAATAATTGCTATTTAAAATATTTCTGCATGATGGAAAAGAGATGAATGGAAAGCTCTCTGATGATGGAGAGTATCAAAACCGAGGATGGCATAGACCGTTTCTCTGCCATCTCACAGTGCCAAGCATGGAGCAGCTGAAATTCAATATTGATCAGTAAAAAACCACGCACACAGGGCAAAGCAAGCAAGCAAACAAACAAAAGCCTTCATATATATCATGGTAGCTCTAAATATGTCATTATTGTAAGAGTGTCCTGTAGTGTCCTGTAAATGTTAAGCTTGATCTTAGTTGGTGGGCAGGAAAGTGAAGATGTTAGAAAATACTGAAAAAGAAGAGATGAAGCATCACTATACAGCTCCATATGGTTTTGGGGACCTGACATTTCAATATATTCTACAAGTCTGCTCACCTCACTCTAGAAAAGGATATTATAACCTAGAAGAACACAGAGAATAATAATTAGTGGTGCAGAATACCTTCTGTATGCAGAGGAAGTGAAGTAACAAGGACTCTATAGTTTAGAAATTAAATGACTGGACATGGTTATTATAGAGGTTTCTACCATCCTGAATGATACAGGGCAAGTCTTGAGGGAATGATTATTCATGGTCCAAAGGACATAAACTAAGGCAATGAACTGAAATGGTCAAGAAGACAGCTGAGATTGAATGAAGGGAACTTTTTTGTTATATGCATGATTAAGTTGAGAAACTCACACCCACTGATTTTTTTAAGATGCTGCAAGATTTGATTGGTTCAAAATGATTAAATAAATGATGGAGAGTTGGATAATCCTGATACCATTGAGGCAACTGTCAGTTTGGGAACTGCTGAAAGCTCAGAGGCAGGGAAGGTATTGCTCCATCAAAGCTAAAATACTTCTGTGCCTCTGAGTTGCTATTGTTAAATGCCAGATACTGGAATAAATGAAACTTTCATCTGACTTCTGCAGCCACTCCAATAATCTTTAGATGTCTGATGAAAATGAAAAATTCTTGTCTGCAGTCAATCTGTCAGATTAAATATTATTTCAGCTTGTATGGAATATTTCTCTGTTTAAATACATTACTAGAACCTTCTTGGTTGCAATGTGACACCACAGCCCAAATCCTTGTAAGCTCCAGGGAGAAATTTACCATTAATTCAGTCCTTTACCTAATTACTGGTTGTGTTTTAAGTCCAGGTTAGCTGTACCTTTATTTTACCCAACTTCATATTCAGGCTGACTGATCCATGAGCATTCATGACTGCATCAAGTCTGGGAAAAATTTCCTTTGGATCTGGCTCTAGTCTGGACTTACATGGCATTTAAGCAGCCATGGTCTATGCTGTGTGTCTATGGGAAGACCATGCCCATTGTGTGTCTGCATTTTGAAAATCCAGTAATGCTGCATGTTGTCCCTTATCTATTTGCTGTTTGAAGTTTAATCATCCATCATTCAGTAGCCTTCTCCAGTAAGTGTTCTTACCACCCACCCTTTCCTTTTGCAGTGCTCAAACCCAAACTATGTTGTTTGTTCACATTTTTTTGTGGTTTTCTAAGTCAAATTAACTAGAAAGAATACAGAAAACCCACACTGTGGTATGAGGTTTTTAATATATTTTTTTTCAGCATTAATTTTGTATTAAATTATGTTAGGAAAGAGTATCTTGTCTACATCTGTGCCTCTTGTCTCTGCTCTGCCTTTGTACTGTTGACTGTTCTGGATGGTATTATTGGACTATGAATGGGAAAGATCTTATCTTGGTTTGTATTGTCCCTGTGTACTTAAATTGTATGGATTTCTGGAGGTGCCACATGTGTTCCCTCTCTAGTACATTGGACCTCATGGGGAAAACTGTTTTGCTGTCTGCTGAGTTGTAACTCACACCTTTCAGTTGTAGTGGACAGCAGCAGGACATGTCTCTACTGAAGCTTTTTGGTTTCTCCTCTACTCATATTAATATTTGTTACTTTTATGTACTTCAAGATCATGTGTCCTGTGGGGTATAAGATCTGTTTATCTCAGCTTTAAAATTCTACCGATTGGGTAGGAGAGATTATCACATTTATGATAAGGGAGCAAACACTTTTTTCAGCATTAAACTCTCTATCAGTTCTCAAAGACATGGATGAAGATGCAGAAGGGCAAATAAAATCAGTGATGTTAATGGGACTGCCTGCCACATCTTTCTAAGTTTAGTGAAACTTTTCAAATGTGCTTTACCAAAATGTTGATGGGGAAACAAAAATAGTGGGAAATGAAGGCTTGTTCTTCACCAGTCTGCAGACAGTGTAATTAATGAACTCTCTCTGACTGGCATGAGCAAAGACCCAACCTAATTTGAGGGCCTGTCAGAAAAATTCTTGAGTCATAAGCGCAATAAGCTGCTTCTGACTCATAAAGAGTGTTCTGCTACCAAAGAAAAAAGAAAGAAAAGAAAAAGGCTTTTTCATGGCAACAGCAGTAGTAGTGATGGGGAATGATAAATGGAGAAAAAAAAATACCCTTTTGGTACTTATAGTTTCAAAGTATCTCAAAGATTACATCAGATTGCATTACTCTTTCCCATTCTAAAGCTTCAGTGTCTCCTAAGGACTCTGCTTAAGCTGAAGTTTCTGTTTGATGAAGAGTCCAGGAGTTCAGAGGCATGATACTGACTGTAAAAATTTACCAAAAAAAGGTTAAATGCTGCCCTTTGCCCACACTATGCTTCACACTGATAGCAGTGAGAATTGTTCTTATGAGTGAATATCTGACTGCCTGTTTATCGCTGACAGATCAGAGTCCATAACCTCAGACCTCCCCAGCTGGAACTGAGGTTACTGTCTGGAGCACTTTATTTTAATGACTACATGTCTTCATAACTGGATTTAGGGCTGTGAGCATTCCATTGCGTTGGAGCAGATTGACATTAATGCTTTTGGAAATTATTTCAGGAATACTGAATGGCAAAGGCAGAGAGGAGAAAAAAATTCCAATTTTAGAGGCCAATCCTTTGATCCTCCTGTAATCCCCATATGCAATCAGGCAAGGCAGGGGAGGCTGGAGAGGCTGGCTCAGTGCTGGGGTCAGAGCTGCTCTGAGCTGACAGGCGGTGCCTGATGGATGCTGACAAGGATGACAGTGCTACCTGGATTCCCAGCTCTGGCTGCAGCACTCAGTGGGGAGCTGAACCAGGCTGGCAGACCCTCATCACTGCCAGGCGAAGCAAGATTTTGTCTGTCTAATCACCTCAGTGTGACTGTGTCTTGGTTTAGAAAGACAGGTGTCTGCCAGGGAAAAGCCCCTGGAATGGAGAATGTAAACCCCCTCCCTCAAATTATTATTATTTTGAAATTAAGGTGCTCTCAGGCAAAGATATGGGAATAGGAATAACAATTCTTTACTAGGAATATTAAAAATACAAATGTAGTAGTACCAGAAAATCCCCAAAACAATTAAACAAAAAAATCCTAGAAACCCTGACAGAGTCAGAACACAACCTGATGCCCTGTTGGTCAGGATGTTGGGAGCAGTCCAAAACAAATCCTCCTGGAGTGACAGATGTGGTTCTCTTGGAGTAGAGATGATCCTGTAGAAGGGTCCAGTGGTGGCAAGATGGGTCTGGTCTTCCTCTGGGAATCCAAAGGAAATGTTTGAATATTCATTAAGCATGCCTAGGATTTTATGTTGTTAATTGAGATCTTCGGGGTTTTTTACCTTATGTTCATCCTGTAAGTCCCATGCTTAATTTAAGTAGAATATGCCATATATTATAGAAAGAACTTCTTTCTAAAACCCAGCCTGGTCTTTTATCTGTGGAAGGTGAGTGGCTGGAAACACTTGAGCTTCTGACTGATTCTTAGCTGTTTTCAGCTGTCAGAGTGGGGGATTGTAAAATGTGACCTTATTTTCATGTAGCATGATGTATGCATTCTGTAAAGCTGGTAAAAAACCAAAAAAACCCAAAAAAACCCCCATCAATCCTTACTGAAATATCTATCTAGAGCTTTGACTTTCACATCACAAATGCTGTTTAAAAGTTAACTTTTCAGTTATCTAGTTAAGGCAATGATAAATTATGCCCAGAAGTAGTGACCACAATACAATAGGAAAAAGGTTGCTTTTTCAGTTCTAAAATAATCCCATTTCAAAAGCAGTTGTTAAAATCAGTTACTGAATGTGATATGCTATGTAACTTTCCTTTTTCTTGACTTGCTTTCAGACTATTTTTTGAGTGGAGGAAGAAAGACATTATCCTAGCATAAGGAACTCAAGGGAATATCAAGAATACCTGTGCCCCCCTTGCCATTCTAAACCCAAGGGACTCATCAAGCAGGGAACACACAGCCTTGCAAAGTATATTTTGTGCAAATACTTATGGGCTCACTGTCGCAAATTCCTCTTGCTTGATCTTAGAATTGTTTAAATAACACCAGCAGATCAGAGTCTTCTGTCCTGACACTCACACAGAGGTTCTACTCTATGTCTACCTTAGAGTGTCAGTGCCTTGATTACCTTGTCTCTTCTCCAGAAAGGACAGTGGTGCTGCTGAAATTCAAAGTGAATGAACGAAAAAGAAACTCGATGTGAGTAGTCTCTGTTTAATGCTGCCAGAAGTAATATTTTGTGAGATTCTTTCTGGGGCCACAGAGGAGAAGAAGTACACACATACAAAAAAAACCCAACCTGATTAGAAGCTCTTCTTCTTTCAAAACTTTCCTCTGAGAACCCTCCCAACCATTTGTCAAGTACTTCAAAGTTGTGTGGTCCATAGCACTTATGGATGCAGGTATACATTTATTAAAATGTGTATATCCATTTCACTACCCTGCCTTATTAGCAAAATCCCATTCCCTGTATGCTGAAACAATGACCTTTATATTATCAATTCAAGGAATCATAAAACAGATGGTGGAGAAATAAAAAAAGGAAAAAGGGAAAAAAAAGGCAACAAGTGAAATCCCAGCTTGTCCAGCCACAACAACTAGAGTATTCATGTAAAATAATCCTGGGAATCTGGCTGGGGTAGCAAAACCATATGGGCTTAGCTGTGCTTCAGCTCAAGGGTACCATGTAACTTTTATTAGTATCTCCTCTTCTGCTGCTGGTAAATAGTGTGCAAAAATCTACCTGATGGTGATGAGGAGATGCTGCCCATTAGGGAGGGACAATCAGGATTCAGAGGATTTGTGCCGTTTGCAGGGTTCGGGATTCATACTCTTGTTGAATAGAGGTTGTGATGTAAGGGGAAGGAAAAGTGGCACCAACGTGGCTACAATGAAGGTGCTTAACAGATGTAGACAAGAGAAGTTTTGTGGGTTTAAGCAGCAGAAGAGATATGAAGAATGTTTGTGACAGGAAGCTTATCTGGTTCTCCAAGTCTGTCAGTTGCTCCTTTTACAGGGAATTGCCTTGTTATTAAACTCTGCAAGAAATTAAAGGGGAAAAAAGCCTTAAACTGTCATTAATCCATGTGATTGTTTTTTCTGAGTCTTGAAAGAGGCTTCTGAACTGACCTTAGAAAGGATTCTTATTTGTTTTTGTCCTTAATCCTAAGAAATTGATTTGTGACATCTTTTTATTCTCTCTTGTTAAAATAATACTGACTTTCATATTGCTTAAGCAAGAGAACTCCAGAGCAGTAATGTTCTGGGGTTTATTTATCAGGAAGTAGGAGTATGTCATGTATACTTTATATATAGATGTATTATACACTCCAAACCTGTCTGCAGATCTCCACTCCTGGGATTTACAACTGAGATGTAGAGTCTGACACTTTATAAGTTATTCTATTCAGAGAAATGTGATAACCAACAGAATTAAGGTATGATACAAGAGTAAAGGTGGACTGAAATGAAGTTGATGACAGAGAAGTTGGAATGAATGTTGCAGGAAAATTTCTTACATTTTTCTCATGTTTCATTCCTCCCAGCTGGCCTTGTGTATTTCTGATGTATTTTTATCCCGTATCTGTTTCCTGCTTTCTAAATCCTGGCTTGAGTGTGAAAGAAGAAGAGATGGAGATTTAGGCTCAAACCTGTTTGCCAGAAAGGACAGTCCTTGTGGGCAGTGAGACAGCTTACCAATGGATTGCAGGACTTTGGCTTTCTCCTGCTGCAGCTTTCATTTCAGTTGAGCTCACTGTGGGTTCTGTGCTGTGTGAGAGCAGAATTTATCTGGCCTATTCTGTTATATAGGTGAGGTGCTGACAGTGTCTTCCTAGCACAAATGAAACATAAATGACATCTTTAATTAGTTTTCTGCCACACCATCTGGGGTTAAACATAGTAATTTCCAAATGCATTTGTCACCTTGATATTTTTCTGGGGATGCAATTGTCAATAACCTTGAAACTATCAGTTGCTTTCCAAAGATCATTTCTTATAGCCCTAAAAAAAAGGCGTAAATCAATCATTCTTCAGAATGGTAGAAGGAGAAAGACTTGATATTTGTCCATAGGTGTAACTAAGATATAACTTATTTGAGTTAGGACCTACTGGACTCTTGATTGATAGGATCAGAGTCAGAGCAGACCTTCTTTGTCAAGTTCAAGATTTCTCTTTTTACTGCTGTAAAAGTATTTCCAGTGAAGAGCACAAATCTTCTTCTGCCTTAACAGACAGTTGTATACACCCTGTCCTGCCCCTAGTTGGTACTTTGTTTGGCTGGCAGTAATTTCATATTATTGGGACATAGATCTGTCTTTGACATTTAGTGTGTGCACCTTAATTCACTTTATACTGTAGTAATAATTCTTGTTTTGCTTTAAATCCTGCAAAAGCTGAACCATTCAAGCAGAAATTTGCATTTGACCTGTCAGAGGCAGTGACTGACATCTGTCAACCCTGCTCATTGTTTCAAGCTCTCTGTCTGAAAAATTCAAATGTAATGGACATTGTTCAGGGCTGCCAGATGTTGGTGATACCAACAACAGATAAGATGGGTCATAGAAAAGCTGTTGCTATGCACAGCAACTCACAGGAAGGGAATTTTTTAGTTTTATCTTCTTGCTGCTAAAGCATAAAACAATACAAAATATTTCATATGTTTGACTGTGAAATTCAAACTGTTATAAATCCAGTGAAAGTACTTTCAAAAGAACTATTAATTTTGGGAAAAAAAGGCCTCAATTCTGTATACTAATTTCCCAACTTCATTTCCATGAGAAACAAACATCTTCCATTGAGTTCTGGTACTTTCTGCTGCTGGTAGAATTGCAGCCTGTCAAGCCCCTGCCAAAAAATACCCCAAACAAACCAACAGACCCAACAATTGTTAAACAATTAGAAAGGACCAGGAAAAGGTTCCATGGCCCAAGTAAACTAAATCTGTGCTCCCTCATGCATTTTACAGTCCTGAGGCTCAGGTTTCTTCTTCAGTCATATATTGCCTGCATCAGACATGAAAAAAAAAAAAAGATGAGCCAGTTTTTGCTGTTCCTCAGAATATTGGTTTAATTTCCTAGTACTGTCATGAGCCTGTGTGATCTGGAACAAGCCATATAGGGGGGAAAAAACCTCAGGTTCTTTAAGTAATCAAAGTTCCACTTCCCTTACTAGACAGATTGATGTTAGTGCTTTTGAAAATTATTTCAGGAATACTGAATGGCAAAGGCAGAGAGGAAAAAAAATATCCGTTTTTAGAGGCCAATTCTTTGATCCTCCTGTAATCCCCACAAGCAATCAAGCAAGGCAGGGGAAGCTGGAGAGGCTGGCTCAGTGCTGGGGTCAGAGCTGCTGGACAGTCCACTACTGTCCACTAGTGTCCACTACTGGACAGTCAGTGGACACTCTGGGTTTTTACAGAGCCTTGGAAATTTATGCCAACGAAGGACCTTTCCTGCAGCCTCCAGTTTTAGTGTACTATAAGTGAAATGGCAAAATCAGTGCTTTCCTGCCTCACAGGTTCATTTTGAGAATAAACACATTAAAGCAGTGTAAGTCTCTTAGACAGTGTGCAGATGGGAGCTGTAAAAGCTCCTCAGACAGAAAAACCTGAGCCGTGGCAGTTCTGTGACCTACATCAAGCTACTCTGCTCCTGTCCCCTGCCTTGCCTGAGCTCAGCTCCCTCAGCTGTGTAATTAGCTGGTCTCAACCCTCAAAACTTCTAGAAGTTTTTGCAGCTCTCCCCTTTCCCTTAAGGTCTCTCTGTGCCACTTTTTCAGTGATCTACAGCTTTTAGGTGATTTCCTGTCAAACACACTTCAAGGCTAGTTTCTACCTGCTTTTCTTCTCCCCTTGCAGCTGCTCTGCTGACACTGCAGCTTTCAAACATTTTTTTTTTTTTAAACTTTTTATGATAGTTTTTTCTCTTCCATAAGGAAGAATTAGAGCGTCTCTAGAGAAATCTGGTCTTCATTGCAGCATCTCTTGGGATGTGGAGGATTTTAGCTTAGGGAATAAATTATTTCATTCAGCTCTTGATATAGATATTTGAAAAGAAGTAATGATCATAGAACTGTTTTCTGAAATAAACACTTTTGTTCCATAATTTGTTCTAAATCCAGAAATTTAATGATGCAGTCCACAGGATAATTTAGGTCCTCATTTTTCTGTGCTTGTTTCCAGTTCTCAGGGTCAGCAACTAGAAGGGTTAAGGAGTCTCCTGTCCCTTGCAGTGCACTAATTCTGACTTGCTACCAGTTGAAGGAAAGTATTGCTACAGCTGAGCTACATTTCCCTCCTGCCCATGACTGCTGGGGGCAGATGAGTAATTTGGTAAATCTGATGAAGTAAATCTATTGCTCAAAGCCATGCCAATATTAAATGGCAGCAGAGTGCAGGAACTACTTTATTCTGTGGTTTTAAGCCTGGCAATATACAAGCTTTCTTTGCCAGTACATTCGTAAGAAAGCAAATTAATAAAACTGCTAAATTGTTTGCTTTTTCTCCTGTATGTCTGAACAACACGAGGCATATTTTTGTTACACAGCTCTTTAAATTAGGTTGTTTCCTTCATAATTCTTTTCTTATTCTGGAGTTCAGCAGTGATGAGGAGAGAGAACGGGCCAAGAAAAACAAATGAGAAATCTTTTGTGTCAATTTAGGGACCATCATCACATTTTCTTATGTTTCAACCTTGGGAATGGCCCTGCCTCAATTAGAATATTTGTATTACCTTTGGGCTCAGGGGATACCCCTTGCAGTAGTTCTGCTGTCAGAGGGTCTTGAGAGCAGAAGTCCCAAACTTCTCTATTTGTCTTACACTGGCATAAAGATACACCCATAAAGTAGTAATGTTGTTGTTGTTGTTGTGGTTGTTGTTGTTGTTGCTGTTGTTGTCTTTCTACGAAGACTATTATGACCACCTCTCTGGGCAGAAGTCCTGGAGGATACTGACTGATAGAGATCAGGTGGAAGGGGATGTCTCTCAGGAAAGTGATGCTTATACTTTTCTTTGAAGAAAGAATTTCAGAAATCCTTGGTCCCCTGTGAAAGATATTCTCAGAAACTGATTGTGAAAGGAGTAGATTGACATCCCACTGCCAGGTGGAGGCTGACAGTGGGATCTGAATGACGGAGACATGAAGGACCTTTCCAGTCCTGTTGAACCTCTCTGGTTCAGGACAGAGAAACAGAACTAGAGAAATAAGTTAAAATTAGCCTGAAGTTCATCAGTACATGTAGTTTTTCTGGGAAATGTAACCATTCCCAATCCAAAGTATGTCTCTTAAAAACTGCTCAATAATATTATACCTTCACACAAATAAATTTCTTAAAAAGTCAATTCAAGATCTGGAATGAACTTCTTTTTGCCACTCCATGAAAGCAGGAAGATCAGAATATTCAGACTGTAAGAAAAAGAATGCACAGTCTAAATCTAAGTTGGTTGTGACAATTTATAAACAAGAGTAAAACAAAAGAAAGTAATGAGTTGCAAAATAAAGACTATTTAGTGACAACCCTTGTTCATAGTAAGATATGGAGTCCTACAAGTTTGTTCTGTTTCTTCCCTTTAGAAAGAATTAGTTACCATAGCAACTGATACATAACATGACATCCTTTGCTACTCCCAAGATCTGCAAAGCAGCTTCTAAGAGAAGAAATGTTAATTAATATCTGGAAGAGTAAAGGAGGGAGACAAGGTCTTTCTGCACTATAGGGAAATCGTGTTGTTATTCAATTTCCCTTTATGGGTGTTGTGCAAGAGCTGGATGAGGGGCCTGTACTTCCATTAATCCCACAGGGAAGAATTCAAAGGCCACTTTGATTCTCTTCAGACATCCCTAGCCAGCTGAAATTTTGTCTGAACTACACTGAAGTAAGGTCAGCTGCAGTGAGAGTCTCACTTGTAAGGCTGGGAAGTGCTGCAGCATCCCAGTAAATTCTAGGCTCAGTCCTGCTGTACAGCCAGCGCATGGCCACAAACAAGGCACACACATCTGCAAAGATTTTGAATTATCCACAGTCTGGAAAAAAAGTCTGAGACCTAACCACCAAGGAGATAGAATTACAGAATTATATAGATTGGAAAAGATCCTTAAGATCATTGAGTCCAAGCAATAGAGGGATATGAGTCTTCATTTTTATGTTACTGGTCCAGTGAAAATATAAGCTACAGGAAAAGCCCTGGATGGATAATCTATATAATTTTTCTCTGGATAAATAACACACAGAAAGAAATCTGTTATTCCTGTTAAATGCCTGTGGAACAGAGGAAAAAAATTTTGCTATGCCTACTAGGATATTTCTCTGGGTAGTAGAAAACTCATTTTTGGATGTAGCCCTTAGAAATAATTATGTAGCCCTTAGAAATAATTTTCAAGGACTCTTTACCTGTTTTCTATTGAGACTTTTGGTTTAAGATTAAGTACTGAAAAAAATTTATCTGATGTGGATTATGCACAATGATTTTCTGGTTTTAAACTACCTGTGGTTCACATCCTAGGAAACTGAAATCGGAAGAAATGACAAATCCTTGGTTTGCCCTTCATTTAAAAGAAATTCACACAGTTTTTCTCCATAACATCCATTACCAGTTCTCTGAGCCTGTCCAACCCCCCAGTAAATCACATTAAAAAATTCACAGTACATTTACTTAAGATTGGAATTAGGCTATCCCAGATACTTTCAAAAAAGATGCTTTTGGAAGATGTTTGTCTGGATCAGGACCAATAGCCTTTGGGCTAAATTTTCAATCATTGTATATGGGTTTGTTTTGCTACATTGATGATCCTGCTGTTTGTGTGTCAGTTAGACAACCCCTGAACTGATGTAAATAGCATAAAATCTTCCCTATTCCCTATTTCTCCAGTTATGAACCAGGATTTCCTTTCATGCTTAATATCACAGAGAAAATAAAATAGATTGGTTTGCTTTTCCCTGGGAAAGTCAGGTTTGAATGAAGAACCACTAAAAGGTTAATACCTTTTCTAAAAACTCGGGAACATAAAACTCACTGCCCCTGTCACCTTCACATTCCCATCCAGAGTTCCAGCTGATGAATAAACAGAGTTATCACAGAGGGTACGTTCATGTGTAAAATGAAATTACTATTAAAGTTCATTGCTTCAAATGATATATGCTTTGTAGCTCTTCCTGTAGATGTTCCTGCTGAGTTCTGTCACAACATGCTGGAATCCAGTCTTTCTTCTCTCATCCCTCTGTTTAGCGCTAGAACAAAGCAATCTCTTTGATGAGTCTTTGTAAAGTTTTTGACAGAAGGTGCCGGCAATTATTCAATTTCCACCTACAGAAAGTCATCTTTGGCCATAAGTGACTTGCTCATTTATTTATTTAAAATCTGGTTTTGAGTTATTTTCAGCAAAGTTATTTTGAGTGTGTGCACAGTAAATGGAAATCTTCAGCCCTATGTGTGGACAGGAGTGCATGAAGATGGCTTGTGTTGCGTTCCCTGGTCCTCCCTGGCTGGCACAGAAGGCTTTGCATTCTCAGATAATGCCTCTATGTCCCATGAATTCAACTTTGCAAAGGGCCAGGAGGTAAAACAACATATTTCTGTGAAATCTAGCCTTTGTCCTGGCTTCAGACCCCAGAGTCATGCAGGGCTCAACCTGGCACAAAACCCCACAGAGCTCTGCTTTCCCCTTTGTGACGTGCTCAGCAGCACTTTTAAAAAGTAAGGCTATGTTAGTTTTGCTTTATCTACCTGCAAGTAAACGACTCTGACATCAGTTCCTTATAATCCAGGTATTCTTATTTCTTGTTTTCTAATGAAAAAAAAGTGATTTTGTCCTGAATTAATTCTGCAGTTTAAGTTCCATATGAATTTCTATATGGCTGTCATCTGGGAACTTAGATTAATGAGGGCTTGAATGATGTTACTCCTATGAAATTAAACATTCCTTAAATCCATTTCCATTAAATTCTAGTCTATTACCAGAGACGTTCATTCCAGATACAGTAAGCCTAGTGAAAACAAATCTATACAATTTTATGCTGGGCCAAGTATCCCCTAGAAAAGAATCTCAGGAAAGTGGGATAGAGGCTTGGGATGTGCAGAACTGGCTTTGTTTGTTTGTTCCAAACATACAGAAACAAACCTACTTCCTCTACTTAGAGGGTTAATTTTTCTTGTGCCAGCATCAGCACTTCCACTTAGCTTGTATATTTTTCTATTGATGCCACGAGCCTCTCCTTTCCTGAGTCACTTCAAATTGTTTCAACAGGCTGGAAATGTGCTGTCCTGGGTGCTCTGTTTTAAGAGCTAAAATTAATTTCCTTGGAAGTATTCCTGGAAATCATAATCTATATATCTATATTTCATGTGAAAGTGGGCAGTTATGTTGTCTTTAAACCAGCTCTGGATCTAATTTCATCTATTTTAATGTAATGGTCTAGAGGGTGTGCCTGCCGGCTCCAAATCTCTCCCAGGTATATATTCAGTTTACAAATCATATCCTTCTCTAGAAAACTATAACTGTGCCTATTTTAGGTTTGTGTCTCTATTACCATCAGCCCCCACTGAGTTCCTGTGTCAGGTTTTTTATCTAAGTTTCAGTTGCTGCCAGCTCTGAAGGATGATTTTACTCACATGTTCCGATTGTACCCTAAGTTCTGCTAAGAGGAGCAGAGAAAACTCGTGGGGAGGAGCAGTAGAGGGTATTTTTTCTTTCCTTGGGGATCCACTGAGCACAGTCAGGGAAAGGCCATTCTGGAGTCCACAAGGGATTTGAATGATTTGCAAGAGCAAATCAAGACTCTGCAAGGGGATGATGGAGTGAGTCTCCCACGGGTGGAAGGGACCCAGCAGAATTTGGTTTAATTCAGTGGAAATGAGAAGAATACCAGACAGATAAAGTTGTTTATAGATCCTTGTTTCTCATTTCTTTGTCTTGCCTAGCATTTCCAGATTTAAAATGTTAACTATGTTGGCCTATATTTCAGTATATAGGAAAGTCCTTTTTATTCAAAAGCAGCTCCTGCCAGATAAAAAATCTCTTCATCTCTCTGAGAGGAGATAAAGGGTATTCACCAAAAGAACAATGTCTGTATAAACCCACTCCTACTCTCGGGGCAATTTGTGGTCCCGTAGTGCTGGCCTTTTATAAAGCAACATGGTACTTTTTATCTCCTTGTACAAATGGCAGAGCCATCTCTGCTACTCAAATATTGAGCTCAATTTTTGTCCTACCATGAAAACTTCTAGGGTCCAACTTTGTGTGTTCTGGTAGAAAGAAAAGAAAGAAAGAAAGAAAGAAAGAAAGAAAGAAAGAAAGAAAGAAAGAAACAAACAAACAAACAAACAAACAAACAAACACTTCCCTATTGTTCTTACTGCAACTGCCTAGATTGACTCGGGTGTGTTAAAGTGAGGCTTTCTCATTTAAGTCTGCCACAATTTGTACTGTGTTTCCTATGTGGACAAAGTAGAAATTATTCTTTTTAAAATATGGCTTCATCTCAACTTATAACATTTAAAATTATGGGCAACTTTAGAAAAGTAGATTCGATAAATATTTGCCTGAATCCTTCACTAATGTAAAGGATCTTGCTTGCTTCTTCCTTGTCTGTTGAAACAAAAACATCAATTATCTCTTCAAATTTGTGCTCTACATGGATGCATTGTTGTGTTAAAATTCTTCCTAGTTACATCATTTCTTGAGAACAGAATTTTCATCTGTGTTCATTTTTAGGCGCTGCACGTATTTGTCTGGTTCTGCTGCATACTTTTTTCCTGTTGAAAAATGCTAAAAGCAAGCCTGCATGGTGTGTTCTGCTTTACATGAAATCAGCAGACTTCAGTAGCTCCCGTACTCATCCAAAGATATTCCTGATGATGAGGTGCTTTGACTGATTAAATGGAATCGTTCAAAACAGCCAATACTTTGCAAGTTATTAGTTTCTGAAATTAAATCCTTTACAGGTCTCTTATTTGGCATAGAGAATCCACTAATTCCATATAACCTTCTTGAGCTGCTTTTCTTGTTTTCTGAGAATTTTGACTTCTACTCTGAGGGTGTTTTCTCAGTTTCATTGCAGATAGTGTGCGGTGTTCAGGAATCCCTCAGAGCCCCAAAGCCTAGCACAGGACAGTTCCATGGATTGTTTGCTTCCTCCTGATTAGAATTAACAAATATCACTTCAAAGCTTATTGGAAGTATTTTATTTCCCTGGATGAAGCCTCTTAACAGAGGAGTTTCCCCAGAGGAGCTGTATTTCTATGAAGGATGTCAATGTGACTTCAGTGAGCTCCTTTCCTACTAAAAAGAAGCTCGTGGTTTTTCTTATCCTTTTGTCTTGCTGTCTCTTTCCCTGGGCATTTATCTGAAGCAGGAGAGATGGGAAAGCTTTCAAAGGCAGACAGGAGGGAGCTCAGCAGGTGTCCTGAAGAGCAGGGTGTTTGCTCCTGGGCATGAAGGGAAGCTGGAGCAGTGAGAGGAACAGGCACTGCGAAAGAGGGACTTTAGCTTTTCCCAGCCTTGATCTGCTGTATTCCACTTGCTGAAGCCTCTGCAGTTTCTCCTGTTCTTCCCAAGCAAAGGAGGAGAGCAGCCGAAGAGCAGGAGGTGGAGAGTGCTGGGATGTCCACAACATTCTCCAGTTTTTCTTTCTTCTCTCTTTCACCCTCCTTCCCCCTCTGTCACCCTTTCCTTTCTTTCTCTTTTCTTCTCTGTTCCTTTCTTTTCCTCTCCTATCTTCTCTTCCTCTCTTTCTTTCTGGTTTTAATTAAGTGCCTGTGGCTGATGCATTCTTAAGCTTCAGGATATGCAAGTCCTGTTCATCTTTGGAAGAAATCAGAGGGAATAGCACCAGATCTGAGAGCTTTGTGCTGCATCAGGTGAATGTGTCAAACAGATGTGGATTTGATCTCACACAAGTGATTTGGCGTGACAAAGCTCATTGGAGCTGGAATTAGCAGCTGGAATTAACCCATACCATGTGCTGGAGGCACTTAGCACAATGCTGGTGTAAAGTTGGGCACAGCAATGTTTGAAATAAGGTCTCACCATCCCTGGAAGTGTTCTAAAAAATGTGGATGTGGGGTTTAGCAGTGAACATGGCAATGCTGGGGATGGGCTGGACTTGATGATCTCAGAGGTCTTTCCCAAGCTCCATGGCTCTGTGGATACTGTGGCTTCCCTGGGCTTGAGGCATGGAGATGCTGGAGCCTCTGCCAGCAGGGCAGTTAATTAGATTGTGTGTGCTTTGAAACAGCCTCATCTTGTAGATCTCTAGCTCATTCATATGGCTGGAAATCCCCTTTCAAAAACAAACAGAAGGGTGTCTTGGGCTTGAAGGAAATCTTGCTATGCTTCTTTCCTGTGAATAAGCCCAAACTGGCACTGTATTTTTCACTTAAATGTGTGAATTTAAAACAAACTTCTCCCCATTTGCTTAGCAGAGCTACAGCTGAAAAATAAACCCACATGTGCCATTCATGTTATCGTGAAACCTACCAAGAAGTCCAGCTAATTTAGTAATTTGCCCCCATTTCTAAATGTTTTTTTCCCACAGAAATGCTTTTAGTTGTGGTTTTTTTTTTTTTTTTTTTTTGGCTGTTGTTGTTGTTTTTTGTTTGTTTTTTAAATTTGGAAAAAACCTGATAATTGCAATTGCTCTGCAGCTGTTTTGCTCAGTGTGTGTGTTACTCTGGGATACAGCTACACAATAAAGTATGGTTTAAAAGAGAGAAACAAAAAGCCCAGGAAAAATGCAGCATGTCCAATATATGAATTAATGCTTCCTGATTTAAACTTTGGCTTACTGTCAAAGTTAATTTAGAAAATCTTTCTTCAAGGAATATATTTTCCTTTTACTACACATGTATGATCTTTGAGCAGGCTTCACTTGCTGGTATTCTCTTCATTGCAATGATTTACATGTTTTATTTATGCCCAGCTGGGGGATCTGAGATCAAAGCACATCTTCCATGCATTTTGTTTTCTTTAAATAGAGTTTGCCTAGACCAACCACCTACCAGATTTGCAAGAGGAATTTTCAAGCCAACCCTATTTATCTTTCTTGATTTTTCATATTTCTGCAATTCACAAAGTATATTATCTGTAATTATTTCTTGAAAAGTGGTTCTCCTTTAGAACAGAAAGTTATACTTTGAGACTACTTTATCTTGACTAAACTCATCTAACTGGTCCATTGTTCCTGACAATGATTCTGGTCATGTTAGGTTTTCCTGTGTGCTGTCAAGATTGTGATTTAGGACAGGATACTAACAGAGAATTTTCAGCTGTAGTATTGGAAACCAGAGGCATATCTGAGATTATCCACATATTCTGAATCCCAGCCCAGAGAGGTGAGGTTTTTGCTTCTCACTCTTCCCCTTCCCTCACCCAGTAATATCCTCAATTTTTCTTTTTCATCTTCTCCACTTTGAGTATGTCTTTTTGAAAGCTTTATTGATTGGTGTGACTTAACTAGAAACTCCAGGAAATTAATAATAATGAGGAAAATCTTTTTAAAATGTAGGGTCATGATACATACAGAGGCAAAAAGTTCTCATCCTCCTGTGTCTACTGAACAATATTGAGTTTCCCTGTATGAGATACGACCATCTTCCCCTCTGCTTTCCTTGGTTCTAATGGAAACTCCTGCAAACAAACAGAAAACACTTTTCCAAGCTGTTTATTTTTCCATCATGTCAGGAAATACGACACACAAACATACTGCAGCGCAACTTTTCCATGGCTTTGCATACAAAATGCGTAAATACAAGAACACCTGACACAAGTGATCCCTTGCCTGCCTGCTTGGAAAGGCTTTTGGTTTGTTAAACTTTGACAGTGTTAAAGTTGCAAGTGTTTTTTTGGAGGTGCTTCAGTGCTGTGGCACAGTGATGGTGAGCACATTAATGAAAGTACTTGGCCTAAAAAGTAGGGTGTACAGAAGGCAGAAACCTCATATGTATCTGTCTTTTTTGAAAGCAAGTTGTTTAGGGAATTTATCAAATTATAATTTTTCTCTGAAGTGTCTCAGCACATTCACTAAGATAACAGCCCTGTACAACTTCAAGTGCAGTTTGACTTCCTGACAGAGAAATCAAACTCACTGCTGAAGACCATTTCTTTCTTCAAAAATTACATACATGAATCATTAGCACCTTTAACAAGATGGAAGATCTCCAAGTCTGCTTTGGTCAATAACTCTCAGCTTCCAACAGGGAACTGCAGCAATTTCTTTCAGGGTTTTGGCATGTGTCTCTCAAAACTGATGAGCTTGTTCACAGACACTCTCCCTTTACAGTGGGACATATGGTATGTTTTGTGTTTGTGAGTTTCTTTGATATGGTCTCTCTGGCACAACTTAACCATCTTTCAATTTTGTTTGGAGAAGAAGATAATTTCTTTGTTAAAGTGCTTCTGAGTGCATTTTAGGAAATTCTTTTTGTTTAAGAAGGCTGTAAGGGAGATTCAAGTTGCAGTATTTTTTTTGGCTCTTTTAATGGATGGTTACATTTTTGGGGTACTTCCAGTGAAGAGTCTAGGCACTTAATGTATGTATTTAAACATGTCCATCCATTTTATGTACAGCATGCTGCAGAATACTTGCAGGAGACCTTTCAGTTCTTCTCAAGGACTGAGGTTCTATTTTCTCAGCTTAGCTCCTGGCAAAAGTTCCCTTCCTTAATCATACCTTGAAATGCTAAGGTTCCTATGAAGGAAGCAGCCCATTGCTGCATTTATCATAAACTCTGTGGTGCAGCTCTGAGACTGCAGGTCAGCAGTTAACACCTTCTATGTGATAATAAAGTTGTTCTTATTTCTTTTTATTATGATATATTCCATATATTTTCATTTTCCTCCATGTTCTCTGGTCACTCCATTGTGGAAGATGGCTCTGGAATTCTTTACAGTAGACCCAGAAGTTGCTTCCTGCTGGAAAGTATTAAGTTTGCAGAGGACTTTAATTTTTGGAAGGAAGAGAAGGCAGGATTGATGAAATAATCAGTGAACAAACATTCCTTTGTGAGCTGATGACTAGCTCAGCACTCCAAAGGATCTAAGGTTTTGGGAAAAAAAAAAAGAAAAAAAAAAAAGCTGCTCTGCTGAGGGAGAATTTATTTTATGATTTTCACTTGGCTGTGTTTTCTCTTTGCCTAAAGAAAAACTCATAAAGAGTGAACTGTATAGTTACTCTTTATATAAAAAACTTCTTTAAAAAAAACCAAAACAGCAAGTGGCAATTGCCCTACTTCTGTGTTGTCACTGCAGTTATCAGGCAGCAATAAAATCCTTCTTCTGTAGTCTTTATTATCGTCTGCTGATGGGAAGCTTCTCTTGTTACAGGCTGCTAAACTTCCCTTTTAATAGGAGCTTGCAGCCTTTTAGACCCAAGTTATGGGCTATGTACTAAACAAAAGAAAAATTGGGGGAGAATAATGGAAAACAATATTTTGAGACTTGCCTACATGTTTAGTGAGATCTGACTTTTGAACATGGAAATACCTATTTTTAAAAAATTTAATTTAATGTGTTAGTGAATGTTAAATATAATGCAAGGAAAAAAGAATCTTTAGGGGCAAATAAAATCCAGTGCTTTTCTACAAGGCTTGTATGAAAGCTATTGACCTTTCCCTCTATGAAGTCACATTATCCATACTCCCTTTGTACTTTTCTACAAAGTGTGTAGAAGGAGATTGAACATGCAGGTGATGCCATGACTGATGGATGTATCATTAGTTCTGTGAGTTGTAAGGACATTTCCCCATTTCAACAATATTTGGAATGTGCCTTGTGTCCTGTAGTTTAAAAACTGAAACCAAAGAGCCCCTGGGAACAGGGCTGAAGAGGGTGAGAGGCTCAAGGTCAAACACAGGAGTTCTGAAATAAGTGGCAGTGGGATGGTGACAAGGAACTGATCAGTGTAGGGAGGGGTGGATGCAGTGTGGGGGTTTTTGGGCACTGCAGGGCTATAAACAGCTTTTGACAGTCTTCCTGTATCTTGGACTGTTTGGAGGGTGAGGATCCGAGGGAATTCTTGGGAAGCATTCCCTTGAGTGCAGTGCAGCTTTAGGCACGTGGGAGATGGTGGCAGTTGTGATTCACTTCCCCAGTGTTTGCAGCTGACTCAAACCCACAGAAGGATTATGTCTTGGTTTGCAAAGACAGGTATCTTCCAGGGAAAGCTGTAGCCTTCTTTGGAATGGAGAATGTAAACCCTCTCCCTCTGAATTATAATTTTGAAATTAAAGGGCCTTTCAGGCAAAGATATGGGAATAGGAATCACAGTTCTTTACTAGTAATATTAAAAAATAAAAATATAGTAGCACAAAAAAGACAAAACAAACAAAAAAAGAAAACACTGACAAGGTCAGAACACAACCTGACACCCTGTTGGTCAGGGTGTTGGGAGCTGTCTAGTTTAGTCTTCCTGGAGTGACAGATGTGGTTCTGTTGGAGCAATGATCGTGTAGAAGGGTGTAGTTTTCCTCTGAAGGTCCAGTGGTGGTGAGATGGGTCTGATCTTCCTCTGGGAATCCAGTGCAAACAGGCTGTCCTGGTGTCCTGAATCTCAGGTTTTATCCAGGTAGGAATGCTGGGCTCCTCCCCCTGGGTGGAGCATCTCCAATGGGATGATGTAATTTTATCAGTCATGCAGTGAGGCTCAATGGCCCATTAACAGCAGATATCTCCTGCAGGGAGGATGGATCCTGGATGCGATAAAGAACACTGCCCCACCTGGTCTGAACAGCTGGCCCATTAAGAGAAGACACCCCCCCTCTCCCCTGGAGTTATGAGGAATGGATCATAGAAGAGATAAGGAAAAACACCTCCCCAGCCAGTTTCAACAGATGGCAATAGAATACATACTTTTGGTCACGTCTTGCTTTGCAACCCAAAACATTTTGATCAATAGTGCCTTTCAGCTGTCAGTGTGCTGCCCAATTCCTTGTGTTCCTGAGCACCCTTTGCCAGAGACTGGCTGGATCCAGAGGTCACTGTTGTGTGAAATGCTTCTTCTGGGTTATGCACAGGGATGGCCAAAAACTGATTAAAGACTCAGAAGATGGTGGTGAAGACAGGTCTTGCGTGTCTTTATTGGCATAAAAACTGATAGCAAATGAGACTGTCACTTCCATCTAGTTTGAAAAATCTGTACTTGCTGGGCCATCAGCCAGGGGCTCTTGGATCTCAGAATAATTTTGCAGCTTGATGTACAATATACCCTGTGCCTTTCCCTGTCTGTTACCTCAGCCCTGCCAGACCTCTGTCTGGTAAGGGAAAATTGGCAAGACCAATATTATGCAATCCCAGCCCAGAAGAGATTTTAGGTGTTAAAAAATGCCTAGAAATACAGAATTCAGGATTTGGATTGGTTTTTTCGTTGGGTGTTGTTTGTTTTTCCTTTAAATAATGCCTTCAGCCTATGCAGACTCCTATTGTCATTTACATGAAGGAAGTCTATTTAATATAAGAAATCATTCCTCATGAAGTATAAAGTAAACTTTGAATGTGGAATTATACTTTGAATCAGTAAATTGCCTCCCTCAGGTTTTATAAAATTAAGGAATGTGTTTTTAACATTTTCCCCTATTGTATGGTGTTTTCTCCCCCACACCCAGTTATAAGTGTCTTTAGTTGCAGTTTAGAACAGTATCTCTATATGAAAATAATTAGAATAATTTGTAATGAATGAAGTCAGATGTTCTCCATATGAAGACTATAATTGAGCAACAGGATTTTAAACAATTTTTAATAAAACCGGGTTTAAATGCAGTCAGATTAATTCTGGGATGAATTTTCTTAGGAGCCACCTTGTCATGGACAAGGAGTTAGCTTCAAAAACTTGAATTAAAGGCTAGATCAATTTTGACTTATGTAGGTGTAGTAAAGAGGAGGTGACAACACCTCAGATCCCACTGGTAAAACTGCAACTCTGAAACCTTTGGGTTTTGGGGTTTTTTGGTTTTCGTAAGAGGAAATATTTAAAGTTTGACCAAAGTATGATTCTGTGGTTGCTAAATGGTGTGTGTTTTAGGTACCTGGCTTTCATTATTCTGTTTAAAATACCCTAAAGGACATTTTGGTTGTAAAATAACATTTAATATTAAAACAGCTTGTCTTACGAAAATAAATAAGTATATTTGGGTGAACAGCTTCTGAAAAATCATGCTGTGAACAAAAAGAATCATGAAACCAGAGGGTGATTTGCATTCAGATTTGCTAAACAAAGAAATGTCTGGTTTAACAAGCATTAAAGTACCTAAACTCTTGATTTCTGATGTACCCACCATCTTGTGGGAATGTTGCCAGAGGATTTGAAGCTATACTTTGACAGGTAACTTGATACTGTTGGGCATTTCCTTTTGTGCTGGTGGAATGATTGGAATTGTGCTAAGGATCTATCAGCTTTTAAAATAGTTTTCTGTAGTGCCCCATAGTGTGTATTCCCTCATTTGATTTCCTATAGTGTTTTCTTTCTTTTAAAATATTTCAATACTTCAATGGGAAGTATCTCTTTGGTTTTCCTTGGACTGTAAAAAGATAATTAAAAAAAAATCTGAAAAAAGCTTATTTTAAAAACCCAGAAAACAACAATGTGCCAAACACCCCCATGTTTAAAACTAATCAAACTTTTAAAATTTTCTACATTTATCACAGTTGAAAAATGGAGCTAGGAAAAGCAGAGACATCTGACCATTTCTGTCATTAAATCTGTGAATTAAACTTGCTGGTTAAGTTCAAGATTAGATAACAGAGTGTTCCAAATGTGTTCCAGGTTGAGGTCTGTGAGCAAAAACTCTTTGAAAGTTGGATGAGCAAGAGTTTAGATGACTTGAGGGAGTGATAACACTTCTCATGTGATCCTGCAAATTAAACCTGAAACTTGCATTGATAAGCTGAGCAGACCTATTGATCTGTTAGATCCAGGGGAAGTAGCCTTACAGGAAATGTGTTATCTAGACACACATGATTATGAAAACATGTTTTCCATCAGTTGGAGACGCAAGATAAATAATTGCTTAGCTTGGTTGACTGAATCTCTTGGTCATGAGTGGACTGGGAAGTGTCCTGAAGGGGACTGGTGAGACAGGTAGGGCTGGTGCACCTGTGTCTGCAGCATCACATTTGCTCTGAATTGTTTATAGAAATTTAGAGGCTGCTTAGGTATTAAACTGCTCATCTGTGAATACCACTTGCTATCTCTGTTATTTACAGTATTTTCATGAAGTGGAAGTTTATCACTTCAAGATTTGGGAGAGCTGTTTACATCCTTTGCCTCTGTGTGTGTTTGTGCAGCATACTCTTTGGCTTTGTTAGATCATCTTGAGAAACAAAACTACTTCTGTGCAAAAAATTGTTATATTCCATGAAACTGAGTAGAATTGGGTGAACATTGAGTTTCTAATTTAGAAAACATGAAGTAAATTGTCATGCTGAGCAAAATGAAGAATTATTTTGGATCAAATAAATACTTCGCTCCTTTTTTTTTTTTTAAGCTCTCTGCTTATACAGCTACTAAATTAGGTATTTTATATGAAAATATTTGTTTGGGTAATGTTCCTTAGTAAAAAACATTTTGAGGAAAACAAATAATTATTAAATAATTTGTTATTAATAATAACAAATAATAATTAAATAATTATGTCTAAGTGAGGTTGTCTTGCAGGATAGAAAACATTTGTCTTGCTCCTAAATTGGTATTTAGCAAGCCCTCTGAACACAGTATGTGAGCCATTTTTTTACTGGTCATTTTAACATTATGCTGGTGAAGGAAGAAAAGAGATCCTTGAAGTGGGAGTTTTCAAATTGCTACAGCTAGTTCTGCCTGAAGGGAAGCTTAAAATCTCTGTTCTAAATGATCACTTATTGTTTCACGGGGATGCTGGGACAAGAACTGGCTGATATAGTAGTGCTTAAGCTAATCAATGTTACTGATGACATGTGGCCAGTAGGCACAATAATTAGATTAAATTTCTCAGGAATAAAATGTGTTTGAAAACTTTCAATAGAGCAAAAGAGTAGAAGAAATCTCATCCTGTTGAGGATTTGATCCTGCCTGGCATTTAGAAAAATGGTGTTAGAATATGCAATTGTAGTACTCAGCAAAAATGTTACCTTTTAAGGCTCCTGTTGGCCCTGAGTGAGTTTATAATCTTTTCCCAAGCATTTCACTGTACCTGAATTGCAGCTTTTTCCCTACCCCACCCTTTTCCATGCAGATTATCTTTGCTGAACTGAAGAACTCTCCCCACTGTGCCACTGAATGCACCAAGTTGGGAGGCTTGGGAGATGCTGGTGTTCTTTTCCAGCATTTTTTAGAAAAATTTCAAGGGGCGTTGCAACTCTGCTATCTTTCAATAAAATAATTAAGTTAACCACCTTGAACCCAGATAAATTAGATTATGAGGCTCAGTCAAAGGGTTTTTTTCTTGACCTCATTTGGATCAGTAGGCAGCAGGATAGTCTGAGTTTGTGACAGTGCTGTGTCACATCTTTATTTTGCCTTACATTCTTCCAAAAATCATTCTCTATCTGACTTCCCTTCTAAAAAATGCACAGCAACTATCAGAATTCATTTAAATAAAAATGCATCTAAATGAAGAATATGAAGGAAACCAGCAGGCCAAATGTGCAGTATATTTTAAAATGCAGGAGCTGTGCACTGCCATGAAAAATTATATCTGTTAATTGTGAGCAGATCACATGTCTCTTATTGCAGTATTCAGAGATCACTTGTTCAGCTTTGTTGCACACTAAATTTTGTGCTCATCTGCAGCAGCTTCAGAGTCCTTGTGTCTTTCACTAAAGTCAAGGCTAAGGGAAATCTTTCTACCTCCTCAGCTAAGGTTTTAAATTCAGGTGATGCTGGTAAGCTTAGAGTAACAACCATGAGAGAAATAATAGAATTCATCTCCACCTGGTTTTGTTGCAACTTTATAATAATACTGTGTGTGACAGCATCTCTGTTCTTTGGTGCACTCTTCACGTTCTCTGCAACCTGAGTGACTGCAGCTTGGAAATACCCAAAGTTAGAATGTTTCTTTCTAGTTTGGGGCATGGGGCAGTTCAGTTGCTGGGTGTCTTTTCTTCTGTACCAGTGCCTGAGTTATGCTTTTCAGCTAAACAATGAGTTCTTGAATGAGTGCAGGTAATGGCAGTGAAAAGTTCATGCTACCCAAAGATCTTTCCTCCTTGAATTATCAGTGTATGATGAGTGAGTCAGAATTGCTTACTGTGAAAGTGGGCCTGGAAGGAGTGAGAATCACCATAATCCCACTGAACAAACCAATATATTTTTAAAAAGTCTTTACAGCTTTAATAGAAGGAAAGATTATTACTTTATGAGGAAAAACAAAGCAAGGGAGATGGAGAGGTTTTCAAGGATGTGACCATCCCTAGCGGTGGGCTGTGTAGGTTGTGGGAAAATGGCTGTCTCCCAGCTGACCTTTACCTGCTGTAACAAAAATGTTTATGCTTTTCTTTTTAACAAAACAAAACCCAGCCCTGTGCCTTGCAAACTGAGCCCAGAGACAGACTTGATTTTATCTGACCCTTGTTCTTCTCTCTTTCACAGATTTGGAGTTCCATGCTTTTAGCAAAGAACCAAATTTACATTTGTCAGCAATATTATATTGTGAGCAGGTCCCTGTGCTCGTATTGATCTGGCCTTGTATTTATCCTGTGGATTCATTTTCTTATACTAGAACTTTTCATTTGTCAATAGGGTCTCAAATATTAATGAAAATGTAAAAAATTGAATGCATATAAATTATGGAAGCTCCTCTGCATGTTACAAACTGTATTTTACTTAGTTAAGCTTAATGAATGCTCCTTAAAACTATTACTGGCTTGGCTCTCCACGCGTCTCATTTGTCTTGGGCTAGATAAACCAATTATGCATGTCTTAAGCTTTGACATAATCTATGAAGATACAGTTTCCCCAGGTAGAGCATATTTATCTTCATTTTTTAAAGATAATACCTAGATCTTCTGTCACCTTGGGTTCTCAAAATTTGCATGTTTAACTGTTTTTCTTCATCTCTGTTTTTCTCTGACCTGAATATAAATGGAATGTAAGTCTATAATTTTTTTTTAATTGCAGACTGAGGGTCCTACATACAAATGCACTTATATTTCTAATCTGCCTTTTCATCTGTTTACACAAATAATGCCTACTTTAGAAAGCAAAGTGAAGCTGGTGCATTAGACCTGTTTTCCCTTTGTGAAAAATGTGAGAGATACTTTGCAAGTCTTCATCCTGCAGTTGCTGGAACCCTGTTTAAAATAGAACACAGCATTCACTCTTTTATTGTTGGAAAACTGATTTCTGGAGCCTTGCTGCCCTCCTCCTGCCTGCCTTCCCCTGCCATTGCCAGTCTTGCAGCAAGCTCAGGCACCCAGACATGAATACTGGAGTAAAAATAGTACCAGAGTGGTTGTCTACAGGGACAAGTGTATTTGCTAGCATCAGTAAGAATATTGAGTAGCTGATGATAAGTGGTGGCAGAGCCATACCATCCTCATCAAACCTAGCTTAAGAGTCTGGATTCCAGCACTGGGATGAAAACTGGCTCTGGTGTAAAAGATGGAATTCACCACCTGAATTCTGAGCCCCCAGATGTACTGATTGGAGGAAAATGTGGGCTTTGATGGAAGATTTGGTGGAAGATAGATCCCTGTTCTTTGAGGCTTGTGAGTGGTGGTGTTCCAAGAGGGAAGTTGGCAGGGATGGCAAGCTTTGTGCTCTGGGGTTAGAGCGGGCAGGAGTCAAGGCATGGAGATCTCCCCCTGGATCACACAGGTGAGGGTGGGCCCGTGCAGCTGTGGAAGTGTAACTCCTGAGCCAAACTCTGATCAGGCTGGAGGTATGAAGATATTGATCCACAGCCCTTCTCTGGGTGTTCCCAGCATTGCTTATCCTCTGTCAGCCCCAGCTCTGAGCTGACACAGGGCTGTGGTACAGGGAGCTCCTCTCCAAACTGCATCCTAATACAGATGGTTATTATGATGGAGGCGGCCTGCTACAGCCATTCACTAAAGGATTCAGTCTGATCTCCTGACTGTCAGGCTGTTGGAAATGTTTGCCTGCTCTGGAGTCATTGTGCTAGCCTGCCTTTTTGTATGCAGAACCATTAGGCCAAACAGCTCGTTGACATATGAGATTAATGATGAGTGAACCCTCCTTAAACTGAAGGTGAAATTACTTTAGTGAAACCTTAATGGTGTTTGAAAATTTGTGACTAACTCTTCTTTCGGGGCAAGTTTAGAAGTGCCTGTCAGTATTTCTGACAAAAGCAGAAAAAGAGAACCTGGAAAATAGCACTTAAAAATCCTACAACTGTTCTTCTTAGTTGGCGTATTTTCAACAGAGTAGCTCTTGGAAAACTGGCTTTTCTTCATTGTGACTGCTTAGGACTTTGAGGCATAGCAAAAGAACATATCAACTTTGTTTCTTATTGTAATGAGGTTTTGTGCAGAATTTGTAGTAAAATATTGTAACTTAAAATGAGAAACTGGGGGAAATTAAGTTGAGCCCAAATCTCAAATGACAATTTTAAACTTCCTTTGCGATTGGCTGGAGTGTCCCAGTGTATATAATTTGGGCCACGTCCTGAGAGGTGTTACTGACCTGCTGAGCATCTTCAACTCCTGTGGCTGCAGTCACAGCAGAAGGTGTTGGGTATGGCTTAGACCAGGTTGGTTTACATGATGAGTAATTACCTGAAACTCCTTTGGCATGGCTTTCTCCTGTACTTCTAATTAGTGCAGTCCTGTCCCTTTCTGTGCAAACCCTTGGAATCCATATCTGGCTCAAGGTCTGGTAGTTGTAAATTAAAAAACTGTTACTGCAGTCCAAAGAAAAATAGATATATAGATATATATTTTTAATTTTTTTTTCATTCTCGGGCTGAAATGCCAAGGATCTCACTTGTGCACCTCAAAGCCTTTACTGCCTAAACCAAACTGTCCAGCTAAATCAAAGTCCAGCTGCCCTAAACACGCCTGCCTGATTTTATACAATCTCACTAAAAGCTTTGTTAGTAGTTCTGAATGTTACTTTTTTTGGAACTCAGACTGACGGGGCAGAGGTTGCTCGATTCTTCTTGCTTACTGGTTTTAAATATAGCCACAGCTTTTGGAGTCCATCCAGGCTTACAGGAATTACTGAAAATCAGTTCTGTATCTTCAGATGACTCTCTTAATTTGTATTCTAAAGATTTTGTTTTAATAAAAGCTTTCCAAGTCAGGATAGGTGAGGGAAAGGATTGTATCAGCCTTGTGATATGATTAGTCTTTTTCATTTCTTTTCCAAATGTAAGCTAGAAACACTTGTGGTTGTTAGCTCCTCCTAATAAGATTGTAGACATGATCTTATGTACTATTATTAGTATGCTCCCTACTTTTGTTTGACAAACATTTTTATCAGAGATTGGTCCTGGGGTATCTTGGATCTCACATTTCTGATTCTTACATGCTACTCTGGTTGTCTTTTCTACCCTCTTTTTATAAAAATCTAAGTGGAAGCCGGGTAAACTGTAAAAACTGTTTCTTCCATTTTGCAGCTTGGAAATCTCAACTCCTTTTTGCATCAGCAAGCTTTTTTAATGAAACAGATTGTGTTCAAAATTGCGACCTTCAGACATGAAACTGCTGGAGAGTCCAGCAAGCTCTGGCTGCACTGGGGGTATCTCCCTGGGGGAGTGTAATACCCTGGGGGTATTCAGGGTGGTCCCATGCATGAATTTCTGCATGAGGTCAGCCTGTTATTAGCCCCACAAGCATTCATCACAGTCTGAGGGCTGCCAGAAACATCCCAGAAATGGCTTAAGAATAATTAGCCAGATGGCTGATGGGAGGTGTTTTGAAAAAGCAAAAAGGTTTTAATTAAAGAAGAAAATAACAAACTATACAGAACAAAAGACTATAAGCCATGCACTGTGCATGGAGGTCCCTTGAAAAGCCCCAAGAAACTCCATGCTCTCTGTTAAGTATTCAATGATCTAGGAGGGATTTTTTGAATGCTGCCCAATAAAAAATAGCCACATTTCTTGAGGAACAGCTAAAAAGTCCAACAGGTCCTTTTGTCCTGGCACTGGGCAATTATGGTGAGAGAAGCATAGAAGTTTCTGGTTCTTCTTCCTTATAAGTTCAGGGGTGAAACTGAAACTCTTTTCCATAATATGGGAACACCTGCTCAGATGTGGAGGTGCACTGCAACAGTCCTGAACCCAGAGTTCTGGGCATACTGCACATTGTGGGGGCCAGAAGATTTTGAACTACTTAATAGGCAAGCAGCAAATTTGGCTTTCTCAGGCTTACTTACTATTAGTTAGCTTAACATCAAAACCTGTCTGTCACACAGACTGTTGTCACAGCCTGTTGATATCTCCCAAAATTTACAGGAGAATGCATTCTGTACTCTTTATTTCATGGGCTCCTTGGGTTTGACAGAAGCCACCCCAAACCCATACATGTCAAAAAAACACTGCAGAAAAGTCCTTCCTGTCCCCTGCACCCCCTACTCATGCTGCTCCCACACCACTGCACATTTGAGAATCAAATAGTAAAAATAATTTTACCAAGAGCAGTTTTCCAATGGATAGAAATAAATGAGATGATATTGCGCTTGAATGTTAGCGTACATTTTAAGGATGGTAAGAGGACTGATTTTATTTGATTTCTAGAATAAAAACTTATCAGAGTAAAACACTGCTCCATATTTAAAATTTTAATATTTGCAGCCTCACAACTACATTAGTTTTTAATAAAATTGCATTAAACTGACAGTATGCTGTAAAGCAAATAGTGATAGTGGCACAATGGAACTGGAGTAACAAAACAGAAGGCATTGTGATGGACAGTATATATATTAAATTATCTTTTTGCCCTCCGTGTGTTGGTTTGAATAGTCAAGAGCTCTTGCAAGTAGGGCTGTGCAACAGTGAATGAACTGTTAAAAAAAGCTCAACCAACCAAAAATCCAACACTTCTCCCTCACCCCAGAAAAAAAACTAAAAAAGCCAACCCAAAAGCAAATGATGAAACACAGAATTGACCTTGTCTTGCCATGAGGACTGACTGACTTTTAAAAGGTCTGTATATGTTTTTCATGGGGCACTAAAAACAAATAAATAAAACTGTTTGGTGTGTGTGATTACTTTTTAAACTAAAGACATCAAAATATATACTGTAAATACTTCTATTACAAATTTAATTCTCTCAGAATGTTAACTTTTCATACCAAAAAACCCAGAGTATTTTGTTTGCTGTTTCATGACAGTTAAGTAGGCATTGTGTTCCTCAAAATCTGAATTTCTTTTTTATCTGCAAGTGTGGGGGTTTTAAATGAAACATCAGAAATTCTGGGACAATGATTTAATAGTTTGAATTTGAGTCATTCCTTGAGAATCAGTAAAAAACTTGGTCCTGCACTGATGCAGTATAGAATTTCCAATATTTGAAGTGAGTTTGTAGGAGTTGTGTCAGAGCAGTCCATGGATTGTAGAACCCTCAACTGAATTACATCCGAGTCTTTCAAACAGGAATATTTGCTTTGCTATTCCTGTACAAAACCAAAGCAGTCCTGGAGGTTTATACAGGGAAGATAAAACAGTCTCTCATTGTGGTTTGGTTTTTTTTTTTGCTTACAGACACTAAAAATTCTTCTCTCACTGTGAAGAAACTGATGGAATTAACCCCACCCACAGAGCTGATCTGAGAATGCATTTCAGGTAAAATAGAATAATAAATAAAATAGAACACACACTGGTTTTAATAGTTCAGGGGTTTTTTTGTCAGGCAGTGGAGGAGTATCAGACTCCCCTTCAATGCTTATGTGTAACATCACTAAAATTGAAGCTTCTGCTTGTATAACTTAAGCCAAGACTGGGTTTTTTTTTAAAAAAAACATTGCGAAAAGCAGGGAATTTGAATACATAGAGGATGGTTTGTGTTCTCTTAGGATACACCTGATGTGTGGAGAAAGACGATATTAATGCACTGAATGTTTATAAGCAGGGTACAGTGGAATCATTTTTAAAAAGTAACTTTTATTTAAGCACCCATAAAGCAAGAAAAACTGGAGATCAAACATTTTTCTTTCACAGTGTTTGCTTTGTGCCTGTTATAGTTAATTAGAAACAGATGATTTATTGATTTGGTTTAAAGGGGAGGAGTGATAGGACTTTACAAAACCAGATTTTTTTGTCTTTTTTCTGTTGTCTCCAAACATAGTTGTTGCACAACTGTGATTGTACTCTGATATTTAATCAAATTTATGTGATATAATTATTGCATTTAATATTTTAATAACATGTGATGTAATTAACTTTACAGATGGTTTTGAGTGTTCTAATTCTTTCTGCAGTTTGAAAATAAGTACATTAAATGCCCTAATCACTAAATAACACAGAGGTTTTATTTTAACTCAAATTTAGATTCCTTTATGCTAGGATTATAGCCTGTCATTTCTTGCAAAGTATCAGCAAAGGAATATCTTTTAGGATTAATATTTTTTTCCTTAGGACAGACATCTCAAAAGTACTCTCTTCTGTTCTGTTCTGGAGGAAGGGAAATAGGCGTGTATTTGAATAAATTACTGAGAAATGCATCTTCTGTGGGGTTGCCAGTGGGACTGCCAGTCACACACTTGTCATCAACCCTTCCTTAAGGACCTGGTAGATAAGTATTTAATCAATGCGCATTTTTTGCTTTGTTTGAACAAAGGAACACACCAACCCCCCTCCATGCACCTTTTAGGTGAGCTGCCAGGAGCCAGGCTGGGCTGATGCCACTATAATAATGAGAATATTACACAGGATATTTTAGAAGAGGGTGCTATCTCACTTGTGGCCTTGATAGAATAACCAGCAGTGTTTCAGTTTCATCTGGTGATTTTTTTGGCCTTAGTCTTGGCTCACTGATAATTCAACAAAAAAAACACCATAATTGAGAAAATTATTGAGGAAAAAAAGATGAACTCTAGTTTCTTGGTTTGCTTTGTTTTTATTTTCCTTAGCTCCTGGAGTCTTTACTCCCCAGTAGCTCTTTGCTTGCACCCCAGCTCTTACTATTGCAATAATGGCGACACCACACACAATATTTTGGTTGCCTTGCTACCCCAAGCTGAAACATTGCCTTTGTCTAAACTCTCGCTCTAAACTAACCTTAGGTTAGTCTTAAGTAGGCAAGCAGTACTCTGAAACTTGTGAAATTGTGACTTCAAAGAAAAAGTAATTTTCTGGGTGTGCTGTGCTGTCTTGTATTACTTAATCAGCTGTGATCACCAACTGATGCTTTTTTAGCAAGACAGAGGAAAATCTATTCTAATGGGTTTTGCTGCACTGATTGTGCTGACTCGGTGATTCAATCTGCAAAGTTAATTGAAGAGATTCATTAAATTGGGTGGAATTTGAAGGATCTCAGTGTTCTAAGCTTCAGCCCCTCAGGCTTCACACAGAATGAAACACATAATCAGCTTTCAGTAAGCACTAGTTTTCATTAATCATAAACTGTAGGCAAAGTTGGAGTTTGCAAATTTAGGTCTTTTATTGTTGTTTCATGTTAATGACTATTATCTCTTATTCCTATTGTGTGTGACTCTCTCAGCAACTGTGTTAGCACAGATGGCTAAAATCCCTTGCAGAAAAGTAATCAGCATTTATGAACATGCTGCATTCAAAATAAATGAGAGAGGAGAAAAAATGCATTGCTTCAGAAATTAGGAAACAGATCAAACTGTAATAATGCATGTAAACACATCCAGGAAAGCAGGCTGCAGCTTTGTTTTCAACAAAATTCTAACTCCAATATATGTAACCTTCTGTCGAATTTATTGATGGTACAGGAAGCAAGTTAAATTAAAACTGGAGAACCAGTTTTATATAAGTAGTTTGGAATGTTATCTTTTTTTAAGCCTATCAAAATGTGATATAATTGACATAAATTAGTACAGTGGAGTGAAAGAAAGAGCATGCAATCATACAGATCCTAATTATCCCATTTTAACTGAAATGTGTAACTAAAAGTTACAGCTGTTCACAAGCACTTCCCTTTGATCAACATGTGTAATGTCTTAACTGGAGCTTCCAGGAGCCTTAGATTTAAACTCACTGTGTACTTCTGGCTTCTTAAACTGAAAACAGTGGCCTAAGACTGGTCCATAAATCCATAGTGGGGGTGATGGGGGTACAGTGCTGGAGCTCACATGGCACATCAGCTGCCATACTCTCATGAAGAACTGAGTGACTTGAGCCTTGCTATTCATATCAGGAGACCTGTATTGCAAAGATAATTCCTCAATGAGCGAATGAACTCATTGCATCTTCTCACCTTTAATTTTGTTAGTCATGGCCTAAGTTAAATGCTGTAATAATGGCTGAATTCGTGCTGCAAACTGTGGGTTCAATCTAAATGTCATTAAGGCCTAAAGTAAAAGAGTGTTTTTCTTAAAATTCAGCAGCTCTTTTCCTGCTTACTTCCCATGGGCATTCTCCACCCCTCCACCCTCCTTTCCTCAACGTGTGTGTGTGTGTTAGTTGGTGTTGGATATGGAAGTTGTTGTTGTTGGCCTGGAGAAAGCAGGCAGTGAGTTGGCAAGGAAAAGCACAAAGAGGAGTGGCAGGAAACCCAGACACTTCCCCAGCGGTGGAAATGAAACCTAGGAGTTCAGATTTGTGTTCCTTTATTAGATTAGTAATGGAAGCTTCTAGAAGCATCATGTCAGCTTTTTCCTGGCATTTCTCAGCACTGGTCAGTCAGAATAACAGATGGAAGGCGGTGCACGGGTTTTGTTAAGTAAGGTTATGGTGGAGTTATGGTTGTCAGGTGTGTGCATAGGCCACTGTATTTGGGGTTTTCTTCTAATTGATGCTTAGCTGTAGTTCTGCTCTTCTACTTCTAAATAATGGAATGGAATTTTGGTTTTAATCCAAAGCTGGCCTTTACTTGGCTGCTCATCATAAGAAAGTTTATTTCCAAAGTAGGCAGGTGGCTTAATCCTTTCTTCTAGGCTACAGACAGAAAGGCTCCAGGATGGGGGACTACTGCAGCAGTGCTGTACATAAGAGAGCAGCTCTTTCTTTTTCTTTTTTGTCATTTTTTATAAAAGATTCCTTAAAGGCAAGCCTTTTCCTGCTTCGTGCCCACACTGTCCTTCCTCAGGGGGTTGCTTTGCTCAAGCAGCTTCTACATTGTGCAGAGAGGTTCTGCAAACAGCAAATGTTTGCAAACCTAAAGCAATTATTTGTTGGTTACACATGCAGAGGAAAGATGGAACTAACCTGCAGCTGCACTACCCATCCCAGTGAGACTGCTGGGAAGCTTCTGCCAGACTGCCTGTTGTCAGTCAGCTGGAGGAGCTGGTCTCAGAGTTTCTCAGAACTGGCTGAATCTCATGGTAGAGACCCCAGTTTGGCAGGGAGATTTCTTCCCCCACAGGCTTTTATACCTTCTCATGCTGCTTTTTCCTAGGAATTCAGAATGCATGATCCCTGCCTCAGCAGCCTCACCTCTGCCTTTCTCCTGGTTCAGGTGCTCATTCTGCCTGCTGTTTGCCAGATGTGTCTCACACTTCAGCAGTGTCCCAGGTACCTGGGAAAAGGGAGCAGAGCTGTGTCAGAGCTAACCCTGGGCTCACAGGCACCTTTTACCCCTGGGAAGAGCTTTACAATAGACTGGGGTGAGCTGTTGTGCTTGTTTCCCAGCAGGGAATAACTCAACTGTTAATGATAACAGTTAATATAACTTAATATATTAAGTTATTTGTATAGTTATAAAAATAATTAACAATAAGTTAACAATAACTTAACTAATGTAGGATTTTTCAATGCACAAGTACTTCTCTAAGTTTCCTCTTTAAGACCTATAGCACTGAGCAAATCCTGCTGCCCAAGACATTTGAGCTGTGATAGGAAAACTGCCTGGTCCAGTGAAGTTTGTCGAGGCTTTCTCCAAAGTTTGTGCTTTGCCTGTCACCTAAGGGCTTTTAGGAAAGGGAATGAACTAGAGCTGATTGAGATCAATCATGCACCTTCCTATCAGACTGTCTGGGAGTAATCACTGAAACACAGCATTAAATAAAAGAATTATAATGCCAATTGGGTAAGCAATTCTGGCTCTCTCGAAGTTGTTCTGAGGAAACATTTTAGACAGGACTCCCAGATGACTTAATATATTATCATATGTGCTACCATTTAAGGGTAGCACATATGATAATTATTTTAGGGAATTAATCTCAATTTTATATATAAAAATTTTATATATTTTTATATATTTCTGTAGTTTTCAGATATTTTTTATAAAGTTATGTATCTATTCTCAGTGGTTTGTTTCTCTGCTAATATTTCTGTGACTCTTTCAAATCCCCTAGAAATTCCTCCTTCAAAATGTTAGGTTAAAAAAAAAAAAAAAGTATTAAGGTACATGAGCTGTGGTTTGCACAAAACTACTTTAACCCATACTAAAGCGGGGTACAACATACCCTTATCTGAAGGACAAATAACTTCAGTATCCTTAAATTTATCTTGATATTCCATTTAAGAGATACCATGAATTGGTATCTCATAGGTGATGATTCTATAATGGTTCACTGTATAGCATAGGATTTTTGTCTTCTGATAATCTTTATTGTCTGTTACCATCTCTCTGAAATCAGTTATCATGCAAATCTGCCTAATTGGTTCAGGTAGCACACATGAAGACATAGAAAGCTGAATATGTATTCTTCATATGTGTCCTGAAAACTGCTTAGAGTCATTTTTTGGTTCTGCTATCAAGCTGGATTACAAATTACTTGATGGGGAAATAGCTTACTGGGGTTTTTTTTAATTATTTTTAAAGATTTCTTAGCCTGTCTGTCCAGACTTGAAAACTTGCTCTTTTTTAATATAGGGGATGTTTTTTATTCAAATCTTATCAGTCTCCTTAAAATGCTCCACAGGTTTCAAACCTTCAGAACAGGGTACCTGCTCTTCTTCAGTGCTGAAATAAAAATCTTTTATTAGCAGCCAACGGATGTTGTTACAACAAGAGTAAAGCAACACTTTTTCTATGAAAATAAATACTCAGATCTAGAGCAACCATATTTATAATAAATAAATGTATATTCAGCAAAAGTTACATAGAGGAGTGAAGGATGCCACCTTGAATTGTTCTTGGGTATTCTGGGTTGGTCACAGCCACCGTAGCAGTGAAAATCTCTAGGTGCTTTTAATGAGTGCTATTAATTCTGTGTTCTCTACTGACGTTAATTGTCCAGTACAGAACACAAATAACTTGCCCTCTAAGAGAAATTTCATGGCTTGTTACAATCTGTGTGAAATATTTTCTGTCGCTTATGCAACTGTCTTTATTTTTGGCCTTGTTTCTTTCTCAAAATGCAGCAGAGCATCACAGGATGGTTTGGGCCAGAAGAGACCTTCTAAGGTCATTCAGTGCGACCTCCCCCGCCAAGGGCAGGAATGATCATGTTAGTATTTTCTGCTTGTTTTACTCTTGTGAAAAGGCTAATGTTGATTATTTTTCTCTTTCATTAGAAAACAGTGTTTAGGGGGAGGGTCTTCCTTGTTGTTTAGGTTTTTGGGATTTGTTTTTTAATTTCAAACCCAGGACTATGGAAGATTAAGCTTTAAGAACATCTGCAAGAGGACTTTGAGAATGCTGCCTTCCACACTTTTCTCCAGTAACTGAGTAATTGTGGTAGTTGCGTGGGGTTTGAGTGAGCTGTTCAGTTCCCACTTTGAGAAAAGATTTCCATTTCTACATGGCCCATCTCTGTAGGCAATTGATTCTCCTTTTCAGAGTTGATCTACTTTAGACTAGAAGGAAAAGCACTTTTTTAATCCATTCTAATGAAGCTTTGCTAACCCCATGGGTTTCCAGAAGGAATGCAAATATCCACTCTGTTGGGCAGAATTCTAATAATACGATGCACTGATGAGGGAAACGGAGCCCTAGGAGTAGGTCCTTACTAAGTGGGACCTTGAGATCCAGTCTGTATTCCTGTTGGTGATTAACAGACAACCATGAAAACCCTAAACAGACAAAACTGAGAATACTTCTCACCAGGGTATTGTAAGGAATGGAAATCAGAGCATTACCCTTGCAGATGGAAATGCTGGGAGGATGCAGAAGTTCTGGGAATTTCATCTCCAGATATAGCACTTAACCACAGGGTTATGTATTTTTTAAAAGGAACTCTTTGGCTTCACCTGTCTCATTTGACGCATTTTGCATCAAGTTTTTTTGTGGCTCAAGTCTCAAAAATTTGCAAGTCAACAAAAATGTTTACAGGAAATATCTTAACAAAATCTTTTAAGATGGATGAACAAGGCATAGTTAGAAATTGGGGTTTTGATGAGCTGTATATTTGCAAGCGTACACGTGTGAGTAAACCCTCTTGTAGATCTCACAGTGAACCTTGGTAAAATGAACTCTGAAATGCAAGTGGAAAAGCTCTTTCTTGTGCCTGTTAATTCATTCAGCTGTGCCGCACTAGGAATTTAATTTCAAGTAATGAAGCTGCACCTACCTTTGGCTTTGTAGTTAAAACCAGAAGGCTTCTGTGGGTGTGTTGCACCTTGTTTTGACTCATTTTGGTTTTTATTTCATCCAGGATCTAGAAATCTGATTTACACAGAAAGTGTGTGGGGGGTTTGTTGGGTTTTCTGTGGGTTTGTTTTTTGATTAAACCTCATGTGGAATTAGCCCACTTAGAAAAGTGGGGCTAGTCTTTGTCCGAGAACTTAGGGCTGAATGCAGATCTGACAAAAATGAATAAATAAATTATGACAAGCAGTGGTGAAGGAAACTCCTTGTGTACTTATTCTAGAGAGAAAAAGATAATCTTTATTATAGCCTAATGATTGGGGCTAATGGGGAAACCTCAGAATGCTACAGGTCGTAATGCATTTTACAACTCTTTAATATTTACATTCTCTACAACAAATAATCAATTTTTTTTCAGTTTTGGTAGTCAAAAGATATGAGACTTCCTGTTTGCTTTTTCACCTGAGTGGGTGGCTGAGGCTTAAGAATCTACTCAGCTGACATTTTGCTGACAGAAATCATTTGAGGGTGATTTAGTAAAGTGGCCAAAAGTGACAGCATCTTAAGAATAAAGTATTTTGAATTGGCAAGCTGCTTAGGAAATATTAGTTCAGAGAAGGCTAAACAGTCTATTAGAATACAGCTGCCTAATTAGGACTCTCAAACAGCAAATCTTTGGAATTGGTGTCAGTGTGAAGCCGTATCTTCAAGACATTTTACACCGCTTTGTGGGTAAAATACTGTGTATCCCCAGTCTAGCTGGGTAATCTTAATAAGATCTTGTTTGAAACACTTGGATTTAATAGTGTCACACAGTGGATGTGAAAGGCTGCCTTTGGAACTTGCATGACCTCCTCTAAGCGATATGACACAGGATATTGTTAAGCCTTTCCTGAAATGGTGTTAAATTTATATTGGTTCCTGTGATGGGCTTAACCACATGAAGATGAGATGACAGATCAACGGGGTAATTCCAAGTGTATATTAACCTTTGCTCTCTGAAAAGCTTCCTGAGAAGCTGTTAACAAATTCCAAAGATATGCCTAAACAGTATTTAATCACAAATGTATTAGAGCAGGAAAATGCTCTTGTATATATTAAGACTTGCAGCCAGTATATTTTAGCCTAGTTTCATAGAATCAAGTCCTTTTTTCACTGTGGATGTCTTCTATGTGATTAGAAATATGTAACAACTGGTAGGGTTGTGTGTGTTTTTCTGTTTTCCTTTTGTTTAGTTTTTTCTTTGGTAGTGAAATGTCTTGTGCTTGATGTGATTCATGGTCTGGATAGATAGCACTTGGCTTACTAAATCTTTATGGAGGGATGTTACTCTTGGTCATGACACAGAGAGTGTGGATTTGCTTCTTCAAATGCTTCACGACAAGAGACAATTTTTATGGAGCTTGAGAGTGTTTGCTCTCCCCCTCTGCTCATTTGCTGAACTCAGGATGGCAGCCTGTGGTTGGAATTTCATGATCCAGATCCTATGGAGTGACAAACAGACTTTTCTCTCTGATATGACCCAAGATGGTATTTTCCTTTCTTTGTAGTCAAGAGCCTGGATAACAATGGATTTTCTTCTAATAAAGGTGTAAACTCTACATAGGAAACCGAGTATAGGGGAGGACATGTGCAACAGGGGCTGCTGAGTATGGAGGCAAATGCTCATATTTACGGAGGAAAAATCAGGATGTGTTAATGATGCCTTAAGTTTCAGCTTCCATGGTTTTCCAGATTCTGTGCTGCCTAGGGGTGTAGTTCTGAGCCTCATATTAAGCGTCAATAAGTTCTTTTTACAGAGTAGTGAGAAAAAACAAATCCTTTTCCTGATGAACACCAAGGACAATTTTCAGGCCCAAAAGCACAAACAATGGTGGACTGAAGAGAGAAACAAGAAGGATGGGACTTCACAACCTGAAGCTGTAATTGAACAATTAAACCCCAATATGCAAATGGACCAAAACTTATAAAAATGTGAGACCTTATGACCAGTCGTCCATTTTGTGACCATTTTGAGTCCACCTTGGGTATAGCCCTGCCAGGCTCTTGTCCTGCCCAAGGTGTACCCTAGTGGCCTTTCAATAAATATCTACTTTATTCTCTTAGCTCTGTCCAGTCTCTGTTCCAGGTCAGCCTTCCCAAGGCATCATTAACAGGAAAGAAGCTGCCTGGTGGCAGAGAGTACTTGTCCTCTCCACCAGTCCCTAAAAGAAAACAAAAAGCACAGGTCCACAGAAAAAGAGCCCTCTGGGGAGGATTTCACTAGCACTGCTGTGAAGTGCTCTGTCTGGAGTCAAGGCTTTGGCTCTCAAGCCTGGTGAGCTGAAGGCAGGGGCACTACACTGGAGCCATCCTGTAGATAAGGGACAATTTTTGCAGTTTGTGACGTAGCAGACTGCTTTACTGGCAATTAGTTACCTTCAGACATTAATAATGAAAAAGTCTCTTTGTACTGCAGCAAAGGTGTTCAACAAAAGAGACAAAACAAAAGGAATTATCTGCTCAATTGGAAAAGTTGTGTTTTTTTTTTTTTTTTGTTTTGCTGGGTTTTGTTGCTTTTCTTTTTTAATTTATCATTTTTACTTAAGGTGAGTGGCACGCTTATGCTTTTTTTCTGTGTTCACCTGTCTGATGCGAAACATGCTATCAGAATTTTTCTGATCTTGACTTGACAGAGTGGTGGAAGTCAGAAGCATTTTCAGAGCTCTTGAGAGTGCTTGTCCTCTTCCTATTTATTTACATGATAATTCCAAAAAAGCTTGAAAGGGCGGATAAAGAAGAAGAAAAACATTCTTACCTGAAAGGCAAAACAACAGTTTTCAGAAAAAGCAAGACTAGTCTAATCTCATTTTCTCTTTTTCCTCTACTTGACAGTGATAAACACACAGGGGCAAAAGAAATTTAGCTTCATTGTATATCCCTGTGTAACATCTTAGCTCCACTTAACTACAGGATAAAATTTGAAAAACACAGTGGCATAAAGAAAAATTGACAATCTTCCAGAACCAATGCATAGAAAAAATAATGTAAAACAACAGAGAAGACTACAACCAATATACAATCAGAATGAATTGATGTACTTCAGAGAATGAATGAACAGTGCTCGTGAGGTGGGTTGGTTTGGGGTTTTTTTTTTGTGCTGAGCATATGCCAGATGTCATGTTCTTCTTGGGCTGTTGAAATCCTACCTCTGAATAAAAAGCTTTTTTTAATGGGTTACTGATTGGGAAGAATTTTTGCCAGAATTGGGCTAGGTTTTTCACATCACTTATTTTGCAGATTTCCACTGTTGTGTGGCGCATAATTAAGCCACACTGAATTTACACAAGAATAAATAATTCTTTGTGCCAAGATATCTTGTTTCCATACCAGCCAGCTGTTTGAAAATTGAAAGCCATAAAGACCCTTTTATCTTATTAGTTAGAGCTTCCAAATACAGGCTCTGTCCAATAAGGGAGGGAACTGCACCAGCCAGATGCATTATAGCAAATTCCACCATAGCTAATAGTTCACAAATATTTTTTGTATCAAGATGTCATTTAAAGCCAGAGTTTTTTATTTAGAGTCTTAAGCTCTGTAAGGAATTTAAAAAGCAGGAAGAAAGTAAGACCTCCTAATATTAGGTTATCTGTCCTCAGAAATAACCCTTACATTTGAAATAAATGTGTTTTTTGACCAGGTGAGCAGTTAATAAGGAGTTATTCACTCATCTGTGTCCTAAATACAGCAGCTGGAATGGAACTAAAGGGGACCATGACAGCTCTCAAGAAAGATAACTTTCAGCAACCCAAACTAACTTTCACTCCAGATTTCCTCAGAGTAAGATTTTGAGTACATGTCATAACTGGAAACTGGTCACCAAAATTACTACTGTGAAAGGGAAGGGAAATGAAGACCTTAAGGCATGGCTTCACAAACTCCTATGAGCTGGTTAATTGCCATTAAGTACAGAAAGTAAATATTCAGGTAACAATGGTTTCATCATTCCTATCAGTGACTTATTTTTAATCAAATGTGTTCAGTGGCCAGAGGTCACTTGTTTGTTTGGGTTTTTTCCCTAAATCAGTATGGATATGAACAGACCTAAAATGTTTAGAGCTAGATTTTAAAGCCAGCTGAGACTCAAAATATAAATTGTACATAGCAGAGAATGCATTATTTTTTTCATAAGGATAGGACAAATTATCTTCTCTACTAGTGGAGTCACACAGATTCCTTTGAATACAGGACTACACCAAAACATTATATGTTTTTTCTGTAGAATGAGCAGAAAAACACTTAAATCCCTTTCTTTTCTACCAGATTATTGATGCCCATTCTATGGAGAGCTTACAAACAATGTCCAGTCTACCTCAGTGCTTTTACTGGGTTTGTTTGCAATTTATGGAGCCAGCTGAAACATAATTTCTAAAAATTGTCAAAACCCATGTGCAACCCTATCCTTTGGAAAAGAAAATTAGTAATAGGTCTTGCTTAATGGCAAAAGAAATCATAATTTGTGATTAAGCAAGCATCCTTCTTCCACTTGCTCCAAGAGGATTACAGCAGCTGGAGCAGAGGTCTGACTTGCCCTCTAATCTTAAACCAGATTGCATCATAATTCCTTAGGTTAGTTGCCATGGTGATTTTTGTCACTGTTTTAGGAGACAAGATTTCTATGGAAACAATTTTTGTGTAGCCTTTTGCTCTGTGTGTTTGTCGTCCTCCTTCTAAGTAACATTTCAGTCCATTGGCTGTATTTGTCCTAGGATATCTTGGTTATCTTGGAGGGAATTGGCTTCTGGCAGCTTGTTGGCTTGTATCTTACCTTGGTTGTTTGTTTTGTTTGTTTGTTTTGAAGGCACAGCTTGTTTTAGAAGACTGTGTGAGGAAAGACTATAGAGTATGCTGGCAAGTTCACACTTCTTTCACAGATTCTTTCATTTAAAGGTGGCAACCTGTCTATATGGCTCTGTGAAAGGGGCCATGTCAGCTGGAAAGCAGCAAAAACACTGCTGTGGCTCAACGTTGGGGCTGCTGTGCTTGTGTGGAGAGTGATTTAGTGCCTAAATGAGAACATTTGCAGCTGTCCTTAGAAGGTGACATTAATGCAGATAACAGTGCAGCTTATGGGGCCATTTGAAGCTTATTTTTCCCCCCCAGAAGTAGAGTTAGTTTCTTCCCTGGAATGAAGTGCAATTTAAAGAGGAAATAAAAAAAGAAATGCTGTGGTGGTTGTGAGAAAGATGGCATTGGGTGAACAAACACAGCACAGAGATTAGCGTGGTGGCTGGTTAGTTCTGATTCATGCCAGTGAGGTTTTCTCTGAGTGACCAGCAGTGTTGATCAGGAGGCTCAGTAGGAACAATTATGTCAGTTTCTATATCGCTTTCTCAATTGACACCAACTAAATCTTCTGTTAAGTTAGCATATAATTGGGCTACGACAGGGTTCATGAAGAGTCTGAACAAAAAAAAAAATTTTTAAGATTTATATTAGTGCTGGCACAATAATAAAATCATTTTTATCAGTTCTAATGATTCTGACAGCTGATACTCTCTTCTGATTATGCTGTTCATTAACTTTGTGACATTCAAGCATCACTTGTTTTTAAAGAGTTGTTGCTAATCAAAGAAAGTCTGCAACACGTTTTCCTTCTTTTAGTTGTACTGTGTATTTTTTCAAAGTCCTGCAGTTTTGAGACTAAGAAAACAATTTGCATTTGGTCAGACACAACATACAGCTGTACAGTTGTTCCCTTGAAATTGCCAAATGAGGAAATACTCATTTGTTCTCTAAGAATGTGTGGAACTGAGAGCTGGCACAGTGGTTGAGCTCTGTGTTATTTGACTTGTCAAAAATGCTGCTTGAGTCAGTAATAATACCAGATTTCCTATTGAATTTAGTATATGCAATTCAGAAATGGTGTGTCTCAAGGGTTGGGATGGCCTGACCTGGCAAAGCCTTCTTACATATAATTTTAACAAAATTGTTTTGTTTATTATGTATGTTGTTTTATACAAACAAAACTATAAGTACAATCTCCTTCTCTCTCTTAATTATAATCTTTTTGCAAAGTTAGAGACTGTCACAACTCATGAGGCCTTTATAGCAGTGGTGATGCTGTTCTACATAGAAAATTTTTCTCAGAAAATAGAGGTAAGTCAAGTTGCTGCAAAGAGAACAAGGCAGCCCTTAACTTGTAAATTACAAATTTGAACTATTTTTTTTTTAATTTGAAACCAGGCAAGATTCACAAAATGGTAAAGAAGAATAAAAAATCCTACCAACCAGAAGTCTAGGCTTGAGGTATATAGGACGCTTCATGAGCAGGTCTATGGCCTTTTAAAATTTGTATAAATCTTCCGGGTTACCAAGGCAAAGACCATGGGTTATATGGTTATCTTTTTTAAAGGTCTTGTGAACATATTCTCATTTATGTAAACATTCTTTTCATATGTATTTCATGAGCAAATTGTTGTGTCCAGTGGTGCTTAATTTTTCTTCAAGTGGTTTTCAGGTTCTCCTTAGCAATAATCAGATTCTCTGAGGGACTTGTAATGAGTCAGGTACATGGTGGTTGCTCTTCTGCTGCTTGGTTTAGTTACAGAGTTTTACAGCACAAGCCTTGATAGGCTTGCTCCAAGGTCTGCCAAGTGAAATGTGCAGTATAGGTTAAATTGTCATAGTGTTGCTGAAGAACCTCCTTCTTCACCCCTTCTCTTCCATTTAAAAGCCAAGGGGAGGGAGAGTGGAAGGGTCTTGACAATTTACCCTGCAGGCTTGGTTATTGCTGAAAATGAGTGTCAGGCCCCTGACAAGACAGCCAGCATTAAAATGATGGGTCATATATAAGTGAAAAACCAGTTTCCTCTGGAAGCACCCATGTCTGCTGTCTGGCTGCCAGACACTTCAGGCCTTTAAACTTCTGCCCCATTCAGACAAGACTGACAGAAAATTAAAACCCTGAGGGGAAGAATTAGGTGGGCAAATAAAGGAGAGGCTGTATGTGACCTGTGTGACAGACACCACAAGCTCTGGCTCTCAAACTGTGGCCCACTGGAGGGTAGGAGGAGACACCATGGAACCTCTGTGGTCTCAGGGTGTAGAAAGGTTGCACAAGCCTTTATGCTACAAATGCAAACACAGGAAACCCCCATGCTCATGGTGCCTTGGGAAGGCTGACCTGAAACAGAGACTGGACAGACCTGAGAGAATAATGTAGATATTTATTAAAAGGCCTTTAAGGGTATACCTTGGGCAGGACAAGGGCCTGGCCAGGGCTACTCCCAAGGTTGACTTAAAATGGTCACAAATTGGACAAACAGTCACAAGGTCTCACACTTTTTAAAGTTTTGGTCCATTTGCATATTGGGGTTTAATTGTCCAATTACAGCTTCAGGTTGTGAGGTCCCATCCTTCTTGTTTCTCTCTTCAGTCCACCATTGTTTGTGCTTTTGGGCCTGAAAATTGTCCTTGGTGTTCATCAGGAAAAGGATTTGTTTTGTCTCCCTACTCTGTGAAGGGAGCTGACCGACACTGAATGTGAGGCTCAGAACTGCACCCCTGGGCAGCACAGAATCTGGAAAACATGAAACCAAAAACTTAAGGCATCACTACAAATGCAAACACAGGAAATCTCCATGCTCACCCAGCTGCTGCTTTGGGAGGGGGAGATTGGGCAGACTGGATAACCAGACCAAGAGCTGGTTAGGGTAGTTGAACTGCCATGTGAAATCTTTCCCTTCACTCAAGCAAGATGCAAATTTTGAGCAGTACAGTCATCTTTTGTGTGTCTGCAAGGTGTTTCAATTGTTCAAGGTGTATTAGGCTGCCTATCACCCTGGCAAAAATAACACCGAGAGTCAAACGTCTTGAAACCTTTTCTGTCCAGAAGGTTGCACTGCACTCTGGCAACTCTAATAATACTGTTGGGTTGACTGAGTCACCATGTTTATGTTGCCACTGGCCTTTAAACATTCCGGTGTTTTAAAATGTATTTTTGTGAAATTCTTGGGGGAGAACAGCAGAGAATAGTTGGAATGGTCTGCTCAAAAGGTGAATTAAGCTGTAGAATGAAAAAAATTTAGGCACCAAACCACTGTTGGAGTAAGTTTGCAACCTGCATCCATCTTGTAGCTTTTATCTACACACACCTACAAAACAGAAGCTATGTACAGATAAAACCAGTAGCTCCTAAAAAGTTCATGCATTGCTTACATATTTTTTTCCTTAAAAAAGGAAAATTTCTCATCCCATCTACTTGGCAGAAACTGGAATTCTTTCAGTGCTTCCAGGGAGAAATATGATTGACTTCACATTATGGCTGCTTGCAGTGTCCTAGTACCCTCCTGACTTTTTGTTCACCTCCACAGATATCACCTTGGGTTTTTATTCCTAAGTCTGTGTTGATTATCATGGTCCTAATGGCTGGTTTTGTTTGCCTTTTCTTTAACTGGATGAGTTGTTCACTCACATTTCTTGTATAATTCCTTCCTACCTTTTAAGAAATTATTGCCACAGGCATCCAGCATTGACCAGAGTTCTGCGTTCAGGTGGCCCCACTGGAGGACAGTTTTGTGTATTTATGTCACTTCAGTGTTGCAGGCCATGGGATAAGGAATTGCTGAGCTTTGTCTTTGCCTGGAGGTTCAAGTGGTGCTGCAGCCAGGAGTTCATTCTGTTGTACTGTTCAGCTGTTGCTTTCTTTCTGTACATGCAGACACAAAGTGGCTGTCTAGGTGCTGGATGTCTGGAAATCTAACAAAGTGTGCATGCTTCCTTCTGCAAGCAGCTTTTTGTTCCTTTATGCTAACAGACAGTATATTTTTCAGTGCATAATGACATCTTTTCAGAATGTAAAATGAGGAGATTTGAAAACCTGCTGGTTTTTAAATATTGGAGATTCTTTTTATTTAAATCTCATCAGTCCCCATAAAATGTTCCTTAGGTTTCAAACCTTCAGAACAGGGTACCTGCTCTTCTTCAGTGCTGAAATAGAAATCTTGTATTAGCAGCCAATGGATGTTGTTACAACAAGAGTAGAACAACACTTTTTCAATGAAAATAAATACTCAGAGAGATCTAGAGCAACTGTATGTATAATAAATAAATGTATATTCAGCAAAAGTTACATAGAGGAGTGAAGGATGCCACCTTGAATTGTTCTTGGGCATTCTGGGTTGGTCACAGCCACTGTAGCAGTGAAATTCTCTAGATGCTTTTAATGAGGGCTATTAATGACTCTCTCTGGAGTCAGTGCAGCACTGTAGCTGTCAGCAGACTCACCAGGGATGTCACAGGCGTAGGTGCAGGTTGGGTTAGATGTAAACAGTGGGAGGGAAAAACACACTCAGAAATTTCACTGTCTTCTTTCTCTATTTTACAGTTTGTTCATAAATTTGTATTTGTGAATTTGTTCAAAGGTTTCATGTTCAAGGTAAGTGCCAGGAGTTAAACACTTACCCAAAGATGGGAGAAAGTAAAAAAATAAGATACATAGTTCTTTATTTTAATAGTTACCTGAAATGTCATTCATGTAAAAGAGTAATACCATTCATTTATACATGGCCTCACTAACACAGGGTTAAAAGTTTCTTCTATTCTGACAGATGTACTCCCACTTCCTCCCCCCCCAAAAAAGCAAAACACAACCCACAAACCAACCCCTCTGCTGTTCACTGTGCTTTGATCCTGTAATGTAAAACTGAATTAAATAACTCCTTGTATCAGGCAATACTCAGATCACTTAACAGAAGCTGCTGAAAACTTTGTCTTTGGTCTGACAGGCTGTACTTGGTACCAACTCTTAGTTTGAGAACTAGGAAGATCAGATCAGCATCTTATGCAGTGTCTTATCCAAAAATGTTTTGTTCTTCTTTTAGAACACATTTTTAAGAGATACTTTACTTAAGGCAAGAATATTCTGGCAAGGAAAGAAATATGCAGAAATAATCTCTCCATTTTATAACATTTCTCTGGTCTCTGTACATTTAAAGTTACTGGGGGAAGTTGAGAGTTGTTGGGGGCGTTAAACATAATTAAATCTTTTGAAAAGTATATTTTAGTGGAGGTACACTGCAAGTTACTCTTAAGCATTTTAAATGGGACTTTTAGCTAGAAACACAGACATTATAATTTGGCTTTTAAAAGTCGCAAGTGAATAAAACCCTACACCCCAAACTGCCATCTTCAAGAATGAAGCTGAAACTTATTTTAATACAGTTCTCAAGGGATTTAGTGTTCAGGCTGTGGCCAGAACTGCAGATTAATACCAAGGTTTAATTAATACCAAAGGTTTGGAACCTATAAGAGAGACTTTTGATCCACTGCAGTATTGCCCAAGTAAAAGGCAAGCTGTCATTTTTTTACTGCACCTGAGTAGCTTGGCGTTTTACAGACACTGTACTCTTTAAATACTTCTTTTCTGAGGACAGTTGTGATGATTTAAACTTTTCTGCAAGTCAGGAGTTAAATAAAATGAGAGAGATGAGAAGGAATACAGTAACTACTGTATCACGGTATGGTCCTTGACAAAAAATAATGAAAAGGCTCAATTTGCCAATTATTAATAGACTTTTCAGCTGGGAGGTAGGTTTTTTATACAGTAATAATATTGGTAATAAGATACTTTTTCATTCTGGAAAAGCTGTATTATGGCAGTTCCAAAAGATTAATTTAGCTGCAACTCTTGTTAGAAAGAGAGGTGCTTGCTCTTAAAACTGTAAACTGTGCTTTTTCTGTGAGAAAGGAGCTTTGCACCTGAGTTGCAGTGAGAACTTTATCAGGAGCTCTAATTCTGATGTGTGTGGTGCCTTCACTGGTTTTCACTGCAAATGCTCATAAAACGTATTTGTTCTTGTGACAGTATGCTGAAAAAATCCTGGAAGGCACGGTAGGTAGGTTTGAAATTTTCACTGGGTTGGTGGAGGAGAAAGAATCCTTAAATATTCTTGCATCCAGTGTGTGGACTTTCTCATTGAATCCCATCTCCAGTCCTTCCCTGGGGTGCTTCTGCCTTGTTTTGCTATCATTCTTCAGGCCTGGCCATCCTGCTAAGAAGAAATGAGGGTGGAGATGGCTAGGTGTTGGGGTGACAGCTCTGTAAATCTGCTGCTTTCAGACCTGCTGAAGAAATTGATTGTTTAATGCTCAGAAGCTGTTCAGTGGACAGCCATCAGGGGCTGTGTAGGCAGGGTAGAAATAAAGCTCAGAAGTTGGGGAAAACAATTACTAAGTATGGCAAAGAGTTTATCCATCACTTTGATAGAAAGTATTTGTCAGCCTGTTGTCACCAACGGCGTGGGGGTTTGGCTACATTCCCAACTGCTATTAGAGGATCAAATAACAGCAAGTGTCCAAAACAACCTTCTACCACCTGCCCTGGAATATGAGGTCCTGACAGCATGTGTACCTGGCTGCTGTGGTTGTGCTTTTGTCACCTGAGAATTGATTTGTCACAGTGTCATTTATATTCATTCAGGAACAGCCTAGCCCAGAAAGAATAGCTGAAGTTTAGCAGGCAGATTTTGCTATTAAAGCAAGGCTTAAAAGGTCTGTTGTTAATATTTTCTGTCTCCCTATGAGGTAAAAGCAAATACATGTACGTTTGTGTGAACTGCTCTGAATGACCTGAGGGAATTTCATCTTTAAAATGGAATGACAGGGTGTTCACACCTATCTGAATCGGCCCAAAGAGAGGGACTCAAGTGCTGCATTCTCTCTGTCACAGTGCAGTTACATTGTGTGGGGACTTTTCAGTGAGCATAAGAGAGCAAGCCATAAAGAGATGAGAACACAAGTAAAGGAAACCTCCTGACTTGCCAATCAACAACAATAGCTGCATCACAGAAAGTTGCATGGTGTTGTGTTTCCCATTCAAAGGCTATTCCAGAACTCAGCACTCCAGACTGGCAGCCTTATCATTCATTGCCTCAATGTATTGATGCCTCTCTAGCTCTTCACACAGAATAACAGAATCACAGAATCACTGGGTTGGAAGAGACCTCCAGGATCATCATGTCCAACCCACCCCTAACACTTCAACTAAACCATGGCACCAAGTTCCACATCCAGTTTTTTCTTAAACACATCCAGAGATGGTGAATCCACTACCTCCCCAGGTAGACCATTCCTATACTTTATTACCCTTTCTGTAAAAAACTTTTTCCTAATATCCAGCCTGTATTTTCCTTGGCGCAACTTTAGACTTCTTGTCTTGGTACTGCCTTTTCCATTCCCTGATGTTTTCCTTACTGAAGCATTTATGGTAAGTGACCACCTCTTCGCTCTATTTCATTTTGAGGAGCCGAAATTCATTCTGTTTCTGCAATATTTTGTAATTTTTTTTTTACTTCTTTTGTGCTGTGACTACTGGCAAGACATAAATACCACAAGTAGGCTATTTGTAATGATACTTTTAAAAAAATAATGATAGTTAAATCTAGTCTGCAGTGAGGGGAGAAATAGCATTCAAATTTCATTTATGAGGTTCCATTTTTTTACTCTTTATAGGAATTGTAACCAGAGACAAATTGAGAAGGAACTTTCAAAGTGAGATTAGTATGAGGCAGTTGTTGGCTCCTGGTATATGGTTGTTATAAATAAGTGATGTTAATTCACGTTTTTCAAGCAGCCTTAAATGTAGAATTAAAATTTAAGTTAGATGTATCCCTCGGTCTACCCCCCCCCCCCCCCCCCCCCCCCCCCCCTTCTTCCTGCAAAATTATTCACAGTTGAATGAACAGGAGAAGGACCATTCTCAATAACCATAGCACTAATAACAGCACAGACAGTGACAATGAAGGGTGGACCTACAGACCAAGGACCAAACCATTAAAGCTAACGACTCAGCAATCAGATCCTGATAACATCAGGAACAGCCATCAAAGATGCCCATGCCTGAGTTTCGGCCAAGAAAATTCAATCAGGACCGGACACTCACTCCAAAACCTATTTCAACACACCTTTATTCCAGCTAAGAAGATTTGATCAAGACTGTATGCACATCCCGGAATTCATTCCAATGCACCCACAGAAATAAAGGAAATCCAATCTGCATTTCCAAGACTGAATTAGACAAAGGACTGGGCTGCCTCAGGTCAGGAAAACCCCATAAAACACAGCTTTGGGAAGGCTCTGGTGTGAACCGTGGGGGACTCAGTGTGATAGAGGCTGTGTCTGCGGTTCACCCGGCAGCTCTCGAGACCCGGGCTCAGAGCTGCCGTTTGATTGTGGGCATTGTCTCTTTTCGATCTCATTTTGTCATTTTCCAATAAACCTCTAAAAGGAATATTGGAGAACTATCGTTTATAATATGCTGTTAGCCAGCACTTCCAGTTTTGAGGACACGGGAGTAGAAGGAAGCTGAGATCTTGGATATATATGGTAGCTATTGAAATGTGATTGAGAAAGCACTGAGTAAAAGAATGTTTTATTTGTCATTTGTGCCCTGAATCTCTCCTGTGTGGGACTCCTGTTGGGGTGTACAGTGGCTACCAGCTCAGGTGTGCTTTGAGTTTGCTCTGCACGGAGCTACAACCAAGGAAAGAGGGCCTGAGGCAAGTCTGGTCCCCAGAGATGGATCAGGAAGATATTCTAGTTTTAAATACATCAGCTAATCTGTTGAGAATGAAATCAAGAGTGAATGCTGAAAGTCAAAACAAAACAAAAAAAACCCACTAAAAATAAAAGCAGTAAGAGGCAGCATTTATTCTCTTATTCTTTAAATTGTTGCTGCAGTAGGGTTTGTTAGGAAGAAGGAGCAGTCTGTGTGTGCTGAGCAGTGTAACTCTCTCTGGGAATAGTTCTGCTGTGGCTGAGGAGCGGTAAAGTGCAGTCCTTTCAGTTCTAACACTGTCCTAAGGTTAAGAACTGCCAAACTGATCAAAGGCAAAATTAGAGATGATTCTTTGTTTATGTTTAATGAAAAAAATGTAGGTTCTTATTTCCAAAATAATCATATAAGGATTATAGCGCTGAGTGATGGAAGTGTTATAAATGACAGTTCTCCAATATTCTGTTTTAGAGGTTTATTGGAAAATGACAAAATGAGATTGAAAAGAGACAAGTCCCACAATCAAACGGCAGCTCTGAGCCCGGGTTTCGAGCTGCCAGGTGAACTAAGTCCCCAGCCTCTATCGCACTGGGTCCCCCATAGTTCACACCAACCATCTCTCAAAGGTTAGTTTTTATAAGGTTTTTAGGCCCTGAGGCTAGTTTTCTGTCCAGTCTGAATATGCAGATAGGATTTCCGTCCACCTGGAGAGAGAGTAGAATAGAATTCCGGGAAATCTGATCACATCTCAGGATCTGTCTATGAATTATTCCTGAAGTCTTCACTAAACATGTCTATGAATTATTCCTGAAGCTCCTGCCAGAGGAACATGTCTTGGTTTCTGGGTTTGGTCTCAGCGAGTGTCAGAATTCCAGGAGTGATGGGATTTTCTGAGAGCTGAATTGGCTCTGATGGGCCTTAGTGATCGTTATCTATCATCTGGAGCCCCTTTGGCATGGTCCACCCCTCATTGATATGGAGAATACAGTTCTATTGTTCTATCGGCAGGCCAGTTACCTACCCCCCCTTGTTGGTCTCTGTACAAGGGGGTACCTTTTAGCACACTTTATTTAAATCAAATCATATAATTATAACAGTAATAAAAAACTCGAATTAAATTACATATTTATAACAGAAGGATGTCCTCCAGGATTTAAGCACCTTCTCTACATTTGGTGTTTTCTTCTTTGACTTGTTTCAGTCTCTCTTCTGCATAGCATCTGGCTTAAAGATATTATGTGGCTATTGGGAGCACCTTATTATATTTCTCAGTATCATCATAACCCACATATGTATTATGAAAATCTTGGTAGCCAGAGTATTATTTATCTCTCCATTATTCAGTACTTGAAACATCAGTCCTGCTGAAAGAGAGCACTATCAGTACATTGGAAAAGAACCTTAAGTTATATGAATAAAATAAAAATAATTAACAATTTCTTCTTAGAGTAAATTTCCCTCTAATTTATAAGTGAGGGTTTGGTGTGTAACCGGTTTTTTAAATACTGAAAAAATGTGGAAAATACTTGTGGTGGGGAAGAAAATTCACTTGGCAATGGAAAAACTATAAAAAATGCTTCCTGAAGCACTTTGTGTGACGGATGGGCTGCGAGCTGGCTTTGCCATGCAGTACGTGCCTACATCACTCAGGCCTCACATCTCAAAATACACCAAGAATTACCAAGACAGAGACACAAATGCAGTTCCGCAGGGCTCTGGGCAAGGACCTTACACAGAAAGACCTTGCTGTTTGCATGCCGTCAGTGAGAAGGCAATTAGTTTGTCCAAAAGAAAATACCATCATGGTGATGCCTTGGGAAGGCTGACCTGGAACGGAGACTGGACAGAGCTAGAGAATAAGGTAGGTATTTATTGAAAGGCCTCCAGGATCCACCTTGGGCAGGACAGGGCCTGGCCAGGGCTACAGCCAAGGTGGACTCAAAATGGTCACAAAATGGACAACTGGTCATGAGGTCTCACAACTTTATAAACCCCATTTGCATATTGGGGTTTAATTGTCCAGTTACAGCTTCAGGTTGTGAAGTATCATCCTTCTTGTTTTCCTTCTTCAGTCCACCGTTGTTTATGCTCTATGTTATGTTCACACTGTTGTTTATGCTATTGGGCCTGAAAACTTGTACCCATTGTCCTTGGTCTCCAGCAGGAAAAGGATTTGTTTTGTCTACCTACTCTGTGAAGAGAGCTGAGTGACACTTAATATGAGGCTCAGAATTACCCCCCTAGGCAGCACAGAATCTGAAAAACACGGAAGCTGAAACTTAAGGCATCAGTGGGATTGTTTTTTTCACAATCTGTTGCCTCTGTCTAACTGCTCACAGGAGAAAAAGAAGTCAAAATTTCATTGACTTGAACAAGAATTGTTTTAGAGCATTTTGGAAAATAAAAAACCTGAATTTTTTCCTTGCTCCTTAGTCTTCTCCATTCTCATCCATTCCTCCCGAGACAAGGAAATACATGAGGATGTCAGTATCCATATACAAAAATATCTACATTAATTTGCCCTGTGCTCATTGGGGTACAGGGACTGTAGGAGGGTATTCTATTGTCTGGCAGAAGCAAATTTTTCTGGTCACTTAAGTTTTTATCACCATCTCCTGTTGGAAGGAGATAGGAAGTAAATTAGTGAAAGAGCAAATGCTGTACCTTCTCAGTCCTGAGGTACCCACATGTTTCTTCTTCACTGCATTTCCACTTCATTATTTCTCACTGCGTTTCTTTTACTTAAGAAGGTAACGTGTAGTGAAATAAAGCACCAAAAGAGCTGGCAGGAAGTGGAATTGTGGAATAAAATCTTGAATACATTAATCTAGTATATATTTTGGTTTTTCAGAGATCTAGTGTTAAAATCTTCACCTAGATAGACATCATTACCTTCTTCCCTTAAATGGCAATAGGTTACTCACAGATTTAATGAAATCCAGCTTGATCTCTGCAGCAGAATATTGTGCTCAAGATGAAGGGAGCTGTGCATGTGGCTTTGGACATGGCTGCATGAAACTGGTTTTGGTTGTTTGCACTTAAGATAAAGTAGAAATTGGACAATTTCTATTGGTATGTGTTGCCTCTCTCTCTTAAAGAGGCTCAGGAATCATTGAAAGAGGAATGAACATTCTCTTATTAAGTTGCCTTAAATGGCAGTAGGTCTAAGCGAGTACAAGTATGTTAAATGATGTTAAATTGAACCAAATGGTATGTGCTCAAACTATATTGCCTTTACTTTTTAATTAGCAACTTTAAGACTTATGCCAGGATGTTTTGATGTGTGTTGTGTCTGATTTAGGAGAGGATTAAAATCAGTATTCATGTGACAATAATTTCAACTAATTAACAGGCAATAAATCTCATTTTAAAATAAATGTGGAAGTATATAAATATTTCTAAAAAGCTTGTCTCCACAATTTCAAGAAAGTGGAGAGGTACCATATCTCATGTAGTGTTGCCTAAATTTGACTTCCTGATATGTGACTGTACCAGCTGGAATGTTTATGATGTCAGTCTCCACAGGGATTATTTGTTGTGGAAATTAATCCTGTCAAAGATGAATAAATAACCTTGTAGTCTCATCAAAGCCTCCAGGCAGGTTTATTTTCTCAAATGGTGACTCTGTATTTTTTTGGCAGAAGGTATTGGAAACATACTTACATCTTTGAGGAACTCTTGAGATGCACTTCAAAAATGGTTTGCAGAAACTGGTTGATCCTTCTTCAGAACTTCATCAAAAGTGGTCAAATGTACTACCCCAGGGTACTTTGCAGGAAAATTTTATAAGCTAATTAATAAAACATATTTGTAAAACATTTTGGAAGGCACATACTGCCTGTAATAAAAATCCAACATGAGACAAATATATATATTTCGTATTTTCTTGCACACTGGTGTCAATTTTTCATCACTTTGCCTGTATCTCACCAGCTGTAGTAAAAGAAGTGTGTGTGTAACCACATGGAATTCTTTCTTTGGGCTCTTCCTGGACACTTGCCTCCCTCCCATGAACACCTTCCAAAAGGCTGGCAAAGGTCTTCAATCTCTCAGCCTGTGTAAATACTTTAATTAGTTATGGACTTTGCAAGAAAGTCTACTGAGGCCAATTGTCTTTTCAGTGAGAGACAGCTTTTCCTCCTCATCTGTTTTATGGGCCTGCAATCCCAGCCTCATGCCAAAACTGTTATTGGTGGATAAATTAATGAGAACATGTTGTTGTCTCAGCTTCTCAAAACTCCATAATTGCAAATGTTAGGCACTTAATTGAAACAACATTTTAAAAAATTAGTCGTTGTCTCTTGATCTTTGTCATGCCAGTGCCATGCAGAACAATTTCTGAAAATACCAGGCTTAACTTTGAGCAGCTTTTGCCTTGCTGATAGAATTAACCTAGGAGTTTAGGGCTTTTCTTAATACAGGGAAATTACTTTTTAATTTTTCCCCTGCTATGCAAGCTAACAGGTTAATAGAGGCACTGCTGCAGTCCTTGGTAAACACTGGCAGTATCTCTGTTTTGTAGGTATTTTTTCTTGGTGAATGAATGAAGTTTTGTATTTCACAGCACATTTATTGCTTTCTCATCAAGTCTTTACAGTTGTGTTCAACCCAGTTGGCTTCTAGTTTTGGTGCCACCCTTGTGACACTAACCAGGACAGTTTAAATTTATGCTTATGCTTTGTAGAAAAAACCCCTTAAGCCCAAGTTTCTCTGCTCTGCTCTGCCTTTGTAGATATTATTCATGCACTTACAATTAGCCAGGCAGACATTGAAGTCACAGGTCAAATATTTCCAAATTTAAGTAAGGATTTGAAAGTGTTTTTATAGCACCAAGCATTTGATTGTCAGTGCTGATATCCAGAACAGAGCTGCTTCATGTTTTTCACTCTGTATCCTTTGGAGAAATCAATACTGAAGTTGCCTTGCTCTCAAGAAAAGACCAGGTCAGAAAACAGAGGCAAGACCCAATTCAGAGTGAGACCACTGGGTATTTAACTACTTTGCTCAACTGTAGATTAGAAATATGTCAGGAAAGAAAGAGATACAGAAATCATTGCTTAGCATGAGTCGTGTGAGGTTTTTTGGTTGTTTTGGTGTCTTATGCTTCAGTGCAATGGAAGAAGGAATGTACAGTGCTTTGTTTGATTATTTTTAACTGGCATATGATCAGTTGTAGTATCCAGTTTCAGTAACTCTTATTCAGACAGTAATTGAATTGAAATCAGTAGAAATATACCAGTTCATTTATTTTTCAGCTAAGGAATTTTTCTATTGGAAAACCAGTTCAGAACCAACTCCCAATTCAGCTGGGGATGCTAAAGCTAGAACCTTGTGAGGTTTGCACTTGCAGATGTGCCAAAGGTTATAAAGCATGGCCTGCAGGTCATACCAACCTGCTCTAAATTAGGAACCAAAGGGAAAATTTACAGAAGGATCCAAACTCAGGAAATTATTTCTCTTTCTGGGGCATAAGGAGAAGATATATGTCACTTCTGCCCCAAGCCTGCAAAATAGGTTCTCATTTTTGCCACTTGGATATTCTTGGCCATGAGAACTCTGACTCTCGCCACCAAACACTTTGGGAACTTTTGTACTTTAGGCATCCTGCTTATTTACCCTCTTGCTATTTTTCTGGCCACCAAAACAATTCAAGAGCAATTTTAATGACTTTACAACTACTCAGCTAGAAAATTCTGTCCTTTTACTGGTCAGACATGACAGGCCCACATCAAATATCCATCACCTCTTGTGATAGCTGGGAGGATTCTAAATAATAATTGATGGACCTTACCGAATAGGCATATGGTAAAAACGTATTGTGAGTGGCAGAAGTAATCATAGACTCACTTTCACATCACTGTGGCTGAAGATGTATTAGCTTTTTATTTTTTATTTAGCTTTCTTGGGAATTTTGTAGCTTGGGTGCAAAACCTTGATTCTTGGTAACTCTCGCAACAGAAGATTTCTGCACATGTAAGTGATTGTAAAAATGTGGGGGGAGGGAAATGCTGCTGTTTGGCAGAAGTTGTATAGTTAATTTTTTTTTTCTCCAGTTCTTAAGTGATGCATAACAATTTAGGAAATCTACTGCCAGGAGCTGTCAGGAAAAAACTGAATAGCATTAGGCTGTATAGAGTTACATGTACAAATACTCAAATACAGTAGAGAGAAGATCTAACCTTAATGTGTGACTTAACAGACTGAATTTAAGAATACTTTGGGGCTTGTTTTCTATGGTTCTCTTATAGAGCAGTCTCTATTTTAAATCTGGAGATTTTTCTAAAAAGTGAGAGTAAAGTAGGGTTATTTTTTTAATTAAGTGACTGAAATGGCATTATGAAGTATTTAAAGACATGTCCCTCTAGACTCATTAATCCTAACACTCCCTTTCTCCAACAATAAAACAATCAAAACTCACTTTTCTTTTGAAACTGTAAAAACATGTGTTTTTGTGTATAATAGTAGATGAAATCGTTAATGTGACTGATACAGTCTTTTCAATGACTCTCAGGGTTTTTTTTAAATGTTGCAGTAATTGATGGGATATGTGTGTTTGCATATGAATGTCCTTTTAGAATGAAGATGTGAGAACCAAATTCTCAGCCATGATTATGGAATTAATGGTGTGGAACTATGTTAGTCTTTTGAATAGTGAGTTCATATAAAACACTACTTGAAAAATAATAATTCTTGTATAATTATAGTTAAATATAATAATCTGCCTGCAATTCTGAAAAAGATCTGAAACTGTTTATGCAAATACAGGCCTCAAGACACTTTTCTTGTGGAGTTCTCCTGTTCTGGGTGTAGAAGGGTTGATAACCATTGCATTAGAATTCGGCACATCCAGTTGATTTTAGCTGTAATAAATGACAACCTTCTTTAATATTTTATATTCATGTATGAGCTCTTTTAATATACTGAAGAGCTGACTGTTAGAATGAGCTTTATACTGTCAATAAAATTTAGGGAAGCATTTAAGTAAATTCACCAAGGCAGCAAACTAAGTATTCTAACTAATTTGATTGAAGGAATTGTATTTACTGCCTATGTAATTTCACCCCCCCTTCCCCCAGTTAAAGAAAGTCTATATGGATGTATGCACTCAAGTGTCACCATTTTATTACAATTTTTAATAATGTACAATTAATACTTGAAGCAACATCAAATAACAAATCGCTGAGGACGAATACTGTTGTCAACACATTCTTACTTAATTTAAACAATGGCATAGGAAAAGTAATTAGCTTGACAATAAACCAAGCTAACTCCTCTCCATATTTGCTCTTTGGCTGATAATGAAATAATCAGTAAATGAATGCCTGGGAATCAGTACTGAACGTGTGTGTTGTTCAAATCGGAATTCCTCAAAATAAGAAGAATGATTTGTGACTTGATAAATAAACTGTCTTCCTGTGATGAAAACTAGTCACTGGTGAAAAACTGATAAAGTTGGATCCACCCTTTATGTTTGGAGAAGCATTTGAAGCTTTATAAACACAAAAGGGCAACATTGCCATGAGAGCTCACAGGAGCAACTTCCCCATTAGCCTGGAATTTATGACAGGGTTAAATTCAGGAGGAATCCTGAAGTATTGTGGTAGCATCTTGGTGGCTGAGTATAACTGAATTAGTATAAAAATATCCCCTTCTTTGCCTTTCAAGTCCCAGCTTTTCCATAATAAAAGACTTCTTCCTGTGCCCAGTGAACTCTAAGGGTATGTGAAGTTACAGCATAATCTAGCAGGGCCTTCAGAATTTGAGGGTAAAGCGACTCGTATGCTGACAGATATTACATATTTTTTGATCTTATTGCATGGTAAGTATTGGGGGGTGTGGACAGCATAAAATAAGAATGTTGCTGTATGTGTTTTAAGAGGGTTTTAGGGCTAGATTCCTACTTCTTTCATCTCTCACTACTGGCTTGATTTATATTGTAATAGATTTTTTTTTATGCTGTTGAGTGTCGTAGTCAATTTATGACTTTCTCACTGTGACCTGAGCATGATGGACTTCAAATGCTGATCATCATTCCTTACCCAGTGCTACATGGCTTTGCACACGGGATGCAGTTTAGATGTTAAGACACTTGCACAGCAGGTGAAAAAAATGGTTACACACAGTTGGCTCTTGCAGGAAAACAGGCTATACAAATTTTTCTTATGCTAAGTCATGATTGTTGCTTCTGACATAAATCAGCGTGGCATAAGCACACCTGATACTGCTCACAGAGCTCGTAACAGCCTACTGAGGAAGCTGAATGATTTTCAATCCGCAATTTGCCTCGTTCCTGGTAGACTTCCACCTGACTCATTACTGAAAAATCTAATCAGAAATCAGACTTGCAATGTTGCTCTTGTTTTGCAAAAAGAGCAGCTCCAAGGTTTTTCATTATATTTCCAAAAACTTGTCCTTTTCCATGAATCAACCTTGATTTCCCATAGCTATCCATATTTCCCTGAAGCTGCAAATGAACATTTCAGCTGTAGAAAGCAGTTTGTTGTGCCTCCCCTCGGAGTGGGAAGCCAACCCAGCTCAGGTCCCTCTGGTGCGTTTTTTACTGTTTTGGCTGAACCCTGGCAAATTGTCTGCTCCCGCTGCTCTGAGCATCTCGAGTTGTGTAACTGAAACAATTTCCTGGCAGCTGTTTCTAGAAGATCTGGAGCCATCTCATGCCTTTGGAGGAAGCAGCTGTATCTCTGCTCTGCTCCTAACCAGCCTTTCAGCAGCAGCAAACACAATGGCACCACACCTGATGCTGGGCACTGTGCACGGGCACCTGCACAATCACTGGCTGGCCCGCCTCTCAATCCATCTGATGAGGAAGAAGTACCTTTCCTGATGTACAAACAGTCTAGGAGTGTCTTCTGGTTTCCCAGAATGCTGTGCTTTTTGGATACTCAAATATTTGCATACCTGATAGAGACATTTTTTATTCTATGGGTGCCCTGAGGACTTATCTGCAGCACACCTGCTATGATTTTTTAATCATTGTTTTAAATGTGTCAGTGTAGAAATTAATTCCTCTCTTCTGCCCATTATGTCTCCCCAGTCTCCTCCCCCCAGCTGCTGATTTGGATAGAGTTAGAAGATGGTTTTATAGCAGAGTACAACCTTGATGTGGAAGGGAAATAATGATCCTGGTGAAAATAATTTTTATCCTCATATGATGGCATCTGATGGAGGATTTGGCTGATATTAAGTACTAAGGTTTTAAAAAAAGAAAAAGAATCAGTAATTTTCATGTTTTGGGAGATATTCAAAAATTTGCCTTTTGTTGTTTGTTTCTGAAGAGTGAAAAGAAAGCGATTGAGCTGCTTTGCCTCTTTTAAAAAGCATTTCTGTCTTGTTAATGATGTCTTTCATTAGAGCATTTATATTAAAATCTTAGTAGAACTTAATGGAATGATTAAAAATAATTTCATCTGACTTAATCAATTGCTTTCATGGTTCTACTACCCAAAGTAGTTAGCTTTATATAGTACTTCTGTGGATAATTCTTCTTTCTTAAAGCTTCACAAAACCCAGAAATAAATAATAAGTAGGGAGGGAGGTTTAGTGGCCGAAAGAGAAGACTAAAAATATTCCTGCAATGAAAAAACAATTTACTGGGTTTGTTTGGTTGGTTGGTTTTGATTTTGGTTTTGGGGATTTTTGTGATTTAGTAGCTTGACATATTCTGTATTAGGGTGAAATTGGAACTGATACATTGCATGTTTAATGTACACTCAGAAGTGAAGAAATACCTGGTGAAGCCAGGTAGCTTTCCTTTTGGAATCTCTACAGTCATCTCTGAAAAACCTTGTGTCCACTTTGGTTGGAATAATTCAGACATGCTGATTCATTGGTGTGGATAAACAAAAGGGATTTGCAGTTCAAAACCATGGTTTAAGATAGCTTTTTCTGAGCAGAAAGCTCAGTGAAGTTGCTTGTTGAAGTCTTTTAAAAGAACCCTGAGACTGATATATTATGATATATTATTCATGCATAATTTAGGAAGAAAGAAGCCTTTTTTGATAGTTGTATTTGTTTCCTGAATTATCATTAGGCTTCTGTTCCTCTTCATTTTTAATACAAGGGCTGGTTGCAAGCAAACCCTTTTGGTCACCTTTCATTGCTGTCTCAGATTTTCACAAAATTCTTTGGGTATTCTAGGGCCTTCCCTGACATGTCCTCAGGAGCTGAGGGATTCAAGAGCAGCTTTTGGATGTGTTAGGAAGCGTGTATGTGCAAAACATGTAACTTGCAGTAAGCCTGAAGAGGTGCTTAATTAGAAACGCTGTGAATGTTGCAGCTCTCCTCTGTTACAGCTCTCCCTGTTTTATTCATCAAGTTTACTTTCAGAACGGTGCTCATTTAACACAAAGCTTTGCATCCCTGTACTGTCACCAAGGCTGTGAGCTAGCTTGTTTAATAATGTTGTTTAAAGAAATGCAGACATTCCATGTCCTATTGCATTATCACAATGTGTGGAAGCTTCTGTTCACCCAGCAACAAGGGAAAGCCACCTTGCCAGCCCTGTTTCAGCTGCAGCATATCAGCCTGGGTAGCAGCAACACCTGTCTGAGTATTACCTGCAGCCACTGTGAAGAGTGCCACGAGCTCTGCAGAGCTTTCTGCAGGGCTCAGGGAATCCTCTCCAAGATCCTGGCAGTGCCAGCAGATGTTGGAGCCCCTGTAGCAGCTGCATCCTCCATCACCCTGACCCAGAAGCTCTGGCACATTCTTCAGGATGCCTCGAGGTACAAGGCTTTTCTCTTTTAATCTCTTGGCTAACAGTCCTAAATGGGATAATTTTTTATTTTGACCTGTTTGCTCTCTGAATTAAAAAGGGCAAATGTTTTTCTTAGGAACCGGTGGGAGAAGAAATGAGTGAGAAGTTTAAAGGCTGTAAACACCTAGCTGTGATAATGACTGGCTTAATTAGTGCTGAGCCCTCCTGGAGTTACTCAGCAGCAAAACAGACTACTAACGGTTGAATTGAAGGAGGATAAATGTGCCTGTCTAATATTGTGCTTCTTTTTTCATTAATTTTGTCTAATTTAGCCAACTGCTCATTTTCAGTGGAGTTCAGAGTAAAAAAATCTTTAACTGTGTAATTAGTGTACTTTTGTACTGGCAGCTCTAATCTCAGGATTAGTTCAGTGCTCAGCCCACTGATACCCTGTTATCTGCCAGCACCTTAAATGGGACTGGTGAGTTTAAAATTAAAACCTTGGTTGGCATTGGATATGCCAACATCATCCTCTGCACTTTAGCAACCTGTAGCAGCATCTGAACACAAAAATCTTTGTAGATGGTTTTCCTGGGTGAACAGCAACCCAGATACCCGGACTGAAGGGTGGTATTGTAAATATGCTAAAACCAGTAGAACCAAAGTTGAGAAAGAGGGGATTGTTGGCAGGAGTTTATGCAACTGCTGGTTCTATCCCTCTTTCTGAAAAACCCTTTTCCTTTTGCTTTTGTTATTTGTTGTTGGTGAGAAATGCAGATACAGAAATTCATATTTTAGACTCATTTCTATAAATAGTAATATCTATAGCACAGCAAAGTGTTGTATATTGGGAAACAAGGAGATGTCTTATATTTACGTAAGTGATTATATTTCAAAGGTTTAAAAACCCCTAGATTTCTTTAAGAGTTTAGATATGTTTCAAAATCACACTGAGTGGCTGATTAAAGGCACTTCTGGAAGTAAACTATGTTGTTCTGTGACCTTTATATCATCAACTAATGAAAAAAGACAAATCCTAAGGGAATTTCCTAATCTTAGTTAATATTGTGAGTAGCTGCATAGCTGTAAAATATGCAGAAACCATTTCTCCAGTTCCCTCTTGCTCAGTTTTGCAGATGTCAAATAAGCTGACTACACAAAATACTGTTCTTCTCTAAATAGAGATAAACTGTAGCTCTCTTCCTTCTATCAGTCTTGCTTTTTTGTAATTTCACAAACTGTTCTCTTGTAGGCATTTTAAAAATTTGGCAATGGCCAGTCTCTGTCTGACCACGAGATTCTTCCATGGTGTATGAATTGTTCCATGCCACATTTCTTTGGGCTACAACAGTGGCACTTGCTGATGGAGTGTACAGCTGAGGCAGGGCAGGGTCTGCTCCCTGTGTTTTGAGCTGCCTTTTAAAGGTGTTGGTCTCTTGGTTTCAGTCTGCAGCTCCCTAGTGAGTCCCATTTGTGAAGCACTGGGGGACTGCAGGTGGAAAAACATGTGATTTGTATCAAGGAGTATTCCCTAAAGGCAGGGCAGAAGTTTACTTGGCAGAGTAAATGCCAGAATGTACCAGGAAATCAAGGAGAAAACCTGGCCTGGGAGGGTGTAGCATAGCTAGAGATGTGAAAACAAGGCAGGTGGACGAAATGGGAGGAGTGATGAGGGAAACAAGACAAGCTGCTCTCAGCTTTCAACTCAGCAAGGTTTTAACTCTATTTTTTGCTGTCTTCAGAAGCAGCAAACACGAGCTCCCAGAGCTGCTGTGCCTCCCTCTGGCACTCTGAGGTGCCACTTGTGCACACACAGACAGGTTTTGCTCCCCTTAGAGGGTTTTGAGTGCCAGTAGTGGCCAGCAGGTCAGCAATGTCACTGCTCTCTGGAATGAGCCAGAATGGATATGGATATGTGATGTAACACACCATGGACTGGGGGGCTGGAGGTTTGGGGAGGCAGCACTGGGCAACCTGTGGGTTCATCATATTTTCCAGTAGTCTTGTGTAGCACAGATCAACTACAATGCTATGATGTGAGCTTCAAAGCCAGCTGTCTTTTCAGAACCTTCATCAAGACATACAGCTGAAATTCCAAAACGAGGCGGAAAACTGCAGCTTCAGTCATTATTTTTCCTTTCACAGTGCACCAAAGATTTTATTCAAAATTTCACTTGGCAACACAACATGCAAAAAATGTGCAAAACAAATTCTCTGGCATTTTTGTTACTTTATATAGCTAATTTACACGACAGGAAACTGATTTGAATAAACAGGAGTTCGTAATTCAAGGGATGCTTGGCTGAAAACCTTGGCATGGGGTAAGATATAAATTTAAATGAACAAGTCTTTTAGCCTCCTCAAATGTGCCTGTAACAGAAATCTGCAGGCAGATTTGTAAATAGAGAAGCAACATTAGTCACCCCTGTAATGGAAAAAGTCTAATATTGTGCATACATTTATCAGGATAATTAGATTGCAAAAAGTTTCCAGATGGCATAGAGGTTTATATGGGCTTCAAATGAATTAAGGTTGTGGGAGCCCACAGAGAGGCTGTTAAAAGGCAATTCTGTACATAAACTGTGAAATCTGAAGAAGTAAGCAAAAATATTCTTTGTTGAGGGAATAGTTAAAATAATTACAAAATAAGTAATGAAACTCTGAGGATCTGATTTTTTCCAAACATGAACATTAGCATAGCCTTGTAAACATGCTGTTTTCAGGTTTATAGTAAAATACCAGTTGGGAAAATACAGTCCCTGGGCTCAGGAAATGCTCAGGTACAGAATATAAACATTCTGTCTAGTAGTCAGCTCTGTCTATTAAAACAGCTTTGTTCTATTGATGTCTGAAATTCTCTGTACAGTTTAAATTTTGGGGGTAGTGAACAAATTCTGGTATTATTAAACCTGTTGTACTGGTTACTGAGAGTCCTGTGCCTCATCTTTTTGAATGTTAAATCTTGCACCAGTGAAATAGCAGAGGCAGTGATAAGTTTTGACAACTTCTTAAGCAATAAGGGAACATCACAGTTTTGGTAACAGATGTGTGTCTTGTGTACATTGTGCTGCCAACATGGGAGGTAATTTCATTTATCTTGTTTAAGAAACCTGAAGGCAGAGGCAATGGAGATGGCACATGAGGGTGAGTCTTTGAGGAAGGCTGGAATTAAAGAGCTGTCAGTCCTGGCCTTTATTTCAAGAGATACTGGTGATACTTCTGTGTTGTATGACAAGTACTGGGCATCATTGCAGTTTCTTGCAGTCTTCCATTCATGCATCCATAATAAGCCAAATAAGTCTGCATGGGATTCTTTGAAGTAGGGCAAGAACTCAGTCAAAACAGAGGAAACTCTTGGAAATGTGTTTTGTCAAAAATGTCTTGCAAACGTCTGGTTTAACATCTTTGGGGAAACTGTGTCAGGTTAGAAAAACAGATATGTATGTTATTCAGAAACCGTTCCAAAATCATGTGTGTAATGAAGGTAGACCTCTCAAGTCAGTGTGCGCTACCAACTTTTTGACATGTTCGGGTTCTGTTTCTCTAGAAAAAGTAATCAGTAACTGTACCCGTTTGCTATGTTAGGGTAGATTTACTGCAGGTTTGTGTTACAGCATATGTGGAGGTCTGGTAGCCATTTCTCTCTGATGGTTTCCAGTGTCTGTATTGATATAGTGCTGTTATTTTCCTATTAAATATAGCAATTAGGGGAGTTGTAGTAGATGGTGGGAGAGACTGTACGCCTGAACTGAGAATCAGGTAATACAAGATTTTTCCCTAGATTCACTTTTTATTGGCCTTTTGTATGTCTGGAGACAAATCACTCACTGCTGTGTCCCAGCTCTTTCATCTGTTAAAATGAAGCTAATGGTAGTCATTTCCTACATTAAACACTTTGATACCACTAATTCAAGCTGCAACTTAAGAGTTAAGTATTACTTATTAATAAATTCCCCACTTCTACAGTGATCCCTGTGCAGAATATAAGGCTTGAGCTCATGCTTCAGTGATTTCCTAAATTGAAATAGACTGAAGCATATGTTTAACATCTGTCTTTAATTGGGGACCTATAGATGGAGAAGAAGTCACAAAGCATTTGGAGGTCTCTGAATTCTAAATTTGCTTCTTCCCAATGCGCAGAAAAACTTGTGGTTGCCCATCCTCATGGGAATATTAGAAAGCCCAACTTTCTAAGCAGCCTTTTCCAAGAGCAGCCATGTTCATTGTCTGAAAGCTTTATTAGCAAAACCAGTTTGCGAATGTATTTAAATACATTCAGTTAGCTTGCTAGTTTCCTTACCCTGAAATAGGAAGATAGTCCTAGGCTGTTTATTCAATACATGGGTTTTTTATCAGATTGCATCCGTGCTTTTCCCATCAGTATTTCTATTTGTTAATTATTTGTTGGTTTCCAACTACTGGTTGAGTTGATATTGGTTTGGCATGGAGGTCTTATTTACATGGTAGTGGACACAACTGGCTCTGGTCAGTCTCGTCTTATACTGTAACACTTCATACCCAATAATCACCTCCAGCATGAAATATAAAGTCCTGAATTACTCTGTTTATTATTACTGCAGTCTCAGATCCCATACAAGATTGTTTTTGCCCTGCTTAATTGACAACAGGTGATTTTAGCAGTTGACATAACCAAAAAGCAGAAATAGCAGGAAAATCAGTGTCACTTTATACTCCTCTTCACAAACCAGGAGAAAACATCCTTTATTCTCATTGTAGCTGCCCTTGTGCTTCTGATACAGAAAGTATCCTGTAACAGGTATTCCATGTTGCATAGGCTCTTGTGTGTAGGAGAGCGGAATGCAGGTGACTTTGCCCCTGATCAGTACCAGCTGTGTTAATTACCCAATACAGCCTCACCCCTGATGAGTCACAGCTGTAGCCAATAAAGGTCAGTGTGATAAAAGGGAGGGGGTGAGCTGGTGAGGGAGAATCATCATGGAGGGGGGAATGAGAGGACCGTGAAGAAGGATCCTAGGGAGGAGAATCCCTGCTGTGAGGTCAGTGTGGGTGTGCAGTCAGAGCCTGTTGTTGGAACCTGCAGTCACAGTCTGGCTGGGTAAAAGCCTGCAGTCAGAGTCTGCAAACTGATCCCTGCAGTCAGAGTTTAGCAGGAAATAAGTAGCAGTTAGGGGCTGCAAGGGAAACCTCCAGCAGGAGCTTGCTGCAGCCAGGGTGAGTGAATGGTTGGAGTCAGGATGGCTGAGCTGTAAAGAGGAATAAGCCAGGGCTCTTTTCATGCTGTGATAAACAAGGAATCTGTGTCTCAACTCATTTCTACCCTCTACCTGCTGCAACAGTTGTGGTTTGTGAGTTAAATAGTTGTTAAAATTGTGCCCTTTTGGAAAGGATAAAATAAGTTGTATTAAATAAAATGCCAGAGCACTGATATTCTCTAGGCTCTAATGTATATTGAGGGATATTTTTTTAAATGTTTAAAGAGCATTCTGCACTTTTAGCAGTCAAACTTTTAATGATCCATACCTGAATGGTTTTGCCAGATAGACAGAGGCCAAATCCTTCTAGAGGCTGTGTGGGATTGGCACTTTGATCCTGGGACAGATGCTTGTTCTGGGAAGACACCTGGCTACTTGCTATGAGCATGCAGTAAATGGAGTTTGCAGAAACCACTTCAACATGAGAGAGAAAAGTGATTTTCAGAGTTGTTTTTCTTTTCATGTTACAGCCCAATTTATACGCTTTTATTAATTATTATTATAATTTTATTATTTAATTAATTTCTTTGTTCCAGGTGTGTTTTTGAAAGAATGATTTGAAAATTGGAACACATTTTAATCATGGTCAGTGTTTTTAAGGATTTCGTGTGGGTACTAGGATATGTTCCACTATAAGCATCAACATAAATTAAGGTAAAATACCTGCATAATAGATCTTGACCAAGATTTACAATAGAAGTCTAAAAAATTGTATGTAATTTGAATCCAAATTCAACTAACTCAGTGGAGATTAGAAAGTAACTGGCATCTCTGCTTTGAGGAATGACTGACATGCTTCCTTTGTTTGCCAGCTTTTATGAAAGGAATTTACTGCTGCTTTTGAGTATTTTGAAAGCAGTAATCTAATTGTTAAGTGGGTAGAAATGTATGGACCATCAGGCTGCTTACTTAGTAAATGAATTTTTTTGCAGGGTTGCCATAAAGAAACAGTACAATAAAGCTTACTCAAATTGCTGCAATGTAACAAAGAGATTAAATGCATTATCTTCAGTGTGACAGCTACATTTTGTTCTCTGGGGAGTGTTTGGAAGCATTTATTCCCTGCCCAAAAAGAAACAAACCAGCAACCCTTTTGATGTGACGCATTGAAGTTTCGCATAAGAAATAATAGTGTAAAATTAGTAGACCTCACCATGAATAATTCAAGATTTCTAATTTTATCTGAAGCTTGTCTTTACAAATTAAGTTAATGGTAAGCTTAATGGTAAATACTGATTTGAATGAAATAATAGACCTTTTTCTTCATGAAAAATTTAAATACTGAGAACAATTATAAAAATTAGATGAGGGAGGATTAAAGTTTTTAAACCAATAATTTTACTTCTATCCAAACTATCCCGTAATTGGCTAAAGAAATGAGCAGAGTCTAGTTTGAAAGCAGAGAAGAGTATCTGGTGGCATTAAATCGTCCCTGTGCCATGTGGTTGCTGGAACCACTCAATGGCCTAGACCTGGACTAAAACCAGCATTTGTGCACTTAAACACAAGTTAGATTTTAGAGCAAACAGAACCCTTTAAGTAGTCCTGCCACAGGAAATCTGATGAACAGTGAAGAAAGGCAGATACTGAGGGTTCTCCAAACCAGACTGGCAACTCCTTTAAAACTCCTAAAGACTTATTTCTGGGCCCCTGTTAGGAAGAAATAAGTGCCTTTAAACATTCCAAGAAACTCCAGCTACTTTTAGCTGCAGAAAAAAGCAAATCCAAGTGGGAATAATCATGGACCTCTTGGAGGATGTTTATTTTGTTTAATTAATTGTCATTTTATGGTGTGTAACATACCACTATTTCATACGTGAAGAAACAAAAAAGTAATCTATAAGTCCACAAATGCCTTTTTTACTGAGAAAACTTTTTGTAGTTGCTGCCTTCTCTTATGTGGTGCAGCTCTTTTAAGAACGTTTCCAGGACATGCCCCTGTTGGCAACCAGGTGCCTGCTGAGTAAAAGCTTATCTTGCAGAAGGAAGGCCATAGGCAGCAAGCCCAGAGTCTCAGATGTGAGAAATTGAAGTTTTATGCTTGCTAATATAACTGATACCTCACTGGAAGACATGAAAAATTCTTTTCAGAATACAAAAATAACCTCACTAAAGTCCTTTGCACCATTTTAGAAGCATGTGAGGCCATGGAGGCTTCTGCTTCATGCGAGGACTTTTTTTTTATTCCGTGTTCACCCCTTTTTTGGTTTTTTTTCCTGTTCTGTGAGGAATATGTTATCTGCCTGGTTCTCTGATCTGAGTTAATTTAGTCAGCAGAGTTAGGCACATGCAGAATATTTCCATGCCCTCTGCTACTGATATTGCTCTCTCTAGGAAGGTGATCTGCAAATCCCAAATGTCTGCTTGTGTGGGATAAAGTTCATGTCACATTTGAATCAAAAATAGGCAATTTTAAATGGGGGAGTAGTGCAGTGGATAGATCAGAGGATCACGACTGAGGATCAGTCAGTTTGATCAGAGGATCAAACTTTAGGCTTGTTTGTAAATGTGTAGAAGAAAAGCCTTAGTTATTTTTTAGGTGTGTTCATAAATATATATATACACTCTCATGGCAATGCACATATGTGTATATGCACGCCTAACTGAGATGAATTAAAACCTAATACTAAAAGGAGAGGCAAAGACCACTAAATACAAAGTCTCTAAGTAGTCTGCATAGCAAATGTGGAAATAATTGAGGCTTGAGAAACCTGCTAGCAAGTAACTGAATTACCTTTGGGATCCTCTGTATTCTGAGCATGTATCTGTAGCTTTGTTTTTTGTGTTCTCTGAGCCCTGTGCATTTTAGTGCACAGAACAGCAGTAAATTGAGTGTCTGACAGCTCTTGAAATGCATGTTTTGCTGCTTTTGGTTGAATACGCTCTGAAATCAATGAAAGAAAATGTACAGTTTTTATACATGTTTAATATCTCTCTACAAGAGAGGGTCAAATGAAGTGGAACATTTCATTTTCAGTGATCTTGTGTTCGTGGTAGCAGATGAGAGCTGTGTGGGTCAGATGAGGCTGGAAGGCTGAGATGCTCTGGCAGTGGGTTGGCAGGTTTGTGCCTGGCACAGAGTTGCTATGCAAATGACACAAATAAATTAACCTGTGCACTTAACCTGCTGCCTGTAGATTCAATAATATGCTCCACTTAGTTACTTTATGTTGAATTAGAAGTTTTAGTTTGAAGCAGCCTAGATGTTACAGCCCTGTTTCGTGGGAAGTACATCAATAGACACACAAAGTGTTCTTAAGGCATCTTCCTCTGGATGGCAATACCATCTAAAACATCTGCTTCTTAATACAATGCTGGTCAAAAATGTATCAAGTAATCTGATATATAGAGTATGCATGGAATTTAATTGACTTCAGCAGTATAAAAAATAATGAAGCTAGCTAAAAACTACTCTGCAATATTATACACAGATTTTAGAGAGGAATGGAACTTGTGCAACATATTTAATTTTTTTAAAAAAATTTATTGAATAACTTTGGTTTCACCATTTCTGCAAGAAGAAAAGAAACTTCCACTGGCTTCACTTAGCAACGGGTTCCCTGAGTATATTGGTGATATAAAAAGGAAAAAGACAGGAATGTGTTTCACTTTATTGTATTATTTAGGAGGTCTCATAAACAAAATTAACAGTTATTGGCAAAACGGAGTGGGTGTTGCAAACATTCTTGTCTTTTGCAGATACTGAGTATCTCAGGGGAGAGAACTAAATATAAACTTTCAGATACAGAGCATTAGAGCTTCTGAAAGGAAACTATTTTCTTTGCCAGTGACTACCACTTCCTTGGGTTTTAATCTGGTTTTCAAACAGCTTGAATACCCTCAACTTTGGTTTCAGGGTTTGGATTCAAAGTCTATCTGGAAAAGTTTAAGATTCCTGCTAAGGAAACTGTGCTGAGCTGCAGTTTTGTCCTGGCTCGCTGATATTGTAGAGATCAGACCTCTTCTTAGATCTAACAAACCCTGTAGTTTAACAGATCAGGGGATGGAGAGAGAGAAATTTTACCAACCTATTAAATTTTGCCTATTGGAAGTTACAGTACATTCCCTGGATAAGCCAGGTCGTCCCATTGGCATATTGAGCTCCCCATCTCTTTGAGGTTTGATTGGTGCTTTAACTACTGCTTTACCAGAAAGATTTTGCACTGAAGCAGATCAAAAATTCAAAGTGTGTATTTTTCTGTGCTTTCTTTGCCCATCTTAAAAACCTTTAAAAATTCTGAAAGGAGTGGCAGGATACTGCATGGCCAAAAGGTGCAGCCCCAGTGTCTCCTCAGTAGGTGCAGACATGTTGTGCCAGAGCATCTTGTGGGATGCTTACGCTGTTGTGGTTTGTTATCATGACTGAAATTGAACTAAAAATGGTCTGGGCTTGATCCATAAACGTAGCTGAAATAAGTTGAGCTGATGGCAGCAAAGGGAGGCCTCTGCCTGTTAGGGTAGCTCAGGTGAAGGAAAAATCCTCAGCATCATTCAGCCAAGCTTGGCTTCCAGGTTGACACTAAACTGCTGCAGCAATACTTAGGGGAAAAAAAAAAAAAATTGTTGTGGCTCAATTGTTCTCATATTTTGTGTCTGACTTTAAGGTTGCTGAAGATTGGAAGCTATTAACTCTATTTTTTCCCCCTAGTATTATATATTTTGTTAAAAGGAATGTTCTAAACCACCAGTTTTCTAGCAGTAGGTGTTCATGGGTGGTTATAACTGGTAGGTGGTTTTCAGAAGATAAAAATTTGAGTCATTATTCTGTTAGACCTTAAATGGCTTAGAATTTAGGATCTTCCAAGTATGATCCTGGAAAATTTGTTTTCCTTTTTTCCCCCCAAGCCCCTGACCCTCACATCAGGATGAATAAGGCCTCATTTGAAACAAATTACTTTTAAAACCAAAGCTCATTTCAGTCCCAGGAGATGTACATGATTAGAGAGTTACTAAGCACTTTAACACAATCACTCAAGCTGTAAGAAAGAAATATTTTAATGGAAGAAGATCAGCAACGTTATAAATGTGTGGTTAATTTGCGTTTTATTAATGTAGCCTTATATGCGTATAAAATAAACTGTGTCTCCAAAATACCGCCCTGTACAAGATCAGTTCACAGATGAATGAGCAGGAATGATGTTATCCTCCCTCCAAGCTGAAACAATGAGGTGATTCCACAATACAATACAGGGCGTAGAGATATCCAGAAGGAGCCAGACGACATCAATCACTGGGCCATCATGACAGATAAGCATCCTATCTGCTCATCAGAGACATTCATCCCCCTTCCTGGCAGAAGGAAAATGCAATCACAACATTTTTGCCTTCCCAGAACTCTGTTCATCATACACACCTGAAGAAAAGAAAACCTATCTACATAACCAAAAACTGGACTAAAACAATGGACAGCCTCAGGGCACAAAATCTGTATAAAACCCGGCTTTGGGAAACTGCTGATGTGAACCAGGGGGGCATTAGTCCAGGAGAGGCTGTGTCCGTGGTTCACCCAGCTCCGATACACAGGGTCGGAACTGTCCTTTGATTGTGGCTCTGCTCAATTTCTCACTTTGTCATTTTCCAATAAATTTCCTAACCAAAAGATTGGAGAATTGTCATTTATAACAGCAACAATCAATAACTTGCTGGAAGACTTCAGGGAGGGAAAAGAAGCCCCTCTGGCTTTTAATTTTGGAATCAACATTAAGATGTGCTGCATACTCACGATTCTCCTGAGATTTACCTTTAACTATTAACAGAAAATAGGATGATGTTATTTCTAAAAAGGTACAGATGTCAAGTATGGAAGGAAAATGAGATTTAATTCTTGAAACAATTTGAAATAGGCTCTGAATTGATGTCTTAAGTTCAATTTCATAAATGAGACTGGCTGAGTGTTGGGGGTTAGGTTAGTTTCTTGGGGGTTTTTTTGTTTGTTTGTTTTACCTATAGAGTTTTTTCCCCAAGAGTTGCTAGGCAACTAACTACTGGGTGCTTATAGATACTCAGATGGGACAAAAGGATGGAGCATAGCACCTGGCTACCCTCTTTCTTTTGTCTCCAGGAGTTTCTCTCAGAGGGGGAAGGTAATGCGAGGTTTTGGGGGGCAGGAAAAAGACAGGGCTGGGGGCAGCTTCACTCCCTTGCTCTCGGCATTGAAGAGAGCACGGTCAGGCTGCTGCTTGCTGTGGGAGGAGTTTCACTGGCACCACTGGGTCTGATCCTGAGAAAAGCTACCATCATTCTGCTCGTGTGCCCAGGAAATCCTGAGCTCTTCTGCTGCCCTGCTGGAGCTGTCCCACTGCCACTGCTTTTTCGGCACTGCTTTGAGGCTTTTTCTGCTATGCTGTGGCCCTGCTCTGCCTTGTCCTGCCAGGACATCCCTGCCCTCCCAGTAACCACTGACAGAGCTCCAGATTTATCCGACCCACCAGCCCGGGATCCCTCACCATTCCAGCTTGGTGCTTTTTGGAGTCCCCAGAGACCAGACTGCCCCGGGTTTTGTGAAACAAAGCTCTGTCAAGGTCCCTGGTTCTGTTCACTATTAATACTGTAATTGTTGTTATTTGTTTGCCTTGTTATACTATTAGTAAAGAACTGTTATTCCTATCCCCATATCTCTGCCTGAAAGCCGTTTTAATTTTCTAAATTATAATAATTTGGGGGGGAGGGGATTTGAATTATCCATTCCAAGAGAGGCCCTGCCCCTCTTTAGCAGATACCTGTCTTTTCAAAACCAAGACACTAAGATAAGCAGAACATGAGATACATAGCTGCTTCTTTTGTAGCCATGAACTTTGAGTGACAAAACCAAAATAATGTAATGCTCCCTCCTCCCAGTACAATTATCTGTATGATGTAACAATTATGTGTATCATAGCGTGCAATTTAGAGTTCTCTAAGAATGTTTATCAGTACTTCCAAAGCAGTGAGGATGATCTGGTAATAGAGACTTTGACCTGAATTTTCCCATCTGGGCCCCAGTGCCACATGGAGGTCTGTCCCATTTGTGCTGTAGTGCAGGGAGTCTCTTCATGCACATACATCAAACCTAGGTGTGCACACCTGCATAAGAGATCACAAACCCCCCATGTTTTTAAGGTGTCAATCAACCGTATTTGACCTGTGAAAACCATTCTGGCACAAAGAGCTTACAGAACCACTGCACTAAGTTCCTTCCTGGTTTTAATATTTTATGTTTGCACCTACGTAGTGGATGCCTATGTGGTAGGCAATAATTTACTGTATTACAATGCTCTGGTTGAAAAAACCCTTAAGTTTTACAGGTAAAGAAGTGAGAAACAGAAACATTAAGGATTATTGAAACAGTTTGAAGTCTAAAATGTCAGAATTACTGAGTGTCATTTCAATATTTTAACTACATAATCCCTTCTTTATGTGAGAAGTTCTATATTCCCCTTTTCTGGAAATCCTCTATTAACACACTAAAAAGATGTCACTCTTGATGCTGCCAGAAGGAGTAACAGTTAAAGTCAGGGAGTTTGCTGTAATCTCCCTTTATTATTAATTTGTTTAAATATACAATCTGACCAAGTTTTGTCTTCTTTTTAATCCTTCTTTTGGATATGACTGTACGTTGCTCATTCCCCTAGAGAGCATTCCTTAATGGTATATCTACACTGGAGCAAGGACTTCCATGAACACACAGGAATCTTTATTTTAATTTTTTCTTATCTCTGACCCGTCCCTTAGGTTTTACCTGACTTGGCAGGATCTCCCTGTTCCTCTAGTAGGCAAAAGGATTGCCAACAAAGTAGTAACTGATGTATGCAGAACTCATCTAAAGGTATTAAAATGTATAGGAGATTGTGCAAAATGATTGCAAAGTGTGTGTTCAGGATGATTTGGCTCTGTGAGACAAAGCAGTCAGCTGTGACATGGAAAAAGGCTTCCCCCAGCCTGGTGGAGCATTATATCTCTTTTTTAAAAGTCCAAGAAGGATTTAGGTAAAAAGAACAGGTAGTTAGCTGGGCTTTAGTTTGGAAAATGGTATAAAACTCACAACTTACTGAAATTTGCTAAGCAACCTCTGCCTAAATCAACAGATTAGAATAGTATATTAAAAAACTCCAAGTCTAAGGAGACATTGTTTTGGCAATGCTCAAACCCTTCGAGGCAGTAACAGACTAGACTGGAACTGCAGGGTTGCAGAGATCCAGGTCCATATGAATATACTTTAGTAACACTGGAGCAAACATGAGACTGTGGTTACTATAAACAGAGATCCCATTGATGAATGTCTTCAGTCTCCCCTTTGGGCTAAGCCTTCCTACTCTCAGGCTTGATTAACAGACTTCCCATGCATTCACAACCCGTGGCCTCGAATTTATTTATTTATTGCTGTATTTAGGTTTATTTTTAGAAAGCAGAACATAACTGGTGCTGCATTCTTTGAGTCCTGCTGATATTTTCTCTTTTAGAAGAATATTCAGTTCTATTTTTGGCTCTGTCGACTGCCCCCTGTGCTCCAGCTGTGTTTTTTTTAACACCTCGTATCGCTCTGCATTACATTCACTTACAAATCAGGATGCGTCCTGGTGCCCTGTGTTAAACCTAATGACCTTCCATGCAGCCAGAGAAAATCAAATCACTGTGAGGACACCAAGGAAGTACAAATTCCAGAGGCTTGAATATAATAAATTGAAACAGATGTGTCACAGAGGTTACCGAGTCGAGGTTAAACCGACTGAGCAAAAAACCTGGGAGCTCCAAAGTGAGTCTTAGAGCAATTTGATTCCCTAGGAAGTAGCAAGAAATCAATAGAAATTTAGTCATCCATTTTCACAAAGGCCCTACTTCATTTTGGTTTCCATCTTCCTGGCCAAGTTCCTGTCACTGTTAGGTGGATCAGAGTGGCATTTGTCTCTAAAAGTAAATAACAGTTATTCTTGCCCTTCCATCTACAAAAGCTTGATGCAATTTTCATTCTGGTATTCAGACGAACAGTCCACTTTCTAATTTAACAGGTGCTTTAGCAGGAATTTTTTTGATATAATACAGTTAAAAGACATCTATTTTCTTTTTTTTTCTCATTGTATGTATACATGTTCCCTCGCTTCCTCTGTTTTTTACAACGTACCCACATAAAACCCTTTGTGCATTACAATAAGAGACGACACGTCGTGGTGTCAGGATCTTGCAAGTTCTATCACTGCATTTGTTTTGGCTGGCAGACATATGCCATAGTGCTCTTTGTACACTAACAAGGCAGAGAAGTGCTAATTAGAAAAAGTCCCCTCTGCAGAGTGTGAGGGCCCTTTTGGCAGCAGCAGGAGTGGAGCTACGTGGAGATCAGCTGAGCTGCGGGGGTGGGACATTAGTGGATCATGCTGGGGTGCAAAATCAGCTCTCTTACAGCCTTTCGTGTGCTGGGGCGTTGGACTGAGAGAGGTGAGGAGCAAGTGGATTTGCTGTTCTACTCTGATTTCCAGGGCTAGTTTGTGTTGCATTAGGATAGGAAGTTGTTCATACAAAAAGATGTGTAATGGAGAGGTTGCAGAATTTGTAACCATCTATATACAAGTTCCTTTTTAATGTGTTTTTCTGGAGGTAATGAGGCCACCTTGAAAGCTGCTGGATCTCCTTTCCTCTCTGGGGCTGAGAACCCCTGGAACCCTTGTGAGTGGGCAGCCTCAGCAGCTCAGCACACAAGAGTTGAACTTTCCTGAGTTAATACTCTCTTCTAGTTTTGTCATTTACACCATCAGGTTTGGAATAACTTGTAGAAAATCCTTAGGAATTCAGCAATTAAAAGTGTGCTTTTCAGCTTCCCTACTCCTCTTAACCAGAGATTTATTTACTTGCTATGAAGTTTTCAGCGTGAATGTTGAAGCCTTTGTGTGTGCAAAGCAGGAGCTTTGAGCACAAACACCATAAACCAGCAGGGCAAATAGCACTTCCAGCCAGAGTAAAGGATGAATTTCATGCTGCTGTTGCAATTATGTGTTTTCCAGGCTTCAATACCTGAGGTAAATTTTCCATTCCAAATCCTGTTTTCAACCTCTCTGAAGAATAACATAGCCCATTCCAGGAGAAGGAAAGTACTGATGGTTGATTTAGGGATCAAGTAGAGGTTTTGGCCCCTTTGTTGATTTGGTTTTGTTCTGATTAGTTTTTCTTCCTCACTTAATGAAAATGGAGGAGAGAGGAATAATTTATAATTTTTTTACTGGCTTTTTTTTTTTGTGAAATTTGTACATTTCAAGATTAAGCCCTGACCCTCTGAACTTTGTGTCAAGGTCTGGAATTTAAAATACATACTTTTTACTTCCTTTGAAAAATCCCCTTGGTTTTAATCTAAAATAGCTCAGGCTGATGATTCCAAAATTGTTTTATGTGCTGAGAATATGCTCTTGCTGTTGTTCACTACTTGGAGTGTTTGGTCAAAACCTTGTTTTTCTGAAATAAGAGTGCTTGATTTTGATTTTTAAAAAAGCGAGAATTTAAGATTAAGCATCAAATATTTAATATGTGAAAAGTTAAACGGTGGCAGGAACTGAAAAGTGTTAGATGTGGGGCTTTTCTGTACATTGTAGCTGCACATACCTGGAACTGTTGCTTTATGTTGTACTCTGACAGTAATTTGGACGAATCTTGCCAGTGCTTTGCTTTATATGTTGGCAAATCTTAATTAATACTGAGGTAGATAATTCACAGAGCTATTCTGAAATTTGTGATTTGACAGAGGATGATGCTCATTCAGGCCTTTTGATGGTGTGTGTTTTGTGCTTCCCCCCAGCAGTGGCACATCAGTTTCTGGTGGGAGGTAAATGCCAGCAAAAAATTAATTATCATATTTATTTATTAGGACAAAACAAACCAAACTTTGAAGCTGGAGGAGGCATTTTCTCTGTTTTGCAGAGAGGCACATGAGTTGTGTAGTGCCTCTTGAGCATTACCTCGTGCACAATTTCATGGGCTCATCTTTAAGTTGTTATGGTGATGAGTCAGAGTGCCCTGACATTGGAGAGGTTACTGAACCATGATGGATTTTTGCCACTGCCTTTCTTTTAAGAAGCATTAAAAAGCTGTTGCTGCATTTAAATATCAGGCAGAGTGACCTCGACCTAAGGCAAGCTTTTAGAAAAATGTGAAAAATGTGACTCTGAAGATCTTTCGCATGCAAAAGAAAATTGTTGATCAGTTGTGGTGTTTGAAATATGTTTGTATTTTTATATAAGATAAAAAACAGGTATCCATGGTAATTTTTTGGAGAAAAGAGATTTTTGATAGAGAAGCATAAAAACTGTATTGATAGAATTTTATTCTCTGAATTTTATGCTCATGCAGTGTTGTTCCGAGGTAGCTTCACTTGGAAAAGCACTGATTTTTGTGCTGCAGACAAGTAACAAAACCTTTGAACTGCGGAGAGGAATATGAAGGGCTTGATATAGGCACCATATGATATTTCCTAATGACTTACTCAGACTAGCAAATCCTGATACCAGAGATCTGTAAACATTGGATTATTTCAGTTAGATTTTTTTTTTTTTCTAAATCAAAGTGGCACTTATAGACATTCATAAACAGTGTGGGTTTGAGTGTGTTTATTTTTAAATCATATAATGGAAAATATCTGTGGGGGGAAAAATAATTTAAAAAAAAAAGAGAGAAAGAGAAACTCTACCCTTTGCTTTGTTTTCTTAATGCTTAGCAAATTTTAACAAAGTTAACCAGAAAAAAATTTTGACATGAAAATGAAAGTGAAAAATATTCTTTTTGTCCTACAAACAGGTTGGAGTGGATGTAGTTTTTCCTCAAAGCTTTTCTAAGGCATTTTTGAGAAAAGCATCTTATACTGACATAATCTGAGAGAAACTGCTAAATTTAATGAATGTATCTGCATCCAGAGGTGGCATTTCTTACAAAATGAAATACCCCAGGGAAGTTCTGGAAAGGGAACCCAGCTGGCAGGGAAGGGTGAACTGGCAAAGGAGCTGTACACTAAAAGAGTTTCGGAGTGACTGAATGGGCTCAGGTTGTGCTGCTGGACAAAGAGCTGGGATCCTGCTTGGTGTGTGAATGTCTACAGGATGGCTGTCTTTGGAATTAGTTTGGCTATCCCTGAAAAAAGTCTTCTTCAAAGTGATGTGATTATCAGGTGCTCTCATTGTGGCCTGCTGAAATCTGTGAGTGAGCCTGCAAACAGACTTGAGAGGATGATGGGACCTACCAAAAATACTCTTGTTTCATTTGAAATGGGGAAAGAGGAGAAACCTGTATGTGAAGCAGAGGTTTGATGAAATGGCATTTTTTAAAACAACATTATAATTAATATTTTCTCACATTGCCTACATACCTCAAAATTGTTTAGCAGAGGTTCAAAACTTAAAAAAAACTTCAAAACTTTAGAACCAGGAACTTCTGTACAGATTCTGACCTGAAAAAACACCCAATGGATAAAATCCTTATTCACCTAATACTTGACAGCATTTTTTCCCTCATTGACTGCAATGGGGCAGCTTTTCTTTTTCCCCTGGATGTATTTGTTACCATGTACCAATGTTATCATGTAACATTTGTTATCATGCCATCATTATCATGTAATGTAGGAGTAAGTAGAGACCCAAGTCATAGAATTTTGTCCTCAGACTTTGACAGATACTAAAGTACGACTTGTCATTTCTGGTTAATTATTTCCCACTGCTTTTCTCTCGTTTTATTTTTCTTTTTTCTTTTTTGTATTTCAGACTTGCAGACACATTATTTGAGTTACTTGAGGGGCAGAAAGTTATATCCTCAAAAGTTTATTTCTCAGTAAAAGCATCTCTTTGAGTTGAAATTAGCAGAGTACTTATCATAGTTGTACAGACATGGATTTTAGATTTTAAAATTGAAGATTCTCCAGCTTCTCCTCCTCTTTTAATAACAGTAGTTAATCAGTGTTTTCAAACTCACTAACCTTTTACCTGGTATTAGGTGCTGATGAGACCTACTGTGATCATCATCATTTTTTCCCTTTAAAAAGGGCTGAAAACTTGTGTGGTTTTGGTATCCTTGCCATACAGCACCAGCTAGAAATGAAGTTGAAAATCAAGATAGTTAAACAAGACTGGGCATATTAAGATCTCTGGGTAACTTCTCTGATCTCTATGGATCCAAATGCATAATTGGCATTAATATTGATAGAAGTTATGGGCTTTAGCTCAAGGACATAAGACCCAACAGAAAATTAAATATTCATAAAAAGAGTGTTATAATTAGCATTCCAGGCAGCATGTTATTGAAAATTTGCCATGGTTTAATCTCTCCTTTGCAGGTAAGGCAATCTTTTCACTATGTTGTGGGCTGGATTCACTGGAAGAAATGGATATAAAGCAGGAATTCCTAGAGAGACATCTGTCTTCAGTCCATAGCTCTCGTAATAATTAGATGTTTCCTGTATCAACTCATCAGGTTCCCAGGATGTGGATGAAGTGGGATTGTTGTAAAGATTGCTTTGACCTTAATCCACTAGTTTGGTTTTGACTAAGTTCAGATTTAAGAACGTGTTTTCTATTTTTTGAGGGTGACAGTGTGTACTAGAGATTTCAGTGTTTTTAAGGCAAGTAGGGGATACTGGATTGTCCAGGACTGGTGTATAGCATAGACTATATCCATGGCATTCACACATTTTAGACTGGGTGCTATTTTAGTAAGATTTATTGCAGCTAAAGCATACTTTGTACTTTTTTGTAAGTTTTCTTATTTTAAGGCCGGCTTGTAACAGCTGAAAGTTGTACAAATTATTTTCGGTCAGCTCATCTTTCTGAACAAGACCATCTCATACTTGATCTTTTCCATTTTGATCAGCATCAACACACCAGCTTTGATCTGCTTCTCCCACGCTCGCTGGCGAGGTGCAGCACAAGGCACTGGATGCGGTATCCATGGAATTTCCTTGCTGCTGTTTTCAAAATCAATCTGCCTGATTTGTATGAGATTAACTGTTTGGAAAATGTGGGTGAGTGCATTATTGAGAGGCTCTGCTAATCTTGCCTGCATGAGGTGCTGAAATAGCAGCGTGGCACCTCCTCAGGATCCTGCTTGTTCTCCTTTGTCTGTCTGACATTAATGGGGAGTGCGTAATTTCCTTGTATTTAAACTTTGCCAGCCTGTAAATTATTCAGCAGATAAAATGCCAGTTTTACATGAATCTCCCTAAAGGTAATTATACCATCACAAAACGAGAGAAGAGTGGGAAAGTTCATTAAAGCACAAATCACCCAAATGCTGGAACAAATTGAGTTCCCTTTTGTGTAGGAGTGAACTTGGTTACACCTGTGGGTTTTCTTTCACTGTTGTCCTATTTTGTGAACTTTTAAGGAAAAAAATCCAACAAATCACTCTGTAACTTGTGTAATTAAAAGCATGCAGATGATTTTGTAGACTCAACTCCTGTGGATGGATATTCAGTCCTCCTTTGACACAATTCTGTAGATAGGAACTACCTAATATAGAGGGAAGCAGTGTTTTCCAGAGTTTGAGTTTTGGACTCCTGTGAAAACTCATTGTAGTAAAAATCTGTAATACAGGTTGTAAGATTGGTGTGAGTAAAATATGAAGAGGAAGAAGAGGCTATGGAAGCACCAGAAAGAAAACGTGGTAAATGAGGCAAGGCTAAATGGCACACAGAGCAGCAAGATCCCAGCACAGAGACATAAAGGCTTTTTAAGACACTTAGATGGGGAAACAAAGGACAGAGCAAAATAATGAACAGATAGAAACTGTTAGGAGTTGATGAAGAAAAGATAAAGAACATGTCTGCAACCCCGAGACATCCAAATAAAGGGGCAGACAACAGTAAATATATGAAAATGTGCAACAACAGCCTCTCCTTTGTAAGGACAGCCCTGGAGACAGGAAACACCGAGAGCTGGTGTCTCCTCTGCTCCATGACAGGATAGGTATTAACTATAGAGCAGACCACTTCAGTGCAGGTGTTTCTGTGCTTGCAAATGTGTGGCTGTGAAAAAATAACTCCAAATTATTTTATTAATGTAATTTATTATTGAGTGTTGTGTTTTTCCTCTCTTAGAGAGGCTTTTCTCCATTCATCTTTGTTGTCAGAATATGGCTATGATATTCCAAGCAAATATTGCTATAGCCTCAACAGTTGGCCTGATGGATCTATAAATAATAAAAAATTCCCCTTTACTGCTGAGGAGTCAGTGCAGTTCAGGCAACAGAATGCATATGGGTTTAAGAATGATGGCTCTGTAATGCATTTATGTAGTTATATCACAATTACAGTTAAAAGGTGTGGAAATGTCAAAAGCTTGATATTTCTCTGAAGACCAGCAAAACAATTTCTTTCCTTTCTGTTTTTGTTCAGCTGTGTTTTGTTGAGCATCTCTAATTACGATGACTTTTAAAAGTGCACTTGCACAGCTAATCTTCTTGTAGCTTTTTCTCCCAGTTCTATGAGTAACCACAGAGCTCTTCCTGTGAAATATATCAAATGTGGAATTGGGCTTTGCTCCTTGATTATAGTTCTCCAGTTACATGATAATTACAGGTTATGATTACAAGTATCAAAATTAATTACAACATTTCAGCTGCACTGTTTTATACAACGATGCTGCTATTTACCTGACATTGTACAAATGCTTGGAAATAGATTGACAGAAAATAAAGAAAATTTTGCTTCTCCTGGATCTTTGCTTGGGATTCAGCCAGCATTTGAAGGGTGAAGGATGATTAAGGAAACAAGAATAATAGCGTGGAGCACCAAATATGATTCAGTGCAGCTCCTGACCAGAGCAGTGACATACTGGGTGTTGCTATATGTACAGAGCAGTGGTTTTGACAATGGCTTTGCTAAATGAAGAATTGGGAAAGGTGAAAAAACGTTATTTCAGATTAATTTTAGAGAGAGCTGGTTGAGCAAAAGTGGCAGAGAGGCGGGGCTGGCTTCGTTTACCTGAACATTTGTCACTTTGCCTTCCTCAGCAGCTCTTTTGCTGGGACTGCAAAGATATTCTGTAAATACAACAGATGTGTAACATGCACATTGTTTCTTTGCTGACTATGTTTATTCACTATCAGTCTTTAATATTTAAGTGTGGTGAATACTCCCAACCCTGGGAGGCCAGGGCTTGGATCAACCTGGCCTAGCGGGTGGTGTCCCTGCCCATGGAGCAAGAAAGTTTTAAGGTCTCTTCCAACCCAAATAATTTTGTGCCTCTAAGACCATATAATCCCTATATTTAGCATTTTATTTATGTTTTGTGATTTGATTGACTTTTTTCCTTTATGTAATATTGTCTTATTTGCATGTGGTTTTTTTATGTCAACTCTCATTAAAATAAATGAGGGTACTTTTGCTCATTTGAATGGCAGTTAGTGTCAAAACAAAATTTGTTAGAATCTATTCTGCCTTGTAATGAAACTTGCAATGCTATATTAGCTGCATAACCAAGAACATTATGAAAATTAACTACTGCACCTGCTCAATACTTAATATTCATTCTTGCAGAAAAATACCTGGATGATTTCAAATATTTTCCCCACAATACCCAAAGACCTATTCAGAGGATGCTTGGTAGAATAAAATCTAGTCATTTTAATTTAATGTCTCTCTTTACTTTTAGGGAGCAGACACAACCTCAAATTAGGCTACAGTCATATTTTGTGAGGTTCCAGTATGCAAAGCTATTTAATGAAATTCAGTGTTTTTCTGATACCTGGAGGTACTAAATTTTGGGCTGCTGAGATCTGAATCCATTCAGCCAGTGACTCTGAAAATCTGTTTATAAAGCAAGCACCAGCTCAGCCTTGCATATCATACTGCTGCTATGAAAAAAAAGTAGCATTTTGAGGTTAATGGATCTTTTATTTAAATGAGATGCCACTAAGCAGAAATTAAGTATGTCAGAGTCTTGGCAAGTTTTTATGTAATTTAATCCCAAGCCATGGTTACTTGTAGAACATTGAAGATTACATAATATTTTTAAATACACCTAATCCCCAGAGTCACTGAAGCTCATGACACATTATCAGCAATCTTATTAAATCTGCAGAACTTCTGTCTGAATTTACTTTGGCACACTGTGCAAGCAGGTAACAGCCTAGAAGGGCAGTGACATGTATGTAACAGAGTCCATAAAGAATAACGGAGAAATGAAGGAAAATGTGATGAAACAGAGATGTTTTTGAACTGTAGCTGCCTGTTGTCCTGAGGTCACATTGTGCACACATGTATGAGTAGTATAAAAAGTATAAAAAGCCCTGGATTGTGTCACTGCAGCTGGCTGGTGTGTTTGAGATGAACAGTGGCACGGGTCTGCAGCCCAGCAGCCTCCAGCGCAGTTTGGGGACAGACCAAGATGAGCAGTGTCACAAACCCATTCAGGTGCCAGGCACAGGGTCTTGTCTCGTGATAGAGCACATCTCCTCAGGAAGATTTCTACATAGATTCTGGAGCAAACAGTTTTCTTTTAAATTATGCCCATGGATCATGAAGCTCCATGTGCACTGGCTTTGGGTTTACCATGCAGTTTCCCCTTGACTGCATTTTTTTGTAATGACAACATTACTATTTTATTGTGAGATACAATCCTTGTCTGGCATTGCTGCTACTCTTTTGTCATGGATTTGTGAATGCTGTGCCATCAGAATGGTTTCTTTTTGTTCTCCCACATGAGAAACAGTTGTTTAACTACCTGTTACCCTTAAGAATGCTACTTCCCCGCCTCATTTTTCAAAGCATTATTCAGTTTCTTCTGGCTGGTGGGTTTTTTTTTGTAAACTCTGTAGAAGCATCTTCCATCTCTGCTACCTCCCCTGCAGTCTGGCCAGTGATCAGTCCTCCTTTCTGCTGTCACTTGGGACAGTTTCTCTTTACAATTTTGATCAATGGGCATGTGCACTTCCTGCTGCAGCTTTCAGCTTACAGTCAGCTTGTGCAGCCAGTCCAGTCTGCCTTGCCCCAAGGTTTGGGTACGTGGCTCTGCAGCAGCTTTGGACTCTCTCTGTTGGCCAGGCAGCTCTTTGGGTCCATGAATGTTAACTCATGTGTCACTACAGTTGAAGCTTGTAGCAGTAGTAGTAGCAGTAATTTAAACTAAAATAAAAAAATCAAAATCAGGGAACCCATCTTTTCACATCATCATCTAAATTGCACTTAAAAAATCTCCACTGATTCTGCACAGAATATACTAAGATTTCATTCATTTTGTTCTCTTCATTTAAAAGTTTAAGGGTTTTTTTCCCTAATTTCTAATATTAGACCTTAGCCAGTATTGGACTTTTTTCACAATGCCATATTATTCTTCATTTTATGTACCCTGATCACAGTTGATTATGGAACCTGCAGGGGGCTGGTCTAACACTATTCACTTCAAAAAATGAACCCCCCTGAAACAGAGCCAAAAGCACATTTCCTTCTGAACTGAGCTTGAAAATGAGGAGCCAGGCTGTGATTTGAGGGCTTGATGTGTGACAGTGCTTGAGGTATTTTTTGATACAGCTGGAGGAGACTTTTTTCATGTGTGGCAAAAGGCCCTAATTATTCTTATGAGAACATGAAAGGAATATTGGCCTCGGTTATCACCTGTAGCACATTGCATTTTAAGAAGCTGGAGAATGAATATATGCTAGAAAATGTCTCAACTTCCAGCAGTGGAATTCCCTAATTGAATAACTGGAATAAATAACTTTGGGAAAGAAAGAGGGAACCACTTTCCTGAATGTTTTCTCTGTTCTGTGGAAATGTTTGAATTAGTTTTAGGGGCTGAAAAACATGCCTTTTTCCATACCTGGAAAATATTTTCACTAAAATCAAGTTTTAAAAGATAATTATTAGTGTGGTGAGTAGAGTTTCCTTTCTTACTTTCCTGTTTTTTCACTTTTAAATATTTGTTCTTCCAGGAAACTTGTAAAGCAACTAGGACGTTAGGATGTTTTAATTTTTTTTTTTTTTTTTTTTTGCAAGGATCATCTATTTCTTAAACCTACAAAAATTTATTTTAAAATATATGTTGCTTTATGTGGACACATACACACGTGCATGCACAAGTGCTGCATAAAATGCCAGATAAAGTGTTTCATCTTACATATGTTATTTGATTCAATTACAGAGCTTTTTTTAAAAAAAGAAATCCACACAATAGCCACTGGAAAAGAAAATAGTTGAGGAGTACAGTTAAGTAATTCTCATGATAACTTTTAGATGTCATAAGGTTTTCTGTAAATTCTTCTCCATTCCAGCTCATCTGTTTATACCAAGGGAGCAGTGCTTTGGTGGTCCAAACAAAAGTTGCCCCCTTTTTTGTCAATAAAGAAAGCATGCCACAAAGCTGAGCCTGGCTTAGGACTGAACTCTGTACCATCTGCTGAGCCATAACTAGATTAGGAAAAATAGTCCTCACAACTGGAGGGTTGTTGTAAGACATGTCCTTTGCATAGAATTAGTTTTTGCCCAAATTATATTAAATTATATTATGCACATGAAGAATGATTACAGGCGAGACCCAAGACTAAAAAAGATTAATTATGGGCCTATTATTAGAAGCTTCTTTTGCATAATCCTATTAGTTTGTTCATACGTTCATTTTTCCCCATATGTGTGGGACTGTATTTACTAAGTTTATATAATGGAATACACTGCTGTTTATTTGGGCGGGGGGGTGGGTTATGCTGGTTTATTTTAGCTTTATTTGCTAACGTAATTTCAGTCGCTTCTCCCTCTCCCAAGATGGATTTACTTTAGGTATTGCACAGAGCAGTTAGTTATGAGGAGCTACACAGAGCATTAGGCCTCTTCCTCTGGTTCAGACTCTCTCTGTTGGCACATCAGGGTTGTTAAAAATCAAACAAGTGTAGAAGGCTGAGTTTGGTACTGTGAGATTTTTCACTTAGGATAAATGAACAGTTGTCACAGCGTCGTAAATGCAATGGGCTCAGAGCTCTGCCTTCAAGTGGAAAACAATTTAAGTGGCTGCCACAGTCCATTTCTTAGAAACTATGCAGAGATTTTCCCTTTAAAAAAATTAATTGCATTGAACATAGAATTTTAAGCGTTTGGCTTTCTTGAGGCAGGGCTGTGAATCTGTTGGATTTTCTCTGTTCCTGCCATGGCTGGCATCCTCTGGCTGTCAGACTGCAGGTACATTTAGTGCAGAGCTCTGCTTCAAGATGCCACAGCTCGTGGCATGTTAATGTACCAGAGACAGAGCCTTGTTTGCAAGGAATACTAATGGCAGCATTGGGGGAAAAATCAGAAACTATTTGTTTTATATATTCAGAGCAGCATATGGACATACATTTTGATCTGGACTGCTCATGAGCTTTTCAGTATGGAAGTCATCATCATAGACCCAGGGTTATGGGGGGTGTAGGGGAATAATCCAATATTCTAGCAGCTCTATTTTCTTAGCTTTTGATGGCACTTTGAACCTTTGTCTGGAAAATTGTTTTGGAAGTAAATACCAAATTATACACATTGGAAGAAAGGACATGGACTCCTGAGTGTCTGTCACAGGTAGGGAATGCTCCATGTGGCAGCTAAAGTCACTGAAAAGAAGGGGCTGTGCACGGGTTGGGCTGGGGCAGAAGTGACTGAGGAGTTGGTACCTCTTTTGTGCTTCCTATTAAACGAAAAACCATGTGTTGAGCTCCAGCTCTGAAGACATATCTGTGCAACACCTGGTCCACACTTGGTATCCTGAGCTTTCCAAAACTCAGTCTGAATGTTAATTCTTCCCACTTGAAAGTGTCATTCCTGCTTTAGGCACAAAATTCTCCCCTTGAGAATACCTGGCCTGTAGAAGAACTGTTTTGCTCTGGTGCTTTTTTTCTTTTAATAGGGATGAAGAAAAGAATATGAAGCAGAAAGTAGGAATGTGAAACACCTTCCCCCACCATCCTTATACCTTTTTTACACACACACTTGTCTTCCTTGCTTTGACTTAATAGAATGTGCCTACTCACAGAGGGAAATAGCAAAAGATAAATCAAAAGGATTAATCACCATGTAATATATCTGTGTCCAAAAGGTTGGGCACTTGTCACAGTTTTATGTCCAGCAGAATAAAGCCATAAGCATCTAGCTTTTGAAATGTCAATGTTTTTTAGGTAGAAAAGAAGTAACTGGATAGGGTTTTTTGGGGAAGTTTGCTTCGCACTTGCACTCAAGTATTAAAAAAGAACAAACATAGTCCATCTTTCTTAATATAATCTAGAAAATATTTACAGAACTTGGTTGTGCATCAAACCAAGATTTTTCTCTTCTGTTGCCAGTGAATCGAGACCATTGGTTCACATAAACAGGAGAGCAATATCTATTCCTAGTCCTCAGCATTGAAATCAAATAATTTCCAGTGTAACCTCTCTCCTGTCATCTTATCAGTCTTAGCACATCTAAACCACTGCTGAAAGGTTTCACCTCTTTCAGGCTATAATTATGGGTCTGTACTATACTGGTTAGGTATATACTGTAGTATAGGTAGATGCTGCTATATGACACTATTCTTAAGGCAGAATGTACATTTGGTAATGTGCTTATAGAAAGGAGGAGATAGACAATGAAAAGCAAAAGGAATTTTGCTTTCTTTTCCAATATTTGTATTTCTTTAGAAAGAGCTTTGGGGTTTGTGAGGGTTTTTGCTGTTGTTTTGCTGCATTTTGGTTTGTTGGTTTTGTAGCTCGGTTTGGTTTTGGGTTTTTTGTTTTTGGTTTTTTTTCATTTTTTGGTGGGGGAGGTGTTTTTCTTTTTAGAAAGTAAAATAGAGGATTATAGTAATAGATAAACTGTGCCCTGCCTGATTTTGATGATGCAACAGGAGCCAGTAAAAAAACCAGCTCTTTGGTAGATAGATGGTTTTCAAATTACTATCTAGAGGACAGATCTTATGTAAGAGGCTAAATTTCCCCAGACAGTTAGCATTTTGTCATTTTGTCATAATCTTTTGTCATTTCCATCGTGATCTTTGCTGCCTAAAGAAGGAACATTGTTTCTGGTGTGAGTGACCAACTGCAGAATGAAAGGATGCTGTGTGAAACACCATCCTAGCCTGTCAGCTTCTGTATCCTCTGTTTCTGTCTCTCTGCAGTCTTTTCATACGGTTGATTTTGGGGTTGATTCTTTATTTTTTATTTCCCCCTTTTGTCTTGGACACAAAGAACCAGCCTGGGACACATTAAGGAAGACAGAGGTGAATTGTCCCCAGAACTCCTTGTGGACAACTGGGGTAGTCCAGTTTTGGCAGTCAGGTGCAAGACGTTTTACTTGGAGTTCAAACAGAAGGTTCTGCCCATGTGCTGTTTTTCCTAATTTCTATACTCTGGTAGGGTTTTTTTTGCTTGGGATGTGGGTGCATGAAAGCTTAAACTGTTGTTTCAGGCAGTCCTTTACATTGGATTCTCACCTCAATGCATAAAAACAGCTCATGAGATTTTGATGAGTATTGAGCATATCCATAAAAGAAGAAACTGATTCCTTTCTTAATTTCCCCTTGTTTACTGTCCTGAAGGAATCCTTGCTGCTTATCCTGAAGTGTGTCTGGCTGAATCTTCTTGAATTGAGGCTTGACAAGGGTTTTTCTCCTCTCCTAGTCTTGCTATATTATTTCTTCATAGTGGATGACTTGATTACTTTCCTGTCTGCCTGGTAAAATCTTTGCATTGAGAATGATCTGTCTTCAGTTTACTATTCTTTCTCATTAAAGCAGAGAAATAGCTTTTGTCTGCTGGCTTTTAAACATATGCACACACCTGAATGTATTAACTGCTGTACCTAGAAACTTCATTTTAACTCCCTGAGCCATACCAAATTAGCATTAACATCAGGGGAGAGAAGATATGGAGCAGCAGCATAAGCTTTAGATGCCTGAAGGACACACACCATAGTTCTCCACTGTGGGAGAAGGGAATACAGGTGACCTTGCCCCTGATAATTAACAGCTGTGTTAATTACCCAATACAGCCTCACCCCTGATGAGTCACAGCTGTAGCCAATAAGGATGAGTGAGATAAAAGGGAGGGGGTGAGCTGGTGAGGGAGAGTCATGATGGAGGAGGAACCTTGAGGAAGAGGAAACCATGAAGCAGGATCCTAGGGAGGAGAATCCCTGCTGTGAGGTCAGTGTGGGTGTGCAGTCAGAGCCTGTTGTTGGAACCTGCAGTCACAGTCTAGCTGGGTAAAAGCCTGCAGTCAGAGTCTGCAAACTGATCCCTGCAGTCAGAGTTTAGCAGGAAATAAGCAGCAGTCAGGGGCTGCAAGGGAAACCTCCAGCAGGAGCTTGCTGCAGCCAGGGTGAGTGAATGGTTGGAGTCAGGATGGCTGAGCTGTAAAGAGGAATAAACCAGAGCCCTTTTCATGCTGTGATAAACAAAGAATCTGTGTCTCAGCTCATTTCTACCCTCTAACATGGCAACTGCTGCAACACTCTACCCCATCCCAGGGGGAATACCTGTGGTTTCACTGTGGCCCCAGGTAAGTGTTTTATCACAGCTGTTACCAGGTTGTCAGTCCAGAGCTTGGTGATTTTATCTATAAGTGATCTCAGTGTGGAGCTGTAAAATAAGAGAAAATCAGAGGGGAGGAAAAAGGTCAAGCCAGAACCATCAGCCACTATCCTTGTCTGACGACAGCCTTGGTGTCTGGAGGGAGATGTGTGCAGAACAGAAGTCCTGGATTCCTGCACACCTGTGCCAAATGTTCTGATAAATAAGTATGAGATTATTGAACAATACTGTTTACCTCTTTTTTTTTTTTTTTTAAATAAAAGCATGTCTGCAAAATCAATGTTTCTGTACTGTACCTTTAATAGGCAGGGTGGAACAGAGATATCTGTAAAACAGTTTTGTGCTTGCCTAATCCTGGTGGGACTGGAAAGCTCCCAGGCATAATTTAGGGATTTCTGGGAATCTGTTTTAATTTAATTTAATTTACTGTCTTGTTAACTTCTGCAGCAGGACTAGAATCCTTGCAGTATTGCATGGTGCATTTGCCCAAGTTTAATGTACCCTTGAAGCTTGGGATTCTGCTTGGAACTTATTTTTTTTTACTTTCATAAAAACTCCTAACAATATAAATAATCACCACTTACCAAATTTCACATTTTAAATTTGGTGAGTTGTACTCTACCTTTCCATCCTCATCTATGACTACAGAACTCAAGTTGAAATGAAAGGGTTGTTTTTTTTTAATGAGTTGCTTGTATTTATTCAATAACAAAAGTGAAGATAAGATGTGTTTAGTAATAATAATTTAGATTCCCCAAGAGGAGAATTTATTCTGGCAGTCTGATGGCAAAGCTTCTCACCAAAGAGGAGCCGAATCTTCAAACTGAGGGTGTTAGGAAGCAATCTGTGAGCATGTGGAGCATTTACCCTGTAGAAGGCCCACCACAGCTGTAAATACAAGTTTTGGGACAGTTTTACACAGCTATGGTAAAGATGCACTTCACAGTGACATCTGCATGGCATAAAATAATGGGATAAAAGGAGAGGTGCTTGGTTTTTAGCAACTGCCATCACTACAAAATTCCTGGCATCCACAGGGATCTGGTGGAGCTGTTTGTTTGTTCTGTTCTTCAAAGTAAGAGGAGCAGTGCAAGCCTTAATTAACTGGATTACCTCATTGTTATTATTATTGTAATAATTTGAGTTAATTCTAGAGATATTAAAAAAAAAATACCAGAGCTAACTTACTTGGTACTCTATTTAGGGCCTTTATCCCTTCTTCTCTCCTTACCTCTTTCCTTCAGGGGGTGGTTGGCTTTTTTTTGTAATTTGGGCAGGAAGGTGGATGCTGGTGCTTGCTGTGTCCTTTGGGATTTTTATGGGTGCTCAACACCATGGGAACATGTTTCAGCACGAGTAGGAATAGGTTGTTAATAGATCTTCTAAAAATCTCATTTTCTGTTTACCATCAAGTTTCCTGGGTCCTGTGCTGCAATCAGTGCTATAATAAGGGACTCTTTGTCATATCCATGCCACAGAGTTTCCCTTATTTACTGCCTTGTTCACTTAGCTCTGATCTTATGGGTCTCTTCCACAGCCCAGGGAAAGCAAATGAGAAGTAGGAGGACTTTATTTTGGTGAAAATCACTTAATACAGAAGTAGAATTGAGTGACCTCACAATTTAGCAGCATAATTTGTAGATAGTGAAATATTGCTTCTGATGTATGGAATTAGATTTGAAGCCGATAATATCTAAAGGAAGTAATTTTTTCTTTCTTACTAATGACACGACTGACGTTATGGTGAAGGATAAGTGAGTAGATTCTTGCATTAGAGGTACCAAAATTATCTTGACTTTTTTTTTAATAGGAAGCTTCATGCCCAAAAAAAATTGGCTTGACAGTATTTGTGAAGACTCAGCTTACTTTGAAAGTCCAGCTGTAGAAATGTATCAGCTTATAGGGCCTTTGGAGATCTTCCAACTTACTCATCAAATAAACCTTTTATTCCTCTTAAACCAGCTGTTAGGAAGTAGAGAGAAACACCATGTTTTATGATGCTGATTAAAGCAGTAATCTGGTGACTGCTTTATTCAATATAAAGATGTGCTGATGAAACAGTGATAAGCAGTGAAATTAATGCCTCAGGTTGACAAACCTGCAATCAGTTCTATTTTTTTCCACCCCTTTAGTGGCTGCTTGTTCTTAATCTCCTTGAACAACTGTATTTTAGTCTAACCAGATGTTTAATCATTTTCATTTAATCATTGCTAGATATTCAGTGACAAGAGATTTCAGCATTTAAAGGCCTGGCCTTGAATTCTTAAAATCACTGGTTTCGATACGAAGTTGGTGTGCAAGGCATGGCAACTCAGATGTTAATTATGATTGCTTTAGCATCTGCAAACCACTGTGAAGTCTTTAAAAGTAAGTTGATTGCATTTCAAACAAGTACAGTAATCTGTCCAAGTGCATGAAATTGCAGGCTTATGGCCACAGATGTTTCAATTTAGTACAGTATGGCAGAACAGTTTGGAGGTCCTCCTTTATGTAGATTTCACAGTAGCTTTGGTTTTTGTAAGAACTTACCCATAAAACCTGTCCATTAATTGGTTTTCTGTAACAATATTTGTGCTTTGATGTAGCTACTATTTTTAATCTACATCAATATAACACAATCTTCTGTTGTATTTTCTTTTAACAAGTCACATAGAAAGAAAGCTAATCTCTCTCTTCAGTCTAATTAATTTTCATGTGGTTGCTGTTTTGCTTATATACGTAGTTTACATATAAATAGTAGTTTGGAGAATTCTGTGTATTCAGATGAGGAGAGGTACTTCTTGACACTTTTCAGCTTGCCTTTTGAAAAAGCTGGCATGAGCCAATGGCAGGGCATTGCCAAGAAGTACAGCTGAACTGCATTTTTATTTCCAGCCAGGGGAAGCTTTTTAAGTGGCCTAGCTGGATCAACCAAAGAAGTTTCTCCCAAACCCAAGAAAGAGCATTCCACAAGTTTCCAGATTTTCCAGTTCCTTTCCAGAAATGCCATCAATCCAGATGCATAAAAACTGGTTTTTCAAAAGAAAAATAGCTACATCAGCTGCAAACATTCTAAGTAAAGCCTATTTGTAGATCTCTTTTAATGAAATGTAAAGAAGATCATGTACATCAGCTGCAAACATTCTGACTAAAGCCTGTTTAAAGATCCCTTTTAATGAAAAGTAAAGATCATGATCCCAGGCATCTGGACAGCAGACCACATGCCAGCTGTTGTGTCAGGCAGACTTCCATCAGTGGAGTTGTCTCAGAGATGGGAGCTTGTCTGAGACTGTGAATTAATCACTTGTAGTTTACCAGATAATCAGTAATTCTGCTAACCCTGAAGTGGCTGGACATGTGGAAGGTACTTTGAGTCATTGGTAAAGCCTTTCATTGTGGGTGACGGATTATCGCACTCTTCTGTGCACCAGCAGCACAAGAGATCTGGTTTAAAGCAGGAACCAGGTTGTCAGCATTCAGACATGGAGGCAACTTCCTGCATTGCTTCCTGTCCTGGGAATCTTCTCTGTGATGCTGTGCAATGCACAATCACTGCAGTCCAGGGATGGATGTGAATCCAGGCAGCTCTGGGGGACAGGTGCTGCTCCTGTCAGTGGTCACTGAAGGTCTTGTTATCTACACAGATTTAAAGAGGACACTTGGGAGGGTAATTGATTTTCAAGAGATAAGATCAATAGAGCTATGCCAGTTCTTTAATAACATCCTGTTGGTGCCTTACAGAATGATTTATTTTTTTAAGCAGAAACAAAAGGATACCTACGGGTTTGGCCCTGAAATGGTTTTAGTACAGACAAACGCCTCTGGTGTTTGGTTCCATTTTTCTTGGAGGTCAAGAGCTTTGAAAGATAATAATAGGTTGTGTAATGTAATAGAATCTAATTTCCAGCTTTCCTAAGCCTTGAAGAATCGCTTGCAGCAGAGCAAGCAACGCAACTCTGGTTTTCAAGGATGCTGGCAGCAAATGCAGGCCAGCGTGAGAAGTCAGGCAAGCACTTCATTATCACACATTCCAGGCTGTGCTGGATCTTCATATAGAGATGGCACATATTTTCCCTGCAGGGGTGTATTTTCATATGAAATGTTTTCATATTTCTGGCAAACCATTTAAATTGAAGTCCTTTTTGATGTGGATTATCTGGAAAGTTTTAAAAGGAGAGAAAGTTGACTGAGGGTGGCAGACACTGTTTTAGTCTATGTATTTGGAAGATTAATTTGCCTAATTACTTTTAGAAATATGACCAATTAATCAAGTTTCTGTTGATATTCAGATCATAAAATCTTGGTAAATAATTTTAGTCTGAAAAGATAACTGCATGTTGCCATTGCAAATGAAATAAATGGACAGTAAGGGTTAAAAGAATGTCAGTTCTTATTTACTGTTCCGTTTTCATAAAAGGATGAAACTTTTTCATTAAGATTGGTTAATGTGTATGTAATGTTTCTGGTTTTAAAAAAGGGAAAAAACTACTTAACACAAATGTTTTTACTTGAGCTTTTATATCTTGGCAATCAGTTTGAAAAGAAACCAGCAAGTTGCAAGTGTTACCTCCTTTAATGCTGCATCCTGTAAGCTTCAGGAGTCCAAGGACAGTTGGGCTTTTCACATATGGTACCCTGTATGACTAAGGAAAAAAAGGAAAAGTCAGTGACTTGAACAGACCATTCAATATGGTCATTTGTCCAGAGGGCTCCCAGAGCCTGTTGCTTCAGCTATATTAAAGTGTGCAGTGTGTGGTAAATTGCTGTGAGCAGTGATGGTTACACTGGAATTAATGGTAACAAATAAATAAATAAATTTAAATTCCAAATTTTATGGGTCACTAAAATTTTCCTTCATATCAGGGAAAAGTTACCTAGCAGTCATAAATTTTAGACATTTTAAAAAGAGGTGAGAATAAGCATACAACAAAATACACATACAAAAAACCCAGTTGCTTTCTTTTTCTTGCACTTCTATTATAGGTGAAAGAATAAAATCCTAAAAGAACTTGCAGAAAACTAAGATGAAGAACTCAATAAGCAAAATGTTGGGGGGGACGGGGGTGGGGAAGCATAAAACATACATTAGGTGTAGGAGAAATCAGTTCTGGTCTTGTTAATCTGTGGGCAATGAAGATGGCCAGAAGTATCCACTCATCTGTGCTACACCTCCCCTTAAGAGAACATTCTACAGCCTCCTGAAAAAACTTGAATTCCTGTGGAAAGGCAGTGATCAAAGCAGGTTTTTGTCAAGGATGAAAAATCCCAGATCAAATGGTCTGTCATGGATATTGGTGGCTCTGGGTGGTGAAGGTCTAATCCTGCCTGGATCCTGCACGCATCCCTTGTGATTTGAATTAAACTAATGTACATATAGTGCAAATTTGAAGCAAAGCATTTTCTTCTCAAAAGGCTTTGAAGGACCACAGGCCACTGGAAAATTGATGATTGCACTGTTGATTTTTCTTTGTGGGAATTCAGATACACAGTCAGAGTACTTTTTGTAATGTTAAGTTTAGCTTGAAAAGCTGTTTCAGTAATTCCCTTCTCAGATGCCTACAGACTTAATTATTACTGAGCAGTTGGTATTGATGTGGCCTTGTGCCAGTATTTCTTCAAATTCTGATGGTTATTGTGGTATTTAATATATACCTTTTCACAGATGCAATCTGAAGTGTTCATACAAGCTTAGGAATAATCATCACAAACCATTCTGGTGCCAATACTTGCTCTGAGAAGATTTCTGCCACAGCAGAACTACATTTAATTTGGTTTAGAATAAGAATTAAAGATGCATGAATTTTTTTTTGGGGGGGAAAGGATACTTTTTTTCATTAATGTAATATGTTCTTTTGCCTATATCTCAAAAATCAGCAGCTGTGTTATCAGTGGCCAGGCCCGGAGCCCCAAGGCTGCTCCAGTCTAGAGGTGTCCATTGTGCACAATTCCTGCCTGCTCCCACTCAACCCCTTCTAACTTTAAAGACACAAAAAAAAATAAAAATAGATAAGGTAAGAGAGGAATCCATTATAAGTGAATTGATGAATATTTAGCAAGTCATATTTACATGTGATACTTAGAGTGGATTTATTCTTTTGAAAAGTTGTTAATGGATTTTCTCCAGTGGCTGTCTGCTTAGCATTTCTTAAAGAATACTTCCTTAATCTCATCTCATGAAATAGTTTGCTTGTTGGTTCCTAAAGCTGACATTTTGGCTTATACTTCAAATGTCATTAAGTGTGAGGGTATCTGAGTATGGAAAACAGAATTCAAGCACAGGCAATTTTAATTATCTTTAATCTTTACCATCAGAATCTTACAAATCAATGAGTAAGCACTGTATTCAGCAGCATATACTGGGATCATCTTTTCTAAGGCAGAAATGTTATCTTCCATTTGAAACAACAAAACCAAGTAAACTTTATTGTATTTTTCACTTAATCTCTGAAAAAAATCAGATGGGTCTAGAATCCCTTCGGTTTTTATGAATTACTGCATATTACCAATGTTCATATGTATAAAATCCTTTCAGAATCTTTAAATTAAATTTTCTTTAGATTTTGTTGGCTTTACTGTTGCAGTACTTGAAAAAAAATAAATCTGTCTCTCTAAATGAATTTACTTTTTCTGATAATCCAGTTGATGAGGCAAATGTATAAAAAATCCCACTAATGTAGGCTGAGACATGTCCCAAAGTAGCTTTCTTTTCTAGTCAGAAAATTATAGAGCACTTAATAATCCTTCAGCCTTCTTGAGAAATGTATAATGATATTATGTGTGGTCAGATAGATTTTTATTTAATCCTTTCAGAATATTGCATTAGGCTGGGAGGCTGTATTTACTCTTGTGTGTTTCCAGTTAGCAAAGGATAAAGTTGGAAAGAGAAATTTAGGTTAAATTGACTACTAATAGGAAATGGCCCTGCTTAAACTCAGAAGCAGATCTAGGTGTGATAAAGGACTTCTTGCTTTGACTTCCAGCAACTGAATTCTTCCTAAAGATGTAATTTTGAATGTGTTACCTTTATATTCACTTTGTTTCCTCTCCTCCCTCGTTCAGTGCCCCCTCAGCAGCATTAGTTCCTCACACTGTGAGTGTGCCTTCAGTATCTGCCTCTGCAATGCTAAAGGGGCCAGATTTGGAATTTAAAATTTTCCAGCCAGAGTTGGAAAACCCCCACGAGGAGCAGAAGAACACAGAGCACTCCAGACCAACCTCCTTGTTCAGTAGCTCCTCAAGGTGCTTACCAAAACTGAAATGAAACCTCTGAAACCTTTTGATGCTGCAAAATTGAGCTACATATCCCCAAAAAATATGGAGGAGCCTCAGAATGAATTACCATTTTTGGGGTGACCTTAACACCATCTATAATTGGTGTTTTCTCAAGGTCAGGTGGATTCTCTGCTACTCTCACACAGGTAGAAAGCAACCCTGAACAGGCAGTGGGAGACTGTGCATATTTAGGCTTTATTCTAATATACATCAAAAGCCAGTAGTGTGAGGTTGATTCCAATCTGTTGAGCTGTGGAAATCTGAGAACAGTTAGATCCCAAAGACCTGCAGTTCTTGGGGACCTCAAACTGGCCTCCCTCTGCCCCAAAGAACTAAAGTTGGTATTTTTAAAGTGTTTCTAGGAGAAACTAAGAATTTATTCCAATTTTTCACTCATACACATGGTGTGTTTTCAGTTGTAATGATTTTTTTTTATTTTCCTTTTGATGTGTGGGGTTCTGGTTCAGATTTTTTGTTCCCCTCGTTGCTGAGTGAATGATAGGTTTATACAGTTACTTAGATGAAAATCACTGGTATTTGGTACTGGATTTGGGGAGGTATCACAAGTACTTGCCATGCATTTATCACTTTTCTAGGCATCATCTTCCTGCTGGCAATAGGATCAGGGCACAGAATTAGATGGTCCCTTGTTCTGGTCCAGAAATAGTGGTTTTTTTCTGATTTGGTTAGAAATAAGACTGTAAACGTGGCCCAGGGACAGATTAATCCCATTTAACAGCATTTCTAACAACCATTTTTTGGAGATGGTTTCTTTTCTTATAACTTTGATGATGAACTTTGCCGGGATATGGTTGGGGAGAGCAGCTGTGTTGTGTTCTTGACTTTATACTGTTCCTCAAGCAGTGAATCATAGGCAGTGATATGCCAACAACACACGTTTTGCTTGTCTATGTAATAAGGCATTCTAAAAATCTTTAACTTGCTTATTCTTTCCAACTTTTTGTGCTGAGTAAATAGAGAAATAAATTAATTATGGACAGAATAAACCTGAAGAAAAATCTGCTAGGTGAAGTTCAGCACCAGAAGGAGACTGGAAAAATAATAAACATATCTTTTTCACATATTGTTAAGATGAAATCTTGTCTTGAATAGTAATTATGGAGAGGGAAAAGAGAAAAAATGAAGAGCTCTTTCTGAATGGACATTTTAAAGCAGCAAATAGTCTGTTAACCTTTTGGGGTTAAATATCTATTGGAGGTGCTGGCAGGAAAATGATTGCTTTGCAGAGAGCCCTCAGTTTATGCGGCTCATTGACTGCACTTAGATCAGGGCACTGCTTGGAGGATTCATTTTCTTTCTGGAGTTTCTGCTCCTGATGCCTCATCCCACCAGCTTTTACATGAACAGAGAGTAATATACATAGGGATAGTCACTTTGAGGTTCTTCCATGGGTTTCTTTGAAAAATGTCCTGTCCATTAATTAGCGATGGCTCTTATTAGTATGTTTTTCCAGTACTGCACTTCCTTTTTTATGACAGAACACTGAATATAGATGAAAGCCAAGCAAACATTCTTTCCTATGGATGTTGGTAAATGAGCAGTGGCAAGGAAAGACCAGATGAGATTGGATACATCCTCCTGGTTTTAGATTTCCTTATATAAAGTTAAGTTCTTGAGAAAATTTAATTTATTGTCAAGATCTGAGAAGCCTTTACCCATAGTAATATTGTGTTTGCGTTCTTTAAGGAAAGAATATGTATTGTAATGAAAACGTGAAAAAAAGATCATTGAATGCAATACTTACTACTTATTATTCATGTTAAGTGTCTTTCAGAATGCATTGAACCAGTAGGTTTTGTTTGCTTTTCTTTTGTAATCAGAGCACTATATCCACTTGAAATCTGCCTGGGAAACCTCCTGGGACAGGATTTCTCCGAACCAAACTGATAATGGAAATTGATGAAGGAAGAACAGTACAGTGCTGATCTGAGCCTATAGCCTTTAAAACAATCAAAGGAAATTTCAAGCACAAATGGGTTTTCTAATCATGTTTTCTTTAAGATTGCATCATATACAGAGGGAAATAGCACATTATGGAAGTGTATTGCATGTCTAAGTCAAACCAACAGCACCATTTACCTTGTGTCATTGAGTCTTACACAAATAGACAGAAGTCTCCCACAAGGGGAATATTTACTTCTGCTTGAAATATGAAGTAATAAGTCTAATAGAAGTAGGAAGGTGGCAATGTATTATAAAGCTATTTTGTGTACCAACAGAATTTCCAATAAGCCCAGTTTTTGCTCAGCAGCTCTGCAGTAAATAATTTACAATGATAATGGATATTGCAAAGTTTATGTTGGACAGAGGGGAAAAATGTTATGCTATGGGCCATAATTAACAGTAGACTTGATTCATGATAGTTTTTTCTTTAAGGTATGTGAATCTGAAATAGATGTAGGAACTCTTAAAGATTAATTGGAGTCTTAGCAACATACATGCTTTTGATGTAGGAATGAGGAGTAAAGGAGAGTTGGGGAGAATTTGCCCCTTGGAGACTAAAGGGCAGGGGGTTGTTTACATTTTTTAACAGAAGGTCTGGCTTTGAAATTAGGAAAACAGCTGTAGCAGATTTTCTGCAGTGAGCAATGTGAGTTGGTGGTGTGTGGAGCCTAATTGGAAGAAATCAAGTTTGAGATGAGTATTTTGTACCCTAAAAACAAATATATGGTTTTTACTGTTTAATGGCTGATTTAATATTATATCCATTAAAACATTTTTAAGAATGGACAAATTGGGGGTTAGGTTAATCACAAATTATTTGATTGATCCATAATCAAAATGTTTATTCTTGTAGTGAACCTCCCTGGAACAAAGTTTTATTTCTTTCAAATTCCTTTTTTTTCCTTGAAGGTAAATGTTGAGAATTGCATAGAGAATTAAGTTAAGGTTTTAACAATAAATGAAAATAATAAAATAGCTGAAAATATCTGCTGCTCCATAGGGTTTATTGGAAATGTGTTAGTTATGGAATCCTATGGCAACGTCTATAAATATTCCAGATGACCCCTTTGAGTCATATTTTATGACACATTTGGGTCATGGTTTTCCACTGATTAATCTCCATAGGTGAGATCTTGTTCTCCTCAAGGGCACTCAGCTGACTGCCAAAAAGAGGTGGTATCAAACCACAGGTAATATCTGCCTTCTAGTCTTTAATTGGGGAAGTCATTCTACTGCTTTTTTAGTCCAAACTGGTGTATATTTCATTATCTAGAGTTACATTTAATAAAAAATTACTTTCATATCTATATCTTTTATTACTTTATAATCAAGAATTTCCATTTCCATATATTAGAGCTAAAAATTATTACTCAAACCCTTTCCAGATCTTTTAAAAGTGGTACTTAGATTTTAGGCATTTTAAAAATACTGCTTTTAAAAACATTGATTACAGTCCTTATTACTGGATGTGCAAAAGCATGTATCAGTCCCATCAGGTTCATTGACTCAGATTATTTTACCTTCAAGAGTTGTGTAACACCTCTTTGCAGAGCTTCCTTCTCTGGTCTTGAGGAGGTTTCCTCCTCTGGCTCTTGTCTGCCTTTGCGCTTGTGTTCTGTTCTATCGTTACTTTTAACGTGTGATATTTTAATTTAATTTGAGCTCTGTTTAGATTACTTTTTATTTCCATTTCTAGTTGTATATGTTTTTCTTTTACTACTTATAGCATTCAAGCCTCCTCCTATTACTATGCCTATTACTATGGCAATTATGATTTCTCTTTCCCATTGTTATGGCAGTAGTAATACATCAATCCTGGCCTGCTAATAAGAATATTAATCACATCTCTGGCTATCTCAGTTCTGGTTTTTTTCAGTGCTGTGATACCATCATCATCTTAAAATTGACTTTTAATGCAGAATGGATACTTATCTCTCCCTCTCTGTTGTCAGAACGTGCCCAAAAGCAGTTCAGATTTTTGGTAGGCAGAATGAGTACAGCACAATTTCAACTCTTCAGGTAATAACCTAAGTTTACTGATCATGGCAGTAAATAATGGTTCACCTGACTAGATGTCATGAAGGAATGGATAAAATTAGATTCAGGAATGTTCTGGCCTTATATATCTGTTATTTACATACGCAAAGTTTCTAGCAGTAAAGGGCATTTCTCCTTTACCTGGGCTCCTAAACTGTGTGCTTAATGGTGTAGAGCATTTTTGTAGGGTCTCAGTAGTTTGTGGTATTGCTGTAGTGTGGTGGTGGTTCTTTTGTGGTTTTCTTTGTTTAACAAGATTGTTTTGCTGAGTTCTAAACTCAGCAGAGACATCTTGGGGAAAATTCTGTTCTGCATGTTTGGGAAGGAGCCATCAGGGTTCCAAACTCAAAGTTAGTATACAGGTTTTTCAGCTCTTCAGAACAACCAAAACCCATGCCACATGTGAATATTCTTTCAGTCATTATTCCACTGCATAGACTGGCCGCTCCCACCTGAAAGCCATGGGAAAAGTATACATTTTATGTACATGTAAAGAATTTAAAGCCAGCTGGAGTTTATGAAACCTTAAATAGAGATGTGTACCTTCATAAGAGAGGAGGAGCTTAACTGTGAATTTATTTATAAAATGTAATTCTGTGTGTTGATTGCTGCGTAGATGCCTCTTTCTTTATGGCTGGCGTCAGCGAAAAGGTGATTTGCCGCTTCTTGTCCCTGTGGACCTCTTGTTTTCTTGAGAAGAAGCTGGGGAAGTGAAGAGTGGGAATGTTCTGGCACAGGGTGTTCTGTGTCTCCCAGTCCCTGTCCTACTGCTGCTATAGGGACCTTGGTTCTGGATATGCAAGGATCATCATGGAAACAGGCTAAAAACGGGGACTTTGTTCTTTATCATTGGTGAACCTGCCAAAATTAGAAATGGCTGTGTTGAAAGATGATGTGCATTCTTCCATGAGGAACTAACACAAAGGAAAACTGGGGGGGCTTCCAGAATAGTGCCACTTGCTGGAGTCTTTGAAGATCTCACTATGAAAGTAGCACACTTCTTTATCAAAAATGGTCTCTTTCATGGATATTTGTAGACATTTGTTTGAGGGAAAGGTTAAGGGTGAGGGTTTTAAGTGTTTTATTTCTCTAAAACTTTGGTGTCATTCATTTAAAGTGAAACCTCAAAAAGGAGATGGTGAATTCTTCAGAAACTGAGGAATAACAATGACTGAGAAGTTTCACTTTTAATTTACTCTGGCTTCACTGACAATCTCTCCTTCTTTAACCTTATTAGCTGGAAGAGAGGAAACAGCTATCCAAGAAATAGCGGAGAGGAATTGATGGCGCTTTAACTCCCCGCTAATACCTTTGTGAATGAAGAGCCCTTTTGAAGACAAACTGCAGTAATCAGATGGCAGATCCTGTGATAGTCAGGCTCTTTTAATGACTTGGATCCTCAGGGGTCATGGCTTCACAGCTGGAGAAAAAGCATAGTTTCTGGAGGGACACGAGTTCTCCTGCCTCAGAAGTCATCTTCAATTCCTGGATGACTGCTCTGTAATTGAACTATAAGAGCAGCCATGTTGGTTCAACAGAGACTTTTTATAGAGAGCAGTACCATTAATCCTTCAAATTAGAGGTACAAATATTCTGCTGACAGAGTGGTGTTACCAGTCTCTGCAGGTCAAGGGTAGGGAACCAACTACAGAAGAAAAAGAGAAGTGTAAGGAGGTGGCAAACGGCTTGGTGAGCTGCAGTCTCAGGGTAGCAGAGTTATGCAAATATTGCCCTTGCCAGGTCTGTATAAGAACAGGGGTTAACAGCCTAAGGCTCTGGCAGTGCTTTTCTCCATCTTGCAGAGGTGTTCACAATGCGCTTGTTTACAGTCAAACTTTCTATTCATCTTCAGTTGTGCTTTAGCAGACTGTTACTTCATGCCAAATGTGTCTGTGGAGGTTTGAGCTTACTCCTTTAATCCTACATTTTTTTTCTTTGCTGTTCTCTGTCTCACAAACTTTGCTAGTAACAATACTGCCAACAGTAACAGGAGAGACTTCACTGCAGGTAAGCTCACCAGAAAGTTCTCTGGATAATTGAGTAACAATTAGAGTGAGCTTTGTTCAGGCTTTCTCAGTCATAACTGAATTAAAGAAGGTACTACGAGGGACCCAAGCTGTTAAGACTAGCTGCCAGAAAGTTGCCTAAACTTGTATTTCTAATGTTCCTTCCAGTACTTCTTAATTTTTTCCCTCTTCTGGGTGTCTGTTCAGTATTTCTATACCAGACTCCTTTCCAGACAGTGGGAAAAAGTACTTTGGTCATGTTCAAACTCTGCTGACAATTTTCCCTGTATGAGAGATACTTTTACTGGGTAGCTGAAGTAATTTCCTGGTGCTTTTGTTGGTTGGTTTTTTGGTGGTGGTTTTGGTTTTTTTTTTTTGGTTTTTTGTTTTGGTTTGGTTTTTTTGGTGTTGTTGTTGGTTTTGGTTTGGGTTTTTTGTGATGCAATCCCTACTACTGTAAATGCAGATTCCTGAATCCTGGTGAGAAGATGCCTGCTGAAGGGTGCAAGTGTTGGGTGAGCATATGACTGCTCCCAGGAATCCAGCAAGGAAAGACTTTCATTGCAGTGTGTGGTCTCTGCAATCTGGTGACATTGTCCTGCTCCTTGTGAGTGTGTCTGGCTTTTGGAGAGAATTCAGTCTTTTGAATGTCTCAGCAGAATGTAAGGCACATCTGGCTACAGCTGTTCTCTGCAGCCCCTGCAAAGGAGGACTGCATAGGCCACAGGGGTACTGAGCCAACCCATTCACAGAAGATTTCTCCCTGTCTATATGACTTTAAAATAATTTTTTTTAAATAGATTGCAATCTGTTTCCTGTACCTCAGTAAAACTCTGATTCAAACCAATGAGAGGTACCACTGCAGAAATTTAAAGTAATAGTAGGAAGAACTGGTCTTAAATGATGATGAAAACACTGTGAGTGTTTTCAGAGATGGATGTAATACACTCCAGAGTGTACAGTTTCCCTTTATGAAACATGCATGACTTGTATTAGCTGCTGTTTATTGCGCCTGTGGTTAGTGCTCAAGTGGTAACTGAATAATTTAAAATTGCAGATGTGAGTCATTAACTCTCCTGTCTTCAATGGTTTTATCAGAAACTGACCTCTCCAAGTCTGTCTGCATAACAGGCAAAGCAAAGTAATAGGGAAGCTTTCACTGGTGCTTCTAGCTATTCTGTAACCAAGTTGACTTTAAAATACAACTCTTACTTCTACAACCTTTTATCAAGAGCTTAGTCACAGCACAACATGCATGAGAGTTTGGTCAGTCTTATATTATTATCAGTCTTAATGCCATCCCTGGTTTTGGAGAAGTAAGGCCTGTCTTCTCTTGCCTCTCCTGGTACCCACTGGTATTCACATAGTCACAGCACCAGAAATTTGCCACAGAATCTCTTTTCCACTCATTAAATAATTTTGGTTGCTATACTTACTGTTTTGCTGGAGGAACACACTTTAGAGGCTGGAAATAAGGTATTTGCCTGTCAGCTGCACGGTGATTGTTTGCCTTAAGGTTGCTGTGTGCTTGGTGTCCTGCTTGCCTCTCCAGACATCCAGCATTTGTCTCAGAGGGAGGCAGGAACCAGGGAAAGTCCTGGGACACGCAGCATACCTCAAATTTTTAGGAGTGCTCACCTGTTATGAGCTACCAAGTGATGACACACTGAGGGTGATGATAGCGCTGAAGACCACTCTGGATTTCGTGCCAATTCATGGTCACATGGCTACCTTCCTGTAAAAGTCTGTCAGGATGGATGTGAAAGTTAAATGCAACCATAACATTCAAATTTCCTAAGATCATTATTCCATGATCTTATGGGGAGTACTTAACTCTGCTTCGTTCAGTGTAATGACAGGGATTTTACAAAACCAGGAGGCAAAGGACAGATTACATTTTTCTGTATGACTCCTTAAAAATAGGATTTCTGAGTAGGTTTAAGTTCAACAGCTCAGTGCTTTATTCCTGCCCACAATTAGAGCAGTGACTGGGTGTGAAATAACAGAACAGGCTGTTAAAAATATTGATTGGTGGTTTATCTTCCAAGGAGGGATTAATGGGCAAAAAGATTTGCCATCCTCTTGGTTTTTTTTCAAAACTGGGTCTAAAGTGGGAAATTGTTTTAAGATTATGTGGACCGTAAAATCATGGCTTTGATAATTTGTTCCTGTAGCTGGTTTACTTTACTAATATGTACACATGAAATCCAATATAAACACAGTGCAATGTGTGTATAACGTACATGCCTATCTATAAATAATCTGCATTTAACCAGCAGATTTATTTGGATGTTGTTTTATGATTCTTTTAAAAGGTTGTGATCTATTAACCTTTACAGGATTTGTTCATAAAGCTGTTTAGTTGCAGAACAGAAATAAGATTTTATCAGCACTTGTGGCTTGTTTTCTTGATGTTTCAACTCATCGCCCTGGTTGTCAGTATTTCCTGACCAGGCCACAGAGCCCAGCCTCATCAGCAGGACACTCAGAATGTGAGACTAACCTTGGAAAGTGACTTTCTGTATCGTGTTCTTAGTTATTAAATTGTGAAGAACCTGTGTGAGTGTCAGAGGACAAGTCTACTTTGCTGGCTATGTATTCATGAATCTTGGAATGTGAGTTACTACGTAGTGAACCCTGCACCGAGGAGAAGTGAGCGTGCTATTTCCAGAGCCAAAGCTCCTGTGGGATGTGCAAAGCCATCCTGATGTGCATGGCCCAGACATTCAGGGAGGTCTGAAAACCCTGAGGCAAGAGCAGCTGTAGGGGTACCACAACATCTCCAGCTTTTAGTAGCTGCACTTCCAGACTGAAATTGATTTCTTTTCTTATTTTCAGTTCATACCTTCCCTTCCTGGAAAGTAAATACTTGACTAACTCGCTGTGTGTGCAGCTCCCCTCCTGAAACCCTCAGGCAGTGGTTTTATGCCATGCTTTATAGCTTTGGAAAACAGGGAAGTGGAACATTACAGCAAATTTGTTCAGATTCCCACAAGTAATTAGAGAGTACTTGAATTACTGCCTGCTTGTTTGGATAGATATTTAGATGGGTATGAGCTCCATAAGAACCCAAAACTAGGAAGCAGAAAAATAGTAAATAGGCTTGCATGTTACCCCTTTTTGCACCCAGTTTGCAGAAATACAAATCTGCATTTTGAAGTCAAGTCCCAAGAATTTTGGCCATGTTATCAAGTGCAGTATAGCCCCTAAAGTTTGACAACTCACACCATTTTTTGTTAAGACTATAAAATATTTTATTAGAGAATCATTTTTATCTGCCTCTATTTCCTTTGCTTTGGGAATATTAGAGGATCTTGTGATGGGGTAAGAGGAATTTAATCAATTAGCATCCAAACAATTCAGGGAGCAATGAAACCTGAAAGAACTGTAGAAGCTGAGAAATTGCATGGGCTCAGAGGTGTTACAGCTCCTTCCCATACAGGAATGCTGAAAAAATAGGAGGATTTTGGTGTGGGGAGGGCATAAGAAAACTGAACTGAGAGATGCAAAAGTAAAAATAGATATTGATGAGCAAGGTAGGAAAATAGAGCAGCAAATGGTCACAGACAGGAAGGCTTTTGGAGCCTTCTGCTAGTTGTGACCTTCCCCATACTTTTATTGGGTAGCTGAGGTGATTTCCTGGTGCTTTTGAATTGCCAAATGTACCACTAATGGAAGACTGTTTCATGGTGGTTTTGCTGGGGTTTTTTTGTTGATTGGGGTTTTTTTTTTGGTGTTGTTGCTGGTTTTGGTTTGGGTTTTTTGTGATGAAATCCCTACTACTGTAAATGCAGATCCTGCAGAATTTATTTGTACAAGCAGATATCCCCCCCCTCACAAAACCAAACCCTAAGTGTTTTATCCCCTGCCTCTAAGCAGTCTAAACGACCCAAAGACAGCAAGTGGTACTTACTTATACACAGCAAGTGATGCTTTTTCAGCTGGAACCCATGAAATGAGGAAGAAAATCACTCCAGTAATCAATATAAAATTAATGTGCTCTTGCTATGATGAGCGAGAGATGCTTGGAGAAACAGTGCTTGGAGAAAAGATAGCTGTACATTCCCAGAACTGGAAAACATTCAAATTAGGTGAAAAATTCATAGCATTTTCTAGGGGAATTTTTATTTTTACGTACTAGGTGAAGAGCTTAACTCAAAGTGGAATTTTGTACATGAGTGGACAGAAAATACCTCTAAATATTTAGAAGAAAAGGCAATCTCCACAATCAGGGATTTCATAGAGAGTGAGTGTAATGTTACCTTAATGGTGATGAAACTTGGTATATTGCAGTGTTCCATTTTATTTCCTCTCCGTTGCTTTTCAATGGATCAGAATGCTTTTATCATCATCTTCATTGCACTTTGCTGCAGTTGCCAACAGTTTGCTATTAGTTGCAACAGTTTCTTTTAAGCATCCATTGATAAACATCGAGGTAAAAATAACTTCTAAGAGGAGGTTTTTCAAGAGAGCAGTCTACTCCTTACCCTTTTAATACATGAAAATAGGAGTAGGAAAACAGAATGAATGAAACAGTCAACTTAGAGAAATTAGCACTTCCCTTTGAATGCAGCTTCAGACAGCAGCATTGCGTACTTCTGTCTCTTAATTCCCTTTGCTTAAAGACCAGTTGTTTTCCTAAAAATGTCACCATAGCAATATGAAAGATGCTTCAGAAAATTCCTTCAAAGGAGCTGCACCTTTCAAACAACCTAAAAAGTGTGATTGAGAAAGCTCAATGTAACCTAAATTTCCAAACAAAATGTTGCAGAGAGGCTTGGGCAACCTTGGTTGCCTCACTGCTGCCTTCTGGGTCTAAGAAGTGCAAGCAATTTTCTAGTTAAGGAAGGGTCTGGATCACGTATCTTTGTTTCTTTGTCACAAGTACTGTAACTCGATGGAAATACTACAAATATTTAGCATTTTCCAGAGGTGAAGACCACCAATTCCGTTGGCAGGCAGTTTTACATAATGTACCATGCTGGTTTTAGAAAGTGCAAAGGATTGTTTTCCTTATTCTACGAGACATTCCAGCACAGAACACTTTACTGGGGGGTTTGTGGGTTTTGTGTTAATGGTGCAGAATGGGCAGTGAATTTACCAGAAGTGTGCAGCTGCCTCACCTTCAGAACAGCAGCAGTTTGTTCTGTGACACAGTGGATGCCAGCAAGGCCACACCACAGTTTTCCTTAAGGCTTCCAAAACCCAACCACTGGCTCTCCGCTCAGCAGAATCTGGGGAAGGGTTTTGTTTGCTCCTCTGATATTAGAAACAATACTGGCTTCCTGCACTGTGTAACACAGAATATTTTGATCCTTATTTTCAGGACAATGGAGTTTTGGGACAACATTACTCTGAGCTGCTGGACTTGACAGAAGCAGATTGCAACTCTTTAAATAGAAAGCACACACCTTACTAAAACATAAAGCATGTGTTAAATGATAACTATTATTTTCATTGTGGTTTTTCTTAGAGGTGCTTAGATGGGTGGATGTAGTTCCAGGAAGATGGGAACTGTTGATTGCCCACAAAAGGTCAAATTGATTTTATTAGTTTAAAAAAGAATTAGATGTGAATTAGCTGGTTTTCAGATTAGCTGTAGTTTTCCAAAAGAGTTAATGTTAATCCCCCAGGTACCCTGTAAGAGAGGAATGATACTATTTACTCCTAATGTGAAAGTGTCAAAGAGTGAGAATAAATATATCGGAAAAAAAATCCCTTCTATTTTGATTTTCAGCTAATATCTTTAAAGGCTTCCAGTCTGACTTGTCTGATCCATTTCATAAAGAGGTGATAAGAGATGGAGGTTTATCAGCACTTCAAGTGTCAGTAAAACTTTAAATGGATTGTTGTTGTTTTGCCTGATGGCACACAGATTAAGCACACAGGAAGTTCTTTGGGGTTTAGTGCTTTTAGGCAGACCAGGAATTGAGGAATGTGATTTCCTTGTCTGTCTCTGTCTTTTTGGGTCAATAATAATGAACTTCCTTTGAACATTGTTACATGCTTGGTAGGTTTGTCATCATCTTGAGTAGGTCCAGGATTTTTCTGTTCCAAGTGTGTGAGCTGTCTTGCCCCCTAAAGGCTGGGATATAAGCAACTTCTTTGAAACTCTTAAAAATGCAGGTTTGGAATTTCATTTATGGCTGAAATTCCATACATTGGTTTGAGTGCCATAAATAGTTACCCTTTTTATTGACTGGACTCCATATCAAATGGAAAGTGTTCTGGCACACTGTGATAGTGTTCATGAAGAGAAATGTGGCTGCTTTTTTTATGGCTTTAAAAACATACATAATATAAACCCCATAGCTTCTCACTCCATTACTCAGCTGAGAAAACCTAATGTTTTGCAGACACTGGAAATATATTAGCTCTCTTGCAGCTGTCATCATGTATACTTCTGGGCTTTGTCTTTAATCTGTTGAATAATCTGTTCTTCCTTGCAGTCTGTGGAACTGTCTTTCCCTGAAATGAGACTGAAATCTTAATGATGCTTGGTGCTAAAATTCACCTCACAGCATCAGCTCCAAAAGTTCTTTTATGCTGACTTTTGAAACTTAAAAATTAACTTCTGAGACAAGCAAGAAGTAACCAGTGCTGATAAACATACTGAAGGGGAGGGGAGAAATCAGTGAGATAAGGTAGAAAATTTAAATAATGCAGTAATTGCTCATACTTAATTTAGATTCACTAACTCTAGAAAGGTCAAATAACTATTTTAACAACTTCTGTCAGTAAATTGCTTAGAAAATTATAACCTGGGAAATTCATTGGATAAGGCTATGCCCAGAGTAGAGAGAACCATTTTACTTGAAATGTTTTCTAGTTTAGCTGTCTCCCTGTGCCAGAATTTTTGTTTCTTCTTAAAATAAAGTTAATATAGATCTTTGAAGTAGAGTTGACATGTTCCACATAAGGAGGACATGAGATGGAAATATAATGATTTTATGAGAACACTGGGATTATTTTAAATAGTTGCAAGTTTTCCAAAGTTATGCAAAACTATAAATTCTTTGACATTCTAGAACTTTTTAAAGCATACTTACACAAAACAAAGAAAACAAACCAGACTGTTGTGAGAAGGAATCTAATAACTTTTAGAAGTAACAAGGTAAGATATAAACTACATAGAACTGCAGTCTTTACTACCTAAAGAAAGAATTTCAAGATTAAAAGTAGTGACAAAGATCCTACTATCTATTTTTAAATATATGCAGGCAATAACCACTTTGTGATATCTCAGGTAAGTAATAAGAAGTCAAGCTCTCCTTAGGATTATTCAGAGCTATTAGTCTGTTCTCTAGAGATTTTAGACTATATTTTTTAAAAGGTAAACTGTACAAAGTATGCATTACTCAAATAATTAAAATAACATCTCAAACCTTATTTTTCCTCTTAATTTAATTACCTTGCCCAGACCTCCATATTTAACAGAGACAAGAACTCATGTCAGTACAATATAGATGTTCTGAAAGACTGAAGTGATGCCTCTTACTCCTAGAGCTAACTTTTAACATCTGTCTAAGAATCCCGTGAGAGGATTACTGAAGAAATAGGTATTTTTCACTTGTGCTTAATATTTTTTTTCAAATTTTTTAGCCCTTTCCTATTGTTTCAAACTTATTTTCATCCAGAAGTGGAAAACTGAGAAGTAATTAGATTTATCTTTTTATTTAGGAAAGTTTGAAAGCAATACTGGGGGAAGTACTTGGATGCTACAGAGGTTGTCCACTTGCTATGTCATGTTGCCTGGTGATCCTTTGTTCACCATTGAGGAAAGAGGGGGAAAAAACCTCACCACAAAAGCAGTGCAAAGCTTACAGGAAAGACTAGAAGAATTGTGCCTGACCAGTTTTTGTGATTGTACTGTGAGAGCAATACTTTTTCCCCCCTCCTAGATTGTTAGAATCAGGAGGCAGACAGAAATCTATGCCAATATTTTTGTTTTCTAAGGTAAGGGGTGGCTACATTACACAATCCTTTCCTGTGTGTACGTATGGATGTGTACATATAAATGGAGATGTATGTTTGTCTACAGGATGTAAAGCAGTTTGTCTACAAGAATGTAAAGCAGTTATTTTACCATGGAGAACAGAAACAATGTGTGTCCCAAGCTGCTCAGTTGAAGAGTGATATAGACCAGCTAGGGTCATTCACCTAAGCAGTATTTTATATTTTGGAGGTTATAAACTTAGATGTAGTGATGGAAGAGGTATAAATAAAAACATGCAAACTTTTTTTGCCTCATTATACTGCTATACCTTTCCTCTGTGTTCTTATGTTTTTTCTTTGCTTGTTTTTATTTATTCCTAGTTATACTTCAGTGGCCTACTAAATGTGTTCTTTTCAAGCATATTTATCTTTCCTTGCTGCTTAATTCATCTAAATATTTAGACATTGCTATACTCTCAGTCAGTAGGCACTTGGCTAATCTATACAAATTCATCTCATTTATAAATTATTCCTTCTAGCTTACTGCCAGCTCACACACAACAGAATGCAAAAGTAAATGTGCTCCAAACCTTATCAGTCAGCAAACCAAGAACAACAACTCATCTTATTAAGTGTGGCAGCTTGCACCAAAGGAATAGAAACTTTAATTTTTCATGAGGAACCCTGAGAGAATTTGGCAAAGCAAAACAAGTGACTGCTCCTACACTGATCAGCCCTTGGGAGTGCTGGAGGTCACTGCTGCTTGTTTACCACTCCTCGTTTCTGTTTGAGACCTGACCAGCAGTTTGGACACAGATGGTGGCTGCCCTGTGGTGACTGGGAAAATTTGAAGGTAGAAGATGTTCCTGTGCCAACAGAAGAGCAGATGAAGGGCCCAGACCCTTGGATATTAGCAAATAAATGCACCAAATTTTCCTTGGTTCTTTGCATCATATAAGGGAGTTGGTGGTACTTTTCTGCCTGAGGGCAACCTGGTAGCTTTCCAATTTTTGAGAGCCTTCCAATTTAAACAAAAAAAAACCCCATTGCAATATGAACACAATTACAGAATTCAAAAGCTTTTCAGCATATTTTATTTTCACGCTTAAGTTTTTTTGATCCTTTAGCAGCAACAGAAAAATATAACTGTGAGACATGTTTGAGCTTTATGAAGAGTTTTCTTTACTGAAAAGCTTTAACCTATACACATGGGTTTTAAGAGTATGGTGGTTTTTCCTCATTAAACAGACTTCCTGGAGGGGAAAGTGGGTAAATAAATAGAAGAAATCCCTATTTTTTGCTTGCAAATATCCACTGCAGAAGATAAATAGCAGTATGATTCATGCTTTATTATTTAGTGATTATCAAGCTTCTTGAGATTATCCCTTCTTAGAGTACTTGGGCTTGGTTTGACTCAATATCAGTTTAACTGTGCTGTAAGTAAAGAAAACTTAAAAGAAAACTTCTTGATATTTAAGAGCAGTGGAATAAAGTCAAAGGCATGAAAATAACATCTGTGGGCAAAATCCCCAAAATCAACAGGAATATTCCAAAAAGCATTTGTGGCTTTGGCTCAAAACTGTCTCTGTGAGTTTTGGAGGAAATTTGCATGCACATTGATTTGCTCATGCAGATGTCTGTTCTGTATTCAGAATAAACAATTGCACACATCAGCCACTGTTTTCACTTGCAAATGGTTACTGTGCATATGGATTTTATATGAGATTTATGGAAACAGGCCCTGTAATAACAGCCAACAGCATCTCCTAATTCAGTGGTGTTATTCTAGAATGATCATTGCTGCCCCAGTTGCCTGAGAGGTGTCACATTTTATTTCTGAAATTGCAGGTTTGTGTATTACTTAACAGTAATACACATCACAAAGAGTGGTTCAGTGATGAACACGGTGTACGAGCTTAAAAGCCTAATTTTTGGCTGGGTTTAATAATGTTTTAGTCATCTGAAAAACATAAGATGGAACCTCAGACTTAACCCAGGCTCTCAAGTCAGCCAAACACATCAGGTATCACCAGCAGGACTTCATGGCCACTGTTGTGAGATGTGTTTCACCCCACCTGGTGGGTCATAATTCCCTTTAGGAGCAGTGTATCTTCATCAGTTAGAGGAGTCCAGGGACAGCAACTCCACCTTTTGTCTGGGGATGAGCCTAATTATATTAATTTCCTCTATGCTCCTTTGCATTGATCTAAGATCACCATACATTTCTATAGAAGCCTGGACCATTCCTCTGCTAGAATGTGGGAAGTAGAGGGGTATAGGCCAAGTGAGGAGCAAAAGGGAAACTTTACTCTGGTGTGACCTTTTATTTTTCTTCACTGCAGGAAGGAAAGCCTTGCAAAGGAAGACTTTAGGAAGCTGAGCCTTGCAAAAATGATAGGTTTTTTGGCATTGCCACTTGGAAGACAAATTTTGACATAGTGGCAGTGGAAGTCCTGCAGCACTGGCAGATCATTACAAACATAGCAGAATCTCTCAGGTCTCCCCAGTCTTTCTGGGAATTTGCTGCTTGTGACAGCAGACAGCTGGGATGCCTTTGCTCCCCCTGAGTGGCTGGTTGAGCCGTGCTGAGGAGGGAGGAATTGTTTCCATGCAGATTGGCAGCAGGATCTTGTGGCACCAGCCTGCCCAGAGAGAGCAGGCCTGGCTTGCAGCACGAGATGGGAGCCAAGCCACAGTGACACCCCAGTCATTTACAAACACATTCAGCTTGGGTTCAAACCCACAAACATAAAATAAAGCTGTGTTTTTCCTGAATCAGCTCACAGCTGCAGTGGCTGACTCTCCCCGACCAGGAGGCAGCCATCCGTCACATTTGTCTTTGTGCAATGCCTACCATCCATGGATTGGGACAAAGAGGGGCTTTATATATCATTTACTACCTCTGTTAGCTGGGAGCACAGAGATTGTGCTGCATTTGTCACCCAGGCTGACAGGAAGCATATGGATCCAGGAATTCCTTGTTGCGGGCAGACACATGCTGCTGACAGAACAGGAGAAAAATCTACGGGCTGCTCCGATTCCTCATCCTCTGTGTGTGTGGCACAATTGCAGCAATTTGGTTTTATTATGTAGAATAGAGGAGCTTATTTAATTTCATCATATTTGGAATGGCTGCCTGTGTATATTTAACATCTTGGGGATGGACTGAAAATCCTTTTATTCATCAAATCCAGCCTTAAACTTGTAGAAAGGTAGTAGTTGCTTTATAGTGCAGAAGCAGGTGGAGGAACTTCTTGGCTCCTTTTCCACACAGTGCTCTGGAATGACATGGCCTGTCCCAAAAGGGCCTGGAGGTTTCCCACTGTCAGTTCATTCAGTACATGCAGTCTTTGGCCCCACGCAGAAAGCAGCTCAATTTTTCTGTGAAAAGAAGGCAGATAAGACAGAGAAGGAGATAATGTCAATTAACATTATAGCTGCCACAAGACAGGTGCCTGTGCAGCACAGGAGAGCTGCAGATGCTCCTGAGGGAAAGAAAAGATCTTGGCTTGCAGATTCTGCCACTCTGTAAAGGCTGCAGGGGCAGGGCACAGCAGCAATGCCTTGATCCAGTGTTTCCCTGCAGTCTGTGCTGGGAACAAGGGAAGCACAGGGCTGGTGGCTCAAAGGCAAACTGATCTGTGCTGCTAATGGGGCATGTGATGGGGAAGTGAGGGAATCTGCTGCCCTCCATGGTTAGTTTTACTGGAATGGGTCTCATCCTTACTTCCAGTTTTGGAAGTATCTGGCAGCTGTTGGTAGGAAGGTGCTGGGTTTTTCCTTTCAGTCATCCACCTGTAATTTCATGTAAAATGGTAAGATGATTAAAAAGCCACCAAGGAAACTGGATGCAGAGGTTGCTGATCATGCATCCTGCCTGAGAGTATCAGGTATCACTAGGCTGGTGGTGTTACTGAGTTTAATAAGTGCTGTGACAACCTTTGATCTTTCTTTGGGAAATTTTTATATTTCAGCTTTTTTTTTTTTTTTTGCTTACAATAGCAGTTATAAGAAAACCATAAGCATCGAGGTCAGATAACTGCCTTTAATTCCAAAGACACTTAGATGAAATTTCCAGTCAAATTGCACACTTGGTTCAGATAAGTAAGTAGAGTGTCCCCTTATCGGTGCCTTCTGTCTCTAATATTTTTCATCCCCTTATGCATCAATAATTGAGTGTGAAATACACATCACAATAGTCTATACAAATACTTGATGGGATTACCTATATTCTCATCTCTTTGAAGTACATATTTGAAGTATTTAAGAATGGGAAAACTCTTCAGCAGTTCCATTTTGCCATTAATTCAAAATTGCTAGTAGCTTGATGGATACAGGGATAAGAGTAACCTGGGTCTCCAAAATGTAGCCCTCTCTAAAACTAAGGATGGCACTGGACTGTTCTAGACTGATCTTAATTACATTCTGAAGCCTTCCTAATAGAAGTTTGACAAAACGCATTTTCCCATGGAAAATACAGTGATCATATCAGCAAACACCATGCAGTGGATGAGAAGCCAGCAACATGAGGCAAAGAGCCCTTTTCCTCCACACCCTGTACATTATCTGTCCCTTTAGTAGAACTGAACAGAACATTTCTAGCAATGAAAACTTGCAAAACAAACCTTGGAAATACTTACTTGTGTTAGTTGCTCCTCTTGATGTAGGAAATCACATTAAGGACTGTCAGAAAATTACCAAGATAAAGAACCTCTGCTGTCCTTCTACATCTGTGTTTCATTCAGCAGTGCTAGGTGAGGTTTCTTTCCCTCCAGTTGTCCGCACTTTTCCATTGTGAAAACTTTCTGTGGTCTGAATAAAGGAAGAAATTAAATTGTAGGAAAGTGTTGAGGTTATGTTGAAAGCCTTGTAATGCAAAAACTTCTATCACAAAACAAAAGTTTCCAATATGCTCTAAAAGCCCCAAGCATCTTTACGCCCCTTGCATTTGCATTGTACTTGCAGACATTTACCTTATTTGTCCTTCAAAAGCATCCAAGAATTGAGTTCAAATCCTTCTTTGTCTCTCTCCCTTTCTTTTTTCCACTGAACATATATTCATTACTGTGGGGCAAAATCCTCCTTGTTTTAAATTTTCAACTGATGCTTAAACAGAAGTCAGGGCTGTCTCTATTTTTGCAATGTTTCATATATTCTGAATAGTAGGTGTTATTCAAGTTCTGAAAATCTAGAGATTAAGATCTTCCTTTTATTCCTTCCTTTCCATATCTTGAGTGGTTACTATTCTCTAGATAATGAAGCAGCTACCTCATTTGGGATTTAAGGTACAATGACAATAAGAGTTATGCCAATGTCAACAACTTCACACTGGGAAGCCCATGTGATTGAAGTTCACTGGCCTGTGGACTTTAAAAGAGAAATCTGCAAGAGAATCCTTCAGGCATGTTAAATCATAACAGGAGAAGGAAAACACATTTTTGTTTTTCACAAGACACCCCACATATTTTACACTCAGCATGTTATTAATTGGAGGGGCATCTATAGGGGGATTATTTAAAGAGTTTTTTTCTCCTAAGTTTGAGAATATCGATGAGTTTTAAATATGATTTGACTGGATTAATTGGAAAAGTGCACTGGGTTGCCATATGTATTCAGTTTGTTTCCAGTATAAAATGCTACTTTAATTTTAAGGTCAAGTTTTTGGATTGGTATCATTGTTTCAAGTAGTAGATGATGACAATATTATAGGAGTGTGTCTACATAATGACATTAAATTGCAAGTCTTTACCTTCTTCTGACTTCCTGAAATAGTGCAATATGTGTTTCTAGTGCTTTTACTTGGCAAAAGGAGTAATCTTAAACCATTGTTTTTCTCATATATGTGCTATTTTTTTACAACTATAAGCTTTTAAAAGCCTTTTTTACCACAAACTTTATAGAAAAAGGTTTGAATTGTCTGTGCTTTTTACAGTGATGTTTTCATATAACTGCAATGTGAGTTGTCAGCCAGTTTTGTGTCCATAACCCAGCGAGAGACAGGAGTTAGATTCTGTTACATGAAAAATAATTTTACCTGCCTCTACAGTGATTTTTGACAGCTCAAGTTGGTATTTAAATCTTAGACACTCTGGTTCAATTTTTAAAAAATCTTTAAAACACAGAGGCACTCAACACGTAAAATTGTATTTCTTAAGCTTTTAGAGGTAGTTTTCAATTGCCTTCCAGTCTGTTTCCAGCTTAGTGAAACTTACAGGTGTGGTGATGTTTAATATCATGCAATAAGGTAGGAACATAAAGTCACCAATTTTTTTGGAGTTTTTGCCTTAAAGTTTAAGTGGCCACTGTCAGGTGGCCACTCAGGACAGCGGTCTTGGCTTTAGAAATTACTAATTTGTCCTTAAAAATGGTAAGAAACGGAAAGTGTAGTAGACACAGATTAGGTTAGAAGCTGAAATATTCATAAATAAGGCAGAGTCTCATGCAAGTTTAGACAATTCGCCTTGAGCTGGAGACATACTCAGTGTGGGTGAATAAATTTGTGTGACGCCAAAGAAAGGCTCTGGAAATACTTCAGGGATAATTTGTGTAAGGTGTGTTTTTGTGTCCAGTCAAGGTCATTGGTTCTTGGGACTAAAAAGTGTGAAAGCACAGAGCTTTGGCCCAAAGAGCTCATAATTTAAATCTCTCAACAGGAATGGAGTGCATTGGCTGTTGTATAGCAGGGTGGGAAGGTGAAGTAGTGAAGTGAAGTGAAGAGAAGCAGTGGCTCAGAGAACCATGTATTTTAATAGTTCTTCTCAATGTGAGCATATTGAAATTACAAAGGTTTCCTCTCAAGGTAAAGCTCTAAAATGTTCATTTGAAATGTGTCTACTCAGGCTTTGTCTCCCCTTATGGGTTTTGTATAGCACTCAGAGGTAGAAGTAAATTAGAGTAGGGGATATACAAAGGAGATCTGGAGTTCAATACTGGTTAAAATATTCATTACTGTGGGGGAAAATCCTCCTTGTTTTAAATTTTCAACTGATGCTTAAACAGAAGTCAGGGCTGTCTCTGTATGTACAGGGAACCAAATGCCTTTCAACAGGTACAACAACAAAAATAAGATTAATTTAATTATGCAAGGAAATGTACTTTGGATCCTACTATCACAAGACGTACTGCATAAATTCATGTTCTGGGGGAAAAGAACTTCTGCAGTTCATCATTTGGAAGTTATAGAAGGGGGGAAAAAACAACAACAACAACAACAACAACAACAACAACAACAACAAAAAGGCAGTAGAAAGGCCTGTGAGAATTTTTAGTTTACTGTGGCTGTGACCTGTACATTTGCCACTGCCAAGAGAAAACCAGTGCACTTTACATGTAGCATGTATGGTGTTTTCTGGTATAATCCAAAAAAATCCTGTAAAAGCCATTTGATATGCTTTCATTTAGAGGAGTGAAACTATATACGTCCCTTTACTGGACTGGATAACAAAAGAACTGTTAGGCTGATTACAGGACGGACATTATCTCTATTAAAGACATGTTCAAGTAGCTTTGCTAGGCTTGTTTAGATTGACAAAACTAGAGTCAAGGAACTACAAGAACATCTTTCTATTGCATCAGTGAAGAAAATACCGAGACAAGGCAGTAGTCAGTATTTGGGTTGAACTACTGGTATAGAAATGAATTTGTTAAACAAATTAAACTTGATTTTGGTAAAAAGCTTCTGACTGCCCGAAGAGAAAATGTCTTAAAAAAATAGTAATAAAGGAGTAGCCATGAGTCCTACACAGACCCATGGTGTTGGTAGTGGCTTTAGACTTGTTCTGCATGGGGTGTTTGTGCTGTGTGTTGTGGTTTCATCTGCTGTGGCTTTGTTTGCAGTGCTTTGCTGCTGCATCTCTGCGCTGGCCCAGCTCATGCTGTGCAGAGCAGAATGTCTCACCCCAGCTGCTGGGCACTCCCCACATTGCTGGGAACCCTGGGCATTGCTTTGTAGCATCTTTGGCATGAAGCACACCCTATGCACATGTGTGTGGCACTGTAACCATCCCCAGGGTTATGGAACAGGCACAGGTGACACATCAAATCTCTCTGCTGGCCTGAACTCACATTTTTCTGCCCCTCTTTCTTTTGCCTTTAGCCGAGCCAATAGCCTCGGGCAGTGCAGTTTCACAGCAGGCTGTGGTTGCAGTTGAAAATTGTGTGCCAAGTCCCATTTGGGTGATGTGAAAGAATTAAAGATCACCTGAAGTTGCCCGTAATTACCTGTGCTTTATTCAGCTCTGGAGATTCTATATGAAGAAGCAAAGCACAAAGAGCCTGTTTGTACAAATCCAGGCTTTTTTCCCAAATCTCTTGATGTATTTAATTGGTAACATCTAGCTGTTTTTACCTTATCATCCTTGGTGTTATCCCTATTTTTTACAGGCATTTATACCAATTTGACTCAAAGTACATGTATTTAGCAAGTGGCTCATGTTTTGGTGAAATTGAAGGACATAAAAGAACAGTGTGACTTGGCTAATTATTCAAAATACCTTGGGTATTTTTTTTTTTCAGGAGAGTCCAGCAAGTCTGTTCGTAATGGATTGACCTTCCTTTGACAGCAATAGTGCAGCTTCCCAGCTGCAATACTGCAAAAGATTTGCTACAAGGAGAAATCAGAAGCAGCTGGCTGGCCTGTGGAAGCACATCAGGGATGTCATGAGTCATGTCCTTCCTGGAATGAGGAGTGAACTGGCCCCAGTAGGGGTAAATATCCTTGCCAAGGCAAACATCATTTACCTGCTCCAAGGCCCAGCTCTGAGCCCCACAGTGACACCACTGGACAGAGCTGGAGATGCTTGTAGGCAGATTTATTTTCACAGAACCGTTAGACAGGTTCATCACAGGGAACAGAGACACCACAATTACACAATTATCTGGTGATTTAAAAATTAAGCAGTTTAAATGGGAAGGCATTACACCAATGAGATGCATTTAATCACACATGGAAACAGCCCCCCCCAAGACTTTAGCCCGTGTTAGCACTGCTCACTGTAGCATGGGCTTTGTTTTATGACAGGGTCACATTTCCCTCACCCTTCCATTCAGAAAATGACTGTGGTTGTCCATGAATTGTTGTAATCAGCACCACTTAGAAATGAGATGATGTGCTTAAATGGTGCAGAAAGAGTGTTCATTCCCCAAAGCTGAACTTTAGATTTATTTTTCCACAAACACCTTTGAATAATCAGGCAGTGACCATGCAGAGCACAGTGTGCTGATGAACTCTGCAAAGGCTAGGCTCTTCCCTGTCATACAGGGATAACTTGTCTCATATTCACACCCAGAGAGGGGCGGAATTTAAACACTGAACCTGGAATAAAAATGAACTAGCTAAAAATTGGAGCTGGGGTTTGTGTTCTGAGTTGCATAAACACCATAGGTCTGGTTACCTGCACTAGGCTAACATCTTATTAGCATTGCTCTTATTAATATCATATTTTATAGAAATGGAATGATTAAGGATTTTAAAATTATATTCATAGAAATGTAATGACCATTATTATTAACTACCATCAGATTTTATGGAAATGTAATGGTTTCTGTTAGTTGCTATTAAACAGTATTAATTACTGTTACATTTTATAGAAATGTAATTGAATTTGTTACTATTAATTATTGTTACATTTTATGGCTTTTGTTTGTTACTATTAATTAGTATTAACTAACATATTTCTTAGGAAAAAAATACTATTTTAACATCACTGTTGTTATATTTTATGGAAATGTAATGACTGTTGTTTGTTAGTAATTATGATTAATTATTAGTATTAGAATGATCCTATTGGTAATAATCTCCTATGATTTTGATATGTGTTCATATTCGAGGCCGTAGGCAGTGCCCTCCCATCAGTTTCCTCTGATAAATCCAGTGGTACCTCTTCTAAGTCACCTCATCCTTTCCAGCAGTGAAAGGTGGGAGTTTGGTGGTGGTGGTCTCCTCTCCCAGAGGGGATGTTCCAGGAGTCAGGCTGCCTGAAGGAATGGGATTGGTACTGAGCTGCTGTATCACTCTCTGGAATTAAGAAGGGCACAGTTCACATTGTCAGGAAGGAATAAAGGGAAGGAAGGATTCTCTTCCTAATGTATGAACTTTGAAAGATTTCTTTCTCTATTGTGCTTAATTTTACTAAGAAAACAAAAACTTGCAGAATGGCCAGAAAACTGAAGTTTTTATTGCTTGCTACTCACCAGAATTTTCTGGTAGCTGCCTTATGTCTTCTCTCACACTGATTTGTTTTAATCATTAAATAGAAGTGATATTTTCTTTGGAGTTGGGGATATTTTTCTTCTCTCTGTGAGACGGGTTTGTGAAGAGAGTTAATATCTTTTATTAAAGAAACTGATAAAGTTAGAACAAAAAGAAGAATTGACCTTTCAGGCATACAAGCTGGCGGCAGTAACAATTTTATTGCATGTGCTTTTGTGATGAAGGCCTAAAAGTGAGAGAAAGCCTCTGGAAAGTACTATAAACATGGATAAGAATATAAACTGTGTCTAATTCAAATAACATTTCTCATATCCAGGCTGCCACTCAAGAGTCTCCTTAGACTATGGAATTCTTTTACAGGAAAGAAAACTGATTATCACTTCAGAATAGTTAGAAATCTACTGCAAGACAACATTACAGTGGTATTTAGTACAAAATTAATTTTTTTTAATCTACTGTTATTTTGTATAAAAATGCCATTGTTATTTCTCCCTAAAGCTTTTATGCTCACAAATGTCAACTACAAAACCAGACCAATCAAGCTCCAGACAAATGCATGCCTGTTGTATCTGACTGTAATCTCCCTCTTCCAGTGCTCCTCCTGTGTAAAAGCCCTGTGGATTTTGGGCTGTTTGATCCATTCATGGAGCGAGAAAATGGAAGCATCAAAGATCTTTGCTCATCTGAGAAGGCAAGAGGAAGAAAAAGAGGAATGGCTGAGTAATAACAGCTACTGAAAATGTGTGATAAAGCTGGAAATGATTTGAAGATTTTAAGGCTGACTTAGTGTAATAAAACTTAAGAAATCTCTTGCTGTGGGTAACTTCATGATATTAATAATGCATTGCTAGGAACTGGCTCATGTTCATTCTTATTGGTCAATGGTGTTAGCAGTCCTAACAACAGGTGTGGATTTGTACCCCCCGTAGCACAAAGAGGGTGTTGTGTTTTGCAAAGGAGCCTTGGCTCTTTGTTCCCATGGAACAAATGACAAAAAACTGCTGAGAAGAAATGGTTTGAATAAAGTACACAAACGGCAAAAGGGGAAAAAAATATCCGGACTGTTTATTTATTTACTTTAAATACAGAGCATTATGAATAAACTGACAGAGCAGGAGAAATACAGAGTTTATAAGACAGCACTTCACATTTCTCTTGTGCTGTGTTTGCTTTCAGTCTCAGGCACCTTCTCTTCCTAGCCAGTTCCTTTCCTGAGCTAGAATTGTATTGTGCACTATATTCAGCTTTCTTTTTGTCTGAAAATCATTTCAAACTGGACATTAGAGCAGAAGGGTTTCTTTTCCTACCCCCTACATCCATTACATTTGTTCCAGCCCACATTAGCACAAACCATTAAAACAAGAAATGGCTAAAGAGGCACAGAACAGACCCACCAGGATATAAGGTTGTGTCTTAGGCACTCTTCTCAGGGAAGAAGACTTGTGCTAGCCCTCAAGTATTTTCTTATTAATACCCTTTTTGTGTTCATCATTTAATCCCAGGTAATCCTAGGCAGAGCTTTCATCTTGGGGCTTTGCTTTCTAACTTTTCAAAGTTAGAGGAAAACAGTTATGTGGCATAAAAAGCAGAGGCAGTGTAACAAGACCTGAATAACCTGCAGAATTTGGATGGATGGTTATAAGAGAATTTGGAAAATTTTTTTGATTGTTAAAGGGTTTTGACACTCCAATCATGGTAATCAGAAACTTTTAAGCTTATTTAGATCCTGCTTCCTTCTGCTAAATAGACTGAGAGTGATAACAATTCACAACTTCTCCTCGGCTATGGCCACGGATCAGCAGGGGAAAAAAAAAAGTAAATCATTCTATACTGAAATGATTCAAAAATGAGTCAATAACACTGAAAAGGTAAGTGAAACATGCTTATTTTTGTCTTAGGAAGACACTATAGATGAAAATGATAACCATTTTAACTGCAATAATGCTGAGAACAGGAATAACACCCACAGAGATAAGTGGCTGCAGCAATCTCCCCCACTTACAGGCCAGCTGTTCTGTTCAGCACAGCTCCACAGAAGATTAAAACCACAGGCTGTGGAAGGTGAAAGCAAGAAACCAGTTTAAACCTCAAAAGTGCATCACTGACCAGTCACACCAGCCTGAGTTTTGAAGCAGTACTTGGCAAATCCAAGTCTCCTACAGCAAAGATGGCTTGGAGATCTAATGCTTTGTTTCAAACGGGAATGTCTGAGCCCTTTGGGACAGGGGGGCAGACAGTTTATCTTTGTTTAGAAATATAAGTAAATCAGAAAAAACACGAGAGAAGTTCAAACTGAACACAGCCACAGAACTATTCCTAAGTACAAAAAAGCTTTTTCCTTAACACCATGTAATTTGCTGACCAAGACCCCACCATCCACAGGAGCTGGCATTGCTTTTTAGAATTCCCATCAGGACAGTAGTACTTACAGAGCCAGTTGACACTCTGAAGGACACTGGGTAGCTCCAGTCATGATATTGTTCCATTTAGAGCATTTTACAGTTGGTTATGGACACTGAATATTTCCAACCTGTGAACCACAAGCACAGACCATTCAGTCAGTCAGAGAAATCAGAACTTGGTGTATGATTACTTCTTGATAGGACAGTGTGGTACAGTGCATTTTGCTATATTTGTCTTTCTCTAGCTTTGACAAGTACATATTTGTGTACATAGCCTTAAAGCTAATGCACAGCTAGGGAACTCTGAATGGTGAAAAAGCACCTTACAGTGTCTTGGAACTCAGTATGTATGATACATATGTATCATATGTATGATGTCTTAGGTGCTGCATCAACTGTAGAACAGCTCACTGTGGCAATGCCTGTAATGCAGGAGGCTTTATCAAGTTAGAGTTTGTGTGTTATTCCTGGGAAAGTACATCAAAAACTCCCTGGAAGTATTTCGGGATTAAAATCTTGGAACAAACTCTTAAACCTCAGACGGGGACTGTTCAGCACTCTATACAAACATTGAATGACTTGCAAAAATTATTAGGTACAATTAATTAGATCAAACCATTGCTGGGATTATCGAATGTGCTGTGGGCACTACTTTTTGGTTCATTAAAAGGTAGTCCTTCTTGTTGTCTTCCAGCACCTTGTCACCAAAAGCACTTGCTACACTGAGGCAAGTAGAATTAAGAGTGCAAAAAGGAAAAGCCTGGAGGGTGGTTACTAATGTACCTCTCAGTATGTATATATAAAATATATACTGAGATATAATATGTATATCATATATATATATATAATATAGTGTATATATTATATATACTATATTATATACACATTATATATAGCATATATATTATATATTATATACATTATAATTTTTTTTTTTACTATCTCTGGACAATCCTGTGGGCCTCATAGCATGACAGTTAGCATGATACTTTGCGTTTCTTACAATGGGTATTTCTATCAGCACAGAAAAACAGTCACCACTCACTCATGTTTCTGTGGACACTCATTCCGAGGCCTGTTGAGCTGCTGTACATACAGGAGAGAAAGCAAAAAGATGTGATATTGCATTGGCGTAGTGCTTTTGCAGCTTTAGGTGTACTACATATTGTCAAGGCTAATAATGGACCTAGTTAGGTAGTCCAACATACCCAACAATTCTTACAGTCTTGGGGTGTTCAACATGTCACTGGTATTTCACATTCTTCAACTGGTCCAGCTATTTTAAGACATTTTCATTCTACACCTAAAGCCTTTCTTCAAAAGCAAAACAGGTGGAATTGTAAGTGAAACCCCACAGGCAAAGAGTTTGGAAAGCTGTGTTTACATGGAATCACCTTACTGTTCTTCCCTGGTGCACAATGCCTATTATTCTAACACACTCTTGTTAGAATAGTTTTCTATTCTAAAAAGAACATTTTTATATTATAAATATAACATATATATTATATTAAATATAATATATATAATATATATATTTATAATATATAATTATTTTGCTCAAGTCTGAGTTCATAATTTGCAGACACGAGCCTGGGAGGGCCCATTGGATCTTATTACCTGGGCATGTGGATATGCCTGTATCTCAATAGATCCTGGAGTTTGATGGGTGCCAAATGCTCGTTGCATTCTACCTGTGCTGGATAATGCCCCTCAAAGCAACAAACCTGGCTGTGGCTCACCTGACTCCTTGGAATAAGCAAAGACATGTGGGTCTATATGGGAACATATAGATTCTATCCTATCCTTGTATGTTACTTTATGGAGCTATATAGTTATTCATGTTGTTAAAGTTGAGTAGTTATTGATAGAATTATATAGCTGTTGATTTTGTTAATGTCCTAACATGCAGCCTTTGGCTTATTCATCTGTGTTGCTATTGATACTGTCAATCTTCTATAAATGTAGAAGGATTTTGATTGTCAGTATTCTGTAAATGTACGTATAAGGATTTTGATGAAATGTAATGCAGATTTAAGGAATGAATCAAGGTCAGTACACAGACGCATTCTAGAGCTAGTGGAACCTACACAAAAAGATACTTATAGCATGTTTGCTATTTCTTTTGCAAGGGCCCTGTAGAAGGATGGTAAACAGGACATTTATTTAAAAGAAAAAGAAAGTGGAATTGTAGGCACAAAGATTGTGGTGATTAGGAATGGGGCTGCGACCGAGCCTCATCCTGAATGGGCTACAGCTGAACAATATTGAAGGTAAAGAAACATGGAGTGCTGAGGTGTACCTGACTAGTCCCAGAAGGGTAGATAGGTGAAATGTATGTAAGATAAAGGGTATAAAAGGCTGTACTGGAGAGCAATAAAGTGCTGATGCTTGAAGCCTTCTTCAGTGTCAGTCATACCTCCCCCATCAGTACACTAGCACCTGTCTGGTATATGTTTGTACAATTCAAGAATCTCATTTAAATTCAGTCCTTGCTGAAAGAAATGTATTTTAGTTAGATTGAATTTTACTAGACTTCATATAATCACCATATTTATAACAGACACTATTTTTCTTCTTTTTTTTTTTACCTTGTTTTTTTGTGACCACATAATCCATCCTCACTCCCATCCTCTAAGACACACGCAAGTCCCTGAGGGAAAAAAATTGTGCAGGATTATAGATCTCTGAAGGCAGCAGTGAATTCCCAGACATACGGACACTTTCCTAGCATCAGCTATTCACACTGACCAGCTTACAGTGCTTGTCACAAGGCTGTGCACTTCAGGAATTTCTAAGGCTAGGGAAGTTCAGCAGAGCATGTATCTCCAAAATGCAAAATTCTGCTACATGAGAATCTCAAAAGCAACTGTGACAATTCAAACCAGCTAGCGAAGTGTTAACCATGAATTTTTTTCTTTGCTATGTAGATGGACATGAGTATTCTAGCCACAGCAAATGCACCAGGTTTGATTTCAGCAGTTTTCACAGGGATGAACAATGTTGTATAAACATTGTCCTCAAAATGTTGGAGCAGAGATTGCCATGGACACAACACCCCACAAACTGGAGACATTCATGTCAAGGTTCACAGCTCCTGGTTCCCTGCTAGTGAATCAGCAAAGGCAAAGCCCAGTACATAAATAAACCAGAACCAAAGTGCTCTTCCGACTCCCTTTCAAAGTAATTTTGCCCGGCTGCAGCTCTCTCTCCATGCTAGGCTTCCAACACAGATCAGTGCTTTGTCATTTTGTCACCATTTGAAGCACTGTCATTTTAAATTATATGACAGTCACAAGGAAAGTACCTGATGTGTTCAAATGATGAACCACCATCTCCTGCCAGAAAAAAAAATAAAGTGGCAACACTTATTTTCTGCTGGGTAAACCTCTTCATTTCTGTATTACAGAAGACTTCTTTCAAAGCTGAAAAATGGCCATGTTAGCAGCCCCAGAACATTTGCAATCTTGAAATCCTCCCCTTTCTGTGCTCTACTGTGCCCAGCCAGGTCTAAAAATCTAATGGGAGTGGAACTGCTGAAAGTTTTAATGTTGGTATTTTTTCCAGCACCGCTTCCAAGTCATTCATGGCCATTTAGCACATATCTCACAGAACCGTGCAGGGCACCATCTGCAAACATGGTGCAGATCATACTGACTGCAAACAAGCAGGTGTTTGTCTCATCATCCCACTGACCATTTAAGAGATGTCTGGAACAACAACAGCCCATCATCTGTGGGAAAAAATAACACCACACTGCAAGCAGGCTTGGTTCCAGGGACTCTTAAAAGTGAGGAATGAGGAACACGTGCTCCAAGTGTAGGCAAAAGGCACGATTTTATCCCAGAGCATAAGATCTTAAAAGCATACTATTGGGTCAGGCTGAAGCAAACACACAAAACCACTGAAATATTCAAGTGCTCGTTAGCATAAATGCAAATTGGAGTGAAACACTTCAAAAGCTGATAATGCCAGGGGATTTTACAGGCATTACTACAAGATTTTGTTTCATCCAAGCTTTTCTTTTATCATTATTATCTGAACATGCAACATGTCCTTGAGTTATTTCTCTTTTAAAAAAAAAACAGTGTTAAAATGCTTTTGCTTAACATGCTTGTATAAATCCCTCTACCAGAGCTTTGTTACATGTGTTGCAGATTATTTATGCCAAATTCCTCTGCAGCTTGTGGGGCTGCACGTGAACATGGAAGCAGCCACTGATAAGACAGGATGCCCTGATCCTGTGCCAGGATCCACACTGCGCACAGGATGCCTAGAAAATACAAATCTGTCACCAGTTCCTCTAAGGCCACGCTGGCTCCTGGCCCCTTGTTACAGGTCAGAGGCGTGTCTCCCTTGGGGACCACGACCATGAGCTCCCTTTGTCCTAGATGATGGAAGTTCAGATTTTTTGGGTGGGTGATTTTGTGAATGGCCCTTCCAGCTAGAACTGTTGAGCGAAAGGAATGGTTATCTTTCCTTTCTCCCTTCAACTAAGTATATGTGTATAAGTTCAGCTACAAGAGAGCCCTCCAGACAAAATTCTGAATTTTTAAATTACAAAAAAAAAAAAAAAAAAGCAAACACTTTTGCAAAATTGTGGGCATTTGTCTATCATAGTATACAGTCAGGTTCCAAAAAAAAAAAAAATCCAAGGAAATCTACTCTGAAAGGATTTGCACAATTCATAATCTCTTAAGCGGTCACTTCTAAAAAATACCTTTTTTTCCCTCTTTGGCAAAGGGGCACATCCTGCTGGTTTTGGAAAGGTGAATGTAGCATTTCCCCAGTGACCAGATGAACAAGGTGGCAGACAGCACTTGCAGCCCCAGACTTTCTGACAGAGCTTCCCCTGGAGATGGTGTTCCACCACTTCACCAACTGGGGGTTTTCTTTTCAAAGGTCTTCAGCATCTAAGCTGAAATAACAGGTGAAAACAGTTCGAAAGTCAAGGCAGCTTAAAGAAGTTGGATGAAATGGGTGGTGCCATGTTCTGTGCCATCATGCTGGTTACAAATAATGAAGGTCTTGTCTGCCACGTTAGAGTGTGTCCTTAGAGAAAATAAAACTGAGGCAGGATCCTGACTGAATTCACGTTTCCAGACATCATTTATTGCCATTTCTGATTTCCCACACTGCAACGCGGAGACATTTTGAGGGTTTTTGACATCTGGTATTTCTTTAACTCAGCTTCTCGAAGTAATTCCTTTAAGAGGTATTAAATCAGGACACTTAGTTTTTTACCCAGAAGTGCTGTCACCATGGCTTTCACTAGAGCAAACAAGAAGCCTTCTGCAGTTTTGTGGAGTCTTTCAGCATTAGTAGTTAAGTAGCACACATTAAAAAAAAGATAGTTTAAGGTGTATAGCAGTGGTGAAACACTCAAGATTTTTCCTGTTTCCAGTTAATTCAACTGAAGAACCAAAAAAACCCTAAAAAGCCCCAAACAACATAACTTACTGGACTTCAGTCAGGAAACAGAAAATAATTTCTTCCTCCAATCCCAGCTCAGAACCAGTTTATTGGAAATTTAAAGGTGCTTTAGGAACAACAACAAAAAAATTGAGTCACAAGTTTAGAACAAGTTTTGAATTGCATTCTCTTCAAAGTGGGGGAGGATTTTTATGCCTAGTCAGGAAAGCAGAAAGTAATGAGTGTTTCATGATTTCACTAGAGCATCTTCAAACAGTAATTTTCAAATTGACAATTTTTTAAAAATTATTTTTGAAGTCAAGCCTTAATCCATCTAAAAGCATGTTTCCTTGAAACTCATACTGCTCCTTTAAAAGAAACATGCAATAAGGTAATCCAAATCAAGCCTGCCAGAACACCACATGAAACAGTAAAACCTCCAAAGAAATAATCCTCCAACCCCCAGGAACCCTTTAAAACCTGATGCTGCACTGTATTAGCCACTGGACATTTCTGAATGAGGTCACCAAATCATTATGGAACCAACCACCCTTGGAACACATCCAAAACATTTTCTACATTTCATCAACAACCCAAAAGAATAAATTTAGGTATCTTGAGGCTTACCCTTGGAGGACAGAGGGTGTTGGGAGTCCTGCACACTGTGAGCACTCCCTGCACACTGTGAGCATCCTCAGAACAGCTGGGGGAAAGGTTATTGATACAGAGCCACAAGTTCTGTTTGTGGAATCAGGGGATAAGAAAGGTGAAAAGAAGTGGCTACACCCAACTTCTTGGGTGGAGTGAGGTTCCAGTGAAACCTCAGCTTCTCCACAGCAAAAATTGTTGATGTTAATATCTTTATTCATTTGACCATAGGCCAAGCAGGGTCTAAGGGCACACACACAAAACTGAGAGTGCAAATACAGTTCTCAATAGTCTTATTTGCAATGGCTTCGTGATCAGACAACTAAGAAAGCTCCTTCTGGGAAGGGAGCCAGGAAAGCCATAGTATGAACTGGTTTAAGGGGTTTTTTTAAATGAAATTTTAACAGTTATCAGCAGTTTACTTTTGCCTCAAACAGAATGTATAAAAAGGCTTTCCCTCTAAAAGGTTTCCATATATGTAAATAGTGACCTAAATGTAAGCATATTCATGACTTTCTAAAGTTTGAATGAATTACTAAGATTTATCTTTACATTTTTCATTTTGAAGCTATAAAAAGATATTTTGTAGTTTTTCACACTATCTCTATGCCTGAAGATATCTGCAGAGAAGATGTCTCTGCACAGAAGCCAAATTTGAGAGATCTGGGATGAATTTTAGACAGTTCTCCAATACTGAGATTCTTTTGCATTCACACACAAATAGTGTGACACTTCAAATGCCACCAGAACTGACTGGAACGGAGCAGGAAGAAACAAGAAATTCAGATGCAATAACTTTGGTTTTTTGGTTTGGTTTTTTTTTTAACTTAGACATCACACCAAGCTTAGTGCACATTTCAGACAATAAAATACCATTTCTATCCCAGAACCCTAAGCTCACATGCTCATTTTCACTTTTGAATAGGCAAAGACTCCCCAGTCAAATATATCAAAGAGTAATACAAATAAAGAATCTCACCCTCTATTGCATGTAGTTTAATTTTCAATATCCTCCTGTATTGTTTCCAAAAGTTAGATATGATAAGACAGAGAAACATTAAACTTGCCTTTTGTCTCTTTGGTCTGCTCTGCTCATTTTATTACTTTTGAAAGATTATAGATTTCAGCATGGTATGTCATTAGAATTTCTCCATAAATCAGAATATGTCATGCTCTCCCCTGAAAAATTAGAGCCCTTTCACCATCCCCCCTTTTAGCTAACAATAAACTATTCACACAACAGCAATCAAATCCCATCTCAGCTGTCATCTTGATAAATTAAACAACTTGACTTATTTCAGCTTATCAGTAAAAAGAGCTTTCTGTGGCTTTGAAAATGTCCATGTGGTTTTCTTTCCTGTGGATTTTTCATCTCCAAAATGGGGATATCAAAGCAAGTCTGAGCATTTCAGTAGCAGAGTATTAAGACACGCATTGATTCTCGATTTTGCCATCCCTGTTAGATAGCAGAGAGGATGAATACTGCAACAGGTCTGCAAGAAAAATTCTCAGGCTGATAAATATTAAGCAAGACAAAAGCTTGTACAGTATTACAAATTCAAGGTCCACTTGAATTTACTGTATTTTAGTGTAATTTACTGTATTTTAGTGTAATTTACTGTATTTTAGTGTAATTTACCTACCTTTCTCACTTATCAGCTTTGCCTTAGTTTCTGTGTCTGTGTTTGGTCTGGTTTACCAGAGAATTTATGCGAGTTACTGTTGAGAGGAAATAATAAAAACCAAAAATGATGAGTATAGTAAAATATAAGTTTGAAATTGTAATTCAAGTCATGCTCACCAGATAGTCCATTAACATTTTCTAAGCTGACAAGGTACTGCTGCTCTTACAAAGCACTGGGATTGATTTAAAACTCTGCTGACTGAGCTGGTATTCACTACTCACTCAAACCCACTCTGGAGATGTAACTGGCATGTTAGATTTAGTATCCTCAGATAAAAAACAGAGAGAAAATGATTTTATTGTTGGTATAACCATCACACCACTGACATTTTTCACTACAACATTACAAATTTAGCTGAGAAGAATTGACAGAGGAGAATAATAACTGAATTCTTTCTTCCGACTGAAGAAGAAAGTCTTTGCCTTCAAAGCTTTAATGCATCTCTGTTAAAAAAAGAAAAATAAGATTAATGGGGAAAGATCCCCAGTTTTTGTATTTAGAATGTCTTTGGAACCAGAATGCTGTGGATATTAAAAGGCTGGGGCTGGACAGTCACAGCAAAATATCCTTGCACCCCCATTTCAAAGCTGCAGGGCAAGTCCTCTCCTGCTGTAAGTTACCTCTAGGTGTTTACCAGCCATTAACCTAAAAGTGGCTGTAATTTCTCATCTTGTAATTAGCAGTGGTGACCAAGCCTGGCGGGGCACCATCCTATCAGCTGTCTCCGATTACAGATGCAAGGCACCTCTCCCTCTCTCCAGTCATGATAATTCATTTGTTCTGCTGTTTGAGAGCAGCTGTACCATTTGCAAGGAGATTTATTCAGATTCCCTCAAAATTATTGCTGAAACTTGTGGAAAGATGAGTGATTTGATGAGGCTGTGTATTTATTGCCAGATAACACGGGTTGGCTCTGTGGTCAAAAGTGGTGGGGGATTATGTTTCATGAGAAAAAGCACCCTTTTTAAGGCAAAAGTTTAATAAATTCCATGAGGCAAAGAAAAAAACACCTTAACATGCTGGTCATGGCTCACAATGTTATCCACAAAATATCCCTAAAATTATACACTAATTTGTGTCCTAAAATTTGTATCCTAAAATATCCCTAAAAATGTGAAGCTCATTAGAATTTTACCTTTCTGTCATAGCTTATTGAAGCATTCTTCTAAAAAGCCTCTGATTTAGTCAAAGCTGATCAAAGTACGAGAACATATAAAATGCCTCTGCTTGATTAGTGAGTAAGATGGGACAAGTAAAATTCAACAGACTTAATGGCCAAGCCAAAGCAGAGGAATTTAGAATTTAGGGATTTGACTTGTGCTCAGAGAAATAACATCAATGTGTTGCGTCTTCTGAACAGACCTAGAACAAACCCACAACACTTGGAAAACTCAGTGTAACTCATGTCTCTCCTCTAGCCCCTGTGATAACATCCACCACTACATGTGGCAAAGCCTGGGGAGGACAGGAAAACCCAGCAGTGGGGTTCAAACGACAGCACTCCCTGGGACTTTCATTTTATTTCCCATTAATACCACACCAGCAGACCTGCCACACCAAGCTGGATCCAAAGTCAATCTATAGCTTCAGCAAAACATCTCACTTTTGGTTCATTGGATTAATATTTTCTGTATTTCTGTCATATATTCATTGATATAATAACCATGGCCCCCACGACTAACTGGAACTGAGGATGCTCAGCTGCTTATGATGCCAAGTCTTCCTATGGATTTGATTTAGCCTTTCACCCAGCTTTAACATTCAAATATATCCACCCATTGAGTACACTGATATGTTTCCAGCAATGAAATGTCAAAAACACTGACAACCTCTTCATGGTCTTAAATCCAATATCCTGTGGCCTCACTGACTTCTGGATTTTAATTTGCTATCCCAGTGCACAGTAATTTCTGGTTATCTCTGTCACAGTCATAAGCACATCTCAAGATGAAATTTTGGCAGGTTGTCATGTTTAAGAACAGGTGCTCTGACTTTTTGCAGCTTTTTTTCTTTTCCTATCTGTTTTTTGAAACTGGGCTCTGTGTGTATGTATCATCTCTGACCATCTGAATATGTAGATCTTCTAATCCCCATTTTTATACATACATGCACAGGCATTAATTTTAATCAGGGAAAGTTAAGATGAAATACCAATAAAAGAGGAGTTGTTAGGCATGACATTTCATTTATGGATATAGCTGAGAAGATTAATGTCTGGGCCAGCAGCCTGTCCATTACTATCTTCTTCTGCTGAGGAGCAACATCATGTGTAACAACTCACTCCTCACTGATCACCAGAAATTCTCACTGCCAGATCATTCTCTTGCCCTCAATTTGTCTATGCAATAATATTAATTAAACCATGAAGAGCAGATAATTTTCAGCGAGGAATTCTCCAGGATCCCTTTTCAGGGCACAAGTACGTGTACATTTGTGTATTTTCTCTTGATTAATGTTTTAAATTTCTTTAATGTGTGATTTGCCTGAAGGAAGGGCAGGTAAATAGGACTCCCCAGGACTCTGCTCACTGAAAGAAAAATTTAAAGCAACTGAATGCACCTGTAAGCTAGATTCTACTAAAAAATTGAACTAATGCCCTTTGAGCACTTTATGTGGAAAGGGGTGGTTTTAAAGTCTGGTCCCATTTTATAATGGGGTTTTCCCTTCATAACACAGAAAGCTACTTTTGGCTGGATACACTGAGAAAAATTATCAACTCATTCCTACCACTAGTTCACTTGGCCCAGTAACATGAACAGAATTGAGAAGCAAATGCTAAGAGTGAAAACAAAGTAAATTCTATGGAAAATACAGTATGGATAGCTTAAATAATATATGCTTTTACAAATAATTTTCCATCATCTAGAAAGAGTATGGAATAATGTGGCGAAGGTTTTGAATAGAATCAGTTATAGCTGAAATACCTTCCTTCATAGCTCTCCTCTTCGGAAACCACTCTGTAAATTCCATCAGGATGGCTGCAGCCAGAGAGCCCAGCAGTTCTGATTAAAAACCAGCATGGCAATGAGGAAATGTGTGAGCAGGAGCTGCATTTGTTCTGATTACCAGAGCATTGGCCTTGTACAGCCCTTAACATGTGTACAGGTAGGAAAAAAACAAACCAAATCAGCATACTGGGGAGAGAACAATTCTATTGCTCCCCACCCCTCCACATTCAGGTACCTCAAAATAAATCTATTTAAGTAGCAGGAGAAGAAAAAGAGAAAAATTAGAGGAATCATACAGAATCATAGAATACTTTAGTAGGGATCTTAAAGCTCATCCAATTCCAGTCTCCTGCATGGGCAGGGACACCTTCCACTAAACCAGTGTTCTCAAATTTCTATTCAAGGTGGCCTTGAACACTTGCAAGAATCCACAGCTTCTCTGGGCATCCTGTGCCAGTGTCCCACCACCCTCTGAATAAAGATTTTCTTCCTAATATCTAATCTGAACCTGCCTTTTCTCATTTTAAAGCCATTATTCCTTGTAGGAGAAGGGAGAATATTGCTGAAAGTATAAGCAGATTTGTTTCCAAACATCATTTCCAGAATGATTATTCCACAACTGAGTTAGGAACTGATCCTTAGTGTCTTGGGTCCCTTTTATTCTCCAACCTCTCTATTCACACTGCTAAATTAATGGTTTGCCTCGAATATGAAATGAGAAAATACACTTTTTAGGGGAAAAATAATTATATATAAAGTACAACACTTGGAAATGAAGAAAAATCCATTTTATTTTAATGCATTTTAAACAGGGTGACATCTTTGAATTTTACCTCAGCTGAGTGTTTTAACTGATTTACAAAAAAAAAAAAAAAGAAAAGAATTGCCTAAGTAACCTAGCACATAGGGATATCCCTGAGAAAAGTATTTATTTGCTTACCATATTGGAGGGAAAACAAAGGCTAAGCAGATTATGACATGACACCTGTGTGTGTGAAAAATGGAACATTAAAAGAAGATTGCATTTTTTTTCCCATGAATGCAAATAGATTCATACCAATAGCTTTGATGCTGTCTTGTGTTTAAAAAAGAAACCCTGCTGTACGTGCAGAGATCAAGGGTATTTTTTAACAGGTCAGAGAAGGAACACCTTGCATGTCCTAGGTGATCCCCAGGATAGTGACTGTGTGCCAGCACAGGGAGTGTTATCCCAGTAGCCTGAGCTCCTCCACAATTTCACATGTGCAACAAGATAGGCAGGAAAACCCCAGCCCTTATTAACTCAAACCCACAGTTTGCATCGTTTATGAAGCCTGTGAAATTCAGAAGTGTTAGATATGCTCAGACACTGTCAAGGACTTAATCCCTTGTCTGTGGCTGCTGTTCAAAAGACAAGAAGAAAATCCAGCGTGTTCAAAATACAAGAGATTGCTTTGCACTACTCAGCAAGGAGTAAAAAGGCCATGCCTGCTTTTATCAGATGCTGCCTTTATTTCCTGCAATGTTTTGTATATTTTAAGTACCTAAGTACTTCACCAAACACTTTTCTACCACCCATCACGGATCAATATCACAAAACTTCTTGACACCCTTCACATTTTTCAGAAGGGAGAGCTTCACACAGGACTAACTCGACTTGGGAAAGTGTTACTGTAATAAATGTAATAGATAAATTCGTGCATATAATATTGTATCAAAGAATTGGTATTGTGATGAATGTAATGGATAAAATCGTGTCTATAATATTGTATCAGAAATTTGATTCACTGGGGATTGCACAAGGGCGTCTCCAGAATTCCAGAGTCCCTTGTGCAGACAAACACTTTTGCAGCTGAAAAGATAAGGCCAGGGTGGAAGATGGCCCATCCATCAAGGGAGGAACCTTACCTTGCAGCTTCTCAACACCTGATACCGATCTGGGGGAGATCTGAGATGATCACATCACCCCTCCCAAGATGAATTCCAGGAAGGACCATCAAGCAAATCTTTTCATGTGACCTGAGACTCCTTTCAAGAATTGAGAAATAGATGCATACCTGGACTCACAATGGACATAGCCTTAAGGGAAAAAAACTGTATAAAAACCAGAGACTGGAACTGATCAGGTGTGGTAGAGGTCGGATAGTACTCTTGTGCTGTCGCTCTGTCCACCCAGCATTCGATCGATGTTGTTTCCTTTTTATTGTGGCTTTTATTTCGGTGTTGGAAATTGTGTTTAATAAATTTTGTTATTTTATTTTGAATTGGCCTCTAACCATTTATAACAGATTATAGAAAGTCACTGGAGAACAATTTTGTTGACAGTGAAAAATAGGTTTTCTGAGCTTCTCTCTTCGAGGAAATGCACTGGCTGCCACCAGCAGGTATTTCAGCACACAGCCTTCCCTCCCCCCTCACAGTCACATCCTTTCTGCAGCACCAAATGTCACACACTTGGCAGACACACTAACATCTGCCTCCTTTCTCTTTACTGGAATTGTCTCTGGTGACAAAAAAAAGAAACTCAAAGCCAATATTTCCACCATGAGTATCTGTCATCACCTTGGACTTCTCATGCAATGCATTTGGAAAATGCAGGGTGAGGTGTCTGACGTGCAGATTGCTTCACCATAAAAATCCCCTAATCTTTTTTTAGCCATGCCTGTGGTGCTGAACAGAAAATGAAATGGAATGTGCTTGTGTATAGGAGTCAACATCTTAAACAGCTCCCTGGAGCACTAAAGAGAGAAGGAAAATGCTAATTACAAGGAAGAAGCAATATCACAGGGAAAACATAAAACACCATATTACTTTTTAATATTTTTTTATAAATTGATGATCACAAACAAAAACCATATCCACCATGAAGTTTTCTACTGTTCAAGTAACATGGCAGAAGCAAAGACATAGTGACTCTCTTTAACACCCAATTTTCATATAAAGGGAACATTCATTACTTCTAAAAGAACATGGTATAGACAGATCAGCACAATTACAAAAGTAAGTCAGGCTACCAACAACATCTGGCACTAGCTATCAGAATTGTGCTTTAAAAGAAATACCTGGAGATTAAATGCAAAAATCCAGCCCAGCACAGTTTATAAAGAATAATCAAAACTCAGAGTGTTTGCATGTGAGACTGATCCCCCTGCAATACACTTTTACCACGAGATAAGTTATCTTGGTGCCTTTGGAGGACTCATTCTCTTAATACTTTTAAAAAAATCTTCAAGTTCCAGAACTGGAAACTTACTCTTGTTTGAAAACATTGCATCAGGAGCCCTCACCAAAACCAAGCCCACAGCTTTTTAAAATTGGCTTCTTTTTACAATTTACTTCTGTGCCTGCTGCCGCCTTGCAGAGGACAACACATTTGCAGCTCAGAGACACCTTTTGAGTCATCCTGCAGTCAGTCACCACTGGGTCCTTATATTCCCTCAGGGCAAGGTTCACCTTCAAATGTTATCCCTGAGCCATGCCAGGATGTTTTTAAAGTTACCTAATTATGACCATTATTATTTCTACAGCTTCTTTCACGCAAGAATTACAAAGCACTTCAATAAACAATTCCAGTTAATATAAAAGAAAGGGGAATTTTTTTTTTTCCAATCAAGCCATCAGGTCTCTTAAGATGCAGGTGTCATTCTCATTCCTGCTGTAGGCTTCCTGAGTGATTGTGAGGAAATTATTTGTGTTCTTTGTTCTTTAGCTTTCTATTCATTAAACTGAGATAATAGCACTTCCTTTCTCTGACCTTTTACACATTTTCTCTGAAGTCTATTGTAAATTTTACTGGGCATGTACTGTGTCTTATTATGTGTAAATTCAGTATCTATTAAATCCTTCATTTCAGTTGGAACCTCAAACAACAGCTAGAGAAGAAAAAATAACATACTGACATTTCAGGTGGAATAAATGTGTAACTTATTAATTTATTTTAAAATACAACATGCTTCAGCTGGGAAGTTTTAAGATGAATGACAGTATAAAATAGATATTTTAATTCTGTGCTTTGTAATTCTGCATCCTCTTACAGGCATCCAATATTAATGCGGAAATCTCTCTCAGAATATAAGACATGACTTCTAGCAACCAAAGTAGCATTGATTACGCCATGCATCCTTTTTAAGCCCTTCATTTTATAGACTGAAAGTTATTTTTAAGACACAGTCTTGAAGAAAGGGATCTTTGATATAGCAGAAATCCTCTAAAACAAAGGCAGTAGACAATGAATATTTAATGGGTGACCAACTATTATCTCAGGATTGATCTGCAAAAAAAAACCCCAAACAAAGCAAAAAAAGCCCCAAACATCTACCAAACAAAACAAAGGGTCCTGACCGTGGTTAGAGATGCAGCACCACTTCTGAGACACAATTTTCTTGCGGATAGGCCAGCAGAGGTGGACTCCTGACACGCTTCCCTCCTCAGGTGTCTGAATCCCAATGCCAAGCACCAGCATTCCTAGGATCAGATGGAATTTTCCCTCCACTGACAGATTTTGACCACAAAACGATGTTTAATACACACCAAGAAATGAACAAGGGTGATGGCAAACCCCAGCCTAACCCCTGTCTCTAGGAACTTTATTTTGCTCTATTTCAGACCTGGTGATACACGGAAGGTCACTGGAAAGCTGCACCTTCAGGATCATGAACTTGATGGATTAAAAATCCTTTGGCATTGACTTGTACTACTGAAGAAACAAAAATACTCTGAGTAAAACTAAGTCAGGAGGAGACAAAAAATCATTTTTTCTGAAAATTGTCCTTTCCTGTCCTACCTTAATAAGGAAAATCTTTTCTTTCCCACACCTCTCCTCTCAAAAAATAGACTCATCATTTCCTTTTGCTTTGTTCCTCTTGTTTTCACCTTTGCCTGGAGTCAATCTTTAGATATGAAAGGCTTTTCAAATGCATCCACAGCAGTCAGCAGTGTTCCACTATATAGTACAACACCAGCTGCAGTAAATTGATTTCAGTATTATCCCTTATTTCTATTGTTTAATAAAAAGAAGTATTTTCTCTGTCCACTTAAGGATAAAACACAGAGATAAAGAGCAAGGGGATGGGCAGGCTGCAGTGTCTGCTGTGGCAACACGGGATTGCACCACACAATCTTCAAGTGCTGGGCTTCAGAGTCGTGGTTGTTTAAAACTGAACTTTAAAGTTATTTCTTCTAAAAGATGAAGTCACACTAAAAAAAGGTTACCATTTCTGTTGCCAGCAGGCACAATTTTCAGAAGAAATAAAAGGGATTCCAATTTCTGAAGGACTTCTATGTGAGGTAACACTTTTGCCTCTATTTTGTCTGGAGAGCTACTTGATTTTTTTTTAAGTTCTGTTTCAAATTACAAGTTGTCTGCAGTCACCTTCTAGTTCAGAAGTACATTATAAAGACATACTAAAGTTCATTTAATACTTGAGCGTAATAAATCCTAGAACCACACAATGATTTGGGTTGGAAGTGACCAAAGATCTTGTAGTTCCAACCCCTCTGCTGTTGGGCAGGAATGCCAATAATGTTCATTAATGCCAGTAAAGTTCATTAATCTAATAGCAGCAGGTCTAAGGTAGCTTTATACAAAGCTGGTGTCTTCAGTGTGGATCCCTTGGAGCCTACAAACTGCACAGTACTGAAATTCATAAATTGGAAAGACCTGCAAATATTTCAATAGAAAAATAATCAATAAAGATTCTATGGAATTGAAAATAGAGGAATAATATAAGGTTTTCTGTGTGGAAAAAGTGTCAATGATATGCAATGGGAAAGCATTATTCAAGGACAAGACACTTGGGAAATAAATCTGTTTACATCTTTACATGCCTTTTATTCTGTTGCAAAAATAATTGTAATCTGTATTGTCTCTACATGCCTCATACAGTCAGGAAAATATAAAGATCAGACTAAAATTAGAAACTACTACTAGTAATGAATCCATTGTTTTTGTCTCCAAAGGTGAATTCACAAAACCACCTCCAGCTCCACATACCCCCCACCCTGCCTGGCCTCCTCTCCCCCTCCTGAGCAAACACTTCACGTGTAACCAGCTTCTAGGAACATCACTCATTTATCATCACCACCACCAGGAGCATCACTCATTGCCCATCACTCTGTTGCGGTGTGTTTTTCTCTAATGATTTAAGTGTAGTTTTCCTTCTGTTTTGTAAAAGCTTATTTAATGGTTCATTCAATGTTTCCCCCTATTCCTTTCCCCACTTAGTATAGTCCCCGCCCCTGGAAATCCCCTTGAGTTGTTTACCCTGAGTCTGTTATATGTCAATAATGTTCTGCTCCTCTCCCAGAGACTGCAATCCTCCACCCCTCAGTTTTCATTTGATATTGTATACCACCCCTTTCCTGTGATTGGGTTTTCCTCGTGTGACCACTCCTTCTGTCTGTACCTGAAAACCCTTCATGCAGCCCCTGCTCTGGGCTTCTCCTGGGGCTGTGTGAGAGGACCCCAATAAACGTCACCCCATGGCACCTCAGGGAAGTCTCCTTCTCCTTCCTTCGCCGTAGCCGCCCCTCCACCGCCCGTGCAGCAATGCACTGACCCACCGGGTGGGTCCTGCCGGGTCTCCTGCAGGTCCCTACCGAGGCTGACACGGTTCTCCGCCAGGGCAGCCGGGCCCAGCTGGGAGGTCGCTTGATAGCGGGCAGGGGAACACACATCATCACTCATTTATTTTTTAACAATGGGAAATGCCCTTCAACCCAAACCAAAAAGAGGAGACAGCAAATATCTGGAGTCAAGAGCTCTTTTGCTGTTTTGTGTTTTTTAAAGTGGCAGCTATCCTGAATAAAAGATCAGAGCTGCACAACGAGAGGTAGAAAAGGTCTCGCTCAAAAAATGTGGAAGAACTTTAGCTTTCAAATAAAAAACTCTTAAAGTATTTAAAAAGTAGGGGAAAGAAGCCCCAAGCAAACCACTGAACAGGTAAATTAGCTCACTAATAACCAAATAAAGGGTAAGCACCCCCAGTTAGCACACTGGGAATGCCTGAGAGAGGAGGTCTACTGGAAACAGTATTTTGGAAAAGGAAGATGTTCTAGAAGTGTGCAAGACAGGGCCTAAAGCTGAGAACTGACAGCTAATTAGTTATAAACTTGTAAATGGATATGACAGCAAAGAATGTTACTGTGATTTTTACACTCTATTAATAAAGACTTTATTCTGTGGACAACACAGCTAATTAAATGTCTTCCATTGACAACTTCCATCAAACCCAAATTTACCATATTGCACCTTATGTAACCCAGACAGATATGGAAAAACTGAAGAGTCAAAAAACCCGACATTGCAAACTCCATGTGAAGGAACATTTCAAAAACTTTAATTAGGGGGTTGGACAAGATATGCCTTCAGCCTCAGTCTAAGGCTGTTAGTCCGCAGTTCTCAATTCTTCAGACAATTCAAAAGACACAAATAACAGACAAAAAATGCTCAGCACTGACGGAAGGTACATTTCACACACTAAAACTGTACTTTGGGATAGTGAAACAGCCTGAAAAGACAGAGACAGCACTTGTGTGAGTGAATGCAACACTGAGACAGGGCACTGTGCCAGTCAGGGTATTCTGCACCCAACTGAGACTTATGAGAGGTCTGTGTGATGGAAAAGTGTCAAAAATTCAAATTAGAGATGTGTTTTCCCCGTTGGAACATCTTGGGGAAAATTCAGAAGCTTTTCTATAACTCAATATTACTTTGCCAGGATCAAGGGGCAGGAAATATATATTTTCTTCACATCTAAACTCAGTTCATAACCAACTCCTATAATCACAGTGGTCTGATGCCCATGCAAAGCACTTTAAATCAGAAATATCTATTTCAAGAGCACACACTTGGGAATTGCACAGAATTTTCATGGCAAGCTTAATAATTACTTTGCCTTCTTTCCATATCCTGCCCTTGTTTCTCTACATTGGGCAGGGAAAGGAAATAATCTGATCAGGTACCATTGCATGCACTAAAGGAAATAAAAAATCATTCCTGCACAGAATCCCAGTTTGTTGCTAATCCACCTAGGGAAAGACTTTCCCCATTTATTTTGCATTATGAAGAAAAGACAGATAAAGCAGAAAAAAAACTTACTAGCTATTTAGGCATTTGTCATAGTTGTAAAATATTTGTCCTTCAGGGGATATTTCTGAATGCCTTGCCTTGGCAATAGTCTGAAGCATGAGGGGACATAGCTGCTCTGCAGTTTTCACATTTCTTTCCCAATTCTGCATTTAATTTCAGCTCTAATTTTCCCCCAGTAAAATCACCAAAACTAATCATGTGTTTTCTTAAAAAATAACTAATGTAATAATATGCTATGTATGAGCATATATATATATGCATATATATATATGCTCATACATATATGTGCATATACATACAAAGTAATTCCCTTAGCAGTCAAACAAGTCCTCAACATCTTTACATTGGCTTAAGGAAAGAAATTATAAAAGCCAGTGACCATTGCAACTTCAAATGGAGAACTCCCAGCCAATTTAGCTCATTAACAACAGTCATCTGTAGAGAGGTTTTCAGGCATCACAGGTAGCAGTAGTGCAAACATCTACTTTCCTTCAAGAAGCCTTCATTTAATGAATATTAACCCATGTCATACAGATCTGCTTGGGTTTCTCTGGACTGTGAGGAAATTTTCATGATCCACCCAGACATAAGAAATCCATATGTAAAACTGAAGCGATATCAGCTGACAATCTTATTTATAATGAAGGTTGAAGTATCATGTCAATATTAAGAAACTAATTTCTCACTCTATTTCCTCCCTGCACTTTTTTGAGATTTAACCGATCATTCCTGAGCTTTAATTTTGAGCTCCGCTGAACTGTTGTTGATGTTCCTTTTTAAAAAAGGGAGGAAAAAAAAAAAAAAAGAGGAAAAAAGAACATGTTTGAACTGGAGTCTTTCTCCTGCAGCCAAATGGTGCAACTGATTCAGCCTTACAACCTTCCAGGCAGCCCTCAAATGGTGACCTACCATCTTTGTTGGGTAAGGCAAAGAGATCAGCACTAAGCCTGATTTTTTCCTGACTAAAAAGCCACCATCATGAATGGAAAGGCCAAGTCTGTTTCCAGGTATGTAAGTATTTCTTTGCACTTATATTTTATACACATTTTGTGTATAGGCAAGAAATGTATTTTGGCTGTTCGTCCTTCAAAGCACATTCTTGGGAGAATGTGATTAAGAAGTTATAATTTAGAGAAGAAATAACATCTAGTTTTATCTGCTACATCTGCTTTGCAGTCCTAGAAAGATGCTTATTTTTCTTCCTTCTTTTCTTAAAAGGTGGACCAAGGCATGCTTAAGGTTTTTGATAGAATCTTCAAAGCAGGTAGCTACAAAAATCCCATATAGCCACATCACAAATCACTGTTGATTACTGTTTATCATATCTCAGTGAAACTGAGTTTATATTTAAACTGCAGAACGAGTTATTTGTGGGCAGGATATCATCACAATCAACCCATACACAATTACTAATTTAAAAAACACCATTGGAAAGGGATAAGGTTATGGCTAGAAGAAAAAAAATTGTTCTGCAATGACAACCAACCTGTTTTTTTAAGGGAAGTGAAGTCAGTTTTGTAGTTAACTTTCTTGGCAAGGATTTGTGTGTTTTAAAAGATGGTTTAAATGTTTTTGTTCTAGACCACAAATTCTGATACACCTATATAGATGCTCTTTAGCTTTATTGTAACACTGCTTGAATATTGCCTTACAAAGACACTTAAGAAGCATTTCTATGATTATCAGAATAATTTTAAAGCTGCATTATTTTAAAATGCAGAGCCCTACTAATTCCATTAACTGCATTCTGTTTCTGCAGTGCCAGCGATCTGAGCCCTGTGCTGATGGAATGAGTCAGCCATTCAGCTCTGAGGCCCTTTGCATCACACAAGACCAAAAGTGTTCTGTGAAGATTAAATAGCTGAAGAAGGAAGGGAATTCCACACTTCCCTGCTCTACAGTGTGGAGGCTTGGATGCCATGAAGCCTTTCCAAAGCTCCAGACAATGTGTGTTCCTAAGCAGGAAGAATCAAGTACTAATACATCAAGCACTGTTTCAAATAATGTGGATTTTTAGCCCAGCACCACAGAATTAAAACAAAGGCAGTGTGACAGTGTAGGGTACATTAGAATAATAGAAACAGAATGACAGGCTTGCAGGAGGGTGAGGAAAACCAACTAAGATGTGGAAAAGGTTATGTTGGAGCAGCACATGGATTAGTTCCCCTCTGGAGCTGTAGTAATTTCCAACATATAGTTTTGTTTCTTTCCCCACAAAGTTATATATTGTTTCTCAAGGTCGGGTATTTTTCCTCCTTAAAATGCAATCAAAATGCCTATATTGTTTATAGTTAATGGCTTCTGAAAGACTAGCAATATTTTAAGCTTACATGACATGTTCCCCTTGCTCTCAGCCAAAGGCCTATCACCTTTTCCATTCCTTCAATATTACAATTTAATTACTGTGGAAACGACCTACACTAGCTGCATTTATTAATAAATACAAATCAAAATGTCTAAAGTAAATTATTGATATGCTATATTATCTCAGCTTTTCTGTGAAGTCCTCATAAAAATAACTTTCGTTTTGACAGTCTGACTTCCAGGATTTTATATTATAGCTCTCAGTAGGACACAATTGTTCAAAGATATGTTAACCTTTAAATAAATTCTCTTTAAGCAAATGTAATGTCTCTGACACCAATCCATGCACGTCCATATTTTGAAGGTTATACTTTTAATTGTAACAGTTTTGTGTATTTACTTGCATTGAAAATGTTTAGAGATTTAGAGATATTCTGGAAGGAAATTACAAAAGATAGACATAGACATTATTTTAAATTAGGTCTATAATATATAATTTATACATATAAATTATATATAAAATCATATTTTTTACATAAATTTAATTATTTTTATATGTGATCCCAGCACCCTGCAGCTGGCAAAATCCCTAAGTTCATATAGACCCCACAACAATGCTGTGTGCATGTGAGCTTCCAGATCCTGCTGACATTCCTGCCACTCCCCTGTACAGTTTGATACCCCTAAAGATACCAGGACCATCGTCCTGAAAATAAAGTATTAAATGCCCAATGTAAACATGCCAGTGATTTTTTTACCTTTTTAAACAACCTTTTCAAGTAATTATAGCATCTCCCTGAACAGTCCTCATGCAGGATTAAGCCAGCTAACCATATCTGTCAAAGGAATTTATGTCACCAACAGTGCCCCGCCACTACAAAGAAATGATTACTGGAAAGACTCTAAATCACTGTTAGAGCAATCTCAAAGTACAATGTTGTAATTACAATTTGAATTTCAAATAGAGAATACAGGGAGCAATACATCCTCTTTGGGACAACTTCTGCTAGCCTTACTGCCTTCAATTTTTGTGAGGTTTTTTTATTAGAAAATAGTATTTTCCATTATTTTTATAACACATTGACACACTGCAAATGCATTTCTACAGGCAGAATACACAATGCTATGAATACATTTACATTTACTCTGAATATTTAAAGAGGAAAGGCATGGATATAATCACAGAAGAATTATTTCTAAGCTGTTATATTTTTACATTTTATCTGTGCATTCCACTGGAGCTGAAAATCAGTGGGGAAATAAATCACCAGCACTTTCCGACTACACCTTCAGGCTCTGTCAATTTGCTTGAAATATATCAGATGATCCTGACTGGTAAGAAATAATACACCTGCTCCAAAAAAATATCTAATTCTCCTGTCAGAGGCTAAAGCACCTCGGTGGTGGCAGGAACTCCAAGGGGAAGGGCAGGGAGCAGAGCTGGGAGCAGGAGCTCAAGCTCGTCCTTCCCCTCTCCTTCTTCCATGTGAGCCAAGTTTAGTTTTCTCTGCACTTTTTCCATGAGCCCAACACACAAACTTCATTCTTCATGCACTGAAGGCCATTCAGAGCTGTGGATCTTTACCTTGATATTTCAGAACAAATATTAAGGACATAGGCTGTTGCCCTCTTCTGATAATATCTGAATTTCCATGTTGCACAGCTGCAATGCCATTGACTCAAATGAGAGATTAACAGCTGTCATTAACTGGAGCACAAATAACAAGGCTTTGATGAAGTGCAGAGCAATACTATCCTTGTGCCCTACCCTCCAGACTGCAGTGTTTAATGTGCTGAACGTAAAACTGATCCTTCTCTAACTGGACACATAAGAAGTCCTGTGGAATTGTTCTTTATACCGGCACAGGCTGATGGTGGGTGGGCTATTTATCCTCCAGCAACCTAACAACTAGAGCAGGTATTTCTAGTTCCTAAAGAACAACAGAAAGGAGTTGGGGGCTTTCCTGTTCTATCAGCAACCCTTGATTTTGGTGGTTCATTAAATTAAAGAGTTTTTTATCTAGGGTCTTTGCCAAGATAATTTTTCACCCTAACTTAAAACTTAAACCTTAGCCAAGATGACTCTTAGCCCTTGAAAGACTGGTGGTGTTTCCTCTCAAATTGGAATTTGTTTGAAGTAAAGAAGTATTTGTGGCCAGGAATATTTAATGCCCAGTGAAGCGAGTTCCCTCTGCCTGCTGGAAAGCGGCTTCCCAGCTAGTCCCGGCTGCCCTGGCTGGGAATCGTTTCAGCTCTGGTTAGGCAGTCGCAGGCGGACCGGCAACCACCCCCCGGTGGGTCAGGAGCTACACAAGAGCTGTTGAGGAGGCTACGATGAAGGCAGGAAAAGGAGACTTCGCAGCAAGATGGCGTTTGTTGTCACCTGCTCAGCATGCAGGCGAAGCTATGAAGTGAAGAATCGGGGCGGGGTAAGTGATTATAAGGGACCAGGAAAAGAGGTGTACACAAGATGGAAAACCAATCGGGAAAAAGGGGGTGGCACACAGACAACAAATGGAAAACGAGGGGTGGGGGATTTCCCAGCCTGTTCCAATCAGGGATCGATCTCTCCCGATCTTTCTAGAAGCAGGGGAGAGTCCTTCCCAGAGATTGACAGGCACAGCTGCTGCACAGACAAGTGCAGGGGGAAACCATTAGGGGAAAGGAATAGGGGGAACATGGACTAAATCATTACAGAACTCAGCTAACTTTAACAATAAATAAAAGAATAGAAAACGTGCCACTACAGCCCAGCTATAACAAAGAACGCATATTGAAAGAACAAAGTGTTTTTTCAAGGCACTTGATAATATGCCTTTTTCCCCACACAGAAGTATCTAACATGGTGGCTACTGTGATGACCAAAATATTCCTCTGGAATCTCACTTTTGAGCAGAAATATTTATCTAGGAAAAGTGAATGGTAAGCCTCATGACAGGTTTATTATTCACATTTCAAATTCCTTGTAGCAACATACCAGCCTTCCTAATTAACAAACAAGCAATTCAGTCTCTCCAGTTAAAAACACAGATGCTCCCAAGATCTGTTGGGAGATTTCCAGGCATGCTTTGTTCTGCCAGTTTCTCCAGGTTCTTTCTCTAACTTTAAAGGCTTTCAGTTCTTCTCATTGTTTGGTGGTCTGGTATTGGTTTTGCTACTGGTTTTGTTTATTCATTTGGGGGTTTTGTGATTTTCTGTTTGTTTCTACATGCTATGAGTTGCCTGTGCTCTGACTGTCTATCCTTACATTTCTTTCCCTTACCTAAGAAATTCAAGAAAATTTTATATTTTTTTTTCCCTGTGAACAAACAGATATCCTCTATTTCTCATTAATCAAACTCAGGGGTTGCTCCATGATGCTGTCCTCCCATGCCTTTTCCTCACCACACCTGCTCAGTTAAATACTGAAAGACGTGCTAGCAATCTCCAGAATTCATTAACCAGCTTTAGCACCTTTTAATTATAATTACAGAGCAACTAACTATACTGCTAATGCTTTTTATTATTCCAACTACCTTCTCCAAATCAAGTTCCACATGCAAATGTGGTTAAGGAAGCACAGCAGCTCCGCTGTCATTAACACCCAGGGCGGCATACACGTTCCTGCACACTGCTAGTAACCCAGCCAGGGCTTCAACAGGGAGCCAGTAATTGTGTGATGTATGGATGTTAAATCCTGCACCTGGCTGACCTTTTACAACTGTTCTGTAGTCAAACCACACCTGCAGCAGCTCTGAAGTGTTTGGTACAGGCTGTTTATACTTTGCACAGCCAAAATCTGTGTGTGTGTGAAGTCCAGAACATGCACCAGGTGCTGCAGGTGTGTGACTTCAGAGTTGTCTGACACTCACTACACATCTGGTCTCCTTCTGGCATGCCCCTATTACACCTGCAATTTACACTAGTCCAGATATACACAGTATCAGAAAATAGCTTATTCCAGTATATTTTGGACCAGAAAACATGGATACAACAGGCAAGAGTGGCCTATGTTATTGACTTTGCAGTTTTATGATAAGGAAGCAAGTGCTGCACAGCTGAGATGCTGATGGGGTAACCACTCAAGGCTCAGACACTCTCAAATCCACACTTGTGGTAGATAATGAATTAGTAATACAACCCAGAACTTCAATCAGGAATTGCTTTTGATTGTTATCGAATCAATAACCCCAGCACTTACACTCAACATCCTCCAGAACTGGCATATTTCTTAGCAGGCACTAATGGAAAAGCAGTGGCAAACACTAGACCATCTACTATTTCTGGCTAATCTCCAGAAGCCCAGCTACAACGTGATCTCTTTTAGAACACCCTTGGTACTGGAGATAGATTTTTAGCCTATATTACATGGAAGCTGCACATTCCTGAACATCTTGCCCTAACCCTTCAATCCTTAAAGATGCAAGGAGGAGAGTCACGAGAGGAATTTTGCAACAAAAGCTCAGCACATGAGTAATGAACATTTTGACAGCTAGAGAATGTGAAACAAAGTAAAAAAGCCCACACAACTTGTGAGGATGGCTTGTTACCTTCCTTTAATTAACAAGGGTGAAAGATGTGCCACTTAATTGGGAAATGGTGTAACACGACATCTGTCTGCACATGTTGGCATGAATGGGAGCAAGGTAAGTCCAAAATGAGCCCAAGTCTGGGCTTACTGGATGGAGAATCAACAAGGCAGGACATGGAACTCATTAATACTCACTGACCACAAGCAAAGCATTGGTAAATATATAAAAAACAAAGAAAAAAACCTGCATTATTTTAATTTTAGCTGCACTGACAGTGCAGCTGTGGATTTGGAGTGACACAATCCTCCTATGCATTTGGAATGACAACAGGGAAGCACTTGCCAGGCAGATATAGCTCTCTTGAAATTAAAGCAGTAATAAACTCAGATATTTGTCACAAATAAGATCGCAACCACAAAAGATGGATCAATGTTCTAAGTCTGCCAAGGTACCAGCTGGGCACGATTATTTTTCTGCTTTTATTGTCAAACTATTTAATATGCAACACACCCTATTACCACCATACAATTCAAGAGCAACCTGGCCCAGAAAAAACTTAGACAGTACATTAAACCCCAAAAGGCTCTGAAGTGTGTTTTCTCAGAGGGAATAGTATTTCTCAATCCCAAATTTTGTTCTATTCTAAATCATCCAATAGCACATTACTTCACCTAAGACACCAAAGTGTCTATCTCATTCTTACATAGAAACTCTTTAGACACTAAACTTCTCAGCAATATATTGAATATGTATTATGTGGAAAGTTTTGTGAGAACTTGAAGTATCTTTAAGAGACTTAAAGAAACTCTATCAAAGAAAAAACGCATCCAAGAAACATCTGATTTTACATTTCCTTATAAAGATCCCTTAACAGTTATTTTGTACATCTATTATGTTTATGGCACTTGAAGTTAATGTTCCAAAAAAATAAATTTGTACTTTTCCCTGAAAGTGATTACTTTTGCTCCTGACTTTTGCTGCGAGAAGAATTAGTTTAAAAACATCAAAAAGATACTAAATTTCTTATTTAAATATCCTTTATAAGATAAAAAAACCATATGGAACTCCCACTAGGTCCCAGAATTTGTACAAGAAGAGCTATAGGAAAGTTTGAGTCACTTAAATACACACTCATGAAATCTCCCAAGGAAGTGTTTCTTAATCCTCACGAAGATACAAGACTTTCCAGATGGGTGCAATCCATGCTGGGATCTGGCCATTGTGACCTTAACTCAGTCATTTCTGAAGAGCCCTCATCATTTTTTCATGTTTCCTGTTATTTGTTCACTCCACCAATATCCTATTAAAGCAGAATAATTTTCTGTAACTGTTGTTTTAGATGAAAAAGCTGATTTCTTCACTTGAAAAATAATATTTGTTAATGTTTGTATTATTTATCAGGCATTTCCCTTCAAGCATTTTTTCCCTGATACTCCAATTTAACAGCTTACAACCCTTATTGAACTTACATGCATTTACTACAGAAGGTGCATCATTTCCATGCAATAGACTTTACCATTAAGAAGGTAACCCCTTCCTGAAACCAGTACTTCCATCCTTTCCATGTCCTGCCAGATGCCTGGTTTAGCAAGTCTAGCCCTATCCTACACCATTTTTAAAAGGAACGGTTCCGTGCCAGCCCATTACCCTTCGTAGCTGAAGGGCCTTGAGCTGAAACAGTATCATTTATTCAGATCAGTATAATTTATTCATTACTCAGGAATATGTGATTTTATGAGCTGGCAATCAAAAGGAACCCAGGGATGCAATGCATATTCAAGAGCTGGCCTTCCCTGTCTCTGGCACATGGGAGAAATCCCACCCAGCCTACTCAAGGTCATGTCTCTGTGAGCAGGTGGATAGCAAAGCGTGAGTGTGCAGCCTCAGCTTGCTTAGAAAGTTAAATTGAAAACATCTTCCAACCAGTCTCTAGGAGATTTTTGCTGTATTAGTCACAGCCTATGGAACAAGCCACAAGAAAACAACATGCCCCTCTCCCAAATCCTACTGTCTTACAACTTTTCCCTTATGGTTTTCTCCCTTTCCAGTGACAGGGATGATGCTGGTGAGGATCCATCCATCTATCTACATATTGAAACACCAAAAATAAGGAGACTTGGTGTAATGCGTCACACTCCTTAAGTTCACTAGCCAAGGTTCTTAAACACCCCTGCAGATTTAACCAGTTTCATTGCATTTCTGGACAGAACTGTGTTGTCACAGTAGTGACAGTTTGGAAATATGCCTGTGTCCAAGTTTCAGTTTCATCTGGTGTTTACAGAACCAGATTTACAGCTAGTGTAAATATAGCTGTCACTGTGCTTTACATCATGGCATAAGAGGCAGCTGAAATGTCAAAAAAAGCTACATCTCAAAAACACAACAGACAAATCAAAGGACCATCAATACAGCTCCTTGCAAGGGGATCTTTCTCATGTGGGATCTTTGTATGAACTCTGTTTTTACAGTAAACCACTTGAGGACACCCATGCAAGTCCAATGGCTGTGTAAGACAGTGGGGCTTTTTTTTTTCCTGAGGGACAGCCAGCTTGGTTAGAAAGGAGCTTTGTTCAAATCACAGTAAACTTGTGCTCTATGAAGAGTAAACTGCCTTCAGCAGAAAGAAGACTTTAACAGGCTCTTCTCTCAGTATCAGCTAGGATCAAGTCTTGGGCCTAACAAAAGAAGCCAGAAAATGATGTGCAAGGATTGTCCCTAGAAACCTGCTTTCTAAACTGGTATTTTAAAGAGGTTTTCTGTATGTGTGCATCTTCTCAGAATCCTTCTGTGACCCCTGAGTGCCCCTTTGCTCCCAAAAAATAGCTGAGCAGGTTAACCTGTGGGGGTTGAAATATTAACTCTCTTGCATAGAAGGCTGTAAGGCAAAACTCCACATTGTTGTTGTCCTACCAATTCCCAGAGCTAACAACCAGCATCCAGTGTCATCCCAACACTCAGAGTTTCACAGCAGATGCAAGTTATGATCTGGAAATATGAGCAGCAATTGAGTTTTCAAGCAAAAAGCTAGGCAGGGTGTGACAGCACAGCCTGGGCATTTAAAAAGTCTCTCCGGACTCTACTCCTCCCTAGGAAAAACAGTGTGTGCGCCCCACTCATTCAGAAATAAGGGAATTGTAGTCTCCTGGCATTTTACACTCACACAGCTCTCAGAAGTGCAAGCTCAGTGAGTTTCCTACCAAATCTGATTCATTTAAGTAGGTGGTGAATTGGATCTGCACATGCTAGGCTTACAACTGTTTCAGAAGAAAACAACATTGTGTAAGGTACTAGATCTTTTGACTTTCCCATACACACAAAAATTATCTTGAAATACTAAGCCATCACACCTTCCATAGTAATGTATCACTGGACCACACTTCATTTGAATCCCCTACAAAACTTCAGGTGGTTCATATTTCAGTGAAGATAGACAGCTGTGCTACAGCACTTGCTGAAGTGCCACCAACTAACAGTTACCAAGTAAGCCCACTGAATTCCAAGCACAGGTTTAAAATCTAAGCTCTCTGAAAGAGGCAATACACATTTGCCCTGCTTAGTGTTTCAGAAAATCAAAGTTGATATTAAGTCACTCCACTGCTCTGTCCTTAAAACCAGAGGCACTGACCTCACAGGTGGGGCTCCCAATCCAGGATGATGACAGCAACAAAACCCATCTGGTGATCCTCGGCCAAGTCAGCCCAGGAAATCCAAACAATAACTCAGCAAAGGACAGGGAGCAGATATCCTTAAACCAGTTCTCCCCAAACCTGAACCTTCAGATTGCAGCTTAAGGAGCCTTGTGTGGCTGATGGGCGGCAGCTCTAGGCAGAGAAACAGGTGAAGCTGATGAGGCTAATTCAGGCTGGCCCTGAGGGCTGGCAACCATTCACCCAGATCTGTCTGAAAAAAACGCAACAACCTTCTGACCTTGATGATCCTGTCCCAATTAAGCACCTGCTTGTGGCCAGAAACAGAGACCCTGACAAGGCGGGCCAGGCTGTAGGTCTCTGGTGGTGTGTGGCTCTTTGCAGAAAAGTGATTTTATTTGTACAGCCCTGGGCATTGTTTGCATTCTCCCTGCTCCCATCCAGGCAGAGAAAGGCAGGTACACCTGCACAGGTGGGATTGCTGCCCCACATCCATGACTTCAGCTTTCTTGGCAGTGCCCTTGAAAGCACATCTTGACCAAAAGTATTAGAGCCAATGTCCTTCAACTCAAAATCCAGAGACCCAAATGTCACAGTCACTCTCTACAAAGGCATTGGCATAGCTAAGCAAAATGATGTTCCATAACAGCTTCAAAATTCACTTACTGAAGCTCAATTACAACTCTCCTGTAGCATCTAGTACAAAGAAGTGTGGTACAAGATTCAGCTCTTGAAACCAGAAGGAAAAAATGCAATTATATTGCATGTAATGAAACAACTTGGATATTTGACACAGATTGTGTTTCTGCCACACACCTGGGAATTATTTATAAAGGCTTTCATATACACATGTTCACCCTCCTTCTGAAAAGCAAAAATTACCATGCAAATAATTAAGCCATTATATTCCTTCTACTCCACCTCAAATTAGTCTAAACAGGAAAAATTGAATTTGTTCCTTTTTCCTAAGGAAAGAAATAGAGAAAGCAACTTTATACCTTGTCAAAAGAAAAGCAGCTTTTTACAAGGGTTTCTTTCCAGTGTTCATTTTAAAAGTCTCATTTTAAGCAGACAGTATTTCAGAGGAGAGAAGATGTATCATCATTTCCTTTTGTTGTTGTACATGAATATATTCTCCAGCCTGTCAAACATCTAAAGGGTAAGCTGAGATTCCCAAAACCCTACAAGGCTTACTTATTTGAAAAATTCTTACAGACTTTTTTTTCCCTGAAGATATGAAGAAAACAGATATCAGAGAAAAGGGATCAGTCAGTTTCCCAAATTAAATAGTGACAAACCATGCAAGCAAAGGGATGAAATAGTATCAAATTTCACTATGACAATGTTGAGATTCCCATGTCCTTTAAATTTGGCAAAACTGGAAGCATCTTCCCGGCCACACACTTTAGCCTGTCACATTTGAAGAATGGAAAATAATTCTAGGAAAAATAGATAAATAACAACAGTGTTGCTACTGGCATTTTAAATTTGGGATGTGTGTTTTCCAGCATGTATTTAGTTCCAGAACTGCTTAATTCAAATATTCAGCTTTAATAACATGTCTGCACTTGTTCCAGTGAACTGAAGATCATGTTCTCTACTCACCAGGGAAGTCCAGCACAAATGGAATGGAGGTGCTCTGCCCATCTAAGGAAGGGTGTCCCTTGGGTATCTGCATGACAATGTGAAAAAAACATTAAAACAAACCACCATTTGTGTATCTTGTAAACAGATACAATCCTTGCCAAGAACATTAACTGCAAAACTGACTTCACTTCCCTTAAAATCATATAAAGGATGTGATCCCATTATTTTAGTGAGTTATTTCATCTCGTATGAAGAAAATACCACATATTTTTCAGAAAAGTCCCTTTACAACACCAACCTACACCTTTGAAGGGGCTTTAGATGCTGCTTCACGTACTGTAAGCACTGCAAACATTTCTAAAAGCTGCATGTGTTGTAAATCAAGCTACAGCCAAGACTACTTCCATACTGCTTTATGAAGCACTTCAAATATATGATTTTTTTTAATTGAAGTAAGAGCTGCCAAATGCTGGTATAGCTACGTGCTTGTCAGTCCATCCTTTGCACCTGTGTATACAGAAAACGTATCTGGAAATGTGGTCTGTGTTGATTTTTGCCCACAGCACAGCACACTGGGAACCATGGTGGGCACTTCAAAAGCAACATTTGTTTATGTCATAGAATCCTGGAATCACAGAGAGATTTGAGTCAGAAGGTGAGGCAAGTTCCTCTGCTCGCTGAGAAGTGGTTTTCTCAGCTAGTCCCGGCTGCCCTGGCAGGGAACCGTCCCAGCTCCGGTTAGGCAGTCGCAGGACGGATCGGCGACTTCCCCCCGGTGGGTCAGAGCTACACAAGACCTGTTGAGGAGGCGACAACGAAGGCAGGAAAAGGAGACTTCGTGGCTGTGCTACAGGTTGACGTTTATTGTCACCCTGCACCTGCTCAGCACGAAGCCACAAAGTACCGAGCAGGGGCGGGGTAAGAGATTATAAAGGACCACAAAAAAGGGGCGTACTCAGGATGGGTAACCCATCAGGGGAGTGGGGTGACAGTGGGGTGATTGGCAAATAGCAAATCAAAAATGAGGGGTGGGGGATTTCCCAGCTTGTTCCAATCAGGGATCGATCTCCCCCGATCTTTCCAGAAAGAGGGGAGAGTTCCTCCCGGAGACTGACAGGCACAGGGAAATGAATACATTTTGACTGACAGCAGCAGGCGGTGAAAAAACAAGTGCAGGGACAAACCATTAGGGGAAAGGGATAGGGGGAACATGGACTGAACTATTACATAACTCAGCTAACATTAACAGTAAAATAAAAGAACAGAAAACGTGCTGCTACAAGAAGGGACCTTAAAGCTCATCTCATTCCACCTCCCTGCCATGGGCAAAGACACTTTTCAGTATCCCAGGTTGCTCCAAGCCCCATCCAACCTGGCCTGGAACACTTTCAGGGATGGGCAGCCACAGCTTCTCTGTGCCAGGGCCTCACCACCCTCACAAGAAAGAATATAAGATTCCTTTGCATTTTCCAGAGAAATATGTCACAGAGTTATTAATATAATTAATCAGTGTTACCCAGACAGCCCCAGAGGCAGTGACACAGCCCTCAAATCCTGCCTTACTGTGCAGTGTCCTTAAAACGTTGGACTCGGCTAAAAGTTCTTACCCTGCGTGGGTTCTGCACCAGCTCTAGAGTTTGGGATGGTACTTTCCTCATCTGTTCATCAGCTGAGGCAAACTACATGATTTCCTGAGTGCTCCTGCTCTATTTCCACAGAAAAAGAATATAGTAAGTTTGATTCATTGCTGAAATTTTAAAGGGAGTGCCAGGGTAAATCACGACTTGGGAAGTCTGATAAGTTTTAGGAAGCCAACAGTGTTTTGGGCTATGCTTGGTGCGACATGTTATCACTAAACTGTGTAAGGAAGGCTTTTTTTTGCTTCAGCTATGGAATTAAAAATGGAACTGTCTGAGAGGAGAGAGAGTTGAACTGCTGTGGTTTTCTTTTCTTTGATGAAATAAAAATTTTGTTCACTTCATTCAGTGGGATCAATAGCAAAGTTCTTGGCTCTCAGGCTTATGGAAGAAAATCAGCCAAGGGCAGCAAGTGGATTTTAACCTCACCTTGAGCTCTACTTCCCTGCTACATTGAACTGGCTATACCTGTGAATGGATATCCCACTTTGTAAATGTTGCATAAAAAGTCATGGAGGACAAGGAGTGAGACTAGCTGTGTAGTACAGAACCTAGCACAGGGCAAAGGGCTGCTTGGGTGAGCCACTCCAAAACTGCCAGTGGGACTGGGAGTTCTCCAGATCCTCCTTCCTGCCCTTTTTGAATGTTTGGGTGTTGCAGTCACTGGGGAACACCTGCAGCTGCTGAGACCCTTCCAGTGCTGGGGAGCAGCTCTGAGCTCTCTATGCAGTATTAAATCACATGAGGAGAGGAATGCTTTCTCTGGGTATTACAGATTCCAAGCTTTCCCATTTCCCACACAGACATTAACACCCACTGTGGTCATTTCTGAGTGTGCAATCTCACCTCTGAAGTCCTGCATCACCAGGTTAGTGTGAGTCAGAGAAATATTGCTGCTTTAATAGACACAATCAACAAGAGGATGAGGGGCTGAAGAGGAAACCTCTTGTTGCTGCAAGTAACAACATCTTTCTTCATAACTGCTGAGATTTAATTGGGGGGAAAAAAATCAGCAATTTATGGGTAGCTATGGCAACTTTCACAAGTATTGAAAGGAAAAATGGGTTGAGCAGAAAAATAGATTTGCAGGGAGATCTGGAATAAATAAAATTGAAATTTTCCAAAATCAAGTGCACTTCCATTTAAAAAATGATCCTTTCAGGAGGAAATTAAAGCTCTCCCAAGAACCTGACTTTTTAAGCATACAATCAATTTTTATAACTGAAAACCTGTCAAGAAAAAATGAGTCCCTTTTCTACAGCAAGTGAGAGAAAGAAGAACTTCAACAAGAGATTTTTAACTGCTTACAAAACCAGGCTTTTGCTTCAGATTTAATCCTATAATCACACACAGCATTTACTTGTACCTGAACTGACTGAGCAAAGTGTTACTGTTAGGCACTTGCCTTATCTAAAGAAGCATTAAATCTGCTGGATGTGATGAAATCTGTTCCAAAGTGTTTATCAAACACTGTGAAAATCAGCAAGATTAGTGACACGGCAATGTCATCGTTTGTCTAGTCAAGGGTAAAAGGTTCTTGGAAATAGAAGTAGAGAGTATTTGCTTCAACAAGCAACCTCAGAAAGCTTCGACAGGTAATGCTGGAAAAGGCCAAAAGAATAGATGAAATAATTCTTTGGAATGCACTATAATACTGCTTGTTTGGGAGTTGGTGGTGGCATTATTTGGTCACCAGCATGTTTGTGTTGAAAATCAGGGATATAGGAAATGAAGGAATTTAATTAAAAAAAAAAAAAAGGAAAGGTAGACATATTTAAAAAAATACAGGAGTAAAGGCAGTTACATGTCAGAAGCAACTGGGCTTCTTAGGGAAAAAAGACAGATAACAACAGATCTTCGATAGAAAGACTGAATGTAATACTTTAAAACAAGGAAGGATGGAGCAGTGTGTACAATTTTCTCTAGATAAAAGAAAAGAAAAAGACACTTTAAAACACAGTCTTTAGGCAAAGGGAAGATCTGTGTCCAACATTACCTACAATGTCTCCTCCTGGGGGCCCTGTAAAAGTGTGTTGTGTCTGTCTTACAGAGGCAGCAAGGTGGGTCTCCAGAAATCCGTGGGGTTAGATATTAACCTTAAAAGCCTCTAACGCTAAACACAATCCTTCCCCAACAACACAAATAAGAACAGCAGTGATGCAATGACTACACTTCTAGCTAAAGGTGATACCTGCACTGTTGCTTTATTTAGATACAAAACTACAGCATTTCCTTTTTTTCTGAAAAGCATTTTAGGAAAAATGAAAAAAAAAAATTAAGCAAGATAAGAATCAGAATTAATATACTGAATACCTAGTGAAATAATCATCACTGGCTGCTTTTTTTCCTAAAGTGAAATAATTTTGTTGTTAAGTGCAGAACAAAACTGTAAGTGAAACACACAGCATACAAATAAAATTCCTTACAGCTGCACTGCCTCCCAGCTATGCAGATCTCTCCACTTCTGTGGCACAGTTACATTTTATTTTTTTAAAAGACTGCTCTGTCCATATTCAATAACCATGTAATTAGGTATTCTGACTGACTTCTCCCATTCTGGAATTGAATGAGCAATTTTATGTCATAAATTCCAGCTGATTCAGTGGGTGGTGGAAAGGCAGTGATTTTTCCTATTCATCTAGAAATCTCTGGAGATGGCTCTCCTAAGGACATTTGGATTGTCTCACACTAATTTAAGTTTGAGGCACCCATTCTGCCCCATTTTGGCAGATACAAAGTCTCTCAAAATCCGCTTTATTTGTCTCTGCTCCTTTCCTTTGACACGTGGGCATCATCACCATGTCAGCAAACCGAGGCTGTCTGTGATGCTGCTGCAGTCATGCAGAATGAGGGCTCCCAATAAAAGCTGCAGTGTGTGTTGAGACACACAGTCTGCTCTTTTCAAGCTCCTGCTGCTTGGCACCCATGAAGTCCTAGTGAACTACTCCAACCAACCCCAGAGCAGGAATTTGCCATCCAAACAGATGGCTGCAACTGCAGGCAGCCAAGAGACCACGTTTCTTTTTCCTCATGACGTCTGAGTGTTGACAGCATCTCCAGACACAATTCCAAATGGCTGTCAGTTCTCAGCTCCTCATCTAAAGGGGATATGTCAGCGTTAATCTACCTCTGAGACAGATTACCCTTCATAAGTCAAAATCTTCCCCTAATTATAACTGCCTTACTCTGAACACTTGCAGATCTTGCCTTTCCCAAGCTGTTGCATGCCTTTAACTACTGTTCCCCTCTCAAGGTAGACAGAGCTCAAGAATCAAAGACTAATTTGTGCATGGTTTGATGTTTAGTCCCATACGTAGGGCTAATTACAAGCTAGCAGAGTCAGGGGGGTATTAAAATTAATTTTTTTGGTCTTTATGTATGTTTACACAACAAGTAAAATACAGGCACGTGCTTGTTCTGTGTTTACAGACAGATAGTTCCACCTTTGGTGCAGCAGTCACACGCTGTCAGAGCTGTGTGAGGTGCTTGTGGCCAGGAAGGTTCCTCGCTCCCAACCACGTCACAGTCAAATTACTACACTGGCTTTTCAAGTACGATGCTGATATCAGTCACATGGGCACATGACCTGCCATGATTTAGTGACAATCTGTTAAAATCAGCTACATAAGGCTTAAGGCATGGCTCGTCTATACAGAACAGGTGGAAGCTTTCCAATAACCCTTAATTAAATAGAGTGGTGAACCATGTTTAAAAAAAGCTGATTTCAGCTAAATCCACATACTGACACCTGCCCTGGCATTGCTTAACCCAAATAAAAGCATTAAGAAAATTAAGGCTTGCAGGGAACAGTAGAGGACTACCCCTAGTGTGCCTCAATACACAAATACACTTAGATGGTGCTTGCAGTAAATCAGGGACAGAATGCTTCCATAAGGCTTAGTTTGCACTTACTCCTCTATTAGCTCACATCAGCCTTAAAATAGCCCTTGTTTATGCATTACATCCTGCAGCACAGTAAATTATCATAGCCTGTTGCATCTCAGAGCTCAGATGAGCCCCCAACAAGGCACACAAGGCATGGTCAAACCAGAATTTTAGTGTTACTAAACTAGAGAAAAGTGCATGTAAACCCTCAGTGCGGTTGGTTCCATTGGGTGAAATGACCTTTGGTTGACTCACAAACCAACAGCACCCACAACAAAGCATATTATATAAAGCTATACTGAGATCCATTAGAGGTGAGGATAAAAATCTATACATTACATTCTAATATTCTTTTCAACAAAGGGCATTGATTTGAGAAGGCCTAAAGTGCTTTCATCCCTTTTGTCCATGTGCCTTTCTAGATCCACGTGCCACTGTAATATCTGATGTTCAGCTAGGAGAGACGGGCAGATAAAGGGCCTTCTAAAAATCCACATTGTTTTTCTTCCTTGGCTCCATGCCCTGTCACTGAAGCCTTTCATGCCTTTTGGGGATGACAAAAGACTGAGATACTTTAGCTTGAGGCACCAGTGAAGCATGGAGATGGTTCTTTGGTACCTTCATTCCTGTGTGAGCGCATGGACACACAAGTAATTCACATTCTTTCCTCTGGGGTTATCACTGTTTATTTCCCACGTTATCACAATACTTTAAAAAGCTTTATGAGTGTATTTACAGAGAAGACAATCATTAATAAGAGGCCTCCAGGGCTCTCCCTTGGAAAACAAGTCACTGAAGAAGTCAGCAAATGTTTCTGCCTGTCGGAGGGACAAGAATTTTATGGACTCAGTTCATTATCTCCAAGAGCCCACCCAAAAGCCAGGCTTGTGGCAAACAAATCCCTAACATGCCTAGAGGCACCACAGCTTGAAGTGCCATATTGCTCTCATAAACTTTCCATAGACAAGTGTATTCCTGCCAGTGGATCCTGAGAGCGATGTCTGTGGGCTGAGAATTCAACATGAAAAAAGGAGTGTCTCACACAGATCACCAGCAGCTGCACACTGGCTTGAAATTCCCCCATAATTGTAAAGGGCCCCATGAGAAGAACAAATAAGCCCTGCCATGTCTCCTAATCTGGCTACACTAGTTATACAGAGAAATGCCGGCTCCAACAATGACACACAAGCTGCTGTGCGTGCACACTTTCTGCAGCAACGCTGCTGCTTATACCAGCTATTATTCAGTTATTCCCTCATAACAGTGAAGAATCATTTCCGCGCTTTTCATTCTTCCTCCCAGAGGGCAACAGATGTAATAACTTATTCCCTGTCTGGCACATTAGGGCTTGAAAAATTAATGCAGTGCTGCTGAGATTTCCACTTTCTGCTTTACTTAGAGAGCCAAAGCTTTGAATTTTGGTGCAAAAATATTAAGTAATAAAAAGCTTATTTTAAGTTTGTTAATGTACTTGTCTGTTTTAATGCCTTTCCAAAGTTTCCGCAAAATAAGCATTCCACTGACTAATCTTCCCAAATTTCTTTTGCCTCTAAGCTATTATCACACAGAATCACTTAGACTGGAAATTACCTCCAACATCATCAAGTCCAACCTTTGACCAATCACTACCTTGTCAATCAGACCATGGCACTAAGTGGATGTCAGAAATTTCTAGAACATGTAATTATGCTACCATATAATTGAGACCTCTCCTGTTTCACAGTTATGATGTAGCAACTAAAATTTAAACACCATTATCAACTGTACTATGTTAAAATTCAATCCACTAAGAACACCAGTCAGTCACATGTTGCCCTGCACATGTAGTGTATGTTTTATGCCTAGGCCTATCCATTCCTTCAAGAGTATTCTCCTGTTACAGGAATTCTGTAAAAGAGAGCAGTGGCTCAAACCAAATTCCACTTGTGTATTATTGCTTCTGCTCAAACCATTCCTTTAAAAGCAGCATGAGAAGTGAATGCTGCAGTTGCTGTGCAGAGCTTACCTGGGGTTAGGATAACTGCATCACAAGCTTACAGTATCAAACCAGAGCCTACCCAGTTGAAAATTTCACTGAGGCCTTAAGTTTTTGGTTTCATGATTTCAGATTCTGTGCTGCCTAGGGGTGTAGTTCTGAGCCTCATATGAAGCTTTAGTCAGCTCTCTTTACAGAGAGCTTACAAACAAAACAAATAGACAAAACAAATCCTTTTCCTGCTGGAGACCAAGGAAAATGGTTATAAGTTTTCAGGCCCAAAAGCATAAACAATGGTGGAGTGAAGAGAGAAAACAAGAAGGATGGGACTTCATAATCTGAAGCTGTAATTGGACAATTAAACCCCAATATGCAAATGGATCAGAACTTATAAAAGTGTGAGACCTCGTGATCAGCTGTCCATTTTCTGACCATTTTAAGTCCACCTTGGGTGTAGCCCTGGCCAGGCCCTGTCCTGCCCAAGGTGTACCCTTAAAGGCCTTTCAATAAATAGCTACTTTATTCTCTAGCTCTGTCCAGTCTCTGTTCCAGGTCAGCCTTCCTAAGGAAGATCCAGAGGAACTCACAGATACATGTACTGTACTCCTCTGGAGAAGCAGAGGATGCACGCAAATATGTTTCCCTCTAAATCCGCAGCATCTAACTATTTAGGTCACACACCTTCAGCAGGCACACCTACAAATTGGCTACATTTGCAAATAATAACCAGACCTGTATCAGGTTATTACAGTGAAATAAAAAAGGCAAAGAGAAGAAGAATGTGAGCTGAAGAATAAAATCAGAGCTAGGAACTACTTCTCCAAAAATAATGCAGGATTTTTTCTGCCCTCTCCCAGATCTTTGCAGTAAGAGATTCAAGAGATTAAACAAACCTGTGACTTAGACTTCATCTGTGCAGAACAGAGTTCTTAGTGTCAGAATTCATACCCAAAAGGACAGGTGGAAAGTCTCAAACTAAATACACAGGTTCAACACGCATTGGGAGTTAGGGGAAAAGAAAGTCCCAGGCAATTTTTCCTATCACTGTAGAGCATTTGCTAATGCTACTGCTTTGTGTATTCCAAGCTTGCAAGCATGGGAACAGGCATTAACCACACATCCTATCAGGCTGTCCTTGCACTCCTACATACAGCCACTTAGGGCTTTTTTCCTCCTTGGATGGAAATCCTCAAGTAATTTCTCCTCTGTCCTCCAGGCTGCTGGCTGGGCCCCAGAGAGTGCTGAGGTTTAAAGAGCACAGACTTCATATTTCCAGTCTCTGGCAGCTCTGGTTTCTTTATTCCACAGAGGGATCTCTGTTTTCCTGAAGGCTGGCTTTGCTGATTCAGGCTTCCTCATCTCAGCAGATTTCAGTGCAGAGTTTGATCTGTCAGCATCAAAGACATCCCTCTGTTCAGAGCATGCCTCAGCATTCAGACAATAAGCAGCAGAAGAGTTTCAAACGAGGCTAGTGGTTCCCCTGGAGACCAAAGGCAATTAATAATATGTTTTTCTGGAAGGAGCAGAGCTAATGAAGCCTGATTTCTTGCACATCTGAGACACCCATCTTCTAGCCTGTCTGTAAACTGTTAACCCAGTTACTACTGCAAATCCAGCTCCTTTGCCTCCAATCTCACCTGCTGCTCCCACCCTTTCCAACTCCTCTATCATGACAAGCAAACATCCCTCTTTTTCCTAGGAGGAAATGGTCCTCAATATCTTCTGTGCTCCTTCACTTGTTTCCTCACTTGCCAGACACGCACACTGTGCCCAGAGCCGTGTGGGTACTCAGACTGCTGGCAGGCAGAACAAGGAATGTTTCCACCTTCACCAAAGGCACTCTACAGCACATGCCAAAACAGTGATTTTAATGAAAACCATTGGCATTTCACAGCTATGAGACCCCAGCTCAGGTAGAGCTGCCAAGTTTGCCTGAAACAGGCCAATAAATACAGAAGTTATCAAGAAGTGTTGGATGAGTGGGACAGGAGAAAGAAGAAAAAGTGAGTGCAAAAATTTTTCTCTGAAAATCAGGCAACCAAAAGACCAAAGAAGTCTTTCAACAACTCAGCCGTGACCCTGACTCAGGATCTGATATGAACTACTGCAGTTGTGCCACTGACCGTCTCTATTTTTTCAGATAAAGAAGAGAACACTAATTTTATTAATACTTGGATCACAGTGGCTGAGTCCCACTTTAAATAAATAAACAATGTTAAGCTACACAATGAACATAAGTTGATCAGACTAACAATAAAGAGATTCTAATTGAACTAATTTCCTCCCCCTCAAGCACATGATGAAACTGGATTATTCCCTACCAAATGATCTAGAAGTGCACTTATTCCAAGGAAGCCTCTGGGCACAGCTGCCCAAGGGACTCATCCTGTGGGGCTCCTTAGATGTTGCTTCTGAACCTACCATTCAGCCCTACTGGCAGGAATATAAATGGGTAATTATTTTCATTTAGAGTTGCTAACCAAAATTTTTAAGCCAAATTCTGACCTGAACTACAAACCAACACATGCACTGTTAGCTGGGGTTTAGAACAAGCCAGACGGATTGAATGTGCCATGGAGTGCTTGATGACATTGCTGTCCTGTGCCTCCATCCACAAGATTAACAAGACTGCATCTTGCCTTCAGCTGTGGGCTTCTGCAAACAGTTTTGAGTGGGAACTGAGGAGACTTTGCAAAATGAGCTTTCAAGAGAAGTTTTCATTAAGTGACTCAGCCAAATGGAAGTCTTTATGAGATGCTGCCTACCTTCCAGACAGCAGCCTCCCTAAAGGTCAGTGTAGCTTTTTATCTGGAATTGCTGCTGCTTGCAGTAATGACTGCACGAACTTCTTGCAGTTTTCTCTTTCCTCTTATTCTGGAATCCAATTCCATAGCTAAAAAAAAAAAAAAAAAAATCAAAGGACCATACCATCACTAAGATCATGATGGCAGTAACTTAGAGTGGAGATTCAGAGGAGTTCAACACTGGTTCTTCTCCCCCTCACCCCCTAGCAGATACAAACTGTCATAAGGATGTAAATCAGCTGTACTAATTCTAGTCTGCAAACAAACAGAATAGATGTCCTGATTTTGTGCAACCCTTTCAGACATACAGCATTTATTAAACTGGACAGAGACTACCCTGTCAGCTGCTGCTTTATGTGATCAGTTGACATTGCCATTCTGACCAGATCCTTTACACCCTTGTATTTCATGCTCTAAGCACAAGGGACTACTGAATTTTCTGAGGGGGGAAAACTTCTGGATTTTTAGTTTACTTTGGTCATGTTCTAGGCTGACCTCTATCTAGTGCAAAATTGTGCTACATTATAGTCACTGGCTAGCAGCTCTTGTATTTGTAGACAATAAATGTTTACAAGAAGAAAGAGATTATTTCATTTTCAAGACAGAGAGTTCCTGCAAAGGAATTTGTTAATACATCAGCAAAGCCAAGGAGAATATTTCACAGCGGCACTGATGGAAAAGCTCTGACTGAGGATTTACAAATCATGTGTTAAACTATTTCAGACAGTTCTTAATCACTAGCTTAAAAATCAGCAGGCTCTCTGAATGTCACTGGTATCAAGGTGAATGTCACATACCGCAAAGGATTTTTTTTTTTTAATTGGCAATGCTTGAAACAGGTAGGACAGATTTTTTTTAGGCTATCAGTTGAAGAAAATACAGAACTGATAGAGTGTCACGCTGCACTCACTGCAGAGGTACCCTGTCACAAAACATTTACTGAAACCCTAGAAAATCTGCAGAAATTTTTGCCTTGACTGGGAGAAGGGGGGATATAAATGTCTCTTTGGATCACCCTTGGACTATGTGTCGTGCCTTCACTGCCATCCACATGGAAGAGCAGTAATAGCTGAAGGGAGAGGGGAAAACTGCTGCTGCCTTACCCTTTCTTTTTCTTCTTCCTTCTTACAAAAAATAACTAAATACAGAAACCCCATCATCTTCAATGGCATCCCTGTTATTACAACGCAAGATGTGAAAATGTCACCTCAAACACCAAAATGGGCACGATTCTTACTTAATGTGTTTCAGAGGAGACCAGAACAGTCTTCACAAAGAATGACTAGTTATGCAAACCATCATCTGCAGCACGCAGATTAGGATATAATTTATGTTTATTAGGCTTTGTGGGGTGCAATAAATCATTGTTTTCATTTGTGTAGTGCATTATTACAGGAGTGATTTAACTGAGGAGATTCTTGCTGGTGGCCTACAGGAGCAAAAGGTTAATGGCATAATGAATTCCTATAAAACAAATAGTAGACTTTGGCCATCCTTCAGCTAGCAGGTGGTAAATTAGCAGGTAATAAAGTGTGTTTGCAATCTGCATTCACAGGCCAATAAATAATATGCAGGGACTGGTTTTACCTGCTTTAGTTGACAGTGCATTACTGGGACTATATAGCTTCAGAGGATCTCAGAAAGGGACAGAGAGCAAGAGGGAGCTTATTTTGCAGTATCCTGACTTTTAGCACTGATATATATATCAGATATTACCAGAGAGGCATATCTAGAATATTATAGCAATGCTCATAAATTCCACATTGCGTCGTAATAAAGTATGGCTTCTACATGTGGCAGATACACATTCCTGTGGTCCCCTCAGCTTGTGACATTTACTCTGCTATCCTATTAACTGGTGGCATTTCATTTTGGTAATGGAATAGCTGAGGGAAATAAAACCTCAATATGCAGCACCACTCTGAAGGCCAAAAAAAAAAACCCCTCCTAAAAATAATATGCTAGCCTCTCACTATGCAAGCTAAACATATTATCAATATATTTCTATGAGTGGGCATTAATTACCATTCAGTCAGCAAGATTTGCTCAATGTGTTGGTGCTCTCCTGCTACAAGGAATACTGCTACATTGCAAGGTATTTAAATCAAAGTAGTATTGAAACTGGAGAAGGGTTTTTTTTAGCTGGGATTGTGTTCTTTGCCCTAACTGGTCTCAGCTTTCCCTTTCTTGCCAGTATTAGAGGAAAAAAGATCCCCAGTCAATTCCTTGCTGTTGTTATCAATGTTCTGTACTACACAAGATGCAAGACCTTTGTGAGGGGCATTCCAGTGAATCCCAAAGCTGAAAGTAAATTCAGCAGCTTTTTGTAAGTTTGGTTTTGTTCTGTATTTCCCAAGGAAAGTATTTTCTGACAGGTAGCCAGAGATTTAGGATAATATTTGAAATCCTTTTGCCTTGAAGAGAAAAAAAATAACCCAAGTGTCTAGGGTATTAGGATGTGGATCTCTGCTGCATGAACAGATCATGTGAGGATTTTTGAAAACCTCATTCCAAGCCCTATGTTCCTGCAATGCAATTGGCCCCAGAGACTTGCCTACACTGCAAAATAAACTGCTGAATTAAGCCAAATGACACCAACCAAACAAGATCCAAGGTCTCCTCAGGGCCCCACTAGTCCCAAAATATAATTACTGTTCGCATTTGATATTTTTTCCTGAAAACCATCTACAGCATGGGACTTGTGTATCCATGCTTTCCCAGCACATAGAAGTGGCAGAGGCTGCAGGGACAGCGCTGGGGACACACAGGGAGAGCCCATGCCACTGCCAGCAATGGGACATCCCAAATTGCTCCCCAGAGTATTCAGCAGAGACTGACACCAGGCACGAATTTACAAGACGTTATAGGAATTGCAAAGCCTCCTCTTAAGCCTATATATTTATACCTAATTTTAGTAACTAACTTTATTACTATTAGGGGGCAGTTACTTCTCTGTTATATAACTTTATGGATATAAGTCTCCTCTCTCCTGCTGTGAGAGGAAAAATTAGTATTTAAGCTCTTTGCATCATCCCAAATGACATTCTCATTTGGGAGCTGATTAAAAGAAACAAAACACCAAACAAAACAGATCAAAAAGCTGTATCAGTCAGGTCCCAAGTATTTATATCTTTCAAGAAAACTTTGTAGAGTAAAACTGGAAAAAAAATAAATTATGGCCATCCTATTTACTTTGGTACTTGAGTGAGGGTATGAAAAATGACCTTTCTTGAAGTGACAAAACATCACGAAAACAAATGGTGCCATCACAGTGATATTAATGTCATTAAATTGCTGTTTGGATGAGAATAACAACTGTCCTGTGTGACAACTATAAAGAGATCAAGGAATATCATGAGTCAGCCTATACCTTGTTTGTTTTCTTTTGATTTTAGTTTGCTATTCCTGTCACTTCAGCCTCAGTGTTAATATTAAGCCTATTCTTACAGCAGTTCAAGAAGCCAAAATGGCTTTATCCAGAATATGCAATGCCTCTAGGATGATTGTGCTTTTTGTAAAGCAATATTTACCTGATGAAGTTTGGAGGAATTCTTGACTTGCACTCACTGGCCTTATTGTTGAATGGGTGCCTCATTGCTTACATACCCACAGCAGTGCAGACCCCAGAATCAACAGTGGCTTTTTATTTATCACTTTTAAATAGACAATATATGAGTCGGAATGCAGATTCAGGGCTTTTATCAGGTGATAAAAGGGAGCATTCAGGAGCCCTGCTGGATCACAGGTGTGGCAACCAGTTCCACAAAATCCTTTACTTCTCTTCTGCCTCAAAAACATACAATTGTTGTGACCAGTGGAAGACCCAAACAGGTAATTATGGATTGTGATATTGTTTTAATTTTGAACATTGCTTTTTCTACCAGAGCCACAAACAAACTCAGAATTGCATATATCTTCTATTTTGAAATGGTTGTAACAACCCTTGAATTTAGCTTGTGATTTTTTACCACCTGTGTGAGACAGTTTCTAACTTTTTTTTAGCTAACTTATTGTAGAGAATATGCTACAAAAATATTAAACAGAGCATACTGGTTATGGTATCACACAAATATGAAGATCATAATTCTGTGAGTCTGTTGGTTACAGCTCTCAGGCCCTGCTGCATAACTGCACCATTCAGGCTGCAATAATTTCATTGAGAGCAATACAGCTACAGCTCATTTTGAAACTAGGACTGACATCTTAAAATCTATCACTGAGCCATTCAAACGGGAGCTGGGAGCTGAGGACAGGAAGCCATTCCAAGGCTGCTGGCTAGAAACCCTGCCCTCAGATAGGGGCCCTTGGTGGTTGGACAAGGTTTCCCTAGTGCTCCCCTCCCTCAGCCCCATCTGCTGCGGTGGCACGGCGCCTGCCCGCCCAGGACAGAGCCAGTTTGCTCAGTGCCAAGCAAAATGAGTTTAGATGGGCACTTAGTGAGCTGTGGCTCCTCTATAGAAAGTCCCTCCTCTTAAGGGCACTGGCATGCTGGTGCCAAATGCCACTTTAGACTCCATGGCATCTGCTGGTGCCCTCATGCCAAGCGCACAGCACCTAAATGGAGATGGTAACAAAGATGGGAATCTACGCTTCTGGTGGCCAGAAGGCTGCCTGTGAACAGAAAGCCATCAGGACAACACAGGGTATCAAGCTTGATGTTAAACTCAATCACAGCCCCTGAACAGCCTGTTAAAGGATAAATCACAACTGAGGATGAGACCAGGAAACAAGAAAACCATGATGGTGAAAAGGTCCAAAACACCATTTGGCACCTACCAAAAGGACTGTAAAGCATCCCAAACTTCATTACCTTTGTGTACATGCTCTCTGGCACATTTACAGTGGAAGAAATAAAAGTGTCCTGTTAAAACCCATTCAAATGCAAAGGCACAAATAAAAACAAACACCAACAACCCCAAGCCTCACTAGAAATTCTTAGCCTGTCTTCCATTTGCCTGCATAGATGTTTGTGCTCTACTTATCCTCTTATTGGCCCAACATGTTAAATAGGTGTCTATTCCAGACCTCATAAGCAGAAAGAGATCACTTTGCTTCCCTTCTAAGGCAGAAGATTACAAATACTTCAAGACTCTCCTCAAAAGATAATAAGGGATAACTGATAGTGTTATCCTGCAGCTTCCCCCTTGCCTGACCTCCCTTACCAATAAGCTTCTGGCATTCCTCTTTTCCCTCTCAGAGGCAAAAAATCGTAGTAGGTTATAATTAAATGTTATCTCTTTGTATGGCTTCTACATCAAAAAGAAGTTTCTGTTGCATTAGGAACTGTACACACACAGAGCCTGAAAAACAGTTTCTCCCATAAAAAGCAAACAGTCCTGTCTAGACAAAGGTGTCCCAGGTGCTGCTCATCAGCTCCTTACTCCTCCCTCCTAAGATGGGAAAGAAGAATAAACGAGAAAAAGGTGTTGCCTGTAGCTTGCCACTTACTGAAGAGGTTGTGAATCCAGGGAATTCTCATGCTTGTGTAAACAGCAACACACAAAACTTTAATTATTACACTCTGGACCAGCTAATCTCTTTCTAGTGCTTTGACGGGAATAAATAACAAACACTCCCCGGTTCTTTCTCCCTCTCTCTCCCTTTTTGTCAATCTGTCCATATCATATGACCCACACAATGAGGATGGCCATGCTGAGCCATGGCAAAGGCTCACATAGTCCCTGTATGTGCCCACAGGGTCTGGTTGAGTAAACACAGATTACAGTGTTTCCTACAGGGATTATAAACCTAAAACTTTGTAAAGGAAACCTCCCACCTGGAAGGCACTCTGGCAGTCACACTCCCAACGCCAGAGCCCTTCACTGCTGGCACCACAGCCCCTTCACAGCAGTGGCCCCACGGACCCAACAGGTGCCCCGCTCAATTCCCTGCACATCCCACTCACAGCCAGACCAGGATTCCTTTAGAAGAGTCCCAGACATCCCAAATCCTTAAAATAATTAAATCGTGGTGCAATAAATAATAACAAAACAACAGCCTGAGCTCATGCTTCTGAGGAAGGACTCAGAACAAAGTGCCCACTGGGCTTTTTTTCCCTCACAGTCCAGGAAGGCACAAATTCTCCTCAGCTCCTGCTGTGTCCCTGGGTGTCCCTCACCTGGCTGGGCCACAGGTGTTTCTTTGTTGGGCACAGGGTGAGAAGTCCTCAGTCTCTTCCTTCAGGGTCCCACATGGAGCTTGACTTGCAGCTGCACCCCAAGCTCCCTGCACCCAATGTACTCCCCAACAACATTCAGAGCTTCAGTTCTTATGCTTCTTTCTGTTGTTGTTGTTAGGCTTTTCACTCTAATTTGTCTTTAGCTAAGGCTTTCACAAATGTTTTTTCTCAGCAGCCTTTTTCTTTTTAATAGAAGAAATGCATCCTTTTGTTAACACTTTGTATTTCAAAAAGAAATCTTAGTGAAATCTCTTCTTCTACTCTAGTTGCCTGTAATCTATTTAAAGTGTTTGCACCTTGTCTAAACCAAGTGTTATCCCATTCATAGCTCAGGCAGCGAGAACACATAGAGCCAGCCAAAGCACATTCCTCACCACTTTCTCACCTCAGCTGTCCATGAAACCAGCACCTCCAGCAAGAGGGATCCATCTCGTGATGTCACTGCCAGGAGCATCCTGGGCTGAACTCAAGCGGCCTCCCTGGCAGGGGTGGTGGGGGGTCCCAGGTGGGGCTGGTCAGGGCAATTTGGGTGCATTAGTGCCCCTCCTGCTGACCTGCATTAGTCATGCATTCAGCTGAAATATTTTTTATCACTTACCCAGACTTCTGTAACTTCACTGTCCTTGGCAAGAATTGTCCCAGGTGAATTTCTTGTGCTGCAAATTATTCAATATATAAACACCTTTTGCATATCCAAGTCATTCCTCTGGCTCCCCACACAGCTCTCTTTTCACTCTGTAATTAGGTGATTTTTTTACCCTCCCAACCTCAGATACCCCATCCTATCTCCAAAGCAGCTTTGGTCAAGCCGGTTTTAGACCTCACTTCCACAACCACATCTCACCTGAGTCAATTGCTATTCAATTCAATGGGAATAATGAACAAGGCCTGAGTGGTTTTACCGGGAGCTGGGTCGAACATATGATCAAACATCAGCATATGTAACTGCTGAAACTCCCATTCCAACTAGCAAATGTGTCACCTCCTGGCAGCCCAGCCGTATTTAAGGAATGCTTAAATATCAATACTATTTACTTCTAAGCAAGGTGCAGCAGTCCTATTGCATTCAGGATGACTGTACCACATACTGAAATTTAAGGACAAGGTGAAATATTTTCCTGAGGCAGTAATATATATTTTAACTGCCTTTAATTCCAAGAATTGGCAAATATGTCTTTCACACTCCACTATCTGTCATGTATGTTGGATTGCCAATAGCTACCAGCATTTTTCCACTTTCAGCACGCTGCCATTTCAGCAGCACAGACCGTGCTGTTGTTTTTATTCTCCAAAACAGCCTGACTTTATGATTCTGTTCATTTCACACCTGGCAACACAGAAAATGCAGAGGTAATAGAGAGGAAATCCTCTAGCAATCAGGAAAATGACTAGAACTGCAGTGGAGATGTGTGTTATTTTCTCAAGCAGCAATAAAATGCGTGTGAATTTTCAAGGGAGCTACAAGTCATTGTTTGCTACAGTGACATGCCAGCAAATGCGCATGTTATCCTTTAATAATATGGAAGATAGCACTCATCATAGCCCTCCCAGAGCAAAATACCAGGGAGGCAGGTGTTGCAATACAAAGCAGCTCAATGTGAAATATGTGTAACACACTATTGACGCTAGAAACGGATTTTCTGTAGCTGAATATAAACACAAAAGCTGACAAACATACACAGGCACACAAGTGCATGTTCCTCTATTGCTTAGAACAGTGAAAAACCATGGAATGTCTCTTACTTGAAGCATGACAGAAAGCTTTGGTTCTGAAAAATAATTCCTATTTCCTGTCTGTGGTTTCATGATGTTTTCTTGGTCACAGTGTCTTCTAGCTCAGTCTTCCCTAGTGATGGCAGGTTTCTTGCTGAGACTGGAAAGACAACCTGCATCATTTCCAATAGGTATTGATAGGAAAGAGCCTACTAAAAATTCAACATCTGAACTAGCAAAAATTTTTCATTGTCTTAATTCAAACAGTGTTTTATGTAGTCATGTTTAATCAGCAACAGTTCAACAATCTACCGAGGGAATCACTTCTTATTATCACGAACCCAGACACAACCCATCATCCCCATGTGTGGATGGTAGAGATGAGGAACCAGAGCTTGGGTCAAGTCAAAGTTCTCCGGGCTGAATTTCTGCAAGATATCCAGAAAATGTATCTAAAAAATGCATTGGGAGAGAGGCTAGGTCTAGATAAGTTCAGGAGTCCTTGTTTTAATCAGCTAGGTAAAGGAAAGAAAGAAAAAATTCCCCAAGACCAAAGATACAGAATAAAAGAACAAAACCTCAACAGGGATTAGATCCGAGTCCCATGAAGGACAAAACCAAGGAAACTCTTCTTCACAACTATTTTGTATACCCCCAACTTACCTCTAATTAATTAATTAATTAATTTTCTGAACTCTTTCTGCATGTTTCACCACAAAAATATATTTTAAAAGATCCCTAGTGATTTAATCTAATTTGTAGATGTTGTCATTTTAGTTATGCAAGTTAACTTTCCCAATGTTTCATTTAATGCTCCAATAAATACTGAGACTGCAATGAACTAGTTCTTCCAGCCCAGTATATGCTGAAAAACTGTTTCACAGTACAGAAAGTGTTCCTGTAAAACATATAAAGGGATTCAAATGTAGATTAATTGCTTAGTAAAGCATAAAATAATGAGCAAACAAGATTAATAAAATTAAGCAGTAAACTGATTACACTTGCATTAATATTTTATTTCTTTAATACACATGTATTATATAAATTTGGTAACATAAAATAAATGCATTCCTAAAAGCTCCAAAATGGTCACACAATTGACATATGAAAGAATGTAAAACTTCTGTGAGAAAAACATTATTTTAGTGGTATTTTGTAAGGAATCATTATCCCACTGTTTCTAGTAAAGGCTTTTGCTTTAATAACATACCCTTCCAACAATATAATGTGCAAAAATAAAAGCATGTACTCTAATGACTTTTTGCCTTATTTTTTCAGTGAAGGGCAAAGCCTGTAGGGGCTTTAGGGAAGGCAGGCAACAAATGTCATCTTTCTTTTCATATAATTGTATACCCATGTGCTTTATGTAATCAAAATGAATACTTCAATTTGTTGCATATTTCGCTAGAGGAACAGAAGGCATACAGAAAAAAAAGCCCCAGGGGCAAATGATCTCACCCACCTGGAACACAATGTGTGTGTTAATAGAGTAATTTGTTAATTAAAGATTCTGAGATGCCCACCAAAGCCGTTTATTTCTGAATTACCGCTTCCTAGAGTTAAACAAGATCCCCGGTAAAACGTAATTAGGAACTTGATTTTTCCTGTGTCTCTGCTGTTGCTGAGTGCAATCAATCTGACAATCATCCCGAGAGTTACCTCAGCGGCAGATGGTCCGCGCGCCAGCCCGGAGAGCGCCGCGCACCACCGACAGAAAAGGGTAAAACAATTTCACGCCTGTCGCCGGAGCTCTAAGACACACTGCTCTATTGAATTATCCTCAAGTTAAGCTTCTTACTGGCAGTGGAACACAAAACAGGGATGACTGCAGAAGACAAATAAACACTAATTTATAAGGCTTCGAGCCCAGTCAATGGGGTTTTTTTCAGGGCTGCTCGAAATGTAAGTAGCGGTGCTTCAGCTCACTGTGGCAAATATGAGAACTTGGCCATAAAGATGCCTGGGAATACTGGGATAATACTACCTGGGAATACTTTCTATTTCAACTATGTAGCATCACCTTACAAAACTTAGCTAGGGTTTTTGGTTTTTTTCCCCTTTAAAGAAAGCAAAAAAGAATTACTGTGTTCCAAGTTGAGAACCCAAGTAGCTCCAGATTTGTTTTAAATCAAGTGATTACCTTGCACTTATTGCAGAAATATCAAACACAAGGTAAATAACCCAGAGGTGTGTGTTACTCAGGAAAGCTCTGATTCCACAGCTTTCCAGGGGGTTTTTTAGGTTCCTATGGCAGGAAGAATGAAGAATTGTTCCGGTTGGAATCGCACTGTTTGGCTTTCATTCCTGCTGCTGCTGTTGGCTGTGCTCCCAGATTTTTCCCCATGTGTAGTACTGTGTTCTCCATCCTTCCTGAGGCAGGAAATCAAAAGGATGAAAGAAACTTTTATTGAGGAATGGCATTGGAACTAGGAGTTATTTTTAAAAGTGCACTTCCAGGTGCAAAATGTAGTAGGAAGATGGAGATAATAGCTCAATGAGACACTGGGGAACTGCAAGGTACAGTTGCTTCTATTCTTAATGGAGGAATTTGGCCAAAGCCGTGGGCAGATAATATTTGAATTATAAGTAATCATAGCAGAGCTTCCTCTTGGTAAGTTGATAAGAAACACTTAAGATTCCAAAAGCGCCATTGTCTGGTTCCCCAGAAAAACTAGGAAATTCTGTACTGAAGACAACTCACAGTTTATATTGTAACAAGCCTTGGGGATTTCTCAAACAAAAGCGTCAACGCACAGCTATTTTTATTTATGGCTCATCTTATAGGTATAAGCATGAGTTATCACTTATGCACCCTCTTGCAGCAGGGGCTGGTCTGTGGTTCTTCACCAAACTGTTTATAAAGGATTGCCCTTTTAAAGTAAGCTTATAAATTTACTATTATAAAATTTAACGGTTGATATTAAGACCAAGATGTTCTCTTTGCCTTAATATGAGATTTCCCACAAATAAAGTTGTATATATAAAAGCATAGCTGTCTTTAGTGATTAAATCATAAAAATACTCATTTCTAGACATAAAAACCTTAAACCTGACATTTTAAATGCTTTAATGAAATGCATTTTACGCACCTGTCAGAGAACGTACTATGAATGTGGATACTCCTAAACACTAATCCACTGCAAAGTCATTTTGCTGTAGTAAGCATTAAAAAGCAGAGTAATCAAAGCTGACATGACAATAACAGAGCAGGAAGGTTGGTACACTAAACCCAGCGTGGAAGACAAGATAGCCCATGAAGACATATTGTAAATAATGGTATTCGAAATGCCAGATAAGCAGTGCTTCTGGAAAAAGTGACAAAAGGCTCAGCATTGCAGCAGCAAAATGCTTAATACAGGGAATTGATAGTTTATATCTTGGCTATTACCAGCAGAGAGGTTTCACCCTTCTGTGTTTGCCACATGTCCTGAGAGCTCAGTGATTATGATACTTCCCCTCTCTTTCTGTACTTACATTTACTTTTGGCACTTATCTTGATTTCAGCCATTGGGAACTTTCAATCTTGGCTCACTTTGAAGCTCTGAGAAGCGTTTCTTTACAGAGAAGAGGTTTCTTTTCTCTAAGCTTCCTAGGTGCTTTGTCATACCTTTCTTGACTTCAAAGAAAAAACCCAACACTCTGTGAACACAACATTCTTCTAATCCAGCAGTCAGATGTGGAAGTGTGCCTAGAGTCCCCAAAACCCACCACCTTCTCTGTATCAGAACTGACAGATTTTCCATCCTTCCCTGCATCCTGCCTCAGCAGCCTCTCCAATGTCCATTTTGCTTCAGGTTGTGGCTGAACACAAACCCTTCACCTGTCCATCTCACAACCTCTTTCAACTTGGACAATCTTTTTCTTAAGTCTGCAATGGCCAGAAAGAATATATTTAGAGCATAACTGACACACATCAAAATAACATGCTGAAGGCTTCCAGGATTCTTTCCATAAGGCAGATCAACATGCAAGGAGGAAATACTTTTTTTAACACCTTTCGCTGAATCATAAAATCACGGCGGTCGGAAAGGACCTCTAAGATGATCATCCCAGCACTGCCATGCTCATCATGAAACCATGTCCCCAAGTGCCACAGCCACACCCTGGTTTTGGACACTTCCAAGTAAACGGTCACTGGGGAGAGTGGAGGCCTGGAGAGGCTGTCCCATTCTCACACAGATATTCTGTCACTTCCCTAGGAGCTGAACAAAGGGAAAGCTGCTCTAGGAAACAGAGGGGAGACAGTTAATGGATTTTCCAGTAACCTGCTCATTTCTCTGATAAAGAACTGTGGGGCCTGTTGCTACAGGGGATCCTACTGCAAACTGCCTGCTCAGCAATCTCTGCCTTAGACATTTGTGCTGCACAGAAATATTTGCAAGTTCAGGCAAAAGCCTAAGTATGTTAGTTCTGCATTAAAACAAAAAGCCTGAATAGAATTACCTCTTCTAGAAAGCTGATGCATATGCAAACTAAAATAAAAAAAAAAAAAACCAAAAAAAACGTTACTGGGCTAAGATGAATCTGTTAATTCCAATTTCTCTGCCTAAGCTGTTCATCAGTGGGAAATGCAACTAACATTAAATATATTTTCTTTTGTTTCTACATAGAAATATTTTCAAAGAGAAATCTGACTGAAATCCATGGAGCCTACTCCTCAAACTTAATCTGTGGAGCAGTGTTTCGGGATATTTTTTAAGGCTACAAACAAACTGTGTTCTTATGGCTGCTGGCAGAGCAGCCAGTAAATCAATGCCTGGCAAATCAATATGATGATCTAATGGGACCATGAGAACAACTTGAAACTTGAGATGTTGAACCAAAGTGAGAACAGTTCTGCCACTGTAACTGAACTGCATCTTAAATTACTTGCATGAATAAAAGGGTTTTGAAAACCTTTGACCCATTCGATTTGATAGAATACAATTTAACTGTAAAATAATCAATAAAAATAATAATTCCCCAAACATCTGAAAGTGAAAAGGTTTCACTTGATGTAGTGAATAAAAATGTAGCATAATTGTGGTTTTTTAAAAACAAATCAACGCTTGATGAAATCCAGAGGGATTAGAAAATGTCAGTTGTCAAAAATGAATTTAAACTATCAAAAGCAAAGCATAAACAAAAATGTGCTCTACCCCAACAATGCACCCAGGGAAAACAGGATTAAGTAACTGGTAACTACACAAAGAATGAAAATTCTCACATTTTATGCCTTGCCATGTGTCTTTAGACACTGCCACCTGTCTTTCCCGTTTCAGAATTTCACAAGTGATTTTTGTACCAGTGATAAAAAGTGAAGGGAAATACACACAGAGTTGTTTAAAACCTTTCTTGGAAAATAATCTGGGATTTCAGTGCCATTGACCAAACCTGGATTTTAATTTTTTTTTTTGTGAGTTGGCAGTCACAGGCTTAATGGAGATGCTGATTTATCCCTGCTCCACACACAAGATTCAGCTGTCTCTTGTAATCCCACTTCTGTTTGGGTTGATTTTTAGCAGTGTACCTTTAATGAAATCACCAGGATCAGTGGTCTTCTACCCAACATGGCAGGTCAGCCATGGCTCTGTCCACCTGAATCCTGAAAACCTCTAAGCATGGATATTCTACCACTACTCTAATTGTTCTCATTACCACATGAATGAAAAAAACCCCACACCCACCCCCCTGCCAAAAAAAACCTTTAAGGCAAACCAAAACCTAACACCCAAGCCCCCCCAGCCACACATCTGTGATGAGCTTTAAGCTTCAACAGAAATTTTCATTTAAATTCTATCAATATATTTTTATCACTAAGATTAAAATTAATAGCAAATGTATTAAATAAAATATATATTTTAAATGACATAACATTTCAAAAATGGATTTAATCTTCCCTCATGCATGTTTAATTAAGGCTTTAAATTATGCCACCCTGCACTATTGAGCAAAGTTTCTTTACATTACTGAGAAATGGTTTCACATCCCACCAAAGGTAAAAGCAACATCAGGGCAGTGTGGCTTTTCTCACAAGTTTTGGAACGTTTGCATTGATTCATTGATATCCATATGATTCTTAATTATTTTATATACATATATATAAAATAGATATATAATGTGATAAATATTTACCAGTGTTTCTAACACATTCCCAAGCCCACCAGAACTATTTTATCAATGACAAACTTAAACAGTTCATACTGAACCCATATTAGCTACAGAACATTACAATTCACATCACTACGTATTTTATGGTCTGGCTTTTCAACCAACAAAGAGCATTTTCTCCAAATTGTTAATGGCAAGACTCTCTAGTCAAATAATGTAGAATAACGTGGGACACAAGCATAAGTTCTTGAAATCAGTCATCCTGGTTAGTTCTGTTATTCTTCATAATTGGAAAATGCAACATTATACTACCTGGATGATATTATATTAGGAAACAAGTTGGGCCTACGTGTGCAATTTGCTTTATAGCAACTTTTATATATAAATATAATTTATATATATATAAATATATATATTATATATATAATAATTTATATATAAATATATATATTTATTTTTTAGGCAGTTGTGCTGACTTTAGCTGTAAGTTTTCGCAATGTGATTTTTTTTAATGATGATTCACTAACTGAACGTGATGTGATAATGTGTATCTAAATACAAACCCATACATGTATTTTATCTTCTTGAACATTCCATTATTACTACAAAATTCAAAGAGTACATAAAGCCCTGTCATACAGATGATCAGATATCTAAATGGAAGCATCAGTGTAATTTGATATACAGACAATAAGGCATTTACTACTGACACCCATCATTTGCGGTACTGAGATAAACAGCACCAAAATTCAAAAGCAGCTTCAATAAATTAATGAAACAATTTAAAGTATATAGCTACTCAGATAAGACAGTATATTTTCAGTGCAACCCCAAATATCTAGGAGGAAACACAAGAAAAATTACACAAAATGTTCTTTACTCATATGTAAAGTGTACTTACCTGAACTGGCTCAGTGAAGAGCTTTGTTAGACTTCAGCCATGCACAGGTCTCTGGCACTGGGTGAATGCAATTTCTGGGCATTACTTCAACTGGGAGTTTTCCTCTTTTTTCTACTGCTGGTGTTGTCTCTGCACTCTGAATTTCACAAGGAAAAGCTGAATTTAAGTGAAGTTGTTTAAATGAAGCTATGCTCCTGGCTATGTGTTCTTTGAAGGGATGGGATTTCTCCTCACACGTTGCTGTGATCAGCAGCTGCTTCCCTGGAAGTTCCCTCATGGCATTGCCAGGATGTAGGCACAAAAGAATTGCACACTGCTCTAAGCTGAGGGTGGAAGAAATAAACAGAAACAAACATCAGTAGTTCAAATAATGACAAAGACATGAGCAACACTTGACTGTAGAAATAAACCTCTGTAGTACACAAAACTTGAACACAGGGAAGAAGGAAGGAGGACAGAAATGAGACTATCAACTCCATTCATAGCCCAAATGCCATTCTATGGAAAGGCACTCAAGAGAAAGTGGCTACCTAACCTGTTTTTTTAATCTGTACTCATCAATTAGTTTAGAGATCATCCACAATTGGGATGTTTTTATAGATACCACATCCTTTATTTCCAAAGCTCACAATTTCAACTGTGAATGTCTGAAAAATAGGCAGTGTGAGTGACTAATAGGGGTAGGATCTACCCTCTTGTAAGGAATGTTTCCAGCTACGGGGTTCTCTATTTGTAATTGAAAAACATTGATTTAAGTGTTCAAAATGAAAACGTTTGCTTACAGGGCAGTCTCTTTGCAGATCAGAATTAAATTCACAACAGCTGCCATTATGATCACTCTTCTAACCCTCAAAAAACAATTAAGGTTGCTGCAAGTGAACACATTCATCATGACAGAGCAGAAATGATCGAAGAGTAGAAGGCAGTGGGCATGAAAAGCCTGTTCAGATCCCATCAGCTATGTAGCAAGACAAGCTGACAACAAGTTATATCTATTTTGTAAGAGCGTCATAGCAAAGAGATAAAAACACTTATCCCCTCTGAGCTGCACATTTACACACGGCTGGAAATACACTTGCCTCTCCTCGAGGTGTTTTCTCAGGGTTTTGTGACTTTGCTGGGTAAAGCTTATCTCCAAATATCTTCCCTTTTTAAATGTTGTAGATGAAACTAATTAGGCAGTGACATCAAAACTTGTTTAGTTAAATTAACTGCTTTCTATTTAGAAGCCTCCTTGCACATTGCATTCCTATGGTAACTAGGCATACTCCATTCCGTCACACAACACCCACTTGGGACAGAAGGATAAAGGGAAATTATATATTGCATAATTGAACATATTTTCACATGTTTTTCAGTGTGACCTGGTCCAAATGCCTTTACAGTTGTAATTTTTCAGTCTGGAAGAAATCTGCACATAGAAATGACCTGTTGCACACGAAAAGAAAATCACTGGTCATCATACTGCAACAAGAAATATTTCTTCAAAAATCTGCAATTAATTCAATTACCATCTTATTTTGCACTATACCAAACAACAATTTGAGAAAGTTGTGACATATCAAAATTGAGCAAATGATTCTTTATAAGATCCAATTATTTATAAGATCTAAAATATTGCCTGTTTACCAGCAAAATCCAGTACAGGATCTCTGAAAATCTGTTGTCAGCCTGCCCTCTCCTACACAGCACCTACAAAAACACATACTGATATTAAACTGTGATAATTTGATAAGCCAAAATCTTACCCCCAAAAAAATTCATTTCATTATACCCCAACGAAAGGAACCACTCTCCCTGTGAATTCTGCCAGTAACAGTAAGGGTCTCTCTCCTCTTGTTTTCGTTGGGTTTTTATTATCTTGCTAATTAGTATTCGGCATGAAAGGAAAAATTTGGCATGTTTTCTAAGTTCAACAAAACAAGCACAGGGGCAAATTAAGATCAGGATTTTACATGTAAAATATACCTATCTATCATATGTGCACAGGGATCTGCTGTTGTTTGATTTCACTGTTTTTTCCAGGTTGTTTTCCCACATCAGGGGTTTTTTTCCTCCATGTTAAAAAACTGACCTGACTGCAAGATGCGGTGATATATCCATATCCAAAAAAGTGAGTTATTTATGGTTATTGAGAGTAGAACAGGCTCTTACTTTAAGAAACTGTAAAAAAATGGTCTTAAAAGTCTTCAGAATACATATTAGATCAAAATCAAGTACCTTCTATAATAAGTGCATAGCCAAAATGATGGCTGAATCACTTCAACACTAACTGAAACACTGGAGAAATATATAGTCCTGGATTATTCTTCAAGTCCTGTGAAATGAGCAGCACTTTCTCATGTGCATCATCTCCCCTGAATGTACTTTATTACTCAGACTGAGAGGAGAATAGGGCCCAAGCTCTGAAAAATTGATTTAAAGCTGGATTAGTGGCACTGGTGAACACCATGGCTCCAAACCTCTGCAGTGTTTATGGGCCTTGGCCAGCGTTTATGGTCTCATTAGAGCCTGGGACCAAAGGGAGCTGCTACACAATGCCTCCCTGCTGCTTCAACTCAATGGTTATTCTCTGTATTTCTTTCCAAAATTATTTCAATGTAAAGAAATGCATGTAAAGAAATACACTGAGGATTTGCACAGTCACTTCTTCTGAAATCGTATCTGAAAAAAATAGAGTGACTTTTTTAGTATTAAAAATATTGTATCTTTCTCTTTTCCTAGCTGAAAACTTAATGAAACTTGAAAAGTTAATAAAAGAAATTTTATCTACTGATTACCTGCATAAGCTAAGTGCATCTGCTACATTAGAAGGCAAATGCAACAGTTCCAGTCTCCTAAAGGAAACAGAGAAATTATTTCTGTCCTGAGTCACATGCACTGTTTGTGCCTGAGATAAAAATCAAACCCATGACCCTTCATTTCTGTACATTCAGCTCCTCACAAAATAATAACCATTTCGGGATCTTGAATCTGTTCTAGTGTGAATATCCAGAGCTGACAGTAACTGAAATTGCTTCGTAACCCTAAAACATAACCAGAATGGCACACACAGCACACCTCAGATGTATGCCAGCTGCAAGCAGGAAAGGTTTTCTTTCTCTTCCTCTGCATTTTGCCCTGCAAAACAAATCCCCCAAAAGAAAGGTGTGGTTTTAATCTTCCTTTTTGACAGCTCAGGTACCAACCGACAGCTTTAAAACACATTAATCTGACAAGGAGCATCACAAGACAGAGAATTGAAAGAAACTTGAATTCATGCTTAAACCATCAAAGAAGCAAAGGGATTGTGCTGGTTTGAAAGCAAAACCAGTGAAGGACTCCAAGTCAGAAACACAATTTAATAAGATGAAAAGAAAATAAAGGAAAAGTAAAATAAAATAAAAGTAATAGTACAAAAAAAACCCACTGAGAGAGTCAGAATACAACCTGACACCCTGTTAGGGTGGTAGTGGCAGTCCAGATGAGATGGTCTTGTCGAAGCATTGATTGCTGTAGAGATGTCTGGCAGCTCCTGTCTCCTCTGGGAGGCCAGTGGATAAAAGCTGCCTGTGCTGTCCCAAACCCTGGATTTATCCAGGTGGGAACGCTTGGCTCCTCCCCCTGGGCGGAGCATCTCACAATGGGATGATCTCATTCTATGAGTCATGCAGTGGGTCCTTGATGGCCCATTAAACAGAGATAACTCCTGGAGGAAGTTATCTATGAGTCATGGGCAAGGCATTGTTAGGCTCATTAACAGAAGATAAGGAAAACACTGCCCCACCTGGCTCCAACGGCTCACGAATACATACCTTGGGCACAATTTTACATTGTAACCTAGGACAGGGGTTTTGGGGTTTTTTTCCTGAAAAAAAAAATCCATTGGGATAAATAGTCAATTTTCATATTGTATAACAGAGCAAGCATATTAAAATTTCTGGATGACTTGAAAGAAAAAATATGTTATTGAATAAAAAATTAGGTACCTTTGACAAACATCAAGAAAAAGCCAGTTCTCAAAATCCTGCTTGTAAAAGGAGAATGAATGTGTAGATTATTGCACAGACTTTAAAAGAAAAATAATATAGCCAGAATTTTAAAAATTACCAAATTCAGTCACTCCAGGATGGAATGGTGAGACCTTCTAGGAAGATAATTGTCTGAGATCCCGTTATGGTCACTAGTATGTAGATATGATGTGCTTGGGATGTTAAACCTTCAAGGAAGTGGCTGAGTCTCAGAGGCTGATGATCAGTGTGACCTGGTCATGGAAAGAGACACTCAAAATTGTTCTCAGCAGTCTCAGAAATAGCCTTCAGAACCATCTAATGGCTCCAGAAATTCCAATCAGACCCCAAAAGCTGTCAAATCTAGGCCTACTTGAATATCCTGAATTCAAAATCCAGACTGGCTTGAGATTTCTGAGTTAAACCACCATAGAATCAAAAACTCACTGAGAGAGAGGAGTTCCGACTACAAATACACATTCAGAGCAGCTCAATCAGTTACAGATATTGAAGACGAGGAGATGCAGATTTCAAGTTAAACCAGTACCAACTTATTACTATTTTAATAGAACATTGATCAGGAAAGGGCCCCTCTCCCAGGAGGATGTAGCTGTTATCACAGCATAAGAGTTGCACTTTACCTAGAGGAATACCTAATTCAGCTCCAGGGAAAGATGCATGTGACCATTCTGTGAAACAGAGCAACCATTTAATAGGACAAGCAAAAAACTATTTGAAAGTGAACTATCTCAGAGCAAACACAAAATATCTATAACAGAATCACCAGGAAAAATTCCCAGTCTGGTACAACATTCAGCTGAAATGGTCCACATGTATTGTAGATCCATGAAACTGTAGGGAAAATGGAACATTTGCAGGGAAAATGGAACATGAACACTTTGGGTCACCTGGTATGTTTGTTTCTGATGGCCAGGAGCAATCCATTGCAGAGGAGCACTCCCAGGGAAAACAACAGCAGGACAGGGCACTACCCAGCTGAGTTCTCACCATCATGAGGAATATTTCAATTGCTAGGATTAGAAAAACAAAAACTCAATCACTACTGGATCTTCTGTTACTACCCATTTCTAAGCAAGAAATAAATCCCACTTTTTATTTTGTTTTAAAAACACATGAAAATAAGGTGCTTAAATTAGCCACCAATCAAAGGGTGCAGAAAATCTGCAAAATTTCTCTGCAAGACTGCTGCAGTTTGAGCCTGTAAGGTCCTATTTCTCTTCCTCACCTTCCTTCCTACCTCTGCAATGCACCACTGGCATCTCCAAACCCTGCTTTTCCTGCTTTTCGGGCTCTGCAGATCCTGTCCCTTGCTCTCAAATCCCAGAAGCCACCACTCTGCATCATGCCACCTAAACCTTTTGAGTGACCCAGCACCAAACTGAGCATTCCCAGACTCTTTTCCATCTAACACATCCAGGCTTGGATAACTACTGCCACAAAACCAAATTTTGCCTTGCTGTAAATTTAGGCCACGATGAAAACATTAAAATTCCACTTTATTGTTTACCTGCACTTAAGGCCAGCCCTGAAGGCTTTCAAGAATTCCTGAGAATGAGTGCCTGGCATTATGGCTTTAGGAAAAAATATGGCTCTATTTTTGCACATTATTTAAATTACCTTACATTTTTTATTTCCACTGTTATTAAACTGTAATGAATTTATTTGTTTATGGAAGTGTGCACTGCATGTCTAGTACTGCTCTGTAATAGCTGGATTTAGAGCCAGCCTCTGATTTCTATCCTAGACATCATTAAACAATTTATTTTCTGTGATAGGGGAATGTGCTCTTGGGCAAGAGCTCTCCATTAATATGAATTATTAACAATATGTATATACATGCATTATGGATTTAAAAGATGAAAAGAAAGCTTGCCAGTTTTTCTATGGAGCTTTCCCCATCTACAAGGCCACTGAATTTCAGACAGCTGTCTGCCGAATGGTCACAGACAGGGAATCCCTGATGACCACTAGGGCTCTGCTTTCCTGTTGCTAGAATTACATACAGTGCTTCAGAACAAAATTGGCGGGCAATATCTGCTTAGCCCTGCACTGCTCCTCCCCATTGCAAGGCGCTGATGCAAACCAACCAACAGCTCCCCAGACATCCACGCTCCCTGGAAACCAGGGGTCTCAGCACTACCATCAAAAAGGCATGTAGTTTTATTTAAAAACATCTTGCAAAGAGGAAAACTGGAAAAGAGGAAAAAATTGAGAACTGTGTCACGTTTATCTGCTCCTGCTGACGCCTCTGCTCGTGATATGTCAAACCGCATCCCTCCGCCTCGCCTCGCCTCACAGCCCTGCGGGATAATGAGAAACAATGGGCAGAGGCAGCTCTGATACCAGGCACCACTGCTGACACAACAGCACTCTCAGCCTGGAACACTTCCATCCCAACTAAAGCCTCTTACCCGTGCAGCTGTGTTGGAAATCCCAGCTCTACAGAGATGGGGCAACTGAGAGGCGTTTCTAAAGATTTTATTCCATTATCAATCTTGTAGGATGAGACACAAAAGATGTAAAACTCAACGCCATTCTATCAGAAGCCGAACTATTTCTTTGTTACAATACCTTATAAATGTTTTTCAGCCTACTAGCTTTTGCCACACAATGCTGCTAATACTTCTAACACCAATCACCTATTATTTTACCCCACGTGTGTGGGATCAATATTTCTGAGCCTGAGAGAATTTTCAGCCTGCTAACCATTGCTAGCTCCTTCCCCAAGGGAAAGCTGTCAACAGTTTCCTCTTCCCAAAATATCCTTTTGTAAAATAATTACTTTCTCATAACATCTCTAGGTAAACAGTGCTTTTTTTCTCATAACAATCTTCCCCAGCTGTTGTTTTCTATTACTTAACCAATAGAAAGAAGTGTTAGTCCTATTAACCAATGAATATCTTTTTTAGTGAAGCATCCTATATAAGAAGCAAAAAGATTGTAAATAAAGCCTTTCTGATATTCTCTTTGTCAAAACTAGAGTCAAACTATCTTTATTTCGTGTCCTACTGCAACACACGTGGTCTCACTACAATGCATCTTTCACAGTTCTAACTCTCCAAAATATCCGGTCTGTTTGCAAGGCCATCATTTGAAACTTGTTTCCAGTTCAATTTCTCTCTCAGCAATGTCTGTCCTATTCCATGGCCTCTCTGTGTCAGCACACCTTATCTCAGAGTTTGCATACAGATGAACAAGACTATGTGAGTTTTTAGGCAGGTTTTGAGAATCCTCTACAAATCCATTTCTCACATCTCCCCCTCTTTCTTGAACTGTAAAAACTTCATTGATGGCTTTATTCATCATTTGCCTGCACACAGTGAAGTACACAAGGCACTATTGCTAATATTGTTACTGTAACAATCAATATATACAAACCTATCTTGCCAAGCTCCTTTAACTAAGGTGTAAAGTTCTATCCTTTAAACAAATTGTCTATGATTTATCATCTGTTTTATTTTGATTTGCTAAATCTTTCAGTTTTTGAAGCTGTTTGTGGATGGATTCTGAATGGTCGATGGTGGCTCTGTTCTGTAAGGTTGCATGTCTAACAGCATTAACATTTGTCATCATATAACTAATTGCATTGGAAGTAGCATTGATTTCTTTGCTCAACCAACACCCCAATCAGTCTAATTTTTTTCAATGCTACAGCTAAGGCAAGCTGAGGTAAAAACAAACCTGATGTAACTTGTTTCACAGGGTTTATCTCAGAGTTTGCATATGGATGTACAAGACTATGTGAGCCTTCAGCCAGGCTTTGAGAATTCTCCACAAACCCATTTCTCACACAGCTGCAATGGCCTCCGCTCTTGCGTCCCTGCAACTTTGCTCTCTGTGAAAAACACTCTAAATAAATGCTTGTGCCTTCAGCTTCTCCAGGTAATTAGTCCCCAAGCTACTGCAGGATTCCTGCATGCCACAGCCCACACAAATGCCACACAGTGCTGTGACAGGAAACCCCAGCACTCACCATCCCAGGGGTTAAAAGTAGAAGTACCCCCAAGGACAATTTATTAAAAGGAGGCGGGGGGGGGGGGGGGGGGGGGAGGAGGAGGGAGGCGGGGTGGTGGCATCCTAATGATGCCTTAAGTTTCAGCTTCCATAGTTTTCAGATTCTGTGCTGCTGGAGGTGCAGTTCTGAGCCTCATATTAAGTGTCACTCAGCTCTCTTCACAGAGTAGGCAGACAAAACAAATCCTTTTCCTGCTGGAGACCAAGGATAACTTTCAGCACAAAAGCACAAACAATGGTGGGCTGAAGAGAGAAACAAAAAGGATGGGACTTCATAACCTGAAGCTGTAACTGAACAACTAAACCCCAATATATAAATCGACCACAATTTATAAAAGTGTAAGATCTTGTGACTGGTCGTCCATTTTGTGCCCATTTTGGGTCCACCTTTGGTGTAGCCTTGGCCAGGCTCTTGTCCTGCCCAAGGTGTACCCTTAAAGGCCTTTCAATAAATAGCTACTTTATTCTCTAGCTCTGTCCAGTCTCTGTTTCAGGCCTGCCTTCCTAAGACATCACTAAGGATTAATTATCAGTAATTTCTGCAGGCTTGAGTTTATGAAAACTCTGTCTTTAAGAACTCTTGCAGCAGCGCCTCCCCTCCACCCAGCCTCATTTGTATCAATTTGCGCCACCATCCAGCTCCGTGAATATTGGCAGGTCTGATTCCTCTCATCCCTGCCTTTCTTTTCCCTTCAGAAGTAAAACCACTTTCCACTGTCCTTCAAGACATTCTTCAGAGCAGCAATTCCTGCTCTCCCTGTACATACTGTCCTATGTTCCACACAACACTGCTTCCCTCAACAACCTGCTGCCCAAAATTCAGCTGACTGGTGACTCAAGACTGCTTTTGTTTTGCACAGACGTTGTCTATGTAAGGGTATTTTACATTGTATATAAAATACATATATAATATAAAATATTACTATTGCTTTTTTTCTTCATTATCGATTTCTTACCTTTGACAATTTCCCCGTGAAACCTTTTGTGATCAACATTTTGTATCTCATCCCAACACTTAGCTTCTATTTACAACCTATTTAGCTGCTTTTTACAATCTTAATAGCATTTTGCCTGTTTTATTGACCAATAATACATTCAATGGCCCACATCACTTTATGGAAAATAAACCACAAAATACCCCACATCCCAGATTGGGTTTCCTCTTATGGCTTCAAGAACAGAGTCCTAACTGACCTCTGCCATGAGCAGGCAACTGCACCAACATCCAACAGAGCTGAGGAAACCCAGCTGGAGACCTGAGTCTTCTTCAACTGGTGGCACTGGAAGAAAATAACTCCCCTTTCATTTCTTCTGCTCCTGGAGAATAACAAATTAACAAAAGGTAAGCAAACATGCAGCTGTAGGCAGTGGTAGCGAGAGCAACAGGCTTATTTTGCACACTGAGGGCTCATTCTGTGAGTAATTTCTCCAGAGAGAAAAGGGACTTCATTAAGAGCAAACTGTATACAGATTTTCCCCTACTAACCTGACTTTTTTTGACACTGATGGATTGACAGACCAGCTGAGGCAAACATCACAGCTAATTTCAGTGGCAAAAAGATAGAAAACAGAGCCATCCAATAAAAAGCAAGTGAAATAACTTCATGCAACTTCCCTCCACCCTCAAGAGGAAAAGATGGGTTCAATATATTATAACCACTTTTTTCCTTATTATTCAGTGTCAATATTCCTCCCTTCAAAAATGTTTTCCCTTCTGCTATGTACATTTCAAATAAGATATTCTTACCATTACTGAACTACGTCAAGAAAGAAAAGAATCCTGAACCAGTAACCTGGCACATGTGTACAAACACACCTGTAGATGTATAAACACCAAAATGCAAGTAAGGTTGCATTTCCACTTACAATCTCACAAGGAAAAAATATGATTTAGGCATTTTCCAATTCAAGTTTCCTCCTTCCAGCAGTGATTGCCTCAGCAGGCATTACTGACTCAAGAGATTTCACTGGATCTCACTGTCATTCTTGCCAGCACTCTGGTGACATAAAAGCCATTTATAGAAGAGTCTGTTACACGCAAAAAGGTTTGGGGTCAAATTACTTAGGCTATAAAATTTGAGTTACATTGCAAGAAAAATATTTGGACGTGAGCTGGGCTTCACTTTCTCTATATTCACAGTAGTGCAAATATATTCTTTTAAATGAATCTCCTAATTCTTCCTGCAGGTTTCACTGGATTAAATCAAGCTAAGACTGCACTGGAAATGTAAAATTTTACCTTATGACATGTAGGATTTTGAATGTCCAATACTTACTTGCTATTTCTCACCTATGAGAAAGGTACAGAGGTCCTACCCAGCTGATTTAAAAACAAGCATTTTCGAAAGTATTTTCCTGTTTGCTGCTTCTTTTCAAGAAAAAAAAAATTTTTTTGAAGTCTCATTCATAGCAAACAAACACCAGTTCTGATTTAAGAGTAACCATCTTTAATTCTCATAAATAATACTGTATTCATCATGGGTTCACATTTGAAGCTTACTAATGTTTTTCTCTACATGGATTTGCACATTTTGATGTTATGCCAGCAAAAATAAAGATTACCGATACATCATGTTACTTGCATATTGTATTAATGTAGCCCTACTTATTAAAATTTCTAAGTGAGCCTGTACAGGTAGAGAAATCAACATTCCAATGAACTATTTTTCTCTTTGGTATTAGACTAGAAGGTGCATGAACGTGTTTCAAAACACTGATGCTACAGAACAGAAATTTTAAAGATGTAACTTTATGGTCATTAATTATATAAACAACTTGGCAACAAAGGATGTAGAAGACTGATTAAAAACGGATTCATCTTCCTTTACTGGATTGTGCTCTTCATCACACCTTATGAAATTATTATTCAACTGAAAGCAGCAAGTATTAGGCAGTTTTAATAAATAAAGAGACCTAATGCTCCAGGTCAAAATAAATCCTCAGTAACACTAACAGCAAAGCTTCCTTAGACTCCATTGGGTTCAGAAATTCACCAACAGGTCAAAATTTAGACTTAGGGTAGAAGTTCTCCCAACCTTTTATAATATCCATAAAATAAAACAGAAGCTTGAAGCAAAAATAAGATGTCTTACAATTCGTAAAGTTGGTACACTAATTATTGCAGATGAAAGTAATGAAATAGTCTGGTTCATTTTCATAAATAGGCAAATTCCAATAAACTCAGATAATCTCAGTCACAGAGAAAAAGAGAACACTTTATAATGTTCCTGAAATAAAAGAGGATGAGGGAGACAAAATGTACAAAACCAGGCCTGCTGCAAGTACTAAATCAAAGTGATCTATGAAATAACATACACATCTAGATAGTCAGTCATGTTAATTTAAAAATATCCAATGATCTTTATACAGTAAAAAACATCTTTACTTTCAATGAAGAGAGTTAATATAGCACAGTAATAGTTTCCAACTGGTAGGCATATTGCATAAATGTGTACACTGCTACACATACACAAGCCTTTAGGCAATGTACAGTAATTGGGGAGCAGAAAATGAATGTATGGAGTTTAGAACATGGAGACTCTGAGCACCACAGCAAAACACCCATCAGATTAAAATTTACCACCTCACTTACAAACAAGGAACTGTGCTCAAAATACATTCACATGGTCATAACATATTGCCTTTATCTGGGGGAGTTAACAAAACCCTTTGCATTGCAGCATAAATGATTTTCAGTGGTTACAAACCAAAGCCAGAAGCTGTACATAAATTGGCACCAAGGAAGGATCTGAGAAAATATATTTAGAACTGTACTTTAACTGCAGCATATCAAGTAAATATTATAACAGAAAATGTGTATTTTGAGGGAAAAGCAGAGTTACAGGAAACAAACTTGTCAGAAAAATTACAGCCATGTGATCTGTTGTATTAGCATCACATCATCATGTACAGGAGTAAAGGGAATTGGATGTTGCAATAGCCTTTTAAAGCTTTGTTTCAATACCATACCCAAAGGACTCTTTTACAAGTGCAAAAAGTTGACAGGCTAATAAAAAGTTAACACTTCAGGTACAGAAGACATTGCTTCATAACCATTTCATTTCTGTTTGATTAAACTGAAAGGTAAAAACATTATTACTCAATAACGTTCCACACGGAGGGCTTCTTTTACCAATGTCTGTGACCTGCAGTTTCTCCGTGGGCCATTGCTCACTCGTGTAGAATCTGAAATCTGGTGGTTTCTCCCCAGCAATTAACAGTTTGTGTAGCTTCTAGATTGTGAAGGAAACCACATTAACAATCCAATTCTTTGCATGTATTGGCAACACTTTAAAAATTCGATGTGCTTACAGACACAAGAGACACAAGACAAGAGCCCAGTTACTCCAAACTGTCCCTCACAATGTGAGACAGTTTCATTCCTTAATGCCCAAGAGCTCCTCCTGACCATTATTTTATGGCTCACATTACCTGAGAAATGGAACGACCCCAGGAAGGTCAGTCTGGGCAGGCTGCAACCTTCTAAGGACCAAAATTAAGATATTCTTCTCATCTCAGTGGAACACAGTACCTTTTCAGGTACTTCCCTGCAGAGCTGGTCTGGGAAACCCCTTAACAAAATCTCTAACCTCCCTTAGGGTTAGAGCCCAAGATCTAATTCTTGCCCTTTGGGAGCAACCCTTTGACTGCTTGCACCAGGAAGAAATCCCAGTAAATTCAAAATTTGACAAACTGGCCAGGAGCATAGACACACTAGATCTGTGAAAATTTCTAAATTCAGAAGTAAATTACTTCAATTTAAGAAATTGGGTAGAATTTATTTCAAATTATAAAATATTCAATTATTTAGCACTTGCAAGAGTTTTTGTTTATAAATTAGACTACCAATTTATGGAATAAAAATATGCATTTAATATAAAAACCAGATAAAATATGCAAAAGAAGAACTACCCTTATACAACTTACTAGAAGTTACGTATTTAGTAATAAAACAGAAACTCAAAAGAATATTTCCTTAGGTAATTTAATTTAGTGTGCTCAATTTGAAACTTATGATTTATTTTTATACTGCTTTTGCTTCTACATATGAAGTCACATATACAAACAGTTCTAGCATTAAAGGCAATACCATATTAGAAAATTATTACATTTTATGGTTATTAGTCTTTTATTTTAAATAGTTTATACACTATTGAACAGCAATTACAATAGATAATAAAGAATTGTGCAATGTCTTAAAACTGTTTAACAACCTAAAATAATTTAAATTGTAAGGAAAAAGTAGAACTCAAAGCGGTTGGAATATTTTGGTGAAAAAAATGTGGACTTCCAAGTTCATAGGTGGGATGTTTCAACGAACATTGCAACTGAAAGTTTTAAATTGGCTATTTTTAACCTGTCAGAATGTGCAACCGTATTTGTCCTGTGTGGATTCTTTTTCTTTTTTTTTCCTTAATACACCACTCTATGATGAGATGGATTTTGTCTTTGACGGGACATCAGAACCTGGGACACTGTGTGTTGCCACCTCCCACAGAGGAGGGCAGAGGGGCAGAAGCCAGGACACGTCACCCAAGGGACCCAAGTCACCCAGGACAACAGAGATTCCCGTGCTCGGCGACAGGAGATAGTGGAGACAAACACCTTAATGCAGGCAGAATCTTGAAATAAAGGAGGAGTATAAAGCCACTTAGTCCCGAATTTCATAAATAGAAACGGGCATTCACCTGAAGTTAGAACTAGAGAAAATACACCTTCCTGCTGGCATGACAGGAGTGAGTGCTCAGGGACTCCCACGCCCTGCTGCAGCCTCAGGCAGGGGATCCAGGCACTCTCCAGAACCTGGCTGCTCATCTGCTCTTCCTTAGCACTTTTTTGCTTATTAACATGGTTTAGCCCTTTGCAACCACACAACACGGGGAAACTTGCATCCCCTGAGCAGCTGACTCTGTAATCATAGTGGCAAGATGTTGTTTGCCATAGTTTTAATGTAATGTTATACTAAAACTTGCAATACCAATACAGGTAAGTTCTAATGCTATTGATGCAGAAAATAAGATCCAGAGATATATGTTGTAAGATATAGCATTACTTTGCAAACAGTTTTAACATCTGTAGCTATTAATATGCAATGTATATTAATAATACTTAAAGCTCACTATTCTTCAAGTTCAACTTTATATGGTTTTATTATAGTATATAAAAAGGTGACAAGGAGTAATTAATTGGGAGAGCCTACCTACCTTTTATTATGGAGGGCCTACTTCTAGCACTAACCTTCATGCTGCAAGTCCTTGGCTTCACCCACATGATAACACTTTGTTTTGGCTCTGTCTCAGGACTTCTGCTTTTACTCTGGACCTTCGCAGGCATGGGTCTGATGTACCTCATGCTAAAGCAAATGAGGAAATTTCACCAGCTAAAGCTGGGTGAGGTCTGACAGCAACGAAAAGGCTGCAGAGGTAGGGAGAGGTCTCTGAAATACAGTTAGACACAATGGCAGTATATTATTATTCTAATTAACCTCTACTCTGTGTTATTCTATTTCTTTAGTGAAATGCTGAAGGAAGTGGGGGGGAGGGGGGGGTGAAGTGAGGTAAGACTTTGTGTCAAACCCTGTTGGGTTTCCTGACCTCCCCTTCATGCTCCTGTGTTCTTGCTGCCTTCACACACTGCCCAGCAGCAAGGACCTCTCTCCCACAGATCTGTGGGCCATCAGAGAAACCTCTCAGGGGAACCAAGGCTCCACCCTTCCACTGCAAGCAATATTCCCTCGAAGCCAAGCTGCTGACAATATTGGCCTTTCTTCCCCTTCCATCACCAGCATTGTATTTGTTATGTAGTCTTTCCATGGTTTAGAATGAAAGGGATCAGCTCCACCAGTCCGCAGTGTGTGCACACAGTGCAAGTGGGCAAAATTTGTCACGGTGACATCAAGCCACCAACACAAACACATCTATTACCCTCTCTCTCTGGCTTGGTGAGACAGCTGCCCTCAAGGTATCGGCCTCTGAGGCTCCCTGATAAATCACTGGTGTGTAGGAAACCTGGTTATCCCAATGTAGCAGGGGCAGAGGATACTATTCAGCTGCAGAAGGGCATGGAAGAACAACATCCATGAGGCTTTTAATGAAAGATTTTTGATATACTTAAGTAGTTAACAAAAATTTATTGCAAGAGATAGTTTGTCACTAGATTTACAGTTTCAGAGAACATAGTACAAAACATAGTGCATCAGCTTTGTCTAAACATTAAATAGGTGCAAATACACAAAGATAAAAAACAAAAAAGTGAATACTTTACAACATAAGTTATAGAACTATAAATATATTTTATATACATTATACATTTTCTAAGACATGATTTTCACATATATATATATGGTTCATTATTAGTATCAGACTATTCAGTGCTTTAGTAATAGTATAGGTCTGAACTTGCCATGAATATCTGTTGCATCGTTATACTTACAGTAAATACTTCCCAAGGAACCTTAAACCAGTTTAGTTCACAGATCCGCTTTGCAAAGCTCGAGGGGACTGTGGAAACAGCGGGAGCTGAAGGCTTTTCCCCCCGTCCGTGTTCTAGAAGAGCGGCTGAAGGGGGATGACAGCCGGGTGCGGGGCCAGCAGGGACGGGAAGACGGAGTGCGGCAGCGGGGGCAAGGCCAGCGGGGCGGGCTGCAGCACCGAGGGCGGCAGCAGCGGCGGGGCCACGAAGGCGGCGTGTCCCGCCGGGCACAGCCGCGGCCCCAGCGGGAGATGAGGTAAAGGCGCTCTGGAGAGAGCCGGGACCTGCGAGAGGAACTGCTGGTGCGGCTGGAGGACCTTGATGGTGCCGGCGGCAGCGTGCTGCTGCAGGATGGTGTGGTGGATGGTGGTCACCGAGGTAGAGCACAGCGGCGGCTGCAGCGGCAGCGGCGGCAGCGCCGAGCCCGGCGGCTGCATGGCCGGTGGGGCGAAGGCGAACTTCACCTTGCCCGACAGCACGGCCTGCGGCAGCATCTGCTGGAACGCCTCCGACGGGAGCTCCTTGAACTTCTCGTGGCTACCGGGAGGGAAGATCAGTGTCTGATCTTGCAGGGGGAAGGGGGCTATTAACTGCTCCGTAGTTAGAAAGGTGTGACTGTTCGCATGTGCTTCTTTGAATGGCAAGGGCGGGGGGCTGCTAAATATGCCGGGATTACACTGCACCCATTCCCCAGCCACATCACCCATCTTCTCGTGCGGCAGAGACTCGGCCAATTCATAATGGCAAAGATAGGACTTGGGAGGGGTTTGTTCCAAGTGTCTGTTGGGGATGGGAACTTTGTAACGAGCTTGGTTTTCACGACTGACGACATTTTCCTTTTTCTTTCCCTCTTGGGGATTACCCTGCTGGCCAGCAGCTGCCGGAGCACTGTTCTCAGGGGCAGGAGCAGCAGAACTTGGGATGGCATCAGGAAGCGTGGCGGGTGCGCTCTCCATTGCCACACACGCCAGCGGTTTGGCATCTTCCAGCACTTGTGGGCCAGCAGTTCCCAGAGGCAACTTGCTTTCCTCCAGCTCCATTGTTTCATCCCTATCTTTTGCATCATCATCTTTGGGAGCCACATTGGTTTCCTCTAGATTGTCACGAGTCAGCAAGTCCCCCAAAATGTTTAATGTAGAATTGGCTGAATTTTCTTTGGAAGATTCAGAGGTCTCACTTTTTGCATTCCTGTCAAGGAAAACACGATGGACTCTAGTTTTCCTTTTCCTTCGTTTCCCTTTCGCCTTGTGACAGGTACCTAAAGCATGTCCTTGCCTCAGATATTCCTCTGCTGATAATACCTGTCCACAGGAGCTTTCATCTGAGGAAGAAGAACAGGAATAGTTGTGCTGCCTCCGCTTGCGGTGGGGTTTCTCAGGTTCCTCTGTCAGAACACTGTAACCTCTCTTTATGGGCTGACTTTGGCTCGGCCCCCTCTCCTCGCTGCATTGTCCTAAACATTTATGCTCTGGGCTACAGCTTGACCTCCTGACTTTCCAGCTACAGCACATTTTAGAGTGCCTCAGGCTGTGCCTCCTGGAGCTCCGTGTCAGCTGCTTTGCCTGCCTCTGGGAGCTCGATCTGCTCTTTCTGTGTGGTCCTTTACAACCGTGGTGTTGGCCACTATTTTTTGCACTCCAAAAGTCACACCAGCCTCTGTCCCAGTGTATGTGATCTGATGCAGACATGACTCTCTTTGAACCATTTTCAACACGAAATTTTGGCTGCAACTGCTGCGCCTCACCTGGGGTTAACCAGATATTTCCTGCACCATGTCCGCACTTCTCTGCACTATTTTGGAGGTGCTGATACTTATTTTCATCTCTGTAAATAACTTCTTTTTCAGTTACTCGAGACATCTCCATTTCTGCTACTGTTGTGTCACCACAGTGATGATAATGACAATGACATAATTTTCTTATCCTTTTCCGTTTTCTGCTTTTGTGAAGCCATTTTTCATGGCCTTCTTTGATCCAAACTTTGTTGTATTTCTCATCTATCACAGTGTTTTGTCGTAAGGGGTTATGAGATATGTGATACTTCTCTATTTTTCTAATCCTGAACGACTCATCCAAGGACACTTTGTTTTGATTTTTTGCAAGGTCACAATTTCTGAAGAGGGAAACATCACTTAACAGGGGTATTGTATAGCTGCACACATTTTTATTCACTTCTACTTCATAATCACCATGCTCTGAATTAGGTCTTTTTGTAAAATCTGATACTAAGATATGGTCGGATTCAGTTTCATGGTGCAAATGAGGTATGTTTGGTTGATGCTTGGGCTTTTCTTGGCCGTCACTTGCTTTTGATGACTTAAAATCAAAATATAAAGGATTACAGCTGTAAGAAATCGATGGGTCCGTCCTCGTGTAAATTAACATTTCTGATGGCCACTGAAGAACATTTGATCCATATTTGCTAAGAACAGGAACAAAGGGTTGACAGGGTCTCTTGTATATGTCCGGTTTGCTTTTTGGGGCTCCACCCCCTTCTTCAGCCAGCGATGGAACTACTGCATCTGCCCCTGGATTTTTTACTTCTGTTTCAGTTGCTGATGGGTCACTGCTCCCACCATTATTGTTTTCCCCTGCAACATCCTGCAGAGAGGAAGACTCCTCCCCAGGTTCCTGCACAGGAGCTCTGTTTGCCTGCAGTTCGTGCCCGCTGCCGTCCAGGGACAGGACCTGAGCGCTATCTGCAGCCAGGGGCAGCGTGTGGTCCCCTAAGTCAGCAGCACTCACATCCGTGTCCCAGGACACCGGCTGCTTTGAGTGGGATGTGGCAGCAGGTAAAGCTGGGCTCTCCAGCACTCTGCTCTCCTCACTGGACAGCTCTTTTGACTCCTGAGCTTCAGGAGCTTCTCCTGTGGTGATGCATTTTTCCACTAGCGAGTGAAAACAGTTGTGTTTCTCCTCAGGGCACACAACTATTTCTGCTGCTGAAGGAGACTGAAGGTTGCACGTTCCCGGAACAAACCTACTCCTTCTGCTAAATCCATGCTCCATGGAGGTTTCCTCATTGAACTCGTAGAAAACAGCAGCTGAGGACTCCAGTTTGACCGCTGCTTTCTTAGGAAAAGCAAAGGAGAACCCAACTCTGTGCCCTTGAGCTCTTTGGATCTGATCTCCGCACTTGTTAGCGTCGGATTGGTGACTCCCTGCATCTCCAGGAGCGGGAGAAATAACAGAAGCAAAATCTTTGCAGTTCTGGGCATCGTGCATCAACGCACAGCTGAAATCCTGTCGCCTGGCAGAATCTATGGCAGCACTCCTGGGGATATCATGGCAATCATCTCGCACAGTCACTGTCGTGGATTTGAACATAGGGCCGCTTCCAGGAGCGCTAGGGAGGAAAATAAAGCTTTGAGTCAATACTGTTCAGAGAACTGCTGACAGAAACATGGAATTACATTGGTATTTAAGGGAGCTTTTTAAGGAAAGAGGAGGACTCTGTGGATATGGCCATTTACACTACAAAAATGCCATCTTTTATAATAAAGATCAGTTGACTAGTATGAAAAAAAAAAGGATGAGTAAATATTATGCTCCCAGCTCCTTCATGTGAAGTCATTAGCTGAAGGACTAATATTCCTATATAGCAGTTAACTTTTCCTAGACATACTGACAGGCCGAAGAAGACACTATCTGTCTCCACAGAGATCTTGCTTTTCCTCCCAGCAGACCCCCATGGTTACACCACTCTTACTACAGATAGCAGTTTTACATTCCTTTGTGCTACAAGATACATTAAAACAGAGAGTGCTTCATAGAGCACTTCCCCCGTAGTCATCACTCCAGTGACTGCTGCTCTGCCTACAGGCAGTCCCACAGCAGCTCCCACCCTATTTGTGTGCACAAACCAAACCATCGCCATCTCAGCAGTTTCTTTCATGGAGAAATAAAACTGGGGAGAGGATTTCAGCTGACAGAACTAAAGTAAATGATTCATCCCTCTTGAGGAAAAAATATTACCACTGTCTACTTCTCTTCTTCATTTCATATCCTCTTCCCATCTGTTCTATTTGACTTAATAGGAAGCAAAGATAAGAGCAAAAAGTATTTCAGCTGACAGTTTTCCAGGATCCACAGAAACTGCTCAGCACTAGGAGTAATGGACCTGTGTTAAAACCATTTGTTTGTTTGTTTTAGCCAAATCACTCTGTGTTACAGTGCAGAGAAATGCTCACTGATGAGTCATTGGGAAAACCTGAAAGTGTCATTTAGGACCCCAAGAAATGCTGAGAGGAAGAATAATGTCTTTGCCTTATCAGGTCTAGAAATTTAAGGTAGAGGTTTTATGAGAAAGGGATTCCTCATTAGAATTCCTGCCTTGCCCAGTTCTTTATAAATTTGAAATATGTATTAAACCCACACACTAATCCTTTCCTTCACAGAATAAAATGGTGACTTCTACAAAACCAGCCAAGAAAATGCTGGTTTAAAAAAATCCTGTGTTTTTGTCTATGTCACACTTCTAAGGATGCAAAGTGGTAATAAATAGCAATTATGAAATAGATAAATTAGAGTCAGATAGAAATTCTCCTTCAGGAACTAGTAAAAGGATATTTTAAAAAACCCCAAATAATCCAGAAACGACAAAGGCTTGCAAAACCTGTGCTTCACTAGCATGGCAAAAGGGAAACAGCAAGTTCCTCTTTCTCATGCAACATGCCAAATTCAGGGTTTGAAGCATGTTTAGGGGTAATGATATCTAATATACTCAAGTATAAAATATGGACAGTTAAAACAGTCATGGAGGAGAAAGGGTTTCCACATGAGTTATCATAAGAAGATTTAAAAGTTAGGTGTTGTGTTGCTCCTGTCAAACAGACCCTGCAACATTCATGTCCCATCCACCTGCTCATTCAGACTTTGTTTCAGGACACTGTCCACCATCCAAACTAGGGACAAAGAGACTTTTTCTGAACAAGAGTTGCAGCTTGGTTGGGCTTGTCTGTTAGTTCATCTGCGGGGAGGAAGGCTGAACAAAGAGAAAACATTTGCACATGAGCATCTGCATTTTTTCTTTTTTTTCTTCAGAGATTACGCTGTGACAAGTACATATATTTTCAGTGGCTTATCAGTGTCAGAACTGTGTCATATTTTGAGTACTCAGTCACAACTAGTGAGCTCAAGACTAATTTCAACAGCATGCCTAGATACAACACTAAATGTACGAGCAGCAAGGAGTCACTTCTGCAGAGGGAGGTAAACACTCTGCTGAGCAGGAGAAAAGGAGCACTTACCTTTTAATATAAAAAATCTGGCTACTGAGATCTAAAGCTAGGTTTCTGGATGCTTTCCCAGGCAAGCATTTTGAAAACTAAATCGCAGAGATCTGTTACATCCTAGAGAGACAGACTGTGCTCCTCACCTCATCAACGAAGTAGTGTCAGCCTGCAAATGCATGACCTAGTTCACTCAGCTTTCAACCCAAGTTCTTGGTTTTATGAAATATATATGAAACACAACCTTTTTTTTTAAACTAAAAATATGTGTCATTTTAGCTCAGCTGAAAAAGCAATGTTAAACATTCATTCCTGCACACAGTGAATCAAATGCTGCACACAGAATGCTTCCAAAATGCCTTGAAACGTGTGTGGCTACAGCCAAGGGTTTCCTGCGTCCCACACCCCCAGCTAAGCTTATTTAGATGTATTTTTTTCTGTTTGAGCAGCTATAGACTTACCACGTTCTCTCTTTCCTTAGCTCAGCTAGCTTGTGCAAACGTTGAAGGGCTTTCTCCTGTTTTCTTTCATCTTTTCGTGACTTAGATGCTACATTTCGAGCAAACTCCCTCTGTTTCAGTTCCTTCAGCCTCTGCAAGAAACAGCCACATAATGCACATAAAAACCCCTGGGATGAGAAACATTGTCATGACAGTTACTTGCTGGTAAGTGCTCACAGCATGAATTATTCCAAACCTAACCATTCAACAGGTTTAAGGATTTCAAGGGAATAACCAAAATACCTAGAGATGCTAGAGATAGGTTAGCCAGGCTAGAGACAACCTAGAAAATTTTAATGTGGCTTTTGTGATGATGTAGGCCAGCCTCAGTAGGATGAGGCAAAGCTCACCCAGAATTCTGTTCATGATCCTTCCCCAAAACATACCCCATAGAATAATTGCTTTTTAAGATATCAATAAAAAATGATACCACCCCAGGTATTTTTCTGCAAAGCTTCTCAAAAGCCTGTTGACCCCCCAGAAGATATTAAATCTGGAAGGTTTCTGGCCGAGGTGCTGGGCATGGCACTTGCCACTGCTGCTGTGCCATGCTATCAGCATGCCAACACCTGCAAAGCTCCTGAGACCCCCCTATCCTGCCATCCCAGGCATTATTAGAGATGTTAAAGGGTCCTGACCCAGCAGGGATCTCCAAGGGATGTCATGGACAGAGAAATTGTATTCAGAAATGGGGAGGTTGTCCCTTTGAAGGAGCTTGTGTTTCCTGCTCCCACTGGTGTCTGACACAGCAGTTGTACAGATACCCAGGTGCAATCCAGGATCTCATGTGATTTTTATCTCCAGTCTGCTTCTTTGCAGGGAAATGGAAGTGCTCAGCTCTGATTCTCCATGCAAAAAGGGAATCTTGTTTTATTTATATCTCAAAAGGACAACATGCAGGGGCCTCGCTGGTTCTTCCTGTCAGCAAAATGAATTCCAGCAGGTCCCAAACCCCACTGGTCCTCAGAGTGCCCTGACTATGGCTGACAGTCTGATGACATCACCTTACAAAACCATCATCTCACAATTCTGGGAAGAAGCCAGTAACTTGCTACCCCCTTTTAGTGTCCAGGGCTAATGACTGGCTATGAACAGTGGCCACAGTGATTTGTAAAGCAAAAACTCTAACTTCAAATTGTTCGAGGGGCATTAGGAGCTTTTGTTACCACTGCTGGCACACATAATAGATACACAGAATAGAGTTTGCAAAACAAAACAGAGTTTGTCAGCAGTGTCCTCCTGCTCCTTCTCTTTTTTTTTTTTTTTTACCCCTTTTGTGAATTTTTCTTTTCCCTATTCACAGAAAAATACCTCCCACATACTGTCACCCACTTCTTCCCTGGGAGAGTGGTCAGTCACTCGGCCAGGCTCCACAGGGCAGTGACCACAGCACCAAACCTGAGGGACCAGCTGGCTTTGGCAACACATGGCTTCATTTTAGGTGGTTCTGCAAGGGGCAGGCAGCTGGACTCCATGATCCTTATGGGTCCAACCAGCTTGAGGTACTCTAAGAGTCAGTCACGCACTGAATTAGTTTTTGCCATTTTGGGTGATCGTAACACTATTTGGACAGTCCATCCAATGCCAAGAAATTAAATATGGAGAAACATGCAGCAAAAACAAACTTGTAGAAAAATGAGTACCACTCATTCTTTTTCAAATGTCTGGACATCCTTGATAGATAGAGAAAAATAATCTGGAACTGTAGCGGCGCGTTTTATACCTTTTTATTTATTGTTAATAAGTTCTGTAATGCTTTTTCCCAAGTTCCCCCCTGTATTTCTCCCCATTTGGTTTCCCCCTGCCTTTGTTCTCCACAGCCTGTCACTCTCTGGGAAGCCTCTCCTCTTCTTCCAGAGTGTTCAGAGAGACTCGGTCCCAGATTGGAGCAGGCTGGGGAACCCCCACCCCTCGTTTCCCATTCGCTGTCTGTGTGACATCCCCATTTCCCTGACTGGCTTTCCCTCTTGTGTCCACCCCCTTTTCCCAACCCCGTATAAGCTGTAACCACGCCCCAGGCGGGGACACTCTTGAGAGAGGCTCAGAGAGAAGCATGGCTCCCCTGCGAATAGCAGGTGACAATAAAAACCATCTAGCCACAAAGTAGCCTCCTCGCTTCCTACCTTCGTCAAGCCTCACCGACATCTCTCGTGCAGCTCTGACCCACCAGGGGGGTGGTGGCCGGTCCGCCTGCTGCCACCAACCGAGTTTGGAAGTATCCCGAGCCAGGGCTAGCCGGGAACAGCTGGAAGCCACTTTCCAGCCGGGCTCGAGGGATATTTTCATGGAACGTAATCACATCTGCCACTATTTATATTTTCTAAATATCAAAATTTTCTACTGATAAAAATCTGTTTTATTGTGCTAATAGAGTATAAGGTTATAAGTACATTCAAAACTAGATGTATGATATCCTTTTTTTCCCCAGAAAAAGAATACTTGAAACATGTAGCATCTTTGTTGGAACATATCTTACCCTTGTGCACTCCTGTTCTCCTAGACAGCATGATACTGACCCTGCTTCCCACCAGCCACTCCTGAAACCTGAAGTGCTTCATTTCACAGGCAGCTCCTGAGTACTCAAAACACAAGAGAAGAGAAGAGATTTGCTCCTTCCCCTCCTCACCTCAAGCCCTTGGCACTTAAAGAGAGGATTTAATTGCATTTTGTGGAGCTCAATATCTTTTCAGGTTCTTTTTCCCCTCCAATGCTAAAGAAAGGAGTAAGTGAGAAATAAGGGAACAAAAGGAAAATAATAGGGTGCTGTCTCACACATTAAAAAGGAGAAGCTGAGGTGTATACAAATCCATAATCACCTCCCAGCTGCCGTACTTTTCTGCAATTACTGGGATGATTATAATCAGTGATTTGAGTCTGACCAGATTTTGAACCCTTTAGTCTTACTGCTCCAAGTTAGCAGTACTCCACGCCTGTTCTCCATTTTGAAGTAATTAAATTGTTCTCCTTGGGTAGCTACAAGCAGGTGTGGCATGAGTTTTGCGTGCTCAGCCTTTTCCTGCTCTTCTCTTCTGGACAACTCCTGGTCCCAGAGCTCCCCTTTCTGTCAGACCTCCTGGTAGACACACCCTCCCTTTCCTCTACAGAAAACTGGTCTTAGCAGAAAATGAACATGATGGCTTTGTTTTATTTCTTCTCACAGCTGGTATCTCAGTCTTTCATGTAGTGCCTTATCAATCTGCAAAGATTATACCTTGGCAACTCCTGAGATCTTTATTCTGCAAATGCATGTCTAAGTGGAATTCCTCCTAGTTCTAAACCACAAGACTTGCACCTGGTGTTTCAAAAAAATGCTATTTCCTTTAAATAAAAGATTACCTAAATGAGTAACCCCGTCCCCTCCATTTTTTTCTTTTTTTGATACTGTAGTTATTTTCTGCTTTGTTTTTTTTAGCCATGTGATGAGCTATCACCACCTGCATTCCCTTACTTCACTCAGTTATGCTCAGGATTGCTGGCACTGCATTTATGCAACTGCCCTTAGTTGCAAATAGTTGGTTTCACTTGAATTATGCAGAAGAAAAAGAGATATCCAATCATACCATTATTCCACGCATTCTTAGCACCAGAAGGACCCCCCTAAAGTTGTTCCAAGTAAATAGCAGCAGCACAAAAACAAGCATGATTGGTTCCTATAAACCATCTTTTCCTTATAATTTTTCTGCCTTTTCACGTGGCAGAGCTGTTCACTAATGCTAACTTCAATAGCTAGTTTAATGCCTGTTATGTTTGGTTTTTCCCATGGATCAGTAGGCAAGTAATTAGCAGGCAGGGATACCGTATTGGATTCCTTCCTGCATTTTCCTCTGCTTACAAAGCAGCTCAAAACGCATGTGACTCAGCCAGCAGAGTTCAACCAACAGTTCACAATGAATAATTAAATGACATTTCTCCTAGAGACCTAAATGCCTTCATCATTATCGTGATACACTGTATTACCACGCTGGAGGTGCAGAGCACAGGAGCCGTCGCTTTGCAAATGACTTTGCCCAGCCTGAAGGGATGGGAAGCCTGACCCTGATTCTCCTGCCTTTTAATGTGATCCTGCAACTGGGCTGCTTTCCCTGGGGCAGAAGCTGGATTATTTTAACAAATCTAACTGCAACACAGGGCCTGAAGCAGGAATATTCTACCTATTTCTAAGAAACTCAGATATCTCAGTGCGCACCCGGTACATCGCACTGAGCTGAGCTCGTCAGCTCAGATGAAAAGCAAGATTTTACAGGCTCCTGTGTACCTGTGCATGGATGAAACTATTCATGGGATGGCCACAGGAGCTCCAAACTCAGCTGTGGCTGCATTTCACTCACAGACATAGAGCTTTGATGTTCCCAGACTTGCTGAGGAAGACAAGTGTAAGAAAAATCAAGGGAATCCTAAGAGTATTTCCAACAGGAAATTTTCGTTCCTGGTCTCTTCCCCTCACCCTTGTCTTCCCCATTTACCACATCAGACATTTCATTTCAGCATGCTGCTTTTCAAAAAGTTTCCTAATTCTGGGTTTCCTAATTCTCAGTTTCCTAACTCTCCCCTGCATTTTATCATAGAGAAACCACAAGCCCAGATTCTGCTGCCAGAGCCAGGTGCCTGAAATCCCCCCCCGGATCAAATCCTCTCCAAACCAAAGACACATTATGGCCTTACATGCACTTCTTACATCATTATTACAAGCCTTTTACCACCCTGAAAAGTCACTCTTGGCTTTTTTTTTTTAATTAAACTCAAATTTAAATACTTGTAGCAATAGCCCTTTAAAGTAATGGACCTTTAAAACACAGAGAAGACATTAATTAATAAATACACCCAGGACTGCAAAAGCATGTAAAGGCTGAACAGTGAAACCCAATGTACATGAATACTATGGCATTAAGGTGATAAAATGGGGCAGGGGGGAACCCCAGCCTCAAATAATTTTATAAATTTGATCATATAACTGAATGTTGTCAGAACTGACTCTGCAGAAAAGCAGTGAGACTTTTAGAAAAGCTTAAGAGACCAAAGGGGAAATCATAGCAAGCATCAGGACTGATACAGGCTCTCTCTGTGGCGCTAATACCTCACAGAAAACCCAACCATCCGACTGGCACAAAGGCATCATCTAAGGACTGCTTATTCAAACAGGCTCTCATAAACTACCCTGGCAAAGCTTCTCTAGGAACAACTTTAACAGGGTTAAGAACCAATGGGAACAGATTTTATAATAGCAGGAGTCAGAAAGATGTCTATCAGGGGATTTTAGGGCAGTGCAGTTCAGATATTATTATGCTAATTTGCTTTTGACCTTAGATTAACAATTAAATTACGTGTACTTTTACAATGCTGAAAATTCGTGGGCCATAAACTCATTTTCTGATCAATGGAAGTACAAAATTACAGAATTTAACAGCCATGACATCAAATTTTGATGATTTTTATGCTTTATAGTCTTTTCATTTTATCAGGAAAAACGGCTGTATTTTCAGTAGTCACTAAATCATTAATTTATGTGGTTCTAGCTTTTAAAAATAACTCATCAAAATAAAAGGCCAAGCCTACTCCTCCACCTGCCCAGCCAGTGACAAGCTGGGGTCATGAAAACATCGGATATTCAGTGCTGTATGTGCATCCCAAGCCCAGCAGGAGCTTCCCCAGGTCCTATTCTTTTCTATAACTCTATTTGCACCCTGAAAGGAGCTGGAAATCCACTGCAGCTACTTCCTGCCCTTCAAAGATTTCCTAATTACCTAAACATGGACAACATGGGTTGGTAGTTCAGCACTGTGGAGGAAGTGGGACAAAACCGGCACTTGGATTTCTTTAAAAAAAAAATCTCTTCCCTCTAAATCTGTACATGATACAAACTATATTTTAAATAAAGCTCTTTTTTTTTTTTTTTTGGCTTGTGTTCAATTTGTTTTTTTAAAAACAACCTCTATGATATGTAATGAGTATTAATATGAGTGTTGCTTTTAATGATGATTCTAGAAGCTGTGCACATTCCCCTGTCTCTGAATGCTACAGGACAGCTGTCTAGCAGGGATGGGATCCTGCTGCTTTATGTGAATTATGGTGCAATAAACAGAACTCATCAGATAAACACTCATCACACCAAACCAGATTAGCACCTTTCACAAAGAGGATCAAGCTTAATCAATTATAAACAATAACTGACTGGAACGCAGCTCATGTAACACCTGTAAGTGCTCAAATGGGAAATGAAATATGCCATTTAAAGCAGAAAGCAATGCTTACTAAGATGTAAAATGCACATATTTTCTGTCTGTCTTCAGTGGTTTGTGAAAGCACATATATATTTTACTGTTCTGCAGCTGGAGACCCCTTCACACAGCACAACAGGGCAGCATCTATTCCCTTGTCCTCTGGTCTTCAATTCTACATACTTTTCGTGACAATATCTTTCACATTATTACTTAAAAAAATAAATTCTCCTCTTGTAAAGGTTAGAGGAGAAAATTAAAGCTCCAAGAAAATGACACTATGATACCCAAAGAATTTACCCTGTTAGTGCTGCAGGCCTTCCCTAGCAGAAGTTACACTAGGTACATTATCTCCACAGAAAGGAGAAATGAAAAAGAAGTAGTAAGCTAAGGAATAAATTAATAGACTTCTTTCCTTCTTTTTCATGCTGCCACCATGGAATTCATTGATGTGATATGTTCCTGAAAGAGAAGAGGAACAAAGGGGTATTTTTAACAGGAGCCCACAACCACTCCATGGGGATGAGAGTAAGGGGAAGCTTCCAGCCAGGGTGGTGTGGCACCAGCGCATGTCACCAAGAGGAGCTGGGGCACCTCCAGCCCAGCAGAAATTCCAGAACTGAATGCCAAAAGCCCTATTTATTTACCTGATTTTGTGTTAGCGAACTAGAAAACAGCAAATCCTTCCAAACACCATTTGTAGGATTTCTGTCTTGTGCAGGAGTTACCTCCTCACATTATCAGTCTAGGGACTACACTGGCCCCTCACTCTGTTTTTAAGAGGCCTTTAAAAAATAACTGAATAAAAAATAACTGAACAATAGCTGGCTTAGCAATAACTTTCAGTTTGTTCCAAGTTAGGAGCTGCTTCTGCCAGCCTCTGCCTATGGCTGTTTTTTTCTCACGGTGAGCTGCAAAATTCAAACCTTTTCTTAAATACCAAGAGCTCCACAACTTTGCAGCAGAACCACGTTGTAAATGAGGAGATATTAAGCCCTCCAGATGACAACAAGTAATATACAGGCTGTGAATAATCATTTCCCCCTCGTATTTCCACCACAGATTGCAGCCATTCCCTCCTGATGGTCTTTTAATACTAGAGGAATTTCCATACATAGTTACACGCATGATTTAAAAATAGCAAGTCCTTGGAGCTGACAATATTCCTGAAAACGTTGATTCAGTGGATGTGAAACTGCTCTTTTTCTGACACTGTCAGGAGCACGATCCCAGACTGGGAAGGAAGTGGGGATGAATGAAGAGGAAAGGAAAGTTGGTACTGCTTTACTTGTCCATCACGTGACTGAAGGGAGGCAGGTGATGAGAGGATGAGATTCTTCTACCACTCAGAAGATTTTTCACTACCTTTAAATGAATTGGTGTAATGCAAATTTTCTCAAACAGCCGTAAGTCACTCATGAACATGCCTGTACAATACACAGCAGCACACTTTGTTGTGAGGTCTGCAAAAGAGAACTGTTGAGGCATTTTTGTAAACTGCTTTTCCATTTAGAACCTAGCAAATTATATATAAAATACATGTATTATGTTATACAACTGAAAATTCATATTGGTCTAATTTTCTAATATAAAGACTGAAAATTAATTTTCATGAAGCATAATTAGGTTTTGAGACTACATATTTGTGTTGAAGCATCTTGTAGAGTGTCTCAAGTTAGATTTTCCTACCTAACTTTATGGAGAAAAAAATAAATTACTCTTGAGCTTAAAATGAAAAGCAAACCTAATGAAAACATTACTGTTTCAGAATCCTGAGGAAAATCAGAACATTAAATATGTTTCACATTTGCACCTGTAAGATACATGAAAGCTAGTTATCCTTGATGAATATCCCACTAATTACTCTTGATTATGTAACTGCAGAAGATGTACACGGGAGCAATAGAAGGAAAAAGAAAATTCTTAGCTCTTATTCTTTTCTTTCTCAAATAATCTGCCAGAAACAAATATATACTTCATTATGGGGTGATTAATGCTCTTCCTAGCACAAGAAGCCACACTTGATTTGACACTACCCTTCTGATGCCTGTGCATTTCTGCTCCTCTCCAGCATCCCCTGATGCAGGATGCAGATCGCACTGTGGCTTACAGCTGGACAGGGCTCCACGACTTTGACAAATAACAGGTTATGAGGCATAAATTAACACTTCTGTTGCTTTTGTTTTGAGATAACTGTGTTTTCTAAAGTTGGCTTAATGGCTGCAGTGTTGCCATTGTGCAAAAACATTGTTTTAAGTCTGCAGAACTGCTGAGCGTGCACGCTGAATATTTCGCTGTGATTGCTACTAACCACGAGTGTAGCAACAGCCTCGGCTTATTGCAAGCTGCAGGGTATTTTTCGTTAGCTTCAGCAAAAATCAGCTGAATATTATATAAATATTAAGGACACACACAAAGGAAACCACACAGAGTTACGGAATTAGCATCTCACCTACCAAAATAATTTTTACTATATAATGAAAAGAGCATGAAGCTTTTTCATGCTTCTTCACAGGCTTCTACATCTGGAAAGTGGTTACAGAGTCTCTAGTTTAAAGGTATTTATTTTAATCATTCTAGGCCTGATGACACTTCTCTTGAAGTCAATGGGGAAACTCCTGCTGAGCTCATGGGGAGAAGAGGTTTCAAAGTCACCATGAAAGTTTTCCACAACACTTAAGAAAGCTTTCTTAGTCACAAAGGTTAAAGACAAGATTGGTACACATCATTTCTTTAAGGGTCCAGTTACCCAGTTACCCTCCCTCCTGCACCATTTAGGATTTTACAAAAAACCCCCAAAACCCAAAAAACAACGACAACAAAAAAATCAATCAAACAAACAAAAACCCACCAAAACCTCATGCAATGTTGTAAATCCTGACAAGAAAAGTTTATTCCCAGCACTGTTAGAGAAAAGGGCTGAACTCCATCCCTCTGAGAAGACCCAGGTGGCTGTAAGTGTGGGGTGCCCCGAGCAGCCACAGCTCCTCTTCCTGGCTTTGGAGGGACAAACCAGCATGGATTATTTCAGACATCAGGTGCCATTCCCTGGTCCCACAGCATTGTCCACCACTCTTCATTTCACTCCAGCAGCAAAGTTTATGCATCCAGAATAATCTTTCTGAGCATCGCATATCCAATAATTTCTAATTTGACTTTACTGCAACCAAAATATTGACTCAAGGAGACACTGCTTCCTGATATTTTCAGGCAGGCACCAGTCACTGAATGAGAAATGTTGATTTGTGTTTTATTTTCTGGCCAGTTACAATTTTTTGTGCATAAATTCTGACAGCTCCACGCTTCTTCTCAAGTCTATCCAGAGAGCTCTAAGATCATGGAAAAATGCCCAACCGATCAGCATTCATATTCCATAAACCATTACACAGGAGCAACCACTGCTTCACCAAGAAGTCCTCTCAGAGGAAGGTCACCTCTACAACTCTTTGGAGAGGGAAAATTGAATTTCTCTTTAGAATGGCTCTGCAATGGGATTAGGTCACGAAATGGATACTCCCATCAACACACAATATTGGATGGCTCAGCTGTTAAAGCTGCTTTTTGCTGATTTTGGAGATCACTTTGCTGCTTTCTGCAGGAATAATGTACTTGGCACCACTGAGTTCTTTGAGACTCCATCCAACTCCTCATTCCAGTGCCCTCCAACACCTAGCAGTGTCCATGGGCATTTATCAGCTTTTCACCGTGGTTGCTGTGTCTCCAGCACTGAAGTTCTGTGTAGGATCCTGCTGCTGTTCTGATTCTTACTCTGTCCTGGCTGCTGGAGGACACAATTCCCTTTCTACAGGCAAATTAAAAACTGACAGCAGGCATTTTTAGTCTGTGTTTTCTACTTTCAGCCTCTTTGGTCACTGACCTTTTAGGAAAGTCTGCCACAGAGACTGAAATGAACCTACCAAATCTTTAATCTTTCTATTCTCTACAGTGTGCACAGTGACCAAAAATCAGGAATTATTTTTACAGTTTGGTCTTCTAAAGATTATTTCCCATAACCCTTGAAGGATACAGCAATAACTGATGGGCTAAAGGAGACACATGAATTCCCCCAAAGTGAGCTCTTTATTTTAGTTCTTTATGTCAGAACTAAATCACAATCCCTTTCTCATATCAGTTTTATATTGGATCACTGAGCCATTGGAAGCCTCTGCTCACAAATTGCTTCTCATCAGCAGGATCTGGTCCTTGCCAGCATTATCCCAGGACCATGACAAGCTTCCTCAAAGAACATAAATTTGGCCAAGGAAAACTGAGACAAGAATGAACCTTTGCAAATTTTGACACATCTCCTACTTAGCCACAGCAAATCAGCACAGACAAAAATCTTAGTTATCCTTAAGCCAACCTGTAATACTACAGATGCAGAACCCTTGGAGGAAAACACCAGATTACAGAAAAAAAATCTTAAATATAAAGGCTGCATCTTGCAGGCAAGATCAATTATATCATGATTTGATATATCTTTTCAGTTGCAATGATGCAGATGAAATATGTTGCAAAGTAACTGAAAAAACACCACTGACATTATGATGAAAAAATAAAAAAAGATGTTGGGCCAGCAAGTCTGTATTTATGTGTATCTTCTACTGCCTCACTGCTTCTGCAGAGCGAAATGTTGGTAACTGCAGAGCAGGGATGTGTGTACCACCATGCTATGTTAATAAAGTGTTCCTTTAATTATCAGTAAGCCACAGCTTGGAGGCTGCTGTGGGAAACCAAGACTGTAACAGCCTGTGACAGGGACTCCCAAAAGGACAAGCACAAGTTCACAGCAGGGGCCTTGAATGTGGAAGGAATGGGATGGCAGCAGGGTCCCAGAGCCATAAACAACTCACAAATGCTACATTACTGCTTACTAGAGGAATGCAGCTTTAAAATATGGATAAAAGTGAGTTCAGGGATAAAAAGGAAATGAAGCCATGGGAGCCCACATGCAAAGGGCTCTCTGTCCATTTCTGGGCTCCTCAGACAAGACAGACATGGTGCTCCTGGAGCGGGTCCAGGGGAGGGTGACAAAGACAATGAAGGGACCAGAGCATCTCTCTTGAGGTAAGGCTGAGGGAGCTGGGGCTGTTGAGCCTTTAGAGATGGGGAGGAGCCTCATCCCTGCCTGTCAGAGTCTGCAGGGATGTGTGAGAGGATGGACCAGGCTCTGCCTCATGGTACCCAGCAATGGGACAAGAGGAGTGGGCAGAAACTGATGGCCAGAGAGTTCCACTTGAACATGAGGAAGAACTCCTTTCCTTTGTCGTGACCCAGCACTGAGCAGATTTCCCAGAGAGGTTGTGGAGCCTCCCCCACTGCAGATATTCCAGACCTGTACCATGTGCTCTGGGATGACTCTGCTCAAGCAGGGAGATGGGACCAGATGAGCCACTGTGGTCCCTTCCAACCTGACCCATTCTGGGATCCTTTGAAAAAGCCTCCAATATATGTAAAAGTTATTCTATATAAATTATTATATAAAGCAAATTTGACTACATTATCATGAAGCAATGGATAAATAGCAACTAAGTGAAGCACGTATTTGTGCTAGCAAACACATAAAGATGTCCCCCAAATAGACCTGAGTGAGAAGAAAGAAACCACCAACATAACTTCCCCTTCTTCCTGGCAAAGAGTATACCAGCATCATACTGCCCCACGTGAAGAACTCATATTGCTGACAACTCATAATGACACCTCACTTTTCCTCTTCAGGAGGACCATTAATGAAAAGAATCAGACACTAGAAAGCTTATTATATCTTTATCATTATCAGGAACAAGCTCTTATAATTAGATAATCTGGACTGTAAGTGCCTGTATGATCATAATTGCCCTAATAATAACTCTTTGAGTAGACTGTTAGGACTTTTGTTCAATCTAAACTAACAAATTCCTGGCTTTGCAGGCTGGGTGTGTTTCTTTTACCCCCCTAAGTGCAGAGGTGGTTGGCTGGGTACCCCAGCCTGGAGGAACACATGACAGAGCTGAGGATGGGTAGGGCAGGTCCAGCTTTCTGTTTCAATATAACCCAGAAGGAATTCACTGCAGCATTCCTTTGCCTCAGTCAGATACGAACCTATCAGGAGATAATTTGCCCTTGATTAAGAATCACCAGGAAACTAAGAAAAACAATAATTAACTAATAACGTAAAGCTCATTACCAAACGGAAATGTCCCCAAATCTCAGTCCACAGTTTTAAAGGCAGAAAGCAATTCCTGAGGAAAACTGACTGTCTTGGGTTATGTAACCAAAAAAATGTGTATTCTATTTCATCTGTTGAAAGTAGTTGAGATGTTTTTTCTTTATCTCTTGTAACTCCAAGGGGTGGATGCCTTCTGATGCCAGCTGTTAAAGCCAGCTGAGGCAGTGTTTCTTATCTCTTCACCACCCGTCCATTCTCCAGGGGCATATCCTCTGCTAATGGGCCATTAAGACTCGCCAGTGACATGACACATTACATCATCCAATTGTGAGATGCTCCACCCAGTGAGGGGGAGCCAACCATTCCTACCTAGACAAAAACTGAGAGTAAGGAACACCAGCCATCTGGTTTTCCCACTAGAGGAAGACCAGACCCATCTCACCACCACTGGACTTTCTACAGGACCATCTCTGCTCCACAGAACCACATCTGTAACTCCAGGAAGACTTATTTGGACTGTTTCCAACACCCTGACCAGCAAGGTGTCAGGTCAAATCCCTGACCCTGTCAGGGTTTTACCAGGACTTTTTGTTTGCTTGCTTGCTTGTTTTTTTGTACTACTACATTTACATTCCTTTTTCTTTATATTCCTAGTAAAGAACTGTTCCTCCTATTCCCCTATCTTTGCCTGAAAGCCCCTAATTGCAAAATTATAATAATTTGGAGGGAAGGGGATTTACATTCTCTGTTCCAAGGGAAGCTCTAGCTTTCCCTGGCAGACAACTGTCTTTCCAAACCAAGACACTGACATTATCCTGTTGTACCTTTTATTTGCAATAACGACAGCAAGGATAGAAATACATCCACTTGCATGATACAGGTTCCAATTTACAAGGAAGACAGCACAGAGCACTACCTACAGCACTGAACTCTGAAATCTGAACTGCCATAAGCTCAAGGTTTGATGAAAAGAAGAAAAGAATAGCCCATAAAAAGCCATCTATCTGGCACATAAATAACAGGGGCAATTAACTAGGTGGACCTTCTGTACATCTCAGCAGAAGAGAGATTTAAAATGTCTGTACTCCATGTGAAGGTATTTCTGGATAAAGCATTGCCACAGAAAATGGAAAATAAGAGCAGAAGCTTTATCACCCCAAGGTCAACATAACTGTGTGTTTACTAAAGTTTAAAAAGTGCCTCTCTCTCTTTCCCTACAGCAAACTCAAAGAAAAGAAGCACTCAGCTACTAAGAACCATTGATGAGAAACCCTTGCCCATTCTTCCTACAAAGACAAGGAAAGAAAAAAAGAATCTTATTGTAACAACTGCCAGCCCTGCAAACAAACCTCTCACGTCCTCAAGCACCACACAAGCACTGCTGTAGCACTCCACAATTAATAAGTATTTACAGATCAGATCTTCTGCTTTTGCACAAGATTTACACTATTGGACTGAAATAGGTGTCTGTGTGTCTTTAATTTGGCAGGAGCACCCTGCAAGTGATCGCCCTGTTTTCCTGGTTGATTCACCAAAGTAGTTGTCTGTTTATTTTTTGTCAACTACATGAATCTTTTTCTTTCTAGAAAGTCTTATGGGCATTCTTAGTGAAGAACAGAGGGAAATCTTTTCACATATTCAGGTTAAAATTTCTTTATGTACCTCTTTTCCTATGAATAGCTATAGAAATACAGAGGCAAATCATGATATTTTCTTCTATCCTACCAAAGCTTTGGCTGTTTTCTCCCCAGGTTATCTCCCATGGAAATGTAGGTGTTTTAGATACCTGTTCCCAGTCTTCACAACATCCCTTAAAGTAGGCTGGGATCAAATTGTTACTTCTGCCTTAACATTGCCAAATTCCCGCTTCAAGATTTCTTACCAAAATGCTGCAGTGCCTCTGGGCTTGGATAGAAAAAAAAAAAAAAAACAACAAAACCAAAACCCAGGAAGACACTTGTTTTTTCCTTCCACATGCTCTTCCTTTTTTTTTTTTTTTTTTTTTTTTTTTTTCAAAATTACCACAGATGATGCTTAGGAAAGGTTTACAAAAGCGGCACTTTCTTCTCTCCACACATTTTGGATTTATTGTTGGAATCCTCTCTCAATGCCATCGAAGTGACTCATCCTTTATGAAATTCTTGAATCCATTCATCAAAATGTCATCCCCCAAAACTGTTTCTTGCCTGCTTGTGCAAGATGTAATACACAGTACAGGGAGACTCAGAAAGGCTTAGGAAATTCATCAAGTTCCAAAGCTTAGACAGCTTCTGAATAGGACTTACAGACTACCTCTAACACAAATATACGGCCATTAAAATGTCCTCTAGTTACAGTGAAAAGCACAATTCAGCAGAATTTAAGCTGAAGGACCGGCCATCCTTACCAGATTAACTCAGCAAGTGAATGCACAGTACAGGGGGTGGTGAGAATTGTATGTAATTAAAGGAAGGCATGAACAAACAGGCTTCAAACAAAGAAAAGCAGGAGACCCAGTGACCATTTCTGGCCCTCACTCAGATTTTTTGTCCTGCCCAAGTTGCCAAACAAACAGCCTGTGCTTCAAACCCTGCCTGAAAATGGAGTCAGTGGGAAGCAGCTGCCATGAAAATCCTTGCACGGTGCTGACATTGCATCTCATTTTTGATTTGAGACTGCTTAGAAGGGGCTGAAACCCCATGGCCCATTTCATGTTGTCCTGTACACAGGCACAGAGATCAGCAAAGTCATAGACCACTGCCAGAATAAGGCAGAAGAACAGTTCAGTTTCATCACTCAAAATATTCCTTCAGATGAAGTGGCAGGCAAACTTGGGGCTTCTTTCAGGACCATTTCCCATTTCACCACTCTGCAAAGGCAGCACCAGAGCCTGATTTGTGCAGCAAAACTTGGTAGGAGCTTCCCAAATTTTGAGGAAGCAGGTCCCCAAGGGAGCTGCTGGCAGATAACTAAAGCTCATTCTTGATCTCACTGCCCAGATTTGTATTAAGGGAAATAACTTGGCACAAAATCACCGAAGATGGAACTACAGTAATAGCTACTCAGTTTCAATAAGCTGGTTAGAGTTCTACAGTATTTTCTTTTCTCATGAAGTCTTATTAATGTATAGCACTATGCTGCATAAATTGGAGTTATGCCTTGAACCTACATCTTACACTAAGGTTTCAGATCTTTTCTCCCCTTGAAAATTTAAAAAGGATAATCAGATACTGAGTGAAAAATTCCTTTGTGAAGAAAAAACCATCTTTATATCCACACAAAATATAAGGACTGCTTAAGTCATTTTTGCATAATTTAAAATACCTCTTGCAATAAAATATCAGTATTTTGCAGTGCTAAATCTTCAAGCTTTCATTCAATCAGTAAAGACGGTGAAGTGCAAGAAAAAATTCCCTGTAAACCTAAATTTGGATCTTTGGCTCCCCACCAGAAATTCAGAGCCTTCCCTGAGACACCACACACACTCAGCTGCACCTGACAAAAGCTCGAGGTGAGTCTATTCATCAAACTCACGCACACTTAAGCAGTGAAAGTCCCCAGCAGCTCTCACTCCTGACACCAGAGCTAGTGCTTTCCAACCAGGCAATCCTGAGTCTGATCCAATCCCAGGGAGCAGCCTCACACCCTTACAAGCAGATGCATTAGCAGAGCTGCGACTTGTTCTGTGCTTTTAACAGATGTTGTGGAACAAATCTCGTGTGCCTACAAGGGAGACGTCACTCCGGTGCTGCGGACCCTCGCTCCTGCCTGGGGCGGTATCACTAGCAATAAATCATGCTGTTTGAATGAAATTCCTGCTGACCTTCAAGACACCAGCTGGTGCCCTGTGCACAGCACATCTGCAATCTGTGTCCAGATTCCTGCTTGGTGCCGGCGCCTCTCCCACTTCCACCCCAGAAGAATTCTCCAACCAGTGACACATTACAGAAGAGCCTAATGACTCTGCCTTCCACTAGCAAATAGCCAACAGGATTTGATAACATCAGTAAACAATAACATCAGGAAGGACTCAGTCATCATAACTATATCATAACTATAACATCAGTATAACTATAACATCAGTAACATTCAGGAAAGACTTGGTCATGTGACTTTTTATATCCGTTCACATTTAAAACAGTTGATCCTTCTTCTGTTGTGCGGCTCTTCAGCTATTTCTGATCAGTCCTAATGGCCCTCTGAATTTGGTTTAGGATGGAAAAGTCTTTCACTTCTTAATCTTGAATGTAATGGGAGAACCTGGGGTGACAGTTGTATTTCCTAAGAACTGGTGTTTCTGGTGCTGGCAATTTGGGAAGCCAGAGTTGGCAGCTCGGTTTTGAAGGCTCAGCCCAAAGAGAATATGAAAAGTAAACTACTTTAATTACTACTGATTTGCATAGTTTTGCCTTTCACTCTTGAGGATCCTAAACATGGTGAAACTGTTAATTACACCATCTTAACACAGTCAAAATGCTGAAGAGCAATAGTTTATTGGCTTCTCTTAGTTACTGTGTGATCCCCACATTATTGTAACTTCACCATTTTCCAGGTCACAGGGAGAAAAACTTCAACTCTAGAGCATGTTGGAGAAGTCATCAGAAGAAAACAAACCCCTCCATCAAAACACGTCAGAATGTCCCAAATAATATTCTGCTACTACACTTCTAGCAAGTGGCAGGAGAAGCATTGCCTTTAACTTGTCTTTAACTCTTCAGTGTGATCTGATTAGAGCTGTTCATCTGCTGACACGTAACCCAAATGCAGAAATCAGTGATTTCTGGTGGCTCAAGGACTCAAATACAGACAGTAGTGGTTTTCCTTACCCAAAACCTGTAATTCCAATAACAATCAATTCTGCAGTGTTACAGTGGGGGGTTTATTATTTTCCAGGCACCAGGGTTGAGGAGTACACTGTACCATCAATGGCACACAACTGCTCTGGGCTCTGACAGTGCACACCAATTATACCAAAATGAGGATGGGAAGAGAAAAAGCCACTGTCACCAGCTGAAGTTGCAGGGCAGATAAATTTAAGGTAATCAAAATACCTGCCTGGATTTTGGCCAGTGCACAGCTGGAACTACAACCCTCTCTCCCTCAGTAGGCAGCATGGGAACTGCAAATTACCATGGTGGTCAAGGTCTCAGGTTTATATCTCTGAGGCAGAAACTCCATCAGCACAATTATATTGCTCCAGTGCCAACTCCAAGAAAAATGTGCCACCAGTCTCAGAACTAGCATGTCCTGGAGCACATAAATGTTAATTAGAGGCCTTTTTTTAGAAATTATGAGATGCTCTAGTCCTGCACAGTGTGAGATTTGATGAGATTAGAGCACTGGGTGGCACAGCTAATAAATCAGTTTACTGTACAACCTCATTTCTTTAATGAAGAGCAAATACCTGAGCCTTAGTAAAGCAAAAGTCCCAGGTGCACACTTGCTAACCAAAGTGCTGGATTTAATTTTCTTTGCATTCCTCCAAAGCAGGGAGCCCTGACCTGCTGCTCGTCATTAGAGAACGCTCTCCTGTCAGGGGGTCAGTGCCAAGCACAAGCTTTGATGTCAGAATTAAAAAACACAGAAGAGATGAGTGGCAAGGCCATTATGGGAGAATAACTAGTACAGTTTTCATAGGGGAATAACTTTTAAAAGCTGACAAGAGCTGTCAAGGTGTCAGGCCTGGAGGAGAGCCAGCACAATTAACATACCCTAGGCTTCAATCTACTAGACAGGGAGAAAGCAGATTTATTTTGGACAATTACAAGTTAATAAATGGAAGTGTCGGTTCCTCTGTAGAGCACCAATTAAAGCCTACTAAAGGTCAAAACCTCTTACAGTTCCTGTCATGGTAGGCAACCCACTACCATTATTTTACATTTCAAGCAATTTTGCTGTCAATGACAGCAGTTACAAATGTGCGAGAAAATATTTTCCTTAGCAGTACACCAGGGTCAACTGAGCTTGGAAATTGCTTATGTTTTTCTTTACTTCCACTTAAAAAAACTTTAAAAAAGAAATTAAAAATCAGAATGAGAACTGGGTTTGCTTCACCTGCAGAACTGCTCGCCCTCTGCAGTGGAAAGAGAGACACTGCTTGAACTTTGTTATTCTCAGTTGCCTTCTTAACAATAAAGTTGCCTTCTTAACAGGTCAAGTATCTCCAGGTCAGGTGGCAGCTGCAGAGATTTGCAATGGAGCCCATCCCTCTCTGTGCACACCCCTACGGGAGGGCAGAGAAGCTCCTATGAAGCAGGGCATCCTCAGCACTCTGTAAGCAGCCAGTGAAGCTGCTCTCCAACAGGGACACACACATGGATTTTTACACTTTTACGCTGAGGCAATAAGAAGCTTCCAGAGCCAGCAGTTCTTTAGTACACAGTATTTTCTCTATTGCTTAAGGAAAATGATACAACACTATTTTTGTCTTGTTGATCTTAATGGAGGCAGAGATGAGTCATTAGCTACTCTGGCTTCCGTCTATTCACAGCCAGGCAGGTGTGCATAGCCAAAGCAAGGTACCCGAACAGCACTTGGAAAGAAAATCTGCCACCCACAGAGTCATTTGGAAAAGGCTAGCCATCATTTAAGACATTATCTAGCATTATTTAAGTAAAATAAACCCTCACGTCATCATCATCTTAAGCCATTTTAAGGCTGTCCAGCTCCCACCATTAAAAATCCTATTGCTCATTGTAATGAAAGCTTTGCTTGGACATTCACTCCTCCTCACTCTGATTCTGATTTTTTTTCATTAAGTTTAGGAAAAGAAGTAAAAGGATCCTAAAATAGCCTCAGGTATATAACATACGCCTTGAAGGAATTTTGGCATGGGATGGTTGGACATCTGCTTCTGACCTGACCTACTTTTAAACATCTGAGCACAAAAAATCTCCTTGTAAATACTCCCTGTAGAGTATTTCTTTTAGCTGTTAATCCCCTGGTGATTTTACCTGCCCCTCAGAGGCTTTTTTTTTCTCTTTTTGATTCCAGCTGAACTCAGTTATCTTGGGTCTGGCCACTTGAAGGTGTTGGTCACAAAGGAGTGACTCCTAGAGCTCCCACTGTGCCACGCAAACACCAAGGGCTCAGTGACGAGGTGTCAGCCTTGCAGGCAAAGCAGATGTGGGACTCAAATATGTTCTTACTCAGTGAGCACACAAAGCTCACCTCTAAGCTATATCTATCTTAGATTATGTTTTTAATGTATTTCTCATTATACAATCCATAATTTTTAATCAACCCTATACATTAGGCCGATACAAAGAAAAATGTACTAATTGGGTATTCCTCAGAAATGCAAAACTGTGGGCAGAAAGGAAGAAAATTAAGTAAACTGCATCAGCAGCATGTGTTGTACTCTCATCCAAACAAAGGGGAAAAGAAGGATTCATTAAGCAAGAAATGAGTCTTGAAATTACCCAGAAGAAAAGTCTCCTGGGGCTGAGAAGTGGGACTGTAAAGAGAGATAAGAGAGAAGTGGCAGCAGGCTCTGTCTCACAAAACAGAAGAAAGAGAACCATTCCTGATAGCTTAGGGCTTACTTAGCAAAGACAGTGAAAACAACTAAGGGTGACTTTGATAAGCATCATTTTACTGCTTCATTCCCTTATTTTACTTTTTTCTAATTTGTCCCCTTTGTGAATGTTGAGAAAGTCTGCAATAATGATCCCTAACCCCCAGTACTGCTGCAACCCTTCTCTGCCATCCAGTCTCTGGCAGTATCTTGCTTTGTTTCCAGCTCTCATTACAAGCAATTTGTAAGAAGCAGATATGTCGCTCTGTAGTTATGAATCATGTAACACAATAAGATCCTGTACCAGATGGGGCATACAGATGACAGTACAAGCAAGCACTTAACAGCTATAAAATAAAAAAAGAAGTTTAAAATAAAATTTTAAAAATTCAGCATTAAAGGTTTTTTTGAGGTTTTTTATTAAATAATCTTTTATCAATTTTATCAAATTGTTGAATTTCAGTGCTGGAAAAGGGAAGGTGAGGTACAGGGGCAGGGCTTATTTGTGTCTTCCCATGTTATCATTATGTGTATCAAGATTGCACACCAAGACAACAGCAGCAAGTGCTACCAGAGAAGCCAGGCATTTAAAAGTAGTTTAATTAATCATGAATGAACTTGAATTAATGTAATTTATAATTTATATTTCAGCATACCATGGGTCTCTTGCCAGTTCTAATTTAAGAAAAGTTATAACATACTGTTGGAACAGTCTTTCAAAGAAAGAAAGATTTTTGCAAGCGGGAGGCAGTCGCGTACAGTGCTTGTATTTATATAGTCTTCTGCAGATTGAATGCCTTTTTTTTTTTAAATCATTCAACCAAAAAGACACCCACACTTTCAATCATGTGATGCTGAACCACTACTCCTCTGCCACATACAGAGACTTTAGAAGAGACTGAGAAGTTCTTTACATAATCATTCAGGTTTGTCACAAGGATGTTTGTCAAGAACAGGACTGGGTGAAAACACAGAGAGAACCAGGAGGTATGACTGGAAAAGGCGTATGGTATCCCTGAGATGCCGGAAAAGCCTCAGCCAAACCAAAGTACAAACAGGACAAGGCAGGGGCACATTTCTAACTTTCCTTTTGTGCTGGTTTGAAAGCAAAACCAGTGAAAGACTCCAAGTCAGAAACACAATTTAATAAGAGGAAAAGAAAAGAAATAAAAGAAAGTAAAATAAAAGTAATAGTACAAAAAAACCCCACTGACAGAGTCAGAATACAACCTGACACCCTGTTAGGGTGGTAGTGGGAGTCCAGATGAAATGGTCTTGTCAAAGCAGTGATTCCTGTAGAAGCGTCTGGTAGCTCTTGTCTCCTCTGGGGGTCCAGTGGATAAAAAACTGCCTGTGCTGTCCCAAACCCTGGATTTATCCAGGTGGGAATGCTTGGCTCCTCCCCCTGGGCAGAGCATCTCCCAATAGGCTGATCTCATTCTGTGAGTCATGCAGTGGGTCCTTGATGGCTCATTAAACAGAGATAACTCCCAGAGGAAGTTATCTATGAGTCATGTGGCAAGGCATTGTTAGGCTCGTTAACAGAAGATAAGGAAAACACTGCCCCACCTTGGCTCCAACAGCTCATGGGGATAGAATACAAACCTTGGGCACAATTTTACATTGTAACCTAGGACACCTTTTCATGGACTCTTGAAATGTTCTCCAACTATGGCTACTGCCTGTCTGCCAGCAGAGGAAAGAAACAGTTGCATTCCTGCCCACCTCATCTGTCCCTTCAAATGCTCACCTTATTCTTATTAATATGTCTTTCTTATTTCATTCCTTTGCAGTGTGAGGGTAGGGAAAGCTTAAATTCAGAAGTCACTCAGACCCTTCCTGTAGAGCTGTAGTTTTGGCACTAATTAAAAATCCAAACTGAAACAAGAGCCAACCAGCAGAGGCTCTGCAGCCAAGAGTGCACGGGGAAGAAAGAGAAGAAGAACACGAGTTCCTATTTCAGCCTTCACTGAACAATCCTAGAGCAGTTTAGAAACTTGAAGACATTCCTGTGCAAGCTGCAATTAAAATATCCAGAACAAAAGTCTTTACTGTTTCTGGAGCAGCATTACTGTGGCTAATAAAAGCCCAGTGCTCATGCCCAAGGCTCCCAGCCTGTCTTGCAGGGCACCATGAGGAGCTCACCCCTGGCCCCAAGAGGTGCTGCTGCCCCAGCTGCAGGGTTTTTGGGGGGAAAAGCCCTCCCACTTCCATGCAGTTTGTTTGCCTTGCCACATCTCCTCACAAAAGGCAGCGCTGATTGCAATGCCAAGTTTCATCAACAGGTCAGAGCTACCACTAAAAAAAGAACAGGGTTTTTTTGAACTGAATGGAGGGTTGATTTTGCAAGGATCAGCAAAGGCTGTAATAGTTACCCTAAGAATGACTGTGGTCTGTACTGAAAAGGTTGCTCAGTTCTTCCCAAAGGAGAATGAGCTCTCACATGGAAACTAGCATGCAAAACTGCAGAGCATGAAGTAGAATATTAGCAGAGCTCCTAGAGGGCAAAAAAAATACCCCGAAACTCTTTTTTTGGTGGAAAATAGGAAACTACAAGGTGGCTTTTGCAGGATCAGGCGTAGAGTACGAGCCACTGACATACACCACTTAATTGTTTTAGCAAATTAGATCATCTTGTAAGAAACTATTCACCTTGAGGGGTCAGAATTTAATATACTACTAGGAATGTATTTGTTTTTCCTCCACTTTCTTTTTGATCACTTGACAGCTCAAAACCATGGAGTAACAAAATGCTTTTCATATTATTCATTACTTACAGTTAATCTACAATCTGCTTGATTACTTTCAGGACAGCAGTGGAACTGCATCTAGAAGTTCTGAAAACTGCAGAAAAGGTATTCTTCTGATTGGTTTGAATTTTGCAGCCATAATGACGTTTAAATTAACTGTGGAAGGCTGACTCTGTTAGAGCATAAAGGAAAATAAAAAGCACTTTTTCTTGTAGGCAATTACTCAGCTAATCTATTGCCTGATACAACAAAGTGAGTGACAGGTAAACCATCATCTGATCTCTGTGCTTGTACAAGTTTTTAATAATTTCTCCCCACCAAAACACTGTATATCAAAAGATATACATATATAGATATATAAGATATGGGAAAAAAGATATATAGATATACAAGATATGCTACAATATGAACAATGCCTCAGAATCATAAACTAAAAAGCTGTATTTTTTTCCTATCTTCAAGTACTAATTTTTGTGTCCATTATTATCTTACTGATGAACAGAGGAAAGTATTGTCTTTTGCAATAGTGTTGGCCAAACAGCAGAAACCTGATAGATCCTGGTAAAGCAAAGTTTAAAATTAGCCTCAAGTTCTGCAGAAATTTTCATTAACTGATTTAAAAAGACCAAGCTGGACTGAAATTTATGGTCCGAGTTTCAAACAAAAGGGTGAACCACACAGCAGTACAACAAATGCATGCCAGGGAGAGGAACATGCAGGATGTATGGAGCAAACAATGCTTTTTCCTGTCCCTTACTCCCCCTCCTACTTTGCACTGGTGCTGTAATTTTTTTCCCCTCACTGAAGTGACAACCTACATTTGGAAAGTAGTAATAAATGAGCAATGTGCAGTTGAAAAAAAAAGGTAATTTTTTTTTGCTTGGAAAGTCAATGTTAGTGATTTATCAGGATATCAGGCTGATCTGGATATTGAAAAAGACAGAAATGAGAAGGCTGCAACAATTCAAACCCAGAAAAAAAACCAAAGAACTGAGGATAAATGCTAAGTTTCTTATCTGAGGAAGGGCTGCCACTGGGTAAGGCTCCTCCTGCAGTAAAGAACAGGCTCCTCATGGAATCAGTAGTGTCAGTGCATGGGGTTAATATTCTGTTTGCAGGCTATTAGTGGGACAGATGGGGTATCTACTCCTCTACCATAACTGTGTTTGCTCTAAAAACACTTCTTGAGAAAAAAAGTAAGTAAATTAGTTTATCAAACATTATTACAGAATCGAATTTCCCAAACATGAAAACAGAAAAAGCCACAAAGTATCTTTTCATGGCAGGGACATAGTGATATGTGATTTTTTTGGTAATGAGAAAACAGAACACTCATCAGCAATAAAATTGGATTTTGCAGGACTAATGCTTTACTCAAAAATATCCTCATCTAACCTGTCAGTACAAGTTTTGAGCTAAAGAATGCCTAACTGTAGGAGTCCAGGGGGATTCCCCTGGAAATCCTGACCCTGAAAAACCCGAACAAAAACCTGTACAGGGGGGTTCTAAGCCTGTACAGGGGGGTTTGAGAAATGTACAGGGGGGTTGGAGACCTTGGCATGGGCCCCAGACGGACAAGGGATTTGATTATAGTCCCTGGGAGAAATTACCAACATTATGGAAAGAATTGCAAACTCTGGAAGGTAATAAAAAGTAATAATATCGATGCACTTGGGATTTTGGAATGTGAGTGACCAGAGACAAGATGGAGGATTTTGGGCGTTGTCCCGAAGTCTTCTCCTTCTTCTTCGTCTCCATCTTGTGCAAGGGTGATGACACCAAGTAGATTTAGAGGGATTGGGTCAAGTCAGTAGACACCTGTTTAGTGTTCTGTGTGTGTGTTGGTCCACAACTGTAAATAATGTGCACGTAAGATACGGTATAAGAACGCTGAGCCGGGAGAAGGGGGAGAGAAGCTGTCTGTCGCCCGTGCTGAGCAGACCTCGGCCCGGCTCAAAGAAAGGTTTTGAGATAAGATAAAATAAACAAGGCTGAAGACCTTGAAACCAACTTCCTACGACTCCGCGTGTTGCTTCTGCATGGCCTGGGGCTGTCAGGCTTTTCTGCAGCCATCCTCTCGGGGCTAGTAATAGCCTCCATCTCTTCGGGGAGCACAAGAGACCTCGACACCTAACTACTCTGCTACACTGATACCCATCAAGAAGCCAAGTGCTGGGATTAAATTTTATAGGTAAAATAAAAAAACTGGAAGGAAAACAAATATTTTTTTCCTTTCATCCAGGAAAATGCATGTGGAGTTTCTCCCTAAATACACTGAAATATTAATAAAGAACTTACCTATTTAATTTAAAAACACATCCTGTAAAGTGGAATAAAGACTCCCACTGGCAGCTGCAGATCTGTTACTAACAGACCAGCCAAACACCTTCCCAGTGGCCTTGTGCCCCAAAACAATGGGTCTGCATATCCTCTTTACCTGAAGTTTTCCAGTTCCTGCTGATTTTCTTTCCTCTGTCCACACCAAACCTGACCCCAAGACCCCCATATGTGCCCCCAGCTGGACAGCCCACCCTCCCAAAACAGGCTCCCCTTGGTGCCATGCTTCAGACACATCCCATATCCCAAAGGAGTGAGATCCTCAGTCTGGCTCCCTCCTTCGTGGGCTCCTGTCATGTTGGCACTTCTGCCTTTCTCTTCACAGGAACAGCAGAAAGCTTTTTGTTTGTTTTTATTATTTAAAGGAGTTGAAAAAGGAAGCATCAAATCTATCACAAGGCTCAGCTCCAGTGTTCCCAGCAGTGCTGAGCTATAATTAATAGACCTGGTGATGACCCTTATTAGCATTAATGTCAGCACAAGTGCTTAAAACTTAAAAGGAAGCTTTTCACTAAAAAATAACCTCAAGAAACCCAAAGAACCACCAATCCAACCACAAAAGATTGTTAAATAATGCAATCTTAATGGAAAAAAGAAGACAAACCAACCTGAAATACAGTGATGGAGCAGAGTGCATTTGGGAGAGGAGGGGCTCATTTCATGATTGTATGTGCATTACAAAAGCACATATATATATATATATATGAATGCACAGCCAAACATTTGTTTGTGTTCCCTTAATATTTAAAAAGGCAGCAAAGATGAGTATGTTTTCCTGAGGGAAAAAAAGAAATATAGGAAGACATGGCAAGTTACATTCTGGGAAAGCAATAACAGTAAGAAAGGACTTCACAAGATCAATTCACACACAAATGTTTAAATTTCCTCTATGCTTGGGTAGTTAAGACTGCCTGCCCACAAGGGCACACCAAGATATAGCCTTTTAACATGAGAAACATGATAAAGTAAGAGAAAGAATATAAAATTTCTTCATGCCAGAAAATTCAGCTGCAAAAAACCTGACTCTGTTTTATTAAAAATAATCAGTCACTTAGCCTCAAAGAAAAGAAAAATATAAAGAAGAGAAATACCGAAACGGATAGCAATTATTTTCACTTGCAAGGAAAACTCTTGAAACTCTTCAGTTTTTATCCTGTGCTACACCACCAAAGTTCTGGACATACTGCTCTAGAAGACGACAGGTCTTTTTGAGAATCATTATTTCTGCATTTCAAATGCACACAACACGTTACCTCTGGCTCACTCTGATTCCCACAGCTCCAGGGGGGACCAACCTGCAAAAGTAGGCCTGAAAAGATACAGCATAAAATATTGCTGGCTCTCAGTGAAGAGCTGATATCTATCACTGTGTAACTCTCAGCACTTGGGCCATTTCCTTGCAAACAGATACAAACTCCTGGGCTATGCCAGAAGCTGCAGAGGCACTGCAGTGCGTCCTCTCCAGGTGTCAGCCAAGTAGAAGAGAAGGGTTTTTTCTTTTTCAGAGGGAATAACTCTGCAGTGAGAGCTTTTAAAAGAGCTGTAATGACGACCACAAGGATTCGTAGCTTTGTTTTTAAATTGCAGGCTCAAACAACTGCTAACACCCAATTATCTTTGCTGGGAATAGTGGCATCCCAAATGTGCTATATTGCTCTTAATTTATACCTTACATGCCTCCTAACTCATAGGAGGCCCAGATTTAGCAAAAGGATGGGAGTTATATTATTGTTACGTCTGATCACAGCTTTCCACTTCCAAACTTCTTATTCTCTACCCATATTCCACAAAATATTTATTCAAACACATGAAAATTATTCAAGTTTGGACTTTTGACTAACTAGAAGCTGATATTCTCTAATGTGAATAGAGATTATCTCCAGCTTATTTGGCATTGATGTCAGAAAAATGTGCAAAGAAAATAATGTAAGGAGAGGAGAAAAACGTAGACAGGAGAAATCTGTGTCTGGAATAGTAAAAGGGGACAACTACTAATTTAGTCTTCCTGCATAATTTGTGCATTATTCCCCACGTACAATTTTAAATACTTTTGTAGAGCACAGAGATCATTTTCATCCAGAGAGAAACACTTTGAGAGACAACCTCAGGTACAGCGGGGAAAAAATCCTGCTTATAATTCACTTAATTGATTGCATTTTCATCTGCTGATGCAAATACATTAGGGCTACTTCTTCTCCATCACAGCCTTCCCTGTTCTTGTTGGTGTTTGGAAGAGCCCTCCTGGAAGGGCGAAGAACGTCAAGCTTGAGTGTGCTGCTGCGGTATTAGGTGATTAATAGGTATTAAGAAATTCTGGGGTGGAGACTTTCAAGCCCTCTTTGTCCCTGTAGTGACAGAAGTCTCTGGAGGAATGACTAATGCAGAAGATGGAGCTGTGAGGTCCAGATTTCTCCACCAGGACAGCACAACTCGCCAAGCCCAAGCAGCTGTGACACCAAGGTCACTCAGACTTAACGCTCAGCCACATTTATCAAACCTGTAGCATCTCATGGAGTGCAGGCAAGGCCTTCCAGCAGCTCACAGAGCTCCTCACAGACATGTAGGAAATGCTGCACAAAGTCATATACTGTCACATTACACCCTTTGCTGACCCAGAGATGGGACAACTGAAAGGCACTTTGAAGACTTTTATTCCATTTTCAGCCTCAGGTGAACTCATGCCATCACAATCAGAAGCCAAACTATTTCCTAATTACAATACATTATGAGCATTTTCTGGCCTGTCAGCTTTTGCTGTAAATGCCTTGGGTCCTACTATAATACATCTTTCACAGTTGTATTTCTCCAGAATATCCAGTCTATTTACAAGGTCATCCTTTGAAACTTGTTTCTAGTTCCATTTCCTTCTCAACAATGTCTGTCCTATTCCATGGCATTTCTAAGTCAGCATTTCTTATCTCAAAAGTTTGCATACAGATGTGAGCCTTCTGTCAGGCTTTGACAATTCCCTACAAATCCATTTCCCACATTACACTAGTTTTTAAAGCTCTGCCATAAGTCTCAAATCCCACATTCTGTGGGTTTGGACCATCGTTATCAAATAGCAATTCCCTCATTACTATATTAAATGATAGCATTAAATCAGATATTAAATGATTCTGCCTTAGTTACTCATCTCTCTGTCCTGAGCTCAGAACATCGCTGCTTTTAAAGACACCAGCACTTTATTTTGTTAGGGGTGGTTTTTTTTCTTTGTCTAAGCTTTCAAAGGAAAGCAGAGAGTTCATTTTTCTCTATTACCACTGACTGCTTGCAAGTTGCTGTAACTGGAGTATTTCATAAAGGCTATAGATATGCTCTCCAAACAATACTGTAAAAGCCAAGACCAGGAAAACACTAACAGAAGCAGTAGGGCTCTTGAGACACTAAACTCCTTTAAGTCCTAGGAAATAAAACTGGATTTACCCTAGCCCTGTGCTTTCTTTCTGGACTGCTCAGAAGGTGCTCATACTATCTTAAAGTGGGTGTTCAGAAACTGTTAAGACACAACAAATCAAAACACAACCAACACCTGACAGCACAGGGCCTCCCAGCCAATGCAGGAAACCCACATAATAAATCTTCTCGTTTAAATCCTGTAAATTTTGTGTGCTAGCAAACATTTGAACGGATGGAAAGAAAATCTTCTGCAACAGAATTGAGGTACAGGAGCTGTTAGGAACATTTTCTCTGACAAACCCTCCCATGGCTTAGATGGTGTGAGACTGCACAATTAGGATTAAATATGGCTTTGCAGAAGAGCTGGGATGAACTCAGGTCTAGGCAGAGCTTTCATCCATTTGATCACATAGAAACCACTCTCAGGTGCTGGGATCACTGAAACCAAAGTGGCTGCACACACTTCCAACTGTCCTTGGGTAGTGGGGAACTCTTTGTACTAAGTGCTTCCCCTTACCTGCCCACTATTGTAGACAGGTGTGATAGAAAGAAAAATAAATTTAAAAAAAGGAAAAAAATGCAAAATCCAAAGAGATTACTAGTTCCTCTCACCTCTATTGAACATCTGGAAAACTTCTGCCACTGACAGAGGAAGTCCTAGGACAAAATCAGCGCATTCAACAGTAGCACCTGCACATGTCTCCAGCGAGCTTGTTAAAACTACCCCCAAAAAAGCATTTGGTATAAAGTTCTTGAAAACAGAGCAAATCAGAGTGAGCCTGGGCTGCAGCATATGCTACCTGCCACTTTTTACACCCAAAATATGGGAAGAGGAATGCTTTTTCTCCATAGCTCTAATAGAAGCCACCACAAAAAAACATATTCCAGGAGAATTAAACTCAACATTTTATCTCAGGAATCAACAGTTTTAGTTGCCAGTAACATTACTGAACTACTACAACTTCTACTTTGGCCAAACAAGCATCCATACAATTTTTTTCTACTTGAAAAATGTAATTTTTTTTTAATTTCCTATCAGGGAGATTAGACTTGTGAATGTCAAACAGAGGAAGGGGATGGCTTCCTGTGTTTCACCAAGCACATCCACAGAGCCACATGCAAACACAGACACACAGATCCCCTTCAGAAAAGATGGAGAGGCAGGATCTGCCATGCTCCATCAGAGGCTGGCGCAGTGCCCACCCTCTCCTGCCCAAAGCCAGGAGAAAACAAGAATTACCATGTGAAACACTGGGAAAAAGTTCCTGTTCAGTCTCACACCTGACCTCAGCTTCAAAATCAATTTTTCATCAATACTGAATAGAAGAACAAGGACTGCAGCCTTCAGGTTCTCATTATTTCAAAGTGCTTCACAGCACTACAAAATGAATAAATATAAATCCTAAGCGAGGTCAAGAGGGGAAGACCATGCCCGTAACTTCTCTTTTCCTGCCATCCATCAATGACGTGCTGCTGTGTGAATGTAACACCTACAGTATCACTTCCAGCTGTACTTTAACTAAAACTCAAAATAAACAGCTACAGAATGCAATGAAGCTAGCTGCTAATTTCTTGTATAATAGATGTATCTCTCTCTCCAGCTTCTCACACATTGCTGTTGCTGCTGAGGTCCACATCTTCACAGTTCTCCAAAGTAAATCTAACACTCACACTGACAGTGTAAATTATGGGCTAAATAAAAACAGCAGTGAGAGAGAGAGAGAAATGTTTCAGGGACTAGTGCTAAAGAAAAGCAAAGAAAATAATTATTCTATATAATACAGATATAAAACATGTAGTAGTTTATCTATGCTCACCCTGAGCAAAACAACAGGAAAAAGGGAGATTCAATTAGAATGAAAAGCAATCAATCCAGAAATCATATGGTTATATGATTTCACCAAATTAAAAGAAAAAAAAAACCCAAACTTAAAAAAAAAAAACCAGAAAAGGTACAGAATAATTACCAGCTAAGTGGCCTATGTAGAATTTTCTGTACAGTTATTACATATCTCTTCAGGGGAGTCAAGATGCATTGCCTTTCCTCTAAAATAAATAGATTTAACCCCTCTGCAGATCAGGATGTTGCCCTGAGATGCATTTCCTCTCTCCTTCTGTGCTTTTATCTCATTGAAGTAAGACACACAGCTTGGAGGTAAAGTGATACAATGGGGTGATAGAAACCTAAATATTGATGCTTTAAAACTAACACACAGAAACCTTTCAGTGACACACTTTTTTTTAATAGTGCATTGAAATGAAATCATAGCTTATTTCGGAACTGTACCTGCACTAATTTAAGTAGCCACAGCCTGTTTCAGAACTGTATCTGCACTAAAAAAAAAGTTTACCAAGGAGAATTTCAAGTTTCTTATGCACATCTGTTTCAACAAACGTTTCCCAGTAAGTCATGTCTGAAGTATACTACAGCATTTATGTGAAAAATTTAACTGGCAAGAAAGAAGTTATAATTTACAATTTCAGTCATATTATTCACTATTATTCATCATTCTCTATTCCTCTTCACAATTAAACTGTTCAAATTTCTCTTTCTTCCCACCTCAGAATTTTTGACTGTAAAATCTCCATGGTAATATTTGTTTCCAACAAAACAGTGTATTTTGCTTTCCAGAATCTGCAATTGAGGACAACTCAATTGTGATTTCCCAGCCCATCTGAAGGACATCTTATTTCATTATCCTATCTGAAACTAAGTTGAAGTAGTGAGCAGATTTCTCTTACCTGTTTGTGAGCATGATCGTAAGAGTTGATGTGATTGTCAAACTCCTGGTGTTTGTAGTACTGCTTGTCACAGAGTTCACAGTAGAAGTTGGCTTTAAGGTCTTCCAGAGCTTTTGCTATTGTGTTTTTCTTCTCAGCATAATCCTGGAGGGGGGCAGGGAAAAGTAATTTTAGTTTTGCCTTTGATGCTGCAAATGGATTTTGTGCTCTGCAGTTAATCATATTTGTAAACATTTACATACCTCTGTAACTAAAAGCCTTCCCATATTTATTGTGTTACACTGCACATATTTACTGGCTCTGCTGCAAAGCTGAAGATTTGCACACTTCAGTTTGCTATACAGTTGCCAGCCCCCCTCCAGGGCTCTGTCAGAGGCTAGAAGGATTTCCCCGGTTTCTATTTAAATACAAATATTTATCATGCTGAAGGCTATTTTCAAGTTAATTTTGATCCAAGCCTCGCTCCTCAGTAAAATACCCAAGCATGAAGATACAAATGGCAATAATTTAGTTAGAAGGCTTTTACAAGAAAGTTTGCTCTACTAAAAGAAAACCAAAAAAAACCCCCCCAAAAACCCCAAAAATTAAAGAAACTACATGCTTCTTGAATGCCTGTACATATGAAGCTCGAGGAACATTTTCATAGCTGAGATGTAATTAATATCTTCATCACTTTGTGTTTGTCATCCTATATCAGGACACACACATCTCTGTTTACCATGCATTAGCCAATGCAAGGTATACAACTCTGCCTATCACTTATGAGAAAATTACATACAAGATTTCCTAATTCCCTAAATACACTGATGGTAATGTGGTCTGCTGTGAAAGAGCATGGAAATGGTCTGTCATGTCAGATTAGGGTAATACCAGTTAAACACTGAACATGTATAACCTCAGTGCAGGGATTCCTGCTTTCGACAAGTCTGTCTGGGGTGGGATCTCAGGCCGAAATCCCAAACATGTCAAACATTGTTTAACAAAATAAACCCCTCGGATTTGTTTCTCAGTTTCTTCACTGTGAGTTCTTTGGTTCAGGCAGATTAAGATAAAAGATAATATTGTAATCTGAATATCCAAAACTGAGTTAATTTGGGGAAAAAGACTATTTGCTTGCAGTTTTCGTAGCTGACAACCCATATACTTCCAATATATTTTGGGGACTTTAAAATGGAAAATTTATGTTTATCAGATTAGAATATTTTCATAACAATGCTGTTTATTCTCAAGAGAGAGGAACAGTAGTCACAAAGTTAAAATTATATCCAGAAAGTACTTATTATTTAAAGTAGCCCTTTAACTATAATTCAGCATGATTGGACTGCCAGCAAACACTGTCGATTCATACCCAAACTGAAGTACTCCCTCACCAAAATTTTGTCCATTAATAGAATTGCACAAGTCACTTCAGAGTGGTGCTTTGAATATTGGCTGACACATGACAAATTCACACACTCCTAACACTTTTCTACAGTGATGTTTCATAAAATCTGTTCCAGTTAAATCCAAAGTGAGTTAGCATTTTATTTCAAGAAATAGAAGTACTTTACACTCATGAAAATACATTTATGCACTATGGAAATTTCACCTGGAAACTCTGCACTTAGCTCTTGCTATCAACTAGTAAAAACTACAGGTTTTAAACCACTTCAAGTATTACCAGGATGCTATGTATGGAAAGCAGTGGAAATAGCATGAAGGCCCTAAGGAGATGCACCCCCTTGAAACACTTTAAAAGTAATTCTTGTAGTCTACAAAGGAAGGACAGCTAATTTGGGTTTACTAAAACCTGAAAAAGAAAAATCTGAATTTGGGGGAATTATTGGAACTCTGGAATACTACTAAACATCGTGTGTATATATATATATATATATACACACACACACACACATACATATATACACATACATATATACATCTACATATATATATCAAAGTCAGTGTGATGGATCCTAAGACAAGAACAGTGAATTGAATAGTAATTTTTCGTAAAGATCTTACACTATGCTGTTGATTAACCCTCAAGCATTTTTTTTAAGACTTACTGATGTTGTGAAATACAAATGTTGAATAAAGTTATGTAACCTCTCTGGTGGTGTCCTTGACATAAAGCACCATTTTTGAAAAAACATACTTTTTTCATGGCAAAACCTAACCTGGATGCAATTACATTTGGCATGCCAATGCATACTAATGAGGCAGGGACATTGAAACTCCATGGAAAACTTTACTGCAAAGGATCTTGGGGTTTCTATCACTAAATTCCTTCAGCTGGGTTTTTTTTTGGGCACAGGGTTACATTTACATTACAATAGCACATCAAAGTTTCAAAGGTGAGTAGAGAATGGCAACACATCTGAATTAAATGCACATAAATGTGAGGGAATACAGTAAAGGGATCTCAATCATGCTTGGAGAAGAGACTTTTAAATGACAAGAACCAGAGGTATTTGATCTTGGGAATACATGAATGGCTGTATTGGTTTAATTTATTTTATTTTATTTAATTGCTGTATTCACATTTAAACCTGTGAAAGATTTTGATCTGTACAACTAAGCAAGGTGACTTAACTAAGCACCATTCCCATTGCCTTGCACCTGCATTCTGGTGGTTTCAGCTGCAGCAAATTGGAAAAAGTCATAAACACTTAGCAATTATTCCCTTTGACTGGGTCATTGTTAAGTACTTGTACCCCTACTACACCTTCTCTCAGGTTTTGCTCCCTGAATGACACAGTTCTGGTTTATTCATGCACTCCTTGCACCAAGACCACCCATCATCTCTGCTCATTCTTTCCAGTCTCCAAAAGAAGATCTAAGAACGTGCTACACCACAGTGCCATGCACGAATCCATTCAGAGTCTCTGTTTTCTACCCTCTCCCTTTCAGAATTTTTTTATACAATTCCTTTATCAGCCACCTCCTCTGCTGCTGTACAGTATTTTGCTGGCAGATGATTCTATGCAGCTACTAAACTTCATCCAGCTTTAAAAATTTCCCATTTCTCAAGGGGCAGCAAAGGCTCAAAACAAACCTCAAGACTATTGTATTTCACATGCAGACACACACACACACCCCCCCCTCCCCCTTCAGAACACACTTAAAGGACAGCATTCTGGAGATTCTGTGTTGCTGTGGGATCCCCTGGGCTAGGCTGGGACTGAGACAACTGCTCCTGCTGCTGGTTGGCTCTGGGAGTGAGAGAAGTCTGATTTCAAGGATGAGCAGAGACTGGAAACTGAACAGAGGCTGTTGGTTCTCTGCCTGCCAGGCTGTTACTATCGATTCTGCAAGGAGTGCTGCTTTGGCAGAGGAGGCTTTCCTCAGCCTTGTCCATATTGATGAGGGATAACTGCCCAAAAACTGACAGGGAAAAATTACAGTGCCTGGACCTTGGGCAGTAGGAAATGGACTGCAGACAGAAATAACCTGGAAATTTACTGGAGAGGAAAATTCCCGGAGTAAAGTACCAGCCAAAAAGCTCACTTAAACTGTTTAAATATGATCAAGCTTAGTTTCATTTTCACCAAGATTTGCAAAATGTCCTGGAACTTTTAGAAGAACTTTGAATTATGATTCAGTCTGGTAATAAAACTCAGAATTGAGCGTCACTTAGCTTCATTATTTTTTTCCTGAAAGGCATATTATCTAAAAGCCTACAGCTATAATTCACAGTAGCTATTTTTCATAATTTATATGAAAGATCTCTAATAAGTGATTCTATCAGCTAGCTTTATTTCTCTAAATTCATCTTCTCCATCCTCCAAAGCCTTAAGCCTGTGCAAATGCCGCTGCAAACATCTGATAAATTGGATTAAAAGCAGGCTTTATTCACAGAGGGGTGGTCACAAACCAGACTGGACTTTGTGCTCCCATTACAGGAGAGAGAGAAAGAAGGGAAACTACAGGAGTGCTGAACTCCTCACAAAGATAACTTTGGAGAGCTCACTGGATGACCCCCTCAGCCAAGGGGATATTTTTATGGCGTGCACTTCAAGCTCATATTTCTGCTATCTGCAGAAAGGTCAGCTAGACAAAAAAAAAAAAAGGAAGAACGTGAAATTAGAATACATTATCTATTCCATGGTGATTACTGGGGGGAATATTCTTACTTTACAATAAAAGTGAGCTCCTTTTATTGCAGTAAGCTGTTCTGCATTTACTGTAGACTTAAAAGGGTCAGGCCTGCAGTCACTGCAAAGCAAAAGGTATTACAGAAATAAACCCCTTCTCCAGGATAATTTACTGGTACAGTCATCCCAGAGAGGATTAGGCTGCTCTGGTCTGATCCTCTGGATTAGCGCCCATTAGACCTGACAGATGTTCCACTGTAACCTTGTTTCACAAAAAAATATTTAAAGCATTTCTTGCTGTTGCAATAACTAAAATAAAAAAGCAAGATTGTATTTTAGACATTTCCAAAAAAGTAAAACTAATATTCTTGATTTGGCAAAACTCTGCATTAGCTATATTTATATGAAAAAAAAGCCTAAAAATATATTGTTACCAAAAAAAAAAAAAATCAGCCAGAACTTAAGAGCACATTTCCCTATAGTTAATTAACTGCGACATCCATGAGCACAATTAACAAAGGATTCCTTAATTTTTGGTATATATACTTGGTATTATAAAGACAGCACAAAGAAGTGGATTTAGTGGAATAAAATGTACAATTTACTAACATCTCCCCTGCTATCAATCTTGGTATTACTCCGTATATAGCATTTTTCTAATATCTTTGCATAGCACCTTTTTTCCTCACGTAAGCAGTCTATACATCATCCACTGATGCACTTGGAGGAATAAATAAAAAATAGAATAGATTAATAATATTAGTACAGTCTAGTAACAAGTCTAATAATTTATAAGGTTCCTGTCCTTATCAAGGCAGGGAGACCAAAGCAAAAGGCGGTTAGATACACGATCAAATTACTCATCGATCCTGACAAATTCATTTCCAAGCAGTGCAGAGGGAGTTTCAGTAAGGAGACTGACAACTGACTGGGAAAACAACTACCAAGGAAACTGTCAGGTCTTTTTGATTACCTTACCTGAGACTTTGCCATTAGTTGTAGGAGATGATGATAAATTACAGCTCACAAGGCCACAAACACTATTTCTTTGATTCCCTCTGACATTCTCCTTTTGGGCAAAGGTGGTTCCAGAAGTGACCCCACTGTTTCACTGCACTGGATGGGGATGGGCCCAAGGAAGGAGTGGTACCCTATATCAATTGAACATCAGAGGCTGAAAAAAACCCACACTACCTTTATTTTTTCTTCAAGACTACCTGCAGACACCCAGTTCCAACCAAAACACTCATAACATAGTGTTGTTATGAGTGAGAGAGAGCTAATCTGTATTCTGCTGAAAATGCATATTGAAAATGCTATTGAAGACGTGCAAATTATTATAAAACTGCCTTCTCAGCTTCCCAATAAACACACAGACAGTACTTCGTGTTTGGGTAAACACCCTGGCATTAGGATAAATAACACAGTGAAATTAGAATGAAATAGCAAAATTTATTCCCATTAGTGCTGTTTGCTTCCTAAAGTCATCCTAATTTTGCAGCACCACATATGCCAACCATACACCTACTGATGCAAACAGCTGAATCCCACACCCCCTGCACTAAATGGAGCGAGACAGATGAGAACAGGGCCAAAGCTGGACTCAGCGGAGAGCAAAGCAATGCAGAACAGTGTCCTGCAATGGTGAGACTGAATTAACTAGAGAGGAAGCTTACAACGAGGCAACAATTCGTTATCAGATTTGTCTGTCTCACTTACTTACTTGAAGCGCTTATAATGTGTTATTACTTTTAACTGGGACTCATAAAATCACTTGATTGGTTTTTTCTGCCATTAAAACTAACTGCTGGGCACAGGCCTGTAGAATTATTTATTTATTCTAGCACTTTATAAAACCTGCTTTCAGGCAGAGCAGGCACTTCTAAGGTGAGAGTGTTGGCCACACATTTTTGCCTGGGAGGCTGTCTTGAGAAGGAGCTCTTTATCAGTGCTTATGGAAAAACACAGGTCTAGTTATATTGAAGAAAAATTTATCAACCACATCTCTACCACTAATCTTTTGACAGAGTGGAACTGAAGGAGGCTTTGCTGTAGAAAGGAAAGATGGTTTAGTTTTAGATATTATCTTCTTCACTGAATGTTCATCACTGCTTAACGATAAGCAAGGGAAGAAGTAGCCTGGTATTAATCTCCTTTACTCCTCTACATTAAATAGTCCAGTCACTTACTTTAATCAGAGCAGAATTTTGATTTTAAAACATCCTGGGATGTAAAAACACTTTGGCTTTTAATTTTCTTATAGGAGGCATGTAGATGTCTGAAGATTTTCATAGCTACTTGACTTAATTCAATTGACAGGTGAGGGTCTAACATAATTAGACTCTTTGGGAAAACCAAGCTCTTCTATTTGATTCCTCCATTGACACACTGAACTAACTGAAGTGCCTTTGAACCCTGCAGAGCTCACAGCCCTGGAGATGGACTGAAAGCCTCTCTTGAGCATAAACAGAGTGCTGGAACAGATGTCAGTGTTTGTGCCTGGCAGCTCTAAATCCCAGGGTTATGATCACATTTTTCCTAAGCCTTTCAAGACTTGAGGGAGGGCAAAGGACAGGGTTAGGGCAATTTGTTTATTTATTTTACCTCAGGTTAACTGGCTGCCAATTGGCTGGCTGCTATGAATTTGTATTAAAAAGTTGCTCTAGAGCTCTTCAAGCCTTAATGAGCTGAAGTTAGTGTTTGGCCTAGGAAAAATTGCAAGTGAAGTTGGGCAAGGCATCAGGGAAGCAGAAAGTTTGACCCTATATTAAATAGATTTAATATGGAGAATGTGATTGACCTAGGGTACAACTTACACCTGAAATTTTGAATACTTATATTTTCAGGATGAGAGTTCTTGGCAATTTTTGTGTTTAGCTTTCCTAGCTTTGGTGTGTCATGCTTGACTGTAATAATTTTCTTTTCTGCAAGATTTTTAGCATGATCCTCTGTAGTGATATTTTTTCCTTTTTCAAACCAGTTTTTCTTGGTTTTCTCTTTTCTGCTTTTGCTTATATTTTTAAGGTTTGTTTTTTTAAAAGAAAGCCAAAATTAATATAATACATGAATTGAAATAAAGATGTTTCTGTCTCATTTCATTCCCTTGAAGAATACAATTTCTCCGTGACTGGTTAAAACTGTAATCTGCTCTACTTTTAAAAAATCTGATATATAGTTATTTAAACACAGAACAACATCTCAAAAAATGGAAGCATTACATTTGTATTGTATTGAGGACATTTCAAGTCATATTTTAAATTCAGTCAATGACGTTTTCAGAACCACTGTGGAAACATGATGCCCCACTGAACTCAGTGTTCCTGGAAATCCCCAGCTCAGAGATTTTTTTCTTTTCTGACTCTTTTTGTGGTTCCATTTTACTACGGCTTTCCAGGTCATTAAGTCTTTTCATACAAATTTACTGTCTTTTTACAGCTTGGGGGATCAATCACGACCGGCCCTACGTTAGGTGCTCTGAAGTTATTTGCCACAAGCACTTACCTGCCCAGCCACTGAGACATAGACCTCAGCTCTGGGCCAGAGCTGGGTGTTTCTGAAACACTCCTGGGAAGCTCTGCACATCTGCCCAACAAGTCCTGTTGTGGATGTGGATGACAGGAAATGTGGACACAGGAAACAATTCCAGCTGCAAACCAGGACAATCTACTCCAGCATGCAGCTGGTGGTCTGTATGGGCTTATCCCACTGAAAAGAACCAAGTCCTACACAGACATCTGGTTATTAAACAGAACACATGGTACAGGGTTGCAACTTCTAGTTAAAAAAAGCCCCACAACCACAACATCAAACCCCAAAACCCACTGGGAATTACTCTCCTCAGCTCCTTCTGTTGTCTAATTATGAACATCTCTGAGCTTAAGATGTGTGTTATGATGCAATATGATGCAGTAAATATTTATTTTCCTAAAATTAATCCTCAGTGTTATCACAGTTCAGAAGAACACTTCATCTAAAGAAAAAAAAAAAAGCATCACTCCTTTCGGCATCGTTAAATAATGCAAATAAATCTTTTTACGCAGAAGCCCAGTGAAAAAGTTTGCCCTAATGGGAAATGGGATTAAGTTTGAATTTGCCATAGAGAACAGTCCTTGAAAAAAATCCTTCTAAAGATTTATTCTACTCTTGAGTTGATTCAAAATCTTATTCACAATCAGTATTCAAGCATGATGAGGACGCTTGGTCTAAGTGAAAAGGCAGCAACACTACAAGGCAAAAAGAAATGAGACTATAAGAACGGTGCTTTGCAAATACACAAAGAGATTTTGAAGATCCTGTTCTTTCATTTCTGAGATTTTTTTTTAAGCTGCCAAACAATGAGAAGAGCCCTGTAGGGGTCCTGATTTACCCTGCTGGATCTATGCTAGCTAAATTAGGAGTGACCTTTTAGCAGTCTCAGACACAGCATCCTTGAGATGAGATGGGCCTGCTCTTCCTTCTCTCTGAAAACATAATAAAAATATTGCAAACATCTGGATGATCTCAGGTTAGGAAAAAAAAAAGAAAAGAAAGGATATTGGAGTAAGTGCAGCTGCTGCTGAAGCAGCTGCCTATATGCTAAATACAGTAGCCAACAACCCATGGCAAATATCTTTTCCCAATGAGTTTTAATGAGTTTGTCTGACTCTCTGTGTGAGAAACAAATAGCAAATGAAGGATTTATCATTGCTGTGACCCTCACCTCTATAAGAAGTTATTTGAATAGGTAGAACTCATGAGAATAGCTATTTTGTGGGAATGCTAATACTTCAGATTTGAAGACTTAGGCCATACACATGGACAGCTGGTAGTCAATAATTTCAATAAAAGAGAAAGACAATAGAAGCTTAAGAGAAAATACCACCTAAGGTTCCTACATGACTAAAAACAAGTTCACTCTACCTCCTGGCCACAGGGAAAAAAAAAAGAATTTTCATTGATTTGATACTTTTCATTTTTGTGTTAGAAAATTAGGAGAAAATGAAAGACTGTGGTACAGCCATATGCCAAGATACATGGTTAGGCAAACACTTCTGCAGCTGACAGCGTGAGAAACAGAAAAGGCATGAGAAAAGGCATTTTTATTGATCTATTTTCTGTCTACCTACTCAGGCAAGCATTCAATAACCACAAGGGCAGTCAAATCCCAATGCCTGACGTCCAGTGTCCGTACACAAGCTGATGGAAAACACCTAAAAATAAGTGGCCGCTACCACCAATGACATTTCCAAGGAGACTCTTGGAAAAGCACCAGGACTTTGGTGGGAATGACCTTGATGCCAGCAGTGCTGCCTGTGTGGCACCTCTCACTGAGAGACAAATGCACAGAGATGGAGCAGTACCTGTGGCCATTAACTGCATTCTGAGAGATGCAGGGAAAACCAGACACACAAAACAGTTGCAGCTCCGTCAAAGATATCCCACTTAAGCTCACACCTTAGCATAAATGATGCACTTAGACTTGCCCTGAGTCACACTGCTGCATTTCCTGTCCTGTTTTCCTGCACTGAATGCTGTCAAAAGTCCCTGAAGTTGAGCAGAAATGCAGGGAATGACATCTTGTCATGCTGTCAGCAGACGAAATTGGGTTTTAAATACATTTTCACTGACAAAAGCTCAGGACCAGACTAGACCCTGAGATCTGAGTGCAGTCTGAGGGACTATTTCTGCCAATCTGTCACACACTGCAGGGCTCAGAGCTCAGAGAAGGGGATGCTAAACCACAAACCCTCCGTGAGCAGAGCTAATCCACTTGTGTTGGCTTTTCCCTGAAACCGGGACATTGCAAAATCTATCAGGTCTGGCTTGAAACTCCAAATATTCCATGCAGCTCACTGACCATTTCTATTAGAGAAGTCCCGTTTGCTTTAGGGACTCTGAACAGAGTAAAAAAGACAGTTTTATAGAGTCCCCAGAAGCTTAAGTGGTACTTTACAGGCACCTCCTCCTCAATAGCAAGACCTCTTCTTTGTGCCTGGCTATTCCTGTTCAGTGCCAGCACACCTGTTTGCAGGAGCACACATTTATCTAAATAAACCAGCAAGCTGAACTAGGTTAAAAACAGGGGAAAAATATGTTTACTTAAAATATGAATCAGTTCATATAACCAGTTAAGCTCCATTGCCCCCATGCCAGAGAAAACAACAGGGAAGGTTACATGAGACGTGGAACAAATGAGAGAGATGGCCAAGAGCAACCAACCTTTTTACAGGGGAAATCAAAGCCAATAACAAAAGCATAAGGCCCAAAAGAAATTAATGCAATGATCAAAAAATTGAGATCAAGGCCTCCTGGTATCATGTGCTCTGTAGGATAAAAAACCCCTGCACTTTTAGGTTTCCATAAAACTACAGATCCAAAGATCTTTTTTTTTTCAATCTTCACAAAGAAGTTGCTAAATGGCTGTGAACTGCTCAGCAGTTATAGCAGCATGACCTCCAGCCTCAAGGATCCTCTGACAGAACTAGGAAAAAAGGCTGGAAGGGAAAAAGAATGGCTCAACACACTAGACACAAATGTATACTGAGGAGAAGCCAGCTTTGCTGGTGAGCTCAAGGCATTTAGTAACAGGAAACAATTTCTTGCACACAAATGCTTCATATCCTTGCAGTATTCAGTTCTTTCTTGGCCCTAAGGCACACCCGCCCCACCAAAAGTTGTCTCTTTTTAGTCAAAATGAACTCTGGTTGCCTTGAAGAAACAAACACCAGACAAATGCCCCACACCATGGAAACTAGTGGATGCACAACAGGCTTCCCAGCAGGACTCATCGGTGGAATGTACGCAAAATTAGCATTTCTAAACCTGATAATCATTTTTGTCACAAAGCAAGAGTATGGATGGCTGGTACAGGAGTCACACGAACAGCACCCCAGCTTAGCTACAGCTAGTAGTAAACCAACAAAATTTTATATCAACACAATATGGCTATTTTATAAAAGAAACAACCTGACAGTCTGGATACAGAGCTTAGCCCAGCCTACTTAAAAGAGTGATGCTAAGTAGCAGTGAGTGGACAAAAATATATGTATGCCCAAAGCTTAAACGTCTTGGGAACTTGGACCTTGTTCTTCAGCAGAGCACAGCCAAGCAACTGCATCAGAGGCTGACTTCCTCTGAGATTCAAGTGTGGATCCTACAATATTAATGAGTAGCATCCTCACACTGTAGCCTGCTTGTCTTTTCCATTAGACCCTACATTACTGAAACATACATAAACTCCTGAGTTCTTTGCTTCTCAGTTAAGTGAGGCTGACAGGGGTTTGCCATTGCATGTATACCTGTGCATTAAGATGCACACACACAGGGCATGGCAGCTCCTACCACAAAAATGAGACTTGCTTCAGGTGGCTTCATTTCAGCCCACCTGACCTGAGTCAAACTAAAGATGTGCTGCAAAAGCTACACTTACACAATAGTTGACTACACCAGTTGGTTACCTTGTGGTCTTTTCATGGGTTTTAACATGAAAACAGCAGAGTGAATACAAATAACGTCTTTATTTTAAAAAGAAACACTCAGCATAGACAGCTCTTCCAGATCAGTATTTCTGTGCCATTTTAAAATACAATTATCTAGCACACAGTTTATCAAACAAAAAACCTGCATACCAACATGTCGCTTTGAGACACTAATTTTGAAGACTTTAGAAAAGCTATGTATATTGCTGATTTAGCTGAAATGATAAGCTTTGCTGAAATCAGTTAAAACTTAGAGGATGGTTAAAGAGAGACCGGATTTTAGATCAGCTATCCCGGATTTTATAACTCATTGCTTGTCAACTCTGTGTTTGTGTAAAGCTTCCTTGCAGAAGCTAATCAATACCCCAGGAATGCAAAACAGTTGCAAACCTCCTGTTTTCAGAAACAACCTATTGAAATAGGCCTGGAAAACAGGAAACAGGGAGTCCTACCAAGGATCCATGAATCATGACACAGCAAAAGGTTGAAAGGTTAGAACGAGGAAGACTCATTTTACTTCTTCATTTCTAGTGACCCCTCCCCAGAATAGACCCCCGACTCATTTCAGGGAACAAACTGCGCATGCTTAATAGCCTTTTTGTTAATTAGCATACGAAGCGGAGAAGAGGAGGTGACAAGGGTATGAATATGCATTTGTATTTTGTGTATTCAACACTATTGTGGATAAAAGGCTTTGTAATCACCTGTGATCTTTGTAGCGCTCATTAGGGAAATATCCCAGCGCTGCCCGGCGTCATAATAAACATACACTTTCTAACTTTAATAGTTAGAGAGTCTTTTGTCCGTCACAGTTGGGTATCGATATTAGATCGATATTCATATTTTAGTAAATCAGCTTCTTAAAATTGTCCTAACAATTAAAAGGAATTCACCTATTTATTATTTTTCCATATTTATTATATGTATTTTTGGGCATCCAGTGAAAAAATAACTATTTCAACAAACTGAATTCCATCATATAGCAAAATGCTTCATGACTATTAAATGAGATTTAAGTATTTGAACTACTCCAGACAAGCAGTTTATTTCCTCCTCCAAACAGGGTAGAAGGGCACTCAGCAGAGGAGGCTCACATTGAAGTTTTGTGTCAAGTTGCTGCCAGGAGGTGCTAAATGAAGACAGCACTTAGGGTTTTTGCTCCAATTTCATCCTCAACAATGCAAATGAAGCTTTTATAGATGCATATTTAAAGCACTGTTTTATCCGAAGGTTTTGGTGCATTTTTTGATCACTTTGCACGTCAAATTTCACACGCGGAAGTTTAAAAAAATATGTTTAAATACATAACAATACACATGCACATGTGTGAAAATAAAGTAGGTGGCAACTTCATTTATCCCTATCAGCCTTGTTTTCATAAGCAGCTTTCCAAACAACTTGATCCACAAGAGCACATTAAACCAAGTAAAGACCATGGCCCTGCACTGATGGCAGCAGAGCTCAGCCAGCTTCCACGATGTGAGTCAGCAATTGTTCTGTGATATCTTTAATTTGGTACAAGCTAAATCCTCTTAAGAGCGCCTGCTGCGATCCAAAAGGTCAAACAGGAAAGTGGCAGAAAATCAATACTGACAGCTTCTGTCACCCTCCACAATCTATATAGTTCTTTCTAAGCCAAATTGCTTCTTTCTAATCTTCCTAATATTTGGCTGCCCGAGTCTTTCTCATGTGACATTAAAAAAAAAAGGGCTGGGGGGGTGGAGGGGTGGAAGAAGAAATAATTACTTCCCTGAACCCTGAATAGAAAGTTGTAATCAGAACAACGCTGGTTGTTGGCTGGGGGTTGTGCAGATACTATTGTGATCAAAGTTGCATTTTCATACAGAGACTGTCCAAAGCCCCAGCAAAATGACTGACTGCACTCCTTTATCAGCCACAGTATTTTTGAGGTGAGTTACCCCCAAATTTGAAAGCCAGACTAATAGCAGTTGGGCCCATTTGATTTTCTTACAGCTCTTTAGAAAGTACACTTCCTCTATTTCCAGGCTTATAAGGGTTATTATGAAACCACAGTGAAATACAAATACCAGAAGGCTTTAAATCAAGCTTGAAAAAATGGCTTTCTTGCCTACTGTAGTTCTAATTATAAATAAATACCAGAACTAGTAATCAATACATGCAACCTGGAGAAAAACGCTAATTTTTCAGGGATTTTAACACAAAGAAAAGAAAAGGTCATTCTAATCTAAACCAGATTAATAAATTAGTCATCCCTTTAAATTTGATATGAAAATTCAACAGGTACTGCAGCTGTTAGCAATCTTGTCTTTTAAAAAATGCCTTAACAATTATAGTAGAAAAATACACATTTTAGCAGACAGTGAATGACAATTTGTGCCCTTCAAAAGAAGGCTGAAAACACATGGAAAAGAATCAATGCTCAGCAGTATCCTTCTTTTATTGGGACTCTCTCCTTGAGAATGTGAGACACAGCTGTTGATTTTAATAATTTTTTCTTGCATCTTGAATTTGTGAGGTTTTTGAGACATTTTTTCATGACTGTGTCCCCACTACCTTAAAACTGGGCTTTCCAGCTCAGTAATCACAAGTGAGCAAGTGACACAGAGAAGCTGTGATGATGGTCATTGCTTTGAGTTTCTAAAATAATTCTGTTCAATCTTTTTGAGAAAGCTGTTGAAGTATTGATTTTTGTCTTTATTAAAAGAAAGCCTTTCTTTGGTCAACTCAATCCAGTATCTCTCTGTGTGGAAATACAAACCTACAGCAGTGGCTGAAATGAAGAGCAAGCCCAGCATCTCATCCCACAACCAGGGATGCTCTCCAAAAACCAGCTCCAGCCAAGCAACCAGCTCCAGGTGCCAACACCTTTCTGACAGGACAGGAAGGTGGGATTTCTGCCTAGTCTAAGGCAGGAAAAGCCCGGTGCCACAGCATCACACGTATGAGTTATGTATTTTCCCTGGCTGGCTTCTTTTAGGAATTATCAAGTACTAACTACAGGAGACTCACCTTTCAAAATTATACTGATGGTATAGATACATTCTCTACATAGAGATTTCTTCCTTTTTTGGGAATACCTTGCCAAGGGACGTGTATATGAAATTACTGCTGTGAAAAACAGCTCTGAAAAAGTGATAGGAAGAGGCAAAACTTCACTCCTTTCTCTTTCTGGGGCCAGTTTGGCTTCTGCTTTAAATGGCAATTCAGCCACTGAACAGACACCTTTTTTATCTTCACCCTGCACACCTAATTTTAAAGGCAATGAGAACAGAACAATTTCATAGAAATTCACTGACCTTTTAAAAAGCTTTCCTACACCATTTTCTCTCATAAATTGGTAAGATATTTACTAGCATGAAGCTTTTACTTTTTCCATTAACAAATACTTTTTACCCTCCCTACCTGTTTTCTAATCATAGTATTCTTTACTTCATATAAATAATTGTTAAATAAGGCATTTTAAAATAGCTTTTTAAAGTAATAGAGTCACAAAGAGAAGTAGTAGACAAAACAGTTCAACAGTAAAAATGCAAATTCTTAATATTTAAATGCCTGGTTGCATAATCTCAGAGCTCTGGCACCAGTATTAGTTGTTTCAGTCTTTATTTTGGGCAGCTGACCACATCAGAAGGACAGGCAGTACTGTTCTTGAAAAAAAAAAGCATAAATAATACTTCTGTCCTACAAAACATGGCATTTTGTTCCTCGCTTCAAAGATTTTCTTATATTGAGAAGGTTCTGTTGCAGGTTTTTTATTATTTTTTACTACAGTAATATTTATTATGATTTATTATTATGTTATGGTTTGGGTTCCTATCTCTGGAACATTAAAATAATGTTTCAGAAGAAAATCTCTGATTATATAATGATGACAAAATTTTAGACCTTCCAGTCTTGTTCCTTCTCCAAAAGTGACACATATACAAGATTTTATATATATAGATACACATTTGTACTTCTAGTTTTGCATTTTAGTGTTTCAACACTAGGTTGAGTTGGGGGGAAGAATTCTTGAACAGAGGATCATGGCCATGCATGTTGGCATTTATTAATGTCAGAAGAAAGCTGACAACTTTTCTGCAGCCCTCGCACACATTAACGAGCATCCCACCAGCTATGCTGTTGGCACAGGAGCACCAGAAGACAAAGCCATGCTGTTGTACTTATATTTTTTTCCAGCCAGAGGGGAGTAGCTCTTAATCTACTGCTGGAGGTATTGACTTCACATGAGCAGAAAGGTGACACCAGCATCATCCGTGGGTGAGATCAATGGAAAGGTGAAGAAGTCTAACAATCCCACCTAAATGCAGGAGAGCCACATTAATGCCACTGTAAAATCAGATAGCAGGGATTTGACTGAACAGCACAGGGGAGGAAACGTGATGTGCTGGGCCAGCACTTAACTTCACTAACCAATTTAAACCCCTGCTCTCCAGATTTGATTATCCACAAAACTACTTGGAAGCACAATACCATTACAGAGAAAGGTGTACAGGATCTCTCTCCAGTGCTACGTAATTAAAAGCAAATATTCATCATTTGACTGCAGAAGCCAGAACCTCTGTGAAACAGAACTTCATTGAACAATAAATTCAACTGCAAATTTACTAATTATTTTAAGATTAAAGCATGTTGCATTACACACACAGAGCTACGTGTGACCGCCAGCAGAAAGTATTCATTACAAAAGCAGTCATGCCTCAGTGACAGCAATTATCATCTCATACTTGTTAAATGCCACACAAAATGAGACTTGCTTCAGATGGTTTCATTTCAGCCCACCTGACCTGAATCAGACTAAAGATGTACTGCAAAAGCTACACTTATGCAACAACTGACTCCACCAGTTGATTGCCGTGTAGTCTTTTCATGGGTTTTAGTATGAAAACAGCAGAGCGAATACAAATAACTTTAATTTTATCTTTGTTTTAAAAAGAAATCACCCATGCCTGCATTCATGATGGAAAAGCAATTTTACAGATTTTGTTTTAACAGATGTAGCTTAACATCATTTTAAAGACTGCACTTCAGATTGGATTTCCTCCAGGTTTATAATACTGAATTACATATATTAGCAACAGTTGATTTTAAGTGATATATTCAGGATGGACAGATTTCCTTCTTACAAATATGTAAATACAAACTGTAAGAGTACCTGGAAAAATGGTTTGAACCTGCAAAAACTTCAAGGGCACCTGGTACAACGTAATCAAGCCTCCTGCATTCATGCTGAAGCAATGGCTCCCAACAGATCCCTGCCATTTGATTCAGCTATTTCAGTTACAGGTAGCAAAAAGCCTTTTCCTACAGCACAGCAGGAGGCTCAGAGGACTGCCATGCTTTGGGACATCAGTCACTTTTTCTGTCAAGGTTCTGAAAGAGCCCCAAGCATGCTGCAGCTCTTAGAGAACGACAGCAGAAAACAAATGTGAATGAAAGGCGGAGGAGTTGCCAAAACCTACCAAGAAAACATAATTTACCTTCCCGCTAATTAACGCACAAAAAGGAGCTGCCTTCCCAGAGCCTGTACAGGGGTGCACGTTCAGGCAGCTTTTCTGAAACACAAACCAACCAAATGAAGGAGGTTTCCTGGCAATCTTTCTTCCCTCATTTCACACATGTTCCTAAAGCCCATTGAAGCTGATTTTTCCTTGCCATTTATATCCAGGTAACAGGGGAGAGCTGAGGGCTGCTCCCTCAGCCGCCTCTTATTCCAATTGTTTGGCAGATCACAGATTCAGTCCGTTTTTAATAGCAAAGAAAAGCTTCTCAGTAAAAGAGAACAGACTGAGTTAGGGAAAGAAAAGTGCTGATGAACTACAGATACTAACTTTTTTTAGCATATAAATCTTTAGCATAGCACAGATTTGATCGGGACGGATAAAATCAGTAATACATCAAAGCAAAAAGTCCCTCTAAACTCTCCTTCAAAAGGATGTGTTGAATTACCAAACTTACAATGTTTGCATTTTCTTCTCAGCTCTGTATGTATGAAATTCTGTTTAGGAGTTTGCATGGTTTTTATGTTGGAAAGCAATTTATTTTTTCTAAATTACAGAATCTAACTTGTTGGAACCAGATCTCTCAGGGAAAGTTTAGACCTTAGTGAAGACACGAAGAGCTCAGTCTCAAGGAACTACAGATGATATCCCCACTTTCAAGAAAAATTTTTGCTCATTTCTTTGTCTACATATGAAGGAAGTATCTGGAGCAAAACATTTGATTTCTGTAAGACTGCCCAGCCCTAACACACGAACAGCCTTTTGGTCAATAATAGCCTCCTGCAATGTGATGCTCATAAAAACAGTAAGCAAGACAAGACTTACGTGAGTTTAACTTTCTGAGGGCAACCTTAAGACTCAATTTGCAGCCCCTTTTACTGCTTAAAATGTGATATTACATATTTGGGGCAAGAGCTGCAGTGTTGGGAGCTTTAACATTATATCCAAATGTAGCACCAGGCTATAGTCAGACAAAAGTTGTAACAACTGACATTGTTCAGCAGATTTCTGTGTTTACAGCTCCCACAGGATCATGGAACTTGCTCAACAGTTTATTTTAAATGATGTAACTGTCTTGAAATGCTGGTATTTTTCTGAAATATTTCTGAAAAAGTGTTTTGTGTTTCCACAGATGTGTTGAATGCTTGCATTACTGCATCACCAACATTTCTTTCAAAAAACTCGTTAAAATAACTCTATTCTCAACCAGTCAATTCAGTCAATAAATGGCAGAGCTCTGCAATCTGTGCCTATACAGCTCTCCCTGGTCTGGAGGTTCAGATCAGTAATCAGCTGGCTGAAAACCTAACTCCTCACCATTTTTTCCCCTCTGTTCCCCCGACATCATATGTGTCTTTTACGCCTGCAAGGAAACCAGGAGATTTGATATTAAACTACAATACAGCCCGAAACTGGTGAGGCAGGCAATTCAGACCTGATCATGCTGATGTCCCATTCCATCTGAGGTGTCTGACCTCAGCAAGAAACAAGCTGCCAGCCTGCTGTCTTTAACAATGGCAGTGATGAAATAGGGAGGAGCTGCCTGCTCCAAAATGTGCTGGGGTCAAGTGCAGTGGAAGACCCAGATGCACATAATCAGCTTGGTCTATTTGACTCAGCCACATTCACTCTTCAGAAAGAAACTACTGCTCACCTTGGACATTAATTCACTGTTTGTATTTACAAAGCAAAGCTCTCAAGAGGCTGAGCAGGCGTCTCAAAAGCTCAGTCTAAAGGGATATTTTACTGTAAGAACATTTGTTGCTCCAAAGCCAACAGAGTTTGAGATGCTTCATGACAATCAAATTACAGCTGATAGAGCCAAATTTGAGAAGATAAAATGAACCGGCAAAAGGAAATGGATAATTTGTTGTCCCTTTTCTTTCTCCCTTATCCCAACACTTCTAAGAAGCATCACCACAAGGAGTAAAGGCAAAAAGTAGTGCAGGAGATGCTGCAATTAAATTACATCTGCCTGAGAATCAGAATGGCACTGCAAGTCAACAGGCCTCAACATATAATAGGATTCCTACAAATGAGCCTTCAAAAGGTACTGAGGAACCCAGAGACAGAGCCCCCTTGGGCACCCACCCACCAACACACCAGCCACTCTTCTCTGAACCATCAACTTGGAAGTGAATTTGAACCTTTCCTCAGTAAATTTATCAATTCCTATAACCAAACAGGCCATACCAAAAAAGGCCTATCTTTTATTGCCACTGCAGCACTGCCTGTTGTTTCCCAAGGAACAGAAAGGTAACCCTGCTGCCTTTAACAGTTTCTGTGATTTTCTAGGTACAATCTGAACAACAAATACAAATAAAGATTGAAACTAGAGAGAACAGCATAAACATGGGACAATTCAGAATGAGAAAATGGTTTGGATTGGAAGGGACCTTGAAGATTATCTTGTTCCAATCCCCTGCCATCGGCACAGACACCTCTTCCACTAGACCAGTTTTTCAAAACCTGGGGCTTCTTTTTTCCTTCCTTCCAAAGAAGATGAACATTTTTTTTTTCAGTTATTTGCTTCTGTATAATTATAATCTTCACATGATTTTTGTATTAGAATGAAGTTTCCTATCAGCTGAGAGATAAAAGGACAGTTTTATCTCTGACAGCTACTCACAGAAGCTGCAAATTAGCTTTCTTAAATGGATGTCATATGGCAAATGCTAAAATTCATTGTGCGCTGACTTTGTCTGAGATTTTATAAGAAAAGTCTGCTACTTCAGTCACTTCCTTAATGACAATATTTTACATCTATATTGATGTAACAACGGAATGCCAGCAAGGTCCATCTGCTGGGACCAGACACATAGAAAAGGACAGTCTGCATTCAAGAGTGAGATGCCAAGAAACTGCATGGTTTCCAGGAAAAAAAGTTTATGTTACAAATATCTTATTAGCTCCAGATAAGAACATGAGTTTTCTGAACATGTGCTTGAATTAATTATGGTGGTGTATTGCAGAAGGAAGAATATCCAGAATAATTTGTTTGGATGAGTGGATATATTAATAACTTTTATACATACACGCTAACTAGTTCTAAACAGAGACAACCCAAAATTAAATAATAAATTCACAGGAGGGCAAAAATCTTCTACGTAAAAAGGAATATGTGTTAGTACATCAAATTTCCTTGTAGGAAATGTACAACTAATAATTACAACAACTCTACTAGAAAGCCTTACAGGAAAAATAAATGCCTTTAGTGAAAACAATAGTATCTCAATTTAAAAAAAAAAAGATACAAGAGGAAGGAAGGGAGGAAGGGAGAGAGGGAGAGAGGGAGGGGGGAATGGGGGAATGGGGGAATGGGGGAAGGGGGGAAGGGGGGAAGGGGGGAAGGGGGGAAGGGGGGAAGGGGGGAAGGGGGGAAGGGGGGAAGGGGGGAAGGGGGGAAGGGGGGAAGGGGGGAAGGGGGGGAAGGGGGGAAGGGGGGAAGGGGGGAAGGGGGGAAGGGGGGAAGGGAGGGAGGGAGGAGATATTTCATACTCTGTAGGATCCCTAATTGTATTCTTCTCCCAGACCAACCCTACTGGCAAGCAGGGAGACCTGAAACAATGTGATACCCTACTGGACAGCATGCCTGAATTTCCCAGGGCGCGTGTAACTCTAATGACATTGGTAATAGCTAATTAATGGAGTATCAGCATCCATTCTTTGACCAAACACTTCACAAACCTACTTATGTACCCACAGCACCACTGCCAGCAACTGCCATGGCCACATGGGAGGAGGGAGAACATGCAGGCACTTTCAACAGATGAAAACTACACTCTCTTTAATAAATTGTCCTGAGAAGAGGACACAGTGCACATGTCCTTCAACTCAGATCTTTTACCAAGGAGTACATGCTTGTCTTAATGAATCGCATTGTGACATAGCAAGAATTGCCAGTCAGAAGGGAAAAAGCCAAAAAATAGTGAATGCTAACCTCCAGTCACATTTCTCAATGCTCTAATCTCCATAACATTAGATTTGAGAAAAAGCGGATCAAGCTTATTTTTTTTCTCGTTATTTTTTATACATAGGAGAATTTGAGATGGAGGACGCCTACAGACAGCAGAAATATGCTTAATAAATTATTCCAGTTCTTGCAGCTAAATTTTCTGCAATTTTTTTTTAATCTAGAAACATAACAGGTGAGCAAGAAAGACTGACTGCCCTCCAGTTCTTAGCCAAAACTGAATCTGAATGGCACCTTGAAAATTCAGTGAGTGTGCAGGTTCATTGAATGCAGTGCCATCAGATACTATGTGGTAAAGTTACCACATCCCAACAGAGCCTTGGTGGCTTCTGCATCATCAGCCTTATGTTATGCCTGATGGAGGACAAGAAAAAACAATCCCAGTTTCAAAGAAATGGAGACGAACAATATAAAGAAATTAAGTAAATACACTTTATGTTATTTGAAGAAATTACTTTTCTTTCCTCATTCTTCACTTTTATGGAGACAACACACCATTTGGAGTAAATGTGCTCTTCAAAACTATTTGGTGAAGATTTGGGGTTTTGTCTTTTTCTTCCATTCCCCAAATCTACATTTTCATTGCCTGCTTTATGTAGTTACTGTAGCAATGTTGCAATTTACTGTTTTATCCTGGAATCACATTTCAGCCTTTTCACAGCCAAGTCTCTAGTAGTATGATAATCAAGTTGCTCCTTATACAAATATAAACCTGAAGTAAGTTCAGCTGAGTTTTTTCAGCTTTACTCCCATGGAAAATTAGACTTTGACACCTGACCCTAAGTATTCTAGACACTGGTTTGGGCAATATCAGTTCATTTCAATCTGATTTCCCAAGAGAAAAACAGTGTCAATAACACAATGAGAGCTACCAAGTCATGTCAATATGCATTGTTGGAAGATCCTAATAAAACCATTTCTAAGCTATATAGGCAGGAAGGCAGCTGCATTTCTAGTAAGATATTTTATATTTTAAGACTAAAGCCTTATTGAACAACAAATGCATAATTTACTCCACAGGAAAAATGGCCTTTTAGGGTACCTTGAAAACACACCTTCTCTCCACTCCCATCTCCCTTTCTTTCACTCACTGCAAAATACTGAGCAATTAAGTAGGTTGCTATATTTGGTATGCCCAAACTTCACAGGCTGATAGCATAATGATGTTAATAACCACTTTAAATGTAACATAGTGACAAGCTGACACTCGAGGTTTGCATCCTGCAATTTGATTTTTCCAGAATTCTGTTATGCCTCAGGAATAGCAATATGATTAGGAATAATTTCTTGTTAGCACTTCTTACTTTTAACTTTTCCCCCCTTCTTTTTTCTCCCATTATAAACACTGAAAATGTACTAAGTACAGGCTCCCTGGTAGGTACCAAAAGCTGGCTCTTCTACAAAGGCTCCTGGTTCTACCTTTGTCAAAAGGAATGAACTAACATTACCAAAAGCATTCAAATCAAAGGCAGTTACACCCTTTGTGAAAATATGAACATTAATATATGTTCACACCATCAGCATTATAATACTTCAGCACCCTGTAATACCAATAAGCATTTCAAAAAGCACTTGCAGAGCATCAGAGTTTGCCTCCACTGACAACAGCCAAGACCCACAGCTCAGAAAGAATTACCGTGTCCCTTTGCCCCCACAAGAACATCAAGGAAAAATACTCCTGAGTGCTTTAGCCAGTGTGAAAGCTCCAGTGTTCAGCAGCCTAAAGAGAGGAAGTCAACTCACTCATGAACAGTGTGAGCTTCTTGGTCAGGAAAAAGGTGATGTGACAGGAGAGATGTGAAACAGTGCTTATCTGTCTGGGATACTTGGGAGAAATACCAATCTCATGTTAGATGGTGTGTGTTGCCACAGCTCTCAGAAACATGTTCGATGTATCATTCTTCATCTTGATATTTTATACAGCACTTTTCCCAGGTTCCAGGCATTTTGATCCAGCCTTGTGTTTTGACAGTGGCTCTCCAAGTTCTGTGTGTCCATGGAGAATATCTTTAACTGAAAATGCAGTATACAGAGGGTTGGTGTTCAGCTCATTTCCCCTGATCTGCAGCAAAGTTTACTAAGTGTTTCACTCCTGCCTCTTAGATGAAAATAGGTGTAATAAATTCCACATTTTAAGAATGTACATAGAAACCACAGAGTCACTAAAAAGCAGTACATATCCATCTTTGACATACTGCTGCCTCTGTACAGGAGTTCTTAAAGCCCACACTCTTTATATTGTCAGTGTGAGCACATGTAATTTTGTTTGCTTGAGTCAAGTAAAAGGGAGGACTTGGAGTAACTCTGCACCATTTCATGAAATGTCTGGTTTGCTATGATTATATATAATACATTTATGATGAAGAATACTCATCTACTCATCTGTTTTTCAAGGCAGGTAAATCTTCATTGAATTTACAGTGTCAGACTTCCTTACATACAAGATCGCTATCATTTCAAGACTGCATCAAATGTACCAAACTCGGAAGGAATACAAATGATACACATAGAAAGCATTTTCCCATCACCCTGATTTCATCATCCTTAAAGAATTTTAAAACGTAGCTGAGAAATTCTTAGTAATGTACAAGAAGCAGCTTATGGAAAACATTTTAAGGCCTTTAACTACAGAATATCTGCCCCTGTTTTTCTGCATCTGATCTTGAACTAATTACACCTCTGCTTATGCCACAAGTTTTCTGGAAGATGCAGAAAAGTCACAAAAAGTACTTAGAAAGTACTTTAATGCCCTTTTCATGTTCTAATGATGATTAACCAAGGCTGTTTTATATGCAACATATACTCTGAGAAATCAGTAAAACTCACATTCACTCAAAGTCCATTGGGCAAACAGCAGCCTACAAAAAGTAGAATTTGCCACTTGCACATGATGAAACAGCCCTCCAGTTTAAACAGTCTGCTTTCTCATTCATGTTTCACATTTTCAAACACCCTTCTTGGCATTTTATTGCTGTATTGGAAATAATAAGGCATAGTACTTATGGTCAGGCATTAATCATTGCCTTTAAACTGTGCGTAATGAACAGCTCTCCTCTCTGCCTTGAGGAAAAACTTACTATTTTTTTAAAGACATAATGGGATTCAGTTGCCTTAGCAAGCCTAGAGATGAGGCAGTATTTTTGATTTCTCTAGAGTGTCTATAACTTGACAGGACCTAAAGAACACCCACACATTTCTGGAGCAGTAGCTGCTGGCCAGACAAAAAATATTTTAGAGCACTGAATACGTTAGCTTTTCTATTTATAGACAGCTAAGTCCACCCACTTTGTTAATTTTCACTTTGGAATTCCATTAAAAATATTTCTGGCAACCCACAAAAGTTCTGCTTGACTTACCAACACAAAAAAAAATCTGGAAGACAACACTTGTCTCAAAATAAAAATTGTAGAACCATGTCCTGATACCCTTTGCAACTGGGGTTATTTTATTTTAACAGCCTGCTGAGCATAGATGAATTGTTCCTGAGACTAGTAGAGCCTCTGACTAGTAAATTCCTGGTCTTGCCTGGGGAAAATGCTTAATATCTCATTTTAAAATTTTGCTTGAATACAATATCCACTTACATTTTGCAATAAATATATTAATGCACATATAAAGCAAAAATTTGAAGGTGATCCTTACCAAGGCCTTTTGTTGTTTATTTTGTATAATATTTATCTTGGCTTATGAATGCAATAATAAGCACCTCCAACAGCATCTTTCTAACTGCTAAAATCTCAAGTATAAACTCACATCCACATTTTTAACTCAGAACTGCCAATCTTGGCAGCTAAATGAATTTAAAATGTTTGCAGTAGTGTTACTTGTAAAAGCATATTACTTTGTGTTTAAAATATGAGTTATGCAAGGCTTGCCCTGCTCAATGATGCTGCTCTGCAAAGACTTGACTGACTGACCCAAACTTCCCTCTCAGGTCCACGCCCTGTTCCTCAGGCAGAAGGCAGGTGCTCATCTCAGTTTAATGGAACAACATCCCCTCCACATATTCCTCTCTGTGTTTCAGAACATCAGGGTCAGGTATTCACACTTCAAATTCCTGTGGTTTTTTTGCTCAACAGCAATTTTTAACTGTTTCCTATTCAACGAGACACAGGCTAAAAATTATCAGCTCAAATAACATTTTCTGTTTGTGTAAGTAATCCAGCTAAACACTTGACATTGATTTCTCACATACTGTTTAAGTGCCACAGGGAAAAACTAGAGTCTTGAAATGCTAAATCCAATCTATATCCACTTCAATGATAGTGACTCTATTATCTATGTAGTCAGTAAAATCTTACTGTTTTCCCAATCTTTTCAAATGCTTTGAACACCCTCCTCCACCCCCACAAATAACACTTCAGGTGTACCACCAAATGCAGGTGTGTATAAAAAAGAGCTTGCATGTATCAGAGAGAAGTAGGGCTGGGAGGACAAGCTTGAATGGCAGCTCAGTCAGGAGAGTGGCATTTCTGTCCCTTGTTAATGGAAACTAAATAGGAGACAATTATGTAGCCTGTAATCTCAGAAATCACTGAGATTCTTCTGTTTTCTTCTGTAAAAAGTACAATACACAAAACCTTTTCATTTCAGACAGAAGTAGAATCATAGAATGGTCCCAGCTGGAAGGGACCTTAAAACTCATCTCATTTCATGGGCAGGGACACCCTCCACCAGACCAGGCTGCTCCAAGCCTCATCCAACATGGCCTTGAATATTCCCAGGGATGGGGCAACCACAGCTTCTCTGGGCACCCTGTGCCAGGGGCTCCCAGTTTCCTCCCAGTATCTCATCTAACCCTGACTTCTTTCAGTTTGAATCCATTCCCTCTCGTCCTATCACTACAGGCTCTTGTAAATAGTCTCTTGTAGCCACTTCAGGTACTGGAAGGCTATAATTAGGTCATCCCAAAGCTGCCCTTGTCCAGACTGAACAAGAGGTATTTAAAGGCACAGCTCTCCAGCTGAAAACCAAAGACTTTTATTTCTGTCCTCAACCAGGGGCACACTGTATCTGCTGATGTTCAAAAGACACCTGCCACCACATTAAAATCTAATCTCAAGCCTGCTACAGATGAATGATGAAGCAGCCTTTCACTCCAACTCTCAAAACCAAAGCAGAGGAGATATAAAGTGGAACACCTCATAGCACATGGTGAGAGGCAGGTTTTGGCAGTGTAGAGAAGATGCAAACCCTTGCAATCAAAGTAAAGTGTTAATGGGATACAGAGTATAAATGAGAGCTCAGAAACAACAATGGCTGAATTTCATCTTGGTCATCTGGCTCCAGCACACTGAATTAATTGCAACCTATTCAGACTCATTCTGTTTAATAGCAAGAGATTGTGGCTATAGCTGAGGTGTAGATCAGCACACACCTGCTAAGGACCCCTGGGACTGATCCCTGCACTGCTGGGCACCCATCTCACTGAGATCACTCATAGGGGTACCACCATTTACCTGGCTGCAGGATCAGATCCACAGGGGATGTAGGGGTGGTCTTTGTTCAAAAAGAAATCTATTAACAACAAAAATCAGAATACTCTGGGCTGCAGGTATAATTATTATTTCAAAAGGTTACAAAAAATATATTTTGCCTTGCTTAGCAGGTGACATGCAGTTCATCTTCTTGCAGCTATGGACAAACATATTCAGCGCATCTTGTTGCCACTGTCTTATCAAAATGTCTCTGTATCAGTAAAAGAAATTACCATACAGAGGAAAGAAAACATTACAACTAATAGATTCACCAATTAATTTCTTCCATGGCTACAACTTTGCTTATCTGAGTGTGGTGAAGGGAAATGTCTCTGAGTCATGAAAGCTTGAGCTTCAGCTGCTTGGGGACAACAGAGCTAAAGAAATTATCTATACAAAAAACAATCAATGAGAAGCAAAGGCTGCATACTTCTCACAGGAATTTATTTTCACCTGTGTGGCAATAAATCTCCAAACCATACCTCAGTGTACCAGAGCAGCACAGCAGAAAGCCTCGTTTGCACTACCCTATCACAGACTAATAAAAGAGGGAGGAAATCACTGTCCACTGCAATGTTTCTTGTTCTGCTCCTCATCTTTAATTTTGAGGATTTAGAATTACACAGGAATTAAAAGAAGCCACCATCCCCCCAAAGACTGGGCCATTCCCCCAAGCCTGGATTACTTAAAATATGCATGGGAGGAAATTTTGTTTGCTTTGCTGTGGAAAGCTGATTAATTTGTTAAGACTTCAGGCCTTAAAACTCAGCCTCACAAAGAAACTGTATGGATAAAAGAAGTGTATTGATACAGTTTATTAAATACTTCAATTATAATGCTATGCCAAGCAAGTAATCATATTAGGCAATTCTAAATACAGATACAAAATCTAGATGACAATTTCAGGTTCTAACTTTTAAGGTGAGGGTTGCATCAAGGGCTTAAGTATACTTTGAAGTAAAATTCCAAAGGTTTTATGAATTCTAGATTACACTGTGTGTTTATGCTTAAAAAAAACCCCAACCTTCTTTTTACCAAATCCTGCCTTCTAGCCTGTAACATGCTTTCATTAGATGCTTTCTTTTAATAAAACCTCAGTATCTTCATAACAAACATAAAGAAGTTTTTTAACGTCCAACTGTTGCCCACCATTATATTCCACTGAATAACCCCCAAATTTATTTAGTGTTACTTACAGACCCCAAAAAGTACGTAACTGAAGCCAGCTAAACCAGAGTATGATTCAGAATCAACATCAATAAATGGATTTAAGTTCTGAAGTTTGAGAACAACATTTTCTGCCTTCAGAAAAACTGTTTGAGGTAGAAGAAGCAGATGATATTTTAGGGAAAAAAAAAAAAAAAGCAGAAGTCTTGCACTGATGAGGAGGTAAACTCAATGCTCCCTTCCTCTTACTGACTGCAATGATCTGCCTCACCTACTCTTCATATACTGTTTGTGCCAGCATAAATCAAACTGGTTTGGCTCCTAGGCACTAGAAGAACATGGATGAAGGCAAGTAGCATCAGCCAAATAAATTTAAATGCCAGGAAACAGTAGAGAGGAAATACATCATTTTTCATATGTCACTTTCCTTAAAGGTCTTAACAGGCTCATCTATAATGTGTCTTTTTATACATAGTCGTATTTGAGCTATTTTACATGAGACACTAGCAGACAAGGACCAACAATTATGCTTTCAGTGTCTCAGTACTCTGCAGGAGGAAAAGCCTACTCACAGAACAAATGCACCCTCGTATTTCATTACTTCTTCAATACTTCAGGTATCTCACAAGACAAAAGATTCTTCAGTAAAGCAGCACTGCTATGGTGGTCATGTGCCTTTGAGCTGGGAACTGCAGAGTCTCTACTGTAAAAGCTACAGACCACAGCTGGGACCAGAAGAAAATTTACACTGCTCAGGCAGACCCTATTTCATCCATTTATAAGGTAGAAAACTCAAAGCAACACTCCCAGCAATTCTGTGGGAAGTCCTTTCTTTTCTCCAGATGTGTGAGAGTAGAGGGGGAAAAACAGACCAGCCAAAACTGAAGCAATCCACACAGCAATAAAATGAGAGATACTACAATAGCAAATACCCATTTAGTTTCCAAATGCTCAGGAACAATGAAATAAAAGAGAGAACAGGCAAATAGGAAGAGGCAATCAAAAAGAAGTGCAATAACTGGGAGCAGGAGAATGTTGAGAGAGGGTGCCATTGTCCAAAAGGAGGAGGAGACAGCAAAAGGATCCTTGGGATAAGGATTCTTGGGATAAGGACTGCTGGCCATTTACTGTACACCCAGCCACCACAATGCAATACCCTATATTCAGCACTGGGGTTCTCATGCTGTGTTTTTGGGAAGTTGTCTTCCTTCCCTCATACAGGAGTTGAAAGAACAACGGTCTCCATCCCTCTACAAACAGAAAATGAAGGTATCTTTTCTGCCCTCTTCGTGCTGTTCCAATCAGCCTCCCAAACTGACCTGGCTTCCCTGCCTTTCCTCCTAACAGAACTAATATCAAGAAACCTATGAAACTTCCTGAGCTTGAGTTAATGCCTGGGGAATTAGTCTATTTAATATGAACAGTTCAGTGAGTTTAGCAAGTCTCTAGATAATTGCCTTCAGCAACGCTTCTAACTCCTCTCTCCCGTGTCTCTAACATGAGGAGCATAATTCTGTATTTTGATTTCTAGAACAGTATGATCCTTTATTCCCACAATTTTCAGACACACACACACACACAATCACTACACTCTACTGAAACAGATCCCTAAATTATAATGCCAGGTTTGTCTCCTTAAAAAAAAAAAAAAAAAATCCAGACAGCTATTAAAAATATACTAAAATAAAAGAGAGAAAAAAAAATTACACTTCAAACTTTGAGCATTGAATTTCTAATCTATCAGAGTATTTTATTCACTTCACAAACACCTGCAGTATCTTTTGCTCTATGTTGCACTTACACATACCAAACCTGATCATTTAGCATGATTATAATTTACTGCTGATTATAACCATTCCTAAATCAACTTAGAACATTACATTGTTTTGACAAAAGCTGATGCTTTTCTTTGCACGAACATCCCAATACCTCTGATATATTTATTTTTGGAAACAATTTTCGGAAAAATGACACGCTATTTTTATTCATACTGTCTTGTAAGATTATCTCCCTATTGGGCTGCCAAATTTTCCACATGTGAAACGCAGAAAAATATGTATTACATTTAGGATTGCAACTGAGTTTGACCAGATTACCCTGGTACTACAGTTACATACAACTTGGATTTTTTAAGCTGTCTTTATTTATTTGGAGATGCATTCACAGAATTTTTTTTGTCATGACCGATGTTTTAGTAGCACTCTAAAAGCTGCACATATATTTTATCTATTTTACAAGTCAATAATCTACATTGGCATTGACCAGTTTGTTACCATAAACTGCAAAGTTAAATGCAGATTTTTCTTGGTTGTAATTGCAAATTCTGTGTGTTTTATACATTTTCTGAAAACTCTCTACTTATCTCCCAAATAAGTTAAGGGAGAGAAGAACAAATACATCAGGACAGACCAACGATACCTCTCATTTAACATCTTGTCACCAATACTAATGGATCTTTTCCAGGTCATTAAAAACATTTCATGAAAGATGCTGGAAAAATTACCATTTTCTAAGAAAACTTCCTTTTCCTCCTATCTACATTTTTTGGTTTTAAATTTATTTAAAGAAATGGTAGGGTTACTCTCTTCCATTTTCACATTTCATCTCCTGTAATTGCAGATCTAAAGGTAGAGATGCTGATTTTTCCTTAATTATGCTCTTGGCTTTAGTGGTATTCTGTCATACTGAATTACCCATGACTTCAAGCTCTTCTCTCAGTTTTAGCTGTCATATCCTTCAGTTTCAACGACTGCTCATTCACTGCTGCATCTGAACAATTTTACAAAAGCCCTAATTGCTGTAACTTGGGGAGGAGAGTAGGAGACCTTACTATTTATGGGTAAGGGAACAGACTCCTCTTCGCCTCCCGCCTTTAATAAAATATCACACAAAAATCTTTTCACATCCAAAATTGCTTTCAGACTTTTCTCACCATGCACACCTTATTAAAATGGATTCAAAATCTGCCAGCAAAAGCCTTTTAGAGAAATCAGGACTAAACATTTAATTAATATGTCTACACAAATAAGCAATATTATCAAGCCACACATTTAAAGTTAGCACTGGAGTTTCCACAATATTGCCTGCAGTTTGTAAATGTTAAAATTTGCAGAAATTTAAAAATCTAATATATTTCCATTCTTCTTAACTAGAGAATTACCATGTTTTTAATAGAAGTGTATCACTTTTTTGTAGTTCTTTCGCTCATTTGTTCTGAAAGAAATTCATGAAGTTATTAAAAAAATGTTTTACGCGCCATGAATCTCCACAGGGATGTCCAGACCTTTTCCACACATGACTTTTTTACAAATGTATGTACTCTTAGAATATTGTCTGAGGATAAAATACTGACTTCAGGATAATAAATGATCTCCCCTAGATGAATTCTACTGTGTAATGTTTATATTTACTTAGACTTAAGAATTTGCATGTCAGTAGATTATAAATGAAAAAAAATAATCTAAAAGAAGCACGAAGTCAATTACTCAAAATTCATTATTCAAGCAACTACAGTGTGTTTAGATAAGCCCTATTTACAGCTCATTAAGAGCTGACCCAACTTCAAAAATTCTTGTGTTCTCCACTTCTGCATGAAGCATTAATAAAACCCAATTGACATCACGAAATGAGAAATGAGCTGTCTAAATTGGTCTTTAGGTGATTTGTCTAATGGAGAACCCCACCTCACTCCTATGAAAGTTCTCCAGGAATACAGTGGGACTTCCCATAAAACCTGTGGGCAAGATGAATGTATGAAAATTTCTTGCAGCTTTGCTCAGCAACTCTTCATCAATCACAGCTGATGGAAATCTGGAATGTTTCCTTCTGTTCTCTGCTCTGTCTGCAAGATCTGAATTCTCATAAGAACAGAAATTAATGTTTCCAGGAAGCCCTAACAAACAACCAATACAGAAGAAAACACTCTGATCTACTTTTAATGAACCAACTCTTGGGAAGCAAAGCCAGCGATTTATCTAAGAAGAGATTGAAAAAATTGTAGTAGAACTCAGTAAAAACAGTTGCTGAATTTTATCTCCATATAGGCTAACTACAAACAGTTCTCTTTTAGCCTTTCTGTAGTTTTGTTAGTTTGGTTTTTTTTTTTATTTTTTTCCCTAACAGTAGAGGCTATGAGAAAGAGGATTACTTCATCACAGTTCCCGTTTCTAGAAAGTATCACAGAGCATTTGACCATGCTGGGTGCTGTACATTACCAGGCAGCCTCAAAGAAATCAACTAAAGGACCTAGCTGGCCAATTGAAGAGAAACATAAAATGAGAAAAGAATAAAAAGATGATTTTGTTGTAACCTACCATCCTTACACTCTTTCAGTCTTCACCTATGCTACCGACCCTTCTTTCTATCTGCAAATCTTGCTATCAGCCAGCATCCAAACACATTGCTCACAGTTCACCATCTGATCCAGAACGGCTTTTACCAGCAATTGATTGTGCTCATTACTTTTAGAACAATAGTGGGATACATCATGGTCCAGGGAGACTGAGCTGTGTGCTAAGTACAGTCTCTGGCTCAACAGAAAATAAACCAGAGTTTGTTTCCACATTATGTCGTCAAAAAGCCAATTCCTATGCCGTTAACCACAAAGCTCTGAATTTACCCATTTTCATTCTACACTGGTAAATAAGCACATGGTTTTTATAGTTTTTCATCAATACTTTGTGCCCAGTCAGTGCCCTACAGAACTTCATTACATCAGCCAAATTTGTAATACCATAAAAACAGTACCAAGCAAATTTGACAAGGTCTGTTTTCTATAAACCCAGGCTGATTAGCAATAACTATATTTCCCTTGTTTAATCCTTTATTAATTGAGTCCTTTAGAAACCATTCCATTATTTTGCCTGAGATCAATGTCAGGTTGACAGACTTATAATTATCTGAGTCTTCCCATTTAGCCTTTTATTGGCACAACATTAGATTGCTTCCCATCATCTGGAACTTCCCCAACACGGTAAAAAAGAAAAAAAATCAACAGCAGTGACTGAAGAGAATGACTCAAACAGATTTCTTTCTAACTCTCAGAAACTCTCAGTTCTAACCTGTTGATTGCAAAATGTTCAGTATTACTATCCATTATTAAGAATCCTTAGTTACAATTGTAATGAGACCTTTTCATGCTCTTCTGCTGCCTTTTCCAAATACAGAACATCAATACTTACCCAGAATTTGACATTTCTGCATTATCTTTTCAAACTCTTCTATTTTTCATTCCTATGGCATCAAACACTTTCTGCTTTCATTACTAATTAAGTAATCATACTTTAAAGTTACAATTAGTTTTATCTATCTATATATATTTATATATTATTTTTATATACAAAATATTAGTACAAATGAAAAGAGAATCATTTACAATATTGATCCTACCTCACCACTGATTTATTTAGAGGTATATTTATATACATATACAATATATTTGATGTAGATAATGCATATACATGTGTATTATAGGTATATGTATATGTTTACATGTGTGTTTACACACACACATTCCTCAGTAGCTTTTTACAATTCCTAGATTTTTGTGTCTGGTTCATTGTTTTTATTCCTTGCTTTCAGTGAGTTCTCTTTTTGAACAACTGTGTCCCAATTATTCTCAAAGCCAGCCCCTCCAGTGCCCTGAGCACATAGACATGTCTGTGCACATCACACACACACACAGATTTTCCAAAGTCATTCTTGCAGCTCTCAATTCAGCTAACTCATGTTCTTCTGTACTTTGCTTAATTACTCCCTTTGGAACTTCAACCACCACTAACTTTGTCTTTATCTGTGAAAACAAGGCCTAACAGAGTTCTCTAAAAATCTGATTTCTTAGAAGGAGATTAATCATTTACCTTTATGTACATCATATATATATATGTATGTACATATATATATATTTTTTTTTTAAAAAGAAATATGAACAATACTGTTAGAAGGCAGCGTGATTCCAGTAACATCATACAAATTGAAGTCTCCCATAGTAGTGATTTTTCTTCCTACACATTACAGGAGGAGCTGGCCTTGTTGCTTTCTGCTGGTGGCCCTTCTGTACATGGTGAGTTAGATCCCCACTTTCCACATTATCCTTTAGAAAGTAGAGCTGTGAATCATTTCAGAGAGTTACTTCAGAAAGATATCACATCTTTAAGCCACCACTCCTCCTCTTCTTCCCTCCCAGTTCTATGTAAATGTTTTCAGCCTTTCAATCATTTTTCCCCATTAGGCAATACTATTAGCAACCTGTTCAAATGTATTATAAATTAGGGGTTTCATTACTTTTTATTTATTGCAGGCACTTAACATTTGCACAAAGACAAAGCATTCCTTCTTTTCATCTTCTTTGATGTATTGATAAATGTTGTTTTCCAGGATCTTGATTTTGTGCTAAATTAATGATTTTTCTCCCTTTCCATTTGTTTTTTTCACTGATTCCTTGGCTAAATATTCCCTTCTGAAAGACCAGCTCCTCTTATGGAGTTAACTTCTTTCCACCAGGGACTCATCGCATCTCAAATCCCATATTTTACAGCACTGTTCTGTGCAAAAGTTCATGTCCAGAATATCTCTTCACCCACAGGACAGAAGGCCAGTTGGGTGCTACTTTCCTTTGCCCTTTTTTTTCCAGTGGATTTTCTGAAATTAATGGCTCTCACCATGGTAGGATAGAGAAAGAACAACCTCAGCACACTGAGGGCCTGGGGAAGACTGAAGTTCAGGAAAGGCTCAGGTATCAATTTTAAGTATGACAAGCCAGGCAAGATACATGAGGAGGAGAAACATCATAAACACATGGCTAAAAACAGGTCACTACCCAACACTATTTATCACATTAGCAATTCCTGCCAGGATTTTTGTACTTCTCACCAACTGCACCTTTGGAAACATTGCACCTTTCCATATCGCCTTCATTATTTCCAATACTGCCAGGCAGATTCCACCTTGTAGCGTTTTTAAAAAGTGAAAGTCTCTTACACCTTTCTTGTTTTCCTTGTTACAAGATCTACTTTTTTGTAATTTTCTACAGTTGTCCTAGAGTGGCTTTATGATGCTTGTTTTCCTCCCAAAATTTGCCCTAAACCAGGACAACAGCTTCATTAAGAACTGCGAAAGAGCCATGCAGGATTTCTTCTTTTTTTTTTTTTTTTAATCATGGTATTGTAGAAGTTATGAAAACTCCATGAAGAGCAACAACACTTCTTTGGCTTTTCATACAAAACCAGCTAAACAAAGTATGCTAAGGCAGGGCAGGAAATATCACCCGTGCTCAGCTGGATTGAAGGACCAGGAAAGGGGAGTACAAAACCAGCGCAAGAAAGGCAACCTGCTCTAATGAATTCAAACATACTTCTGGTGACTTGCAGAAAGGTTCTGTGCTATGGTGTTACAGGTGGCTTTATGCCACGAATTCCAGATTTTCCCTGCAAACAAAAAAAAAAAAATAATGCCTGCACAAGAATTATTCTGTTTTAATATGAATACGAGTTCTGGTGTGCAATAGGAAAAAATTATTGGGACATCAGCATAAGAACAAAACTCCTCTCTTTTGTTTTCCGCATAGACCCTTCAAGCTTTCTCCAAGTATTCCAAAGTGCTGGATAAGCATTTTGACACCACAAAAGTGCACGCTGTATGGAGATTACGAGGGTACCCACTTGGAAAAAACAACGCTAATCCCATTAGGCCACAGACAACCACGGATAAACCGATTCTCATGCCTCAGAGAAAAGCTATGACACGCTGTAAATTATCACAGATCCAATCATGATGTTACCAAACTATTCCAATTTTAGTCCATAGCGAGCATAATTTATTTAGATAAAACCTAAGGCAGGAAAACTATATTATAAAAATAGTATGCCTGGGAAATTAGGGCATTTATTATTAACATATAGAGAGACTTGGCCTTCAAGGCATTGCAAAAATGCTTTTTCTTATTATATTGCTTTTTTGAATGCTACCTAAGGGTGCATTTTCCTTTTCAATAGTCATTTCTTTGCATAATACAAGACTTACTTTACCGTTTGAGAAACTGGTTTTTAAAACAGCAAAGAAGAAAGAAAATCACCTTAACTCTGGATGGCAGATCCTACACACACCAAGTGAAAAAAAAACAAAAACCCGCAAAAACAAAACCCCACAACAAAAAACGAAAAAAACCCAACCAACACTAATTCATAAACAGGCAAGATTTTCATTACAGACACTGCATACATGCACTTGTTTATCCCTGTAAATAAAAGGGCTATGAAATCCAATCATTATTTAACTGCACAGTCTATTTGGCCTCCAGGTTATACAGATGTATTTGAAGGATTCCTTTCTGCTCTGGACTCAATACATTTTGCAGATACCTTAAATTCCACTATTTTCACATGAAAGGAATGCCACCTAAAAATTATTATTCATTGCAAATGTTCTTACTTTTGCCTTTTCAACTGTAAATCATTGGTAGCTCTGGTCTGTACAAGCATAAAAGCCACATGTATACCTTGTTCCTTTCCACTTTACCTGCCACTTGTGCCCATGTAAACAGTACCTTACTCAGCAGAGGCAGAATGAAAACTACTCAGCTGAAATAAAGAAAATCCAGCTCAAAGGTTTTCCTGGACAGAAAATGTGTATTTTTATATACGTTACAGAAATGGAACAAGGCTTTAAAGCACAGTAAATCCCATATAGCTGTGCAGCCATTCCAATTATAATCAGGGAGCAATTGTTTTAAAAACATGAATAATGTGGAGAGGATGAATGGCAGGAGCAGTTACTCATTATTCTAACACAGGAACCACTCACCAGTTAATGACATTCGCACTAGATTATTTTAGGACAAAAAAAAAAAAAAAAAAAAAAAAAGAGGGAGTTCACCCAGGCTGCAGTTAAACCATAAACTTTCTGCTACAGGATTCTGCAGATGCTAAAAATGTTGGAGGGCAGATTAGAAAAATTAGTATAAAAGAAAAAGGTTTCAAAATGGTCATGAACCAGCTTTGGCAGCAATTGAGCTGCAATGGGTTAGAGGTTAGGCTTCAGCAACTCCATGTGGCCATTGCCAGAGACTGAATGCTGCACTGTCAGAGAAGTCTTGACAGGTTTTTTGTATTTATCCATTATATAAAGCACTTGTGAAAGTTTAAATCAAAACAGTTTCAAATACACAAAGTACTGTTGTTATTACCCATGTGCAATGAATAACAGCACATGACAGATATCTTTCATACACCATCAGAAAAAACTCTCACTCAAAATGATGAGCTGCAGCAAACCTGAAGAGCTTTCCTTCTTTTCTCATACAAATATAGTGTGCATCACCTGGGACTCAGAAAGAAATACATGACAGTAATTGAGCTCCTAAGACAGACAGAATTCTTTCTCCAATCCAGAGAGACGTGAGCCTTCATAAACTTCCACAAACACAGCTGATAAATTGCACTGCTGGTTAAAAACCCAACAATTTCTCATGTCTTTGGACTTCTGCAGCCAACTACTGTTAATAATAAATTAATAAAATCTGAATTTCAGTTAAATGCCAAGGTGAGACTGACCAAAGTAAGAAACCCGTACAAAAATTGGCTAACATTCACTTTGGCATTGACAGAACTGTACTATACCACACATCATCTATCATAACCCTAGCACCAAACAAAAAAATGATTTTTAAAAAAAAATCACTTTTAAATACAAATTGTCAGCAAAATTTTACCTGCTCACTCTAAAAAAAAAAAATTATTTTTATAATTCCCAAATATACTTAATTTTTGCAATGTTTTGTTTTGAAAAACGATTTTCCATCAAGCTGTTTCTTCTATATTCATAGTGAACTTTGCCTCACCTCTTCCTTTTCTGCAGTGCTGCTATTTAAACCTCTCCTCTTTCACTGCTCCCATGCAAAAAAACTCTCACAGGATTCAGGTATTTCATTTCCATGTACTTGCTATAAGGTCTGATTGAATACAGTTCAGTGTGGAAATTAGGAGTGACAGTCACCAGGACAGATGACAAACCTTGTAAGAAGCCCACTTCCAATGAAGCCAGCTTCTCCTTTCACTGCTAGAGCCTGACAGCCTCCAAATATCAGTTGCTGTTTTGAATCATGCATGTGTGTTGCTTCCTAAACCAGTTTTCTATTTGGCAAACTTGCTACTACAAACACATTTGACTTTTCAGAGTAACTGAGAACTTCTATGTTCCTCTAGGTAAATGATGTCCGATTAGAAAGATTCTAGATGAGAGTTTTCAGCCAAAACCAAACAAGCTGGGGGTTTTTTTATCCTTCACATTTCAGAGCCTTCCTCTGCAGTTAATGAAAAATTAGAAGGTGGCAGTGGCCTGAATGGATCCCTTTTTACTAGAGATAGCTGAAATAGGAGGGCTGCATTTTCCACTGAGAGCATGTGAAATGGAGCCGAAATCTTCCTCAGTTTCTAGATGGCCAAAGCTAATTAAGATGAATCTAACCCATTGCCTGCAACAGGACTTTTTTTTTTCCTTTTAGACATTTCTGAGTTAATTTCAGCTAATTTTATGTATTGCTGAGAAGCAAACAGAACTAAGTTGCACTTCCAAATGTAAGGAAAATCTGATTCAAATACTTTTAGATGATAATAATAATCATCATCTCAGTTCCACTTTGAACTCGAACGATTTTGGGTTTATTCTGAATGGCACAAAATATTGAAGTTAATGAGCATAAACAACCTATTATGGTCTAACAAAAATCCAGCTCTGTGCCTTCTGCAGGAGACACTTGGATTTGCCTCAGCACATGCTGTGGGGCTCCACTTCTCCTAAATAATGCGGTGAATAATGCTCCAATTCCTTTTTCAATCAGACTCGTGATTGTCTGGTATTTTGAGAGCTGATACAGCAATTTGGAAACTCTTAGCAAGACCCCAAAATGGCAACTGCAATTGAAACTAAGCAGTGGATGAGGGCAATTCATGAAATGACTATGAAACACGCAAGGGGACAAAATCTGAACTGGCATAACACTGCAAGGAAAAGAAAATACCTTGTAAAAGTAGGCTGTGCAAAATACGAAGCTAAAAGCTTTCAGCATGAGCTTTCTTTTACTGTCTATTGCCCCTCTGCTAACTTGGAAGAAGGTACAGCAAAATTTGATGCGAGACCTTTTGGTTTTCCACCGACCCACACAAATATCCCTCATTAATTAGCAACCGTATTTCCCACAGTGAAACTACCTTTTCCATTATACTGTTCCAGTGCATATCCCTTAGCTCAGAGACATTCCAGATCAGGTTTTCTGTCTTTGTTCTTTCACCCTCTTGCAGAGCTGTACCTCTAAGGTAGCCTGAATGTTTCCAGATTCTTTGAGACTTCTGTGAGCTTCCAGAGCACTGGGCACAGGTGCTGACATCCCCTAACCCCTAAGGGTTACTAAAGGGTTTTCTCACATGCACAGCACATGATTTTTACCCCTTTGCTGGCTGGTAGAAGGTCTGAAAAAACCCAGCAGCTCAGTCTCACCGAAGATATAAATTGTCAGGCAGGATAAGAAAAGGAAGAAGCTCAGTGGGGAGTGCTCTTCACAAAGTCCTTCAACTCCTGTCACCTTCCCAGGAGGAGCTGGTGAATGTCCCCAAAGTCACCTTCCAGCCTTCCCTCAGACACTACAGCTGGTTTTTTTTGCTCAAAACTGCACAGGGGCAAGGCCATGCTCAAGGTCTTCATCACCCACAATCAGGCAGGATTTGGCCTCCAGTGAGGATGTGCAACACAGCCCCTTTAGTCTTAATTTTTTTTTTTAATTTTTTTTTTTTGGTAAGTAAAGGGCAAAATAGGATCTTCTTGAAATTGTTTGAAGTGGATTGACATTTTTCAGCTGAAGACTGTTGTTAGTTTCACAGCAGGCCTAATTTTTATATTTAATGTTCTAGCACATATGAAAAGGAAAGCATCCTAGGGGGATAATAACTTTTAGCAATCAATTGATTGCATATAGCTGTGGGTTTTGCAGGTACAATGTCTTTAAGAAGGCTGGAAAATATGAAAATTGTAGCCTTTGGATGTACAGATTATCTGAGTTTGCAGGACTGTTTGCTGATCTGTTTCAGATTTTCTTTTTTAATAATAAATATGTCCTAGTAAATAAAGCAGAAAATGGTCAGCAGGTCAGAAAGCACTGCCTATTTTATATTTGTACTATCATTCTAGGGGTTTGGTCGGTGTTTTTGCTCACCTTTTTTTGCCGTCGTAGCCACTTTGAAAAAAAAAATTGGTTTATATTTAACTCAGAGGAAAAAAATATGATAAACCTGGACTATTTTAACTGCAAGTTCTACCCAGTCAACTGAAACAGCTTAATATCCTGTTGATACTAGAGCAGTGAATGTCTCTCTGGACCTACAGCTTCCTTGGGTCCATCACTTTTGCCTTCTTCTCCCTAGACATATATATTTATGTTATACAGAGAGAATAGTACACAGAGAAGATATTATTAAAATTTATTAGCAGAGTATAATAAAACCCTGTATCACATTTTTCACATAAATTACAGCCTCTCAGGTGGAAAATCTATCTTCAGGTTTGTTTTCACATTAGAGGAGTATCATTTAGAATATGGTAAAGAGAAATTAAACGGTCAAGGGCATTACTACTGACTTATTGTTATACGCAATTGGCCATTAGGAGGGGGAAAAAAGGCAAGCTGATTTCTAAATGCAGGTCTGTTACATCTACAAAATTTTAGCATCAGTGAAAACTCAAGTTTCCAGACACGCAGATATGAGGATGCAGTCATACAACCCCCACAGCTGAAATAAATTTTGGGTTTAGTACTTTGTTGCAGTCTCTTCTAGGTTCAAATTGGAGTCAGTAAGTACTAGTTAAAATCAAGGAAGAGAGAAATCTGGAAGTCACCAGTTATGGATCTAGAATGAAGCTTCACAAAACCAGGTAAATTTGGGTGCTTGCTCTATGCTAGATATTGTGAGACATGATGAAGCAGCACAGCTATTGCCATTTATAAAAGTGTCTTTCAAGATAAACTCTTGTTTGGAAACTAGTTATCATGCACCATACCAGTCTGAAAGCAGGGCTTCTACATTTCCATTTACACATGCTCATGTAATTCAGGCAATATATCATCTCAGGAGTTGCTGAGGTCACACAATTTAGATGCACTTGGCAAATACAAGACTTGCAAGTTTACAGGAAGATTCATAAGGGTTCAGTGTCAGACCAGTCTCTTCCTCTTTATCTCCCAATATTTGTTTCTGTCCCACATGTAATGGACAAATACATCCTCATGCACCTTAGATCTGCTGCTCTTAGACAGGCTTGTAAATGAAAAAGCAGGTGATAACATACTTCCATGTAAACTGAACTCATGAGACTGCCAGCCAGACCTCTAGATTAAAACAATACACAGGAAGATCTCAACCCAGACTGTAATCACAATCAATCAGTGAGGTAAGTCTATGTTATTAAAAATATATTTAATCTTTTTATTCAATTACTTCATCACAAATACACAATGTAAGAGATGAACTTGTATTTAAAAACTCAAAGTTCAGGACTGTTTGAGCTTAATAAGGACAAAGTAATCAGTTGCAGATGCTTTCACTTAACATTCAAAAATACCCCATGGGACAGCAAGATTTAATTTTATGGTCATCTGTCACTTTAATGATGTGCTTGTTATAATGCAGAACATCTCCGCCCTACTTGCCTGGTTATAGAAAACATACTAAACTAAATAGGGAAGCATTTAACTGCACTTAATCTACCTTGTATCATTAACAAGGAACACATGTCCTTGGGATAGGAATTACTAATATAACTGCTCTTCTTAAAGGAAAAAAAAAATCATAAATCTTTGCTATTCAAGTATAATTTAAGTCTGTCTAATTTACTTTTTTTTCCCCTTCCAGTCTTCAATTTCAAGCAACCTAACCCATCCTATATGCCTCCCATTTTTATCTGTCCAGTGCATCTCCTGCTGTTTGGGATGGGAGAGAATATAGAAATGTTGAGGGACTGCATATGTTTTGCCAGGAACACCATAAACTATTACTTCATTTTCAGTGAGCATTTTACATTTCACATTTACAGGGAAGGGGAGCTTTTCTCCTGCTACTGCCTACAAGGCAACCTGTGGATCTTACGTAACTCTAAAAGAAGGCATAAGGAAGGATTAAAATTAATTTGCACAGTATGCTACAGGTCAGATTCTCTACAGTCCTTAGATACCAAGCCCTAATGGTTGCTGAAGCTGGAAATGCAACCAAAGATCCCTCCTAAGGATCAAGCTTGCATTCGTGGATTGTTTCCTGCTCCCTCTCAAAACCAAGCCTAAGACAAGATTAAATTTTTATTGGAATGTGTGTAACAGACCAAGACTACAGACAAAAAGACTTTTGTGGAAGAACGGAAAACAGGTCATACAATAGCTTACATTAAGAACATACTTGAAATATAATAACACTTAAAATTAAAGAGCGGTAGCTTTCTGTTTCTTTGCACAGGAAGAAATCAGGACAGGAAGGAAAAGACAGGCCTTGTGTCTAACATGGCCTTTTCCTTCAGGTTTCAAAAGTCCAGCTGGAATCCAGACGAAGAAATGCAAACACCAAATCAGCTTGCCACCAGAAACACCAACATTAATATATATGATTACTCTATTTAAATTTGTGTCTTTTAAAGCTCATGGTATCATTACAAGTACCTTATAGTCTTCTTGTTTTGCCTCTCTGTCCAGAGAGAAGCTAGTCCTACAAAGACTGAAAGTCTTTTTTTAAGGCAACTTGCAACAACAAAAAAGAAATAAGCAACACTTATGTAAAACTACAAGTTAATTCCTACTTCTCTGCTCCCTTCTGTGTTAGAAATCAACCTTTAAGACTCAGAGCAGAAAGCTCTCACAAAGCAGCTAGGAAAAGATCTAGAAGTAGAAGAGTGTCCAGGTTCTCTTTTAGGAACTTGATGCCACCTACAAAGTGTATTAGGGCAGTGAAAAAAATGACTGCATTTGATGCTGTTATTCCTGGTACCATTGCATCACCATTCCACATACTGAGAAAGGTTCAAAGGGACATGCCCACACCCATGGACCAAGCAGGAAGGGACAGCACAGAACTCAATCCTGATTTCTAGGTCCCTGTTCCAAGGGAAAAACTTAAGTAAATATTTCCCCTCAAGCAAAGCCTCGTCTTCCCACCGAGAAAAGGGTGATAGACCAATTAACACTTTACACCTATCCATGTTACTTTTATACAGCCTCTTACAAAAAAACAGGGCCTGCTGCTGCCTTTAAAACCCAACATAACAGTACAAGCAGAGCATCAGTCAGACGTGAATGTGAGACAAAAAGCAAAGAAAGACAGGCAGGCACCCAATGCCAAAGCAGTCATCCCCACTAGCACTCTGGGGCTTACTTCCCTCCTTGCTTCCACTGAACTTAAACATTAAAGTGAATATTTTTCTACAGGAATGAAATTTTAATTTTTATCTGCTCCAAGGTAGTAAGGCATTAATATAAACCTGTCTTTCTACCTAATATTTCTTCTCCCTCCATATTAAAGAATCCAGCTCACCTTTACATCAGCAGCTTCCAACAACAACCTGACTCCCTATAAAAAAAGTAGTAACAAGTATTATTTACTCTGCTACAACATGTTGTTGCTCCTGAGTTCTCTTTTTACTAGACCTGATGACAGGCACAACAGAGAATATTTCAACATTGCCATCTGTCTCCTTGGCACTTCATACCCAGTGAGTTGCTGCCACTTTGATGGTAAATTAGAACTTCTCACCAGATATGTTAAGAGGCTGCTGACAGGTAGTCCTATCTCCCTCAATACCTTCTCCCCTTAAGTTTATTTTTGATACTTAAGAGTCTGAGCATCTTAAGAACAAGTGTCTGCATGGTATGTATTAAATTGCAGGAATCATCAATAATACACAATCTGAAGAAATTCTTTTACAAAGGACTTTTACAGCATCATTAGGTTTATGATGTTGCTTCTAGTAAAACTGAGGTGTTCTTACAAGAGATGGTCACAAAGAGGTTCATGATAGTGCTTGGGAGGGAGCAGACAGACATGTATGTGGTGAGATAGACCAGCTCAGAGAAGTTGGAAACTGTTAAGTGAGGATCAGCCCACGCCTGCTGCTAAAACACCAACACCGCATGTCAGCATGTTCTCTTAAATCCACCTCCCTTCCTGTTGCAGCAGCCCTCTTATTAAAGGGTAAAAATGAGCTGAGACACAGACTCCTTGTTTATCCCAGCATGAAAAGGGCTCTGTTTTACTCCTCTTTACAGCTCAGCCATCCTGACTCCAACCATTCACTGACCCTGGCTGCAGCAAGCTCCTGTTGGAGGTTTTCCTTGCAGCCCCTGACTGCTGCTTATTTCCTGCTAAACTCTGACTGCAGGGATCAGTTTGCAGACTCTGACTGCAGGCTTTTACCCAGCCAGACTGTGACTGCAGGTTCCAACAACAGGCTCTGACTGCACACCCACACTAACCTCACAGCGGGAATTCTCTCTCCCCAGGATCCTGCCTTATAATTCATTCCTTCATACTCCTCAAGGTTCCTCCTCCATCATGATCCTCCCCTCACCAGCTCACCCCCTCCCTTTTATCTCACTCATCCTTATTGGCTACAGCTGTGACTCATCAGGGGCCAGGCTGTATTGGGTAATTAACACAGCTGTTAACTATCAGGGGGCAAGGTCACCTGTATTCCCTTCTCCTACACCTCCCAACATAAATCACTAGAGCTATGCTAGGAAAGTTATAGTCTCAGTTTCTCACTACTGACTGCACTCTTGTCTGAGACAATCTAATTCATTATTTCAGCTTCAGTTTTTGCACTTGAAGACATATAACTCTGCTTGGCAGCTGAGCTCAGAGATGTGCAGATCTTGCACTTCTGCGCTGCAGGGAGAGTATTACCAAGCAAGTACCTCAAGGGACCAGAAAATATTGAGGATACATTCTTTTGTTGTTGTTGGGAGGTGACAGACAGAAGACTATTCTCAGGGTCTACTCAGTTCAATGCAAAGAAAAAAACAGATCTCCCAAAATCTTTGAAAACAAAACATTTTTCTAGCACCAAAGCCAGGCTTTTCAGGTCAAATATGCTACTTTAAAAAATTAAACCCATTTCAACTCCAAATAAAGAGTAAGATAGGGCTAAAAAGATGGTAAAAGTAGTCACAGCCCCAGCCTGATAGAGTTCAAGAAGAATTTGGAAAAAGTTCTCAGGCACAAGGTAGGTTTGCTGGGGTGTCCTGCACAACACTCCTAGCTGGGGCTAGGAGTTGGACTCTAATGATCCATGTGGCTCCCTTCCAGCTCAGCACATTCTAAGATGTCAAGTTACTTCAGGGGGATGAGTATTTCATTTAGAGAAAGTGATCAAGAAGTGATTTAGAAAAATTACCCATTTAGAAGAAGCAGGCAAGTAGAAAAAACAGCACACAAGGAGAGACTTATGCTCTCCAGTGAAGTCCCTAAGAACAGCAGTGCCAGACCTCACGGAGCAAAAGGACAGAATCCACACACTGGACTTGTGTACAAACACAAAAACATTTATTATGCAATACTAAACTATGGGAAGAGAAAGAAGATAACGCAAATTTCTAGCCTGATACTGGGAAAAGCCAAGGGATTCTACTCCTGACAAAAAAAAAGCAGATTAATATTTCATAGTCTTTGATTGAAATACTATTTTCAGTCTTTCAATATATTTTCATGACTATCTTATATTTCTTACAGTGAAAGACTCTGGTACACAAAAGTATAATATATTATTCCATTCCTGAATGTGGAAAATGACGGCGCATCTCTTAGTGTCATTTTATTTAACTAATTCTTAGTGGAGAATTCAGGGCACTGAATGATTTTCTTCGTGAATTAAAAAATTTAAAAGCAAGAAATTTCTCATATAACATCCACTTGACATAGAGGATGCTCAGACCAGGCAAAAGCACGCTCTAGATGGAGCTGATACGTAAATGACTTCACAGAGGTAAGTATGAAAAACAAACAAAACCAAGCTCAAACTCACTGTTAAGTTTGTCATGTGTGGGCTATCAGGAAGGTGGGGATATCCATAAAAGCACCTCTCCTCTGATGGACACTCACTGAAATGATAAGCACAGGGATGAAGGAATGTCTACATTAACATAGTAGAGCATTAGTATTACAGGTTTATAGGGCAAGCAGCCTATGGAGCTGCTGATTTCCAGGGGCTATTATTCACACATGCTTCTGCCTATTCTGAACTGGTTACCAGCTCCTCTGGAAGATGCTGATGGAGAAGTGCTGGGCTTAGCTGAACACCAGTTTTGCCCACAAACTCAGTCCAGTTCAGCATCTATTTAAGTGTATCTGGCACATTATACAACACAATCTGTTATTCAAAGTATCTGTACAGCAGAGGATTTGTTTTCTCATGTTTGCTACTCGTCAGCCAGGTAAGAAACTTAAAGGTGTCGCCTAAAGATTTAATTCAGACAAAATTGCTGCAACACAGCTCTGCCACCAGAGCAAGGAAGGAGGGCAGCTCCCTCAGAGGATCCAAACCACTGTGTTAACATTATTCCTCGTGTCCTTAAGGCATGATCACTTACCTAGGCTTCCCTCATCCAAATGACATGGCATTCTTTGTGCTTTCTCCCTGAAAACCACTCTTCCCAGATTAAATAAATAAATAAATTTACAGGGCTCAAATGTTGAGGCTTACATTCCTATTGCCAAATTTGATAAACAGGTTGCCTTTGAAGATTAATTGTTTGCCACTAGGGAGGAGTTAGGGAAATTAATTGTTATATTGTTATTATCTCTATACCCTAAATACCAGGAGGTCGAAGTCATTAGCTTACCTAATTAAACAGAGATAAACAATGCTTGTTAAAGCCAAATACAAAGTAAGTTTGACTTTACAATAGGCCTAATCCATCCTTTATCAGCTCTAAACTCTGGGCACTTCAATTCCTCCTCAGCTGTTCTGGTCTTGTTTAGCACATCCTGTAATCCACCAACACCTCTGCCAGGAGACAAATGCCTCCAGGAACGTTCAACTCCTTTAGGTCATAGGCTAAAATCATGCAAGAAAATCAAGGCAAAGTACCTGCTTCATCTTTTACAAGATTTGCTTCCTTCCTTCTGTCTTACATCATTCATAAACCAAAAACATTAGGTGTTCCTCAAACAAATTTCATAAGACTCAAAGTTTTTTACAGTTTGTTGGGTCAAATTTGCATCTGAATCTGAAGTAATTTAATTATTAGGAATCTTGGCCTTGTCTTACAGTAAGTTAGGTTTCAGTTAGGTGCTAATATTCACAAGAAAACAAAAACCCATGCTAAGGGAGACAAGAAACAATAAATCTAAAAGGGAGAAAGAAAAGTAGAGAGGAGAAACTTCTCCACAATCCTTTTAAGCAACTTCTAGATAAAGTGATGACAATGTTTATAATAATTCTTCATTTAAAATGTGGGATTTTTAATCTTTCAATAAATATAAAGTATTTCTATTTATAACTGAAGTTAAATATCAATGGTGTTTGAATTCACATGATTTGCATCATTTGGAATGGCTTCAGATTGAATGAATATGACAATTTCCATTTTCACTGCTTCTAGCATTTTGAAATGCAATCACATTTTCCAGTTTTCACTGTGTTTTTATCATCCACATCTGACAAAAGTGTTTCATTGTTCTTAAGTGCTATGTTTTTATGTGCACAAATGAAAAAAACAAGCTTTTAGTCAAGGAAAGGTAGACGAAAAGAGCCATGAAACCCCTTTTTCAGCTAAAAATCAGGGATTTGCAACAGCATTGAGCACTGGCTATCCCAGATGTTTACAAGCAACAATCTGACTGCTGGTTCACTGCCTTAGTATCTAAAACCTCAATATGACCTGATGTTCTAGGAGCAAAATCCCAATTTTTGAATTTCTCAGTATTTACTGATGAATCAAAAAAGACCCAACCTGTCAACCATATCCAGTACCAGCCATTGAAATCTATCAAATCCATTATTCAGCGATGAAAGCTATGCTGCAGTTATACTCGAGATACTTCCATCTTACAAATGACAGAATTCAATGCCATGAATATTCATGGCCATGAATATGGATTATTATAGCTCATCTTTTCTCTCCACTAACAAATGCCCTGTGTCCAACCCTGACTTTGTCCAAATCAGGAATTCTGAGAGGGCACCAATTCACCAACACAGTGACCACATGGATATACAAAAAAACCAACAGTATTTTACTGCGAAATTACTTTTCCCAGGCTGTATTCCTTATCACTGGCCTTTCTCAACCACTATTTCTATCTGCAGCCACTGGTATTTGTATGTTCCTTGAAAAATGAAGTTTTTTTCACAAACTCACTGTAACAAAACCACAAAGCTTTCTCATTTTCCTTCCTCATTTCTTAAAAACCAAACAAGCCCCCCTCTTTTCCTGCTGCCAGCCACGTGCACCATGCTCAGCAGAAAGAAGATCCACAGCATTTGGAGAGCTAAGCAGAGCCTGTTCCCTAAAGCAGCCAGGATATGGGGAGGGATTTACCATCACAGAGTGAGCCACCCCAACAGGACTGACATTCAGAGAGGATCTACAATTGTCCTGGTACTGCTCAATATTTTCTAAAAATAAACTGACCTCGGTTGATTTTTAAAAAATGAATTTTAAAAAATCATTTACCAATGATCCAACTGATCCAATTATCAGTGGACAGTTGGATCATTCATTTACCAGAATCTGCAGAGCAGTCTCTGAGGCAGGTTCTCCCAAACTGCATCACACCAAAACCGTGACACCTAGCACTGCATTTTCCCCTTGCAACTAGGGCAAAGACTGAGACAGAATGAGGGCAAAAAATTTCCACAAGGAAGCCAACCTGTCCGGACTGGGAAGCAAAATCACATGGGGAAAAAAAATATTCTTTAAAACACTCCTAACAAACAAAAAAATCCACTTCACTTTTTCTGCCGAACAATAACGTTAACTCATTTAATAAGGCTCTGACATTTGCTTTCAGGACCACCTGGGACCTGAAAATAAAGCTTAGTGTGCAGCCTGCACTCACACCTATTATTACAAAATCCAGAGCCCATTTCTGTATGCCACAGAGGAGTTTTTGCACTCAGAGTTTCTCAGTGATCTGCTTTCTCCAGCATCTGTGACATCCTGGCAAAATCTCTCCTCAACTGCAGAATGTGACTGTAGCTATGTCTTCAGACAAGACAGATTATATCCCACAGAAAACAGGATCAGGCAAGTGCCTCTGAGCATCAAGAAACTGGACAAAAGTAGAATGAGAGGCTTTTGACCTTCACTGATTAGAAACAGAAATAGTTGGGGTGCAAACATTCACAGTAAGTTGTTTTCTTGGACTGACACCAACTCGTTTAATAGGATCATTTTGACCATGAGGTGACACAAAGGATAGGATTTTATGTCAATAAACATAAATGCTGTGCATTATGTCAGGCTTCTTGCTGACCATAACCACTGGAACTTGGACAGAAAGTTCTAGTTCTGCCTGCTGAACAGAAATTAAAATGTAAGCTTGTAGTTTCAATGTAAGAGTTAGATTATCATAGAATCATGGAATGGTTTGGGTTGGAAGGGATCTTAAAGATGATCCAGTTCCAACCCCCTGCCACAGGCAGGGAAAGCTTTTACTAGACCAGGTTGTTAAGAGCTCCATCCAGCCTGGATTCACCTTAAGATTGACCCTATCTCAATTATGACATGAATAAAGAACCACAGTTCAGAACCATTCGCTTGTCAAAACTTGTGAACATCCATTTTTAAGATCACATTTATCCCTTACTCATCTCCTTCACATATTTTTCCCAAATATTTCTCAGCTATGCTTTCAGTTTAGAATAATCCTGCTAATTATTTTTCTAGCCTAACAAACGCTGTGACTCTACTAGTCTCTTTCCCCCGTGTCACTAACTTTGTTTTTGTCACACAATTACAGGAATAAAGGTTGATTGCTGGATTTTTATTCTCCAGATGTATTAGACCATTAACTGCCTGGTTAAATAAAAGCCAGTGTAGTGTTTGGAGTTTATGAATCACTTTAAGGTTATGATGAGAAGGACACATGAAAAAGTCACTGATCACCATCAGATAGTGTCATTAGCATTCTCAGCTGGTTGCCACAAATTAAAAATGCAGGAACTTGAAAAGACCTCATATAAAGAGCGAAAGACAACAATAGGGTAAGTCTCCTCTGAATTTCCATCAGCAATTTCCATCTGACCTGCTGCCAGCCAAATCTGCTCTGAAACCTGGAGCAGCAGAGCTTGCTTCCAGTGCCTCAGTATCCGAACTCATCACCTCTGCTCCAAGAATCTGCAGCTGAAAGCAGCAGAAAACTGCTGCACCACTACTGCTTTGGGGACCTGGCCCAGGATTTCAACACCTAAACACCTCAACCTTTAAAAGTTCTGTGCAGCTGCAGGTACCTTCCATCTCTCTGGCACACACTCCCATGAAGCTGGAACTATTCCTCCCAGTAAAGTCTTTACTCACATTTTGTAACATGCTTGGAGTAAGCAGAGATTGAATATACTTGGACAAATTCTGGTACTTTTAAATAGCTATAAAATACATGAAGCCCTATGACAAATTAATATTCTGTGGTTACCAAATCCAGCTACTGGCATTTCAGGACAAGTGTTGCCCTCAGTTAAACCTATTCCCTTGCTATTTCTGACTACTCACACATCAGAGCCATCTGTCATGATTAAGTGTTTGGTGAGAAGCCTTGCACGTGAACTTTTTTCTTCTCTCCCATCACATCCTTTAGGTGTTTGCTGGCTCTTTCAAGGCAACACCAAAACCTTTACAAAACCCTGAGAAGCCAAGGGCAGCAAAGACTGTCTATCCAGTTTAGAGACTGGTTTTTGGGGTTTTGCCTGAAGGCAAACCAGATTTTCTTCAAATTATGTGCTGTACCCTGAAACTATTAATATACACACCCATGGTTTTCTTGCTTGAATTTTAGTGTTCAGACAATTCTTTCATACAATATGCACTACTTACTTAATGAGTAGCATAGTATTCCATAAAAAGTGTCTTTTGTGTAACACCTAAATTGCTGGAAAGGTTAATATGGTGCTTTATAACACAGAGACTGATGACAGGAAGTAAAAGTGCTATTCTGAAAAGCAGAAATGTCAACACATCTCCAAAGACATTAAATGACAGAAGATTAAATGTTACCAACTGCTGAGTCTGAAGAAAGGCTTCTTAAAGTCAAGGGATAAAATAAAAATTTTAAAAAGGGGCAAAAATCATATTTTAAAAGCATAATAATTACTTAATGCAGCTTTATAGAATGCTTCTAAAAACACTTTTCATTTCCCTTATACTGCAATAATTTCAAAAGGTCCAAAAACAGAGGGTCCACAAACGTAGACCGTTAACTTTTTGAGGCAATTGGCATCTGAGCTTCCATATCTTTTGGCAAATTACAAAACTTTCAGAAGAGCTTTATTTTTTTAGAAGGGAACCCTGACTTTACATTTAATTTCAGGAATAGGGATGCACATGTGTATATAAGCAGACACACACACATTCCTGCTTGCATTGTTGCACTACGTATGGACACAGATGTGCTTTTAAAGAAGAAATATCAGTGTGGGAGTGTACATCTGCAGACACACATGTTTGCAAATACAGACCAGCAGATATTTGAAAAGTAACACCCATTAAACATGCCTGATGCAATCCTCAGAATTTCATGCGGATGACAGGGTTTTATGGGAAGTGGAAAGGAAGGTGGCAAAAGCCTTATAGTTTCCTTTATGTACTAAAGTGTGGGAATGACAAATACTTAAAAACAAAACCAAAAAAAATAAACATCAGTCTTCCAAAATCCAAGGATGATATACAAGAAAGCTGGAGGGGGACTTTTTACAAGGGCAAGTAATGACACGACAAGAGGGAATAGCTTCAAACTGAAATATGTGGGTTTAGATTGGATGTGAAGAAGGAATTTTTCCCTGTGAGGGTGGTGAGGCCCTGGCACAGGTTGCCCAGAGAAGCTGTGGCTGCCCCATCCCTGGAAGCGTCCAAGGCCAGGCTGGATGGGGCTTGGAGCAACCTGGGGTAGTGGAAGGTGTCCCTGCCCACAGCAGGGGGTGGAACAAGATTATCTTCGAGGTCCCTTCCAATCCAAACCCTCCCACAATTCTCTGAAACTCGAAATTAGCCCAAGCAAGAGCATGAATTAGGTATAAAATTGGGAGACTTGATAACATCCTAGATTCCCCCAGGCAAGTTTTAAATCTAATCCATTAGGAAGGTTTTGCAAAACTGTGAAGTCCCTAGGAAAACCCAGTGTGTGTACTTTATCAGCTTCAGGAACCCGCAGCTGCAGTAACACACCCATCCTCACCACCCTACTGATTCCTGAATTATCAGCACTAAATCCCAAGCTCCTCAGGTTTATCACTTGATGTTTTTAATCTAACATCTCCAACAGCTAACATCTGTAGACAACAGCATAGCCCAAGGTATAAGTCTGCAAGGAAATGTACAACACCAGCTGATACTCCCAAATATTTCAGACACGAACCCACTGGGAGCAGAAGCACAGCAATCAGCGATCAGTGAAAGCTGCAGAACACATTTATTACAGCTCAGCACTGAAACTTAAAGTTGCCAAATTTGCCCTGAGAAAAAGTCAGGAAGTGGAGCTTGTATGGGTACCTAAGAGGTTGGAATGCAGTAACCAGCAGTCTGGATTTACAGAGGGAATTTTGACACTGCAGAGTCTCCAAGCCCTGGGTCACTTTCTGATGCCAACTTTGAACCACACTTGGCCAAGAAAAGTTATCCCCTGGTTAATTTTATTCATAATACTGACATTTTTTTTCTTCTAATTGCATGCATCTCTGCAGCCAGCAGCACTGACCAAGACAGCCTTGTGACTTTTTTGCTTGTCCTTGTTGAGAAAATGTGAGCGACATGGGCATAAACAGGACAAGAAGAGCACGGCCCTGATTTTGTCAATCCAGGTTCATATAGAAAGTACCAAATATGTTCTTCTGCGGTATAATTATGATGCTATAATGACTGCACTCCCGTTAGACATCCAGGAAATGCAGAGGGCAATTTGGCCTTCTTCCTTTATGACTAAGTTAATCAACCCAAAATCTCAGCCAAAGGGAAATTTATACTCACTTGCTCATATCAGAGCTCAAATAATGAGCATGGATATGTTTATCATACTACAATAGAAATGGAAGCAGAATAGAGGGGAGAGAGGGGACAAATAGAGACAAACAATGAAGGTGATGCCTCCGCCTGATGTTACAAGTCATTATAATCTAAAATGATAGCAGTTGAAAGCCAAATCCATCCTAAGATACTTAATCAAATTTTTCATGATGTTGGACATTAGAGAAAATTTCATTTCTGCAAGACAAATAGAGTACATGGCAATATTTTTCAAGGCAGACAGAACAATTTGAAGGGACATGAGCGTGTACAAACACAGATGTCTGCGCAGGTTCCAGACTTAGAATGGCATTTTAACCTCCTCTATTTCCTATCAAAAACCACAATGCTGAATAATTCCAGAGAGCAATAATTTTCTTTCTCCTCCTAGAAAAGCAGTATGAGAAAGCCCACTAAAGCACTAATAGACTTTTGAAGAACAAAATAAAATTATGTTTTGCTTCTGTATGTTTCAAACCACCCCCCCCCCCCACCCCCCCACCCCCCCCCCCCCCCCCCCCCCCGTGAGAGGGATGCTGGCAAGATTCCAGTCTAATTGTTATTTTCATGGACAACATTCACATCTATTTAATAGTTTTAAATTACATTTTTCATGACAACAGGTTATCCATTCTGTAAAAGCAACTTCTAAGTGTTCAACTCACACAGCCCATGAGAAAACTGTAAAGGATTACACAGGAAGAGCAGCAGCCATTCAATACTGGTGGTCAAGACCCTTCCCATAAGGGAAGCCAGGAGGGATTGTACGTAGACAGCCACCTTTCTAGGGAGAACATAATGAAAACTTACCTCAAAATACACTAATTAATCAGAGGTAATGCCCACAGATGTAAATATGTTTTGCTAAGATTAATGGTTTATTTTCCTATTTACTTGCAGACAATTATTGACAGAACATTTGCCATTCAAGACAGTAAATTTAGGGAAAAGAAACCAGAAATATATTACTAATGATACAGAAAGTTTCAAGAAAAATACTTCTAAAAAAAGCAGACATAGGAGAAATTAGTGATTTCTGGAAGAAAAGCAAACATTCAAAACAAACAACCCCAAAACAAACGCACATCAGAAATGTGAGGTGTATGCAGAGCACAGTCCTCAGGTCAGATACACTTCCCACAAGGCTCAGTGGATAAATGGATTTACTTTACTAAAAATGTCCACTGTGAATGCACATATGTTTCTGTCATTGCTCAGGATTAACAACCTGCTACTATTAACTGGCATCATGCGAAGTCTGGCTGAGTTATGTGGATAGATTCCTCCTAAAATCTCTGAGCTGCTCACAGGTACATGCATAGGTTTTACAAAACACACTTGTAGGTTCTACAGTAGCCACCACTATTTCCCATAAATGAGACCTATTGCTTCACAGTCTTTTAGTCCAGAGAAATTCAAATAGGCCATAGGAATAGGCCAAGAAATCATGTCCTGGGCTGCATCAAGAGTGACCAGCAGGTTAAGGGAGCTGATTCTGTCCCTCTGCTCTGCTCAGACCCCAGCTGCACTGCTGCATCCAGCTCTGGAACCCCAGCAGAGCATGGACCTGTTGGAGCCAGTCCAGAGGAGGCCACAAAGGTGTTTAGAGGGACGGAGCACCTCTACTATACTAAAAGGTTGAGGAAGTCAGGGCTGTTCATCCTGGAGAAGTGAATGCTCCAGGGTAACCATATACTACAGCCTTCCAGTGCCCAAAGGGGCTACAAGAGAGCTGAGGTGGGACTTTTTGCATGGGCATGTAGTAGCAGGACAAGGGGGAATGGCTTGACACTGACAGAGTGCTGGTTTAGATCAGGTATTAGGAACAAAATGTTCCCTATGAGGGTGCTGAGGTCCTGGCACAGGTTGTCCAGAGAAGCTACGGCTGCCCCATCCCTGGAAGTTTCCAAGGATGGGGCTTGGAGCAGCCTGGGATAGTGGAAGATGTCCCTGCCCTCAGCAGAGGAATTGAAGTGAGATAAGTTTCAAAGTCCCTTCCAGCCCAGACCACTCGTGATTCTATGACATGCTTTTGGGAGACATCACAGCTTCAGTCTCAATCTGTGGAACAACAGAACTGTCATGACCTCCAGCACATTAAACCACTGTAATATTTAGTTAGATGTCAAAGTTACTCATATTGCTTGTAGGTTGTGAAGAAATTAACCCACAAATTCATCCTTAGTGCAGACTCCAATAACGTCAAAGCAACCAGCATAATCCAAATAACTATCCCATCTTCTCCCAGTACTTTGATACTGCTTTATAGTCTTCAGCACCTGCACAATCTTCCTCATTTACTGGGCACATTCCTGTTGAATTCTGATTCATTCTGCAAGGATTACACTGGCTATGTGCAGCTCTAGCTCCAGGCAGATCCCTGTTTTTCACACTAACACCAGGTTGGGACATTCCATCAGTAACACAACAGCTCCACAGGACAGGGCTATGGATATTCTCCATCCATCCTCCAACAAGGGAGCAACAGCTGGGGAAGGTATAGGCTGAATGTATTAAAGCCCAAATCAACATCTGTTTTCCAAGACCCTTGTAAGCTCTCCAATTCCTTCAGAGGCCAGAGATCTTCTACATCTACTCACCAAAGCAGTGTAAAAGCAACCGCAACAAACTTACTACTGTTCTGATGAACAGAAAATAAAAGCTATACTTTCCTTCCTGCAAAACATCTCCTGCAATTAAGCAACCAACTCTGCCCAACAAATTAATCTTTCATTGGTTTGGGGTTTCTTTCTTCGCTCTGTGCCACACCAGCTGGTTTGCTTAAAGCAATGAGCTGTTGAATTAGATAACATTTTTTTTTTAATAAGTCTGTCTAGTAGAGCAGTTTTGAATGGCTTCACAATGTCTAAATTGTCTGTAAAGTAATATTAATACTAAGTGGCGAAAACACGCATTTACGATTCTGTTGAGTCCACAAGTGACAAATACACATTTTCTCAGCACAGCTATCAGCTTCTAATCACATTTTAATTAGTCCTAAATAAAATCGCATATTTGGACAGCATTAGGGATTATTTTAGGCAAATTATTGGTTAACAGGAATAAAGCCTCCACCTGAAATCAGAGCTAAACTGAATGCACAAATAGATATGTAAAGCCTTTAAAGAAGCACTTCCAGGGAACACAGGGCTACTTTTAAAGTTGGAAGTGCTTTGTACTATGTGATGTATTAGAAAAAAAATAAGTAACTAAAAGCCATTAAAAGAATCAATGAAAATGCAATAAAGAAAAATGCTTCGTTTTCAGAAGCCAAGAAAATCTGCATGACTTGGAAATCAATGAAGTAGTTATCCATGAGAGTGAGATTTCCTTTATAGCACAGTACTGAAAAAATACATGTAAAGCTTAACTGTCAAAACACACCAAAACATACCAAAATGCACCCAACTAAATGTTTAGATTAATCAATTATGTCTACAGAATATTTTATAGCTCCATACACTTTAACAAAAACCAACTTGCTTTCAACAACTGGGCAGGTTAATGGTTTGCTAACCTGTACAAGCAATGGCACTTGAAAAATTTAATAGAAAAGGCAAATGTCACCAAGCTATGCTAAGTATGCATTTAGATTACTTACTGGCCCACCACATCTAACTGCACCAGGAACAATCTCCACAAATCCCATCTTCCTTGCACCTCTCTCTGTTCCCTTACCTTTGCCAAACTGTGAAATTCCTAAAGAATCTTTGCTCACGTCAGCTGACTCCAGAGAACTCCAAGATCTCTGCAAGCTGTGTCACTCCCACAGGTTCAGTGTGATGCATCCTTATTTCCTAAACCTTTGCCCTCCTCCATTGGAGTATGCAAGGGCTGTTCTTGCTTTCTGTTGGCTACAGTGGGTATGCTCTAACATAAGGTCTAGACAGAGGCAATGGGAAAATCCTTACCACTTGCCAGAGGGAAAATCTGGTGGTCACCAAGCTTGTCCTCACACCCAAGGTCGCTGCCAGTACCCTGGGCAGCATGACAGCCAGCAGGCCAAAGGAGGACTGCACCAGGTCCCTGCCAACCTCAGCCACCCTGGGATTCACTTCCAGGACCATTCAGCTTCCAAAAGAAACCATTTTGGGTCTTTTTTAAAACAAACAAGCAAACAAACAAAAAAAAAAAAAACACAGCGGCCACAGTTCCATAGCTGGAAATTCCAGAATGAACTCATCTATTTTTAACTAACAGTTAAGTACTTGCAATCAAAATGTCGTCCATCAGCTTCTCTGAGGGGACAATTCAGTTGTGATTTACAGTCTGTTATGTGTGGATGTTAAGTGAGTGTGACAGACTGTGACAGACTATGAAAACAGAGAGGACGAAAGACATATATAGAAAAGGTGAGAAGAAAAAACAATAGAGTATTGAATTCTTCACTTAGAAGGCAAATCCTGGTCTCCCCAGATTTGATGGAAGAATTAAAACTGAATGAGTTTGCTGGGCTTGCAACAAAGTTCCTCCAGAAAATTTATTTCACAATATATAAAAAATATCCCAAGCTATACAATCCATCTGGTGCAAAGTACATGTGCACCAACACAATTTCTAAGCATTAGAAAAGCCAAAGTACTATGACCTACTGCATTCCAGAAATACTCTTCCTTCTATTGTGTCTAAGAATTACAGTATTAAATTTGCTGATCAAGTTTAGACCACAATAGAACTCTGTCAATAGCTTAAAATAACTCTAACTTAAATATTTAATGTATATTAAAAGTACCAAATACAATAATCAAAGTAGAAATCACAAATTTTCTTTAAAGTATATTTCCTATCAAGTAAAGAAGTTAACAAGCTCAGCTCAGACATTTATTTATTTCCCTCAGGCTGTTAAATCATAAGATGATCTCCCAAGGGGGCTTGGAATTCAAGGAAGGGGAGATGAAGGAATAAACCCGTGGCTGAGAGAACAATAATGGAAAAACAACTGATATTTCCTGTACTAATGAAAACTCAAACAGAGAATAAATATAACTTCACAGCAACACAGACCTATTGATCAAACCGAAATATCATTGAGTTGAGCTAAAGGAATGTCTCAGAAATGTGTTAGAACACCACAGAAGTTCATAACACTTCCAAGCAAAAGACAAATAAATCCTTTTTTAAGAAAAGACAGTCTTGGGGAAATAATGACATAGTAAATCATAATCCTTGGATTTGGCTCACACCGATGGCTCTTAGCTCCTCAGGTACCTGAAATTCAAATACCATTAAGGAAGTATTTGTCCTGTGTGATCCTTTCCCCTTCTCAGACAAGATTTAGTACACCTGACTTTGAAGATGCTCAGAATGTAAATATTGTTATGAGTAAATTTATCAAAGTTCATAAATTGATCCTCCATAACTAAAAGATCACTAAGAGTCTTAATCACCATCTTTAGCTATTATAGCTCACCTAAACCCCAATTCCTGTTTTGTTCTAAGCTGTAAAAACAATCAGGTGTAATCCAGATGCATTTGGATTTCAGACTTGTCACAAAAATGGAACCAAAATCCACAGAACTAAAAATTCTATGAGCAATGGAGGGGGGAAAATTGAAATACAGTGCTGACAACAGTTCACACCAGTAAATGAACTCCCAAAGTAATGTTCTTAAGTATGTTTGAACCAGAACTCACAGACCTTTTCAAGTCTGGCTCCTAAATCACCCTTGTGAATTGCCATGGATACCAGCTCCAGAAATGCTACATAGATGAAGAGAAGGAATTCTCAAAGAATGAAACAATCTTTAGCCTGTTATCAAATTCTGCCTAATCTTTAGAAATGCAGATGTGCCGACAAAGCGACACCACAGCCATTTTTGTTCTGGCTTATCACTTACTTTTAAAGCACACTGTCTAGCAGTTCCACAACATAAATAATTCAAGGAAAGCCAAGTTTCAAAGCCCTGGTGTTGTGAGTTGAAAATAGAGGAGTTAAAAAGAAAAGCTTGCTTTTTAATATTGCCAAGTCCTTACAAACAAACACACCACCCCCATATTCTCACAGTTTCCTAGCAAAACCCAACATGCAGCATCTTTAGGTGTGCTCAGTAAATGCAGAACAGTTTTACAGAAGCACTAAAATCCAAATAGTTTTAATTGCACTTTCAGTTATGAAGTATTTTACAATTCATTTTATTTCCAATTTAAGAATTTTCCACAGGTATTTTAGTGCTATGGTGTAATGTAAATCTATCAATACAAACATCTATGCTAACATTCTATTGAAATTTGTTCCACAAATTTCAGAAACTACAGAAAACTACAGAAACTGCAACAGAAAACACCCAGGCTTACAAAACACAGCAACCCCTAAAAGCTGGCACAAGTGCTGCAATAATACTTGTGATTTTGGTTCTGAAAGATGTAGATGAGCAAGAAACACTTTGGTAGTAACTGTGTCTGGGCAAAAAAAGAACCCCAATGCTGGGTCTTCTCTGCCCTCAAATTTCACCTCAAGCTCAAAAGAGAACTGAAAAGCTTAAACAGAAGAAATAGTTCAATGATGCTATTTGCAATTAAGAAGGCAATAACAAAAGTCCGCTTATTCTGCAGGACTTGGATGATATATTTATCACCACACATAGTTTGTATTTCTACTCGCATTCAGTGCGTTACTCAAAACATGCAATTATGTACCAGAGCTATAATTTCCAGATGTCCCTACTTCACTGAGCACAAAGGAATTAACTGCCCTTTTTCTAAACAGGATAAAAACTTTGGATATAGGTCTTCAAGCAACTCTAAGAATGTTAATAATGTTACCAATAAAATACAATATTACACAAAATTATACCAGTGGTAAGTTTTTCATTTCACACTAATAATTTATCACCAACAATTGCCAGCGCAATTCAGTAGTCTTATACATTCAGCCACAGCCAATATCTTTCCAAAATAAAGTAAAACTACCAAAACCATTCACAATACAGAACTATTTTTTGCATGGGTACTGGTTATGCTCTAACTCCTCCTACAATGTAAACACACCCTCCAGGAACTCAATTTATGGAGTGCCTGACTATGCAAAATCTGCAGGGCAAATTCTGACATCTGAGGCTTGACTTGAGGCATGCCCAAATTCAGGATTTGCAATTTATAAAGGAAAAAAATTAAAATGGCCCTCCTGTGACACCTCAAACCAGCTCATCACACACACCTCATCCACACAAACTCAGTGCTCAGTGCTGACATCCTCAGACATTAAGGATGTCTGGGAGGTTTTGGGTAAACCTCAACATTGCCGCTACACTTGGGACACCCAGTCCAACACTAACCTGAAAGCAGATTACAAATGCAAGATGAGGTTTGACAATGATCTGAGCAGATGGCAGACAGATGTGGTGGAAGTTTCGACTTCAAAAACATCTTCTCATTTTGAGAATCCGGTCCTCACTTGTACAACTCTCCAATTCTCAGAGCTTGTACAATCAATGAACTGAAGTTACCTCCAAGCAAGGCATCAGCGCGGATCACCAACACCTTCACTTCAGGACGTGATGCACACTGACTCTTGGAGGAGCCATCCCTCCACCAAGCCTCCCTCCCTTCTGGTTAGTCCAAGCACTCAGCAATTGGCTGGCTCTCGGGTTTGCAAGGTCAAGTGTCGGTTAGCAGCCTCTCTTCGGCTGCACTGGATCTCCTGGAATGATTCCCTTAGAAACAGCAGACCCAAGGGCTTGCAGCATTTCTGCACTGCCCCGGAGATTTTCATAACATTTCTTGAATCCTTCACAGCATTCACCTGCTTCCTGCCATGGTAGGCTCTGCAGGCTTTGTGTAATATACCCTGTTCAGCCCTGCCACATAGTTCTCCTTAATTTCACCTGCCTCTGCCCCTCCACCCAGGCAAATCACATGACAGCCCTCAACTGGGGTTTCCTAATTTCACTTCTATTTCTGAATCACAAAGGACAAAGCAGTTTTACCTTTCTCAGTGGTGAGATTCCTAATTCTTCATCTTAATTAGTCCATCAGATACCAAGTGTTCAGCTATTTAATAAAATAACTGCTTAGTATGGGGGAGCTTTATTAACATATAGCTAGCTACTAAAAACTATACACAGGCTGTGAGACATTTAATACATAGATCTACATATACAACAAGGAAGGCCAATGTGACAGAGACACATAGTGACTGGTACCAATGCCTACATCTGGGTTTTTGATATGGCCCAGGTTACAAATATGTTGATTATTTGGCTCTTGAGGACGAATTTGGCAGTAACTAAGGGGTTTTTTCTACAATGTGTCATTCAGCTTTAGTTTCTATTGCTATTCTGAGAAACTAATGCTGACTGCACCAAGAATGAGATCTGATGGCAAGCACAACCAACCACCTGCAAGTGGTGCACTACCCAGTTTCTGTCAATAATGCCTCCAGGTGCCTCAGGTTTGCTCTCCAGACACAATCATTCAACCATTACTTAGACTGGCAGCATTGCACAATCTCTTTTCTCTATCATCTCAAAAGAAGTAACAAATCTGCCTCCCCTCTGCCATTCTCACCAAGACCGACTCATGCCAGGAGGAATTTTGGCACACAGTCACGTCTCAGGTGTCACAAACCCCAGCTGTCTCTGCTCACAGGATGCATCAGGATGTGAGAGGCTTTGGATCATCTGTGCTCTTCCTCTTGGAGGGGACGTGACCCTAAAGCTCCAGGTGCCTGTGCTTCATAAGGAATCAGTCAAGCACTCCTCTGGCTCATCAGGATCCTGCTCTGAGAACCTCACTGCCTGCCTGTGACACTGGAGACATCCAGTGACACCCGCTCAGGTGACAGACAGTGCAGCACAAAATCAGTGTCTGTGGTGCTGTTCCTGCTGATGACCACCTTCACCCTGGGGTTTAATCTTGGTGCCTGCATTCTCCTCTGCAGGAGGCAAAACCACTACCACACTTTGAAATTGATGCTTTGTGGAGCACAGCACTGCAGCACCAGGCTATGGAAAAACCTACCCAATTCCAGTTCTTTTAGGCAAAATTACTCCTTTGATTTACTAAAATATGAATATCGATCTAATATCGATACCCAACTGTGACAGACAAAAGACTCTCTAACTATTAAAGTTACAAAGTGTATGTTTATTACAACGCCGGGCAGCGCTGGGATATTTCCCTAATGAGTGCTACAAAGATCACAGGTGATTACAAAGCCTTTTATCCACAATAGTGTTGAATACACAAAATACAAATGCATATTCATACCCTTGTCACCTCCTCTTCTCCGCTTCGTATGCTAATTAACAAAAAGGCTATTAAGCATGCGTAGTTTGTTCCCTGAAATGAGTCGGGGGTCTATTCTGGGGAGGGGTCACTAGAAATGAAGAAGTAAAATGAGTCTTCCTCGTTCTAACCTTTCAACCTTTTGCTGTGTCATGATTCATGGATCCTTGGTAGGACTCCCTGTTTCCTGTTTTCCAGGCCTATTTCAATAGGTTGTTTCTGAAAACAGGAGGTTTGCAATTGTTTTGTGTTCCTGGGGTATTGATTAGCTTCTGCAAGGAAGCTTTACGCAAACACAGAGTTGACAAGCAATGAGTTATAAAATCCGGGATAGCTGATCTAAAATCCGGTCTCTCTTTAACCATCCTCTAAGTTTTAACTGATTTCAGCAAAGCTTATCTTTTCAGCTAAGTCAGCAATATACATAGCTTTTCTAAAGCCTTCAAAATTAGTGTCTCACCTTATTCCAAAATATAAGTAAACACTTTTCATGAAGAGAAGCACTGAGATCTGCCTAGCTTCTCAGCCTGCTAGCACAGCTCCTCTCAGGAGGAATCATTATTCATCCCAGCAAAGGACATTATTGACCTAAACAGCTCTATTATTTCACCACTTCATACTGTGTAAGGGGCGGGGGGGAGGGAGGGAACACCACCAATGTGCAACATTTATTAGTTTGGTGTGTTACACTTTCATCTTCACTTCTTTAAAGCTTTAGGTCTTATTCGGGGAGCAGGTTATAAATGCTGTAACTGACACTGAGCTTCTGAAAAACACTGGAGATTAACCTTGCTTTATTCCAGTGACTTGCAAGTTTCCAAACAGCTTGTTTCCCAGTAGCTGTGGACAGCAGCATAAACACAAGTAAGAAGAAGGATTTTTGAAAGGAGAAAAGTCTTTGGGAAGAAATAAGAACTGAACACCCTGGGAAGAAAATAAATATTATAGTATGAAATGCCAGTTAGAAATCTCCATTTCAATATAGCAGAACACTTTCTTTTGGATAAATTGTTTCCCAAAGAACGAGTCTGGTGCAAGAAGATGTCATTCCTGATCTACAGGCTCTGTATATGTGAATCCAGCTGAATACCAGGTAAGCCAACTGAAAACCAACAAACAGATAACAGGATAAAAGGTTGCAAACTAATATTTAGTTTCTGTTGTAAACTACTATTTAACTTCCCCAATGCTTTCCATTTTTTTCCCTAAACACATTATTTTCCTGCTAATACTTTGGACAGGGGCAATTTTCTTATGGAAAGCCACAGCAGAAAATGTTCTGAGAGCTGCGTAAAACTGTCTTTGCAAACAAAGTGAAGGGAAAGTAAGCTACTTTGTCCACTTCAAAACAGAAATATATTGGATTTCTTTCAGTGGATAACTTTAATTATTTTGCAGTTTAGGATGCCAATTGAACCTTTACAAGGACTCTGCCCCAGTGTTAAGATGAGATTTGTGCCATCACATGAGATTTTAAAAAATGAAAGCCACAGAAAAAAACCAAACCAAAAGACACCCAAGAAAAACACATTTCATGTGCATCTCTCACATGCTCATTGGTATCAACAGCTAATTCTCTGAAGATGACTTGTACAGGATATACGTAAAGGTGGCAAGATGGAGGGGAAAAATTTTTCGTTATGAAAGGACACTAAAGAGAACACAAGAACGGCCAGGAAGAATTCAATCAACATCTTGGCCCTTAATTCCACTAAAGCAAGATACTGCTGCAGAACTGACTGAAGAATGACTGACTGCCATCCTGCCTCACCACTGTGTCTGAGCAAGGGCTGGGAAGAAAGGACCGGTTCTGCAGAGCACTGTCCAGCAGAACACTCTCACACTGAGAACCCTGAGGTCACTGCAGGTATGAGTGGACTGGAAGGTGCCGTCAATAGTCGGGGTTTATTTGTCTTAAGAGCTGAAAGCCACGATCCCACCCAGCAGCTGTGACTGCCCATGTACAAGGACGCTGATGAAAACAGCCTGGGTTTGTGAGAGAATCTGATGAGTGTGGAGAAGAGCCATGGGAAGGAAGAGGCTTTTGTACTTGGATGATAGGAAAGGCTGTGCTGCAAATCTGATTCTGCTAACCTCCACTTTCTGGATGCCTGGGCACAGTTAATGCTCTTGGCACAAAAATGTGGAAGTAAGAAATTCACCTTAATTTGAGCATGTTCTTTTAATGTTCCAAGGTAAGAGATGTTTTTATGTCAAGCTACTGCAGTAAAATTTGCCCAGTCCCCATAATCAAGTTTCATTCACCTTCCTTTTTCCACAAACAAAGCACTGAGATGTGGAAGGCACATGCTAGCAGACAGATCTTCAATTACTACTGCGACAGCAGAGTGCAGTAACTAAGGGCTTCCAGCCCTTAGTCAGCACTGAGCTACTCTGCAACCCAGAGATAGTACTGGCAGTGCTCTGAGAATATCTGAAGGCAATGCAGCATCTTCTTACAAGATTTCTATTTATTAGGTTTAGAGTGCTCTTAATTGGTCAAAGCAGAGGTGGTTGTTGGGTGGGTTCCTCACCAAACTCTGAGTAGTTAAATACATCTCTGAGAAATTCTGTAAAACTGACATTTGGTGCCAGCAATGCAGACAGAAGTCAGAAGCTGTGAATTCCTCAAATTTACTGCAGGATATAAAGGGGAGATCAGGTAGCACTGATAAATCTTGAGGGCTGCCACAAAACCCCAGACAGATGTCATGTGCTATAACCTTACAGAGAGGGCAACTCCAAGTAATTCTTTCTGGTGTTAGTTGCACTGTCAGGAGTTATTTCTGCTGCAGAGTTTCACCTCCCTGCAGGCACAGGGGGCTCAGGTAGCAGCTGGCTTGCACCTGGCACACAGCTTTCCAGTACCCTATGCAAGGCCAAGGTGCTGGTCCTCAGGATGTTACACATCTCACAACAGCAGAAAGAAAAAATGTTTCTCAAGCAGAAATGAAGCACTGACTTGGTATCTGTAAAGTCCTGCTATGACTATCTGTCATGCACAAAATAAAATTAATTCGGTGCTTTGCAGCAGTTCTCACAGGATAACAGTTATTCCTCTTCACATCCTCTCTGCCTCTTTAAACCACACTTTCTCATCTAACTTTATTTAAGAAAAAGGAGGAAATTAATTACATCTCAAGTAATTAGAAATTTAAAATCCTTTAATTCACTCCTCTCAGACACACAGCTTTAGAATATATTAAGATGTTAGGTCTAATACTCTCCTCAGAAGCCTGAGAGACTAATTTATTTTGATGGAAGGCACACATGCCTCTGAAAGCAAACACAGCCATTAACTCCTTTAATCCCTCCTCATCACAAATGATATATTTCGTTATTTAACTACTGAATCGTTAAAAAAAAAAAATGTAAGACAGGTTCCAACAGAGTCAAAGGCAGGGATGGGAGGGATGCAGACTAACAGCCTGCCCTGCCCTCACACCCTGGCAGGCAGCAGTAAAACACACTGCAGTGTTTACAGCCCTGCCTGCAACACACGTCTGTAGGCTGGCTGAGCATGTCCCAGCAGACTGAACTCTTCCCAGGCATAAACACTGCCAGACATCTCTAGTTCAAAGCACCACCAGAAATTTGGCTCAACGTCTTACAAACAATAGGCTTGGAGCATTTAACTGACGGCGAGTTTCACAAATTAAGTCAGCTGACAGAAATATTATCTTCAAATGTAATTTCTGTGCTTACCACTGGAAAAAAGACACATTAAAACACGATGCACTTATTTTTTAAGAACCCTAACACACTGGACAAAACAAGTAGCAAATGCACAGATAATTTGATGCTACATTGCTGAACTAGACTGGTGTTGAATTCCAGCTTCAGCACTGAAGTTGGCTGCAAGTTAATGTGCTGGGCAAGCTGAATTCCTGGTGGTGTCCCAAGAAGACACTGCCAAGGTGCAGTGCAGCACTCAGAGGAAGACACTAACACCAGCTTTTACACGACAGCATTTACACTACAGCATTTCACACCAGACCCACTCCTGGGCATGCCGGCTGTTTTAGATGGCTGGGCCTGAGGGCTACATAAAGGCAATGGTCACAATCTGTTCTCCTAATCTAGGAGATTAAGAACACATCCCAGTATAATAATATTTTTTTTTTCTGATACTCTAAGTGTTATCTGGCATGACAGCCTGCAGTAGATAACCTGAATTTTAGAAGATTACCAATATAAATATTAAATAACACAGGCTGCAAAACTAATGGGAATTGGACAGGTCAGAAAAAGTATTTTAGAGAGAAAATGCTGGTAACTCATTAAAGTTATCTGTGGAAAGAACTGCAATATTCCCATACCCAAAGACTGAATTTCAAAGTAGCACCCGCAGTGCACTAAAATGGAACAGCCTTCAGTAAACATTTATTTCACAAGTCACCTACAAAAGGCCTATAATGAATTTTTCTGAAGCTTTATTATTATAGATTGGCAAGGGTTTAAATTAATTTTTTTTAAGCAACAAAGCAGACAAAGAAGCCCAAAGCTGATGAAAATCTGAAGGCACAAGAGGACATTTCTTTAGAAGCCTGAAGATTAAGAGCTTGTTATGCTGCAGAGCAATTAACACACTTGAACTTAAGCAGGGGATAATTTCTTCCAGATGAGGAAGCAAGGTGGACAGAGGACTCACGGTTAATAATTATCCTAATCTACTTTCACCATTCCCACACTGAGGTTTTTAAGCAAATGGGATTTAGCAGCAAAGCAGGATAATTTGAACCTGTGTACAGAGGATGATGGAGAAGAGGTTTTTGCTAATGCACTCACTCAGGGCTGTCTCCCTAAAGCTCTGTGTCCCCTTCCCATGTCCATCACTCCTTAAGAGATGAGCTGGCACCCACCCACGTGGCAGAAACGCACAGGGCTCTGCCACCGCTGGGCAAAACACTGAGGGTGGGTTCTAAATGTTCCATCTAACACACAGCATCCAGCACGTGCTAGACACTACTAGTAGGTCACTCCAAAAAGGCTGTCAAACTGGAACTCTTCCTAAGGCATTTAGGAAAATGGATGGAAAAAATTTTCACCTACAGCAAAAGTTACAAGGAAAGGCCTTTTTTGGGGGAGAAGCTTGAGGAGCTCCCTCAATACTGAGTACAATGAACAGGAGGACAGGATGCATCTAGGAAAGGTGAGATGTATAGGGTGTATCCCCTTTTGAGACCCTGCATCATTCTTCAGCCTGAAGGCAGCACACCAGAGTGAGATTAGGGGTACATTTCTGTACCCTGAATTTATGTATTGCATTATACACCAATTTATACCATCCTATGTGACCACATTTGTGATCCTTCCACACCAACAGCATTGCTGCAGCACAGCACCCACCAGAGACACTGCACTGGCAGCAGTTGAAGCACTAACTTGGGAAATGTTTGCAGTCTCTTTTGTCGGGATGAGTGGTGAAACAGTCACCCTGGCATTGCTTGTGATGCTGTTAAAGGCTCAAACACATCTTAAAATCATCACAAAGATCTGTATGGGCATTCAAAGGGAAAAAATAATGCCCTGAGAGATAAGAAATCATGCATGCCATGAGCTGTGCAATCCCATGACAGATGTAGCAGCAATCCCCTCAGATACACTGACTGCAGAAAAGGTCTGCCAAAAGCCACACGGGCTGATGAAAAATAATTTGTCACAGCTGGTCATAGCTGGGGGAGGGGAGTCGGATTAGAAAAGTCATGCTGTGTTAAGAGAAAATGGGAAGAAATTAAAAACTACAAGAGTGAACAAATGGCATCTTCCCAAAAGACTTTAAGTACCATTTGAAAATAATCCAATACAAATATTTGATGGAAAAGAGAACCATTTTCAGAAAATAACATAGAGTTATTCAGGTTGGAAAAGATCTCCAAGATCATTCAGTCAAATCAGTAACCTAACTCTGCCAAGTCCACCACTAACCCATGCCACAGCTTTGTGTCTTTTAAGACTCTCCAGGGATGGTGACTTCATCATTTCCCTGGGCAGCCTTTTGGAGAAGAAGTTTTTCCTAATAATAATACTCTCCAGGCACAACCAGACACCATTTCCTCTCATCCTGTCACTTTTTTTTGCCTGGGAGAAGAGACTGGAACCCACCTGGCTCCACCCTCCCATCAGGAGTTATAGAAAGCGGAAGTTCCCCCTGGAGCCTCCTGTCCCCCATGCTGAGCCCCCTTCCCAGCTCGCTCAGCCACTCCTGGTGCTCCAGACCCTTCCCCAGCTCCATTCCCGTACTGGACACACTGCAGCACCTCAGTGTCTGTCACCAGTGAGGAGTCCAGACCTGAACACAGGATTTGGGATGCAGCCTCAGAAGTACAAGGCGACAATCACTGCCCTGCTTCTCCTGGTCACACTGTTGCTGAGGATGGTAATTTTGAAGATTTGGTATTCAAATGCCAACAGTAACAGCCGTCCCCTTCCCACAGGGCCACATAGCTCTGGCCAGGTGTCGGGATTTTGAGAGGTTGACACACATAGCTCAGGGATTTGGCCTTTGCAGATCATGGACAGATAAAAAATATTCAGGGCAAATTAAACATGTCTTTCAGGTGGATTCTCTGCACTGTACTTTCCACTTTCATTCCTAAATGCAAAAAAGCCTATAGCTAAACCAGGATTCCATATGTGAAGTACAAGAAACTAAAATGTACAAATGTTCAATCATACACAGATCATTAAAAACCCAGCAGAATCAAAACTACTAGACAACACACTGCATGCAATCTTCCTCCTGTGAGCTGTCTTACCATCATTCCTATCAGCATTTACATCCTGATGGTTAACATCCACAGAAGCTCTGAAAATTCTTTGGGCCCTGCACAGATGTCTGCCATGAAAAATAGCTTTCAAATACCTGGCATATTAGCATCAAGAAGGATCCTTGTACTTAAATGTATCAAATCCAGAAAAGGTGCAGAAACACAACCAAACACCAAAGGATAACCAAAAATGGAACAGGATCAGGTTCAAATGGGATGTTTATATGAAGGCTTTCTGATGCCTGGTGATGCTGGTCTTCCCTAAGTTGCTAAAGAGATGTTTCTAACATAACAATGTTAGAGGCAGGGTTACATCAAAATAAGACAGGGAACAGTAAATGCACAGATAGGAAACTAAGGTAAAGAATGCTCTGAAAATGCAGATATTGTCCTTCTGTAAAGAAAATAAGCAATAGATGGAAAATAAGGAGGTCAGGATGTCTAGAAAAGCAGAGAAACTTGAGTAGCAGAACAATATCAAAGCTTTTCAGTACTTCTCAGCTACATTTTCTTTCTCAGAAAAGATTCAGAAAGATGGATGTTGCCTTTCTCCCTCTTACTAGAAATCAAATAACAGGATACATTTACAACAGTCCAAAAACTCAGCACCTGCTGATGACTCATGCAATGAGCTTGTACCCAGCTGGAAGATAAAAATCCTCCCCTGAGAGAGTACTTTGGGTTGAAATGTACACACAGACTTCTACACAGATCAGGTCCCTGGCAGTAACTCAGAATCTACAATGAATGGGAAAAAATTACCAATTTCCTTGCTAATATAAAAACTTGCAGGTCACTAACTTGAATACCTTTCCTGTAATGAAGAAAATTTATTAAGATATGCTTGACAAATGAAGTCTCTTAACTAAAAGGACAAAGATCCTTAAAAATAAGTCTAGACTAAAAAGTTTGGTTTTTTTAAATAGTGTTGAGTTTACACCATATGCTTCATTTTTTTGCATGTACTGCACTAAAAACATACCTTAAGAAAATACTGGAGCTATCAAAAATCATTATCTTCAAAATCTGTTGTGCCAGCAGTCTATTTTCAGACTAGTTTTAATACTTCTGGTTCTCACAATAAAAGATTCACTCACTTTCAAATGAATTTTAGAAAACTGTAAGGCATCTTATATGGCAAAACTTCATAAACATGCCTAATAAAAATACAGAAATTTGGGGTGATTTTTAGTTTGTTTAATTGTTCCTAATGGTTTACTCTTGGGGAGTGGGGCAAATTCCTCAAGAGTGCCAAAAGAAACTTTGCATCCCCAAGCCAATAAACTTTTATGAAACAACAGTCTTGTTACCAAAAATAGGATGTTTGGGGGGTTGTTTGTCTGTTTAGGAAGCTCTTCAGTGTAATCTACAAACAAGAATATGATGGAAACAGACATTATGAGAACTTAATATACTAAATTATTTTTTATAGGCTAAATAGTATAAGAATCAGTATGAAAAATACATGGACAAGAGCTAAGTTGGACTCTGTAGTCAGCTCCCACATGATTATGGAACATTACAACATTGGGGTCTATGAACTGTTTAGTAAAAAAAAAAGGCTAAAATTTCACTTAAGATAACTGACTTTTTAAGTCAACAAAATTTTGCAGGGCAAAATCTTCATGTGCAAACAGCCTGAGACTTGCAATCCAGACTTCAAGTGAGCTGCAACAAAAAGGGAAGCAACCCAAACCTGGAACTGCACACAATGCAAACTGAGAGCTGTGCAGTGCATTATTAATTTTCTCAATGGCTTTTCTATAGTGCTTAATGCTAATACATTATTCTTCACTCCACTCCTCAGAGGTGTTCTGTTAATCCCAACTTGCTGACAAGAAATTAAAGCACAGAAATATTAAGTCCAGCAGCATAAAAACAAAAGAAAAACACAGGGAAAAAAGCTCCACAAACAAATAAGCAAAACACCAAACAAACAAACAAAAAAAGCCACTTCTTATTTGAGGACCCAGACACAGATGCTTAAACATTGATTTTCATTTTTTACTTCTTGGAAGTGTAATCTTCTTATGGCAGTCATGACTACCACTTTTTTTTTTGTACATATTCATGTGGTAAATACAAGCATATTCCTACACAGATGTTTGTTGACCTTCTTTTTCAATTAAAAATTCTGTTTGTTTTTGTGCTCAGGCACCCATCCCAGAGTCACTGAGTTCTTGCTGCAGTCATTCACCCTGCCTATCACCAAAGCCAGGATTCTCCCCAGCGCAGAGTAATCCTTGGAAGGAAGAGCCAAAGATCCCTGCTGTACACAAGGAACATGCCAGAGGTATACTGACCTCAGTACTGCACTTCCAATTCAACTGCAAAACTCCTGGTGAAACCAAGAATTCACTTTTAAAATGAAAACCAGCAAACCAAATGTCATTACCAAATGTAAACCTGAAGGTTTAGGCTTTTGTACTTTACATAGACTTGGGAATAACAGCTGCAAGAAGTTCATATATAAAGATCAAGGTGTTCAAGGCACTGTCTCTGAATTTTCAATTAAAAACCCATCTCAGTAATCCCAAATATAGGTGGGTGTGTTCACATATAACTTCAGGTTTTGCATGTTATGAAATGACATAGAGAAGGTGAAAAGGAAATGAATGTTTTGTTTCTTCCAGTATGAAAAATTAGGCAGCATGAAATCAAGTTGGAAGCCTGAGGTGGCAGTTTTGAGACCACAGGCAGGTATATTCTAGGTTCTATGCTTGTCACAGAATTTTTTAGGTACAGGTTTAAGAACAGCCAGAAAATAAAGGGGCTGAGGGGAGGCAGAAATAAATCACTTGGGGAAACTGAAAGAAGATGAGTCACGCCCCAAGAGGAAGGGTTATGTAGAAATTGCCTGTCCAAAGAGGAAGTTTTGGACACTCAGCATAATAACAAATAGCAAGCATTAAATTCAGAATGTATGCACAGCAATTGATATGATTGCCAAAGACAGCAGTGAAAGCGGAACCATCCAAACTGTTATTTTTCCCTGAGTGAATGCGCTCCTCCAAAAGGTAATTTGAGAAGGACCCAGCATGCCGAAAAAGCTCCCATCACCTTTCCTAGACAGTGCTCTGTGCAAACAGTGCTGAAACATCTGCCTGGCAAGGACAGCACCAGGCACTAGGAGTTAAAACTGACCAGAACTGTTTGGAGATTTCATTCCTTCAGACCAAAAGCCTGCAGTCTCTGTACATGCAGCTATTGATATTCCTCGGCAGATGAATCACTTTGGACTGGTCACAACATTTAGACCATTCAGGAGAAAAGCACAAGAGCAAAAAATTGAGTCTTGGGCCTGCTCTTATAACACTCATTCTCTACAACTCTGGTGTTCCGTGGGTTTTTACATCTACAGAGTTCATTGAGTTAATCTTGTTCTGTTTAGGGCAGGTTAGAGTCAAACACTGAAAGCTTGCTGTCTAATTCCAAGCCTCTCCATTACACACACAGCAGCCTGGAGTGTTAAAAGGTCCTTAGGAATTTCAGCCTTCATAAAGGCACCTATTCTCTGCATACAAATAATTACAGCACTTGACATAGAACTCCCACTAAGACAACAAGGTCACCTCCCCATTGAGGGCTCCTAGACATGAACATCTGTCACTTGAACAAATGTCACTGAGTCTATCAACCTGAAGGCTTCACTTATCCACAGAGAACAAGAAAAAAAAGCTGTATTTTCAGCTTTATGGGGTGACATCTGCTTGAGTGACAGATGCCTGTGCCACAAGAGTACTGAACACAATGTTTTCGTGAGAGAGTGATCACCTCCAAATGACTTCACCTGGAACAATAAACTGAGTGTTCTTTCTTCCATGATAAGCTCTTTTCATACTTTAAAAATCCCTTTTATCAGGGATTGAAGTCACAAAATTTAGGAGCTGCATATGTTAAAGTAAGCAGCCTAAAGCCTTTAGAGACACAGTTATTTGTGCCCAAGCCTAAATCCTAGTGTTTAGATCTCATTATCTCAGTTTGACCGTGGGACTGCAAACAAGCCATGCAAATTTGTAAAACATCCAGCGTAATTTGTATTAGAATTAAACACTACTTTGGGTACAGTACAGTTTTGGGATATTTATTTTTACTGTTGAATGCTACACTAATCTGCAACTGAATTGATCATTGTATTGAATTAGCCATTATTTGATGATTATCTCAAGCAGAACAGAACAACCCCAAACCAGCAGGGAGTCTTTATCTAAAACCAAAGGCAAACAGATTAAAACTGTGAAAACACAGCTCTATAATTTATTAATTTTTGGGGGGGTTGTTTCATTAGAATTTAAATACTTGTTGGGGAGGCTATTCATTATTGATAGGATGCTGTAAACCCTGTAAAATATTCTATCAAGGATTTTATTCTTCAGTAAATTCAGTAAATGGGATGCTTTAACAAGGGTCTACAACCACCTGTGGTAAGTAAATTTTGTATTCTTTTAGCAATACAATCATTTTACTGAAAGTCACAGCCTGAGAAGAAGGGTCAGAAGATTTGGCTAAATACAAACTAAAACTGTCAAGGCAATGTGTCTATGGAAAAATTGACTCAAATCAATAGGTTCCCCCTTAGGAGGTACAGCAAAGCTATTGATGACTTCTCAGTCTTTTCTAGCAGAAAATGAACACTCTAAGATCTAACAGATAACCCATCCATAATTTTTTATCTTCTTTCTACTGATCTGAAATGCATACATTTGATTTTTAAAAAAATTTGACAGAATATGACAAAGCACCGTTCCTGTCTCCCGAGACTGCCTGTCCTCCTTTGTGAGTGACTCTCTCTGGAAATACACTGCTACCATCAGACCACTCCAGCATCTCTCTGAGTTACACATTACATACTTCCAGTGGATTATATGCAAGGGAGCTGCAAGTCTGGATGTATTAGTGGAAAATGAGTTTGTCCAGATTGGAAGTAGGTTATCTAGCACTGAAGAGGGAAACACAGCTTGGGAAGAAAGCAGCTCACTACGAAGAACGTAGCAGTCGTTTTGCAGCACATTAATATTTTGAAAACATCAAAATAGGTAATTCCCACCCCCAACAGGCTCATTAAAGCTATGTTTTAAAAAAAATCATTCAGGAAAAGGGGGAAAAGTGACACTTCAAACTTCTCCAAGGTCCATGACAAAAAAAGCGATACTGACACGCATATTTTTGTCCAATATGGTATATGAATTTTCATCAGCTACACAAAACCTCAACAGATTTACCATGACTTGTGAACCATGTCATGGGAGTTCTGACTGTTTTTATAGTGGCTCCCTGTGTTGAAAACCCCAGCTCTACAGAGACGGGGTAACTGAGAGGAGTTTTTAAAGATTTTATTCCATTATCAATCTCATAGAAGGGTGATAGACAAGAGATGTAAAACTCAACTCATTCTATCAGAAGCCGAATTATTTCTTTGTTACAATACCTTATAAATGTTTTTCAGCCTATTAGCTTTTGCCACACAAAGCTGCTAACACTTCTAACACAAATCACCTGTTATTTTACCCCACATGGTCTTGCTACAATGCATCCTTCACAGTTCTAATTCTCCAGAGTATCCGGTCTGTTTGCAAGGCCATCGTTTGAAACTTGTTTCCAGTTCAGTTTCTCTCTCAACAATGTCTTCTCTATTCCACAGCCTTTTTAAGTCAGCACACCTTATCTCAGAGTTTGCATAGAGATGTACAAGACCATATGAGCTTCCAGGCAGATTTGGAGAATCCTCCACAAACCCATTTCTCACATCCCTGGACACCCAGGGCCAGCCCATCCCTTGGTCCCCTTTCACGGGAAAGGTGAGGGGACACCTGGAAGAGCAGGATGGGCGAGGGAAGGACTGGCCCTGCTGCCCAGCAACTTTGTTGTGAGGGAGAGCCTGGGGGACAAGAGCAGGTGAGAGTGGCACACAGAGATAAAGAATTTGCACAGCAGGGTGGATGGCACCTCTTGCCTACAGAGCACAACCCAGCCACCACAAAAAGGAGGGCCTGGAGGTGGGAGTGGTATGGAACAGAGTGCAAAAAAGGAAGCCTCTGCTCAGACTGCCCAGAAGAAACTGCTCTATGACAGTATAATCTCCACATTAAATTTAGTGCCACACTAGGAAGATAAATGTACAGCAAAAGCAATGACAGCTGTCTATATCACAGCTCATTTCCACATAAAAGGGATAATTTTTCAGATGTTTACAATTCAAGTCTCTGGTTTTGAGATAAATTTAGCACATTTATTCTTAATTTGAAAATAATTTTTTAAAGCTTTGAAACAGAAATGATTAGAGAGGGGGAAAAAACGCTTCATGCTTATCATATGCTTATATTTATGTGCAATCACACAGGTATTTTTTGTGATAGATGTTCAGAATGTGAAAACTAACAGAAGTCATGGTGGTTTTGATTGTCCAACTCACTGGCATGCTCAGCCATCAAAGTCCATCCCAGCTTAAAAAGAGCCTGTTAGGAACTGTAAGGACAAGCTATGTTCTTCTTTTATCTTTCAGCAGTGGCTTCCCTTTAGGCAAAGGGATATTTAAAACAAAAGTGGCCAATTCCAAACTTACAGAAGTTTTAATGTCTGTAAGGAAAAAAAACCACATCACCAAACACTTCATCTGTAATTTGTTCTGTTTGCAAAATCCTTGCAACCTTAAAGCTGGTAAGAGTAGAAATTGTGGAAAAAAACACTTCTAAAGAGTCTTTAACTAACTATCTGACATAGAAACTATTACACCAATGCACGGTGAATGCAGAAGAACTAACCTAAGACTTTGAGGAGTTACCAGGTTCAATCCTCTAAATTGTAAACTACAACAGATTTTACAAAAATATGGTGATTTTGGTCTAAGAATCAGTCATGGCATTAGGAGAAAACCACAAGTGCTGCTGAACTAAACTGTCAGTATGCTATTGTTTTGAATATTAAAACTACTTCTGCACAAACAAAAACAGAAACATTTGTACCCAGCACATCAGTACAAATGGAAAAGGCATGGGGAGATTGCTTCTGTGACAAGCAGTAAGTACAAAAGAGAAAATAATTTTTCAATTGAAATAAGATTTTTTTTCCATTCTGCTCACCACTGCTCCATCAACTTCTGGATATGGCTTGTAAGAGCCCACTGAAAAGCCTCACAAGGTTCAGTTTGCCTTTTTTATTTGAGAAAGCTCTTATTCATTGTAAAGAAATACATGATTACTGCTGTTCTTATTACTAAATACTTTGGTAAAACTAAGCTGGACTGCTACATTTTGCTGATCATCTTGCAAAATACATTCCACACCGCAGACTTTTTTTTTTTTTTTTTTTTTGGGGGGGGGTGTTGTGCTTACCATAGAGTTTTTAAATTCATATGTTGAGTTTACAGTTCTTAATATTTATTTATAACTGTTGTGTACTGCATGCGTTAAATTCAAGCTATCCCGTATTTTAAACCAAAAAAAAACAGTCCTCCAATCTATCTGTGGCAGTTTTATGACTTCAGCACAAAACCAGGGATTTAACTTCACTTGGCTCACAATGGGGATATTGAGATTATTCAGCACCCCAAAGCCATACCAAAGGAGTTGTTGCTGGTTTGTTACAAAAGACATACACACACTTACACAGCAAAAACCATCACATTTAACACACACCAGCAGGAGAACAGGAGGGAAAACTCCACTTGGACAGCTCTGAGCTCATAGTGATGATGATGCCACAGAAGTGGCCATGGTTTGGCCCACGACATCCAACACACCAGGGGAAAACACCAGAGGGCTCAGACTGAGGGAAGGTGCAGACAGGGAAAGAGAACAAGCTCCTGAACAATCCTCCACAGGAGTCTGGAGAGGACTGCAAGCAGATGACAGCCCACTCCCATCCCAGCTCCCCTCTGCCTGCCTGAATGACGACCAGAAGGGAGGAGAAGATTTATGAGGTGCCTGCTGACACAGGACCTGAGCACGGAGCAGGTGCCTCCAGCCCCCTTGACATTCAACGGGATGCAGAAATGGCACAAACCTCTTATTTCTGTGTCTCTTGATGCTCCATGTACATGGCCAAGGGTTTGACCCTAAACAAATAAAAAAAAGTGAATGCTGTAGTAGTACACACCAATAAAAGTTAAATTCCCCCAAAAAAAAAACCAAACAAAAAAAATCCAAAAAACCCTGACAACCAAAACCTTAAAAATCCCAAAACAAAAAGCTCTTCTCATTAGTAAAAAAAAAAAAAAAAAAAAAAAAAAAAAAAAAAAAAAAAAAAAAAAAAAGAAGAAGAAGAAAAAAAGGCAACAAAAAGTTGTTATTAAGGAAAAAGAAAACTAAACACTAAACTGAAATCCAGACAACAAAGTCAGGTCAATGTACCTATAGAACAAAAAATACGCTGCTGAGTTTATAAACAGCATCCAAGCTCTCTTCTACGTATTTTTAAAAACGTATTACTTTTTCAAAGGATCCATGCAGGTATAGTTAGAGCCACTTCCACAGTCCAGCAGTTACAATGTTTAATCCTATCAGCAGGAGAGCATGGTTTACTACAAAAAAGGCCTTTGTGAAGAAGCTGGGAAATTATTTGCACTCGAACTATTTAACCAAACTAAAACTTTCCTGATTTGGCATGTGCAGTTGGGAGAGGGGTTACCAATTTTGCTCACTTGTGCATCTACTAATAACCCCAAATTCACCCATCTGCCATACTGGAAAGGCAGATTTAAGTCCATCCCATAAAATCTCACCTTGGAAATCCTTATCTAATTCATTCTTTCTCCTCTCCTGAGATGGGGCTGAAGGTCTGCAGAGCACCCCAGGCCTGATTCACCATGTGTTTTAAGGAAAGCAAACATTCATTTTACCTCTGCACCCTTGCCACAGTCCTCCAAGCAAACCAAGACACAGTAAAGTTTCCAAATGCTGTTTACTGGCTTCAATCACTATTATTTTTTTAAGTAGATAGTAACTAGAACATTAGTCCTCAGGTCACTAACCAGAGGCAATGGGAAGATACAGATCAGCCAATGCTAAAATCTTTAGTGTAAGGAAGAAGAGATGGGAGGAAAAGAAGAATCAAGAGTCTGGCCAAGCACTTGCACAAAACAACTTAGCCTAATGCACTTGGAGCCACTCTGGGACAGAAATCACTGAGCAGCACTGCACTGAGAGCCAGGAGATGAGATTAATGAGGTCACTGCCTACAAGAGAACTCCTGGCAGGAACCGAGGCCAAGGTTCCTGGCATGAGAACGTGGGATCTGGCAGAAGCTGCAGGAGGCAGATGAATCAGACCTCCACACAAATGTCCACGCTGGGGGACAAAAACAGAGAAACAGAAAAATCCTGCGATGTGAAAGCCACCCTGCTTGTGTAAAACTAAATTTTAGTAGCCACAGGACACGTTAGTTCTGGCTTTGTAAAGCATCTTTGAAGAGCAACATCTGTTTCCTAAAAATGCAGGGTCCAGCTTCTCAGTGGAGTTCTCCATGACTAGAACACAAATCACTCTGCAGAGAGGCAGCATCCATCCCTGAGACTGGGACACTGCTAACAGAAGCAGACCTAGGGGAGGATAATACTTGCCTAATACCAAACAAAAAAAGCCCAAAAAGCATACAAAACAAATGCATATGGGAAGTTATTACAAGTTAAAAAACTATCTTGGTGACAAAAATAATACACATTCTTCCAAAATGGAGCACAATACATCCTCTTAATTTGCTAGTCCTACTACATTTGATAGCCTTATCTAGACATTCTTAATTTCAACCCTTTGTATAATGGCAAAACCTAATCAATGTGATTACATGACCAAGGAAAATGTCACATTTTTGAGGAAAAAAAGATGATTTTACTATTAATGCATTTGTGTCACAAAACTTGTCTCCTTCCTGGAAATAGCAAAAAATTAATGTAGAGGAACATACAACTTCCCCGTTTACTCCAAGGAGTAGCACAAAATTAATGCAGAGGAACATACTGCTTCCCTGTTTACTCTGAATAAAAAGCAGCAACCCCCAGTCCATGAAAAAAATCAAGCATTGCATCTGTGAAGGTATCATTGGCATATATTCAGAGTATGAAGCGCCAACTAGCCATGTAGCATGGACAAGATTAATTTGTGTCATTTTAGGACTTCAGACTTAAAAAAAAAACCCAAAACCTTACAATAAAAGGTGCATTCCATGACACAAAATTATAATAATTAGATGAGTTACCCTACTCTAAAATAATTTTAATATAATATGTTTAGCTCCTTGAAATTGTCTTTTTATATTGTCCCCTAGTAAAATATTTTTTTCAATAAAGTAATTTACCAAGAGCCAAATTGCTTTGCTCCTATTAGAGTTTATCCTGTACCTATTTTATTTTTGTCTTGACAATGTATTTTAAAGGCAGTAAAGCAGAAAGCACTAAAAGAAGCAATAATGAAGGAAGAGACACACAAAGTGATCCTTAATGGATTGTCAGCTCATGAAGGCAATTCACAAGCTGGAGCAAAATGAGTTCTATGCACAAAAGAAATCAATACTCATTGTAGCATCCTTCCTGCTACACTGCAATTTATCAGCTGAGCAGAATGCTGTCACATCTCATAGGTCTCTGAGAGCTCTCTGCTCTCCCAAGCAATATTTATTCTCCAGGGGTTCCACCCCAGCTGAGTCAGATCCAGGAACAGCACCCAGCCACTGGCTTGAGGAGCAAGGCAGAGTCTTCAGCAGCCACAGGCCAGGATGAGCCTCAAACCATGAGGTGGAGAATTTCACACGTCACAGAACATCCCTGGGGAGCCACCTGTGCCCCTGCTGCTGCTAAATGCTGCTTGCTGAGTCACCAGACCCATATTTACACAAGCAAATAGACCATCACATTCATTATTTAACTTAAAATGGGGACGTGTCCAAGCTGCCTGAAACTAGCAGTGCATGGTTATGTTTTAAGGGCAGATGGTAAAAAAAAAAGGAAGTGCTTCCTTAAAAATGAATAGATAAATGTCAAGAGACAATCCGTAAACTCATGCTTATGAATCCAAGCATTTTGGAAGTTGTAAAGATTAACAATGATTTTGCCATAAGCAAGACTCATAACAGTCACGCTAGTCATCTAAACCTGGAAATAAGTAAGCACATGAATTCTTAAAGTTTGTCCAAGCCAAAATGCAAGCCAAATTTATTATTTTATTATTGAAAATTTTCAAATGCAATTCAGAGCACAAATCCCTGCAAACCTATTAATGTGTCTGGAATAAATAACAGTGGAGAACGGAGAGACGCAAAGGTCACAAACTCCCCATTTACCTAATAGAGCATATTTCTGCATTTCACATCATCTGAGGCCTTCTAATGAAACATAATAGCACCAAAGGAAATAACCCCCCCCTTTAAAGAGGTGAGCTCCCATCAGCTCACTGCTGTAAGAAGCATCCTCAGCACACCCATCAGCCTTGAGTGGGTATGAGGGTTGCTGGGAATTTGCAGTGACACAGAAATCTTTTCCTAGAAAGAAATGGTGATGAAACATCTACCCTTCCCTGAGGCAGGCTGGAAGATGCTGGGAAATCCTGGGTAAGTGTTCAGAGATTGCTTTTGAAACACTCAAGAGGTCAATTTGGGAGTTTTCAATTGAGAAATTGAAAGCCTGAAAAGTAAAAGTAAAGCTCCATGTTTTAAAGGCTCTCAAACAGGAATCTTCAAGGACAGATCAGCTTTTCTCCCAGTATCTTGCCTCCTCCTCTCAAAGGAATGTGGAAATTTTTGGTCAGATGACTTAAGAAACTGCTACAATAGTCAGAGCAAACTGGGGAAAAATAAATAATCTTGGCAAAGTGCTGCCTACTGCTCTGGTATTCTTGGCCATTTATATCTCTAGGAGAATACCAGCAATTGCAAATGGAAGGCCATAGAAATTAACTACTGTGTGAGAATGAAAGTAAGAAACAGAGAGAGATTGAGAGAGGGTACATGAAAGATATGGCCTCCTAAAATTAGGAGGAAAAGGGCTTGACTAAATGTCGTGAACATAGTGAAGGAAATCTTTTTTTCTTAAGAAGCTGCAGTATAACAATACAGCAAAACGACAGCTCATCCTAAATTATCAATATTTAGCATCACTTCAACATGCACAGAATCCTGGAGGGTTTGTTTGACAAAATACAATCTAATATACACAAACCTAATAATTTTTAAAAAAGGACTAGCTGTAACAAAACTTGCTGGTATCTGCTGAGTTATGTCAGAGAAAGCAGGCTATGAAAACACCTAGGGAACCCCAGGCACAGAACTGCTACCTTGTCAAAAAGAAAAACTAATAATAAAATTAAATAAAAACATCAGTGGTAATAGACACCAAATTTCAAAAATAGACAGTAAAAATCCTCTGAAAAAGTCTCAAAAAACCCAAAGGAGATTTACAGAGGAATTTTCTGGAGCTTTGGATATATTTCCAAGATATTTAGGAACAATGCAATGAAGAGGAGGCTATTTAGTAAGAATATTCTTTCACTGGTTTAAATAGTGGACTTGCTTCAACCTTAGAACCAGCCAGACTCTGGAACAGTCCTCTGCACGACACAAGTTTCTACAGATTTCCCAGCTCCAGAGGCTTTGGCCAGATCCCTACTAGAAATAAGATTATTTCAAGAGGATATGCTTTGATCATTTGGCATTGCCCAACCACTGCTGGTAAATCTCAAAACAAACAATGAAAACTATTAATTGGCAGATTATGGGAACAACAGACTTTCCCTTCATGACTCAGCCTTAAAAATAACACCTTAAAAATGCACCTCTTCAGTCTTTCCTCACTCCTCTCTCCCACTCCCATTCTGGAAAACACACATGAACCCCTCACCCTTCTACACACAGCCCTGCTTCCAATACATAAAATTCAAAGGAAAAAAATATTAAACAGTACAATGACTATTCTGTGCCCTGTTTGTTGCTCATCAGACAGTCTGGAGGTCACCATTTAAGACTTAAAGCAGGAGAAAATTAAAGACTAAAATGTTGTATAATCTTTGCATGGCAGAGACGTTTTTCTGTCTGATTTATTCTCATTGGAAAAAAAACCCAAGCAAAAAACAAAAAACCTCCACTATTTATTTTATATATGTTTTTATTTTATGGATGCCCCATCCCTGCAAGTGTTGAAGGCCATTTTGGACCAGACTCTGAGCAACCTGGTCCAGTGGAAGGTGGGGATGACAGGGGGTGGAACAAGATGATCCTTTCCAATCCAAACCATTCCAGGATTCTGTGATTTAGCAGAAAGAATAAATTGGAATGTACCTGCAGTTTGCTGACACTTCTGGCTTTAAAGCAGTGAGGACCACTCAAAGCAGCTTTACTAAAACATAACATTGAAGGGCTTGATGCATGCAGAACAAAGCAGGTTGATATGTTGATACGTCTGTAACCATCAAATATTTGTGCAAATAGTTTAGAGGCATGTGACCCAAACTATGGAGCTGAAGGTTAAAAGTTGAGCAGGAGATCTGTACATACTTAAAAAGCATACACGTACATATTCACCTACATGTATTTTACCTACACATAAAGTACAGATGGATGATAATCAATGCCAATGTATGTAGACACTGGACTTGTTTTTTGGAGAAAACATTCTCTCTGTAAATATTTTAGGAAGATAAAGCAGGAATGGATAACTCATACGTACTTAATACAAGATTTGCAAGTCACTGAAACAATAATATAATATTTAAATTAATTTTAATACACAGAACCAGCCAGTTCTGGTAGCCAATTCTGTTACATACTTTGAGATAAAATGCTAACCCTACTAACGTTTATATACATATTTTATTGACTTCAATAGAACCCTTATTCCATCCTCAGCCTGGTGAAACCCCTCTGCATTCTCAATACCATGAGGCCAGAGCCTACTCAGTATGCCAATCTAATTATAGGTTTTGTCAGACATACATACAAGCTGACAGTTCAAAAGAACTTCCATCCTGAAAAAGCTCCAAGATTTATTACAAATAAGTTGGGCCTCTTACCAAGACACACAGCGATTAATTAATTTATCTACATTACTACATTTTTTTCCATGTTTGCGCTGCATTTTTTTCAATAATGCTGTAGCCCGCTGCTTCAGTTCTCCTAGGTCAGATTTTTTACTCGCTCCTTGCCACATACACAGTGTGTAGGTACAAAAATCAGGATTTCTTTACATGGAGATGCTCAGTTGTCCATCCTCTCAACATGCAGGGCCTGAACCTTAAGTGACCATTTCAGGCCAGTGATACACACTGCCACCCACACCAGGAGAATGTGCACAGGGACTAAAACCAGCAGCACATCTGGTGCTGCCTCTCCAAAACAGCAAAAAGAAGGAAAAGTTATCTTCCTTCCAGTTATTAACAGCCTTGATGGAATATATTATATTCAAAAGATACTCATATTCCTTCTTCAGACACCCCAAGCATGTTCTACTGTACATTGTGACTTTCAGATTCTAACTCATTTTCCCTCCCTCATCAGGTTAATTTGCTTTCGCTGCATGATAGAATCTATCGGCTGAGAGAACATCAGGGATAATCACGACGTTTCCAAAAGGATTTATTACAGATTATAACAAACTCATCACCTTAATGGGATTTGTCACACAATAGTTTAAATCAACGCTATAGATCTACAGAGGATAACAACTGCTTTAAAATACAAGGACCAAACCTGAAAAGAGTCATTAGGTACATAATGAACTCCCTCAATTCCCATGTAAATCCCAGCAGCCTTCTCAAGAGCATCGATAGGCATGATTAAGCCAGAAAGCACATGTTGCAAAATACTCCACCTAAGACTTTTGCTTTTCTCATGCACTTATTTATTTTAAGTCATTTAAATAATATTGCAGAAGCCATTCTTGTGTGAAGGAATCTACTACACTGTGACAAGCTGAATTTTCTGTTGTTGGTCCTTTCTTTTTTTGAAAACAAAATTTCCTTTACATCATTAAAATCAGTTCTAAAAAGATCAAAATAATGGATTAATATCAAAAAAGCCAACACTTTATCAGTTACACTATCAGAGTGCTAACACCATTTAAAACCAGTATGAAATAATACACACAAACACTCTCACTCATACCCTGGCCCATTCTCAGTGATGTTAGGGATTTGATGAAGAAGAAAAGCAATGGAAGGAGCCTCTGGAGCCTGCAGTGCATTAATCATCTACCAGGATCCTACCATGTACTGTAAAGAGTCAATGGCACAAAACCTCACCAAGAGAGGGATTTTGCATTCAGTATGAACCCTTGGGGAAGTGAAAATTAATCTAGCCTGTAACGCCTTCAAACCCCCTTCTAACCACAGGTTACAGTGAGAAAATTAGCTTTTGCACATCAGCAATCCAAAGGAGGAAGAAATAGGAGAACTTCAAACACAGAGCTCCCATTGGCAGATAAGCAGACACGGCTAATTTACCACGTGCATGTCCATAAAATGCTCCTCACAGCCCGTATGAGAGCACTGGAGACAGAGATGCTGACAGGAGCATCAGCTGGTAACACACTCCTTTATCTTTTCTCCTCTTCATGCACACCAACCCACACAGTTAGCAACTGCTAGTTAATCCAGATCAGGAGATGAGTGTGCCTCAAAAGAAACCACACAGACAATCAAAATGAATTGCTGGTCTCCTCCAGGATGCCAGGTATTCCACACTGGAGACAGGAGCAGAAGTTCAGACAACCTACGCTTGCTGACTGCTGCCCCGCTGTGGTGGATGTTTTAACAGACCTAAGATGACAGAGAAAAATAAAAGGATCCTCCTTCACACTTCTCTCATATTCCTTCATTCTTTGGGGTTTTCCTTTAAATTTCTACATAAGCAATATGGGAAGCAATAGGCAATAGTGTGTTTACTGAATACTGTTCCATGTCAGATTTCCCCTGAACTGGAAAAGAAAAAGAACAACTGCCCAAGCATACATTTTATTTCCAGTTGAACCACTCAGTAATCTTTCCTTTTGGTTTGTTCAAGCCAGATACACAGGCAGCTTTACATGTCTGCCCATCCCCACAAGTCCAGGATTTGGGAAATGCTGACTTACACAACAGAAGAAAAGTATTAAAAGTAGGAAGCTTAGAGGAACAAATAAACACTGGAGAGGAAAAGAGAACATAGGTCTAAGGCAAAATCCTAAATGCCTTCATCAGTCAGAGGGATGAAGCAGTATCAAACAGTGGTAAGAACCTGAGCCACGACTGACTAGGAACTACAAGTTTCTCCTTGAACTGCGTCCTTTCTTAAATGTTGGGTTATACTGTGAGAATCTAAATCAGACACATTAAACTTCAAATAATAATCTAAATCAAATATGTGAATATATACTATAAAATAACCAGTTTAGGCGGCTTCCAATTATGGCATTGATAGGAACTAAAAATTAAGTACAGTGCAATTTAAATTCCTTGAATGAAAGCCTGAGCCCATTATGCTGCACTGGTATCAGCCAGCTAAGCTGTCAGGGCTGTTCCCAGGTGTAGTTCCCTCTCCTGGGAAAGTGTCCCTCTGGACAAACCCATGACCAAACCTTTACCCCCCATCTCCCTTGAGGTGCTGTAACTCTACTTAATCCTCAGCCAGGTCACAGGCAGCTCTTTCCTGGCATCTCCACACCCTTCTCTGTAAAAATACCTGCTGTAGTCTTTTTAATTCCCCTTCACAACAGCCCTAAAGAATACATCGGCCCTTTTTTATTCCAGTGCAATAATGACAATAATTGAAAAAATATACAAATGGTTGTGTGTTTTCTTCCAATTCCCCAACTTGCTAATGACAGCTAACACAGTCACCTCCCCCAATCCATTCTCACCCACCCCATCTTACCTCAGTAGCTCGTACTGATTATTTCCCATTGTACTTGCCTCTAATCCAACAGTTTGACTCAATGCCTTCTTAAGAACTCCCTGCTATAGCCTCCAAAAGTTGTTAAAATTGAAAGTATATAAGATACAAACATAAAATCCTTTAATTATGGATCTCCAACACAAAATCCTTTCCCGGATCCCAAAAAACCCCACACATCTTACGATTTCATCACAGCTGCCTACAGCATAGAGGAAAGTAAGCTGCAGTTTATGAGGGCCAGAGCCTTTTAAGGACAATGCTGGTATTTCCAGCCCTCCTCCTCTGCTGCTCAGAAATCAACACCCTACTTTATTCCCCTGCACACTCCTAAACCAAGGATGGCACAGCAGATCCCGGCCATGCAAAGGAGATGCCCAAGATGCATCCATCCGTGTTCATGGATGCCAAACTTGCATGCTACCAAATCTCTCTCTGGAGCTCAAGCCTGGGCTAGCTCAGATATGAAGACATAGGTGGAAGGGATTTTATGCTGGATTTGTGCTGTTGGCAGGACAGAAAACAGCAGCTGTAGTTTAACGCTGACACAGACAGGCTGTGTGTGATTCGATACAAAGTCTGCTGCCCAAAGCTATCCTTTCACATTCCAGTGAAGAGTGAGATCTGTGCTACAGCCAAACATGTTTCTGAGCTTGGCAGTGAGCTCAAAGGAAGTGTGCACAAACCAGAGTGAGAGAACCGTGCCATCCTCTCCACCCAACAGCAAAATCCTGTCCTCGCTTTATTTGCCCAAAGTTGACTAATACCTGTCTTCTGAACTGAAAATGTCTGTCATCCAGCCCAGAATTCATCCCAACCGTGCTCCAAAGAAACTGCATTCAGATAGACATAAAAAATAAAAAGACAGATGAATCTAGCCAGAATTGTCAGTGATTTTCTGCAGCCCACAAAAAAACTCTTCATATGAGGTGCACTGTGTCTATGTGTTCATTATTTAGTAATAAAAGACAGGAATGTACAACACCAGCATCTCTTTCAAAGTTCTGTGACAAGGATGAATGGGAATGTGTGCACACAGAGCATTTCCAGGAATATTTACTTTAAACCTGCTATGTAGCCTTCTAAGATTATATTACTTCCAGGCTGATTTATTTGTAAGTTGTCAATAAGGTATATTAATGTAAAACAGTTAACAATTAAACTCTTCCATCCTTAGCAGACCTCCACAAAATCACTGCAATTTCCCCTCTATTTCTCTTTTTAGGCTAATACACACAGGAATATACAATGTTAAAAGTTGCAAAACCAGATTTTTGAATAGGAGCAAAGAGGTGACCTTCTTGACTAAATTGCTGTGCCTGGAAAAGCTGTAGATAAAATAATCTATGCTTCTTATAATTACTGAGGGATCTGGATGGAGGGAAAAAAGAAAGTGCTGTGATTTTGAACTACTGTATATAAATGCTAGACGTCCTAAACTCCACGGGTAAATTTTGAATTAGAAGCATAAACTTGTAACATTGTGTTTTCTACTGCCTCGTGGTTCATCCCCCTCCCCCCCTCCTCCCGGGCTCCACACAGATACGGGGCATCGTAGCCCCTGCAAAATGCAAGGTAGATCCACCCAGGAAATTGGATATTTTGGGAAAAGCCACCCCCCTCCCCAAAAGGGATTTGACCCCTGGAATGCCTGTCCATCCTGAGTCACTCCCCCCACCGCAGCTACTGGCTGGGTCTCTGCCCTTGCCCTCCCCCCCCCCCAGGTAAAAGCAGCATGCTTGCTCTGGTTCTGTGATGAGCTTACTACGAACTGAAGAGCCCCTCCGAAGCTGGAATAAAAGCCTTTGAAAAGCCCTTCACAGATCCAGGTTTCTCTCTGCTGATCGTCAAAACCTTTTGCTAGAGTCACGCTGGACTTGGCCTGCTCCTGACTCTGTTCCTCGGAACCGAGGGCCAGCCTGGAACTGGCTTTGCCTCCCCGAGCACCTCCTGCTCCCGGCCGGGGATACAAGTTACCACTGCAGGGCTTAGCAGCCTTGAAAGAGGTAACTGTAACCCTTGATATAAACTGATTAAGAAAATAGAAGGAAAACCAAAACAATGCAAAAACCCAAGGCCATGCAAGCAACCTGCAAAGAGCAGAGGGGGTCAAAGCAAAAGAAACTCCCCGCAGCAGGGCAGAGCAGGGCTCACTCTGAGATGAGAATCCATTCACAGGGAAGAGGGCAAATTTTCCACTTCTCCAGCCCAACAAGGCAAGAATAGAGGTGCTGATGAGCTCTTGTGCTTCCCACTGTGTTTCCTATCTAAAGATCATGTTGAATTTTTGGGGGTTGGGTTGCTTGGGATTTTGGGGGTGGGGAGAGGGAGTGTTGTTTCACTTTTTTACTATTATTCCTTTTTATTTTCTTACCCCTAAAAAGTGAGACCTTTGTTCTTATGGGACTACAGATCCAAGTATCTGGGCTGAAGGTGTGTCAGGAGTTCGGGGGCAGTCTGTAGGTAACAAAAAACATTTTCCCTGCTAACGAACATTACATGCAAAAAACAGTAATAATGACTTTATCATAGCTTTGCAGCTTTTAAATCATCATGGAAAACGGCAAATTTCTCCCCATTTGCTTTCCACGCTGAACTGCCTGCATGTGTAGTCTGTTGTTTTTCCATGAGACCAAAAAGACACTAGTATGAAGAAGTGGTGGACAGAGGCAAGAGGGATCTGTCTCCTTTGCCAAGCATTTGGCTGCTTAAACCCCAGGCATCAGGCTGCAGAAATGCTGATCAGCCACTGGGAATTTCTGTTCTCTCAAAGAAATTCGCAGTATTTAACAGATATTGAAAGTTTTTAAGACGTTGAGAGACAAATAAAATTCGGTTCTAGTCTGTTGCTTAAATGCATCTTGGGCCTTTCATATATCTGAATGTCCTAATCAGAATTTGCATTCAAGAAGATTAGAGTGCAGTTAACTGGTAGAAAAGATGAATGTTTAGAATTATCTCAAAGTATTGAAAAAATGCTTTAAAATCTTCTCTCATAAAACACTTGCATCTTTGAAATTAAATAGAGGAGAGCAGGAGAGAAGAGGGCAGTACTGAAAAGCATTTAATATAAATTTTTTCCAAAGTGAGATCATAAAAAATACAAAGCAATGCATTTAATTAGTTTTTCTCTAATTATCTCCTCTAACACTTCTTCCCTCTCCCCCCAATTTTTTTCAAGCAGTATCAAACAGATGTATTCAGGATACAGACCAAAGTAGCTTCATTTCAATTACAGGACTTTTCTATTGGAATCTCAAGAAACTGCAATACAAAAGTGCTTTTAATAAACCACTTTTTGGCAAAGGAAATGAGATGAGCTCAAGGTTTCTCCAATGTCATGCAACAAAGACGCTGAAGCACCCTCCCACCCTGCCTGGGAGTCATCAGACTCGAGCTCCTGCCTGCCAGGACATGGCCAAGGGCTATTTCCAGGCTTTGGCTTCCCACTCCCGCACCCAGCTGTGCTGAACTGCTCCTGTCCTTATGCTCACTTTGAGCCGGAGCCAACCCACCTTCCACAGATCCACCTGGAAAAAGGGAGCCCAGTCACAAGCCTTTCTCCATCAAAATCTAAAGCTAGAAACAGAAAAGGGAAAAAAACCCCAATGAAACAAGAAAGACAAACAAAAAACCCCACAACCAAACAAAAAGCCACCAAATCCCGGGTTTTCAGAGCACCTATACCAAGTGGCAGCAAATAGTCACAGTGGTGACACTTTTACCAAAATATTCTGAAATATACAGCATTACAGAAAGCTTTTCACTAGAAGTGTGCATTTATAACCCATACAAGAGTTGCTAAAGCCAAAAGAAATTAAGAGTTGCTTGGGTTTGGTTTGGTTTTTCTTTTAAAATAATGTCACTGGAGCTGTAATTTCAGGTCTTGCTCATTCTCACAACTCAACATTTCCCCCATCAACATTATTGGCTCATAAATGACTGTTTCTAGCTCTGCCACTATTAAACTTCAAGTTCATATCAGAATTCGTGTATTATTCTTTCACCTTACACATCTATTAGAAAATTAGGTTGATCCACTTCTTTATAACTGAGACAAGCCAGTCAATTTTTTTTCCCTAACTTTAACTTCACAGGTAACATTAGTGATCCAACAGGACATGCTGAACAACAGGAAATGCTGGAGGTAAAATAAGGAAGGTACTTGGAGAGGGATTTTGTAAAGACCACTCCAGGCTCATATATGTTACTCAGTTTTTATTGAGTAATTTCTAGGTGGGCAAAAAGCCAGCTGAACAGAAGGAGCTAGCACAGGCAGGTAACAGTCCCCCCATTTAGGGCTGGTATGTCCAGTTGTTAAGGAGAACTGCCAGCCCAGGCTATACATCAGCAACAACAGGAAAATGCCTCCCTACCAACCTTGTAATTCAAAATAAATACACGTGACCTGTACTTCATTTGACAGGAAAATGCTATGTTTTAAACTCAGTGTAAAATACCTTTATACACAAACTAAGCTTGGCCAGTTAATGGTTTTCTCTGAAAAAGCCAGGAGCCTACAGATATATTATCTTCCCTAATTTCACAAATATCAGTATCTTAATGCATTAAATCATCAATATTCTAACAATTGATGCAGACTTTTGTACATATCTCAGCATTTTGCTACAGCAACAGTGAGCAGTAATGTCCCAGAAGTTCATGTTGTACACATTTCATCATCTAAAGCAAACACTTGCACAGATTTTACATAATCATGGAAAAACGTCTCACACAAACAGTCAACACTAAGAGGAAGGAGCTCGAGCTCTAAAGTCAACAGGCATTTTGTCACCAACTTCGATGGAACACCTCTGCTGCTCAGGTGGGCAAAGCGAGGAGGAGGCTCAGAAACAAGGGCGTACATCAGGAGCAGTAACACTCAGTTCTCTGGCCACACAAAGAGCTCTGCAGCCAGGAGAACACATACTATATTTGTGCCTTGCCCCATCTGCACAAGACAGAGCAAGAGCAGTCAGACCTTTCAGACATCCCCACCAGAGCTCCTGTCCCAGAGACAGAGCTGAAGCACCTTGAATTTATTAATTTATTTTTAAATCCTTAAGCTAAGTCCATTTTTCCCCCAAGCTGTTGCAGCTGCCTGGGTACCCCAGTGAGGTATTTAGGGAAGGCTGGACAGAGGCACAGAGTTATTTTGACACAGTGATGTGAGAAAAAGTGCTCAGGAAATGCAAGAGGGCAGCTCTGCTCTGCTGGTGCAAAGCTCCTCTCCCAGCCCTGAAGCACAGCATGGGATTTAACTTAATTACTGAACTTCTGCAGTGAATTCTGCCTAGTGTCAGATGGAGAAGCAGTAAGGGTTTAACCGTCTTAAAATAACATTTCTAAAGATTGTGCCTTGTTTTTCTGACCTGATTTTACAATCCTAAATGGAAAGAGATTAGTAATTAAACATAAGCAGTGTGAAAATCACAAGGTTTGTTTTGTGAACTCAGCTCAATAAAGCAAAGCCGAAAGGATAAACTACTTAAAGATGCAATCACCAAGAGAAGATCTGGAGACTGCAGGGTGGATAGTGAAGGTGTGGTTCTTCCTGTTTATGCAATTACCCCTAAATGAAACCAGAAAGACACAATCCAAGGGGAACAAAGACAGACAGACATGGCACTGATTCTGCTCTCAAATGCTTGAAATAGCTTGGGGTTTTCTTGCAAGCTTAATTCTTGGGTGTTTACTTAAATGAGATCCCCACTGGTTTTAATGACGAGCAGGCCAATTAATTTCAAAGGACACATGAATACATGAATATTCTACTGAAGAAAAAGCAAGCCCAGCTGCAAATACAAATTAATAAAGCCATAACAGGCTTTCATACCATCACCTGGCCCATACTTTCATCTCTCACCTGAAAGAAAAAAACCTGCTTCTAGCAAATGCTGTTGGCAGAAGAGAGCACACGAGCAGATGTGTCTGCATCAGTGCTTTATTTTCCACAGCGAGCACCTGGGGACATCCCAACTGTTCTCATTTGCCACGTGTTGGTTCCCACCATGGAGAGGTCCTGGAGCACACAGGTGACACTGGAAGATGCACTCCAGGACCTGCCTAGCCCATTACACCTGCTGCTGGCCTCTCAGCCCCGTGCAGCAGATCAGAGCCAGCAGGAAGGAAACGCCCTCAGGTCCATCACTGCACACACACTGGGGGTTTGCTGCTCTTGCTCTACAGTCCTGCTTCTCTTGTGCCTCCTTACATGCTAAAACAGACACTGTCAACAATACAAGGGAAGGAATTTTGTGTGCCCTGTATGCATCTGTACAAAAGGGAATGTCTGCGTGCAGGCACGTAATCAAAAACGTTAGATGTTTTAATTTTGTCTTGCTTTATCACCAGGTAGACTGCAAAGGAAACAGTATAACTATTATAAGCATAATATCTAATTGCACTTTCATCTTATAGAGTAAAACTCTGATTCTGGAAATAGCTCAGCCTACATTATATGTAGACATATGGCAACATCTACATTATAAAGAAATTGCACAAGAGGATGAGCCTCTACCTTGGTGCAACTCTTGTAAATAAACATGTACCATGACTGCTAATTAGATTAATTCCAATTTCCTAGACCCAACACACACTTTCCAAAGCTATCCAAAGGGCAGCCATTGGTCTGGACCTTTACTGGTGGCTTAGCTGACCCTGGGGTAGAATCACAGAGAGAAGTTTAATTTCATCCAGCTCCCCTGTGACTCACCACTGCCCAGCTAGAGCAGACCACTCAAGAAATCTCATTTACTGCGCATTTTATTACTGGAAAAGCAAGACTGGACTGTATTTTAAAAGCTGTCACTTACTGACAACTTGTAATATGTGGTTACAAACACTGAAAATGAGTGAAACAGACACTTTGCTTGAGGAAGGATAAGATTGGAATGGCTGGTACATGTCTTGGTGTCAAAATAGAAACCTGATGATAAAGAAGTGTTTGCAAGACTAACAACAACAGCTTGCATGTTAGAGGATTGAATGCATGTATGAATTTATGAGGAGATTAATTTCATTTACATGCAGCCAATATCAAAAGAAACAGAAAAGCCACTGCATTCATTTAAAAAAACAAATGTAAGAGTGAAAATTGCTATTTAATACAGCTTTAGCAGGAAAAATAGGCACTACATAAGCAGGAATCCTTCCAAAAACACCACTTTTTTGGTTACAAGAAGACAGGAGTGCTGTGTTCAAGTGCTAGCAAAGGCCCATGATCCCTGCCTGTCTAGCAATGTGGGCATATTCAGCTAGTTGTCCAACACTTAATACATTGTAAGGAAACCAGTTCTCTTCTGGTATCTGACACTTTTAAACAATTTATATATTTCAGTAAAAATTGTATTTATAGGTGGTAAGTGGATCTAAGTATTAAATAATGAAGAGATGTTATTCCCATCAGTTGAGTGATTGCAACATTAAAGGATAGGAACATTACTGCACAAAAACTGCTAGATTTTCCCCTCAAAGAAGTTGTTTCTTAAATATTTCATAAAGTTACTTTTCCGAATGGCACTAAATATTTTTAAAGATGTTACCTTCTCAGTAAATGTCTCACTAAGTGGCTTTTTTGAACAAGACAGCTGCTTTCCAGCCATTTAGCTTTTCTACACACTCGAGCATCAGCTTGATAAATGGAGCACAGAGGGTGCCAGACTACCCAGAGCTGACCATTTTCTGTGCACATACACAGGACAGCAAGCACCTGAGTGTGCATACATCCAGTGTCTAGAAATACCACACATATATTTTTACTTGAGTATTGGGTTGTTGCTGTCACCTGGAGACACCGTCCTTGTGGGAGGCAAGCTGGAAAAAGCAAAGGGACACTGATCAAGTAAGCTTTAATGAGATTTGACAGGAAGAGTCCAAAGTTTCACAATCTTGTTTTTCCTCTGTGTCTTCCAGAAAACACAAAGTTTTATAATTTTTAGATTTTCAGTATACACTTTAAAGTATCTCCTTCACTGTTGGACTTTTTGTAGCTTGCAAGTACAACACAAGAAGCAATTCCCAACTTACTTCATGAGAGGTACATCCTGCCACAGGTCCTGAGATCTGTTCAAGAAATAGCCAGAGTCACAGACTTCTCTGGAGAGTCCACCTTTCTTTCCAGTATGGACACTGCCCTCTTCCAGCTACCGGCCATTGGACCCACCTCAATATTCCTTGCACTGCAGCTGAAGCAATCCACACTCTCTGTTGCCAGCCAAGTCCTACTTTGCTCTCTCAACCCCTCTCATTTCTTCAAAATCACTTTTTTCATAACTTCTTTGCATCTTCACCATCATGAGAAGAACAGTTTGAAGCAACAGACTTCAATTTTGCCATTATCTCCTTGTCCAGAAAAAAAATAACAACCAAAGACAAAAAACCAAAACATGCACACACAAAAAAAAACCCAACAAAAATTATTCTTGCAAGAAAATTCTAGAAGAGATATCTTCACTGTTGTGCTATCACACCCTGCTTGTTCAACCTGAATATAAGAACAAATGGGGAATATTTACAAGCAGCAAAATAAGAGTAGCATAAACCAGTTTTACCATTCTGTCATTTGCAACACCTAAATACAAAAATTGTTATGTTTCTCTGATCAGGTAAATGCCAGCTGCAACAGTATCATTTAATCTGTACCAGGTCTTACAAATTAACAAGCAAAGCAATTAAGACTGTATTAGAGACCTTATTCTTACAACATAATCAAAAATGCTTCTTTACTTCTGACAAAAAACCATAAATGTCAAAACAAAAGCTCAAAGCTCAAATTCCCTTTTTTAGACTAAGCAAAGGCAGTTAATCTACTTCTAAAATGGCATCCAGTTTTGAAAGATCTGGTATACAAAATAGCATAAAGCTCAAAAAATAAAAATTTAAAAAAAAAATTTAAAAAGGCAAGCATTAGGGAGGTATAGGCAGAAAGCAAAAATATGGGAAAAAGGTACATGAAAAAGAAAAGCAAAGCAAAGCAGAAGCCCAGGACAGACAGACATAAAGTAGTATAGGGACCATAACACAACTGCATTTAACAAATCATCTTCTCAATAACAAGTAACACAGCCATAGATAGCCCCCAGTCCTCCAAATCATGGATGTAAAAGAAATAGAACAGGGAAATAAAGCAGCAAGAAACACACAATACTAAAGTTTAACTTGTTTTATTTTCCCCTTAAAACAAGTGTTCAATGACTTCAAGGGAAGTAATCACTAGGTCTATTTATTTTCTTCCAAGTATTTCTCAAATACAGAGCTCTGTCATAAAAATTATCACCCACCAGGCAATCTCAGTATCCCAGGATTTTATTTCATTTTTTTAAAGTGTTCAAGAATGTATAACAATTTATCAGCACTGCCTTTTAAAGTTTTATGATGTTTCCTTTCCTTCCTTTCATGGCCAAGCTTGGCACTTTAGCCAGAGTGAAAGCACCGTGACCGTGCCATCCTGCAGGGACCTCCGCCCCAGCACAGAGAAAAGGGGACAGAAGAAAACAGAAGGGTCACCCCAGGGCAAAGCAACACAAGACCACAGCCAGTCACGTGCTGTGCTTCCCTGCAGAGATGAAATGTGAAAGAGAACAGGCAGATGCAAGAGCTAAGCCTGTTATGAAAAAGTTGACAGTAATGTGTATTTCTGCAGCCCGGCAGTCTACAGCATCCCTGGGAAATAGATGTTGCAAAACCAAGATGCTTCTTCAGATTAAATAACCACACATCTTGACTGCTCTCATAGTTCTTTAGAAGTAAAAATGCATTGAGGGTGACTGGCATTTGTTTGCTGTGAAACTCAAATTCATTCATGTCTGTCATTTTAAAAATTCAGTCTGTGAAGAAATGATGGTCGCAGTAGGTAAGCGATAAGAATGACAATCTAGTCAGGGTGGCAAAATTGAGAAAATTAAACTGTACAACTGCATGAGAATCAACAGTGAGATCTAAGTTCAACAAAATGCATGTATTTCTAAATATTTGCCATGAAAGTAGCAAATCTGAGTTAGGGGGTTTTTTTCCTCCAAAAAAGAATCCTTAAGTGGATTCAGATCATCCCCAAGAAATCACATAAGGAGAGTCAGCTAAAGTTGACTGGGAGGTCAAAGAGCTGCACTTCAAAATGAATGGAACCACCAAGGTGAGGTTTGCACAAGGCAGGACAACACAAAATGCTCACCAAGCTAGGGAGATTTTCCACAGAGAAAAAAAAAAAACACACCAGGGGAAAAGAAGAGAAAGATTAAAAGACAAAGAGGTCAGAAATAAAACTTATGTCTCTGTGTAGAAGTAATTCATGTTTAATTCTCTTCTGTCACAAGAGAAAGAACAAATATGTCCACACACATACACAACTTAAAGCAATTAATAGTGCAGAAGGAAATAAATCTGTCAGCTCCTGACAAGGACCACATTATTCTTACAAAATACAAACAAGCCTATCTTACAAGTGTTTTAACCCGGAATTTATCAAAGCGACTTCTTGAGAAGTTGAAAATTCCAGTGGGTGTATCGAAGGCAACAGAGAAGTCATAGCACAAGTAGAGACTCCAGAAAACTAAAAATTCTACCCATAGCCAAACACTGCACTTGTGGCAAGGAATCTGAGGAGTGGAGAAGGGAACAAGGAAATGATAAGAATAGAATGAAGTGAGTAGTCCCAATGATGCTGGTGAGACTATGTATAGAATAAGCACATGCCACAATAGATGCAGACTGCACAATCTACCCCCAGGTATCTACACATCGAGGAACCACTAGCAACATTCATGGAGTTCTTCTAATTTCACCTTTTAAGTGGATTGCTCAGAGCATTTTGATAGATTTATGTTGAAATGCTGGAGCGAGTTCAAATAAAAGCCACGCCAATATCAAAACTAGAGGAACTGATATATGAAGAAAGGAAAATAGCTAAGCATGTCAAGCTTGGAAAAGGTGCAAGTAATAAGGATTCTTACAGCTTAGAAATATCTGAAGGATGCAGCCATCGAGGAGACAGCAATTAGTCAGGACAAAACTGCCCTAATTTCAAATAACACAAAGGAAGCACAGTTGCAAAACAGTAATAGTTTCAGGAAATCCTTTATGGCAAAAAAAGTGCAACAACAGTTATTTTAAAGCATCTGATATGGATGTACACATTAGATCATCTTCTATGGAGTCAGTTGTAGTCTACAGCTCTGTCAGAGCATAATCATGATCCCACTGGATGGCTGTCAGACACAGGGGATACCCAAGGAGCCTTCTACTGTTCTTTTTTTGGGTGAATGATGGTGACTTCTACTCCAAACCAAACTGCAGAAAGGTTTCTGTGGAAATAGAGCTATATTGAGTACTTGCAGCTATTCGCTTCAATGAAAATTTTGAAGTGATTACAGCTAATAAACGCGCTATTTCTAAGCCTCTGAAGTGATATTATGATTCTGATAGACCATATGGTTTCAGTGTATTTATACTGCACTGAGCTCTCCACATGTCAGCTGTGAGTGTGTTCTGGGGACACACAGCAGGTTTGGGTGCTGGGGGATTGAGGGGGGACCTCAGTGGGATTTCTGGTGGGTAGTGGCATTGCTGTGAACCACCCACCCCACCCCAAACTTCAGCATTGCCAAATTCAGGGAAATCTTTCCTCAACTGGAATCTTCTTTCCCAACCCCAATACCCAAATCAGTAATCAAATGTTGGTGTTAATTGGCAACAAATTAAATTAAGCAAAATACCCTGTGTTCAGACTGTCTTGCCAACAACAGGAGCAGATGCTTTCCTAGAGGCAGTATTTAATTTACTAAGACCCCATTCACATGCTAACAGCATTGAGCATGATCAAGACCTCCTGTGTCATTGGGAAAGTTGTAGCTGCTTTAAGAGTGCCCATAAGTAAACAAGAAATGCTGCTGAATAACAGAAAATGTCATTAACTTCATGCAACATCAATCCTGTTCTTCAGAGAGACAGCAGAACCTCTAAAGAAGGGCACTAAGTATTTCTTCGTTATAGGTCACTGAGCCATTAATATTTTTTACTTTTTCTCACTCTGTTCCCATGGAGTTATGTCATGAGACAGACACACAGTCACATTAACCCTACCGCAGTCCTGCCATTCCACTGAAAACATGATCTATTAGTAATTAATCTTAGAACTGGAGGTAATAATAGTGCTCTCCATCTTACCAACAGCACTGCTCATCCTGCATTTACAGCTCCTACAAGGACCCCTCACAGGGGAGAGAGAACCAGGGGGATGTGTCAGCTACTGCAGAATAAGACAGGAGCCACTGACTTTGTAACCGGTGAGTCACCAAAAGCTTTTTCTTAATTTCATTTTCTGCAGTTAAACACATACTTGGAGAGACAAAAGGTCCATTTGTTTCTCTCTCGATGCCACACGTGTGAGACTCATTAATGTTAATTGGATTTATGAGTGCCTGCTGGAAAGAGAAGAAACTGTAAAGATCTCCCATTTGCAGGGAAACAATCAAAGGAAAAATTTTTTGTGCGTCTTGCTGATGAAGAGATGAGGAAATAATGGATGAGTCACTTTACATTATGATTCAAAATTCTTAAAATAGAAGAGATGAAAACACTGATTTCTGTACACGTCATATTCATGTAAGGGACACTTTCTAAGAATCCAATTTGAACCTTCAAGTATAGTCCTGCTTCTAATTACCCAACTCCAAGAAGAAATACTGCTCTCTGAATTGCAATTATACAGATTTGTTGCTGTAATTCAATTTGTCAGGTGTAAAATACAAGTGCAATTTCTTCTACACACCCTCCCCCCAGTAGCCTTCAAAGAGACACTGAACTTGAGCCATTTGATAATTTATTCCATATTGTAGCTTTCACATTTACTATGCATAAATCTTCTGACAGATTTTTTTTTTTCTTAAGAAGGTAATTATACATGGCTCTAGTTAGTTTACTAACTGGTTTGAAAATAAATCCAACATTCATCTCGTGTCTACAACACAGCATCAGTCACTACCTGCCTGGCCTGCAGTGACCAGGGCACTTCAAAGTAAGCTCAAAATTTCTGCTACCTCTGATGGGGATGAGGGAGAACATCCACAAAATCCTCATACACGTGCATTGATCTGCTCCAAGGAACTTCTCCTCTGCTCAGCCCCAGTCAGCTAAGTGGAGACTCTCTGAAATCAACAAGGCCTCACAGAAAAGAGAGTTTCAGCCACTCATAAAGAACTTTGGCACTGCCTTCCTTCAGGATCATGTTTCCTCTATGACAACCAAGAGCCATAAGAAATGAGTATGATGCCACACCACTGTGTTAAACAATGGGCTTGAAGATACAGAATATACATCAACAATACTATGCATATATGATAATAAAAAATACATATAAAATATAAAGATGTAATGTGAACTATGTATATAAATATATCAAAACCTCAAGCACACCACACCCACTGTATGAAAAGATGCAAAATATCTGAACAATTTCCTGGAAATACTCAATCTGTGGAAGTATGCACTGCCCATCCCACAGCGCAAGAGCTCTGTGGGCTGAACAAGGTAAGGTTGATAGTCTGTTTCCCATTTTTCCCCTCTTTGAAACAGTCTATCATGAAGGACAACTGCAGCATAAAATGCTTTAGAAAATGCTTGGCTTGAGTTTTCCTTGCCTCTGCATAAAGCTGCTCTAATGACAACAATTCAAAATCTCTGTCAGTTGTGTTCCTGAGTATCTTTTAAAAGCCTTTCCAAAATTAAGGTTACATACTCCGGTAATTTTCAATATGAAAAAGTGTAATCAATAAAATACTGCTGATAATGCACACGATCTGTGGAGAGTGAGAGCTAAATATGAATTAGTTTTGGCCAAGTTCCGAGTCTATCATCTTTCTTAATTGCAAGTTGGGTCATTGACTACGAATGGCATGACTCAGCTCGGGAATCCCTACAAAGAAATCCTGAGTAGATTTAATAGTTGCGTTTGATTTATTTGTTCCTCAGGGCTGAAACAAGCCCTGTGTTTCAGACCTCTGGCAGATCAGGAGCTCCCCAGAGAAGGTCAGTGCAGGCACTGCTCCTGCCAGCTGGATGTCATCTAGGACGAGGGAAGCCAGAGCACCCAGGAGCCCCAAAAGGTTAGGAACAGGGCACAGCAGGGACATGCTTCACTCCCTAAGGAACCTCACCACAGAGGATTAAATTAAAAGCTACTCTTCTACAGATCAAACGTGATCAAATTGTAACCTTGACTGAGGACGGAGGGACATTAAGTGCTACACTTTGCTTAAAAGCACAGTCAATTAAATTAATGCTGCTCAGTCAAGTTTTGGGCATCTCCAAGGATGGAAATGCCACAGTCTCTCCTTCCAGTGCTTGACCACACTCAATTTTATTTTTCTCCTTTGTATCTGATCAGGATTTCCCATCTCTTAACTTGAACTTGTTGCCTCCTATCACACCCCTCCAAGACAAGCCTGACTGACCAAAAATTGTCTGAGTCTGTCTGGTTTCCCAAAGCAAGAACCTGAACAAACAAGAGAACAAGCAGAGAGTGCCACTGCTGCCATGGGCATGCTGACAAGGACAGGCAAAGCTTTGTCCTGGTTTCCTCCAGTTCTATCATAATTAGTTATTCACTAATGATGTGTTATCACTTGGTAACTCTACATCTTCTCTCTGTTAAATTCCTGTTTTGGTTTCCTTCAGACAGCTCATTGCAGTTTCCTTTCAGACACCGGAGCACTGGGAAACTCCACTTTTCCTTCTTTAATTCTCCATTATTTATAAAGCAGCTCCAATCTGAGCACACTCGATCACCACAGGGATTTGGTGCTGCAGCCACCAGGTTTTGCTGGACTTTTCTAATTACACTGCCATGACACTTTCATACCCACGAGCACTCCAAGGTGCTTCATAAAGAAGACTTCAAGTATTTCTGACATCCTGCTGGTGGAAAGCTTTTCTCTCTGCTCAGCATTAGTAACACAACAGGCTACAGCTCCACAAACCTTTGGAAGTGGTCCTTTACAACTGCTTTCATCTCTTTCTAATCCTTAATTCCACCTGCTAGTTCATGCAAATTCACTGATTTCCCAAACAAACACGTTTCAGATGATTTACTGGCTCATTTGCACAGCAGAAGTACAAGCAAATATTATCTTCATTTTTCTCCCTCATGAAATATTTCCTTAAAACTACCAGAAAAAATTAGCATTGCTATTAGAAACGTCAATGCAAAGAAGTGACAAAACCCATTTATTCAGCAGTATATTCTACTGCTACCCTCAGAGTATCCTGAAGCATTAACTGTATTTTAAGAATGTTTCATAAACTAGCATCATAAAAGGTATTTTGCTTTTTAAAAAGGCTACTAACAACCTTGCTTTATTTGTAGAAACAGTTTCTACATTATGTTCTTCTTCATGTAGAAGAGCATAATGTTCTGTATGCAATTACATTCAGTTTCCAGAGTCTCACTTTTAAGCAAACCTAAAACCTAAAAACTCTTTTTTTGACAATATTGAGTATTTTGTAAAAATAGAATACTTTTTAAAAATACCTTAAAAAAATGGAGACTACATCCAGAGTGTACTATGCTGCAATCACATAAGAAGCCCAAGAGTTCTGGTATAAAGATATTTATATCACTTCTTTACTTTGCCCTTTTTTTAAAAATTCAGAAACCAACCCAAATGAGTGTTCAATACTCATATAAACAGGCTCAGAACAAAGTGTCAAGACTGGGACAGGCAGGTTTAGGGGCCAGCATGGTTTGAGGACATCTTTGTCTGTGTTACACTCTCTCATGATAAAGCTAACTGTTTTGAACAGAGGAAGACAAAACATCTTATACAATTACACACCTTTAAGCAAACTTCACTAAATAATTATACATTTCAATACTGTAAAAAAAAAAAAAAAAAAAAAGGCATTTTGCTTTTTCTTTATAAATTTACGCTCAGGTTGTTTCATGGACTGCTTGGCCAGACCCCTAATGCATCATCATCCTTTACAGACCTAAGTGTGCCCCAAGTTTTCACTACAGACAGTTTATCAAAAATCCATTTGATGAAGGAGTAGCTGATATTCTGCAATGAGTATTGTGGGTTCCTATCAAAAACAGTTGCAGCAGAAATTAAATACTTAAAAACTGCAGCTATTTAAACAATTGTATTCTGCCACGTACAGCAAGATGTATTTATAAAAAAAAAAACAACGAACCAACCAATCCACAAACTTCACAGACATCAAGATCACAGAATCATGGAACAGTGTGGGCTGGAATGGACCTCAAAGATGATTTAGTTCCCACCCTACCGCCACGGGCAGGGACACCTACAGTGATTTGTATTCATTGTGGAAGTATGCCATCAGATGGAAAGGAAGCTCCTTTCCTTAGTCCAGAAACTCATTTCTGTAAGGCAAAGAGGCAAATTGTAACAGATATTGAGAAGAGCTAAGTTTGAAAGAAAACAATCTGACCGAGACTTAGCCAGTGTAGGCAATCAAGCTATATGCTGGCTGTGAGAAATCTTGCAACATGAATATTTGAGTTCAGCTGGGCCCCAGAGGAGGTAGCCTGATCACTTGCTATTTGGGGGAAGAAGCCTTCTCTTAAAATATCCTTCTCACACACATAAAAAAATCATTTAAAATATGCAAATCATGACAGTCCGACACAAAGCCTGACAAGTCCTAAGTCATTGGTACAAACCAAGAATGCTGATGAGCTCCTAAACACAAACAAACAAAAAAAATCTCTCAGCTCCTCACACCAATTCTCAAGATTCTCCAAGCCGCTTGCAGAATTTTAAAACAAAACCTGTTCTTCATCATATGCAATCAGGGAAGCAACACCAGGTGGGAGATGTGGGAATAGCTCTCCAGGCATTATTTCTGGATTTGGTCTTACAGCTGTGAAGAAAGAATCTGCATTTCCTTTCTTACACCACTATCCGTATAACTACCATCCATTTAAAATTCCATATTAAAAATATTTGGAAATTTGGTCTCTGAATTAATTAAAAAGAAAAAAAAATAAAGAAAAGTTCCCACAGAAATTCATGCTCGCACACAACTCAGAGTGTTCAGAACTAACATCCTCTGCCAAGGGAGAAACAAAATCCTTGTTACTGCCCCATCTGTACCCCTGCCTCGGCCAGTCATCAGAGGAAAGGAACTGTAAACATATATTAACAAAATAAATTAATTACACTGTGAGTTAAAATCTCCTGGTTCCTGACACCTTCAGACAGGTTCTTATCTCCGTTGAACAAACAAGGTTAAACATGACAAATATTATGCCTCCTTGTGAGTAAATGTTGTTTTGTTTACTTTGGGGTTTTTTTTTAAACAACAGTAAGTCACAGCTCATCATATAACAGTCTTTCAAGAATGCTGAGGGAAAAGCATTTGTTCTCACTCCAAAAATGTGTGGAAAAATAGAAGGGTCTGATGAGTGTTTGTTTTTAAAGGACTGGCCAGATATAGCCAAATTAGGAAGGCTCACTCCCTCTCCCATATTTACAATTGAATCACAAGTGAGCAAACAAAAAATATCAACTCACCTTCCACTACCACCAGGCAACATTAGAGAATCTGTCTTATAAATAAGTATTAACTGCATTAAGATATGAAATAATAGAAAATGTTCTGGGTTGATTTTTTGAGATTCTTTAAGCACTTCCCTACCTAAATTTTAAGATGCATCTGAATAGATTGATTCTTGCAGAGAATATTTGTTCATGTTGACACGCCTGAATGCCATTAAGAAAAAGGAAATATTGCAATTGTCACCAGTTAGGGGCATCAGAGATCTTGCAGCTACTTAGTCAAGTCCTACACAAAACCCCACTGTGCTGAACTAAGAAGCCACTCACCACAGTGTCCTCTAGATCCCCAACCCAGAGTTAACTCCTTTTTTCAACAGTGAACCGCTGCTGATAGGAAGGTCAAGAAACCTGACTCTTCCCAGAGCCCACGGGAAAGGCAAGACTTTTAGGATTGCAATCTGCACCTTAGAAAGGTCTAATTGGTTTAAAGACTTGAAAAATATCTGTGGTTTCAAAAATACAGGAGCCAACTTGCTGTTTTCCAGTTAGCAACATGGCAAACAACATGTTAGCAACGCCGTTTTCCAAGTGTGAGCAATGTCTTAAAATTAATGTTGTGTATCTCGGAGCTAAGAGATTGCCATGGGTATTTGCGTCAGAGAATATTCAAGGCAAAGGCTCTCCTCAGACTTATTCTTTAAGGCCTCCATCTGAAAAAACTAAACAAGTGTACTAATTTAACCATGGTAATAGTCTAATTACATTCAACAGAATACCAAGTTTGAAGCTTACCATGCATTTAATAAGCTTTTACAGTACAAGAGTCTGCTCAGTAATAGCTCTGAAGCAGAAGCTGCCCCAATTTAAATCTACTGCATGCTGGACTCCAGCTCCTGCTATCTTTTGGACCAGATGATGGAGTCACACAGAGTCTGATGGACATGGGAGTGCTGTATCTCACTGCACGAGGCTTGAGACCTCTCTGAATTGCTCTGGAAATGCACTTAAATTCTGATAGTTTCCTGTTAACTCACCAAAACCTGCCTGCTGATAATGTTTTTAATCAGAACTGTTAACAGACAGCCTCACAAAAATAAACCAGCTTACCTGAGTTCAAACGAATGGACTTTAGAAGTAGGGCACAGTTATGATTTCATTGTTCCTTAAACTTTACCAGTTTATTCTATTGTCTTCTGAGTGGCTGGTTTTCAATCACGATCTAAGTAGTGTTTATTAATTATTAAAATTAAATTAGGCAGAATTTATTTTGCCACTTTAATATTTTAATGAGTTAGGGCTGTTCAACTTCTTTAACAGAAAAGACATGAACGTTTTCAAGTTCCAAACTTAGTTCAAAAAAGACATTAGCAGATCCACAGGGAACATAACCACTGAAGAAAGTAACAGGTGATTTTTCTCCCTTAACTAATACAATTCTGGCCAAGTAATTCAACCCTAAAAACTCTGCAACTTTAAAGATGAAAAACAATGCATTGCAATAATTCTATTAAATTCTGCATGTGTAAGATAGAATTGAAAAATTACCCTCCAGCAACTGGTAATATACAATATGGCAAAGAGAACTGCAAGATACTGTTGCAGCAATTGGGCGGCGAAGAAGGCACACAGACAGTTCATGATCAGAAGGCTTTTTCTATTTTGAATATTTGCTTTTTTATAACATGGTCCACAAAAGAGGCTGTGATTGGTCGGAGAAGGACTGTGTCTCTTCTTCTTGTCACTGACCTCCTCAGCCAAGTGACAGAGATTGTTTTGGGAAATTTGTGTGAGAAGAGCAAAGCTCTCTTTAGTATTTACAAAATAACAGAGACATTGTTATGAGAAAGGGAATTTGTTCCCATGGGAAACAGCTAGCAGTAACTAGCAGTAAAAATCTAAAGCCCAAGAAAATATAGAGCCACAGGATGCCATTTTACCAGTATTTAAAATAAACCTATGCTAAGTATTGGTTATTTTGTATGTGTGCTAGATAGCTTGAAATCAATGGACATTTACCCTGATCATGCAGAATTACAACTGCAGTTGTAATTCATCAGGAAATGTTTTAGTTTAATACTTTCTTCCTGTAGTAGGGATGGATATTTGTAACAGAAATTCTCATAAAATACATTTTTATGTCCACCACAACCTATTTACTTTAGTAGATGTGGGAATACAAAAATATTCCACAAAATGTAAGAGAGCTGAAGGCAACAGCCTGAGCAACAGATGGCACTTTCAGAGGGCACCAGTGTGACAGTATTTGAACTCCATGGAGTTTTCATAAAAAATAGAGGCACGGCCTAGGGCTTCTAAAAGGAGTTATAAAGAAATTAACTACTTTATTAATTAATGTATATCCCTGCAGTCATAACCAAGCTGGCTGGGAGGCACAAAGCTGCACTACATGATAGCCACCTGAAGTTCATGAGATCATCTTCTGCACAAGGCTTATGGCACTGAGTTCAGAGTTTAATTCCAGTCTTAAACCATTTGTGACTGCCTCCCTTGGACCCAGGGACCACTGTTTCCATTCCACCCCTGGAGTCCCCTGTGTCTACACTCTTAACCAAAGTATAAACCTACATATACAGAGGTCACTGTCACAGAAATAGATTCTTGTGTTTGGTGTATTTGGTCCTTTAACCAACTGCTTATCAGGACCTCTCTAATCTTACCTACTTTCCATCTGTATCAACAGGACACTCGAAACTAGAATTACAGTAGCAATTTACACTGTGCAGGGTTCTGAACTTTTCCCTGACCTCCTCAGCCAAGTGACAACACTTTACTCATTCCGGTCACCGTCAAAGAAAGTGTATTTGTCCAATTAAAAGATGTGAAGGAGCCCCACACGTCCAGACCTCCACTCTGTAAATCTCAAGAAAACAGAGCCATTTACACCGGTGCAATATCTTAAGGTGAAACAGCAGATTCTCAGACACCAGCCACATACCAGCTAGTCAGAAGACCAAAGAGTCAGTTCTCTTGCTGACCAACCAAAAGTTGTATATATTAACTAGGATAAATATTTTTAAATGGTTTGGGGTTTACATCCTGAAAGACATCTTAAGAATTTTAAAAATTGCATGTGGTTTTGATTTTAAACAACTGATTTCTCTCTCCAGAAAGCTTTCTTTTTTTCATATAAATTTCCGTACTTTTTGAGATTACAAACTGCAAGACAGCAGCCACAGCAAGGAACATGAATTACAAGGACAGACTACTGTAATTTGGCATCAATAACATAAGGCCTAAAAAAATAACAGAGTAAGTGCATTAAAAGATCAGGACCATAGGCAAAACAGAGTTTGTAGCAAAAAAAAATTAAAAAAAAAAATTACAGACTGCTACAGCCAAAAAGAACATCCTTGGGAAAACTTCATAGTCACCAAGTACAAACAATGACATGAAATGGCCAAGCAGTCAGGTCAATATTCATTGATGAAAACACCAAAAAGCATGAAAATGCAGAAAGAGCACTAGAAATTTGAAGCATCATTGCATAGCACTGACCCACATGGCAAGTTTTGAGTTCCTTGCTCAGAAGCCATCTGCCACACAAAGACCACTTGGCAGTTGGTTCACTTAGTAATCCAGCAACAAAAAAAACCCTTCCAGAGAGCTGCCATCGGGTACTCCAGTGGCAGATTAGCTATTGTTGGGAGACTGTGCATATTTGAGGGATATTTCAAGCAACAGAAACTGCAGAGGGAAAGGATAAAACCTTATTTGACAGCGCAAACACCACAAATTTATTTTAACCATATTGCTCCATTTTTCTGAAGTTACTTTTTAATAAGAGTTTGGAGGCCATTCTTCCACAGGGGCGCATTTCCCATCAATTCATTATTCAGGTTTATTTTCCTGGCAAGAAGCAGCAGATAACAATTAGGAAAGGGATCCCTACCCCAACAGCTACCCAGTGGGGCAGGGGGACCACATGCACTGAGTAGTGGGCAAAGCCATCAGGTACCCAGAATTTCATGCAGATACACATTCCTTCATGTCCCACCCACACCTGACTAAAGATTCATTCACAAGCAATTCTTAATCTTATTTTACTTAATTTTAAAAGTTTCTACAGTAACCTGTTTCCTCAGTTACCTAAATCCACACTCTCCTTTGTTCCCTCTGGTGCCTTTCACTTTTCTCCGAGCTCAGCTTTTCCCCATGCCTTCTCTGGAGGAACAGAACTGTGGCCCTCCCCATCCTCCTCCTGCTTTGTACCTTTGTCCCTCACGCACTTCTCTCCCCCTCCCAAGTAACCCCATCTCAAAGCCCACACTCAGCAGGCATTAAAAGCTAGATGTGCCTTAGAGAAGGACCAAGGCTACAGAAATGCTGTCTATTCCATCTTTTCCACCAAAAAGTAACTCTCTGATGCTCTCCACTGAGAGGCTTTTATAGAAGGCCAAAGCTTTGTGTTTCATGTTCCCTACCAGCTGACCAAAGGTTTGTTTGTAGCTCTTTCTTGCTGGAGTATTCTGGGAGTTTTGAACCAAATCCTCATAAAGTTTTAAGTGACTGTTTCTGTGTGAAACAGGATGCAGGCAGAGGACAAACACTTAACGATCACCAGCAGAGACAAAAATTCAGGGAAAAAAAATCTCTCAGTGACCTCTCCTGGAGAGCAGGGCAAAAAAAAAAAGAGTTTCAGGGCAATACCAGGTCACTCCAGAATGGGACTGTAGTGAAAAGGCCCAAGGAGCTTTCTCCCCTGAAGCCTCAGCAGCTCAGGTTTGAAGATACACCGCATAAAATCATCTCAAAACCACATCACCTGACTAGATCCAGCACTTTTCTACTTGAAGTGAATTTCTGCTGAAACACATACACTCATCTTTATTTCTAGACAGAGTGTGGTGGCAGAACTCTGAAGGAGAACCAAAACTTAACAAATGCAAGTTTTGCACAGAAGCAATTCTATGCTGTACAAAGGGAGGCTGTTTTCAGGTTCTCCTTGGTTTATGAGGAAGCAGTGATTTTTCGAAAGCTTGGAGCTCAGCTGGAGAGACAATAAATGCTTTACAGCAAATAGGAAGATGTGTCTGAGTGAGAGCAGCTCCAAAATTTCTGATTTTTAGCTTTACAGATTGCTGTTTCTCCTAGTCTTATTCTATGATGGAAGACAGCAAGAGCATACTAAAAGGCTGTGTTCTTACTGGAATTTCTAAAGACTTATTCTATTATTCTTCCACTAATAAATATTTTCATCCCTCCACATCTGAAAAACTTGTTTACGGTGAAAGTGACCAATCCTCTGAAACAATGAAGCATCCCATTTTCCCACTGAAATGGAAGTAAATGTACTTCAGCACCTCAGAACTATCAATCTGAGCTAGTAATGCCCTGTATCACCACTCAATGGCATCTTCACCTCCTATAAATTAAAAAATAGCCCAAGCAGCAACACAAGCCTTGATGCCTGCATCTATACCATTTATTGCATAGGGAAGGATTTCCTTTTGCTGTCCACAGAGCAAACATCAAGAACTCTCCCTTTTCAACCCAGCAAAAAGTTCCCCAGTGCTGACTGCCCACAGAGAAGCTGTTAAGGCTCACAGCCAACAATGCCTTGTCTCTCCTCACATTTATCTCACTGAAGAGCAGGGTTGAGTTAAATTTCTTCCCAGAATACATTTTTTTCTAGCACTTCTAGGCCCATACAATTATTTTTTATTTGAACTTGCAGTTAGCACCAGTCTTTCCCAAAATATTTTGGTTGCAAATAGTTTTATCAGTAAATAAATTAATCAGGAATATTGAGAATACAGGACTGCCTCTTTTTTCTGGCCAAGGGAAAAAAATTAAAAAATAAAAAGCTGTTGAAGCAGAATCCATTAGGAACTGCAAGAAAATACACAGTCCAAAAGTTACATCAGAGTATTCTCAGTCCTGCCAAATGCATCTTTACTGAAATTGTTTAGTAGGAAGAAGGTGATGTATCATGCCATTTTTTGAAATGCACCTAATATTTCTGCAGTAGGTCTTAGGTTTCCAACTGTAACAATGAAAAATTACACACATATTGCCATCTCATGGATACTACAAATACTTGTTTAAAATTCCAAGAACGCCATCCCTAACAGAAAAATATGCAGAATCCACAGCAAATAAAATTGTAAAGATTTACAACATGAAAGCAGGAACTTCACATTTGAAACAGTCCAAAAATCTGCCTCAGATTCTCTCATAGTAATTACTATTTTTATGACTTGGCTCAGACTTGCTTTAATCTCTTTATTTAGGAAGAAATTGCAAGCTTGCCAACTCTAGCAAATGTTAAGTACTTCAGTAAATTCCCCATCAATATAGGTCGTGCATTCGAGGGAACAAGAATGTGCTAAGTTCTGCTCCATCTCCTCCAAAGGGGATTTCAGAACAAGGCAGCGACGGGTGAGAGAGATAAACAGCGTGGCTAAGCCCCTCTTTCAGCTCCATCCTCCTCTCCAGACATCTGTCCACACTGTGTTGTGCCGTGATTGAGATGTTACGTGATGCGGCTAACCCAGCCCGCCGTTATCCCACATCCCTTTTATCCGAGCGGGCAGGAGAGCACATGTATTGCCAAGGCTACTGCGTCGTCACTCTCCCATTAAAGTTCAGCAACGGCACGAAGCGAGTTCGAGCAAGTCAGCAAAACCATAGGGAACCCAACAGATGTAAAGATACCCAAGTATGGAGGATGGATTTACAAACAGTCCGAACAGCCTGTGCAGACTTTTCGGAGCACCTAAGCCAAATTGCCTGAACCCACCGAGTCCCGTCAAATCCTGAGTTTGGCTTTTACAAAGAACTTGGGAGCAAACCAACCAAAACGCGGATCGTTTCTCACGCAGTGCTCGAACAAATACATCTCCGTGCCCAACCAAACAAGCAAAGGGACAAGTTACAGGTCCCTTCCCGCTCTGCCCCGGACGGGACCTGAGCCTGTCCCCGCACGGGGGGACAGGGCCGGCGGTCACCGGGGAGCCCCGGCGCCGGGAGCCCAGCGGCGGCCGCCTCTCCCCGACCTCCCATGGGCTGTGGAGCCCTGGCCCTGCAGCTCCCCGCCCAGAGGGGTCCCCAGGCCGCCCCTGCAGCTCTGCGGATGCCCGGCAGCGCCTGCCCCGGGCGGGAGCCGAGGGCACCGCGTCCCCGCGGCGGCAAAGGAGGGGCGGGCGGCCGCGGCTCCCGCCGCCCGGAGCCGCCGCTGCCAGCCGGAGAAGAAAGAAGGGAAAGGCAAGGGAAGAAGAAGCCATTACCAGAGTTTTGTTGCCGTTCTTGCTGAGGGGGCCGCGGAAAACTCCCTTGATGTTGCGAAAGTGCCCGTTGCTGAGGTGCGCGGAGCTGATGACAATGTAGTAGCACTCCATGGGGCCGGGGCCGCCTCCTCAGGCCGGGCTCGGCGGGGCTGGGCGGTGAGCGCCGGGGCCAGCGACGCCGGGGCCGGCGGGGGCCGGGGGTGCGGCCCCTCAGGCGCGGCGCGGCCGCGGGAGGAGGAGGAGGAGGAGGATGCGCGGCGGGGCGGCTGCGGCGGAGCCGAGCGAGCTGCCGCCGCCGCTGGCAGGCATAGTGCTATTATAGCGAGCAGCCTTGCCGGTCGGCTGCACTGAGCCAATGGCAGGGAGCCACTGGGCTGGTACCGAGCGCTGTCAGAGGAGGACATCTGTCACACGCCGCCTCCACCGCCACCCACCGCCCCACGCCCCGCTGCCCCCGCCGCGGACGGACCGGCGGCAGGTAAAGGGGGACGGGAGGGGGGAGAGGGCAGAGCCGGCGCCCCAACCGCAGCCAGCCCCGCAGGTGGGGTGTGCCCTCCTTTTTCCGGGGGTGGGGACAACGACGAGTGCGATTCCTTTGGGATTTGGGGGGATGCAGGGTGGGCACGGAGAGATGACCGGGGTGCGACGCCCCCAGCCCGACGCTCCCGCCCTCCCCCCTCCCTCCGAGCAGCCTCTGCGCCCTCCACCCGCGCCCTTTTCTTTTTTGTTACATATTTCTCGGACACCCAACTCGCGGGCACCTCCACCTGCAGGGGAGGAGCAGCCCCCCCGCTCCTCGGGCTCCATCGGTCGCCGCCCCCGCCCGCCCGCCCGCCGCCCCCGGCTCCTCCGGCCCGTGACAACGCAACTGGGGGAAATCGGTCATTCCTCATCCCCGCACGGGGTAAGCTCCATCCCGCCCTTTGCTGCATCCCCGCCGCATCCCGCCCGGCGAGCTGCAGGATCAGGAGCGGGTGGCAAAAACTTCTGGGTTACGGCGTCGGGAAGCGCTTGGGGCCGCATCCCCCCCATTCCCGGGGCGCCCGCATCCCTCCTCCTTGGGGCTCGCATCCCCGCTTCCCGGCGCGCCCGCCTATCACCCGCGGGTACTCACTGTTCTCCCGGCCCGGGGCCGAAGGCGGAGGCAGCTCTGCCCACCCGGCCTCTCAGAGCTTGGGCGTCTGCAAGGAAAAGGACAACAGCCATGGTTTCTTTCTTGCAGGCTCTGGCGCAGACTCTGCGATCCTCAGCCTCAACGCCCGTGTAATGTACTGGCTCGGTTCTACAAAGCCCCCAGCAATCCGGACTGAAAACCATTAGGTTTTGAAATCCATCAGCATGAGGTAGTTATGGCATACCCCAGCTCCTTCACCAGCTTAATAAGTGTTCCTTTCTCTTTTGCAGCACACAAATCGGAGCTGGCTTCCAGGAGCAGGATTTGTCACAGTGTAAGATGTGCACAAGAAAGATGCTTAAGTAGGGTTTGTTGTTTTGTTGGGGATTTCCCCCCCATAAGGTATCTGTGATTTGCAGCTGTCTCATGGGAGGTGTGAAACACTCGTAGCTGGCTCATCTTCCAACCTGCGCTACCTTTAATTCTGGATTGTAAAAATCAAAATTAATGGGATGAATTTCCAGTGCCAAAAGAGGGAACACCTTAGAAAAGAAGCCCAGAAACATGATGTAACATCTGAACACGTCCCTTAGTCAGCATTTACTGCTGGCAACATAATGGCAGTGTCCTATCATCTTGTCCTCCAAAAGGGATGAGCTGCTGCCAGAAGATTCAGGATGGGGACACATACAAACAGAAATTATTGTCTCAGGTGTTTGCATCCTTGAGGAAGGAAGCCCCAGTTTTTGAGATGTACCTCCTTCTGATAAACATCTTCCATCATTTATCTCTGTTTGTACACAGTGAATAGTAAATTTTGACAGCTGTCACTCACTCTTCAGCATTTTCAGTACTTAGGAAGGAATTATGGAAGTGGCAAAAGTGGAAAGTTTTGACAGCTGAGACACAGGTGAGAGATCAGAACTTGCTGCTTCTTGTTACAGCCAAAAAAAGAGTGTGATAATGTACGCGCACAGTAACGCGATTTTTCTGGTTATTATGAGGATGTACGTGTATATCTAGAAATAACCAGCAAGTTCGTTGCCATGTGAAAATCAAGCCAGTATTATAAATACCTGATAAATTTAACAACACAGCGCACTTAAGGCCTGGTTCCCACTCCAGGCAGGATCATGGGTGTGGTTCTCTCTCCAAAATATCAGAAGTTTAGGTAGGATAGAGTAATGAAAAGACATAAAATTATGCAAGAAATAAAATTAGGCAACTCTTTCCTAGGAATAAATATATTTCTACTTGGAGTCGAAAAATTTTTTCCATCTTCTAAATAGAACATTACTGATATGTGAGGACCCTTCTGCCTGGGAATGAAACTCCACAAATCCACCACCTCAGAGAACTGGAACCTTTTTCTCTGAAATCCTTGCACAGGCACATTGCTGACGCGTTCACACACAGCTGCTACAGCCATACCTGGGCCCTTTCAGGGTTGTACCACTGCTCTCTGGCCTTTCAGAGACGGGCAGGCACTGCTTGCACACTCTTGTTAAGAGCCCAAGGACCTGGGAACATCTTCTTGTAGCAACAGAGAAAAAAAGCCTACTCCCACAGCTCAAGTTTCAAATGTTCGCTCTGCTTTGCACCAAACAGAAGTGGCCAACAGCATTAAAAGGTGCCATAGCTTCTGCTTATGAAAATCACTGTTCTCCTCTATTAAGGGTGGGAAAAAACCAACAATTAAAACCCACTTGATTCCTCCAAAGCACTGAAAAAACAAAGGACAAGTAGTACTAAATAAACCTAACAAGCAACATATATATTTTCTAGTCCTGTTTACTCTAGTTGGCCTTTTTTTTGGCTGATCTCTGATACTTTGCTATCATAACCCTTCATGTAAGTTTTTTTGCCTCATTCTGTTTATTATGACCACATAGGCTCAAGATGCTGCTTCCATTCCAAATCTTTTATTTGTAATAAATTGCTAATTTCATCAATCCCTAACCCTATGGCTCCTACCTACCATCAATCTTCCCTATTTCCATCTCTCTCCTGTTCTCCTGGGTAAGTATGTGGGATTTCAGCTGTTTATATTGCCATTTATTCAAATATCTGCTGTATAATAATAACCAGTGCTGCTTATTTACTCATTGTATTATTCTTCTACTTGGAAAAATCTCCAAGGAGTTGTTCCTGTATAAAACAGCAAATATCAACTCAAGAAACAGGCTATGGATTTGAGAGACTCTCTGGAAAACTTGTGAACTAGAAGCCAGCGAACAAATTAATTCTTGTGCATTCTACTGTTTTTCTGCCTGTGAGAATACTCGATATTCAGCATTCTAATATTTAACAATATTCATTATTCAAGAAGTAGTCTTGGCATAACCCAGAAAAAATATTCACAAGTACAAACAATCCTCTTTTGGCTAACAGCTTTTAAAGCATGGCACAGCATATGTGTTACTAACATATCCTGAGAAATCATTCCCTCTGTCCTGAAACATACCCATCAAGGATAGAAAGGAATGTCTGTGCTCAAGTCACAAGAAACTCAATTAAGTTCGCATAGCAATTCTTATCGGATTCAACAAAATTCACTTTATCCTGAGAATATCTCCCTAATAAGTAATCTGCTGCCTGAGACACACCTTTTTACCATCTCCTGCACCTTCAGTCTCCTTGTGTTGGTCCTATTTTTTCTTTTTTTTTTTCCTTTTCACTTAGCCTTGTATGTGCCTCCCTGTTCCAGATGCCCATCCTCCCTGCATTAAGCAGAAGGAAAGCCAGGAGTATCCCAGGTACCTCTTAAAGGCCATTATGGGGTAATGTGCATTATACACTGCATTACAACTGCATTCATTCACTCATTCCTCAGCTGTGGGGGTGGTGCAGCAGGGAAAAGAGGAAACTGGGATACTCTGGTAGCCTAGCTCCCAGCACATCCTTCGTGCTGTGTGAAGAGCATCAGAGTGGGCTCCCTGTTCCAGCACTGGAGCTGAGTGGAGCCCTGGTGTCACAAAGCTAAGGAAAGGCAGCAGAGCCTTAAAGCCCTGCAGCATGCAGTCAAATTATGGGCTGCAGCCCCCAGTGTTATGTCACAGGGAGAGGACTGTGAAGGCTTCAACTAGTATTTCTGCTCAACCTCAAAAGTAGCGGCAAAGACTTATTAAAACATACTCTGTTTTCTTTTCTTTGCTCCTTCATACCTCCAAAGCACATAATATCATACCACTGCTTGTTCAGAACAGCTCTGAGAAAAAGCTTGTCCAGCAAGGATTATCCCCTCCCTCTTTTCACATATCTACGTAGCATCTGTATCTGGTACCACATTCCTGTGTTCAGAAATGCAAACACTTTTCTGCCCCTGCTCTTCCCAATCACCAATAGCACTGTCTGCTTTAGGATACTGTTGGGAAAAACTGTGTTGTTACTGGATATAATACACCATTCTTTGTATCTTCCCCTCTTAATGTTTATCCTGCAGAATTTCCCTAACGGCACATGCACACTGCATCTTTTTGCTTTCTTCCCTAATCCATTCCTAACAAAAAAACCCCACCAAAAATTTAAAAAAAACCCAAACAGACAAACAAAAAACCCCACCAAAAACCAACCAGACATATAAAAATTTAAAATAAAATTGCAAATGACACACTGAATATAAGGTGACACCAACAAGTAACTGATGTACTATAATAGTATTAAACAGCAGGATATTTTCACAAGGCCTAGAAAATACCTGATGGCCCAAGCCAAAACACCTGATGGCTGCACAAGCCATTCTTGACCATTTCAAACACTGAAAATGCAATTCAGTGTGCTTTGTTAAACATTGCCTTAGAAGCAAATCTTCTATCAGAGTGTCTCTATGTGAAAAGCAAATGGAGCCAGCAACTGGAGAATGAATCCCCAAAACAGTCTGTCATGGAATTATAATTTCCCAATATCCACTCAAAAAAAACATCCAAGTCAAACCCTAAGAGAATAAATGAAAATAAATTATCAAAAATCGTGAGAAAAAAATTGGATTTTATCTCAGGGGCAATCTCTAGTGGAAGGTATACCTGCATGTGGCAGGAGAGTCTTTAGGTAGTTTTGGTTTTTAGATGGTCTTTTTAAAATGGTCGTTAAGGTCCCTTCCAATCCAAACCATTCCATAACTTTTCCCAGCTGACTGCTATATAAAATCTTCAGTTTCAGTTCTCTAATAATCTAGTACAACAGTGCAAGGAACACTCGTTCAGTGACAACACAAAAAATTCATTAAAAAAAAATATATACCCTTTCATAAATCAAAAAGCAAAAGCCAAAAGACTGCAGAATGGGTGCAATTTCACCAAGCCACCAGCCAAAGCTCAATAAAATCCAGCAGGAAAGGTACATAACTAGCACTTCATTAAAGCAAACAACAAGTGAACACTGTAAACAATATATAAAGAGATTTCAAGCAGCCATTCTGCATCTGGTACTTTTCTGGAGATGGAGTTGACTACATAATGAGCACCAAATTTTCCATTTTTACCAAGTAAATTTTTTTATAATTATTTTTATCCAGTTAAAACTTGCTTTGTTAAAAAATACAACATTTCCAAGGTTCTTATGAAATGAAAGCTTTTAACAAAAATAAAGGAGGCATTAAGGAAAAACCTGATAAAAGGAAATTCAAAAATGAATAGGAAAACTGTAAATTTTGAAATCTAGGATAGCAGATGATTTATGGCCATTTATTACAAACAGATTATTTTCCCTGCCAACATCCACACAATTTTCTTCCAGAGTTAAATTGATCAATTTGATGATTGATCAAAACCATTCCACAGTCAATTAGAAACTTCACATCAGAGAGCTTGGGCTCATTCACTGAAGCAGTAGGCATTTCTGTGGGAAGAAGTCCTGAAGTTCACGCCAGGAATTGGCATTAGCTCCAGACTTTTCCACTGGGTGGTGGTAATGAGATCAGGAAGTTCAGGAGAACTGGTAGCAGAGCTCAGAACAGCGCCAGTATTCACTCATTTATGTATTCATGCAATCATTCTGTCTCCCCCTCTATATCCACGTACCTACCCTGTGTGTATGTGTGCCACACTGGAAATCTACTGTCACAGTAATGAAAGGATGAATAGAACAGTTCTAAAATTTTTAAGGGCTGGACTGTAAAATTAATCTTAACACACTTTGCCGCTTTAGCATTCAGTTCAACGACATCATTTTCTCAGTATAAAAGCTGAAGAGAGTTGAGGTGAGACAGATGACAGGTCAGAAAATAGCACTATTTATTCCTGAATGAGCAAGTATAAATTAGAGCCCCACTGGAGGAAAAAACTGCTCCAGAGATTCATACAGTAATACATTTCATCGAGTTCAATATATGACGTGCTATGATGGCTTACTTTTTCATGTTATCTGTAATTGTCACAACAGAGAATGGAAATTAAACTTAAAATGTTGTGTTTACTTTCCCAACGTTACACATTTCAGCGAGATCCATTTTTCAAAATGGGCATGATGTTTGGCATAATCTGAAAATCAAAGCCCTTTACATTATTTATGGTTACGACCTCCCAGCTTAAAGCACCATAAATCACATCAGGCATTAACTGGTTCACTTTCACAGGGCACTAGTTATAACAATACCAAAGCACAGTACAGTATTAAGCACATGCTGGGGAAGGATATTTCTAATATTATATAATATGACGCATTGCCATTCTTTTGAAACCACACAGTTTTTATGAATTGTGATTTAAATACTGGTAGATATGTACAGTCTAGTAGCAGCTTTGAAGGCCTTATTTTTGCCCTTCCGAGTGATGCTTGACACTATCAGCTTACTGTCTGAAAGGCCCTGTTTATCCATTAGAACAATTTCTTTTCTCTAATAACTGATGACTTACCAATCTGTCCACTGTAGCGAAAGAATATAATTACAAATTGGCACATTAAGATACTACCAAAAGAATTTAATGCAAGTTACAAAATATTAATAAGTTATGTGCTTAATTGAAGATAACTATATCAAAATAGCTCAAGTACATTATAGATTACTAGCCTGGGGAGGAAAAAAAAAAAAACATGGTAAGAAACAAATTCAGTACTGCTCTAAAAATAGGGAGGAGTTTCAAAGCCCAGTGTATCTGGCTTGGCATTTGGACAATTAAAAAATGTCTACATAATTCATTTAATCAAGTAAGAACTTACTCATTGCTCCAAGCCATATAAATCATGCCAAGTTTTACCAAATGCACATTTCCTTGAGTATCTGTAAAGACCTGTGTGATCAGAAGACAAGGTAAAATACTAATAACAGTAATATCAAGACAACTGCCATGGGTAAGCTACAAATCCATGTCCAAACAGTAACATGAACACTTGTTTCTTCATCCAGTTTTTGAGGTTCCTTGGAGCTATGTTGCTCTTGTATTGCTGAGCCCTGAATTAACAATCCTTCTTGTCTACATGATGGGGAAATGAAGTATCATAACCATTAATGACTATACATTAATTTAATTAAAATAATGAGCACCCTGACATCATTTATTTATTATTAGAGTGGAAAAAGTTAGTTACATGATTTTTCCTGCTCTGCAGCTGCATTCACGTGGCCTCTTGGATCAACAATTCCATGTGATAGTTACATGGGACGTGTCATCGAAGATAAGCCTTCTCCAGTTTTAAAAGACTGTGTTCCAGTCTTTTATATAAATTCCATATATATATATGTTTAGATAGTTAGGAGCTTAATTTTCTACTTTCCTCATTGCTATGTACACTCCAGTGTCACAAGACATACTTCTGTAACTGCATATCCTCTTTTCTCCACACAAACCTGAATTTAATACAAGGTATCTGTTATCTAGACCTACACTCAAAATAAAGCATCTTTCCTTTTACAGAATTTCAATACCAACACCTCCAAAATCTATTAAATTACCCTTGGACTAACCTTAACATCAGCATTCCCACTAGAACCAATGACCCTAATGCATTCTAAATGCTTGAAGTTAAAAGAAAGTATAAGATGTTTTAAACGTCAAAACACAACTGAACTATTCCCTGGGAACCCATGGGCTGCAGTCTTTACAGGAAAATGCATTTACTGTAAAAACACCCAGCCAAAACAAAAAAACATGCAGAAAGAAAAAAAAAAAAATCTGTACTTAAATTCTCACCACTCTGGAAGAAATATTATGTTTAAACTTGCTGATCTTTAGTTAGTTTGATATCAAGAAAAAAAAACCTCAACAAACAACAACCAACCAACCAACCCACCCACCCATGGCCTAAACCAACAAAAATACCTCCACCCTACTTGTTTTGAAGCCCATCTTGGAATTTGTACCTTGTATTTTTTAAGCCCAAGCCTAGTAGACTCAGACACTGCCAGGGTGGTCCCTCCCTCCCTCATCATGCCTAAACTTGCCACTGCTATTTGTCTTTTCTGCTACCCTTTTGTCAGCTGCAAATCACCATCAATTATTTGACCTAACTAAAATAAAATTATCTTCAAGCTTTTCTCTCCTTTTTTATAAATAATCATGCTTTACTGCGAGACATTGAAGTCTCTGCTGGTAAAGCTTTATTGTCATTACTTTAATGCTTGAATATAAATTGATTCCTTGAGCTTCCTAGTTATTTTTGTGTATCTTCTCTAAATTCCCTCTGCTCACTTTCCTGAGAGAATAATTCTCTTATAAAAGTGCATTTGTATCCAAATGACCATAAGTGTAATCTACTTGCAGGCAGATTATGTTTAAAGATTAACCCTTTAAGACAGCAATTTAAGTTTTTTTGATTGGATATTCATCTCTATTATGTCCTCCATGTTATTTTCAAAAGCAAAACAAGGATTAGTTTTGGAGTAACACTCTAAAAGTTGAAAAGCAGGAGCTGTAACAAAACTGTCTCACTGAGGGTCTTTGAGAATTTAAAAAAATAACATTCAGGGAGTGCCACTGCAAAATGAGATGGAACATAAGGATGCAGGGCACACGTCTACCTCCGTGCTGCTGCTGCTTCATCTTTCTGGCTTTCCACTCCTGGAGGTTCTCTTGTGTGGGCTGACACTGGCACTCCAGGCTGCCCTTGCGCTCTCTGCTCGTGGCTGGCAAGCCCATCCTGCTTTTTACAGGAACCACAGACTCCTCACACCCATAAATTGCTCTTCTCGTTGCTTAAATTCTGGCACAGCCAATTCTCTGACTGTAACTGATGCTTCATTTTGCAAAGTATTTTTCTTACAATTTCTCATCTGCAGTTTACTCACCCTTCACATGAGGAACTAACAAGAAAGCCAAGAGAAACCCAAATACTATTTGTATTAATTTATTAGCAGGAAGCCAATTTTTGCTCAATATTGCAACTGTGTATTTTGGATTTAACAGAATACTCCTCAAACTGAAGGCCAGCAGAGAAGTAAGTGGATTTTGGACAAAGCATTTTCTGCTCTCATGAAAACAGCAGCAGGAAACAAACTCCAGTGGCCAAAATTGGATCGTAAAGATGAAAAACCATATGTGTTTCTGGTCTTTAAATTGCTACTCTACAGAGTGATAAGAGACATCATATAGAACCTTATCAGGATTTAATTTCCTAACAGAAATGAGAAAGGAATGTGCAAAGCCCCTCTTACATGATCTAGCATTAGATTGCAGTACATGATAAAAATATCTTAACAGGCGTATTCCTAAGGAAGATAACATTCCATCCCTTCTTCCTGGAGATGCTTTCTATATACAAATTCTTTTAAGAATAGCATATTTCTGGTTTGCTGTGCATGACTATCTTCCTCAGGAAATGTTTTCTGGCAAAAACCTCCTCACAGTTAGTGTATTTTTCAGTGCTTCTGTAATAATAATAATACCTTGTAAAATGCTCTACATATGCGAGGTTTATGAATGAAACCTGTCAGAGTACACGTACTACAAAAAAGGATTGCTAAATTTCTTTGGAATTTAATTCTTGGCTGTGGTCTGTGCTTTAAAGTTTCTATACTAAAGCCACCACCACTGTGCGAAAGACCTAGTTTGTGCGCATATGTATTTTGTACATACATCTTTGCCATGTCATTCTGCATCCCCTTACTGACTCTTGTATCTTAAATATACTTACCAAATCCCCCACGTTCTATTCTATTTCTAGTCTCTACCAACTACCACGTTATTTCCAGATAAACTAGAATTTCCAAAGGGCTGCTCACAGTGAGCAACGCTGCCCTTTTGATCAAGAAAATGAGTACATTTTAACACGAATTTTATACTTTTCACACCATGATACATTTACTGCAGGGACACTATAAAGAACATTTACAAACATGTTCAACATCTGTGCAGGGCCTCTGGGAGGAGAGGAGACAAGCAGTGCTCTGGATTTGGGAGAAATTGCTCTGCTGGGTAGTGGGCAGCCTTTTAAGGTGAGCGGTCATAGGAAATGAGGGCTTTCCCCTCCCTCAGCTTCATCTTTTTTCTGCTCTGCAGGTTGTGCACTTTCTCCTCCTCGTGTTTCTAACCTAATCTAATTCTTAAAACCTGAAATACCTGTCACAACAGTCAGAACAGGATTATTTGCTGCTGTGGCTATACTATACCATAACATGTGCTGCTCTCATTTCTACAGCTCTGAGTGCCATTAAAATGAATAATTTTCCACAGCCATCTTGGATTTTCGTTAGATAAATCTAAAAAGGCTAATTATTAATAAAACACACTAACATATGTACCCCTAAACAGACTAAGACTGTGGCCATCCTACCTCGTTTCAACAATTTCTGAGTCCTATCCCCCTTGCTTTAAAAAAAAAAAGCTCACAGAAAGCATTTATAGTATGTATTTATGACACTGCTTCCTAGAAACAGCTCCGAGGAGGGTTTGGCTCTTCCTTCCCCGCTCTCCACATCCATTGGGATGATGAAGCAGATAGGATTTCCCACACTTATCTCCGGTACGTCTCCTGCGTCAGACTGTTCTGTGACTCTGCAAAGCACACTGCACTTCTTGGGGCTCTGCCAAGTCTGCCTGGGAAGCCAGGCTTCCAACCAGCTCCTCATGCCACAACCAAAATTACCCCACCTCACAGAAATACGCTGCTGACTATAGTCTGAAATCCATTTTGGCGTGAAAAAGCTTCAGATAAGTAAAAAATTTCAGCAAAACCTGACCTTTCCTTGGACATACTTCAAGACTTAACGGTAACGTTATGTTCCAATTATAGAAACACCCCAAGTGAAATAAGCAGATATTTAAATTTTACAGATACCACCCTAAGGAAGAAATTTAGTTAAACATAAGTGGCGTGATTACCTAATGGGCATAGCAAAATGTTAGGAAAGCAAAGTGTTTGGATAAAACAGCAATGATTAATTTTTAATTTATTTTTTTTCTCAAATATAACATGCTTCTGGAGATCATACTTAGTGAACATACTCGTGGTTCCAGGCCCACACAGTATTTTAATTCCATAAGGTGCGTGGGAGGTTTTTTAAATCCACATAATTTTGTGTTATTTTCTTTTTACATGTTAAGTTATTATCATCAGATGGAGGGGAAATTAAACATTCTGAATGTGTTAAAAGCCTTGGTCTTCTTGACTCCTATTACCAACTGCTAACTATTGCTAAACTCATCCATTTTTGGAGCATGAACAACCTTGATAACATCAGATGAAGACAAAATAAAAATAGAGCTTTGGCAAATCCTATGTATTGAATTCCGGTATCTTGGAACACCGTGTAAAGCTCTTGATTGGCTTTGCAAATGTAACTCACTATATTAATACTGAAGCTAACTCATTTCCTAACTTTCTAAGAGCAGCCAGAACTATAGTCATGCTGGAATAGCGAGGAACTAAATAAAATCCGGGCCATGAATATAGCTGTGATTTGTTTTTTCCTGGGAAAGGTTTTGTGAAAATTATTCCTAAAAAACTTGATATCTAGTTGTCCTTTCCTTTGGGGCACATTATATATGTTGTTTCCTCCTTTTTCTGAGAGTGGACTGTAAAAGCCATCTTTATCATCACCTTAATTATTCAGCTTTTAAGATGACCAGAATTAAAAAGCATGTCTTTCTCCTTTCAGTGCTTATTTTGACATACAGTCCTTTACAGAGCACTTGGATTTCATCACTGCTCAGACACACAGTAATAAAGATGATTAATGAGCAGCAAGCCCAGATTTTGCTTTTCTGGGTCATGTTTACATGACACTGCCATGCATCTGATGCTTCGGGAAGAGGTCCCTGGAGCACGGCCCTACACAGCAGGGGAAATTCTGGGCTCTGGAGCAGGACAGCCCTGTGCTCACCCACACGTCTCTGCAGTACGTGCTGATATAGACAAGGGGGCCGCCCTGGTTTTTACAATCCCTCCAGCAAACGTGCTCTGCACATACACTCAGCAGGACAAGGAGTAGGGCTCCTGTCACTGTCATGGTCACAAACACAAGGTCACAAAACTCCACAAAGCCAACTGGCTCAGCTGGAGCACCCTCTGCTCCAGCCACTTCAGCTCCCGTCCTCAGTGCCTGCATTGCTCTGTCTGCAGAACACTGATGAAGCCTCTGCCAGCCCACAAAAGCTCAAAAAGATGCTCTGGTGAGGCAAGAATGTGGATGTGCTATGGCATCACTCCCAGGTGAAATGTCACAGGAGCAATCTCACGACAAGGCAGATTATTACGTATGCAGGATCTATACAGAACCACTTTTTCCCATTTCACGGGTGAAGAGTTGCCTGAGGGCAACTTTTGCCAAGAGTTTTTTGGCAAGAGTTGCCAGCAAACCAAGTGGAAAGGCTGCAGGGGATGCTCGTGTTCCTAGCCCTTGCTGGGTGATGACAGAAGCTGAGTTAAGAATTTGAAGAGTTAAGATTTTAGCTAAGGAATAAATCAAGCAATTTATATTGATTGGGATTTAAGTTAGAAGAGCAGATATGAAGTAGAAGAGTTAATAATTATTAGATGCTTAAGCTAGAGCTCAGGCAATATACTGCTCGTTTTAGTTGTGTTTGTAGAAGGAAACAAGATAGATGGACCATTGGGACAAAGAAGAAACCATGGCTGCACATGGACACAGAAACTAACTGGAATCAGGCAGGAGAGCTTGGGCTATGCCCGAGAGGTCACGTAGCCTGCCAACAAGATGAAGGTAAAAAGTTCACTGCGAGGAAGATGTCTCTGACTTCCTCCTTGAAGACCACTGACCCATTTCAAAGACCACCAACCCAATCTGAGAGAAGAATTGCGGAGGCATAAAGGACTTAGAGCTCATTTTAATATAAAGAAGGGGTAGGAGGTGGTAGGATTATGTATTTGTATAATTGTTTTTGAGTAATTGAATGAGTATGTATCTATTTGTTGATAAATAGAGGGTTATTTTGATTTTTGCACACCTCTTTGGGAGAATACTCCCCATGTTACCTGGTGGCTGAATAAACAACCACAATATTTAAAATCTAATGTAAGCAGCATGCTTACATGGTTGTTTATTTACCACTTTCTAACTTTAACTAGTTAGAGAGTCCTTTGTCCGTGATATTATCAATTTTATTTGTTTCAAAGCAGCATCCCTGGGAGGAGTTATGCTGGGACAGTGCCAGAGGTTGCAGCCAGTGAACAGCACAAGCATTTCCATCACACAGCCAAGGTGGTCTGTCCTGCTCCTCAAAGCCCAGCTGAAAAGCAACCACTCACATGCCTGGGCTGCCCTTGGGTCCCAGCTGGCCCTTCCATGGCTGCCATAGCCTGACAATGAGCACACAACACCTCAGCCCGAAAAAGCTCCTCAGCTGCCTTCTGACGCATAAACATGTGGAAAACAGTGACCATCAGAAACACCAGTGGCAACATCAGGGAGAGGCAGATTTCTATGTAAAGAAGGGTAATTTGTGCTGATGTGGGTACAATAAGAACAATTCCAGTATGTATTATGAAAAATTCTTTACTTTCCAAAATCCTATCAGCCCTAGAAAATCACATACCATTTAGGTACTTTACTAATAGCTTTTATTTGGTGGAGCACTATATAAGTCTCTTTGCTACAAGATGAGAGAAGATAATAGATAATTTTAAAAAGCACAGAATACTTTAAGAACCACCAAATACCCTGAATTAATTCAATTTCAGATTAAAAAAATAAAGCCTCGAATGTCAGGTGATCTCACTGTAGTCATAAATATCTGAAAGTTGTGTTATTATTTAATGCCTTCCTCTGTTCATAAGCCTCTTAGAACAGAAGGACATTCTCCAGAGATCACCGGCTTACTGTGTAACTAAAGGAATTAAGCTACAGTTCAATTATGGTAAATATATTCCATTTTCCCCCAGGAATGGGCAGGTAAAAGGGCTTAAGTTCAAATGGAAATTAGATTAACAACTATAAGAAAGTTATTTAACCCATAACTTATATAGTGTGGTCCTTGTGGAGCTTTGAAAGAGCATTCACAACCAGTGTAGGAAAACAGCATATAGAGCATATACCTCAATTTTTGTTATGGATTTTAAATCCATTTTAAAGTCCTATCAGTGATCAATCATCTTCCATTTGGTAGCTACGTTTTCTCTCAAGTTCTTTAAATAATATTTAAAACCTAATGTAAGCAACATGCAGCATTTACTGATATCCATCAGTATCCTATAACACCACCCAAACCATGATGCAACTCAGCAACAAAAGATATCTTTCCACTGGAAAGCTTACAGTGCTTTGGCTACAGGCTTTACTTCCCCCCTGTCAAATTAGTTTCACCATAATTTTGCTGAAGTTTCCAAATAGGCGTGGTTCTGCTGCTTTGGGTCACTTTTCTCTTATAAGGTCTAACAGAAACCAATTTTTTCCCCATTTCTGTGAAAGCTCCACAACATGTCAAATATTACATTAGGAATAGTTTTGCTGTGTCTGGTTTTGCCTTCAACAACATTGCAATTTAGTGATCCATAAAAATGATGAGGCCACACTTCTGGAAAGGACACTCACATCCTTAAATGCACACCACTGAGGGGCCCTACTAAAGCCAGTGAACTCGGATCTACACCAACTGAGGAAAGTAAGCCTTAAAACCTCTACAAGGAGTTTGTTGAAACCAAGACACGTAAATGAAAATCTGTTGGTAATAAGCAGAATCAGAAACTGGAAACCTGTATTTGCTGACTGATTTAAAATCAAGACTAAACCAGAGATTTGTCTAGGAACAAGGCTACCTGCTTCACAGACAGAGTGTGGTATATCAGAAAGCAATTAAATCAGAGGCCTCAGCATTTGTTTTTGTTTGAATTGCGGTCAGTGCCAGCCATTGACCAGTAACAGCATTTAAATAGCAAGCAAGCAGTGTCACTGTTGGGCAAGGAAAGTGAACCAGCAAAGATTAGGAAATACATTGCAGTAGGAAGACAGCTAAGCACAGCCATCAGTTATTCATGGATTCAGTCACGCCTGCTGCCCACAACAACAATAACAACTCTCTCTGCTGTATTTTCAGAAATGAGCTTTCTGCCAACAGTAACACAGCAGCTGCAAACTCCACTGAAGATTTCAGCTTAATTACTACAGGATTCCTCCAAGCCCTGCTAAGCACTGACCTGACAAGGAATGACTCGTAGCTCTGGAACAGGGTGTGCAGCATCCTCGCTTCTCTCTAACCAGAGCCTTTAGATGCAGAAAGCTTCATTCAAGCTCTTGACATGCTTGCAGGCACCATCCCTGCTATTCCATCTCCTTCCAGCTTGGATATTCCTGTAGGCCACACACAATGGCATATAATTTCTTACTGTTTTTAAGAATTCTTACTGGCATCCTACAAACCCTCAGAAAGCCTCTTGCTCCAGCACATGGCAACACATTTGTTGCCTCATCCTGCTCTTGGGGTTAATCAGGACTACAGCATGTTCCCACAAATAAGGAGCCTTCATTGTTCAGCTGAGAAACACAGATACACACACATATATTGTATCCATATATGACAAATATACAGATATCTGTAACTATTGCATCATTTTCACCTCCAGGGAATGCATAAAATATTAACACTTTTATAACATATTGCTGGATTGCAATATGTCATCTAATAAAGGATCTTATTATGATGATCATACTAATATGTTATAGACAAGAGACTGGGGCATATAAAAAGCACAGCCAAGCTCTTATGGGCGAGCTCTTGTTTTATACCACATGACAGACCCCAAATAATACATGGACCCCTGCAAACATAGGCAGGAAAAGAGCAAAACCCTTTTGATTGGCACAGGGATCAGCTGCTGCTGCTCAAGGAACTCCCTGCTCATGCTGGTAATTTCTCCTGCCATGTTCCCTGTGATTGATTTTCACAAGCAGGAGTGAAACAGAATCATGCAAGCTGGGACACTGCCTAGAAAATAAATCTTTGAGTTCACCTGACAAAATGAGTCAAACAGCAATATCATCAGGACCATGATATGGCTTAGGTCGCCATGCCAAAGAGCAGGAGAATCTACTCAGGAACCTCACTCTTAAGGAAAAGCAGTTACTGCTGACAAAATGTGTTTTTAATGGCAAATAGTGCCAGGCTGGGAGTGCTGGTACAGTCTAATGTCATAAGTTAATGCTGTATCAACTTAAACCCCACAAGGTTCTGGAACAATAGAGCTGAGTGACAGAAAAGTCTTCTTTGTGCACTATTGAAATCAAATGAAAGGGAAAAGGAAAGGCAAATAGGTTACAAATACATCTGAAAGGAAATTTAATGGGTGAAATTCACTGTTCCTTTTCCTTTCACCACTTTCTGGCAGTTTATTGTTCACATCTTGCTCAGGGCTACCTTCTGCCTATTCGTAAATGGCCCTGGGTCCCTCTGAACAAGCTGTTTCTAGCTACCACTTCCCCGCACTTTGTTATTTTAAAGAAAAATCTTAGTTATCACAAGGCTATCTTCCATTTAAAAGTCAATTGGCTGGCTAGTCAATACTTAGCAATAGCAGAAAAACTGTAAAAAGGAAGGTGTTGTCCCGAATTCTGTCATCCACTCTTAGTTTTTACTGGACAGTGGTAACTTGCACTGCTCTCCTTCACAGTACCTAGAAACAGAGAACTCCTGCAAGATCATCTCCTGGTGTTCAAGTATAGAAAGTTTGCTAATAGTAAAGAGTTAGACTTAATGGAGAATGGATGAACAATATCCCAGCGGGCATTTAAACAAGACACTTCATTCACAGCTCAGTGTTATTGTAATAATTGCCACTACAATAAGACTTATAAATGTATTTACAAGTAAACATGTTCCAAACAACTGCAAAACACAGTGCTGTTGGGGTAACACAACATATAAAGAAAGCTAAAAATCAAAGCCAATTTGCCACGTACCTAAAAAGTCATACAACGCTAATGCCAAAATAAACAATGCCATTACGTCCTATTAATGCAATTCTCTTCTCTCTTCCTCTGGACATACAAACCTATTTCCCAATCTCACAGCATATCTATTTTTATGCCTTGTGGTCCATACGTTGCAAAAGAGTGCACACTGATTCTGCATCACGATGCTTTTATGCAAGAGGTATTTGGGGGGAGAACAGAGACAGCCAGAGGGGCAAATGTCTCTGCACCAATTTTGCACACTCTACATGGAATTCGTGCAGGAGAGAATGTACTATCTCTTGCTAGAGTTGAGAAATGTCATCTGATGGAAAAGATGAGAAACAGAAAGTGTGGGGAGGTGTTAAATGCTTTTTTGATTTTGTTCCATACCCAGGTGAATACTTCAAAATATGGCAGCTGTAAAAGCCAAAGCTATATAATTTTTCCAGACAATTCATTTTCAAACCTTCTTTTCCAGAAAGAATGAAAATTTCACCGAAAAGTTCGCATGCGTCCAGAATGAACAATCCAAAGTTACAGACAGGGTACAGAGTTAGATGATGTGCTTTTTTATGAGAATTAACACCACAAAATGGCGCTGCAGAAGCAAACCAAGCCCCAATTTCTGACTTTTAAACCTTCAACTCAAATCTTCCTCCTCTTTTCAAAGTAAAAAGAACTAGTGAAACATGGAGCTCTGTGGCTGACAGATTTGCCGCCTGTCTCTCAAACAGGGAAATCCGAACGACACCAAAATATGCTTTAAGAGGTTTGTAATACAGAAAGCTGCTCCAAAGCTCCATATACATGAATCTCTGTATAGAGTTCCTGGAATCAGCTGGTGAATTGGATCAGTATGTGCAGCTTTTGTCTACCCTAACAAGGATATCCAGAGGCCAGATTGGCAGGCTGAGCCTGAACTCTTTCACTCGCGTTCCCCCAGGCCCACAGAGCAGATAAGCGACTATGTGACTGACAGGCAGGCAAGTGTGAAACATGCTTTTCTACTTGTGGGGCTATATATGTCAGTATAGTTACTCTGTTCATCTTCATTTCCTCCATCTGATCAGAGCTCTCTCTGCTTATACAGGCACCCTCTCTTTGACTTCCAATAGAATAATATTCAGTAATAACCTACAAAGCAAGGCTTACATAGTGATCACTTTGACTATACAATCTCTAACATCAGAAGTTACAACAATTGTTCCAACTTGTGGCAGTTTGAATCTGGGAGAAATCCTGATCTGTGGAATTTTAGTGGAATTTTAGCAGGCAGAAGCCCAGTGCCAGTTATAAAGCATTAGACACGAATGGTGGCCCTTTTCCATGGGAAACCAAAGTCAGGCCCCCAGGTTCCTGATGTCAGTTTGTGGGGGGCATTTGGCACTCCGAGGGCAGCCAGGATTCCAACTTGTGGCAGCGTGGATCTGGGAGAAATCCTGAACTGTTCCAAATTTTATCTTTTTCTGTTATTCCTTTTATTTCTATTATTCCTTTTCCTATTTCTTTTCTTCTCACTACAGCAGTCCAAATTTACATGCTTTACAAAGAGAGATTCACCTGCAGAATTACCAGGGAAGAAATTCTCAGGAGAGAGTTTTCTCCAACATCTGAGACTTACTATTGCCCAGCCTCTGTGAGATCTCATTTCTGCTGCTGTCACAAGTACTCTTCATTATACAAGAAGCATCCCTTTATTTTTTTGCTCTTTGCTTGCTCAAGGAAGACTTCAAGTAATGCATATACCCACAATAACCCAATACCTTAAATCCAATACCTTAAATTCATAAATACCTTTATGCTGTGCTGATATCACATGGAAGCACTGCCCTGCTGCAAAGTACTTAAAGATCCAACTCGAACTCAAGAGTATGGGGGTCTTTAGTGGTGACCAGTAGCTTCTGTATTTCATTTGCATCAAAAGCACATACACTATGTTTCGTGTTGGACACAAAAGTTTTCCCTTCCACTCAGGAAAGGGATCACAACAAATCATCTGTAAACCTCTACAGACAGCAGATGCAAATGTGCTTTCTCTCCCATTGAGCTCTACCTGAGGGCCATGAATGTGCAACCTATTCTCCTTGTCTTCCACAAATCTTGAAAATAAAGTGGTACCAGCTGCTTCAGAACAAATACCAAGAACATTAATTTTCCCTTAGACAAATGTAACTTTTACACCACTTACAATGTTTTCCTGCTTTTTTACCCTATGGTCATCCCTCTGCGTAAAAGACTCTCAAACATGATATGTGCAATGTAGGAGAGAAGAAGGATCCATCACCTCTTGCCAGGGACAAGGCACTCAGGAGAAGAGACTAAGGTTTATGACAGCATCATAAATCTAGCTATGCTTAGGTTAAAGAAAATAACCCCAACCAACCAACCAACCAATGAAATCACTTCTCAGATCAGATTCTTTCCATCTCAAGGGTTTGGTCTACCACATATGCCCACACACACCCTCAGAAGACAAAGTTTTCCCCTTCTGTCACTGCTTTCTGGAGTAAAGTCAGCACATCCTAACAGCTCCCCACAGCCACCTGGCTCCGGGACAGGCAGTAGCCAGCACTTGGCATCACATCCTGCAGCTCTTAGCACATCCTGAGAATAAAAGGGGAAGAATGAATCAGCTGCTTTAGAGTTATGGCATGACTTGGCCATTAGGAGAAAAAACCTACAGGAGACAGTGCTAATTAATGTATTCCTCTTCTTTCTGCTTCTCAGCTAAGCTTGTAAAGGCTTGTCTGTCAGCTCCTGTTCTTCCCAGCATCCATGGGGTTTCCAATGATATAATTATCAAAATAAATTCAAAAAATGTTTTCTTTCTCTTCAAGATCAACTGTATTTGTAGAGGACATTATAGCCCAGGGAAGAGGGAAAATAGTAATAAATCTGCAACAGCAAGGACAGCAAATAACTGCATTCTCATAAGCACTAAGAGTTTTATTTGCCATACTAAGGATGAGATCAAGTTGTACCACAGGTATTCAAAAGAGCTGGAAAAAAGGGGGAACAAAATATTTCTTCTCTTTCTCTCAAAAAGACAAAGGTGCCTCTGATTTTAGGGGACTGAAGCGGATTGCAGCATGACTGCTGTTCGCCCAGTCCCAACCCTGAAATGGAGAACACTGAAATACCCATTTCCCTTCCAGCTGCATCACCTGGGAGCTGGAAGCGTGTTATACGCTGTGATCTCTCTTTGTTTTCTTCCAGGCACGGGTGAGGCTGGTGGCAGAGGGGATTAGGCTCTGAGCGGCTCCAAGTGTGTCATCAGGATGACTCATACTGAGGAGGAATTGTGGTTTTTGGTGACTCACATGATGGCTAGTTCGGAGCTTAAGCCCTGTGTTCAATCCTTAGTTTGCAATCCCTTCAATAATCTTTTAATATGAAATTTAGTTCATATACAGGCCAGCAGAGCTCCCTTCACTAAAATTAATTGGAAATGGACTGTGAAAAGCCACTCACATTAATCATCATGAAAAGTAAAAAGGAAGTATACTTCTTGGGGTGGTTTTTGGGGTTGTTTTTTTTTATTTCCATTTTATCTTTCCCAAGCATACCAGAAGGCCTGCTAAGTACAGTCAGCACTTACTGTGCTAAGTGCAGTCAGAACCAGTAAAGGCTTTTCAGAAATCTTTGTAAGCACACAGCATCCCTGCATCACCAAAGGTAACAAACAGCCTGATTTTGGCTTGGGCAAAAACAGCCTCCCAATGCAACATATCCACTCACCCCCCAGCCCCACCTTCCTCTGTCCTGGAGACACAGCCAGATGGCTTCAAAAATGTGTGGAATATGACATTTTAATTATAGATCACCTGCAGTTAGACCAGGAGAGGCCTCTCTGAAGAACAAGGGAGAACAATTAAAGAAAAAAGGATAGGCTGGTTTCTAATTTTCTGTCTCCTCAGATGGCACGGGGGAAATGGGAGCAGGGAACAGACCAGATGACAGGCCAATTAAAGTTGTTCTTCTGGCCCTGGTGATGCTGGCACCCAGCCCAGATCTCATTCTCCTGGCATCTCCTTTGTGTCCTATGGCATCTTCCATCTGAGGAAAAGCATCTCCTGCAGCCCCCACTGAGCCAGCTCAGGGCTCCAGCTGGCACCTATGTTCTGAAGTTTTGGCATTTGCTTCAGCAACTTGCTGGACTTCACCTCATCCTCCACCATGACCAAGGAAATTGTTTTGGTGCAGAGGAAGTGGCTTGAAAAGTATGTGCCATGGCTGATCCAGAAATGATTCCCAACGCAACACCAGGGCTGGTAAAATTTTGGAGCATCCCGTGGCCACAGCTGACCTAACAAAGACTACATCAGATTAGATGTTTGAGCTTTGCAATAGTCTTTGCTGTCCACTTTTTGTTCAAGTGGAATTATCTTAGCCTTCCAACCCATAGGTTTTCTGATGCTAGCAGTAAATGGTTTCACTCTTTGCATGACAGTTATTTCAGCTCTGAATTGCTCTCGATCAGTCGACTTAATTCCATCAATAACAACCCAATAAACGGACTTTAATCTTGCAGTAATGGGCACTAATGGCAGCCTACTCTGGAGTGGCCTTTAATTAAAGCAATTTAGGCTCAGTTCTGGTCACAGCTGAATGCTAGCCCCCACCACCGAGGTTTTCTGCTTGAGATGCTGTAGCCCAGGCTTTTGGAGCAAGCCATGCAAGCAGAAAGAAATTGTATTTGTGGGCTGAAGTGGGAAACTGTTCCCAAAGGGGTCTGAAGGATTTCTTCAGCCCTCAGCAGCAAATATGCTCCCCAGTTGTGGTTCTTTTATATAGATGGCTTGTTTTAAACAAACCATTAATGTGAAGTGGTTTGGTTTTTTTTTTTCAGTGAAGTTTGGGGATCAGAAAACAAAATAGAGAACTATCGCAGACACCAGTCCAGATTTAAGAGAATTCAACAGAACAAAATGCTGCTGTTCCCTGAACATTTCCCAGATTTCACCCATTCCTTAAAAGAGATGGTGTTTTCCAACAGGTCTGATTTCAGACTCAAGAAATAAATATTTCCCTTTTTTCTGTCCCTTTCTCAAGAGTTTTCCATTTAACAATGACAGAGTTTATCACTGTGCTCTTTTAAGGTCCATCCAAGGGGTTTTTTTGCTCTCTCATCTTCAAAGTGATTAATTTCTCTTTTTCTGTTGGACCTTTAATGAGTGTGGCACAGAGAATGAGGAGTGCAGATTGCTGTGGTGCTCTAGGCAGCCCTCAGCAGCCCCAACAAGCGACTGCTCTGCAGCAACTGAGCACTGCCTGGACAAATGTTCCACCAACCTAGGAGGAGACAGACGCTGCCATTTTAATTTCTGTCTTCAAAAAACAAGGTTTGTCATTAAATCCAGGAAGAAAACAACGGCTGGTATAATGCAAAATTATGAAAAGGCATGGAATAATTTGAGGAAATCCATTTACAAAGGAAGTGGCGTTGCCGCAGATGTAAAGTCTCAGGCTAAAGTAAAACTACAGCCATAACCTGTGATGATACACAGAAGATGATACAGAGAAAATACATAATGCTTTCCTTGACGATGCATATACCAAAATTTTCTCCACTGATGTTTAACCAATGTTAGGTTAAGTGATCAGACTGTAGAACATTCAACCAATTAACTTCTCTGAAGCATTTCCTAGCCAGAGAAATGCAACACTGAGCTTTAATAGCAGCAATTACATTTTTTAACTGATAATTGAATTAATTAACTGTAGACATTTAAATTTCATAGCATAAGATAAGCACAGAATTGTTAACATCCAGATATTTCTATCACCAAAGGCAAGTGCTAATTTTTTCAAGTCAATATTCCCATGGCAACTTTGATACTGCCAACAAGGAATACGAGACAATGACACACATCAAGTGTGTAAGATAAGAGGGGGAAAAGGGAATATCTAAATGCTGGCAACTTTTTAATTCAGAGAACACCAGAAAATAACAGGGACCCTTACAGCAATGAAAACGTGTGCTGTGTACCCCTTTGCACACCCATTGACATACTCTGGAAAGGGTTACTCAGAGGTTATGGAATAATCCCTTGTCCTAGATTTCTAAATTGGAGAGGACAGACATCTCTCTGTAATGGTCTAGGAGCAGGGTAACCTCACGTGACACCAGCATACAGGCAAGACAATGCATCTGCTCAATTTTAGGATGTGAAATTACTTGCATCTCTTGCCCTCTTGTTATTCCCTCTGACAGAGTCCTGCTTTTGCCCATAGACTCAGAAATGGAAACATAAAATCAGGAGTAGCTCAATGCATTACATAACCTTCTTCACTTGCAAGAACATTTCAGGAAAATTCAGAAACTGTATTATTCATGGGTATTTTCAGAATTTTTCTTTTGGTCCAGTATTTATCTGTCTCGCAGTTTTCTACTCCATTACATTGCCAACAGTCTATGACTTTCTTTTGTGTTAGCAAAAGCCTTCTGATCGTCTGTCTGATAACCAAATTTTCCCACATTTCTATAAAACCCAGAATGAGAAAATTTTCTCATTTTCCCAGAGACTCAAACGTAATTATTGCATGCTGTAAACTGGAGATACTTCAGCAACAACATTGTTAAATCAATTAATTGTCTGGGGATAGATGTACATATCTATTTAAACATTTTTGTACTTTAGCAGGTATATATGTAGGAATGATAGCTGAAATTGCAGCATTTCTTCTCTCTTGAGGCATTTGATTATGTCACTATATACAACAGGTGATTTTTTGCAGCAATGAAAGCAGTTTTTTATTTTTACATTTAAAGAATGACAAGCCAGCTGCAGATTAAGTTTAGGTATGTCCTTCAAGAACTTTGTTAGAAAATGTGAATTGTCTCTGAAATTTTGGGAAGATTTACATCTTGTATGAGGACAGCCTTCCATGAATTTTTACTAAAGAGACAAACCCATGCATGCTGCAGGAAACAAAGTTGTAGAAGCTGTACAGCATGAGCTGTACCCAAAAAGTGACCAATTCCTCCTCCTCCAATACAGTAAAAGTGGAGAAATAAAATTTCCATTTCATACGGTGAGGAAGTCCAGCCGTCACAGACACCCAAAGTTTCTGCACCATTACCACGGAAGTTAAATAAAATATTGGCTTCTTCCCGTCCCTCCAAATTTGCCATCAACAGTTACACCATCATCTTGGACCACCATCTTTCACTATCTTTTTACACAAGGAAAAACAAGATCAATGAACCTGACATTTCCACATCTCATTAAGCACTTCATAAGGATACATTCAACCTGGCTTCCAATATCCTTACAGTCACAAAGCAATTAAGAAGAGCCAAGTACTCCATTCACAGCTTCAGTTCCCCAGTTTGAGGATGCTAGTTGAGATCTACAGAGTGCTTTGGATTGAGTTCTCTAAATGGCAGCTGAAGCAGAGGAGAGGCATGGCAGTTTAGTCAATATTATCATCATAGACCAGGGACAGAGAGCACAGACACAACAGAGCCCCAGCACAACACGAACTCCCACAGAGAGTTCTGAAAATGGAACCAAATCTCAGCCCCACTGCTGCTCCAGAGTGGCAGCCCAGAAACCAGAGCACCTTTTGCAGCATCCATCTCTTCTGAGGAAGCTGGGTTTTTTTCCAAAAGGCTTTAGTCTCTCTGGCTCTGTAGTGCTGGTACTGAGACTATAATAACTTTACTGAAGTATTTCCCTATCTTCCACTTCACAAAGCAAGTTGAATGCTCAGGATAGACCACCAAGAGTTAAAACCACTGTGGCTGGAGCAGTTTTATAACCAGTAAGATTGCTAGCTGTTGTTGCTCTGCCAGGCATCTTTAATAAAATACTGAGCACTTCCCAGCTTCTTCTTCTGTCAAAGTCAGGGGAGGGGAAAATCCAGCATCAAACTGATGCAAATTCAATTGCACTTGTAATAATAGCTGTCATCCTTATCACTTTCCCTGAGAGTCCTTTCTGGGTATCTTCCTTTTCTCCTATACTGACAAAAAATATATATATATTTGAATTCTTTTGTCATAGCTTATTCAGTGTTTTGAATCCTGATATGAAGGGAGAATAACATTATGCACCATTTTCATGAAGATAATGGGAGTAGTTCCAGCAGTGGGCAGCTTCCCTGTGATGGTTTTATATTAATGCATTAGTCAACAAAGGGAGTAATTCCTTATTGTGAAATATTCTATTCAATAACTTTATGAAATTTCACAGTCCTGATGAAAACCCAGCCAAATAATTTTTGTACTAAAAATACCCAGAAAAGTTACTAACAATCTACAGGAGTACTTATTCCCCATTCCCCAAAACATTAAATCCCCTTTCCTTCCCCACCCTGTGCAATTAAATGTCATGGCATTTCCAGATGGGAAAGCTCTCCTTTGAAGTATCCCACCACATTCAGGCATGAAAATTTATGCCGGGGAAAATTTCACATTTATCTATAATATTGCACTCCATTGAGAATCTAAGTACCTTATATTTTAAAAGAGGATGCTTTACGACCCTACTCCTCCCAAAGTTGCTGGTAGAACATCACCCAGTATGATACTTCCAGAGATTTTTGGGCATTGTGTCTGTGACAGGGTATTCTCCAGACCTTCCCTGCTAACAAATAGGGGGAATCTTTAACAGGAGAAACAAGAGATTATTAATCCCCTAATCTCCCTGTCACATGCCCACATCCTTCTTCCTATGCGTTGATGTAAAAATCTCCAACTGCTTTGTTTTATTCAATACTTTGGGTTTTTCCTATGGCTTGGAGAAGTATATCCAAAATGGAATATTTCATGCATGTCTCTAAGGCCTTTCATGATCAGAAATTCAAAAGGAAAATGTGAACAGAAACAGGGAAAAGCACTCTTGAAGGCACCAATTCCAGTGTTGCAGACTAGTTGATGCTAACAGTGACGCCAGTGTACACATTATCCTCTAGGACAAAATTTGCAGTGTTTTTCAGAATCCTACTCTAATTTCGGTGCTTGTTCTGCTGCACCAGAAACCCCCAACAGTTTCTGATACCAACAGAAGAGGGTGTCTATCCTCTGTGCTTTGCAAAAATCAACAAAACACTGAGTGATCATCTGAATTGCCTTATTTCTTTATCTTACAGCTTTGCTGAAGAGGGAAAAGTTAAAGACAGAAGGCAATAAGCATCCAATACAAGCAGACATATCTTGCCTATTTTTGCATTGTGTAACCTTTTTCTAATGCAAGACTTAAATAGGTCAAATTAGAATTAAAATATCATATGTGTAAGGATGATTTTGCTAATAACTTCCAAGATTACTTTAATCACTTTGACATCCATAATAATAAATTTCAGTCTCGCATTTATATATTTATCTGGTTTGCACTTAGGCAAACCTTATTCCTAAGGAAAACCCTTCAGTTTGACTCGGTTTACATTCCTACTTTTAAAAACCCCACACCACCTTTAACATTTAGATTATCTATACTGTAAAATAAAAATTCAAATTACCATCACAAAATTTAATGGGATCAGGTCATTAAAATTCACTAAAAAACTAAGGTCACACTGCTCAGCCAATAAAGGTTTAAAGTGGGAACATTAAAAGAAAGAAAATGGGCAGTAAAACATTCTGAGAAACATAGATTGTTTTCCTTTTTTTCTTACTTAGAAGATAGAGGTGGCATAGGACACATGGGAAAGGTGCTCAGCATGGGAATAACTCCAAGAAATCTCCACTGGCTTCAGCAGAAGGAAATTATAGTAATGTAGAATGGAGAAAAAACTCTTCTTCAATACTTAGGAGCCACCTTTAACCCCCAACTCCCCTTCAAACTAAAACTAAGAAAGCAATAGTCACAGAACAGGAAAAAATGAAAACAAGGAAAAAAGTCTGCCCTCCCACTAAGACAACAGTCCCTTCTAAATAACTCAGTCCAGGACAACACCTCCTCACGTATTTTTCACATAGAAATGCTGATTTTGTGTTCTGATACCCAACAACCCTGGTGAATGCACTGACCATTCAGGCTGTGCCTGCCTGCTCCAGTCTGTACACTCAGAGCCCCCTCAGCACTGCACCTCTGCATCATCACTTCTGCAGCAGCCTGAGGTCTCCAGCTGCTATCCCATCACTGTTGGGCCAAGCCCAGCATGCCCGAGCCCCTCAAGGTCAGGAAATCAAGGACTGCATTTGGTATTCCTGTTTTAATCACAGTGCAGAGAGCACTGAGGTCTCCCTGGGTCGTGCTTCAATTCAAAGCTGTCAGTTCTCTGCCAGCACTTACAGCAGAGTAGCATCACACTGCTTGTAAATGATGAAAGATTGCCTAATTCTTCCCTAGTTTGCTCCCATACATCTGCAGAGTGCAGGATGTGGGTGACAAGTGACAAAGAATCAAAATGTTTTAAAGTAATATTTCATCCTGCAGGAAAGCAGAGCCTCACCTGCTTGGCTTGTTGGCTCAAGGAATATGTTCCAGAGAATTGTCAACATGCTCAGCACGCAACTTACCTCAGAAGCAGCAATAATATTGTCACGCCTCTTTCCCAAATAGGTGCAGTTGTTCCTTCACGAAGATACTGGAAGGGCTCATTCAGTTTTAAACATATTTTATTAATGAGTTATTCCACGGAACAACTGGATAACACCTCCTTCTTGCCCTTTAGATGAAAGAGCCAGCAAGCTACTTTGCAAAGCAGCCTCAGTCAATATACTTCCATGGGGTTTTTCATGTCTCATGTCAGGTGATAAATATCTGTCCCCACCAAGCCAGAAACTTCAAGGAGACTGCTTGATATTTCCAAACTTTGAAAAATGAATTGGCAACATATCAGTTGTACCTAAATTGAAGAACACAGCTATGCAGACAGAGCAGATTGTTTTTAAAGCTATAACACTAAAAAATGCCAAGCTTTTATTTTCTGGGGGAAAAAAAAAAAAAGCTTTCTCAGTTTCTAATTATGTTGGGTCATTTTTAGATGGAAAGCATTTTGTCTAACATGGTAGACTGTAAAGAAATAAAATGAGTGGAATTTTTCAGATGACAATATCCTTTTTACTATTCGCAAAACAACCAACAAAAACATTGGCAAATCAAGAACACTAGCAAAAAAAAAAAAAAACCAAACCAAAACCAACCAACCAACAAGCCCCTTAATAGCTAAAGTACATCTGTGTAATGTAACAGTAAAATTGATGGAGTACTTTTTACACAGTCTCCATGTTCCTGTAGAATAATGAATTCTTTGGATACTCTGGTTAATGTCTGAATACAGCTGAAGAATTGACAACAATAATTCTGAAAGGGAATGGAGTATTCATTCAAGTTTAAAAATAAATTTAACCTGAGCTATGCTTATTTCCCACATAAATTTTGGGGGGTCACATTACAATCAACTCTCAAAAATCATATATTAATTTTGAATGCAAGGAACCTGATTAATGCCAGATTAATGTCAAATTAATATCAGTTTAACAAAAAATATGTGAACAATCTAAACCACAAAACTGAAGCAGGACAAAGCTACATCTGTCAATGAACTCTGATACAGTCCTGCTTTTACTCCCGTCAGGATTTCACGTTACCCTTTTGGCTTAAGCAGAGCTTAAGAGCTCCTACTGGTTTCACTGTCATAACTGAGCTAACCTGCCAATTTAAAGCTGGACCATTATCTCTTCAGCTCTCCAATAATGACCCATATCTGCTTAGCATTACCACAATCCACAGAAGCACCATAGGTAGAAAACAGGCTGGTTATTCTGGTTTTTAATGTGACTTCACTGGATTGTTCAATTTCAGTGCTTCACTGGCTGCCTAATTGCATTACCAAGGCTGTCAATAACCCCAGCATCACCAAATACAGTAAAGCATTTCTTGAAAACACATTTCATAACTTATAATTAATTGACTTTGTGAAAATCCTTTGGATTTTTTGTTTTTATGAAGCTCATCTTCAGACTACTCCTTTTCTGTAGTACCCAACACTATGTCTTTTTTCAAACCATTCATGTGTTCTGCAGATTAATTACAATGCTGCAAATGCCAGTAGCTTGGTCTTATTCAGACCATACCAAGAACAGTCTGAAAAGCTGTATGCTCTTTAATTAAAAAGTTTGTGCACTTGTTTAAGAAATTAGCAGTACTAATTAGATCAATATTTTACTAGATTTTAGATCCTTCCCCACAGGCTTCCCCTTCTAATTCAAGCATCCACATCTGGCTGTCAAGGCTGGGTTTTTGCTCCAGTTACAGGCTGCACTGCACGGATCTGCACAGATCCCTCACACAAATCTATGGCTTCTTCCATTTGCAGAAGTAAATGAGTGTCCTTGTTCAACAGACTTACAATAAAAATGAAATAGTGATGGGAATTTTAACAGCAGCACTTTATCCTTAAATACTTCTGTTTATTAAGGGCTGCTGCAGAGAGTGCCCTGAACTCCAAGACAACAAAACCCACATGTGGTCTAATCAGCCTGGGACCAGGAAAGAGAGATAACCACATCATGCAGTCATCTTGTGCAAACTAATCAGATCTGCTGCCACTGATTGGATTTGGTGCACTGCAACTGAAACCTGGCACGAGGCTCCCAGACTGGAGCTGCTGAGGAATGGAGTGGCAGCATGGACTGGGGCAGGAGGCAGCACCTCTCGTCCAGGACAACCAAGGCTTAGGATGCTACATTGAAAGTGAAGTAGGTCGTTAGCTAGTTACCTGTGGCAACAAAAGGCACCCAGACCTGGGAATTCGGGCTGTGGGAGAGGTAAAGCTGAAGGTGGTATCTGCTGTTCCAATCCCTCACCTTCTCAAAAGAGCTTCATTTATGGTAGGGAAAGATGCTTCAGACAGAACTGAATAACTACGTGGAGGAAGAAATAAGGGGCCAATAAGAAACAGCCAGTAATAGAAACCATTAGTCACCAGAAGGGGAATGAAGTTACGTAAGTTGTGTCCTGCAGAGATAATAAAGGCACAGAGTCACACTGTGATGGGTAGTGTGTGCAAAAAGAGGGGGGAAAGGTTCTTCAGCTGCATGTTTCTTCAACAGACATCAAAGAAAGAACAGTTTTTTCTCCCTATTAGATATAAGATAAATCACATTGTGAAAGTAAGACAAATAATTTGCTCCAAATATCAATAGGAACACAATGTTGATCTCAGGGAGAGAAAAAGCAGGTGAAATAATGGAAATAGAGGACAAAGGAGGAGAAGACATTTTTACAATTGAAGAATGGAAAAAAACGCAGAGCACATTAAATCCAGGAATCTAGGCATAGAATTACAGACCCAGTAGTGATTCGGCTGCCTTTTTCTTCCTTCTAAATTACCAAAACCATGGATAGCTTCATGTGTAGAGACCTACAAGGTAAGCACTTACACTTAGGTGGGAAGAGGGCAAGGAGAATGATCTGGACAATCTCAACATGGCTGTTCAACTGATTGCTATAGTATGTCACAACAAATTTCATCCCTGTGCTGGTTTGGAAGCAAAACCAGTGAAAGACTCCAAGTCAGAAACACAATTTAATAAGAGGAAAAGAAAAGAAATAAAAGAAAGTAAAATAAAAGTAATAGTATAAAAAACCACTGACAGAGTCAGAATACAACCTGACACCCTGTTAGGGTGGTAGCGGCAGTCCAGATGAGATGATCTTGTCGAAGCAGTGATCCTGTAGAAAGGTCTGGTAGCTCTTGTCTCCTCTGGGAGTCCAGTGGATAAAAAGCTGCTTGTGCTGTCCCAAACCCTGGATTTATCCAGGTGGGAATGCTTGGCTCCTCCCCCTGGGCAGAGCATCTCCCAATGGGCTGATCTCATTCTATGAGTCATGCAGTGGGTCCTTGATGGCCCATTAAACAGAGATAACTCCCGGAGGGAGTTATCTATGAGTCATGTGGTAAGGCATTGTTAGGCTCGTTAACAGAAGATAAGGAAAAACACTGCCCCACCCTGGCTCCAACGGCTCATGGGGATAGAATACAAACCTTGGGCACAATTTTACATTGTAACCTAGGACAATCCCTCAGATAAAACGCTGCAGGTTTCCATTCTAAGAAGAACTTTACTCTGATAAACACTGGACCAAGCACTGTGTGTTCATATTCTGTCACTGAGTGCTAATATCACAAAATAATTTTGCATTGCCCATTGATGTTTCTATCTTGCATAAGTCACTTAAGCTGAGACATAAAAAATAAACTGCCAAAAACAGATGTTGGGGCTGCACTAGCAACCATTCATAGCTGTACTTGAAAAATTGATCACTGGTTTTAGGAAGAAAGTCAGATATCATGTTGGCAAGTCAGGCTGTTCTGTTTCCTGCAAGGAAACCTGGTGAATCCTTTTTCTTGATGTTGTTGTTCTTTGAGGGTTGGTTTTTTTTTTTTTTAATAAGGTGTTAAGCACCAGGCCAAAGCAAGTGTTTCTCAAATAAAAGCAGGGCACATATTTTTATGCTGGACAACTTTCATTGTAGAAGGTCATTTCTATATAAAAGAAAAAAAAAACTAACCAAACCTCTGAAGAAGATCAGAGAAGTATGAAGTTATCAACCAACACTGTACTCAAAGACAATATTGAGGTTTCTCTGAATTGCTTGGTTACTCAGATCTTTCTTCTCTTGTTTTCCAATTTAAGCAAAGTAAAATAGATGTGGTTGCTGGCACGCACAGAGCTGCTGCCTTTCATCATCCCAACTGAAATGCACTTGAGCAACAGGAGGAGTATGTATTCACATGAAATTTTACTGGCATAAGCTGATTTTGGATGGATAGATGATCCAGAAGTAGATAAACAGGGATTTTTGCAGTCACATCAAGAAGGCAATTTTAGTAGCTGTTACACCTTTTGCATTAAGTATTTTTTTTAAGCTCTTGCAAGAGAATACTGAAGATACAAAATTTCAGTGTAGATAGATGACATAAGCAGCCATGGGCATTTTTTTCGTGCTCAACATAAATTTTTACCTAAAGTCTGGTGAAAAAATTTTAACCTAGAGGTACCTAAAATACCTGAAAAACATGACTGATCTACACATTGATATTCAACTTCTGTACTTCATGCATACCTGTACTTTAATGGAGTGAAAATACATGTTTCTTCTACTCAAACATGCGATGATGACCACAGTATATTGTTACTGTGAAAAATTAAATAGATTAAACCCAAAAAGACAACTTAGACTGTTTGAGCTGCACATCTCAAGCAAGGTTTCCTTCCTCTTAGTCTGGATAAGCAGTGGTGACAGCTTTGCCACAGTGGCATTCACAAATGGCCTCAGGCACTACAGTTTGTGATCGATGCAGTTGATGTGGTAGATTTAACCTGAGATATGGTAAGTTTTAAACAGGGTGTGATGGAACTGACAAAATGGGCATCTGGAAAAAAACCACAATGATCATGCCAAAAAAAAAAAAGAGGATATTATCCAATACAAACCTTCTAAGACTGTGTTTTTCAAGAAACACGTATTGATAGATTTTAGCTTTACTGGCTAAATTAATTTACTGGTATTGAAACAGAGTTGCAATATTTATAATTAGGTTTAGCTCTGACTAACTGAATCCAGCCATTCCTACCAATGTTCCCTCTGTACAGTCTATAACTAAAAGTCAAATGTATATTTTTTAAATAGTCAGAACTGCCTGGAAATCCTTCTAACAGGTAAACTCTGCTTCCTCACAGTGCAAAGTTTTTATAATTGCAACCAGAAAAAGAAGTACTGCCTGGTTCACTTTTACCACTTATCTCAGTTCTGCTGAGATGGTCAAATTTTCCCTTGCATTGATCAGTGTAGGCAGGAGGATTACCAGAGGATCTGCTTGCATGGCCCTACCAGTTCTGAAGGAACCTGCCTTTGTCAGTGCAAAAAGCAGGAAATCCACGTGGCACTTCAGCTCTGTTTCAGCTTCAGCCACACACTGAGTTGACAGTTCCTGGATTTTTTCCTACTTGAATTAAAACTTGAATTCCACCAAATTCCTGTTAAGACAGCAGGAACCTCAGTCAAAAGGAACAAGGTTAGGAATTACTCACTGCCATTTCCAGGTTAAAAGTTCTTTTTACTGGGGCTGTCATTACCACACTTGAGGAGTTTTGGTGGAAAAGCTGCTTCCAAAAAGCATCATCTTTACAAACCCACATGTCCCAAGTGTGGGACAATGATGGCCAGATTGGGACCAGCTGATGCCTTTTTACTTGATTTGCATTCTCCTAGCTCAAGGTGATGCACTGTTACTCACACTGATGATTCAGAGATCACATATATTGTGAGAAGTGTGAATTCAGGAGGTCAAGGGCATGAGATCTAAGCAGAAAAAATGAGAAAATAAGTCTATGAAAATAATATTCAGAGATACACAGTTACACATTCAGAGATCACAAACACTTTTCCATTTGTTTTCTTCCAGTTGGCCATGTTGTTGATTAAATAAAGATGTGCATAAAGATCAGTTATGAAGGATGCTACAGATGAAGAGTAATAGCCCAGGAAGAGAATCCTAATAAATTGCAACTGCAATTTATTTATAATAAAATTTAATCAGATTAATCTATTTCTAATACTGTATGCTAACAACTTGGGCACATCATCCCTCCCCTGATATTACTGTCACTCTCATAATGCTACTTGATTTATGTGATATTAAGCAGCAGTTGCCAGACAGAGTTGCAACTATCTCCAAAATTCTTATTAAGAGAACTGTATCATTTTTCAATTGTGTTGTAAAATTTCTATCAGATATTTTACAGCCAGTCTTAGAGCTAAAATACAAGCAATGGATTCTTTAGTTACTTGCTGCATCTGCTGGAGTAAAGGAAGCAATAAAAATAGTAGGCATGTGGACAAAGCCACGATCTTTCAATATTTGTCTGAATTTATTTGACATCACCTCTTGAATACCAGATTGAGTTTGGCCTTGTGACCATTTTAGACAAGAGAGAAAAAGAACTTCACATCATGCAGGCACATGGGGCTCTCCAGAGCCATAGCTCCAGGCTCACAAGGAAGGTCAGGGTGGAAAGGGACTGGGCTTCAGCACAGCGAGTGCTGAAAGGAGAGAAACTGCTGCAGGGGGAGTTTCTGCAAAAGGAAATGCCAGGAAACCTTTTACTTCTCAGATGCTGCCACAGGAAGGTCAGCCACGTCCAGGCTTTGGATGTCTCTTAATAAAGACAAATCCTGATTTCAAGAAAGGGATGCAACAGTGCTGGAATTGGTTCCCAAGCCACATGCCTCATGTGCAAACCCTCTGAGCCACATCCCACGTTACAGCAGCAGGGTTTCATGCCAGCACAAACACCCAGCAGTGAGAACAGGCTCCAGACTGGAAGAGTGTTTGTCCTTCCAGCCAGATCCAAATGGAGGCAAGCACTACTGGCCAGCCCCACACCTGAGCATTCCCAAGGAATACACAGTATCCACATGTTGTCACATCATCAACTCTAATCTTTGACACACCTTCCTTAAGTTGTTGTATGCTCTTATGGATAGATTCTGAGTGATCAGATAAATTCATACAACGCATCCCTTCAAAGTCTTCACATCCATATGTCGCCCTGATTTTTCAAAGCCTTCTGATGTTTACATTCTTGGAGTCAGAATTCCCACACTTTTCCTCAAAACACTATGTGTTTTTCACATTCCTTCTTGGAGGAGGAGAAAATTGACAGACTGTTCACTTGGCCAGTGTGAATTAGAGGAGGATATATTATCCTCCAATCCACTCTCACTTTAGAGAGTCTATAAATTGTAGAAACTGTAAATAAAGTTCTTCCTTTTTTGCCTTGGGTGACTGAGAGTGTCCAGCGTGCTCCTTCCGTGTCTCAGCATGACAATTGGTGACCCCTTGTGGAACGACGTTTGGTGCTCATCGGAGTGTGAGGCACTTTGGGTGAGATCGGTGATTTTAAACCCCCCTCCTCCCTGCTTCTGTAGTGGCCGCTTGGCACTTTGCCTGCAGCTTTTGGAAACATGCCAACCCTTGCGTCTTTTGGGGAGGACTCACTGGTCCTCGATATCTGGAGAGATTTGCTGGAAAGGAGACAGGGTTCTTTCTCCCAGGGTGGCTTTGAGGAGCTCTTCCGATGGGTGAGAGGCCAAGGTTTTTTTTCAGATCCCAAGGAGGCTTTCTCCAGGGAGGCGTGGTCCCTGCTTGGTGACCACCTCCTTGAGACCCTCTCCATTGACTGTGACGTCAAGATCGCAAAGCTTCTGATGCACTGGAAGAGGTTTGATGGGCTTTTCCACTGGTCTGAATGCTCTAGCCCCCAAGGTTCTGTTAGAGATCTCGGCTCCCAGCCAGGTTCTCCCGTCCCAGAGGACCGAGGGGGTGAAGGGGAAGCCGAGGTCCTTTCAGAGGCGGGGGAGGATTTCGAGCCACGGCTGGAGGCAGAGCCCGCCCCCCCCCCCCGCGGCGCTGTGAAGGGAGACGTTTCTGTCTCGAAGCGCGGCTCTCGGGCCCCCGGCCAGGGCGTGGGCGGCACCCCACAGCCTGCTGGAGGCTCCGTGGAGCAGCAGCAGAAGCAGCGGAGCATCCCGGCGTTCGGGGGTGGGGAGGAGTCCCAGGATCGGTCTCTGCCTCTCATTGGGCAGGACTCTGTAACAACGCTCTGCCCAAATTGTGGTGTCTGTACGACCCATGCCCTGGGGGCGGGAAGAGCGGGGCCGGCGGCAGAGCCGCCGGCCCCAGCAGGACCTCCAACAACCCCCCCTGCCTCCGTGCAGCCTGATTGGTGTGGCCAGGCAGTGGAGGCAGGCGGGGATGGGGCACTGACCGGCCTGTCAGGCCCCGCCCCGCACCTAGTGGGAGGGGCGTTGCCTGCAATGGGTCTCCGAGCTACAAAAGGGATCCTCTTAGGGGCGGTTCCAGACCCCCCCTTCCCCGCGCTGCCCCCCCTGGGTGCGACAGGGGGTGGCGTTCTCGGCGCAGGGACGTCCTTGGGCTTGGGCGGGGCTGCGCAGCTGCCTGCTCTGCCCCCACCGCTGCCCCCAGCGACGGCGCAGGGCGGTGACCTGGCTCAGCGGGCCGCGCCCCTCTCTGCGCCCCGTTCCCCCCCCACGCCGCGGCAGTTGTTGCCTGCGGCTGCGCCCGTCCCGTCTGCGCTGGGACGCACGCCGGCTGCTGTGGGGACCCGTGCCCGTGATGTGGCTGGAGCTGCTGGTTCCTCTGTGGCGTGGGTTCGGCTGGAGCCGGCCAGGGCCTGGCGCTCCCCTTCTCTGCGGGTGCGGGCGACGCGATGTCAGGTGGTGTCGAGCTGTCCCCTGGTCAGGCACCTGACCCTGAGCCTGTGGGGTCCACGGGATGGGATTTAACAGGTGCTGCTGCCTCATCGCGGGGCTTCCAGGCTTTCCCTGTGCTTAGGGGTGTCACCCACAATACTTATCAACCCCTATCCTGGAAGGCTACAATGGAGCTCCGTGATCAGGCTGGCAAATATGGTCTGGGGTCTGACCAGGTCATGCAGATGCTTCATGTACTTGCTTCTGATCTGTTGACACCCTATGATATCCGAAGCATAGCTCGTGTTCTTTTTCAGCCTGTGGAATACAAGATCTTTGAGTCCATATGGACTGATTTAGCAGTCAGGGCCGTGCAGTGGAACACCATGCGGGGTCCGCAGGACCCCAGACATGAGATCAGCACTGATGTGCTGTTGGGCACAGGCAATTATGCTGGCCCTAATGGGCAGGCTGGCTTTGATCCCCTGGTGCTTGAGCAGTGCCAGGAAACAGGCATGGCAGCAGTCATCCAAACCATTGAAATGGCGGCCCCGAAGGAGTCCTTTGTGGCAGCTGTCCAGGGGGCTGACGAGCCTTTCCTGCAATTTGCGGGCAGGCTGACTGCTGCTGTGGAGAAACCGGTGGCAGATCCTGACGCAAGGAGACATATACTCAAACACCTTGCGAGGTACAACTGCAACGCTGCCTGCAAAGCAATCATAGAGGCGCTTCCTGGGGATCCTTCTGTCCCCCAGATGGCACAGGCCTGTGCGAGGTTGCGCACCTCAGGTCGTAAGTTGGCTGCTGTGGCCACTGCCATGCAGCCTGCTATGACCACTGCCATGCAGCCTGCTATGACCACTGTCATGCAGCCTGCTCTGGCCCCTGCTATGCAGCCAGTCTGGGCAGTGCCCCAGGGCAGGCAGCAGCACAAAAGGTTTGTGCAGGCCAGCAAGAAACAGGGGAAGAAGCGAAAGAAGTCCACGATTCCCTTGTGTTTCCGTGGTCGCTGTGGCAGACCGAATCATCTGTCAAATGCGTGCAAGGCCACTGTTCACGTTAACGGTCAGGCCTTGCTGGGCTTGGGAAACGGGAAGCGAAGCGCTAAGGGGGGACGCGCTCGGACAAAAATCTCTCTCCAAGCCCCAGAGCCGATGGAGGTCTGCTCGGTCAACTCGCAGCCAGCACCCGCGGCTCAGCAGGTGTTGATGTCTGCACAGCAGACACGATTGTGTTAGAGACCAGCGACGTGCACAAGGTCCCATTGGATGCCTTTGGCCCCTTGGGTAATGGTATGAGTGCTCTCCTTATGGGGAGGTCTAGTACCACCCTTCAGGGTCTCATTGTGCACATGGGACTCATTGATGCGGATTTCACGGGACAAATTTGTGCCATGGTATCCACATCAAAACCCCCTGTCACTATCCCAAAAGGGACACGGCTTGCTCAACTTGTGCCTTTTAGATCCTCTGTTCGCAGGGCAGTTGACCGGTCGCGAGGAGACGGCGGCTTTGGGTCCACTGGGATGCCTCAAGTGCACTGGACCACTGTCCTGTCCGACGACCGTCCCATAATGCCGTGTACCCTGTCCATCCCTGGTGCGACACCTCCAGAAATTTGCCTCCGCGGACTGATTGATTCCGGCGCTGACCTCACGATCCTCTCGCTCGCTGCCTGGCCCCCTGAGTGGCCCTTGAGTCCAGTACAGACGTCTGTTGCGGGACTGGGAGGAACAAAGCAATGCTACGTGAGCCAGCAGCCCGTGGTCATTACAAACTCAGAGGGACAATCAGCTGTGGTCCGGCCTCATGTTACTTCGACTGAGGCTAACCTCTGGGGGAGGGATGTTCTGGCCGCGTGGGGGGTGCGCATCGGGACGGATTTTTAATGGGGGCCACTGTGACGAAGGGCGCAGACTGTCCTACGCCTCCTTTACGGTGGCTGGTGGACAAACCTGTCTGGGAGAATCAGTGGCCCCTCCCTAAAGAAAAGCTCGTTTCCCTTCGAAATCTAGTGCAGGAGCAGTTGGACCAGGGTCATCTGGAGCCTTCTACCAGTCCCTGGAATACTCCTGTCTTCTGCATTAGAAAAAAGTCTGGGAAATGGAGGTTGTTACAAGACCTCCGGAAAGTGAATGCCGTGATGGAAAGCATGGGAACGTTGCAGGCGGACATGCCGTCGCCTACCATGCTTCCAGCAGATTGGCCGATCCTCATCGTGGATCTGAAGGATTGTTTCTTTACGATCCCTTTACATCCCGATGACAGACAAAAATTTGCCTTCACGGTGCCAGCAATTAACAATGCTGAGCCCGCACAGAGGTATCAATGGATGGTTTTGCCCCAAGGGATGCGGAATTCTCCCGCCATATGCCAATGGTATGTGGCCCGTGCCTTATCTGGAGTTCGCAGGCAGTTTCCCAATGCTCATGTATGTCACTACATGGACGACATTCTGGTGGCTGCACCCACCCAGGATGAACTGCTGAGGATACAGCCTCAGTTGATTGATGCTTTGCACGCTCATGGGCTGCAAGTGGCTCCAGAAAAGGTTCAACAAGAGCCTCCTTGGAAGTATTTGGGGGTCAAGATTCTGGAACGGACAATCTGTCACCAGGAGGTGCAATTTGTGCAAAGTGTTTTCACTGAACGACGCCCAGAAATTAGTAGGTGTCATCACGTGGTTGCGTCCATATTTGGGACTAACCAATGCACAACTGTCTCCTTTGTATGATTTGTTAAAGGGAGACACTGATTTAAAGTCACCTCGTGAATTGACCCCTGAGGCACATAAGGCCCTGGAGGAGGTTCAGCAAGCTGTTTCCGCTTGTCCAAGTGTACTGCATTGACCCCTTCGTTGATATCACTGTGTTCATCACTGCTCCAGATTTACATCCTACAGCTATCATCGGCCAATGGAATGACAAATGGTCAGATTCCTTGCACATCTTGGAATGGGTCTTCCTGCCCCACCAGCCGCAGAACACGGTAACTCCGTTAGCTGAGCTGGTTGCTCGATTGATGATCAAATGCCGGCACCGGTGTTTGCAATTGATGGGAGCAGACCCCGCAAAGATCGTGATCCCAATTGATCGGGAAAATTTTGACTGGAGCCTTGCAAACAGTGTTACTATGCAGTGTGCTCTGGAAAATTTCACAGGGCAGATTGTTTATCATCTGCCCAGCCACAAGCTACTGCACGTGGCGAAAAATACACAGATTTCTTTGCGGCCCAAATGTAGCCAAGAACCGGTGCATGGACCCACTGTCTTCACGGACGGTTCGGGAAAGACAGGAAAGGCCATTGTTACCTGGAAAGATGGAGCAGAGTGGCAGGTTGTGGAAGGTCATGAGGATGGTTCAGCCCAATTGGTTGAGCTAAAGCCTGCGGTCATGGCATTCGAGAAATTTTCCCAGGAACCTTTCAACTTGGTCACGCATTCCGCCTATGTGGCCGACATCACACAGAGACTGGGTTATTCAGTTTTGAAGGAGGTAAGTTATCCTGCCTTGTTTCAGTTACTGAAGACCCTGTGGTGTGCCATCCAGGCCCGGGTTCACCCATATTATGTTCTGCATACAAGGAGCCACACTAATTTGCCAGGGTTTGTAGCAGAAGGTAACGCGAGGGCTGACAAGTTGGCTAACCCAGCGTGGGTAGCACCTCAGCCAGATGTACTTGCGCAGGCCAAGGCATCACATGAGTTCTTCCACCAGAACGCACATACGTTGCAAAAGCAATTTCAGTTGACAGCGACTGAGGCTCACAACATTGTTGAGTCATGTGATGACTGTCATGCCCTTGGTGTGCCTTTGCTGGCAGGGGTAAACCCCAGAGGCCTTAGGGCCTTGAAGCTTTGGCAGACCGATGTCACCCAGGTTGCCGAGTTTGGCCGGCTCAAGTATGTGCATGTCATGGTGGACACGTTCTCCTCTGCAGTGTGGGCTTCTGCTCACACTGGAGAAAAGATCCGTGATGTCATTGCCCATTGGAGGCAGGCCTTTTCCATTCTTGGTATACCTTCTGCTGTGAAAACCAACAATGGTCCTGCTTACGCATCACGGGAGGTGCGGCAGTTCCTGCAATTGTGGGGTGTTTCACACAAGTTTGGTATCCCACATTCTCCGACTGGTCAAGCTATTGTAGAACGCACTCATGGTACTCTGAAGCGGGTTCTACAAAAACAAAAACGGGGAATGCAGGGTGAAACCCCGCACAGTCAGGTTGGCAAAGGCCTTGTACACCATCAATCATCTTACGGTGCCACAGAACTCAAATAACACTGTCATCTTGAATCACCATCTTTCGTTACAGGGTTCGGACGAGACACATCAGCCTCGAGCAAAGGTGCGAGTGAAAAATCTAGTCACCAATCAGTGGGAAGGTCCCTACGACCTTGTCATTTTGGGGCGTGGGTATGCGTGCGTGTCCACAGATACTGGGACATGCTGGGTACCCTCGAACTGTGTCCGTCCTGACCTGCGACCTCAGAGACAGAACCTGGCCAACAGGCAAGATGGAAACCGTGACCAAACTGAAAGCCATCAAGCAGGATGAACCGTTGAGTGATGACTCTGATGCAGACGAATGCAAGTGATCACTCTGATGGTTCCTCCATGACTGAACCCTAAAACAGTGTTCAAGTTTCCTTTGTAACATTGTTCATTTTCCTTTTTCGTTTTTCTTTTTTTAATGGAAAAAGGGTGAGATGTCGCCCTGATTTTCAAAGCCTTCTGATAGTTTACATTCTTGGAGTCAGAATTCCCACACTTTTCTACCAAAACACTATGTGTTTTTCACATTCCTTCTTGGAGGAGGAGAAAATTGACAGACTGTTCAACTGGCCAGTGTGATTCAGAGGAGGTATATTATCCTCCAATCCACTCTCACTTTAGAGAGTCTATAAATTGTAGAAACTGTAAATAAAGTTCTCCTTTTTTGCCTTGGGCGACTGAGTGTGTCCAGCGTGCTCCTTCCGTGTCTCAGCGTGACATCCATATATACCTGCATCCAAAGGTAGCAGGTGTACTCCCCGAGCTGGGAGTGCTAAGGACTTTCTTCATGTTCTCCAGCTCTTTTTCCCAATCTTTGTGCCACCTACCCCCCAAACCTGTACTGGCACTCAGCAGCTCACCCCCATGAGCCAGCTGCACCTCACCAGAAGCACAATCCCACTAATGCTTCCATTGGGCTCCATGACTGAGCAAGAGCAGACCCTGGCACGAGAGGATTCACTGCCCAAAACTCAGAGGAAAATGTTCAAGGGGAGCAGTGTCTGTATCTCTGGTACCCATGGGTGGGTGTTCTCATCCCTCCTCAGTGCAGATCCAACCATCCTTTTGCACTCGATCACTGGCCAATGCTTCAGCTTGTCATGGTTCAACCCAAGCCAGAAAATCCCCACACAGCAAACCATTCACTTCCCGGGCTGGGAAGAGATTTTGAAAGGTAATATAAAGAAAACTTGTGGGGTGAATTAAAACCAGCTTCATAACTTACATAAAATTATTATTATTATTAATAATAATAATGATAATTCTAATCATAATGAAAAGAAAAATAGCAAAAATGTAAAGAAGTTCCAAGAAAAACAAGCAATCCAAATGATAACCATTGCTTACCATGAACTAACTGATGCCTAGTCCCCGAGTAGCAGCCCCTGGACAGCTTTCCCACTAATTTATTTGCTGAGCATGACTCAGCATGGTTTGGGATATCCCTTGGGTCAGTTGGGGTCAGCTTTCCCCAGCTCTGTCCTCTCCCAGTTTCTTGTATCCCCCCAGCCTCTGCACTGGTGGGGAGGGGTGAAAAGCTGAAAAATCCTTGATTTTTACCCTAAACACTTAGTGTAAGCACTGTTCAGTAACAACTAAAACAATCCCTTTGTTACCAACATTGTTCTCATGCCAAATCTAAAGCACACAATGTACTGGTTACTAGGAAGAAAATTAATTCTATCCCTGCTGAATCCAGGACACCACTACAGTTTGCAAATAAATTGCAGGACTGTATTCATGTTAATCACACTATTGCCAATAGAAAAGGCACTGAAAGTTTTTAGAAATTGTAAGAAATACCACATTCTTCTTACTGTTCAACAACATCTTTGTCCCTAACTACCTACAGAGATCTGCAATGTAATTCATATACTGCACATGGAAATATCCCCACCTTGTGCAGCTTCAACAGGGATACAGACTTCGTTCCAGCCGCAGGTATTAGCTTATTTTACTTCAGTGGTTACAAACAGCCTGCTCAAGCTCCAGCCATGGGGTAGCACTACAATTTTTGTTGAAAAAAAGCTCTGGTTGCAAATGAGAGGAGAAAAATACATACCAATTAATTACCCAATTAGTAACCCAGAATGACTCTGACAAATGAGATCTTCCTTTGCATTAGGGTGCATGAGCAAAGATCCCTTCCCAGCACAGCTGGCACTGCTGTCCCTGAGCTCTCTGAGCATCTGCCAGGACAAGAGCACAGCTACAAGCAGGACCTCCTTTTCTTCATTTCATAACTATCAGTCACAAGTCTCTGTAATAAGGTGACCCAGGAGAATGAAGCCAGCAAGGGCATTTATCCATCCTTTATACTGACAGATGAAGATAGGGCCTAGCAAATATTTAACCCACCTCCAGCTGCTTGAATGGCACCTCAGTCAAGGCTGCTCCTACCTGTGCTTGTCTCCAGGTGTTACTATTTGCTCATATTCAGTCCTAAATCAAAAGGTACTAAAATAAAACTCTCAAGAAAAAAAATAAAAATGAGTCGGAAAGGAAAACATTAAACACCAAGAATTACACCTGTAATTCTGAATTTACAACACCTGAATTTACAACAACTCCCTTCCCTGTGGCAAGGTGGCAAACTCATCTGCTCTCCTTTTCCCTTTCCTGACCCAAGGGTCAGTTGGCTGACTTCACACCATCTTTAACATTAATCTAGAAGCCAGCTGATCTGCCCTGAGTGACACTCCATGCCCTCATGATACCACCTGACGTGGCTGTCTCAGCCTGGGGAGAGGTAAAGCTGCGTGCTCCCCAAAGCCACCATATGGCAGTGCGAGCCCTCCCTGTCCCAGCTGTGTCCGCACAAGTTCCTACCCCAGACTGAAGAGAGCACGCTCAGCTTTCTAGGTAAGGGTGTTCATTTTCCGTGGATGCTGGGAAAAGCCAGAATTCATCACATGGGAGGTTGACACACAGAAGGATGTCTTCCAGTTTGGATTTTCACCCCTGGATCCAAGGCATCCACAGGGAAGATCTGCGCTGACATTTTTCCCCCTGTTCTGTCATCCAGAAGAGCTGTCACCCAGACAGGGAAGTGACCCATTCAACAGTTTTAAAGGCTGAGGTGGATGTTCTACCCACATTTCAACAAAGAAGGGAAGCAGGGGATTTTCCAGGTGCCCTTTTCATCACACTGCACAGATTCAGTGGGAATCTGATGGAGCTTCATCGGCTGCTGAGAAATTTCACGAAGGCAGCATATTATAAAAGCATGGTTGTTATTAAAAGTAAGTAGATTTGTCTGAAAGTAAGCACATATTTCATGACAGCAATATTTAAAGAACATTTTTTTCTTTGCCCTCCTTCAGAAGAAGGATATTATTTGTTTTATAATGTAGCTCAAAATACCTCTTTAAAATCCATAAGATACTATGGAAGCTGACATGTTCACAATGAATAGCTTCTCCTCCAGATTAATTTCTGTGTTATTCCCTAAGTGAGGCACAAAGCAGCAAGCTTTACACAAAACAGAGTTAAAAGTAGATGCTTCTAAAATGAGCATTGTTGTCATGCACAGCTCTGAAGGAACTGTAAGCCTGCTTTCTAAATATGGAAAAGCAAAATTAAAAAAAACCCCTAAAACAAAACCTGAATGTATCAGGAACATTTATGAAGATGTAATTATGAATTACATTTATGAACACGTAATTAAAAACAGGTGGGTGGCCCCCCTGCTTTCCAAGCTAAAATACCAGAAGAAATTACGTCAGGATGTGAACTTATATTTGCACTCTCAAGTATTTTAGGTTTTTTTAATGAAGGTTGGTTTCAAGTCATACTTGGCCAAACTTTTTAAAATACAATAATAAAATCACCACATCACACTTTATCAACTGTATTTGAAGACACCATTTAACCCCTCCTCCTTAAAATTAAAAATATTAATAATTAGAACAGAGAAACTGTGTCTTTAACTCACAGTGAATTTTTGCCATGGAGTATCATAAAACTCCTGAAACACAGAGCCTAAGAAGAAAGGATGAGTTTCCTACTCATACACTACAGTTTTATTAACTTGAGGTGCCAAATCCTGAGAAGATGGAGTGGAGTTCAGGACAATTTTAGTTGTGCTGGTGTCCAAACTACTTTTAAATACTTCTTTATTTTATGATCAAGTGTTCATTCTTTCATTAATCTTGTTGTTAGCAACACTATCAATCTTTATAAAGCCTTATTATTACTACAACAACAAGATAATCCTAATGTTTAGTATTAATTTTAAAGGGATAATGAAATCTCTAATGAGCTTTAGGGATGAAGAGAACCCTCCTCAAAAGTCCTCCTCTGAAAAGGTCATTCTTATCAGCAACTCTTCTATATACTTAAAACTGATTGTGGCATTCAGCAAGTTTCATTTTTCAACTAAATTATTCAACACCTGCAGGAAGCCATTCTGAAAGCTTCTTACACAGCATGAGATGAAGCACAAGTGGTACAGGGATGAAATTTGAAATGGCAAAGTTACTAAGGCAAAGATCTGAGCATCCAGCCAAAATCAGTACCAGAAAGAAAAACAGCTGGCTAAACTCAAGGAAAAGTCAAGAGAAGCAGGCAGTGAGAAGACAGACTCCAAGCAATGTGTAGTATTTTCAAGGGCACCTCTTCTCAACACTGATAAATCACTTTCTTTATAGATTTTTTTTTTTGTCCTGTTTGCTGCTTGTTTAATGCCTATGCATAAAAGGGTGTTGCTTTGGGATCCTGACCCCTTTCAGTACCACCCCCACACCTTGGCCCTGCAGGAATTATTGCTGCTGTATTTCCACTCCTCAAGGAGCAAGGGCACTCATCCAAAGCCTTTTCACAGAATCACAGAATCATCAGGTTGGAAGAGACCTGCAAGATCATCGAGTCCAACCCAGCCCTAACACCTCAACTAAACCATGGCACCATGTTCCACATCCAGTCTTTCTTTAAACACATCCGAGGATGGTGACTCCACCACCTCCCTGGGCAGGTCATCCAGTCCTTTACCCCTCTGAGTTTTTCATTGGTGACTCAGCAGCCCTTGTGTCTGGGCAAGCCCAGGGTTGATCCACTACCAGTACTCACTCGAGAACAGTTTTCTCTGTGCCCAACTCTCGGCAGCTTTCTGCACAACTCTGGATTTAAGGGCAGCTTTGGGCTGGTGAAACATTCCAACCTCTGCAGCAAGTGCCAAGGAAGCGAGGGACAATGCCCTGACAGCAGGTCTACCCAGAATATGGGGCCTGCTTCATGGAGAGGAAATACCACCAGGGAAGCAGATCATGGGAAACAGAGAGCACTTTGACCAAGAAAACTGTGGAGAATGAGTTCCTTCAACAATGGGGGCATGTGAGCAATCTAGCTTATGTGAAAGGATAGGCTCATCAGAAACAGAGAGCACTTTGGCCAAGAAAACAAAACAAAGCCCAGTATTTATTATTAATAGCTCAACTTCCTTTCCATTAGATTTTTAACTATAGCAATGCCACCGAAAGCAAACCACCAAACAAGAAAAAAAAACTGTTACGACCCTTTCAAAGTGAACTTGAGTTCGTATTTGGTTCTTAGAGTACAAAGGAGGCCAAGAGAATGTTGTTTAACCAAAATCAGTATGCTTTATTCAATATCAATGTACTCACTAAAAACTGATATACCTTATTCAATGTACCCACCAAAATGATATGCAATAACAAGAGAAAGAAATGGGAGAGAGAAAGCTATATAGATAAAAGCAAGAGAGAAAAGAGAGATAGGACAGATAGGATATAATTACCACAGAGAGAGACGAAGTCCTCACAGCAGTCCAATAGGTCCGCCTTCGCAAATCCTCGTAGCGCGCAGCTAATAGATTTGTCTTCGCAGAACCCTCGTGGAGCTGATAGATCTTCGTCTTCTGTGGGGAGGTCCTCAAAAGGGGTCTCTTCTGAGGCTGAATATATAGTTCTCCAGAGTGGGGGAGAAATCTCGTGAGTCTAGGCCCAATGCACAAGGAGAGGGAGGGGAAGAACAGGGCAAGCTGTCCTGCTACACCTCAGGCACAGGTGGTACAGAATCCAGGGGCAGTGTAGCGTGCTGTGACTACCATTGTTTCAGCAGGATGTATGTCTGGGAACTCTGTTCCCAAGAAAACACATCTGGCCAGGAATGGCAATTCTCGTAGCAGTTACATCAGCTCTTGAGGTTTCCCTCTCGTTCCCCCCAAAGTCTCCACGACGAAAAACGTGAGACAAAATTGAGGGTCTTCGGGCCGACTGTCACAAAAACCCTCCAAACAAGCAAAAAGCAGCCAAATCCACTGCCACAATTGCCAGGTATACACAAAGACAAAATCAAACTCTGTGCCAGCTTGTGTCATGTTATCTCAACAATGGGAAAAGAATTCTATACCTAGACACATTAAATTTTCAGATCTCACTAAGCAAGCACAAGAGATTTCTGCAGCATTTTCATGTTGCTGTCATATTTGCATCAACTTCCTTTTGAAGTTCCTATGAGAAAACACAGAGATAAAAGATCAACTGATGTTCTTGTGCACAACACTGAAGTGCAGATAAGTGAGGATTACCAGGCTTACATTTGGCTTTGCAGGAAAGCACAGTATATGAAACTTTTGAAAATACCAGCTAGGTTGTCAAAGGCCGGACTATAACTATTGTAATCAGACTTTTAAAGGTTATCTGATGAAAATATGTCACAATAAAATGCAGTGCACCATAACAAAATTAATGCCAATGTACGCCCATCTTTAAAAAAACCAAAAAAAACTAACTGATTTTGAATCTATATCCTAAACCAAAGAGATTGGGTCTAAAAATTTGAGCAGAAAAGTAATTTTACTCAAAAGCACAAGCTTTCCTAAGAAAATTGATGTGCTGCATGTATTTTTATCAGCTGATCTTTGCAACACCTTCCTAAACTCCATAATACAATTATGTGCTTTCACATTAGAAGTGAAGAGATCATTGGATGTTTTAACCTTCCATAAATGAGAAAATAAAGTAACTTTTTAATTGAAGATAGAATTTGACAACCTGAAATTATTTAATTTTTACACCAACATTTTGCATTATGTTCCAGTAATATTTTCCTTTATCATTTATGCTTTAATATCCAAATGCAAAATATATTATTAGCAAATAATAAACTGGATCAAAAACATGCAAAGTACAAGCAAATTTTTAAGTGTAAAAGTAGGAATCACTTTACCTTCCTCTAAGTAAAAAATGCAGACCAGAATGAATCCTGCATTTTATTTTCTTTTTAGAAAGTTATAAATAGAAGTTATGTTTTAAAAGCCACACACCATTAAACAGTTAAATATTTGAATTCCCTTAAATACCTGAGTTAAGTTTGTCAGGTTTCAGTTGATATACTAGAAAAATAATTTTGTACTAAATGTTCATCTGTGGAAAAGGAAAATTAGGTTTCTTCATTATTTTAAATAAATCTTACAGTCTTTAAAAAACTGGATTTGTGTAGTTTGTTGAATGTGTACATTGCATTTTTATAGCACACAAACAGATAGTTCTGTGTTTCAGTGTTGCAGCAGCCCTCTGGTTAGAGGGTAGAAATGAGCCAAGACACAGACTCCTTGTTTATCACAGCATGAAAAGGGCTCTGGTTTATTCCTCTTTACAGCTCAGCCATCCTGACTCCAACCATTCACTGAACCTGGCTGCAGCAAGCTCCTGCTGGAGGTTTCCCTTGCAGCCCCTGACTGCTGCTTATCTCCTGCTAAACTCTGACTGCAGGGATCAGTTTGCAGACTCTGAGTGCAGGCTTTTACCCAGCCAGACTGTGACTGCAGGTTCCAACAACAGGCTCTGACTGCACACCCACACTGACCTCACAGCAAGGATTCTCTCCCCAGGATCCTGCTTCATGAGTCCTCCAAGCTCCTCAAGGTTCCTCCTCAATGATGATCCCCTCACCAGCTCACCCCCTCTCTTTTATCACACTGACCTTTATTGGCTACAGCTGTGACTCATCAGGGGTGAGGCTGCATTGGGTAATTAACACAACTCCTCCAACCCAGTGATTCTGTGTGTGTGACAGCTCAGAGTTCAGCCCACAGTGCACAAGAGTGCTCCCACACCTCTTCCCATCCTCTGAGCCTGCCCTCCATTGGCACTGGCCCTGCACAGCTTTCCCCACAGCACATCACTCACACAGCATCTCCTCTGCCTCACTTCCAGATTATTCCAGCTTACCCTGAGGCAGGCCAACCATCCCCAGTGTGATGACACTGTTCTTTCCTGGCTCCTGTGCTTTTTCCACCCAGCTGTCCTCAGGAGCTTTGGCTTTGCTGCTCTCTTTGGTGTTCAGGCACAAGAGTGTCTCCTACTTAAATCACTGCTTCCCAGCTCCACTGACCTTGTTAGATCCAGGTTTCTGAGCTGTATTTCTGTTCAGACCCCACAGCTCCTACAGAGCAGGCACTCGGCTGACAGCTCTGCTTGCACTGCCTTGACTCACGACAGATCTTGCTAAGCCACCTTGTCTGAAAGTTTACTGCAGCAAAAGCTGGCTGTTCTTTACTTATTCTTTTCCACTCTCTTGCCAAAAGACTTAAACCAGCTGTAAAAGACCTGCCTGCAGAGAACATGCCCTGGGCAGTGGCTCACTCCCCTCCACTCCATTGCCCCAGCGGTCTGACTGCAAATACTGTGACAACAAAGTTCAGCCCAACACTATTAACAGGTGCTTTCCAAGTGTCTCTGGAGAAAAAGGGAAAAAAAAAAAAAAAAAAGGAAAAAGATGGAATAAAACCAAAATCTGCTACCATACGGCCAGAAAGCTGATGAGCCTCACTGCAAGGAAAAGCAAGAGGAGGGGGAAGCGAGCACTAAAATGGAAAATATTCATCAACTTTCTTCTATCTTAAAAAATACTTTATCATTAAAATATTTATATTAAAACAGATGCTTTTAGAAAACTAACGTCTTTTAAGAAAGAAACGCCCTGTCCTCTCAGGTATAACAACAGCAATTCCCAAAACTTTAAAGGAATTTGTAGAGGTAAGACTCTTTGGTAAGAGAAGGCTGGGGATGCTAACACACATAGCTCCCAAATCCCATGCTTTATGGGAATTTATTCTGATGCACTACAGGCTTGGACAGGACTTTACATGGCAGGTTAAATCTTGACCCTGCTTGGAACTCTGGTTCCAAATGTAGTGGGTATTATCAAATGGTGCAATCAATGGTGGGAGTGTTTGGAAGTAAACACTTCATTTGAACACTTTTCCAAATTTCAGCAGAACACAAGCACTGAAATGAAGAACTGTCCCAAAGTGCACTTGAGAGGCTCTTGGGCAAAGCAGTGACTGCAACAGGCTGGTTCACTCTTAGCAGGTAAAAAAGAAGCTGCCTTTCTAAACTATCACTGCGGTAGTATTCAAGAATCTTGTTTCAAATGTGGTGAAGAGATGCTTTGGATGAGTGATTTCCAAAGTCGATCAAACCTGAAGGGATCCAGTATGCTTAAAAGGAGCCCAAATCTGCTTTATCCTTTTCACTGCTCTTGTGACAAGTCAGGAAAACATTTCCAGGGCCAAATACTGTCTGGGGAGCTCCCATAGTGGCCCTGCAAGGCACAAGGCAGGGCTATGCCCAGCTATCAGCACCCCTTTGGGTGAGCAGAGCAGAGCTTTACCAGCAGAGGAGGAAAGCCCAGCCTACCACGGCAGCCTCCAACAGAGGCTGTCTCTCCTAGGACACACCCCAGCATGAAAAGGTGTCACACAGACCATCTAGAAATTGCTCATTGCCTCAAGTTCAGCAGGAAAGATACAAGGGAGGATGCCAGTGGTGCAAACTACTCCATTTCCTTTTCCTCCATTAAGCTATCAAATGCCAACCTATCAGCTGTTGCTGTTTTAGGGTAATCTTTCTCTGACATTTTCAGTGAGAGATACAATTTTTAGCTGCAGTTATCACAGATTTTTTTGCTTGTAAAACACCATTTTAGGTTACCCTTTCCTTTGACATGTTCATGAAAAGGTAAGATGCTTATATTCCCTCTTTGCTCTCAATGCCACTCAAAGAACCAAGATAGGCAAAAGTGTGAACTGCAAGCAAAATTACAAATTTAAAATAATAAAAGGTAAGGAAATTCAGAGTCTCTGCATCCTTTTAAATGCACTCATATTTCTGCACTGAGACAGAACCACTCATGAGGGACATTGACAGATGTCATTTATAGGTATAATCTGCAAGTCTCACACCTAAATTTCATAGCATTTTAAACACCAAATGATAACACTGCAGTGAAAATGCTCTTACAGATGGTTTCCTGTATATAAGATCAGTCTGTGGATAATGTTAATTGCATTACTTGATTCCTTAACAGAGAACTTCATTTCACTACTTTAAATACCTCTGCAGTTTAAATTCCTGCATACAACTGCACAGAAGAATTCAAGACACCCTGAGAGCGTAATGTTGGCACCTCTAACCTTTTTGGAGGTCCTCCTACGGCTATTAATTTATTAATTATTTCCTAATTTTTTTTTTTTGAAGTAGTGATGTTGACATTTGTATATTAAAATGTTTAAATATTAAACCTCCCTTTCCATCCATAATTAGAGAAAATAGACATACACAAAATAAAGTTTTCAAGAATAAAAGATACACCAACCTCAGAAAGATCTGTCCTGCTCACTGAATGAAGCCAGGTCCCCTGGGATGAGGCAGAAAGTGATAAATTCAGGGTCCAGAGCTGAAAACACAACAATAATATTAAGTACTCAGATCTGAAAAGACAAGTCTTTTTCAAAGTGCTTTCTGGAATGTATGTTTTCTCTGCTTTGTTTTTCTAAAAATATTACCCGTTATTCTTAAAATATGAGACTAATGACGATAGGAATAATTTTCTCAGAGGGAGAATAATGCTTCAGTTTCTAAGTTTTTTGAATGTATGCATGAATAAAAATAGATTTTTCAAACAAAGTGCTTTAATATCAAACATATCAAGATAAGGAAGGAATCAAGAAATTCTGTCTCTCTCAGTCTTAATTTAACCACAGAAATCAAGCACTTCATTTATTCCTTGGTAAACTACTGGAAGGTATTAAAAGCTGCTGTAATAATTTGCTGTTCGTACACCAAAGACATTAAAGTTTACACCACATTGCCAGAAATCCCTTTATTGAGGAAACCTTTACTGTCATACTCAAGAGGGATATTCATATTCCACAGATATCTCATCCCAGAAGCACCTGGTCCTTAAACCCCTGCTCTAGCAGTGACTACAGTGCCAAGTATTTGGGCATTTGCCCAAATAAATCCAGGAATTCACCACTGGAATTCACACTCTGAACAATAATTTTGTGAGATGAGGCTGAAGATCACAGTGACCCACAAGATCAGTTATTTTAATTTTATTTGATGGGGGAAAAAAGCCTAATAAGCCTAAAAGATGAGTAATCCCATGTCCTCAAAACCATTACACCTGTGGAATAAAACCTTAACAACAAGAGAAATTTCCCAAAACTTCCACCTTTCTTTGGGGAGTAGTTTTTACCAGTTAATCCAAACAATAGATACTTTCTTGAGGTTTGAGTTTCTTGTTTGGTTGGTTTTTTGTTGTTTTGTTTTGGTTTAGTTTGTTTGTGGGGGGTTTTGTTGGTTTTTTGGTTGGTTGGTTTGGGGTTTTTTTGTAGTTTTTGTTTGGTTTGGTTTTTTGTGGTTTTTTGGTTTGGTTGGGGTTTTCTTCTTTGTTTTTGTTTGTTTCTTTGTTTGGGGGATTTTGTTTGTTTTTTCTTTGTTTTTGTTTGGTTGGGGTTTTTTGTTTTGGGTTTTGGGATTTTTTTCCATCTCACAGGTCTGGCATTCCTGAAAATACAAACATTCAACAAGAAGCATGGAGGTAATTTCCCTTGGGTGGCACTCTGCAGACCAAAGGAACATCACCACAAGGAGCAACTGTAGAGTCACACCCACTTAGACTATCAAAAAAACCAACATCCCCCACAGAGTGCTTTGCACAAGCACTCTGCCATCAGGCCAAGGTACCACAGGGAGCTGTTAAATCTCCTTTACTGGCCAGAGAGATTCTCAGGGGCAGAGCTGGAGCAAATCCATCCTCACCTTGCACCCTCTCAATGAACCAACTACCTCACCCCCAGCCATTGTTCCAGTCAGCATATAAACCAGGGATCCTGGGCTTTGCAGGAGGATTTCTAAGTACAGACATGACTGACCTGCTCAGAACCGTTCAACTGGGCCTTGTGCCTTCCAGGTAGCTCCAGCAGTAGGCAAGAGGGGTGCTGGCACCCAGCAACTGCTACAGTTCCACATAGTTGAAAGCTCAAAAAAAAAGTCCACAGCCATGGCATTAAACAATCCTTTCCCCGCAAAAACGTTTGTTTTTCTGAACTTTCACCAGTTTTAAAAAAACCAAAACACCACAATTCAGCAATTTGCTTGCAGTTCATGAACCAGCTCCATGCATACCTCAAGCAGCAAATCACAGCAACAGCACAGCAGTCAGGGCAGCCACAGCACAACCACAAGTTGAAGATGGTAGCTAAGATCCAAAGCAGCAGCAAAAGAAGTGTTTATTCCCAAACAGTACCAAAAAACTTCTTTGGTGCTCCCTGAATCCTGGGGCAGCCTGTGATGGGAACTGCTGCAAGGTGGCTCCAGCCTCCATCAGACCCCACGACCTCAGAGCCTGGTGCAGTCAGCAACAGCAGCAGGGTCAGAGGGTGTGGGCAGCCACGTCAGGCTGGTTTGGGGAGCTTCTCATCACACAACAATTTTTGAGACTTCAAAGCATGACTGCTTGTTTGCCTCCCTAGCTTTTTGATAGTTTTTATGACAAAATCAAATAGGAGCCGTTTGCAATTAAGGGATTAAAAGGGGCATTTTAGAGCAGTTATCAGGACTGTTTTGTACAATGCTGTGGGTTGTTCATAGTTAAATATGCTATTCATAATTAAAGTATATTAAATATTAATAAATAAAATAAATAATTAAAAATTTTAGTTAATAATACTTAAATAATTATATAATTATTATTTATTTTTTACTATCCTGCATACATTTAGATATGAATTTTAACCCTAAAAGAATGGTACTTTAATCCTGGTGAGAAATAGACAAATATCCTGTGTTTTAGCAGAGGCAGCTGATTCCATTGCCAGCATCCACCCTGCTGTGTCTCTCCTCCCACCCATTTTAGCTCTGCCATTTCCTTCAGGGACAAGGACTGACTGAATGGCCATTTTTAGTGAAACTACAGCTGAAGGCACAGTAACACCAGCATTACAAAACTGCCCTCTGGAAGCATTACTTAATTCTTCCTCTTCCTTTGTTTTACAGATCAGCTTGTGTGAAGTTATTTGAGAACTACTGTATTTTTTTTAAAAAGGGGTTTTTTTTGGTAAGTACAGCTCTTCTGTCTCTTTATAACATGTGCAGTTTTCCTGTGTTGCTACTCAATGATTCAAACAGTGAAATACACTTCTCCTCTTCTGAGGTGGATGAATTTTTTGGGGCAACTATGGGCACCACACCAAAAACTTCTGGAAAGTTGAAATTCCTTCATAGCATGCAATTTCTATTCTAGATCTACTTTAGAAGTGCGTAGCACCTGGCATTTAAATACTGTTTTGGAGAAAGTATATATAGAAAAATAAATTAAAAACACAACCTGCTGGTCTTTTAGTTCTACTTAACCATAAAATTTTTCCTTAAAAAACAGACAACAACAACCACAACAACACCCAGAATATCCCCATGTTGTGAGACAAGTATATAGAGCTTATCTATGGCGAAACTGTGGTTTACCTTTTTATTAGCAATTACAGATCCTCAAGATTTACAATGTCAGTTCCTTTAGGTTCTGCTTATCATCTCAGACAGGTAAATTGGACATTCAGCTCTGCTGGAGTGTGCTGGGTGAGGACAGCAGGAAATGCATCTTGTCATCTGAAACAGAGTGGATTAATTTTATTTATTAAGTCCCAAAACACATCAATATAAATACATATAACTAGTTACTTGGTGTTCTTGACCAAGCCTTTTGTGTAGCTTCTTCCTCTTCCCCTTCTCCCCCAGCCCAAAACAGAAAAATTTCAGTGTGGGAATATTATCATGTGTCTAATGGGAGCTGTAAGTTCCAGCTTGCTTGAAAAACAAATCCTAAAATTTCACAAGACTGAAATTAGATCATCACTACTAAAACACCGCTAAGATCAGCAATAAACTGAATGAGATTCTTCTGAAAATTTTCAAGACCAGGATTGAAGTGTATGCACAGAGCAAAATTTTTCTTTCCCTAGGCTCAGTGATGAATCCTGCATTGTCTTTTACTCCAGTATACAGAAGACTTGCACATTTCATGGAATTCCATAAAAACATTAAGACCTGTAATGTTTGTGTTGATAAAAACACAGGGAATAAAGTAATGGTAAACCAATATTATGTTTCTGCAAAAATAGAGTAATCCAAATTCAAAATGCTTCAGCAGGTAAAAATTTATATTTGATCTGATTAGAACATGTAAGTTTATGCTCAGGCAAGTTGGATTTTTTAGGGAGTTTTGTTTTTTCACTAGCATGTGAAAATATCATTTTAGAAATAATTTTCCATGTTCTCGGTTTTGAGGATACAAGTGTCAACACACAAATGCAAGTATTTCTAAAACTAAGGTGATGTTTAATTTTACACAAGACATTAAAAGAATCATAGAATTTAGACATCTCTTTAGAAACATAGAATTGTTTGAATTGGAAAGGACCTTAAGGCTTATCCCATTCCACCCCCTGCCATGGGCAGGGACACCTTCCACTATCCCAGGTTGCTCCAAGCCCTGTCCAGCCTGGCTTTGGACACTCCTAGGGATGGGGCAGCCACAGCTTCTCTGGAAACCTGTGCCAGGGCCTCAGCACCCTCACAGCCAAGAACTTCTTCCCAATATGCCACCTAATTTCTTGTCTTTCCTTTTGAACCCAGTATCACAGAAGTTTATCTGCGGTTTATTACATTATGTGCGTGTGCTTTAGGATAGAAAATTTGCCAGGAGGAAATGTGTAAGTGCAATTTCTGGGTTGTACAGTAACGGGCAACACAGCACTGGAACAAATCCTGATCCCTTCAGATTTACACCTCCATTTCTGTATCTAATTAGTATAGATAAGCACCCACACTTCTGAAGCAGTAGCTTTTCTGCAACTGCTTTACCCTCTGAAAACTCCTTCATAACTTTTTCTGTATTAAATATAGTAAATCAGGACTGTATTTCTTGCCATCAGCTCTCCAGCTCAGAAGGTAAAACCAAACGCTGCATACAAGATGGTCAGTGTTTAAAAAGCTATTAAGATCCTATCCACTCACTTTTATAAGCACCCAGTGGGGATATAAAGGCTTCATTTTTCACAGCCTTCCCTCTGGGACAACAGATTTCATCAGCATGAGGTGCCAGGGAATAATTTCACAACTTAAAGTAAGAAGAGCAAAAGATAAGCATCCAAAGATTTGGAAACTTTCTAAAATGCTGTAATTCCTGCTTTGTGAAAAGCAGGAATATAGGAAAGTAGAGGTAAGGAAGGAAGACCATGGAGGGGGAGCTTGTACTATTGGGACGGTGCTTATCATAACAACTGCGAGCACCAGGATCCACCAGAGTCAGGGCTATACCTCCCATTAAACACTATTAAATTTTAAAGAGCCACCATTAGTGCTGCAGGCCAGGTTCCTCTGACAGAACACCACTGCTTATCTCGAGTTTCCATCTTTCCCTGGCATCCATTACTGAGAGTGCAAGAAAATATTACTGAGCAAAATGGATCTTCACTCTGACATCTGTCATGTTCCCAGCATGTGCAGAGAAATCCCACAAAGGGAAAGAGAACAAAAGAAAGTCAGGAGACCAGAACAGCATTTCTTATAATGATGCTGCTCAAATCCCTTACTTCCTGTTTTTTAGATATTTTCTTATAAGTGAACGTGAGAGAATAGTAGCTCAATGTGGTATAAATACACTTTTAATACTTGTGTAGTCCTATGTAATTTAGGGGGACTACAGGAGCAGCCTTTAGAATAAGGCTGAAAATTCCCTCCTCAATTAGTATAATAGGGTCTGCCTATTGTACAGCTTCAGAATTTGAAGATTTGGCAAAGGTTTTGCTAAGCACAGAGAAATGAGCTGGCAGCCAGCAAGCACACTATGCCCAGCCCCTGTACACATCTCTCCTCTGCTGGAGAAAGAAGGACTCAGACACCTCAATTTAAAGTTCATCACTGCTTTCTCTTTCCTTTTACATGAGGAATGTGCATTTCAGAATGTGGGCAAGGCATTCCATTTCCCTGATGGAGATTTCATTTCACATCCAAAAGGAACATCATAATTATAAAACATATGCAAGGTCAATAGTGGTGAGCACTGTGCAGGGAAGTACAACATAGAGTAGAAAAGCACCAAAATCAGGCATTTTATTCTCTAGGCATTACAGAATTTGAGTCCTAACATGAGGCAGACCTCTGAGACTTCTTGTAATTACATTCTTTCTTTTCCCTAAATAAAAGGTAATCTAATTTTAGTCAATCTTTTGACTAAAATGTATTTTTCTTTATTCCCCCTTTACTTATGCTCCCCTGATAGGGAAGTGTTACTGAGCTGTGAATCAACTGCAGCCAGTGGAAGTAGTGAACTAAATAAACAGGAAAAATATGAACCCTGATGGAGCAACATGCTAAAGATGAGGGTGTCTTCATGACACTGTCCAATAAAAAGAATATGTGAAAAACTTCTGCTTTAAAGAACTTTAACTCCTCCATGACTATAAGTTTTCTTTCAAAAAAACAGAACTAATATTCATAACTATAAATCTGAGGGACAACTGTGTAGGTAAGAGTATTCCACAGATTTTTTTTTTTCCTCCTAGATGCAAGAAGTTGAAGAACTAACCACAATCTGCACTGCACAGCTGTGCAACAACTGACCTGCCGGGCAGAACCGTGAGGATGAATCCTCTAAAAGAGCCAGTGATGCTGCTTTGCTCCAGCAGGTCATTAAGGCAAACACATTCCTGTTCTTCAGGCACTTGAGCATTGCTACTGAATGCTCGTGCAAGCCTGAAGTTAGGATGTGCATAAATACTCATTTTGAATTCATGTTACATCTGGTTTTTATTGTACCAGAGGTACTTTTAAGCTCCCTGTGCTAGATAGAATTGGACCACAACAGAAAGACATTTAACTATTTTTATTTTTACTGTCAGCATTTAACTATTCCTATGATCATCTTGTTCCTCCTGAGTAAAATAACAATAAGCTTTAGCCATCAGATACCAGCCACTAGAATCTCAAGTACCAGAACCCACTCCAAGAGGCATTTCTATTTTTCAGCATCCTTGTTCTGATCTTGAGCTATGAAGCAATCTAATATTCTCCAGAAAGAAAGTGATATTTTCTGTTATTATTGTACTAGCAGGCTCTGTACTCCAGGTGAAGGGATTGCATTTCACTCTAAAACTCCTTGACCTTCATTAGTGCTTCAGGGAGCTTGAAAGCCAGATGGAATAACAAAAAATCCAATAAAATACAGTAGTTTATATCTTTCTGGTTTTCTGAAACAACAGGGAAAATAACAGCCATCAGGTCTAAAGATAAATTTGAAATTAAATGCTTGCAGGCAAATAGATATGATAATTGCATTAAATCATATACTGCTTGTTTTTAAAAGGGACATGAAATCTTATAATTAAATCAGCATCTAGATCATATTTTAAGTTATATTATTATAGTTAATCCATTTGAAAATAACTTTGCGAATAACTGAGGCAGTCATTAGATGTTTGTTGGGGGTTAGGCTTGTTTCTTGTTTTGTTTTTTTTTATCCTATAGAATTTTTCCTAAGGGTTGCGAGGCAACTAACTACTGAGTACTTATCAGTGCTCAGGTGAGACAAAAGGATGGAGCAGGGCACTTGGCACACTCTTTGTCTCCAGGAGTTTCTCTCGGGGGGAGGGGGGACAGGAAAAAGACGGGGCTGGGGGCAGCTTCGCTCTCTTGCTCTCGGCATCGGGGAGAGACAGAGGCTGCTGCTTGCTGCGGAGGAGTTTTTCACTGGCACCACCCGGGTCTGATCCTGAGGAAAGCTACCATCATCTGCTCGGCTGTGCCCAGGAAATCCTGGACTCTCCTCCTGCTGTCCTGCCCCCACCGCCGCTGCTTTCTCGGCACTGCTTTGAAGGTTTTTTTTTCCTGCTACGCCGTGGCCCTGCACTGCCCCGTCCTGCCAGGACATCCCTGCCCTCCCAGTAGCCACTGACAGAGCTCCAGATTTATCCAATCCACCAGCCCGGGATCCCTCACCATTCCAGCTTGGTGCTTTTTGGAGTCCCAAGAGACCAGACTGCCCCGGGTTTTGTGAAACCAAGCTCCCTCAAGGTCCCTGGTTCTGTTTTCGCTATTAATTGCTGTAGTTGTTGTTGTTTGTTTGCCTTGTTATACCTATTAGTAAAGAACTGTTATTCCTATCCCCGTATCTCTGCCTGAAAGCTGTTTTAATTTTCCAGATTATAATAATCTGGGGGGGGAGGGGATTTGAATTATCCATTCCAAGAGAGGCCCTGCCCCTCTTTAGCAGATACCTGTCTTTTCAAAACCAAGACAATGTTGCAATTTAATCAGCACTTAATTTTGACATTTTAAAAAAAAAGTAGATGAAGGCTTAAAATAAGATTTTTAGACATTCATAGACCAATAAAATACTCGTTTGTATTATGGCTGTTATGAGAAAAGCTAAGAATTAATTCATGCCTGTGTTGATATTTTCTATAAAACGCTGAAAGTTAAATATAGTGAATATAGTAGGCACTCCTTGCTTTTGTAAAACTCAGATTGTAAAACTCAAACTCAGGGAAAGCTTCATTAGCATTTGAAGACACAGGGCGAAGCTCAAACTTCGAGGGAGACTTCATTTGCATTTGAGGACACAGGGCGAAGTAACACCTTTTGGGAGCGAGGCAACGCCTCAACGACGCAGATAAGAACGATCATCACCCCTGACAAGAGAACGATGCCATCTGGACAACATCACCAGACCCAAGATAGAAACACAAAGGGCTTCCAATAAGTCTAGGAAGGACTATTCAACACGAGCAGAGAAGAATAGAAAACACTGATACCAGACAGTTGAATAGATTTGCATAACTGGGTCCAGCCTGAGGGCATTAAAACTGTATAAAACCCAGGCCCCAGCAGCAGTTTTTCGTGAACTAGGGAGGGCTGTTTTCCAGATAGACCGCTGACCCTGTTCACCGGTGCCGACCCCCGGGCTCGACATCTCTTTTTATTTTTATTTTAGTAGTAGATTTTTATTTCTTTGTAACCAAATTGTTATTAATAAATTTCTTCATATAAAACAATTCGGCTATTTCGCCTATAACAATGGCCATGGAGGTTTTTATACCTACCTGCTGTATTTTGTTATACTAAGTCTCAGAACTGTCATACAGCGTATGTGTCATGTAGATTTACTGAAGAAATAAGTTTACATGCACAGATAGAACAGTGCTCCTGGAATGAGTGAGTAAAGCCCTGTATAATTATCATGGAAACTAAGGGTGGAAAAGATCCACCCTTAGTGGAACCAAGATCATCAAGTAGTGTCTCTGCAAGTACTTTACTCCAGACCACCTTTTGGTATCCCCTTTCTACTCATACAGCACTTCACTTGGTATGTTATTAAACCAATGGCATAAAAATGACCCAGTTTTGCCCCAGTTTAGATTAAATATTAGGACAGATCTGGAAATCATAGCTACAACTTTAAAGTGTTCCTTGACTTGATGGGAAACAAGGAGAAGAGGACAATTTATGTCACTAGCAGCAAGTCTCTCCAAACTCAGAAGCTAAAACACTTCCACTAGCATATTCCATAGATACACAAATGTATGTGCATATACAAATGTGTTTAAGACCTATAATTCGTTTTTAAACTGCTTGGCAAGATCCAGAGACATGTTTATGAAGGTTGTACTTTCTACCTAGGAAATTTAACATTTTTATTAGGCAATTCTATAAACATCATCCATGCCATTTCAAATATCCCTTTTCAGGAGCACTCAAACACAAGCAACCTACATAATTCTTTTAGGGCTAATTGCATCTAATTTTTTTTATCTTCTTGTATTGGCATTTCCAGGACCACAACCACCCTACTGCCTGAAAAAACTCCCATCCTATTAGTTCTGTGGATCATCTGCCCTAAGCCCACATGACACAAAACTTTCCTGGTCTGTCTAAAGAGAATACATGAAGTTCCTGTGGCCACAGTCTAAACAAAAATGAGACTCTTCTTTTTGCCCCTAAACTGTGGGATCACAAATTGTTTTACAGGAATATTTTTATATCAATCTGCTAAGCAGCCTTTACAGATTCCCTGCATTTAAAAGCATAACTTTCCCTAAGAGTTCTTGGTTGCACATGAGTAAGAAAGGTTTTGGAAGTTGCAACATTTTTGACTCATATGAGTTCAAGCTGTCAAAACCAACCACCCTGATGTTATTTTGAAGCCATCTAAATCAAGATGTTTGTTAAATACAGAGCAGTTTAAAACCCTGTGTTTAAACAGCAATTTTAAACCACATTTTTTATCTAATGCATCTATTTTATACTGTAATAAGTATAATAGATAAATTCGTGTGGATTTAAGCTACTAATAAAAAGCTACCCGAGAATGTCTCCAAGATTCCAAAGTTCCCAAACACATTTACAACTGTAACAACAAGGCAGAGCAAGAAGATAGCCCGGCCATTAAGGGTGGACCCTCACTTCAACATCCGATACCGATCTTGGTGGAGATCCTGGATGATCAAGATCACCCCTCCCAAGATGAACTTCGGAAAAGAAAACCATCAAGGAACCTCTTCATGCAGACAGGACTCTTTTGGAAACAAAGCATATTTGGACTTTCAACAGGCTTAGCCTTAGGGTAAAAAAACTGTATAAAACCCACGGGCTGAAACATAGCAGTGTGGCAGAATTCGGAGGGTACCTTTGTACCATCACTCTGTCCACCCAACTCTCGATCGATTGTTGTCCCGTTTTTATTGTGGCTTTAATTTGGTGTTGGAAATTTCGCTAATAAACCCTGTTATTTTTAAATTGGCTTATACTCATTTATAACAGATTTGGTGCCGTGACTCGGATACAATTTGGCTGGGGAGGAATCCCTTTGCACGGGGGGCGCCCTGCCGGTTTTTCGGCAGCCCGGCAAAGCAGGAAACCCCTTCGCACCTATTGTATTACGAACCCAAAAATTAGATAAAAGTGCCACAATAAAAAGGGAGAAGGCCTGGATCCAGCAGAAAACCCGGGAAAAGACATAGGAGTCTTTTCGGAGCCGCGGCTACTTTTCACTCGTAAAATTTTTTCTCCGTGCACGAAGATCTCCAAGCAAGAAAATAGCTGTAAGTAATGCTTGGTTGAGTGGGTGATTGAGTGGGTGAGCGAGACGTGGCCTTGCCACGATACAAGGGTAGATCTGTAAGCTCTTGTACCAGGTTTCCCGCAAAAGTTTTTTTCAGCTAGTGGGGAAGAGAATTAGGGAAAACTCGTTTGCTCATCAAAGCCCAGACTCGGGGAGTCTGGGGGAATCGATCACAAGGAAGCAAAAGGGGAAGGATACGTCCCTCTGGGTTTGGGGAACCGGTAAACCCTTTTGCTACAGGCTGGTAAGCCCAGGACGCAAACCGAAGATTCTTTCCTCAGACGAACAGACCCCCAGTTCAGCTCACTGGACGGGTAAGTAAGCCGAACGATTCGGGACCCGGTTTGCAATTTGAAACAGTCAGGGAGAGGATTCCTGCTCTTAGCCAGAGCTAAGGCTAAGAAAGAATTTAGCGTTGCGATCCATTACCAAAAAGTAAATTTTTTTAAAAAAGAGCAAAGAAAGAGTAAACATCAAAAAGAATCAAAGAAAAAGGTGTGCTCCCAGAAAGGGAAAAGGTGCTTTTGAAATCCCACCAGAAGTCCACTGAGATAGATCTTAGAGCACTAGAGAGAGTGCCCCATTTTGAAAAGTAAGTCTAAGAAAAACTAATTTATTATTGTACCGAAGTTAGGGAGAGTGAAGAGCCCGGTAGACAGTGCCGCTGCCGGCCGCTGCTGGTGCCGCTGTGGGGGGGCCGCTGGGCCGTCAGGAGCCCCCCGCGCCAAGCCGCGACTGCCGCCGCTGCGTGCCGAGGGCCAGCCCGCGGGGTGTAGGGCCGCCGTCCAGGGCACGCTAGCAGAGAGGGGGGCCGCCATCTGCGCCCGGGCCCTCCTCCGCGCCTGTAAGCCAAGTACAGCGGGGGCCCGCAGACCTTCCGCAGATGGCAGGTCAGGCCGGGCGCGCCGAGCCCGTGCTGCGCCTCCCCGACCCGTGCGCCCCGTCTAGAGTCGCATCCATCCCGCTGCTTCCCGCGGCCAGCACCGCCACCTCCATAGCATCCTTGTGTCCAGCAGACGATTGTCCTCCTGTTTGCCTTCTCTGTCTCTCTCTGACCCCTTTTCCCAATCCTGCTTCTAGCCCCCCCCTTCCCCCAAAGAGCCATCCTCTTCCCATTCTCAGTTCCCCCGAGGTGAGAACAGAAACTGAAGAGAAGAAAGGGGGGGAGAGATCTGAGAAAATCTTTCCCTTAGAATTCTCCCTTCCAGGTCCCCAGCTTTCCCCACCCCCCTAGAAACCCCCACCCCACTCTCAGCTATACTCATATGCAAATGCAGTAGTTCCAGCTTCTCAACCACACCCTGCCTAAACCATTTCCACCAGATACTACCGTAGCAACTGCAGAGTCACTCCATCCCGAAGTGTCTAACAGTTTTAGCTACCCTGTTAACTTTTAATGTTATGTATGTTTACTTCATAAACATAAACAAGTTGTGAATTCTATTCCATGATTCTCTCTCCTATTGTTCAGAGAGCAAGATAAAGAGTAGAACTTGCCGAATGAGCACAGATAAGCTTGAAGCTGCTGTTGCCTTTCTGCTACCCCATATCCCTGTTCGTCGTCCCTGCCCCCGTTCCTATTTCAAAAGTGGGTCGTTAGCAGCAAACCACACCGCGCAAAGTAGCCCAAGACGTCTGTAGTCTCTCTGGCTCCCTGCGACCCCCCCTCAGTTCCCAGTTCCTATCCACTAGTCCTGACCAGAAAGAGCTCGCTGGCTAGGACGCCTAACCCCAAACCCTCTATCCTTTATACCTTTTTTAAAAAAAAAACAGATTGTGAATGTTTTCCCTTTGTTCACTTCAAGTGTGTATATTGTAAATTGATTTAGGTTGCTCACTGCAAAAGGGGGCGTAAGCCAAAAAGATTATGTACCAACTGTTTAGAAAAAGAACAAAAAGAGACTAGCCATTTCTTAGTAATTGCCACTAACTTGAGTCTGCTAGAAGTAGATTCTCCAGAATAGTATTATATATATAAAAAGGGGACAAAAGGGCAATTAGACGCTAAAGTTGAAGTGCTCAAAGTCGAGTGCAGAAAGACAATCAAAGTACCTTGCTGGTCCGATACAATCAGGTTGTCCTGGTGGAGTGCCTTTAAAAAAAGGTTTGCAGCTCGGACTGACAGGACTCCAGAAACATATGCCTGCTGCCGAGAAGATGGATTACCCCGCCGCGGGCTGCTACCCCGTGGGCGAAGGGAAAGGCAGAGGCATGTTGTGGTGGAAAGTCCTCATAGTCTTGAGCCGAAGGACAGGGGGACCCCCCTCCAAGAGCCCACAGAGGCTGACCCTCAAGAAGAGATGTGAACTATAGTTAAACATGGCACCAGAGAGAACCTGAAGTATCAAGAGCATTATGATTGTCCCAAAGATAAGGGAAAAGGGTATTATTTCTTTTATGACACTCAATACTAAATTTTGTGAATCAGACAAAGGGGTAGAATGCCACGACTCAAAGGCAATTACTAAGGAAGGGCAATCCAACACACACGAATTTATTTGAGTAAATAAAAAGGTGGGGGACTGTAATAAGTATAATAGATAAATTCGTGTGGATTTAAGCTACTAATAAAAAGCTACCCGAGAATGTCTCCAAGATTCCAAAGTTCCCAAACACATTTACAACTGTAACAACAAGGCAGAGCAAGAAGATAGCCCGGCCATTAAGGGTGGACCCTCACTTCACAGCTCTTCAACATTCGATACCGATCTTGGTGGAGATCCTGGACGATCAAGATCACCCCTCCCAAGATGAACTTCGGAAAAGAAAACCATCAAGGAACCTCTTCATGCAGACAGGACTCTTTTGGAAACAAAGCATATTTGGACTTTCAACAGGCTTAGCCTTAGGGTAAAAAAACTGTATAAAACCCACGGGCTGAAACATAGCAGTGTGGCAGAATTCGGAGGGTACCTTTGTACCACCACTCTGTCCACCCAACTCTCGATCGATTGTTGTCCCGTTTTTATTGTGGCTTTAATTTGGTGTTGGAAATTTCGCTAATAAACCCTGTTATTTTTAAATTGGCTTATACTCATTTATAACAATACTAAGCTAGCCAAGTTTTTAATACTCAGAAATATACATTAACTCGTGTTTTTTAATGTCCTTATTCATTTAACCTAATTCTTTGTGCTTCTACTTGGCTGCAAAAACTTTTTTAGAATTGTTTTGTGCTCAGTAGCTCCATTTTATATATTTCTGTTGAGAAATACCAGGAATATTTCAGAGGGTAGTGCACAGAAGTTTTCCAGGGTTTAATTTGGAATTTTAAAGAACATGTTCTTTAAAGTTCTCTGGACTTTTCTGAGGCTATTTAGGCCTCAAACCATAGCTCTCCTTTAACAACTATGAAGATGTGTGTTCTAGGGCAGAATGAGAATGGAAATATTATGTGCAAAATTCATAATTTGTACTAAATTCACAATTTAACCTGCATTTTCATTTTGGTTTGGGCTTAGGAAGATTGCACATTAAAAAGAATGTTGAAAAAATGGCAAAAAAGTCTTTGATTTTTATGTTTATTGAGGGAATAAGAACACCTAATTTAAAAACCATATACATATGCGTATGTATAAATATGCCAAACTTGCAAAAGTAGTGATTTATAAAGACTCACATTCTATGAACTTGCACAAAAAACTCTATAAAGGCAAGATCATTCCTTGTTCCTTGCTATAAATTTGACATTAATTATTTTTTATTATTGGTCTGGTTAGATATTCCAGTGTTTGCATGCAGATTAGCAGAAATTTGCATACAAATAAAACCTGTGTAGTCATATTTTGTTCTAATTTCCCATACACATCCCTAAACAGCCCAGGATATAAAAATTACAGCATCATTTAGCTAACAATCTATGATGGCTACATGTAATAACATAACCTGCCCAGGATTTAATTAAGCAAGTTCAAAACATAGAAATTAGAAGTAAGTAGCCACCAGAGAAGGATAAATTTAAAGAGCTGCCTTCCATTTTTAAGCTTTTATGATTTTATTACCTTTACTAAGAATGAGGGAATATGCAAACAGAGAGGATAAACACTGTTTATCTTATTTTTTTCTTTTCCTGACAGAGGAAAAAAGCTCTTAGTGGCTCTTAGAGCCCCACCCTCTTTGGTACTTTTGGAGAGATCTTGAATTTTCATTCCACCAATGGCAGGAATAAAATCTGTCTAGAAAGAGTAATGCTAAAATTCCCTTTGTACTCTCTCCAAGTGTGTGGTGACTGGGTATGGAGAGACAGCACAGTGATGCCATCTGGCAGTGCATGAGGTTCGATAGTCTGTAAACATCACAAAATTGAGACTACACATGGGGAATATTCGCTGCTTCTCACATTTATGTAGCACAAGACAAGCAGAAAAGTTTCCTTTAACAGTAAACCTGGTGGTTTTCAGTGCCTTTGTTCCATTTATCTGTGTAAAACAGCTAAATGTGAACTAACTTTATCTTAAAAAGGAACAACCTCATACTCTTTTATTAAAGTAAACCCCATGTTGTCTCAGGCCTGAAATTGCCAAAAGAGAAATTGCTCTGATTTTACATGGGATGGTTTTGATGTTTATGATGTCAGGTCATGGTTGACACAGCAAGATCTATCTCTGATGTGTCCCACAGCAAGACATCATTTTTCAGAAGCTCAGAGGTGAAAATGAAAGAAAATCATTTTACCTACTCTACCATGTTTTTTTAAAGCTAACAATCTTTACACCTACTGCACTTCATTAGTCTCTCTTAGCAGTCATTTTGTTTAAATTATCCAATCATTTATTGGCTGGGGTTGTTTAACTACGTGCATTTTGCAGGTTTGGTTTGGTTCCTCAACACCAACATCACACCCACTCCGTTCCATTTTAATCTTGTGGGGCAATATTCCTTTAAGTCTTGCAAAAGTAAGTGATCAAGGAGTATCTACTTTGAAATTCTTCTCACAGAGCTAGAACTCATTGTTTGTTACAGGTATTCCTTTCCACTCTTACATCAGAAGTCATGAGTGTGGGTACCTACTACAATCTGAGGTACTTGAGGTAGAACAAGACTCCTCTTCAAAGGGTTTTTCTACAGTGGGAAGAAAACATTGATTTTTTTATGATTGGTTTCTGCCAATCATTTTCATAGCAAACCTTTTTTTAACTCACCACAACAAAACAAAACTCAGGAACCATTCCTCAAAACAGGCCATGTAATGTTGGGGATTTTCCCAATTAACTAAGTTAGAGGAGTCCTGCTCTCAGGTTACTAAAAGGACAAAAGTCTTTCTTGGAACTTGTGCCAAGGAAAGGTTCTGCAGAGATCTTCATGGAATTTAACTGTATTTCTCTTTTAACTCTTGAATAAAAAGGATTTGTCCCTGTTGTTCAGACCATCAATATGGAAGAGGAAAGAGCTTGTGTGTGTAGGAAAACACATAAAAGTACCACAGAGAAGGTAAATTAACCTCCATAGCTCCTTATTATTAACTAGAGATCAAGGACTCTGTAAAAGGTTTGCAAACCTGTAAACTAGGTTTGCAAAGTTTGATACCCCTTCTGCTTTCTGAGTGCTGGTTTTCAACCGGTACTTTATTGCCTGAGTTATTTTTCTAATCCATATTGCCAGGAGGCTGGAGTGACTTAGCAATTGGGAGGACAGCTTTCCTCTCAGGTACTTTCAGAATCTGTTCTAACAACTCTGGGTTATCCCTTGCTACACACTGATTTCTAGGGGTAGATGCATCATCTACAACATATAGGCCTTTAGTAAGTGCAAATGCAGTGGGATTATAGATTGTATATCTGTTAATTTCTCAATATATCACCTTCAGATTGAGCTTTTGAACAGTTGTTAATTGATACAACAAACAAAGTGGCTTTATAACATAAATCAGTCAGCCCTTTTTTACATCTAGAAAACCACGATGATGCCAAAGACTCTCCCATCATGCTTAGACTGACACTGGGGATGAAATGCTCTGTGAACTTATAGAATGATGACAGCGTAAGTGTTCCAAGAAGTCACATCAGGACTAAGATTTCACTGATAAGACTCTAAAATGATGAAACAATCCAAAACAGATACTTCTGAGCAAATAATATGTAAAAGGGTTTACAATTCCCTTGAGGCTTATTTTACAAATTGGCTTTAATTTTTTTTTTCCATTTTTTAGTTCCATAAAATTTTATTTCCTATCCCATGTTCTATCCATACAGTACAATAACACAAGACTCTTCTTCTAGGCAGTATTTCTTACAATAGAAGGAGATAAAACTATTTGTGGAAAGAAGAAAAAAATATTTTTCAAACTTGAAGAATCTGCATTCATTTTTCCACAAGCAAACAAAAGGGCTTGATAAAAAAAATGCAGAATAGTAAAACTCATAAAAATGTATAAAGAGATATATAGATGGTAATAAACTGCATACTGGTATTGCAGTATTTACATTAAAATTTCCTTCTAGTATTCTCTGCAATTCATAAATTTCCTTTGCTGTAGGAAAGGAAATTGTCACTTATTCTTCATTGTCACTTATTCTTTTGAAAAAAAAATCAGAAATACTGCAACTGCAGGAACATGTGAAAATTTCTGGGCCTACTCTGCATTTTCATAATTTCAAATTTTGCTCCACAAAGGAGCAAAAAAAAAAACCCCACCATTTTTTAAACCCTTCAGCATCTGTTTATGGAGTTAGAATTTAATATAACAATTGTCTCCTGATCCACTTGTCATTTTGATGCATATCTTAAGGAAAATACATGAATAGGACATCTGGAGATGTTAATTTAATTTAATTGCTTGAGTTCAATTTTTGTCTGGACCAAAATAATCTGATCTTTTCAACAGAAGCAATAAGGAGCTCAACAAATTTTTGATTTATTTTAGATTCAAAAAGATATATTTAGTTCATAGGAATATTTACATATTTATAACCTTTCTCTATGTTCTTAAAAGAAAATCATCGCAGTAATTCTAGAAAGGCTAAGGAAAAGAAAGTGTTTCTTCTACCATAGTTAAGCTTAAAGAGCAGAAATGCTTACTCTAAGGTTTATGGTGCAAAGCAGAGTTGCAAACTGACAAACTACATTATTCAGAATTCTGGGTTTCCCCATTTCAAACCCCGTTTCTAGGTTCTTTTTCCTTTCCTCACCACCTTTGAAAGCGGGGAGGGTACCCTCAGGCCACACAGAGCTCACTATTCTGCGTAATTCCACTCCTTTCCCAAGCACCAAATTCACTCAGGTTTCATGCTCACCCTAATCACAACAGAGATAATCCTACTTGCATCGGCATTTTCCATGAGTTAATAACAAATGTCTCATTCCATAACCCAAGCAGGATTCTATCAATTCCCTAGCTGTTTTTTGTCATTTGTGGGACTTTTCATTCAAAGCACTGAACTATATTTAGAGTTCATACAAGCTCAATTGTCTATTTCATGACTCACATGAAATCAAATCAAAGATATTCCCAGACAAGCAGGAACCACCAGTTTGGGTAATGGCAGCTAAGGCTCACCAGAAAGGCAGTGCACCAGGAGGATGTGTAGAATTCTTTCACCAATGAGATCCTCACCAGTGCTCACGACACAGCCCTTCCCTGCCTCCTTCTGTCCCTCCAATTCCTCTTATAGAGTGGGTAAGTGCTCCTGGAGCTAAGGATAAGGCAGTGTTGGGAAATACCAGGGAAGCAGCACATGATGATATCAAAAAGCTACAAAAAAGTTGCTGGGAGCTTTGAGAAACCTGGTCTAGTGAGAGGTGTCCATGGCAGAGGGTTGGAACTTAAAATCCCTTCCAACCCAAACCACTCCATGGTTCTAGAACAGAGCTCTGCAACCGCAGCCCTGGGCAGGAGGAATACAGAGCAAGCCTCACATTGTCTTGTCTTCTGACTTGGAGAGGAACTGCACATTTCAAGAAATGGGCCAGAAAATCAGGGACATTGGTTTGGGAAGGGAGCAGTTTAAATAAGAGAGATGCTGGGATTGTGGGTTCAGGATGTGACTCAAATTGCATGTCTGACAGGCAGGTGTAAATACAAGTGCTACAAGAGCCCTGACCCTCACCTGGCTGGCACAGGGCTGTGTTTTGGAAACTCAAGACTGTTAGAAAGAAGTGACTGACCACCATTCCTTTCTGCAGTTGTTCTTGCTGGAATATTTCAGTCAGACTGATACCTTGTCTGCATGGAAACTTCCACAGCATCCCCAAATCCACTGTGTTGATAACAGGGCTGTCTATCCCCCCTACTCAGGACTTGTATATTTGCTCTTTTGCTTCATACTTTCAGTAAAAATGGAAGAAAGGGGAGAATGTTGTTCTCAAAAGCTTATAGTGACAAGAAATGCCACACACTGTCCAAACATATTTATTTGCTTAAACTACTTCCCACTTCTCCAACAGGGAACTCTGAAGAAAAGACTATGAGACAAAACAGGACAGGATCTTCTTTCTTCCCAAACAGACTCATCTTTTTTTCTGGCTATCAGCACTTACAGGCTTGAACTTTATCAGTGCTGCTGTGTAATATCTGTTTTCGTACCAATGCACTTCACAGGGAATCACAACTGCTCGGATCCATTCTGTAAATCCCATGTTCCTAGTAAGGAAACATGGTTTGGTTTGGTTCGGTTCAAATGACAGCAATCGGGGCTTTCAGCAGAAAGATCTGACCCTGTCTTCCTTAACATAAACCAGCAATAATCCAGTAATCTGACACAGCAAGATATATTTCATAAATCAAGAGCTCAGCGCCTTCATTTGTTCTGCCTGCTGAACTCACAGAGCCTGAACCCGAGGTGAGATCCTGGTTGTACTGAATTTAATAGCAATACTCCCATTGACTTTGGTGGGTCCAGGTCTTCACTCACTAAAGCCACAAGGGTTTTAAAACACTTTTTGGCATACAGAAAAAAGGAAAAATAACTTATTTGTCCTTTGTTTTACAGTAATTCTGGGCACTATTCTGTGTTTTCTTAGAATCAATTATAGTCTCCTCTGCTTCCCTTGACTATTGACTATTTTGTGATTGATGTATTATTTCAAGTAATTTATTGACAACATGCTAAGTTAGGTACCTTTTAGGCAATTTTCCATCTTGAAAAACCAAGTGCTAACAGTGAACTCCAGACATTTCAATACCACAGGCTGTTATCATTTTGAACTTAAATGTACATATTAAAATCAGCTAATCACTAATCCCTGAAACCTCTAACTGCAATATTGGCAGATCTTCTTAAAAACTATTTCCAAGCTCGCATGCCTGTTGTTGCATTTGCTTAAGGAATCATCTGTCACATAAATGGCTAGTTAGTGAAATGAACTAATTAACAAAGCCAAATGGAGAAATAAATCTCAAGCTCAAGAGTACTGAACTGTTGTCATCCTCTTCCATCCAAAGCCACCAGAAGGGCGTACATGTAAGAAATACTGCTGCATTTTGAAAGCCTTTTATACGTGTGAAACATTGTCCCGGTTTGGAACAGATTAGGGGGAGAACCCCTAAAACAAACCTCCACCACCCCTCCCCCACTCCCAGACCTGGGTTCGGGAGGGAAGAAAAACTCCTTGGAGGGAAAGTGGAAAAACCTATTTTATTAACAACACTCCCCACACAAAAGGAAAAAAAGAAGGAAACAGGTACTGTGTGGGAAGAGGCGCCGATCTTCTGTGTCGAGCCCTAGAAATTCCCGAACTTCCTCAGGTCAGGTCAGTCCAGAGCCGGTCCTAATCTTCGGGAAGGGGAAACAAAAAAGGAAGAGGGGAAAAAAACAAGCAAAGAATAGCGAGAATAGCAAGCAAACAGCAAGCACGCCAAGCAGGTAGCCAGCAGAGCAAGCCACGAGCCAAAAGTGAAAGCAAAAAGCCCACAGCCGTTCCCCGCCCCCCCCCGCAGCGAGGGCCCGCCTATCAGCCGCAGTCCTCACCAGAGGGGAAGAGAAAACAACTGCCAGACACAATATAGCCCCACGATGTAGGATATAGAGTAGAAGTCGCCTGCCAACCCAGGACAAACATGTACCATTTAATTCCTATTCTATCATGCTGAACAACCATTACATTTATTGTATTAAAATATATGTAGTACAACACCAAATACAGCTGTCCCCATCTGAGCCTCCTTTTCCTCTTGCTTTCTACTTGAAACCCTTGATTTGCTTTTTCAGATCAATTTAAAAACTTTTCTTCTGCATGCTTTTGAGCTATTTTATTAATTTATTAATGATCTGTACCTTTGGTACTCACAGATCTTTAGACCCATGTTTAATTTCTGTTAATGTTTGTTCCAACTTTTCTGTGATATCCAGTGGGTATATACATATTTTAAACCCCCTCAATATTTTGACCGATAATGTTTTACGGAAAACTTGGAATCAGATTAACATTTTAAGCTAAAACTAGCAGTGAAATTGCTTCCATTTCTGCTTATGTTAATAAATGAGAGTATCTTGTTGAAAGCAGTAGGAAACAGATGTACACTTTGTCAAAGTGTGAAGCTCAATGATTTGGGTGATAACATATGCATATGCATGTATATATATCTAGATATAACTGAATAAAAACAGTTTTAACCTCTAATACTCCAATTTCTTTATAAAGTAATGACTATGCTTTTTTTCTTTTCCACACATAAAAATGACAGAATTATTGGTGGAAAAAAAAATGACTGACAGGATCACAGAGTAAGCTTACAGCAGAACCCAGAACTGAACCTTTTCCTCCCTGTTTCAGTCCAAAACACCACTGGAAACCCAGGGAAAAACATGGTGTTCCCATGGAGCACTGGAACTGAAAATAGACACACAAATTCTGTAAAAGGACAAATGATAAATTTATGTTCTCAGACCTGAGCAGTTTATCTCTGTTTTACCTCATAGTGCATCAAACATGTTAATGGTGATTTAACTGACATGATGTGGGAGTTACAGTAACACTGCCCAGCATTTTGCTTCCTAATGACTTCTTAATTACAAAAGGGTATTAAGGCTTCATGGAAAGCTGCACCCTAATGCTCATGGCCCCTTTTATCCCCACTTGAGCATTCCAGTACTAATGATTGTTTTAATTTCACCATTACTTTGTCCAGCCCTGTCTTTGACAATTCCTCGGTTCCTTATTTTGAGTATCTCAGCTACAGCGTTGATATTCATACTAATCAGTCTCTTCTGGCATCTGCAGTGTCAGCTTGGAGCTGATTCAGGAAAAGCCATAAAATCACAACACTACTGTTTCTGTAATTTTCTGCTATTTAGGATGCATGTAACTCAACTTCTAAGCTTTAAAGATGCATTTGTAAGGCCTCTCGCTGTCATTTTGAGGGAAAAATACAAACCTCAAACTACATTTGCATTCACGATATACAAACAATTCTGTTTCTTCCCATGAACTTACAGTACTTCTTTGTAACAGTGATAAAAGAAAACTTCAAAGTTCAAGAGAGGTAAAAGGGCAATATTGGTTCCTCTGATTTCATATCTTGTATCTAGCCAGTTTGCTTTGTGGCCACTATCATGTGATACAGATATCTTTATTAAAACAGCACACTCAGCTTGGGTTCTCTCAATCTCCCCTTTTTTCATGATCATAGACTGGTTTGGGTTCAAAGAGACCATAAAGATCACTTAGTGCCAACCCCCCCTGCCATGGGCTGGGACACCGTCCACTATCCCAGGCTGCTCCAAGCCCCATCCAGGCTGGCCTTGGACACTTCCAGGGATGGGGCAGCCACAGCTTCTCTGGGCACCCCATGCCTCACCACCCTCACAGGGGAGAATTCCTTCCTAATACCTGATATAAATATCCATTTCCAGTTTTAAAACTATTCTTCCTTGTCACTCCACGCCCTTGCCTTTAGTCCCTCTACAACACTCCTGGAGCCCCGTCAGGCACTGGGAGGTGCTCTAAGGTCTCCCCAAAGCCTTCTCTTCTCCAGGGTGACCAGCCCTACCTCTCAGCCTATTAATCAGAAATATCTCAACCCATGTGAGTTAGTCTGCTACAAAAGCATGGTAAGAATCACAAAATACAATAACCACCTCAAGCACTTATTTCTACTATTCAGGACACAGGTAAGATCACAGGTAACACTAAGAGTAGCATATTCAAATTCTTAAAATCAGTAAAAAGCAAAATCAAGAGATAGTTTTTATTTTCCTTTGATCTTCCACACTGACAGAATTCAGAAACCAGCAATAAAAATATCTCAGCTGTCAAACATAACAAAAGATCATGTTTACTTAGCAAGGCCCAGACTAACAATAGCAAGCAAGGTTCTGCTTCCCAAACAGAAATGGTTTGCAAAAGCACTAGCTCAAGGTAAGTGCCCAGCACATAAAATAGAACAAGCTCCATCCCCAGCATTGCAGGTCTGTGCACCTGTACATGAGTCAAAATACATCCACCAGTTCCCCCAGGGAGTCCTGATTTTCAGCTCTGGTCATAGCTCACTGCTGATGGCTCTCTAGCATCCAACAAAGCAAATTTACTGCTCTGCCTAAGACATGCAAACCCAATAGTTTTCACTACTTTGACTTCTCTGCATGGTTCTGGGTCTGCTTTTTTGTGCTGCTGTAGCAAAGGTTACAGCATTCTGCAGCCACTCATTCCTATAGCATACCCAAGGAGATTATGTGAGGCAATAATTTGTTGTCCTAATCCTTTGTCCAACAATGGATGCCTGCAAGAACAGAAAGTTCTCTGCTGTTGATTACAAGACCAAACCTACTGCAGGTGAAATTCAGATTGTGCTCCACTATCACCACTGATTGCTAAGTTTTCTTGAGGTGTGTTTCCATCAAGTCATGGAATTCCACAGATTAAAAATTTATATTTAAGACTAACCTTTTATATACATCACACTGGTGCAAATGGAGACCTTACCAGGAGCAGTAACAAAAGCATCTACAGGACACTTGTTTTAATTAATGATACCTTGTATAAAAACAGAGATAGCATGGAATAAAGTCAAGCCAAAGAAACCTATTCAAATGCCAGCGCTCCATAAAGAAAGAACCCTTGGTAAGATCAAGTCACACCAGAAAACAAACCAAATCATCTTCCTGGAGTGTCAGAGCACATACTGGAGATTTTATTTCACAAGTAATATGTGCAAGTTAGAGGATCGAATGGACGTGTTTAAAAAATACTTAAAATTTCTCCTGTCACTTAGCTAACTTTCCCATAAAAGACAGGGAGGGGTTTGTTTAGATTTCTGCTTAGATTTAAACTAAGAAGGTGCCACTGCATTATCACCATGCTTGAACAGAAAACTCCACTGACAGTTTGGCAGATTTTTTAAACATGTATGAACTAAATACCAAAAGCAAGGACAGCTCATTTGGGTCTGTCATCAGAATTTGGTGACAGCAGCAAACTGTTCTTATGGGGAAAAGAAGCTCTCTGCAGAGCTCTTATCCTCAAGGTAATTCAGGCCTTGCTGTTTTAGAAGTCTTGAATAAGAGGCCAAAGATTTTTTTTTCCCTATTCTATTAAGGGAAATTCACATTAGTAGTACTATAAAATATACTGAGTTTTTGTTAACTTTGCTGACTTAGGCTAAAGAAATTCCATTTGTTCCTAATACCTTGGCATGGTTATGGTCAGTCTAACAAAGAACTGCATTCTCTGAGGCAGCTGCATGTTTCCTTAAGCATTTTTGAAAATTCTGTTTTGATCATAAGTATAAAAATTTGCATCCTGTTAAGAAGGGCTTGAACCAGTTAACAAGAATATGGCTCCCACAGAACTTCCTAAACAGGAATTTTTCAGTATCTGTACTCTGCTAATTCTTTAATATCTGTATTAACACATATATTTTTACTTCTCTCAGGTACCACTACTGGAAAACACAAGAAACGTGAGAGAGATATTACAGAACATTTACTAACTTCAATTGAATCAAATCATGCTCCCTATTAGATACCAACACATTTTGCTGACACTTGACTGTTACGAACAATGTAACATGCTATTGTGGCTGTCATTCAACATGTCATTCTCCTGCTTATAATGCTGTATGTCAAATGCTGAATAATGCAGGGCTTCTCACAGAAATGGCATGACTTCCACACAGGTTTCACTTTTAGTTACAGGCAGAACATGCACTAGCACTCCCCTCTCCCATCAGCCTTGCAGCAGCTCTGCTGCTTTGTTACATTCTCCCCATGGCTGTTTGGCTTGAATTTTGTCTTCATGTACAATTTCTGTTCTGTTGTAAACACTGAAGCTGCAGTTCCAGGCACGAAGATGATTTTGGATCTATTCTACACTTCCCAAGTGCTTTTCTCACCATACCTCCTAAGTCAATTTAGTGTCCACTAAGCGTGCCAGATTGACTGAGGCTTGGGGTTACTCTTTATTCCCCGGGAGCTCCAGATGAGGCAATGGCATTGCAAGCTCTTACCTAGAGGTGCCAAACCATGTCCATCATGGTGGAAACTAAGGAAGTCACGCTGAGTGCTTTATGTGGTGTGAACACAGGATCACTACTGTTCCTTGTCAGCTGTACTGCAGACCAGAGGAAAATAAACCATTTTTAGCACACCGGCCATACAAACATAGGTCTGGCTGTCATTTTGGGCCAAGACAGGCAACCCAGCAGAGAACGGCCTTGTATCTAATTGTGAACTCTCTGAACTAGCCTGGCAGCAGGGAGCACCCCCTGGCTCAGCCCTCCCGAATCACACAGCTCCGGAGAAGAGGTCATCTATTGTCATGCAAGTCGGCTTTAACTAGGCACAGGCATGTGAAACATCAGCAGGCTCAGCTCTGCTCCAGGGATTCCCAATTTATCCATGAGGCATCAGCATCACCTTCTACACGTGGAAGTGGCTTCAAAGAGCAATTGCTGCAGTGAAAAATCTGCATGCAGCAAATCACTGTCACAGCCTGCACTGCTGAGAGAGCTTGTGCAGACCATGGGGAATAAAACAAGTGTTACCTAATGCAGGCTACTTCATCATCTGTTTTACACCAAAGCCTTCACATTACACCTCACTTAGTTTATCTCCTCTTGCTCACAAAGAGAGGAGATGATCATGGAGAGGTGCTGCAAGAGAACCAGATGGTCCAACTCTCCCAAGCCTTGGCATTGTGTCTCTTTCTGTAACTTTGGTATTTTTATCTTCTCCCACCATCCTTGGTCCCATCTGCACCTTCCTCTTTCTCCATGTCTGTCACGTCGTTTTTCAGTTCAGCTTCCCCAGGAAGAGATGCTTATGCTGTCATGCTCCTCACAGCGAACTCAGCAGACTAAGGGGTGGGAACCCTCTGGATTTCATGACAATATGCCTGAGGGCAGCAGAGATTTCCCAAGTCTGCTTCCTAGCAAGGGCAAAGCTGTATGCGGAGCTTTCATGTCATGCTCCAAAGCGGGGGCCTGTGCAGAGGTCCCACCACTGTTCACAGGCATTAAAATAGCCTGGAAGAAGCTTGTGGTCATTTCCCAGGCACTTTGAAAGTGGTTTTGCACAGCTTTTACTCTCCACCTTTTCCCTGCTCTTGCCTGCCCATTTCCCAGCCAGGCTGGATCTTGTCTCTCCTTGTTGCTGCCGATCCCCTCCTGTAAAGCCCCTTCTCACACATCTACCAAAAGCAAAGAGCAGAGCAAAGGGAATTTCTTTCTCTTTGCTCTTGTCCAGCATGAATCATGGAAAAGGAAAGACACATAAAGCTATTATCCCATTGCTTTAACTGCCAGCCCAGGCTGACTTCAGTGGACAGATGTTTCTCTGCATCAGTTGGTGATCTGGTAGTCAGATGAAGGGCCCTAAACTCCTCAATTATTTTCTTAGTTTCAGTTGTAAAGAACGTTCTAAAAGTTAAGCAGTGAAACAATGTTGGTCTTAGTGGCATTGCAAATAGATTTATAAAGGAGTTTGTTCACATATTCAAATATATACTCTATATTTAATTTCCATGAAGTTCTGCCTTCATATGAATACAATTACACACCAAGGATAGGATCTCTGACTCTTTAGCCCATTTACTCAGATGTAAATTAGCATCTTGCTTTTAATCCTCCCTCTGCTTTTACTGCTTTCATTGAACAATAGGGAAGCCTACTTGTAGTTAATTTATCACCTGAAGATGCTAAATAAAAGTTGTAGGGCCTCATTTAATAAATCTCTCCCTAAGACTGAAGACACTAGGCATCCAGTCAAGGCTGTGTTGTTATTAAATATTTTCATCACTGAAATTAGAGTATTTATCCAAACAAAGTCCCCATGAGGGAATCCAACACAAACCAGAGTATTTATTGGTGTCAGGTTGGTAGTGCTGACCCTTGTGTGATTCCCCAAAGCACATTATCAAATTATTTTCATTCTCAATATCTATTATTTTAGCAAACTTTCTGGCGCATTGTCTCTAGTGTGTTCTCCTTTATTGTCTGCCTTTTACTAAAGCATTCTGGCACTCTCAGACCAAAGTTAGAGGAAGAAACTAAACTTGTCCAAAAGGAAGTATCCCATGCCCTGCGTGCTCCAGCTTGCTCCAGGCTGTATCACTGACCCCAGACCATTTCCCACAGCAGCTTGTGAGGTCAGCTGTTTCAGGATTCTGAAACATTCTCTGCCTTTCTGAGCAGACCCGTCCCTTTGTTCCCATAAAGAACAGAGATTATATTAAGCAGAAGCCATATCAGCTGGAAGTTCCCTATTTACATAAAATGTGAAGTTTGCACTTCTTAATCCCTTCTAGAGGACTTTAAGATTCTGAAGTGTCTGCAGATGTCACTACTGTGGTTTTTAAGTGCAGGCTCTCTCCTGTATCTTACCTGCTCAGCTCCTGCTCGATGCTGACCATCCTCATCCCATTAGCATGAGGACTGGGGAGGGTGATAAAGGGTCTCTTCTTTGGCTGCAAAAATGTCAGAAGATATGCACTGAACAGAGCTGATTGATGTAGAGAATTTTTGGTCTACATGAGATTTTGACATTTAGAAGTTTACTTCTCTTCTAATTCATAACATACAATATTTTTAGATGTCCCAGAAAACAGATGATCTGTACAACTTTCCCTTTGGACAAATATCAACACACAGTTTCCAAAATTAATTTATTCCCTCAAACCTCAGCAGCTGCTGACTGAAAAGGCTTTGTTCCTTAAAATATGATTTGGCATAACATAACCTAACAGCATACCGTAGTCTATTATTAAGGTTGAATTGTCAAATGAACTGTGCCAATGTAAATTAAATGCTGGGTTTGTATTTTTTCCTTAGAAAAAATTTCTACCCGTCTTCAAACTTTCTCATGAATTCAGAAGAGACATTTACAAAGACATTATTGTTATTATTGTTTACGAAACATCAAAGTTTCCTGCAAAACACTACAACATCTTTTTCAAGTTGAGCACAAGATATACTGCTGAGTTCCTGGTTCTGTTATCTCAGATTCAGCTCTCTGACAGCATGGAGAATGGCTCCATAAGAAACAAGTGCTTTCCCAGCTCACTGGATATACAGTAAACACCAAAGATCAAGTGGTTAATATTGTGCACATCAGTCCCAAGTGATTTTTTAGTAGCCTTGGCAATCAAACATCAATACATATGAAAATTTCTGTCAGGCTCCATATGGCTTTATCTAAATGAGAGCAAGCACTTATCCCTTGGACTGAAGGTCAGCATAATGCAGCCAGATTATTCTGCATCTCTTGTGGGGATGAATATGTCCAAAACTTCCCAGCCTGGGTTGGGTTTGTGTGATCCATGGCCTGTGACCAAGAGCAAGTGTCCTGCCTGCTTTCACAGAAGCACTGATCCCCAGTGACACCGGTACAGAAGTCACAGTCCAAGTGCCACCAAATCTATTTCACCGAGTCTCTTAAAGCAGAGCAGACCTTACTCATACCCTCCTGCAGATCAATAAATGTGGGAAGCAGTGAAAGGAAACCAGGGGAAGACAATCAGACTCTGCCATTCACTCTGGCTATCAACATGTCATCATTTTGCAGATCCTCTAAATGTGCCACTGCATAGAGCTAAAGGACATACTGTGAGCTACAGGATACTTTATACCCCATGAATGTACAAAAAGTATTTAGAACAACCTCTTTGAGAGGGATAAAACCATGCAAAAGCAGCTCAGTAATAATAGAATCAGAGAACTGCCTGGGCTGGAAGGGACCATAATGACCATCTCATCCCACCCCCTGCCATGGTCAGGGACATCTTCCACTATCCCAGGATGCTCCAAGCCCTGTCCAACCTGGCCTGTAATATTTCCAGGGATCCAGGGGCAGCCACAGCTGCTCTGGGCAACCTATGCCAGGGCCTCAGCATCCTTAGAGAAAAGAATTCCTTCCCAACATTCCATCTAAGCCTGCCCTCTGGCAATGGGAAGCCATTCCCCTCTGTCCTGTCACTCCAGGCCCTTGTAATGTGACATCCCATCCTCATTGTCTTGGCTATCTTTCATTTTTAATGTCTTGTATAATAGATTCTTTCAGCTTTATCTTTCTGGCTTCTAAATTAGGCTCAGCTGAAAGCCAGCACTTTCTTGACTTCTGCACTCCAAAAACTGGTATTACATATTGTCTTGTCCTGCTGTACAAGGGGAATCAGGGAGGATTCTTTTTGATCGATTTCTTGGGCAAAAATAAAAGACAAATACAGCAGTATTATATCTGAGTAATGTTTACTGATAAAGGAAGTTTTCCTAAGGGAAGGGGATAGAAAAGGGAGCAAAGAGAGACAGAAAAAGAGAAGACAGGGACAGCCCCTAGAGTACAACTATGTACCCATGTACACAATTTTTCACCTCACGTATAACATGCCTTAACATGTACATGTTAAGGCATAAATAAAAATCAGATTGGCCCCTCTCACATGTACATCACCACATAAATATTTATACATATAAACTCATTCATATATATTTGTGCCACAAAAAAAACCCAAGCCTTTAAAATTTTAATACTGACTACGGGAATACTACAATGAAAAGTGTTGAAAGCATAACAGTCATGCATAAACAGTGGTATTTGAGCCAACTCATGCAAGCTAAGGTAATGGGTGTTAATACATAGCTGTATTTTGTTTGCACCTAAGCTCTGCAGATATGACATCTACAATAGAAAGAAAAAATCAAAAACATTTAGTTGACCACCTGGTGGTAGCAACAGTTTGTTTAGCTAATATAAATGGCATTAGTTTTACTAATATACATTGTTAACATCCTCTATACAACCTTTTTAAAAAGCATGTCTCAGTTGGAAAGGATAATGGGATTGTAAAGATGTTTATAAGGAATCTGATTTACCAATATGTTCCTATTAAAATTAGTATTCATTTTGTCATTAGAGTTCTATCATTGAATCTGTCCACCTACATTTTGGTTCAGTTGTTTATGACCAGTGTTTGTTATGCCAAATGAGTTTAAAACCTAATCTTAAAACAACTGTGACTAGATATTTTAATCCAAGTCTAGTAGGAAGGCTTGGAGGCTTAAACATTACCTGGGTAACTGCTAACATCAGCTGGATAAGTTCTGTATACACTTTATAGCCTTCAAAGACCAATGTCTTTGCTTGATTCTATGAAGCCCTCAACATATGGTATATCCCAGAAATAAAAATAATGGAAAAAATTATGACCTTACCTTTTCACTTTCTGGAATGAACAGTAATTAAAGTAAGGACTTCTTAATAATGCTGTTTGACTTTTTTTTAACTAAACAAGCAAACACTATTTATATCCACTTTTACTAGCAGAAATAATACATTTCAAAACCATTTTAATAAATTACTGTTAACTCAACTTTTCCAAATGTGAACAAAAGAGAAATTCTTTTCATGAGCATAGAGCCATCACAGTCCAATTCAGTAATAACAGCAATTTCATACTGATATGAATTTGTTTAAAAGGTGACCTAGACAATGAAGCAAATATAATTAAATTGGAAACAGCTAATTCAATAAAGTACTAATGTCAAAAGTAATAATCAGGGGAAATTTTAGTGCAACACTCATCTGCAGAAAGGATCATTTTAGAATAATGGTATGCTTATGTGAAGAAATTTAAAATATAAGATGTCTGATGATGGTTGATTGAAAAATAAAACAAAAAGGGGTTTATGATAATAGATTTCTAAAAGAGTAAAAGGAACAGAGACACAGAATTGCTATATCATTAATATGTTGCCACTAGTTTATAAAACAAAGAAAGCTCATTGAATTTGATTAAAATATCTGCTTCCTGGCTTGAAATGGTTAATTACAATTACATTTCAGCCCACCTGAGCATTACAAAGTGCTCTATTAAATAGCTTTTATATTTTCCAGAAGACAACTGTCACTGCACAGGCATTCAGGGTACCAACCATTCCCTCTGTGCATGAGGAGAACTCAGCTAGAGCCCAAAGCTGCACTTCATCTGCCCACAACACAGAGGGCAAGTTCTCAACCTCTTCCATTTGTTTCTGCAGAAAATCAAGGCTAGTTTAATATTAATTCAGTCTCTTGATTTGCTGGCCCAGCACACTTACTGAGCTGAGGTCAGTCTGAAAAATACTCAGCAGAGCTCTACACCAAAGGTCAAGTTCCTCTGCCCACCCTTCAGCCACGAAGGTGAACTTCACCTGCCCAGCTCACAATGCCATTTCCAATCAGCTTCTGACTGATCTAAGGCAGGGGAACGAGATCCCACTTGACCATAAAAAGTCTCAGGCCATTCTAGTCGAAATGTAATGTACGTGGCCTAAGCATTTATTTTTATAAAAGCCCAAAAGACACTTAGAAATACAAAAGTAAAACTAAAAAGATAATTTGCTGAGCTGCATAAATGAGATTTCCCTCCCAGAGGGAAAATCACAAGAAACCATGAACAAACCAGACTTTTATGCTATTACTTACTAAGCAGCACTCACATTCATAAAGTTTATCTGATTTTGAAACACTACCAACAGTTTTCCTAGAAAAAAAATAGTTTATATATGAACTAGCACATAGGAGAAATATTCCTTTTGCACTGTCACATAGTGAACAGTCTATTTAAAGTAGCTGCTCTGCAAAGAAAGATGTTACATACTTAACCTGTTCTGCGTGAGACTTGCAGAAGACGTGTAGTCCCAGAAGGTGAAAACAGCACCCTGTTCTAACCAAGGATCAGTATAAATTCAGCTGCTGTGAACTACATAGAGCCCACAAACAAACAAGTATCTGTTGCAGCACCCTCTTGTTAGAGGGTAGAAAGGAGCTGAGACACAGATTTCTTGTTTATCACAGCATGAAAAGGGCTCTGGTTTATTCCTCTTTACAGCTCAGCCATCCTGACTCCAACCATTCACTGACCCTGGCTGCAGCAAGCTCCTGCTGGAGGTTTCCCTTGCAGCCCCTGACTGCTGCTTATCTCCTGCTAAACTCTGACTGCAGGGATCAGTTTGCAGACTCTGACTGCAGACTTTTACCCAGCTAGACTGTGACTGCAGGTTCCAACAACAGGCTCTGACTGCACACCCACACTGACCTCACAGCAAGGATTCTCTCCCCAGGATCCTGCTTCATGATTCTCTCCTCCAAGCTCCTCAAGGTTCCTCCTCAATGATGATCCCCTCACCAGCTCACCCCCTCTCTTTTATCACACTGACCTTTACTGGCTACAGCTGTGACTCATCAGGGGTGAGGCTGCATTGGGTAATTAACACAGCTGGTACTGATCAAGGGCCAGGTCACCTGTATTCCCTTCTCCTACAAGTATCCTTTCCCTGTTTAAAAATAAGGAAAACCCAGCTGAATTCTGTCTTGCACACCATAGGTGACACCACCACCTCAGGTCTCACAGCCAGCACTGCTGCATGGCAATGAGATGCAATTCTATGTTCCCATGCTGAGCAGAAATGTTGAAAGCTGGAAAAATCACTGCCTGACTAGTCAGCTGAGCCAGCTGCAGCTGCAAGTCCCAGAGAAGGAAAAACATGGAAGCCCACAGTCTCATTTTTCCAGAGTCACTTTTTCTGACTACAGCCACGCTGTAATTTGTCAGTAAGAGTCTCTCAGTCCAACATAGATCTTGTTTCCCTGGAGATGAGTCTTTTAAATAGCAGTTCAAATCACCATCCAGATTGAAAGAGGAATTCAATTAAAGGGAAAAACCATCTAGTTGCACTGGGAGTCTGTGCTAGGAAAAGCTTCTGGAACACGTATTTCTGATTTCTTGAAAAGCCTGTCTGGGATTTTTTAATTTATTTATTTTTTCTTATCCACTTCTTTGTCATAGGCATGGATAAACACAGCATGATTGTAGCTGATAATTCAGTTATACTGATGTTTGCTATTCTTTTATTACTGGCTAATAACTTGGATTACTGCTATTTTTCAAACTTTATGTAATTTAAACATTTGCTTATTTATAACTTTTTGACAAGTCACATAATATTATTCCTGCTGTTTGAATAAGATACTTTTAGAGTTCAACAAAGTTAAATAATAGTTAATATTAATGACTTGCTTTATAGACCAGACTCTCCCAAAAAAAACTGCTGGACTGGAGAGATGCTGGATCAAGATATCTCCAGCCCATGAGTCACTCTCAAAACTTCTATGAAGTATGAATTTTGAGAAAATTAATGACTCTTTATCACGTGATGCAGCTCAAACACAATACTCTAAAAACACATAATATCCACATGTAGACACCAATCCCAGTGGACATTAATGATGGAAAGAAAACAGAAAATCCCTTCCAGGCACTATTACTTGCAGCAATGATAGGCTGTTTCAATAAATTAAATTTCAACAGCCACAAAAAAGCAAATAAATAAACCTCTGTTTTCTATACACTTTCAAGCACAATTTTCTCCTTTACCTGCAATGTTAGCAAACTAAATTTGGTGCCAACTTCCCAAGCAGATGTCCAAATGCTTCTAAAGAAACACTAAATATTTGGAAGATTTTTCCCTTTTTTGCATCAGACTAAAATGTAAAACATTGCTGTTGGGATACCAGCTGAGTGGTAATGATCAATATAGATCATGATTTATCACTGAAAAATTAGGGAAATGTCAACTGTTTCTTCTGCAGCACAACAGAGCAAATCACAGAGGGAAGAAGCAAACTCATTGGCTTTTAAACTGTATAAAGAGATAGTGTTACATGGCTTTGTTATGCCAGTACTGATGGGAAGATGAGACATAACTGTCTGTCAAAAATTATTTCCTTCAAAGATACTGACAAGACACCAGAAGAAATCTAGTACCTAATCTTGAAAAGAAAAAAAAATGTAATGCCATCAGAATAACTTCTTTACATGACTGGGCTGCAGGTTTTCAAAGAAAATTTCATACACTGGAATGTCAAAACTTTGTACAGTGCTAGCCCAAAGCAAATTACAGATACAGGTGAGGATTAAAATATTGTTCAGTTTAAATTGCTGAAATGAAGTATTTGGTATCCTGAACTTGAGAGAAATTGTTATCACTTAAATAACATCAAGAAAAATTGTAGAACTATGACAATAGTCTGATGTCAGACATTTAGTAGAGAACATGTGTAATGCAAACAATTTGTCTAGTAACTGCAATACTCTTATATTTATCACTTTAACACAAGCAGCACAAGTTCACCCATGTGTTATACCTGAGTTCATTAAACCAAATTAAATAGATTAGTAATATCTGCCTTCAGCCTTAAAAATTGCCTAAATATTCTTCCTAGACATGCTGATCTCCAGAAACAGTACTTCTATGAAGAAATTAGTTCTACTATTTTTATCATACAAAAGTATGCCAAATTATACTTGAAAACATTAAATTTACTTCAAAGTAGTGTGAGGTGGGGTGCTTTGTTTTTAACTAAGATATCCATAATCACTAAGACCTTACAGATTTGTGAAGCAGAGCAGCAGTGACCAACACAGTGAATGGTGGAGTAGGTGACCATCACTGGTGGGACCTGATCTAACATAAGACAAGAACTGGATGCTGTAAGAGATCTCTCCAGTGAAAATAATGGCATTTTCAGAAAGCCTTCTCCAGCAAACCTGCTCTGAATCCTCAGATAGACAGGTTTGACTCTTCATAATATCTATGTATTCCTATCTTTTTCCATATAAATAATACTTTTGCATTTGCATATAATCTGCAACTTCAAAAGTGGCCTTCTAATCTAAAGCAATCAGTTATTATCCAAATTACACTGATTTATTATATAAACTAAGGCTCCATCTTGTTCAACTGTGGGAACAATGCTGAAAAATGAGATAGTGCCTCTCCAACAGGGGTGACCTGAATCAGTGGACAGTTGCAAGCTGAATTGGAACTAATGACCAAGTAAGTCTCATGAAAGTTTTTCTGTACAATCTTCAACTCACCAAATTTAGATGCAGACATCTACTGGTTTGGCCTTTATTGTCTGAAAATTCATGTGGGCCTGGACACTCAGTGGTAGCTGGCTGAACCTCTGTGATCTGAACTGCAAAAAGAAGCAATCTGTCTTAATAGCTGGGGAAGTTGTGAGCAAAAGAAAAAGCCTGGGTTTTGAGCCCTCCCCCAAAGTTTTTCAGTCATTCAGTGGTGCAGGACAACTGAAATAGGTGATTGTTAACCATTATTCCAACTTCATATACAATATACTTTAGTTTGGTTTTTAATCATGCTATCATAAGGAAAAAACATTAGAGAGTGGACTGTATTGCACAAAACCTGAAGCATCTCTTTTTATCCTTACCTAAGCTGATGATTTGTACTAGTACGAAGGTGACAGTCCTTACAACTACAGGTTTTGATCACCTGCTTTTGTTTTATATTCTACTGTAACATTTTAAATTGCTAGAGCTGTAATTTATTCTGACTTTGCTCAAAATTGCTAGATGTAGCAATGTACAGATTTTTATATTAAAAAGAATAATTTTTGACCCAAAGACTTTAAATAAATGCCACACTCCATTTGGAAAGAGAGCTTAGTTATTTTTACCTTAAAAAGAAAATGGAAAAAATGCAAACCACTTAGTACTGAGATCAGCACTGATCAAGCAGAATTGAACAAATTTTCAAAGTACCACCACAAAACGGTGTGAAAAAGAACCTTTCTTGTAATAGTCTTCAGAAATAAGAAAAAGAAAAATTCTCTTGATCTATACAGGCTGAGTATCTGCTGGGTGAAGAACAGTGTTAATTAATATTTACAATTTTGGATGATTCTTACCAACCTGAACAACAGCAACACCCCTCCACTGACATCTAAAATGTGTGCTGGGAGCATTCTGGCAGAATCCATAAGCTGTTGAACAAACATGCCCTGAGACAAGTCCTGAGAGATGTCTGTGCAGGAAAGAATCATCTCTCTTTCAGCAAAGGGCTCTTACAATGGTTTTGGGGGAAAGAGTGTCTCTCATTATTTCTGCCCCCTCCTCTCTGCTTGCATAATTTTAAATGATAAAGTTGAATCTTAACTCATGTTGACTCAACTCATCAGTTAGTGGATCTGACAGAGGAACTTACCTCCCCTCAGCCTTGCCTGTCATTTTCACTAAATCTTCACTTCCTTCCACACTGAGTCTGAGCAACATCAGAAAGGAGAAAAGAAAAAAAAAAAAGATAACTAACTTCAGTCTGCCTTGGATGAAGCCCAGCAGCAGCATCCTGCTTACTGGTCTATCAAGAGCTCCCTTTCATGTCCTTGAGAGACATTTCTCTCTCATATCAAAACTACTTACTTTGCTGCTTTCCAAAAACTGCTTTCTTACTCAAATTTTGGCTAGGAACACCACCACATTGGCTTTTCCAGCCCTTTGAAAGCAAATTGTCAGATATCTGCTGAACTATACAGACCATGGGGGAGTCCCTGACTTGTTGGCTTGCAGAGGCAGAGCCTTTCCACTCTATATTTTGAATACCCAAAAGACCAGCATCTCTGTTAGGAAATAAAACCAAATAAAGCAGCCAATCTCAACACAAAAGGACAACAAAATTTGACTAAAATGTGCTCAGTCATCAATGTGAAATAGGAAACACAGACATGTCCTTGTATTGACAAGGGATGGGACAAGTCCTGATCCTCTGAGGAGAAATTCAAAGCAGAAGACTCACTTAGGTACCATGTGCTCCATCCTCTAGGGAAACCTCTCTCACTTCATTGAACATAAAAGAGTCTAGACAGATTGTTTCAGGAGACCAGCCTAAAATGAGGCAGAAAGAATACTGCCCACAGGGAATATGTTAAAATTATTGAAGATACAGACTGGGAAAAAAAAAAAAAACTCCTCAGAAGACTAAGAATTCAATTCTGATTTCAATAGACTTTTCAAAGAGAATTTATTTTTTATATACTCTCCCTACAGGAAAGGAAAAAAGATACATTTGGATTGCATACTTTAAAGGTTGGATTCTTTTCCACACATAGAGTGAAAAGCAGAGCGACAAAGCACTCAAGAATTATTTAGTGGAAACTCTTAAACATAAAAGCTGACAGAAAAGTTTAATAACCACTTGCTAGAAAGATAAATTCTCAAGAGATAGGATGAAAAACAGCAAAAATAATGGCTTGCATCACCACAACTATATCCTGTTTTAAGATACATATGCAATGAGCATTATCATTATTACTGGATAACAAAAATGATAATATAAGGAAAGGTATTCCTTCTGTGAGTGATTAGGAAAAAAATATGTTCTCTGTGTCCCTTATGGGGTGGAGGTGGGTAGGGTGGAATCTGCAAAAAATCAAAATCAAAAAAATTGAAGGGAAGAGTTGCATCCAGTTTGATTTATGCCTGCTCTTCTTTTTATGCATAGCTTGGGGAGCCTCATGATGATGTGTAATGAGTCAGGGTGAAATGTGTATAAATAAATGCACTGCACAATTTGTGAAGGCTCTTTCAAGCATTTTTTTTTTAATATATACACTCCATCCCAAATTGCATTTTCTGGGGGAGGGATAGAGACATCAGACAGAGCTCATGTAGTAAGAAAAATCTCCACTTGTACTCTATTTCTGTTCCTTCTTTTTTTTTTTTGGTTCGGTTTTTTTTTTCATTTTTGTCTTGTTCAGAAGGAAAGCCACTGCCCAATATTCCATCCTGATGCTGTAATAACCAGGTGGGCAAAATTCAAGATGAATTTTGATGAACCTCTGACAGATCTCTGTGTACAAGCAAGTAGCATGCCTTTTCCTCCCTGGAGCTAGGGAACTCTGTGGGATAAATAATGTCACTTTTACCAGGGAAGGATCAGAATACCATTCCCTCTTCTTTTTTTCCATCCCCCTTGCTCCTCCAGTCTGAAATTCACCTTTTTTCCCCCCACAGAATATCAGGTGTGAGAGTTTAAGCAGCTCCTTCACTGGCAAACAAAATCTATAATATCCTAAACAATGTTCTTCATTTATGGAAAAGAGAGTGAGAGGAACCATCCACACACCAGCAGTTCAAAAACCTAAATTCCTACCCAAGAAACAGAATGACCTTGAACCCTTTCTATATGTTGAAGTGCGCCCTAATTAAAAAGGGGAGCAGAACTGCAAGTTTTCTACGTTATGGCAAATTTTTGTTCAACTGTAGCCAGCTAAGGTAGCCAATCCAGTATTTTTTACTGTCAAATTAAAACTGATCAAAATAAATCAAGATTTAGTCATCCACTTCTATTTTTTGTTTTATATTTTCCCCTCCCCCAATCCTCACTCACTTAAAAGTATGAAAATGTACGGAAGATCTTACAATAAAAACTGAGTTATAATGTGCTATAATACAGTCCACAGAAAAAAAAAAATCCCTTCACCTTTGCAGAGGTTCAAATACAGTTCTTTACATTTATTTCTTCTTATTCTCACAAATTTGCTTTTCAAATGTGTTCGCTCTAATCACGAGGAAATTTTTAATAATTTACAAGACTGAAAGAATAGTCGTTTTAAGATCCGAAAGCAGCCTTGGGCATTCAAAATAAAATAACAAAAGCTGTCACTTACACAGAGAAAGGGGGGGGTGTGCATATATAGGCAACAGCATTTTTTTGCTATATGAAATGTTTCATATAACTAATAATTTTCCATCAGTTTGTGACAGAAAAAATTACTAAAATCAGTTATGTTATTCAATTACTTATAGCTGGGAGTACAGTGTCACATCTTCCTATGAATTCAGTAGTTCCTTTATTAGAAATGAGTTTCAAATTACCAATTTACAGACTTCGCACTATAGGACATCCCTACCCAAACTGCAGCCCTTACTCACTAAATGGTGAAGTTGAAAATTAATTAATACAAGCTAAAGTTCTACCATGGCTTTGTTGCAATTATTGCTATTCAGTGGAGGCCACACACCAAAAATATTTGCTATTGCTACCTGAACTTACTTGCATTTGCTAAGACAGTTGTTTTAGAATAAAATCTAAGTCAACCATATTTTTTAATAAACTAGCACATTGTCTGTCTGTCAGAAATTTTCATTATCTAGGGAAATTGGAACACATGGCTTTCTTAGTTGGGTAAGTACCTGCTAATGTACTGGAGATACTTGGGTTTAATTGATAAGACTCACCCAAAAGCAAAAGGCATCTTCCTTTATGAAAGTAAAGACATTTGAGCTCACTCTACCTTTTGATAAAGGTCTCTGCTGTCCCCCTGTGTTTATAACCAGAGAAGGAGGAGACCATTATCTACAATACTGTTCAATTCCCCTGACATTATCGTCACTTGCACCCAAGCCTTGCCTCTTTTACCACCCTCATGTTTAGAGTCATTTTTATCAAAGGAAGTTGGAAATCACCAGTGTCCCAGTTGTGCTTCTGATATAATTCACAAAGCACTTCTCACTATGTGAATTGCAGCTCATGAGTTGCTGGAGAGGCAGCAGAAGAACAGCTGCTCACTTATTTCCATGGAAATGGCCTCATTGTCATGCAGACTTGGGATAATTTACAGGAAGGGATTCTCAGCTGAAAACAGGGGTCCTGCTGGCAAAGCCCTTCTATTTATACTCAAACAAATTAAATTCCAAAAGGATTTAAGAAGTACAACTTCTAAATCAGTGAGGTGAACTTCACTTGGACCCACTACAGAAGCACCATCAAGGCACAGAGTGCTGGCAGACAACATGTAGTGGAACAGTATCACAGAACTATAGAATGGTTTGGGCTGGAAGCTAAAAAACATCCTTTAAAATGTTTAAAAACCTTAAAAAACCTTAAAAAACATCTCATTCCACATCCCTACTGTAATAAGTATAATAGATAAATTCGTGTGGATTTAAGCTACTAATAAGAAGCTACCCGAGAATGCCTCCAAGATTCCAAAGTTCCTAAACACATTTACAACTGTAACAACAAGGCAGAGCAAGAAGATGGCCCAGCCATTAAGGGTGGACCCTCACTTCACAGCTCTTCAACATTCGATACCGATCTTGGTGGAGATCCTGGACGATCAGACGACCCCTCCCAAGATGAATTTCGGAAGAAACTATCTAGCAACCTTTTCATGCAGACAGGACTCTTTTGGAAACACAGCATAACTGGACTTTCAATAGACTTAGCCTTAGGGTAAAAAAACTGTATAAAACCCACAGGCTGAAACATAGCAGTGTGGCAGAATTCGGAGGGTACCTTTGTACCACCACTCTGTCCACCCAACTCTCGATCGATTGTTGTCCCGATTTTATTGTGGCTTTAATTTGGTGTTGGAAATTTCGCTAATAAACCCTGTTATTTTTAAATTGGCTTATACTCATTTATAACAGATTTGGTGCCGTGACTCGGATACAATTTGGCTGCGGAGGAGTCCCTTTGCACGGGGGGCGCCCTGCCGGTTTTTCGGCGGCCCGGCAAAGCAGGAAACCCCTTCACACCTATTGTATTACAAACCCAAAAATTAGATAAAAGCGCCACAATAAAAAGGGAGAAGGCCTGGATCCAACAGAAAACCCGGGAAAAGACATAGGAGTCTTTTCGGAGCCGCGGCTACTTTTCACTCGTAAAATTTTTTCTCCGTGCACGAAGATCTCCAAGCAAGAAAATAGCTGTAAGTAATGCTTGGTTGAGTGGGTGATTGAGTGGGTGAGCGAGACGTGGCCTTGCCACGATACAAGGGTGGATCTGTAAGCTCTTGTACCAGGTTTCCTGCAAAAGTTTTTTTCAGCTAGTGGGGAAGAGAATTAGGGAAAACTCGTTTGCTCATCAAAGCCCAGACTCGGGGAGTCTGGGGGAATCGATCACAAGGAAGCAAAAGGGGAAGGATACGTCCCTCTGGGTTTGGGGAACCGGTAAACCCTTTTGCTACGGGCTGGTAAGCCCAGGACGCAAACCGAAGATTCTTTCCTCAGACGAACAGACCCCCAGTTCAGCTCACTGGACGGGTAAGTAAGCCGAACGATTCGGGACCCGGTTTGCAATTTGAAACAGTCAGGGAGAGGATTCCTGCTCTTAGCCAGAGCTAAGGCTAAGAAAGAATTTAGCGTTGCGATCCATTACCAAAAAGTAAATTTTTTTAAAATAGAGCAAAGAAAGAGTAAACATCAAAAAGAATCAAAGAAAAAGGTGTGCTCCCAGAAAGGGAAAAGGTGCTTTTGAAATCCCACCAGAAGTCCACTGAGATAGATCTTAGAGCACTAGAGAGAGTGCCCCATTTTGAAAAGTAAGTCTAAGAAAAACTAATTTATTATTGTACCGAAGTTAGGGAGAGTGAAGAGCCCGGTAGACAGTGCCGCTGCCGGCCGCTGCTGGTGCCGCTGTGGGGGGGCCGCTGGGCCGTCAGGAGCCCCCCGCGCCAAGCCGCGACTGCTGCCGCTGCGTGCCGAGAGCCAACCCGCGGGGTGTGGGGCCGCCGTCCAAAGCACGCTAGCAGAGAGGGGGGCCGCCATCTGCGCCCGGGCCCTCCTCCGCGCCTGTAAGCCAGGTACAGCGGGGGCCCGCAGACCTTCCGCAGATAGCAGGTCAGGCCGGGCGCGCCGAGCCCGTGCTGCGCCTCCCCCACCCGTGCGCCCCGTCTAGAGTCGCATCCATCCCGCTGCTTCCCGCGGCCAGCACCGCCACCTCCATAGGCTCCTCGTGTCCAGCAGACGATTGTCCTCCTGTTTGCCTTCTCTGTCTCTCTCTGACCCCTTTTCCCAATCCTGCTTCTAGCCCCCCCCTTCCCCCAAAGAGCCATCCTCTTCCCATTCTCAGTTCCCCCGAGGTGAGAACAGAAACTGAAGAGAAGAAAGGGGGGGAGAGATCTGAGAAAATCTTTCCCTTAGAATTCTCCCTTCCAGGTCCCCAGCTTTCCCCATCCCCCAAGAAACCCCCACCCCACTCTCAACTATACTCGTATGCAAATGCAGTCGTTCCAGCTTCTCAACCACACCGCGCAGAGTAGATGTTAAGTGCTTTAAGCCAGTCACATCGACAAAGCTAACCCCAAAACTTCTATGTGAGCTTAGTGCCAAGAGCCGAGAGCCTAAAAGCCACTAAGTTGGCTGCAGAAATGCACTCAAAGTGCCCCTAAATACCCATTAGTTTACAAAGCAAAGAATCTAAATGCCAGTAGCTTAGCTGTGAGAAGACCTCCGAGTCCTTAAAACACTAGGCCATGTTTAGTTTCATAAACAGCTTCATTTTAAGTACCTATTATGCGTTTCATTATTCATTTTAAAATCTGCAATATTGACCCACTTACCCCATTTGTTATAATTGTTTGTTTTGTTAAGTCACAATTAACAAATTGTCACAGTTGTTTGAATCAATTCCTGTTGCATTTTGCTTCTTGTCAACCCTATTTGTTGTTTTCTTAATAATATAATTTCATTTACTTGTCCATCCTAAGTATCAAGTCAATTTAGTCTATAATTAAAAGCTCAAAAGAAAAAGCAAAAAGTGTAAAAAAGTTTCTATCTAGCCTTCTCAGTGAAGCAGTTTCACTTCCTTTGTGCTCTGATTTCCACAGCACTTTTAGCAGTAATATTCTGCTGCTCAGTCTAAGAAAAGCAGCCAAGTAGCATATCCATGCTGTTCCCAAAGTTTTCAGCAGCCTAAGCTCTCTGTGTAGTCCTGCCCTGTGTCATGTAGACATCTCCCTCAGCAAGATCTCTGGAGAGCTTCCTCTTTAAAAGTTCTTGAGCGTGTTTCATAAACACCAAAAATGAAATCTGTCTTTTTTACATTTCTGAATGTTAAATCAGATGAGCAGCTTTCATTATTTACAAGAGTTGCCTTTAGCTGAGCCATGTAAGCTGTAATTCTCTTTTGTTGACATGAGTATAAAAGCACTAACAATGCCCTAGTAGTTAGAAGAGTTCAGATATGCCTTAGCCTTAAATTGCTCTGAGAGATGTTTCAAATTTTTAAGCAGTTTTTAAGTAATCATTTTCAGGAGTAGATTGATGCTTCCTATTTTTTCACTAATTACTAATATTGTTCTTACTTTGTGTTATGCAAGAATTGATGCTAAAGATCCCCCCTTTAAAATACATAATTTGTCTAATTGTGCTAAGCTTTAACTAGTTGCCTATCACCCATTCAAAAGAATCCCAGTAGATTTCACTGATTTACCTAAGATACAGCAATTAAGACTGCAGAAAAAGAGTAGACCCATGCTTCGAGAATAAAGAAAGTAGAGCCACAATACACTACTCAAAAATAGAGAGTGTCCTCATCTCCTAGAGATCTGAAAGTCAGATTACAGTGCCACCGATGAACAAAGAAGATCAGATAAGTTGAAAAAAAAAAAAACAAAAAAAAAAAACCGATTGTGAATGTTTTCCCTTTGTTCACTTCAAGTGTGTATATTGTAAATTGATTTGAGTTGCTCACTGCAAAAGGGGGTGTAAGCCAAAAAGATTATGTACCAACTGTTTAGAAAAAGAACAAAAAGAGACTAGCCATTTCTTAGTAATTGCCACTAACTTGAGTCTATTAGAGTTAGATTCTCCAGAATGGTATTATATATATAAAAAGGGGACAAAAGGGCAATTAGACGCTAAAGTTGAAGTGCTCAAAGTCGAGTGCAGAAAGACAATCAAAGTACCTTGCTAGTCCGATACAATCAGGTTGTCCCGGTGGAGTGCCTTTAAAAAAGGGTTTGCAGCTCGGACTGACAGGACTCCAGAAACATATGCCTGCTGCCGAGAAGATAGATTACCCCGCCGCGGGCTGCTACCCCGTAAGCGAAGGGAAAGGCAGAGGCATGTTGTGATAGAAAGTCCTCGTAGTCTTGAGCCGAGGGACAGGGGGACCCCCCCCCAAGAGCCCACAGAGGCTGACCCTCAGGAAGAGATGTGAACTATGGCTAAACATGGCACCAGAGAAAACCTGAAGTATCAAGAGCATTATGATTGTCCCAAAGATAAAGGAAAAGGGTATTATTTCTTTTATGACACTCAATACTAAATTTGTAAATCAGAAAAAGGGGTAGAATGCCACGACTCAAAGGCAATTACTAAGGAAAGGCAATCCAACACACACACGAATTTATTTGAGTAAATAAAAAGGTGGGGGACTGTAATAAGTATAATAGATAAATTCGTGTGGATTTAAGCTACTAATAAGAAGCTACCCGAGAATGCCTCCAAGATTCCAAAGTTCCTAAACACATTTACAACTGTAACAACAAGGCAGAGCAAGAAGATGGCCCAGCCATTAAGGGTGGACCCTCACTTCACAGCTCTTCAACATTCGATACCGATCTTGGTGGAGATCCTGGACGATCAGACGACCCCTCCCAAGATGAATTTCGGAAGAAACTATCTAGCAACCTTTTCATGCAGACAGGACTCTTTTGGAAACACAGCATAACTGGACTTTCAATAGACTTAGCCTTAGGGTAAAAAAACTGTATAAAACCCACAGGCTGAAACATAGCAGTGTGGCAGAATTCGGAGGGTACCTTTGTACCACCACTCTGTCCACCCAACTCTCGATCGATTGTTGTCCCGATTTTATTGTGGCTTTAATTTGGTGTTGGAAATTTCGCTAATAAACCCTGTTATTTTTAAATTGGCTTATACTCATTTATAACACTACCGTAGGCAGGAACACCTTCACTAACCCAGGGTGCTCCAAGCCCTGTCCAGCCTGGCCTTGGACACTTCTAGGGATCCAGGGGCAGCCACAGCTTCTGTGGGCACCCTGTGCCAGGGCCTGACCACCCTCACAGGGGAGAATTCCTTCCCATATATCTCATCCAAATCTACCCTCCTTCAGCTTAAGCTATTCTCCATTGTTCTATCAGGAAAAAAAAAAAGGTAAAAGGCAATTTTAAGAAGGAGTGAATTATCATAACAAAACATATTTAAAATGCAAATAGATAAGAGATATGAAAAATACCTCTAAAATATAGATTACTCCTATCATTACATATGAAATCAGCATATTTACAAGAATAAAGCTGTTAGTCATCATTTCCATTTATAAGGTTTTGTCTGCCTGTTAATGTTTGCTCATTTTGTGTTTCATCACTTTTTATTTAGAAAGGTTTTATCCAGAGACTACATAGATGACTGAGTTTAAGATTACTTGAGATAAAAAAAAAATGATTGTACACACTCCACAAGTTGCTAGTTTACAACCCCTACCTTCAAAAATACATCACAAATATCAAAGAAATGGATTTGTCTGAGGTTTTGTTGCCATTTTCCTATTCTGTCCTAGTCAAACAACAAAATTGCTCACAGTATTTTGCTGATATTAGTTATTTTCTGCACTTTAATTTCACAGGTGAAATATTCTGAACTGTTTTCCTAAAATAGCTATATTAAAAACAAACAAAAAAAAACCCTCCTCCTTTTTGAAATGGTTCTTAAAGACAAACAAAGATTCAAAAAAGTGAACTTTTATAGATACATCCAAGTCAATCTCTTACAGGACATTAAGGTCCATCTCAAAGTTTTACCCAGCGAAAAGCAGAAAGCAAAATTCATGGAATCTGAAGGAAACATTTATTTCTTCTTCTCCTACTTACTTGAGCATGACTATTTGTAATTTTAAGTGTTGTGAGGACACAGTAGAGCAAAGATGCTTCTGCTTGGCTATTCCATTTTGTGTGCAAGATACTTAATTCTGAATTGCCATTTGAATGATGATTAAGTGGATGGGGCAAACGTGAGTGCTATGTGGGATAAGCAAAACATTCAGAGACCACACAGGAAGAGAGCAGTGCTGGCACAGAGGGAACACCACAGAACCCATGTCCTCACCCTTCTTTGCCCCTGCCTGAAGAAACACGGCAGGACTGAGGTGTAATTGGCACTCACTCATTGCCATATGCAGGTTCTTACAGATTACTGCATTACTTTCTCTCTAGAATGTTAAATATTCTTTATGAACAACGGGTAAAACCGCAACATACCTCCCTTGGACGTGCTGTTAATGTCAGAAAGATATTTCTCCTTTGGGCTGTGGCTCTCAGAAGCTCTGGGGCTTCTACTTCTACTACTTCAGCCCTACTCCATAAGGCTGAAATTTGTTTACAACCACCTTACTGAAACAGTGACTTAATACCTATTGTTGTCTCTGTAAATTCTGGCTTTTTGTATTATCAGGTTTCCTGCCAGGTAAAAATGACCACCTCCAATGCTGGCATTGAACAGAATTATATATTCAGCTAAAGGTAACTTATTGCATCAGCTGAAGGGTAAAGTCAATTATAAATGTCCTAACGCACAGTGTTAAGTTCCTTAAAATTAATTCAAAGAGGACATACAGCTTGATTTCAAGGTATGGGAGTAGACTTTTTTCTGTGATTCTGCTACTGAATATACTACATTCTACATTCTATTTTCCATTTCAAGTTCTCCTTCACTGAAAGCTTCTCAAGTGCCAGCTTCTATTTCTGACACTTTTACAGCACAGTTTATTAATTAATTATAAATTTACATGAACATACACACACAAAAAGATTCCTTAATTATCTGGGAAGCTCCACCAAATCAGCCCAGGTTTATGTCGTGGGCATAAATGTTTTCTTCTTTTACTAATTACCCCAAACCTTCAATGCATACCCTCATTCTAAATTTCAGTCCATCAGCCACCATGGGTATCATTATAAAACTAGACATGATCCCCAGACTGGGACATTTGTGAGGGGTCTGTCAGAAGGGAAGGTACCTGTGTGAGCTGGCATACTTCCAACACATCACAAACCCCTGAAATTAAGACAACACTTTTTCAAAGTTGAAATGTAAGTTCAAAAGGTCACAATTCTACTATTAAATTCAGCTTAATTACAAACAATATATGCCTATGAGGACTGTAAGAAGCATCAAAACACTGAGATAATTTTTACTGTGAGAGATGTGGGGAAATACAAACCTATACAATTTATAAATATTCTCAACAGCTGAGTCTGCAGAATTGTTAGAGTCGGGCATATACCATCAAGAGATGAAAGAAAATTGATTGTATTTATGAGACAAGGCAGCCTCTACATACTTTCCTTGAAACTACTTGTTCACGGCCTAGAAGCCTCTGTAAATGTTGTGATAAAATAAGTGCCAGAATAGGGAGCAGTCATGCATGTGATAGGAAAATTCACTGGCATGGCAGAGGAATATATATGAGCGCTTGCATTTGTTTGTTTGCTTGCTCATACTTCTCACAGCAGAAAGAGTTATTACATTGGATGCTCTGAAACACTCCTAAAATACACAGGATTTTGCAAAATATCTTTGTAATTGTAAAGAAGAGATGTTCTGCTTTCTTTTAAGAATGATTACAGAAAATTGGTCATGGCAATTTAATATCCTGTGTTATGTGGCTTCATCTCTCCCCATTCTCTACTAACCTGCTGGAAAAGGTTGCTGTTGATTTATGCTTTTGTTTGTGAATTACACTGTAGAGTTTCAGAGGCAATAAGAGCTAGAAAATTGCTTCTTACAGTCAATGACCTCCTTGTAGTTTACTTCCTTATTTTATCATAATAGAGACATTCATTTGATGGAGATTTCCCTACCAAAGAGAAGACTCTGATCCTTGACCTTAATGAACATGTTTTCCTACCTGCTCAAAGCATTACAAGTATTTTAGTGGCAGCCAACTTTGAGCAGAGATTTAAAGATGGTTTGTTATTCGGTGATAAAAGTGCAGTCTACTGAGATAACTACTGCTGTTAAGAAAACAATGGTTTATCCTTTAGATTACAGTGCCTCTCACATAAACTTTCATTTCTCTTCCCCAGCAAATTTATCTTCTAAACAGGACCAGCATTGCTTAATCATTGCTGTTAATGCTATTTATCTGTAGCTCAAAATGAAATAAAAGTCTCTAGTAAGTGCCCAAAACCTGAAATCACTGGGAGGCTTTTCCGTGACTCCAGGAGGATCTGATCAATGTCTAAATGTGGCGAGCAATTATATTTTCAGATGAGGTACAGAGGGCTGCTGTCTTCTGTCAACAAGGCTCATGTAAATGAGGATTAACACTGCCACACTTGAGCTAATGGAATTGCTTTATGGAACCATTGAATCATTAAGGTTGGACCTTTAAGATCACAGAGTCCAGCTGTTAGCCCAGCACTGCCAAGTCCACCACTAAACCGTGTCCCCAAGTGCCATGTCTAAATGTTTAAATATCTCTCGAAATAGTACTTCAACAGCTTCCCTGGCCAGCCTGTTCCAGTGCTTGACAACTCTTTTCCATGAAGAAATTTTTCCTAGTATCTATCCTGGCACAACTTGAGAGCATTTCCTCTCATCTATTGTTCGTTACTTGGGTGAAGAGACTCACCCTCACCTTGCTATAACCTAGGAGAATCACAGACCATCCTGAGTTGGAAGGACCCACAGGAACCGTCAAGTCCAGCTCCTGGCCCTGCTCAGGACACCCCAAGAGTCACATCATGTGCCTGAGAGTATTGTCCAGAGAGTTCTTGAATTGTTGCCAGGCTTGGTGCCATGACCACTTCCCTGGAGAGCCTGTTCAGTTCTCAGCCATCCTCTGGGTGAAGAACCTTTTTGTAATATCCAATACAAACCTCTCCTAACTCAGCTCCAGGCCATTCCCTCAGGAGCTGTCACTGATAACAGAGAGAGCAGTAGTTGTAGGCAGTTGTAAGGAGTGACAAAATCTCCCCTGAGCTTCCTTTTTCCTGGGCTAAACACTGCCAGCTCCCTCAGCCACTCCTCACAGGACTTGTGCTCCAGACCCTTTACCAGCTCTGTTGCCCTTCTCTGGACCTGCTCCAATGTTCCTCCTGAATTGCGGGGCCCAGGACTGGACACAGCACTCCAGTGTGGCCTCATCAGCTCCCAGGACAGAGGGACAATCACTGCCCTGGTCCTGCTGGCCACACTATTTGGGATCCAATCAGGCGCCAGTGACCTTCTGCCCACCTGGGCACATGTTGCCTTCATGTTCAGCCTCTGTTGAACAGCACCCCTGGATCCTTTTCCACTGAGCCACTTTCTCTTTTCCCAGGCTGTATCTCTGTGCGGGGGTTGTTGTGACCCAAGTGCAGGACATTTTCTGTGAGTGTAAGTGCTTGTTCCTATTGACAGATGGAGTGCTGCAGTGCACAGAGAGATGTGGTCATCCAGTTCTGGTCAAACTGGGCAGCACAAATGTAGCTCAGTCATTTTGCATTAGTAATCCATTGTTCACAATGTTGCTAGAAATGCATGCAAGAAAATCAAACCTATTACAGAAGTAAGCCTACCTTTTCTAAGCCCAGCTCAGAATTCCCTTCTTCCTAGGGAAACCAAATTAATAGATTGTGATTATGTATCACTCTCTGCACTGTAGCTCTCCAAACACCAAACTTCCCAGCCACACCTAGGAGTTATGGTCAACCCTCTTTGGCAGCAGGGCAGAAGCACCAGAGATGTAAAGCTCCCAGGTTTGCCAGAAAAGGTGAGATGAAACAACTAAGGAGAGAGGCAGATTATACTCCCACTGAAAAAAAAAAAAGTGTTTACAGAGCAGATTAAACCATTATTAGACGTTCCCCGCGACAGATGGCACTGGAGAAAACCGAGCGTCATGCGTTCTGCCACTCACAGAAATACTGGCTAAATAGGATGCAGAATAGTCGCTAATGAAGATAACACGTAAGAGAGTATTATACTGCTCTAAGGCTTAATTTGACTCACAGGGAGCATTTCCATCTACCCCAGATTGCTATTTCTTTTTGCAGGATTTCTTTATTGCCTTTTTTTCTTTTTAACACATTTTGTTCTGTTACCTTGTTGGTTGGGCAGTAAACAGCAGAATGAGATTTCTCCTAGGTTTCTTGATAAATCTCATTCCCTAAAAAATACAACTGAGGTTGAAAAGCCAGTCTTCTTTGTCTTCCTTTCTGTGCCACTCCAATTAGAGCCTCCCTCAGTTGATGAGTTCTTGCTTGTCTCATCTTGTTAGATGTTGTAGCCTTTACGCTAAATATTTTTATATGCAGATTTTTGATGTCTCCTTAATTTAAATACCTATTGTCTCCTTGCAAATTTAATAACTTATTGTTCCGTTATGTTCACGCTTGTTTTAATAAAATCCTTCCATCTTATTTTACAGCTAACGTCAGTACCATAGAAGCACAGATTGCATTAAAAGCAAATGTTTGGCATATTTTTTTTATTTAAATAATAAGTATGAAATTGCTGTATATAAAAGTGAAAAGGAATGTCAAAAGTTCCCTTCACCCCAGACCACCAGGCAAATCTGATAAACATGTATCAATTACTGTATAGAATAATGTATAGAATAAGATATATATCCATGAGGTTGATGAGTTTACCCTCTGGTTGTGGCTCTGCAGCTTCAATTACGAGCTAATCCCTCTAAGTTTAGAGCGACTGAAAAATGGCTGTGACTGTGAAAGCCCAGTTTCAAAAATGACATTCAAAAAGTTTCAATAGAAGGAAAGAAAAATACTTGAATCACAAAGTAATTTACATTCTGGATGTTCAGGAAATGTCTTGAATGATGCAGGTTGCAATTCCTCAAATTGAATTAAAAGCACGTCAGATCCCCCCATTCAAAGGCATATGGCCACCATGAGATAGCCACAAGACGAGGTCCCTCACAGAGGTGACGTGTTCTGAGACTTCTGGATGAAGTGAGCACTTTCTACATTTCCAGATCCCACCTGGATGTGGGCTTTCAGAGAACATGTGAAGCTACAGGCAAGAGCAACTCCCCATATTACAGTAAATCAGTAAAGTGCCTCTGTAGTGGGAATAGTAACAAACTGAATCTTTCCTCTGACATGAAAGAAAATCCTTCTGACTTACATGGTTACCTCTTACCCAGTCTCCTTTTGAACAGCAAAATCTCCTGTTGGGGCCAGGTGAAGATTACTGTACTCTCAGGACTAATACTCCAAACAAGAAGAGAATCTCCAGATGATCTAAGACATACTAAAAAGTATAAGAATTTTCTGAATCTTATGTCCATTTTCTACCTCAATCAAGAATTCTCCAAGTTGCCACACTGCTATAGAGAGTAGTGGAAAGAGCCAAAAGACCACAAAATTCAAGCTGAGTGGAATGTACAATCCCAGGGGCACTTATGTTATTGCTGAGATACGGCTGCATCACCACCCACACGCTCACAGCAACAGACTGTAAGGCACTGGTACACCATTTCTATTGGACCATTTTCCCAATGATTAAGTTTCCTGTTATAAAGCAGAGGAAATTATATTTACATTATCAGCAACATAATCAATTGTAATATATTAGAATTTATTTCAGGATTTTCTGTTAATTACCATCCAGGAGCTTTATCATTCAGCAGAACTTGCAGGAGTTCATTGCATTTATCACAGGGCAGAGGTGAAACTTATAGGTTTACATCAGGAGCTGTGTCCATGGCAATAGGTAGAAATTAAATTAATTCAATCTTCAAACTCTCTTTCTGAAGCAGTAATACTTTTGTCTGTCTTTTACCTCTTTATTTCATCACCTACCAGCTGTTTTTACAGACGCTTCCATTTCATAAACACATAGTTCTTTCTTGCTTTTATGATATTTTTTTCTCTATGCTCCTGTAAACTCTAGAAGACCCCAGTAATAAAGAATATTTCATTTTCAGTCTTTCTCTGAGCAGAGCAAAGCCAATCCTGAGACTTTTTTCTCCTTAAAGCAACTACTGATTGCATACCCCTAAAAAGACCACCCTAGTGACATTCTCCTTTAGTGCGCTGTTGTCCAGGTCAATTAATTGGCATCACATGATCTCAAAATTGATATGATTTGGGCATTTTTCTGCCACTTCAAGGGACAGCAAAAATCCTATTTTGAATTTTCTTTCATTGTTCTTTTTGTCTTTATTCAGCTAAATCTTTGGATAGAAGGAATTGTAGGATAGACAGAAGCATTTCATATTCTCAGTATAAAACTCCCCTTTATTCCCATGAGGCAGTCTGTTTTCCAAGGAAAGGAAATGCACATTTCTGTGAGGTACTGCAGCCAAACTCCTACAATGCAAAATATTAGGACATGCACAGCATTTTGTAAAATATGGCATACATTTCTGTTTCTCATAAACAGACTCTAATTCGCCTCATTCGCTACCCATGGACAGTAGGTGTCTGGGCTTTCAGGAAAAACAAGAAAAATGCAATCTGGATAGGTTTTAAATGGAACTTGTTTCAGTTCAGCCGAAAGCAGCCTGGAAGATAGGAGGGAAGCTGAGCAGTGCTCAAAGGAGACAGGCTACTTGGAGAAATTTTTTGTCAAATGCAAAAGACTTGCTGAGAACAGACAGAAACCAGTTTTCCCCTGCAGCAGGAAGAGATATGTACACATGTGATACATTCTGACAAACTCTTGGGAACTCATTGCTGTCTAGGGAAGGTCATCTCTCCCGATCATGATCCCCACAGCTTCCAGCTGCATGCTGCTACTCTTGTGAGGGATCATAACCCCAACTTTCACTGCACACTCCAAGGAAAACACTCACGTCCCTTCAGCACACTTCACTCCTCATCCAGGCAACAGGTAAAACAAAGATTTTTTTTTTTTTTTTCCCCCAGTCTTGTCCTTTCTATTCTCCTCTCCTGAGAGGGGGATTTCATGTCCCAGAGGGTAAATTGTACTTGATAATACAGAGTTCACGGCTGCTGGGGTCACATGCAGCCAGGAGCAGATGGAGCATGTTGTGCCTTGGCTTCCCACCAACACAAATTTAGGTCTCACATCTGCCATCCCATCCTTATCTCTGACAGCACGTGCCTCAATCCTCCTTCCTGCTTTCTCCATCCCAATGACTAATTCCCCTCTGCCATTCCTAAAATGGCAGAATGTTGACGACCGCCACAGCAAAGCATAAACGTGTTCTGCCAGCTTTATGCCAAGAGCAAGATTCCCCAGTCAGCAGTTTTGCCTGTTGCAGGGTCACTTCAGGTGCTCCAAAAGCATCAAGAGGCCACAGAAAATCTGAAATTCAGGCTTTCTGTGGCTGTGTGACAGCAGGAATTTAGAAGGTTGTATTAAATTTACTGTAGCATGGATGCTTTATGACATCCAGTAAACTACACATAAAAACACACTCAGAAACATGAACTTCAGCTTATCTCCTCTGGTTTGCATTCCTCTCAAGACAACAGAAAAGAACTATTTCCTCCAGGAAAGGGTTCAGAATTGCATTTTAATCAAAGGTACTCTGGCAGCTCTTCATTTTAGTCATCCTCTTCCAACTCAGTGAGCAAGAGAATCCAGGAAGAGCGGTTTTCTCTGAGTTAGCTGCTGAAATAACCTCTCCCACCACACACCTACACCAGAGCATGATGGAAGCCCTGTTCCAAAACATCTGTGGGAGCTGTGCCTTTAATTTCAGTACTTCCAATACTACTTTACCTTACTGTATCAATGTCACTAAAAGATGCAATTCCTTTTTGGATTTCTCTTGGTCTTCTGAAGTTGTCAGCCACCTTAAGCCCACGATTTTTTAATATTGCCAGTAACACTTGAATATAAATCTTACTTTATATTCCAAATCTATGCAAATAGCAGTTTATGGATTGTGCCCTGTACATGCTGTGAGGGGCTGATTGCAGGGGCAATGGCTGTTGATTCCAATGCTTCTTGAAACCCACTGTACCATCCAAGTTAGGGGAATTTTCTTGTTTGGGGTTTTTTATTGTTTACTTGTTTTTGGGTTTGTGTGTGCTTGTTTCAGCTTTTTCTTCTATAAAATGGCAGAAGAATTATAATAATACCATTTCCCACTTCTCTTACACAGGAGAGAAGAAACTTGGCAGTTGCTATGTGATATTATTAATTTGATGTTAGTATTAGTGAATGAAAACACTACTAAAAAGATCATTTACATTTTTGGAGATTAATGGGATTTCTTGATGCATATTTTGTTTCTGTCATTGTAGCCTAATTACCAAAACTTCTTTTTATTAATGAACAGCACAGAAATGTTCAAAAATAAACAGGTTTTTTTAAATCTCACTTCAAGTCCTACATCATTGAAGACAAGAAGAGACAAAGAGCTGGGGACTTTGTGTGGGGCCTGGTATAGCTTTTAGATATTATATTCTTATTATATAGTGGAACTTACTAAAATTACTTTTATTTAGACAAATGTGGTCTTCCTGAGAACATAAGTCTCCCCTTCTTTAAGAAAGGGGCAAAAAAACCCCAGACATTGTAAGTAAAGGTTAATCTAAAAGAAGTAATGCATCTTCTGCATTTAGGTGGGTTTAGTTGAGTGATATACTTTTTTCTAGTGATATACTTTTTTCTAAACCTTTTTTCCAGTTGCAAGGATATGTTGTAGTGCCCCTGTTGTAACCATAAACTCAGGAAGGAAACTTATCCTGGTAGATCAACCCTACAGTGAAATTAGAACACCAAGGTACTATTCAGAGACGTTTTCCATCTTCATGGGAGATGTGTCCAGCTGATTGTCCAGTAGACAGGTAAGGGAATTTTCTCCTGGGACCACAGCATCTGAGTGTTAAAATTTGTAAGTCAATTTATGACTCTGAAGGCAACAAGGTGTCCCTGGAAAACTGCTACTTCCTACAAAACAGAAGATTATGTAGGTAACTGGCTTCAGACTCAGTTCCTAAAAATATGCCTTCTTTCCAATGATGTAACATTCTAAGGCATGGAGGAATTAAATCAGTACAATTATGACATACAATAATAGTAATAAACATTATCCAAAATTAAAAAGGTAAGTCTCAAAGGATACTTCTTACCACCATAACAAGCATGCCCATGGGCAAAATGGACTCATGGACAAAATAACTCATGGATTTGCCTTTCGGTCAACAATGGCACTGAACTCTTGAAAACACGAGAAAAAAAACCCTATATTAAACCAGAAGCATCATGAAAATCACAGCAATGAAACATAAAAAGAAAAAATCAGAATTATAAAGAACAGTCATATTCTTGCTGCTGAGGGACTTTGCAAACCCTGCATCCAAGCTGGAACTGAAAATATGAACTCCATGGGCCTTGTGCCTTTTTCCAAATCTTCCTGAAAACCATGGTTAGATTGAAACCTAATCAGTCTTTAATCATCTATCATCACCAAAAACAGGAAAATCACAGATGGAAAAGGACAGTACTGCTAAATCCCAATAGTGTGGAACCTTCTCAAAACACCACTGAAGGGAAATGTGTTTTGTCAGTTTTGTCATTAATTTGCCTGTCCTGTTTTGTTTTGAAGACTCTTCCTACAATAAAAGCAAAGTAAAACAAAGAAAAAGTTTTAGGGCAGAACATTTCTACCACAGGACATACCAGCTCTTGGGTTTGCCTGTGTCCTATTGTATGCAGTTAACATGCAAATTCACTTGTTCGTCATCAGTGAGGTACCAGCTCTTATATACTGTAGAACTATAAAATGGAATAAAAATTCACTATTCTATAGGACACAGATTTCTGTCCAGTAAAAAACCCTGAAGAAAAAGCTCTTCCATCATCACAGGAAAATACTGATACCTATTTTTAGTTGGAGTGAGTGCCTACCCCTTGTATAAAGTTTCTACATCTTACAGCATTTTCCTAAGCCCATGTGCTAATTGCTTGTTTTTGCAAATGCTGTGGATGGTTACACACCAACCTTTACCAAAATCTTATTATATCTGCTACTGTGCCCTTACCTCATGTGCTCTTCACTGAAACATGCTATGAGCAGTCAAAGAGGCATGATTAGTCCTTGACAGACCCTGATATCGGCAGCTTATTCTCAGTTTCTACATATATACATATGGATCATTTAAATTTGCAGCATCTTCCTTGCTTTTTGTAATTAGGCTGCCTGCTTAATATTTCCTGAAACTCTCTGCATTCCATCTGTCATTGGAAATAAGGCTTATTTTGTGCCTTCTCTAAGTTCTCTGGGATTTTACCCAATTTTTTAAGCACAGACATAGCTTTACTTAGTCCTGAAATGCCCTAGAGAAAAATTCATCAGATCTTGTTGACCTGAAAGCATCTAATTGATGTAAAAGTTCTTTGACCTCTTATTTCTCTTCTGTCCCCATTGTGTTTTAATGATTGTATTAAAAATAATTAAAATAATTAAAAATAATTAACCTTTTATGGGAAAACTGAAAGAGAATAGTCTGTTAATATTTGGTATTTTCAGTTGTTTATTCACCTTCCTCATGAACTCATTCTCTACAAGTTAAGCAGTAATTTATTTTAAATCTTCCCTTAAATTATACAGCCACAGATTGTCATAAGGATAAGGCTTCTATTCTCCAACACCAATTTAGCTTTCACTATTTCCTGCCCTCTATTTGCCCTCCCTCACACACTTTCACTCCTTCCCACACCTCTTTGGCCTTCCACCACTTTCACAACTCCACTTTCTTTTATGGCCACGTGTTGCTTTCCAGCCTCCAAACTCTTTTAAACCTCCTTATGACCTCTAACTCCATGTCACCCCTTCCCCTGCCCCACCCATGCCTTGCATTACCTACCCCTCCTGTGCCTTATTCTTGCCTACACCACCCTTTCCTTGCCAACCCAACCTTTATCTTATCCTCCCTGACCCTGCCTTACCCTTCCTTCCCTTTCCCTGACTTTCTTTGCCAATCCTTCTCGTCTCCCCCTCCGTGCAGCACAACATGGAACCCTTGGCTGTACCACTCCATGTACAGCTGGAAAGATAACAATCTAGAAACTTCTCCCCCCCAAAAAAAATTTGGCCACTGAATCACCTGTAAACATTGCTGCAATCCTTTTATAGTGGCTTTTCCATGAATATTAACTTTTTGGAGTTGATTATGCAGGAATACTTCTCAAGGCTACTTTTGCATCTTTTAAAAGAGTGGAGTGTCACCTACTAAAAAACCTTAGTTGGATACCAGCTATTGCCTCCTGATAATCATCATGCATCTCTTTTCCCAGTGCCTCAGACAGAGGTGTAGGATCACCATCGTTGCTGTCAGAAACAGGCCTGGACCCTGCATATAAAAAAACAGCACAGAAATCTCAGGCTTTGCTAGGACCTCATTTTAGGCAGTGCCACATCTGCTCAGAGTTCCCTGCTGACAACTCAATCTGCCTTGGGTTTTGCCACATATGATTGTAGTGAATATCTCCAGTCCTATCATTTACTTACCTTTGTGCTGTAGTTTGCTTGTATGACCCTAGACTATCACTTAAATGGAGGAAGGAAGACAAAGTATTTCATTACTAGCATCAGATAAGAAAAATTTAAAAAAACCTATATTCAACACAAAATGAATTCTTATTTTTGATAAAGTCCTTGCCCATACCCATTACAAGTTGCTCTTCATTTCACTTCTGCTTAACTTCACAGCCATAAAGGAAAATATTTAGTGATATTAACATATCATTAGGACAACCTTTTTAACCCCTTTTCTTAAAAATTAGTACAAGGGGTGGAAATACAAATATTTCCTACAAGGCCAGAAAGAAGCACAACTCTGTGACGGTGAGAATTTCCTTCCAACCAACAGTGAGCTGTCCTTATCTCCCCAGCACACAATCTCACCAGAGGAATTGTTACCATTTGTACTGTGCTGCTCCTGATCTACAGTTTGAAACACATCTGTGCCACAGAGAGCAGCAATGTAACAACTTCCTAGACTACACAGAGGAGCGATTAGCCCTAAAGCAGATCAATAATATCAATGGTTTTAGCACGAGGATAAATAAAACCTGATATTGATAACAGGTTAATTTTGTTCCAAGCTGCTCATGCCAGTGATAAAAATTTGATAAGACTGGAGATTTCAAGGCCTTGTTACACCTGGTTCTGGTTCCCTTTTTTTTTTTTTTGTGACTAAACCAGAGGTTTAAACTCAGACCGTAATTCAATTATACTGAGAGAGACATAAGAGCAAGAAAATAAAATCACAGAATTTAATCTTATGAAGTGTGCTCCTGACTCTGCTGCAGGAACAGCTCAGTGTGTCACTGTTGCAAGTATGAGATGAACTGCAGGAGGCTGCTCTGTTTTGCCACTCACATTTTAATGAAGGTTTTTCAGGTCAAACCAGAATTTTCTCAGAAAGAGGCCGGATTCTGACCTCCACAAAGCTTAGTCTGTAACTTGGTGACCTTCAGCACCTGACAGGGGATTGTTCAGTATATTTTCTAACAAATCCTGTAAATGTTGGGAACACGACCTTCTCCCCCCATAGCTACACTTAATTACTGCGAGGTGAAATTGCACCTTACTGAATGATCAAGCCACAAAAACACAATACAGATGTAAGTAACAGATGCTCCCTCTGCCACAATACATTGAAATTAATGTTTTCTTCTCTCAGATTTCTCAGACTGCTCCCTGGATTACAGAAAGCTGCTTAAAAAAATATGCCTGGAATATTAGCACTCAACTTTTTGCACAGTTAAGTAAAAGCAGTAAAATCTCATTCACACTTGAACTCCTATGTATTTTCCATCAGTTTGAAATGCTTCTCGTAGCAGTGTGTAACAGAGAGGGGCATGTTATAAATGAGTTACATGAAGTAAAAATTACTATTTTTATGTTGAACATGATTTTTCTCATTTAAATGATCATTGGATTCAAGGTGACTCAATCATGCGCTGAACCCAGGCTAGTTCAGGAACGAAATTTAATCACAGATATATCTCCTGAGAAACTAAACATAATCTTATTGTGATCACATGGAAGCAGTCACTTAGAGAAACATTTTTCATTTCAGGCTTTAATTCCCTTCAGAGTTTCCTTTTTTTGCCCCAAACTCTGCTTGTTAACTGAAATTACTCTTCCACTATACAGTGTCTTGCTCTTGCTGACTGGAATATCAGTTAGATCTATATGTGGCTGTAGCTACTCACACACACATATTCACCCCATTGCTCACTTAAGGTTTCCCATTTACTGATTAACTCTCGTCATTACATGCCCAACTTCCATTGATTTCCAGAACTATCACTTTTTCCTCCATAGAAATTAACTAGCTAACAGTTGCAAATTCAAAAAAATTTGCCCACATGGATGCCCAACAAATTATTTCAATATTAGTTAAGATGCCTCATATAAATCTTACTGCAAAAGAAGAAAAATATATAACAATAGCATGTCTCCTATATTGCCATATTTCCTAAATAAGAAATAAGGCTAATTAAAATTCTACTCCATTTCAAAGGAAGAAAAGCACCTCATTATGATTCAGTTTTCCTCATCTCTAAGTAAACGATTATAAAATGCAAATATTTGCCCATTTATGCATAAAGCAATCACCATTCTTCTTTACAAAATAAATAGGTGTGGAAGTCAGCTTTAGCAATAGTCCCTGGACTTGGTGAGAACCACGTCTGACCACACCAGCAGACAAAGGGCCAGGAGCGTTACAGGTCTGCAGGTCTGCTGCTGAAAAAATGAAATCCCATTTCTACTGTATACTTATTTCACAAATACTGGTCAGAGGTGGAAGCCTTTCACCACAGATTTTTTAAATTTATTTATTTCTAGTCTAAAGCTTGTGCTTTAAATATATAACACTGGGTTACCTTCTAGCAACCTCCACGCTGTACTGTTTAATGTCACTGAGACATTGCAGATACTGAGGAACAATATTTCAAAACAGGTGAACTGACCTTTAGAGTCTTTCTGGGGATTCCAGTCATATTTGTCTCCGACAGAAATTGTATTTTGTTCTGGATTTTATTTGATAAAGGAAGGTTAAGCAAATACAAACAGCCAGAGCAACAACTGCTTGCTCAGGTAAAGATACAAGCGCCAAACATCCCAGATATATTGTTGGCATATTCCCAATATTTCTACACATACTAACTTGCAGCTTCTCTCTTATCAGTTTAAGTTTCCATGTTTACAAAATGTGCTTGTTGCTGCTTTGGAGTTGTATTTTCTGACTGGTCAAGAAAATAGGCCAAAAATGTGGGGATGAAATTTATATAGACCATGGGGCAGATTGTCTCAGACAAATGCTGCATATTATCTGCAATGTCTTTAATAACAAATGCAGCAAAAATTCACTTCTCTTATTTGAAAAAAAAAAACTTGCTATATTTAGGCCCTTCCACAGTGCCAGAATAGTGCCTTATGGAAACATTCACTAGGCTCTTTTAATTAATTATGTGAGTAATCACTCTGTAGGAAGAGAGACAGAAACCTTAGCATCCTTGGGAGTACAAATTCTGAGCCTACCCAGTGAGGCTGGTGGAAACTTCCCAGCTTCCAAGGAGCAGCTTGTATTTCGACGTCATTTGCAAATGCAGATGTAAACTGAAACTGATGAATACCGGCAGTAAGAAGAAGGATGAAAAGACCTGCAGCAAGATGAAAAAGAAAGACTAGGACATAGATCAATAAACCGAGCACTTTAATTGGACTGAGCTATTTGCAGGGAATATTTCAGAAGAATGAGGCATCATTAGTTATTAACCAACACATTTACCAGTTATAAGCTGTTATTGGGAAGCATTTGAAAGTGGTGCCTAGTTATATTTTCTACTGAACCTGGTCATGAGAAGAAGTCTTTGTTTTCCAGGAGATAGTGCACAAAAACCCATCACCCGATCTCGTGGAGGACCCAGTGACCAAGATTACATATTTATTGCTGGTCAGAAGGAAGTTAATGTTTCAGGATGTACAAACTACTCATAAGACTTTAATACACTCACTGTGCTGAGGTCGATCCTGGAAGAATCTCATCTCAAAAAGCCTCCTGTTAGATCTTAACCACATTAAATACATACCCTAATTTTCACTTGAAATGCACACACACATATGCGTATATGAAGTCCATTTATGAGCCACATATCTTATAAAATGTTTCCCCAAAAAAAAATAATTATATAAGAGCTTAAAAAAACCTAGTTATGTTGGTTAACTAGAAACAAGACCAACCAATTATGAGAGAAAGACAAGAGCTACCAAAAAAACCCACCAAGGAGTAGGATGTCTACATAAGCCTGTTTATGGAAGTTTTTGAAGTATATACAAGGAACTTAAGGAAGGTCATACATAGATTGAAGATCAAGAAATGTTCCTGGCAGTGAAAATGCAGGCTAAAAGCAAGAAGTGTTTTTGGCAGCAAAATTTTAGTTGGTGAATCAAGCTTCCAAAGGAAGTGCTTCAGCTGGAGCCCTGAGAATTACTCAAAGCAAGACAAGACATAACATTTTCAGAACCCTGAGGTTTACAGTAATTGTCCAGATGCAAACTGGACTCTGTTTGACATGAGAAAAAACTGTCTCATTTTCCTAGTTTTCAGTCAGACACATCTGAAACTACCAGTGTTACCTTACGGACTTGTCTAGATGATTTTTCTTCTTAACATTCATTTCTATTACAGAAAAAAGTTTTATCTCCAATTGCTTTACAACCCATTAAAAGAGTATAAGAAAAGGCATTTATAAAAGTAAAAAATCAGGATTTCTAACAAAGGCAGGAAAAAGCAGTATGAATTTCTCTATAATTAAAATTTCTGCCCTCATCACAGAAGTCACTAGTTTTATACAAATCTCATCAGAATAGTCATCTTGTTTGCAACTAGCTGTGAGACAGAACTCCTCTGCAGTAAAATCAGTTTTGAAAGCATCCTTTAAAAGAAACCCTATTGTTCCTTTTTTTCTATTTTACAGATATTGTTATAATGATTTCTAGCAATACCTGGCAGATGTAGAATTAAAAATTCATATATACAAAAAAAATTAAACATTAGAGGTGGTTTTTTTTAAAAAAATAGTAATAATCTTGTGGCTCCTGGCTATGATTTCCAGAAGAGTTATTGGTGTATGGAGCAGGTGAGTGGAGCAGAAGGCTCAGCTGCCTGGAGAACAGCAAAGCACACAGATCTGCTGCCCCTCAAGTGCCTATCCCAGCTGTACAGAGAAACAGTCATTTAGTGAGTAAATGAAGCAGTGAAATTATGAGAGCAGGGAGGGAGTCCCCTAAGGATGCCAATTTTCATGGACTGTGTAAAGCACTTCAGGCAATTTCCACTGCCTGTGAGAGCATGTTTAATACAGCACACACAAGTCAGCACCTAAACCACTGCAACTCCAAACTCCCTCCAGTAGCAAAAGGTGTCTAACCTGCACTCACATCAGTATAAACATAGAGTTCCATTTTGCCTTCTAATTATAACAGATTCTTCCAAATTTCTCCCTTTTCCCATTCCATCTCACTCTTTTAAAGCAGCCTCAAAACCCAGCTAAAAGTTGGAGCTCCTAACAGAGCCATTACCTCTTCATTCTTGGCTTTGGGGATGTCAAGCTGCAGTTATTGCTGGAGGACTAACTGTGGCTAAAACTTGGAATACCTTTGTTTTGGCTCAGTGCAGCATACAAATTGAAAATTGTTGAGAACAGCTTGCATGTTGTTTTCTCTCCAGTGCTATTCTAGCTCCATTTTAACAAGCTTAAGCTCAAAACAGACACTCAGGGATATTTTAGACACCCCGGACCGCATCAGTTTCATTACTGAGAAATAAGTGTCTATATGGACCTATGAAGTGGAAACTCCCAAGTCTCATCTGTGACAATGTAGAGATAGGAAGATTATTTTATCCTACAGCAAATTGCATTTGCTATAGGATAAGATATTATTATTAATCTACAGCAAGTTATCCTGCATCATTGCAGCAATCCTAGCATAGCTGGGGATGAACTGTTCTCAAAATTCTGAGGTGTCTGAGTCCCAACAGGACAGGCTTGAGGAATGAAATGTAGAAGGAGTGATTTCTCCCAGAAGAATCTGGGATGCTTCCTGCTTAGAGATCTGCAGAATACCTTTCAGCATGGAGCACAGACCATTCCAAAAGCCCCAGTTCCTCAGGGCTGAAACCTCAGCACTGATTTCCCAGTCCTCTGTTTTCTCAACCCTTTCACCATGTTAATCTGGAGCAACACTGGGATAACAATCTTTTCCTGCCTTCTCTGCCAGCTGCAGTTGTGCTGAAGACTTTCTGCATATGTTCTGTAGATGTCTCTGACAATATCGATTCTCTCCTACAGCACATCATCTGTGTGCAGCCAGAGCTCACAGTCTTCCAGGGGGGTTTTGCTCTCTACATTGGGAAATATATAGGAATTAAATCATGTAGAAGATTTCAGACTGCTCCACAACTCCTCCAGTTTCCAGTGCAGCACCAGCACATTATGCACATGGAAAATATAATGGCAAATTTAAGCTCTTTAAAATATACTGATTATTTTTGCCAGAGTCTTTCTATTATTAAGCAGCTTAACTTTGACAATGTTTTTCTCTTTACACTATTTACATGTCTATGTTTTTAAGTTCTGCCTGATACAGCTGCATAACATACTTACAGAACATGGAAGATATAAAAACTCCTACTGAAAAATGACCTTAAGGGATCGGACATGAGGATTTTTGAAATATACCCGTACTTCAACCATCTTTAATAAATCCAGCCACTTTCCCCTTCCCCTCCAGAAAAAAAAAAAAAAAGCACAGTAACACTTTTAGATCAGATTTTCCTCAGGACTGCACATCACTGAAACATATAAACGAAATAGGCTGAAAAATGTGGCATTTTCTGGTTCACCTCCTATGCATTTAAAATTTTCCATCCAACATATGTGCAGAATTAATACTTGCACAAAGAAATCATTTCAGTTCAAATAAATGATGGGAAAACTGAAGGAACAAAGAGTCACTCCTATTCAGAACCTCTCAGGAAAAAAGTCAAGAACAAAGAGTTAATTTGCTATTCACTTACAATTCCAGCTAGATGACCTTTTTGCCTCAATTCTTCAGCAACAGAAAGTAGTTTCTTCCTGCTGATTTCCTGAAGTTTTTTGGGTTCCTGACTTCTTCCATCAGCAGGCAGATGCATGTCCAGCTACAGCCCTCTTAACACTATTAGGCTTAATTAAGCAGCATAGTCTCCAAGTTGCTCCTAAATTTAATCCTACCATGAATGTAATGGAGTGTTCTGGTTTCTCCCATCTCCCATCAGTTCCTCCTTGGTTCCTCTTTTCTACTTTGCATTACCCTAATGATTTATTTCTTTGCTGTTATGTGCTCCCCTATTGCCCCTGTGAGCTGTCACATGAAGCCCTCAGTTCTCCCACCTACAAGAAGCTCAAATCCAACTTCCCAGGTGATTTCTCCATAGCTTGTGATATACAGCTTTCCTGAACTGTATTAAAACAGTTGTCTGCAAGGGATCACACTCAATATAAATATCAAGTAGTATTTCTGCTTCCACCTTTGCACCTACTTCCTCTGGAAAGGAGCTGTAGACAAAATAATTAGAGAGCAGAACTTGAGGAGAATCACAACAGCTCCATTAGGAGAACAGTCAATACTTCAGTGCTAGTCAATAACTGTGTGAATAATTATTTTCAGTCAAATTGCAGTCACACAGTGTGCATGATTTACCTAAATTATTCAACATGGACAGGACAGATCTCACAGTGCAGTGATGAAACAGGTGAATCAAAGAGCCTGTTTTTTATAGGAGACTATCTCTAGTGATGCTCTTGCTTCATAAAAGGTAGCTAGAAAATAGTGGGTTGCAGCAATCTTCAAGAGCTCAGTCTGCATCAAATATTTCTAATTACTTAATTTCCAGCCTTAATTTTCAGCAGTGCCATAACATATACCCACAGAAACATCAGCTCTCCTACCTTGCTATGGTTTCATTATCCAGCAAAGGTTCTTTGTTACAAAGGAATAAAGGTGGGAGTAAGCAGAAGCATGCAACTAATATCTCAGGATAGATAATTAAAGACTAGCAAGATTTTTTTTTTCCTTATAAATTGTCACTGGTGTTGCAAAACATGCTGTTGTTAACGTGTTTTACAGGATGAGGTAGAATTGGAGGTGGCTGGCAATAGCACGTGGCTGCTCTCATCACACTGTCTGTTAGGGTACAATTCCCTGATTGGAGCCCTCTAAACCTTTATGTTTAACATAAACCTCAACAGAAAAAGAAAAAAATATCTACATCTTCAAATCTGAATTGCTTGTCTTGCTCTGCAACTGGCAGGATTGCCAGAGAGAGAAATAGAATCTGATCAGGGCAGAAGAAAAAAACAATTCATGGTAATTCCACCTTCCACACTGCTTCATTTCTTAAACTGGCTTTTCACAAAAAATACCCCTCACAAATGCTGCCAGGGATCTCACTACAACATAAAGACAAAGCAAATTCAGGAGAGAGTGCAAAGGGTTCTTGCACAGTCCTCTGCCTTATATTTGCCTTTCATTTTTTTGTCAGAAAAAATTATTCCATTTTTTACCCACTTTCCATTTCTTTGGCAGCTTACATCAGCTCATATTAGGTTTATAGCTTTCTCTTTTTTTTTTTTTCTCCTTTGCATTGCATTTTGGGCATTCCCATTGCTTTTACACAGCACTATACCTTCTACAGTGAGGAAATACAGAAAGAAAGGATCCAAATAAACACTCAAAGAGTCCAGATCCCAAATTTCCTGGGAGCTGTGCTCTACGCACAGAGTTGGAGGTGCCTCCAGAAGCAGCTCTAAAGGAAGCGGCCTGTGACCTTACAAATGCTAAAAGGGGGAGCTGTTGGACCTTGTGGCAAGGAGTTGATGTGGAGGTGCACTATTCAGGTACTGGAAACCCCAACCTTCTGTCAGCCCTCTGGCTTGAATTTTAATTGCAGAATGGCCCTAAATAATACAAATAAAGTATTAATTTATTGTTAAATTTATTATTATTATAAAATTATAATTATATTAATTGATATCCCGTGCAGCCAGAAATCCACTGTTCATCCCTCAAACACATGGCTCTGGAGGGTGCATCTCTACCAAAGGGCACAAAGCCATCAAGTCCCAGTAGAAGAGGAGAGTTTTACACATAGAAATTATTTACTAGAAGGCAGAAGTAGAGTTTGACTTTGACATTTCAAGGGGACATGATCTGACACAGCAAAAATCTATTTTTACAGACTTCCAAGCTGACACTGAGCAAGAGGTGAGTAGAGGGAGGTGGAACAAGACCACACTTTTTTGCCCTGCTTTCCTTCCATCCCACAAAGAGGGATCTGAAACCTCTTCCTATTTTGTTTCTTTGCAGAGGGAAAGCCAAAGCTCAAAGGGAAGCTGAAAGCACACTGCTGTTCCTCCCCAACCATAGTTAACACATCCCTGCTGTACATAAGGAAAACTCGTATTTATTTAGCTAAAATATACCAGCCTCAAAGTTTTCTTTTCAATATAAGGACACTATAAATAGTGATGATTTTGTTTTAACAAAGAGCTAATGCTGAGACTTTGTATTAGTGAGTAACACCAATGAAAATATCAGTAGTTTTACCACAATGAAACAGGGGCTGTGTTACAAAGCACTCAGAAGCATAGATGTAAGAAAAAGTTCAAATATTTCCAAAAGAAGGAAAGTTACTTAAGACAGCAAGGAGTGCTACAGCTGTATGAAGGTCAGTGGGCACTGCAGGTGGTATCTGAGATGGCTTTACCCAGGTCTCACAGCCACACTTCACCTTGGGCTTCAGTGGCAAGGTTTCAGAGGCAACTCAACCACATCATCTGTTTTATATTATCCTTCATTTGATTCACATTGCTCCCACTGTTTGCAGCACTGCTTGAAGAGGGTGTGAAGGACAAGCAAAATAAATTAGTGAATCTGGAGAACATAATCCTTATTTAGCCACCTGACATCTCAGACATGTGGGAGGCTGAAAAGACTGACCCAAACTAGGAAGCCATATTACCCAGTTAAATTAACCTTTCCATGCTTTGCTATAAATACTATAGCCTCCAGTATTTCAAAGTATTTTCACACAAAGTTTTGAAATTATGAATCAAACAGGTTAAAAAAGAATTAGACATTCAAGCAGAAGTCAAGTTTTAGACAAAGAGAGCCCCATAACAATCAAAACTAAAGGTATGGCATAAATCCTTGTCTTGACCTTTTATCCTTGACACAATGCAATGGCATCCTTGGCATTAGTGCCAACTGGAAGATTCCTATACCAGCCAACATAAAGTTTTCTGCATCTTCATTCTGACAGCAGACAGTCACAATCTGTATTTCCATAACTGGTGAATAACAACCAAAGATTATATTTACCTTGATTTTTTTTCCCTCCCATGTTTGTCTACCCTCTCCTTCCATCTTCCTGTGGCTTTTGCTGCTACACATTCTTTATGGGGAAAGCAAAACATTTCCTTCACAGCCCATATAGATGTAAACAAAAGCAGCAGCTGAAGGTATGGCCAGGTTTCTGCTTTACACTGGCTCACACTCATGTCACACAAAGGGTTGGTCACCATGGCAATGAGATGCCAGCACCCATTTCCCCACAAACTTCCATAAATATTTAAGGATGGGCAGAAAAGTTCACCAATTACTTCAACATTCTGCTTCTTTTTCTTCTCATGAGCTGTTATAAACACCATTGCTATTTTCTTAGTAATTCATTACAATTATTTTTGGATTAATTTTAACAAAGAATTGATATTATTATTATTAAGGCATTTGAATTAGAGCCACAACACGATGCTCAGAAGTAAGGGACAAGGTCACATTGCACAAGACACTGAAAATAAAATACAGATCAGAAAAATGGTTATGGCCCCAGTAATTTGGCAAGTATCAGAAATTAATCATCAAAAATGCTACTGGAGAACACCACACATTAAAATTCAGTGATTTAGTGCCATTGGAAATGAATGTCACAATTCAGTTCTGTCTTCAGAAGAAATGGGGGCACCTTTTGAGTGCAGACCTGGTGGTAACTATTCTGTAATTTTTGTCTGAAACTCCCATTCAACAAAGGAGAAACAGTTTTCTAGAATTACTACCAAAAGCCAATATAATATGTATATAAGCATCACTAACCCCCCTTTTTTAATAAACTCATAATTGGCACCACAATAAAACCTGAGTTATGATGTCATTATAACTCAGCAAAAACTGCAAAATCACAGCTTTGGTAAAAGGATTTTCGTTGTGACACTGCTAATGTCTTCTTAATTTAAGAGACGATCTAAGAACTTTTTTGATTTGTACACATTGCAAGTATTAAGAGGTACAAACTTTCTAATAAAAGGTTTTTCCTTTTCTCACTAAACACAAGGCTTCTGCCTCTCCCACACCCCAAACTTAAGGTAAATAATATTACCATACTTTCAATATTTGCTGTTAAATTAAATGGAAATAAAACCCAGAGTGTCTGAACTAGCTCCAAAAGATGATATTGTAACCTTTGCAAAAGAACTACAAAAGCAAAGAAAGAAAATGTTTCAGCCATCTTGTGCCTCAGCATTATTGAATCCATAATCAGTTTCCAGGCCTTTCTGACAGAAAATTCCAAGAGGTAAATTCAATCTCATTCTGGCTTTTAGCCTAAATCCTTACATTTACTGTCTAAGTACAGAAGACATCTTCCAGCCAAAATTCTATCCTCAACAAGCCAGCTCACTGCCTGAGAGCCGACAGATATTTTTATAAAATCTTTAAAGCTTGCCACAATTAAAAGTTATTCCTCAGCACTGAAGCAAACAGAAGAGCAAATTTCCCACTCCTCCATGGGCTGCCCAACCTTGCTCACTCCCACTTTGATGGTTCTGCAGCATTTGACACTGCATCTAGAAAAAGAGGATCCTTTTCCCCCCATGTGTGTCCAATGGGTAGAAGTCGTCAGATATGCCATTGCTTCAAGAAATTCAATGTCTAAAGGGATTCTTACGCTTCACAGTGACCCAGATATACATTTAGAGCCTCTATACATGGCACGTGTGTACATACACATATCCCCAAGTTTTAAACAAATCCTCAGTTTCTCACTGTGCAGAGTTTCTAAATGGCCACACACACAGCAAAAGTACCAGCGCTGTTTTACCTGAGATGATTTCAGGATATAAATAAGCCAAGGACTGGAGGGAGAGGTGATATTTCCAACAGCTATTTTTGGAAAGAAACAGATCATCTTTTGGACACTGGAGCTTTCTTTGATCTGAAACAAAAACCTTTAAAGCTAGAACAGATGGAGAACAATTGCTCAGAGTTTAAAGCTGATTATACTAATCAATAACAGTCTAAAAAAGAGATTGCTCCTTCCTACATATATTACAGCATTGGCAGGGCAGCTGGGTGGAATGTCCCAAGTTGCTCCCAGCCACCCTGTGCCCAGTCCCACAAGGACACCATGAGGGCAAGAGCATTCCAGCTACATCTTTCTCAACAAATAGCCCTAAAAAACAGCACAGACACAGCTCTAGACTGTGCTTCTCTAATTAATCTTCATTTCAGCTCTAATTCTGTTTTGTGCCATGATCTGCATTAACATGTGGGGATTCAGGTCCAGAAAATGTCAATTCTAAAGGCAATATTTGTTTTACAGGAAAACAAGCACATAAGTTCTTTAAATGATAACATGATTGTTTTTAGGTCAAGTTTTATTGCAGTGGAAACTTCACGTTTATCAGAAGTTTTGTAACTGCTGTTGCCTACATTACCTCTTGACAAGATAATTGTTGGCAAGACAAGAGCAAGCAGAAAACAAGGCATCAGACAGACAGCACATCCCTCACCAAATTAAATCAATGTCTCTTTTCAGCTTGGTTTGTCTAGGGAAAAAAACAACAACAGAAAATTAAGGAGGATATGGCTCATTTTGGCCAGAATGTTCGGATACATTCTTAATTATTTTGAGGGGTGTGTGCACATACTCCATCCCCTCAGTATCAACCCTTTGTGAGCATTTTTATACTTTTGATTTACTATAGTCCAGATATTAGTAATAATAATAAATGTTGATACAATTCAGATCCATTCTGAACTGGCTACAAAATCATTTGAACAAATGAAAGTCATTAAGAGACACAATCTGTTCCTTTTCCAAGAGAGTGAAAATTTATTTTCTCAGCCCTTCATTAATATAATCTATTTTTGCTCTCCAAAAAATTGAAGCTTCAGCTCTGGGTTATTTATTAACAGTAGGAACAAATTTTTAAAGGGCTATTTTCCCTATTGTATATCAAACTCTGTACACTTCAAAGCAGCTACTGCTGTAAAATTTCTTTTTTAAAAAAAAAAAAACTTTGCTCAAAACTCAGGGGTTTTTTTGCATATTTCATAGACCATAATTAAGTAATCGCAAATTTAATCTCCTTAAGCTTTTTAAATTTGGAGGTTGGTTTTCATTACCTCCCAATTCTGCATTTGAATGCTTAAATTAACATATAAAATAATTTTTCTGGAGAAAAAGATCACTAAGCTGTATGAAACTTAAATACACCAGCCTGATGCTCTCCAATGCTTGACAGAGGTACATATCAAAGGATCTCATTCCATTTAAAGAGAAAAGGCAGTTCCCACAGATTGTAATCAATATTTGGATGTTCTCACAATTCACATATTTACCAAATTAAATATGTAGTTAGGGATGGATGGCAGTGTAGCTACTCTCACTTGCCTGCCAACTTCAGCCACTTTTAAGAGCATTCAGTGATCAAGACAGACCTTGGATCTCAGATGAGAAAGTAGTTCCAAAAGGACACAGAGCTGGTCATGTGTCGGGGATGACCCCCACCTTTTTTCTCCCCTCCTCAACCCTCTTTGAAGTTCATAGAAAAACTAAGTTTCCCTCACCACTTTAAAGACTGTATAACTGGGGGTTATATGACATTTAGAGGAAATGTGCCACTTTCTGTCCAATAACTGCTATGTCTATTTTTGCAGACGAGTTTTGATCAGTACTTGTAACAAAACATGTAAACAACCCAAGTGATTCCAAATTGCTGTCTCATGTTCAATTCGTATATTTTCAACAGCTCTAAAGCAGAATGTGAATATCTAGGCTAACCTGAACATCTTTAATCAAGTTACTTCAACTCAGCAATTTGAGAGTATGACTGATCACAGGAGTAACATGGAATTGTTTGGGCAGCTTAACTGGAGGAGTTCCCCTCGTCCTTTACAAGGCTGGTGATTTTGGGAACGGGAAATACAAAAAACCACAAGGCCACTGAAACAGCAAGATTCATTTGTCCTTCTACAAAATGTTTTCAACCTCTTATTTTCCACAGGTTTTCCACTTTCAGAATAAAGCTGAATTGAAGTTTACAGGAACAACAGTATAAGAAGTACAGATACTTTTTTGATCCTTTCAGTCTAAAGAGTTATGGATTTTCTTGGGCTACATCTATTCATCTCTGCTTTGTAGCAGTTGCACCAGATCCTCCTGTGTACAGAACATTTGAAGCTGAATTTTTAGGAAGCAATACTGAACGAAAAAAAAAAAAAGAAGAAAAGCTACCTGGAAGTCCATTCCCTGAGCATAATTCAGAGAAAGAATTTCCTGCAAAAGACTCCAGCTGTGAAATCTTCCAGCAGGTCTTACTAATTTGGATTCATCACAGTAGATTTCAAAGTCATACTCTGAAGAGCAAGTAATTAAAACAGGTCAGCAGCACTATGGGTGAGGCACACTAGAGCAGCATCCAGCTTGCAGTGGCTCAGTATCTCAAGCAAAACCCTGCATCCCTGAGAGCTCAGGGCAGCGGGCGCAGAACACAGAGCACAGCTCACCATGGGCACCACGCAGAGCGGCCGGGGTGCTGCTCTGGAGTTGCCCCTGCCTGCCACTCACACTCCTCCTCAGCTGCCAGCAGGCCTGGAAAGAAGTGCCTTCACCAGTAGGAAACTTGGAAAAGCATTCTCAACATGACATCTTGCCCAGCGTTCCTGCAGTTTATCAGTTAAAGCACCTGAACCCACTTCCCCTCCTCCTGCTTCTCTCACTACAAAGGAAACTCTCAAAATCTTCTTCTGACTATGGCCATCATTCCCCTTTCAGCTAAAGCCATCACTGGAAAATAATCACGTCCTGAATACATACACCATTTGGACCTATGGATTTGTTCCAGCTTAAATCTCATTTCTGCATCTAAATATATGCTTATGGTCATTAAGGCAGGAACCAGCACCTTTGTCTCCCTACACCTTCCAAAGCCCTTCTTATTAATTCTTTAGGGCAAAAAAATAAATAGTCAAATCACCATATGAAAATTTCCTTTATGTTTCCTCTTTTGCCCATCTTGGCTCTTTAGACTCTTGTCCTGCAAATTTATCTTGGCTCTTGTTTCTTTATACCTTCATTACAAGCTCTTTACCACAGATATATCCCAGGAAAAAATATCATCATTAATTTGTCCTAAACTTTTTTGCTCTAAATGTGTCAAAGAATTTCCAATGCACAGTGCACTTAATTCCATCATAGTAAACAAGGAGGGATTGCCTAAGAACAATAAAAAATGAAAGCTGTTTCAGGACACCACAGTGCATAGAGCTGAGCTCATTTTTATCAGAAACATTGATCTCTATCGATTTATCACATTCTGTCCTTGTGGCTATTACTATTCTTACGACTTCAGCACATCCATTTTGCTTTGTTTCCAGTGTCTACATCAGTCAATTCTTCACATCATTTGGCAGTCTTCAGACTAAATTTACATGTGTAAGATATATTTAAAATGTTTTTCTTCAGCACTGAGAGTTGTACATTTGCAGGCATGGTTTCACATACAATCCCGCATGTTTAGATTTTGGGTGGGGATTTTAATACCTTTTACACATCACATCACAAGTATTTTTATTGCTATAATTAGAATGTAATTTTGTTTATTTCTATTTAATATTAATTTACATTTATTGCTATAACTAGCATATGATTAGCATTACTCACAATGGGTGTCATGAATAACTTCTTTTTAGATATATATAAATTTATTTATTTATAGATATAAATACTGGATTTCATAGATTTTCTGCAGGATCCTTAAGACAACTTTTCCTGGGGGTCCAAACCATATTTGTTCTGCTGCTAAATATTTTTTACACATAAAACCAGTGTCTGACGTCACTGTGAATTCAGAGGAAAACAGACTATTTTAATCTTAATTTTTGCTGGTTTAGGGCCTTGGAGCTCAGGTTAACTTTTAGACTGTTGGAGCACTAAACAGAACTGTTTCTGTGTTTATATGGTTGGAACAAGTAAGAGGATATCAACATACTTGTGACTTAATAAGTCATCTTCTGTATTCCTTTTGTAAATAACTCATATTTTTCGACTAAGCATTTCTCTACCTCTTTTCACCATCTGTTAATACAGTCTTACTTTTTTTTTCCTTTCCTTCTTTCTGAGAAAAAAGCAGAGCAAGAGCATCACTCCATGCACTGACCCAGCCTGCCCCAGCACAAGGTCACCAAACTCTGTTAAACACAGCCCACGTGAGGTGCATCTTTCACACCAAAGGTATTTGATGTGAAAGTTTGATGTCACTCTCAGACATTTTTGTGTGTTAGTCTGGACAACTTCAGCACCACTTTAGCAGATGTCTCTCTATGGTATAGATACCTTCTCCTTCCTTCTCTTTTTGAATCTAATTCTTTAATATGGAGAGCACAAATGGGCCTGCAGAGAATGGCTGCAGAGCATGGAGAGCATCTCACAGGTGTGATTTGGATTTATCTATACTAATGACTTTGAGCCTGCAAGATGTTTTCAAGCTGAGGATGAATAAAGGTTCTATTTTATAACAGAAACATTCCCTGGAACCAAATCCATTAAGCCTGCAAGAGTCATCCCTAGAATGAGGTATCAGAAAGTCAGAGGAAATCGAGACAAAAGCATTTCAGTGTTTGGCTAGTTCCATTTGATTTTCATTTGCATTAGAATAGAATTTATTCCGTTGACAGACCAGACCAGACACTCAAAATGTAATATGTCAGATACAAAATTAATTTGGCAGTTTCACAATGAAGCTTAGAGTGCCCCAAGTAGTTCCCTTAACATAGTTTCCTCTCTGTTTAAAGCATAAATATGGATTCTATATAGACAAGTTTAAGTTACACCCAAATTAAAGAGCTGACTACACATTGCCTGGGGGATGCTGCTCCTGCTTCACTGCAGGCAGAGTAATCCTGGGGCAAATACACAGCAGCAGAGTATTAGTTCTGTGCATTTCCAACCACAATGTCCACCTACCCTCCCCTACACCAGACATTGTGATGTATTCATTAAGTACACCCAAAAACAGGGGAGCTCCAAAAGTGACCTTTCAGACAGAGATGCACACTAATATTTTTACTCTCAAGCAGAATTTGCCTCATTTTTTCCCCTCACAACTGGTGTGCCTAACACTTTCTTTCCTGTAAGGTATTTTCAACTCAAATCACAAATGGAAGCACCAGACTGGAGCAAAAAGTCAAGTGCCACCACAGACTCACACAAAAGAAAATAAGGATTGGAATATCATTATCTAGACTGTTAATTGTGCCTTAAAAAGGGAACCAAACCCTTCTTTTAAATACACCAACATGAAGAATAGGAATACTTACAAGGATTCACCAATATGAAGTTTCAGCATTGGAGAAGCCTAGTTCTTTTGAGAGCATGCTGTCCAAGAAATATTTTGAGGAACTGAGTAGGATATGTGGGAACCTGCACTAATGTCACAAGTTGTGACACATTGATATTGTCCAAAATCCCTGTCGCTGCATGCAGCAGCAACTCCAGCCCATCCTCAGAGAGAAATGCAAACAGATTCTGCTAAAGCACCTGAATTATCTCCAGGGAACACAAATCTTAGCCTGATTTTTTTAACCTGTAGTAGAAATGTTTTCCCTTAAATAAAACAAACATAACATTCTGTGAGATAGTGCTTCCAAGGCATTAATTATTTTTATGTCCCAGTAGGCTACCTGGTACCAGAAGAAGAGACATTAACTGCCTTCTGGAAGACAAATGGGAGCAACATTTGCATGCGTATTTTTCAAGTAAGTTAATGTATACATTCAATAAGATCTCAACCTTATTGCCGAGAGGATGTGTAATAAACTAGGAAAGTATCCATTCATGGAATAATAAGGTTTCATAAGTGTTTGATTTAGGATGCACACTCAAACTGCTCACTTCCCAAGGCAGGTATTGTGAGAAAAACAAAACAAATTATTACACATCACAGAGCTCAGTCATCGCGCTTATATTTGAAGGGCAAAGCTTCCCTAGATGTAAATTCACGTAGGATGTGCAGCTGCACTACCTTGGTATCAAAATAAACAGGGGATCTGCCAAGCCATATGGGGACAATAAACAATATTCCTTATTACACTTCTATTGTCAGTGTAAGTGGAACACTGCTCACCTGCCTACTGAGGCCACGCTGATGTTTGGAAATCTGAGAGTCTGAAGAAGAGCATCAATGGAAGCACAAGCTGCTCCTGCAGTCCTGACTCACCTGGGACTCAGCACAGCTTTGCTGATCCTTGCTCCCAGAATAAAGCATCCCAAGACAGCCTATATCCACCTGCATTTATGGATGGATACAAACTACTGCCTGGTGGCAACTGTGAATAAAATTATTTCATTCTTGACTTGGGAGACTCCTACAGACATTATATTTTCACATACCTTTTCATATTCCTGAATTGGTCTTCTCTAAAGTTTGTATTTGCTAATTAACAATACAATGGAACATGGAGCTCTGCTGGCAACTTTGAAAGACGTTTTGGTATTCCCTTCAATAGAAACTGATTTCTTTAATCAAGGTCTTTAGCACAGAAATTGCGGCTATTTCTGCTGAAGGTGCCATATAAACAAACCCAGATCTACCCTTCAAATACATTATTTAGTGCTATAAAGCTGCACAACAGACAATCCGTGCATACATCCCATAAACCTCCAGTTCAGTTTTTTATAGTCCATTGTACTATAGAAATCAACTGCAAAGATGGACCACTGAATAACTGACTGCTGTGTTAGAAGTGACAGCAGACAGGACACTGTTGGAGGAGCCCTCTTGTTAGAGGGGAGAAAGGAGCTGAGACACAGATTCCTTGTTTATCACAGCATGAAAAGGGCCCTGGTTTATTCCTCTTTACAGCTCAGCCATCCTGACTCCAACCATTCACTCACCCTGGCTGCAGCAAGCTCCTGCTGGAGGTTTCCCTTGCAGCCCCTGACTGCTGCTTATTTCCTGCTAAACTCTGACTGCAGGGATCAGTTTGCAGACTCTGACTGCAGGCTTTTACCCAGCCAGACTGTGACTGCAGGTTCCAACAACAGGCTCTGACTGCACACCCACACTGACCTCACAGCAGGAATTCTCTCTTCCCAGGATCCTCACTCCCTCTTCCTCAAGGTTCCTCCTCCTACATGATCCTCCCCCACTAGCTCACCCCCTCCCTTTTACCACACTGACCTTTACCGGCTACAGCTGTGACTCATCAGGGCAAGGCTGTATTGGGTAATTAACACAGCTGGTACTGATCAGGGGCTAGGTCACCTGTATTCCCTTCTCCTAAAGGACACAAACTAGAAAATCATAGAATAATTGGAAAAGTCTTCTATGATCACCAAGTCAAGTCATCAACCAGCACCACAACTATGTTCATCCTTAACCATGTCCTCAAGTTTAGAACCATAAAAATAAAAAATGCTAATGAATATTCACTGTTATCTATCATAGAACCACAGAATGGTTTGGGTTGGAAGGGATCTTAAAGCCATCCAGTTCCACCCCCTGCCATGGGCAGGGACACCTTCCATTATTCCAGGTTGCTCCAATCCCTGTCCAACCTGGCCTTAGACACTACCAGGTATGAGGCAGCCACAGCTCCTCTGGGCAGCTTGGGATACTAGAAGGACCTCACCACCTTCAGAGTAAAGAATTTTTTGCATACATCTAATCAGAACCTACCTTCTTTTAGTTTGAAGCCATTCCCCCTTGTCCAGTCACTACATGCCCCTGTAAACAATCCCTCTCTATGTTTGTTATAGGCTCCCTCCAGATCCTGGAAGGCCACAGTTTAGCTCAGTTTTGAGCAAAGACAAATATCTACCACCGGCTCCAGCGTTGGAGTAGAAACAGACTGTTAAAGTATGTAAAAATAAAACAAGGTTGTTCAATTTCAAGGTCAGCATATTGCCTATTTTCAGCTAATTTTTATTCATCCACGTGATGGCTAAGGGAAGAACTTAACAGATGTTCCTCCGTGCAAAGCTGTGTATTTTCCTCATGATTTTGCAGACTGGTTGTTTCAGGGGAAAGAGGAGGGGCAGCCATGCAGACAGAGTGTCTTCCGTGCCAGAGATGGGGAGCAGCAAGACCTCTGGGACCCCTCACATCTATTAACATTTATTTTATTCTGCATACTCTCAGTCCAGTGTGTTAACAAGCATCACTACTGGCAAGGGAAGCTTAGCATACAGCCTTCTGGGGGGGTCAGGAAACACAGACGAGCAGCAGCAGCATCAAAAAGTAAAATGAAGAGCAAATTGTCCTAGATCTGAAGGGAAAAAATCATTAAGTGGATTATTTTTTCTAACTGTGAAGTCATGAAGAGAAGGGAAAAGGACAATGAAGGGGGAAAAAGATTCTTCCTGGATGTGTCTTTAGAAGAAAACAAATCTTTAAGGTCTTTTCCTGAACTTTTAAGTGTAAAATCCAAAATCTTTCCAATTTGAAATTCATCAAAAGCATTTGGAATAGCATATGCATTTAATATAACATTGTACCTCCTGGGAACAATGGGAAAGAGCAATAAAAATCATGAAGATTTCTTAACAGGCAAGCTGTAGGGAAAAAAGAAGAGGAAAAGAGGAAAGTGTAAAGAGGAAACTTGGGCTTTCTATTTTTAACAGTGTATTAAAACTTCCTTGTAAAGTACCTGATGAATAACACATGCACTGACCTTACATTACAGTGATCATAATAGGAGAACACCACCATAAATATGGTTTGGTCACATCAGCACCTCTGGATTGCCTTGCTTTGCCTACTTTCAAATGTATTTAAAAAATGCAGGCAGTAGATTCTGAGGGCAGTAGTGATGTAGTGGTTTGTACAGGAGTGGCATAAAAGGGCACCAAATCACAGCAAACCTTTTCAGGAAAAGAAACCCTTTTCTTAGAACCTTTTCCATGAAAGAAACCATATCAATTCTAAGATAAGCATTATCAACACAGAAGAGACCATGAGAAGAACCACCTCTCATGAGCTTCCCTTTCCTTCCCCCACTGGCCAGAAATGCAGATTTACCTACTCATACCATTAAATCTGGCCAGACCAACTTCCAAAACTTGAAATACTCGGTATTTCCTGAAGGCAGTCTGTAATTGGCATCTGGAATCCTCTAATGAATACTAAACAACTAATGATCAATAAATGGAGTTTGAATTCCAATCTGACTAAATTTCTCTGTAAAGCCACAATAAAAGTTTGCATTTTCAGTGGCTACTGTGACATGGCAATATGCTTGAGCTGGTTTTCCTGAAGTTTGACTATGGGAAGATACAACAGTAAAAACAAAATAAAGCTCCCAAATTCCTGTGTGGGAATATTTTACGGAGAATTTCAGTAATATCGTTATTGGTCCTCAGTTCTTGGTCTTCATACCTAAGGAGAATCAAGAAGTCCACAAGCAAAATTTATTGTAAACAGTGGGTAACCAGAGATAATGGAAATCTACCATATTAATTGGGAAAATACAAATATTATATCAAATTAAAAAGGAACAGAACTGTTATTTCACATGAGTAGATGCTGACTCTCATTTCATATTCGTGCACATGTAGTAGCCAAATAAGTGCTCTTTATTCTATATTATGTCCTAGGTTACAATGTAAAATTGTGCCCAAGGTTTGTATTCTATCCCCATGAGCTGTTGGAGCCAAGGTGGGGCAGTGTTTTCCTTATCTTCTGTTAATGAGCCTAACAATGCCTTGCCACATGACTCATAGATAACTTCCTCCGGGAGTTATCTCTGTTTAATGGGCCATCAAGGACCCACTGCATGACTCATAGAATGAGATCAGTCCATTGGGAGATGCTCTGCCCAGGGGGAAGGGCCAAGCATTCCCACCTGGATAAATCCAGGGTTTGGGACAGCACAGGCAGCTTTTTATCCACTGGACTCCCAGAGGAGACAAGAGCTACCAGACATTTCTACAGGAATCACTGCTTCGACAAGACCATTCCATCTGGACTGCCACTGCCACCCTAACTAACAGGGTGTCAGGTTGTATTCTGACTCTGTCAGTGGTTTTTTGTACTATTACTTTTATTTTACTTTCTTTTATTTCTTTTCTTTTCCTCTTACTAAATTGTGTTTCTGACTTGGAGTCTTTCACTGGTTTTGCTTTCAAACCAGCACACTAGTCACATATGAATTTGGGATTTCAGGTAATGTACTCTGATTATTTTTATAACCTTTTAAAGAGCAGAAGACAGAAATCAGAAATTTATGCAAATTACCATACCTGATTATGCCCATCATACTTTAGGCATGGCAAGTACAAGGAAATTAGAATGATGTTTTAACAGGAGTTGGTTGAAAATCATTCATTATTCTTCAGAGATCTTTCATCACTAAGTTTCATAAGAGTTGGACAGAAGTCAAAGAATAAAGCATTACTATTTTTTTTATATTAAATCAAAGTTTTTCTTAATTCAAAGTTTTCTAAAAAAATGCTTTGATTTTGAAAAATGTCTTTTCAATAAGATCTTTGGGGGGGGAGATGAAAAAACTATGTATTTTCCACCCTATTTTAGGTACCTTCACACATCTAAGAACAATGCTTGAGTAAGACTCTTTTTAATTATAAATAGAAAAAGAAAAAAGAAAAATATTTATATTTAAGACTGTCAGAAAGCAATTGCTCAATATTTCCTGTCAACCTGCTTCAGAGGTTTTTGGGACCTGGAAAAGATGCCAAGTCAGACAGTTTATGCCTCTCTAACATAAGGCTTTGGCAAGTGGCTTTCATTTCCAAGGCTGTTGTAACACGTCTCAGCTATTTGGGAATCCAATCTGTTTAACCAAAGCAAATGCTATGATTTATATATATAAATATATATATATACACACACACGTATATGCACCCACCCATCCCTTCTGAGCTGCATGTTCAGAATACCTTTTTAATAAAAAAATACTGACAGCAGCCACCAAGTCAAGCACGTGGCTTCGTACAGCCTGTGGCACTCCTCCCAGTCCTTTTCTCCCAGGGCTCTGGTAAAGCACAGTGTAAATGCACACACAGGTTTTCTTCTAAGAACAACACAGGAACTCTTTTTCTGTCAAGGAACTTGATGTAACGTAGCCAGAGGTACCCCTCCAGTCTGAACCTTCAGGCACTTCTTACCCAGATTCTCTGAGCTTGTCTCCTCCTGACTTTTCATATTCTGCTTTTGCTCTTTCAGTAGCTTAACAAGCTCTTCCTATCTGGCCCTGCCTTGGTAAGTATTTCCTCATCTGCAAGAGACCTACATGTAGAAAATAATCTCCTAATTTCAGGATCAGGTCCAAGAACTCCTTCCAAACCAGTCTCATACCTGTCAAATGCAGTTAAGAGATTATACAGCATCTTTTAATTTTGGTTTAGAAAACCAGCAACAGATGGAGATCTGTGATTTGAAGTCACTAGAAATGGCTGAGCTTTGAAGATAAGACAAAGCAATAGGAAATGCTTGGTAAAAGCGACAGACGGAATTTAAAAGGGCCTGTAGAAAAATGAATACAACTGCATCAACAAAGATACAATTACCTGAAAAAGCAGGAAAAAAAATCATTCCACTACAAGCATTCAAATAGGCAGCATATTCAAAAGTCCTGAGCACACAGAAATGGTTGTTGCTCCAGTGGCTTTGATTTACAGCACCATCAGCAAGAACTCAGAGGCAGCAGCACCCCCATTGATCTCCTTCTCTTGTACAGCACCCAGCCACGGTACAGAGCACAGCCCATACCTTGAAACAGCTTATTTTTATGGAACAGATCACTGATAGGGTAAATCAGTACATGGCTCTAAACTCTCCCTATATAGACAACCAATACATTAAGAGAACTCGTTCAACTATTAAAAAAATGAACATTAGAAAACAGTGTCCCTGAAGATCACAGTACACAATACATTCTGCAGGTCTGATACCAATGGGGCACATCGCTAATTGTGCAAACAATTCAAACTCTTGGCACCAGTAATCAAGTATATGGTTATTAGAGACAGCGTCTTCAGTGAGTCTCTGTTTCTAAATCTACTCATTTATGATTTCAAATGATTGCAGTGCTACTATATTCCAGAAAAGCCATAAACACACAATTCCCTGCTTGTTAAAACATCTTTACTAACAAGTTGCCTGTTTCGCTTGTTTCGGCAAGATGGAAATAAACATATTTTCATTTGTGTTTCATTAAATTATTCCGCAACCCATATGCAGTGTCTTGATGCAGTCTGAAAGGTGAACAGATGGGATTTTATTTTTAGCTCACATTAAGACAGCCCATCAAACACTCATTTTCCTGATATACTATCATAATATAGCTTACTATTCAGCCTTTAAAGTATATCTTTGCCTGCCTTGTAACATCCAAATGACAAAAGAGAATGGTATGATAAATATTTAATTACAATCACGATGATCACTTTGTCACTGAATACCAGCATCTGTAAGTGAATGGAAGAACTTGGGTTTTAAAGAGGAACGTTTAGCAACTCTGTCCTACTGAAATCAAAGCACATTTTTAATCACAATATTTTGAGTACAGGCTTTTTTATGATTGGAAGAATGCTTGAGGGGACCGAATATGTGGTTTTATATAGATACATGAGGCATTTGCAACACCTATTAGGTATTAGAAGTAGAGTGAAACTTTGTTTCAATAATTAATTATATGAGCTTCCAATCACATATAGTGATTTTGCAATATTGCAATATGCAGTAGCACATATAACAAAATATATTCTACAAAAGATAGAATGATCAAGCAGATGTAAGAGCTAACACTGACTTGTGCTTCCTCACTCAAATAATTCACAAAATACAGGTTGGAGCACTCTCCACACTAGACTCCTATATGTTGTATGTTTTGCACTGGGTACACACAGCCATGCAGAAGAAAGGCTGAGTTTTCCAAGTTGGCATGGCACAAGTTTTAATTTTGCATTTTCTCACTACATTCCACTCCACAGTCAATCTTCTCACCCCTCCACCAAAGGATCTATTAGCTAAAGGACATCAGAGTCAATCCCCAGCACAGAGAGCATTTCTCCACACAAATACCTGGCTGAGGGAGAAATGCAGCTGTGAGAATCAGAAAGAATCAGAGAGCAAAAGCTCTCATGAATATTGTGCTGGTACCAGAAGGAAAAAATGCAAACTGTTCTGCAGAGCACCACCAGTTCCTCTGGCCATCTCATACATTTTAGGGAAATCTCAGCAAATATAGAGAAAAAAAGAACCACAGCTTTGCAGCAGAGCTGCAGCAGGTATTCCCTGTTCTGGGGAAAACACCAGCAGCTTTCCAGTGCTGTGTCTTTGACAGGGCTGAAGCACGAGGGTGAACACTCAGGGCATATTTTACTGCAATCACAAAATAAAGCAAGAGACCAAACCCAGAAAAAGCAGAAAGGATAAAATGTCTGCATCCAGACCAGCTCTCTTGGCCCTACTACACCAGGTCTATATCCTTCAGCAGTTACCTCAAAAGTACAATCCCCCTGCAGCAGGACCTGCAAGGGCAGCACAGCACAGACTATTAGCATGTGTTAGACAGTGTTAGAGTCAACATAGCAGCTTCTCTGCAAATAAGAGAGGCTTCTGCAGAGAAATGGCTAATAATTTTCACATGACAGAGGAGGTGAAAAGTTTTCACACAACTCAAACAGGGCCTTTCATTTTCACACAGAAAATGTGCTGTGAGCAGCAAAATACCTTCGAGAGAAGCACCACAAGGACCGACAGAAAGGATTTGTTTTAAAATAGAGCAGTACCTTGAGTGATCAGCAATGCTGCTCATTTGGAAATGTTTGGGGGAAATGGAGAAGTTGCAGGCTGCAATGTGAAAGGAAAAAGTAGGTCCTAGTGCCTCACAGAGCTTGAATCTGGTATTTGATGGGAAAGGCTAAATGTGCTTACTTACCACTTACTGCTAATCAACTGAGGGTAAGCAGATGCTATCCTCTCCCTCAAATTTCTGCTCATGCTCTGTGCTTCTATCTGTATTATGAATGTGAGAGACAATAGTGATAATAAAGTACCCAGAAATAGTACAAAATCCCATGTGAAGAAGATAAATCAAATGAGACAAGTCAGCTATATATAAAGGCCCTAAATTATTCAAGCTGCCTAAACGCCCAGAAGTGCATTCACAGCTTTATCCTAATGACTGCAAATTCCAAACTGCATTGCTATTTTTATTTCTAGTTTCTTTTTTTTCACCTCAAACAATTAGGCACAGAGGAATTAAGTCTTTAAATCTGTATTTAGTCAGCAGACGCTCTGTACTAATTAATATGGAAAACAATGACCATAGAAAAGGAGCAGATGGCTTGAAGACAGAGAATGAAGATAAGCTGAGAGAGATCTGTATGAAGACACCAAGCACATACTTGAGCTTTCTTAAACACTGAAAGCTATAATATAGCTTCTTAATAGATAGATTTGATCTGAAATAATATTTTAAGAAGAAAGGTCAGACAAGTCTCCACATTTAGTCAGCAATAAACCTTTTTTCCAAGCTCTTTTCTTCTCAAATCACATGACAGAGATAAGATTATTTCCCACAGGATGCTGATCATTTGATGTTTGAAATATTCTCATCCCTCGCTAACAGCTAGAAACATTTCTTCACCCTTTGTTGGTAACTTCTCTAATGTCTAAAACAGGGAGAGAAATAAGAAAGAAGACTAGCAATAATATTTTTTCTTCCTGGCTCATGTTTCTGATGCTTAGGTTCAGAAAAAAAGAGAAGGAAAATGTGTTCTGGTAATTAAGAAATGAGTATTATTCTCCTGTGTGAAAACTCAGCAGAAGGATAGGTACGGGCTCCTTCTTTTAATACAAGAATCCCAATTCCAAATTATCCTTGATAGGATCACCACAGCCCATAGCCCTACAACAATACTGCAAAGTATTTGTATTCCTATTAATTTATAAGTAAAAAAAACATGGAAAAATAGCTGCAGCCACCTACTGTCCCTATTAATCAGGGCAGTGACCAGGCAACCTCAAGGGAAGTGTCAGACTTTAGTAATGCTGGGTTTCCCTCCCTTGGCCTCATCAGCCAGGAGAAGAAATGGAGAAAAGGTGTTGGGGATTGCCCATCAGCTTCTGCTGCAGCAGCACCAGCATCACATTAAGGACAAAAATAACAGAGGCTTAAGGGGTGCAGCAGCATTTCAGAAGACAGTTTGGTCTGACAACATTTTACATCAAAGCAGTATGTTTACACATCCTAAATTAAACAATTCATAAGCATTAAAAAAAAAAAAAGCAGGGACAAACTTAACGAGTAAAACAACCCACGCAACATTGTGAAGAGAAACACAACATTTTGCTTTGTTTTTGTATAAATTGGATAAAACACATGAAATCCTTTCAGCAACATTTCTGCACAAATTTCAAAATATGGAGAAAGCCAGTGGCCAATGTCTAGTCCAGGTGCTGCTCATTTCACCCTGAGGCTTAAACCTCTGACTGAACATTCACACTTGTGCATTTATTGAAGCACCTCTCTTACTTGGGTACTGACACTAACTCTCTTTGGTTTTCTTTGCAGCTTCAGTAACACAAATTTTAATCCCCCTTTCCCCTGTGCAGACTCTGTCAATACTGTCACACCTGTACCCAACCAGTAGTCACTATTTGTTCATTAGCAATCCCTGCCTTCAGTATTTGCAGCATCGAATAGATGGAAGTCTAAATCTCCCCACAGGATTCTATTTAGGGCAAAGAACTTTTTAAAAATTCTTCATACTGGTAATTTTCTACTGCATTAAATCTTCAAATCTTTGCTACTCCGTGTTTTTATGCCGTGATCATTAATTGATCTTTGCCCCATTTTTAGCATCAAAGACTAACATAAATTATTCTAACAAAAGTTAGGAGTTTCTCAAGAAGCAAAATCAGATTTACTTTTTCCACCGCAGATGCAATTCTAAAGTGATGACATCAGGAATTATAATTTAGCAGGTTTTCTAAGGGTGTCTGTTTGTCTGCTTCACCTTCAAGCAGCTTTATATCTGGCCTCTGGGTAGCCTTCACGAAGCCAATAGTCCATTGGTAAGGTCATGCCAGGCTAGAGGAAAGGAAGGAGGAAAACCTTAGACATACAGAGAAAAGCTTATTCTTAACCAAGGGAAGAAAACTTTTGTGCAACTTAGTGGTGTGTCTCGCGGAATGACTCATACACAAATACAGTCAATTCTATTCATTAATGTCATTCCCTCAAATTATAAAAAACCTCTTTCCCTGTAGACAGCTTTTTTAGTAGATAACTAGAACTCCAATTTTGATCACACTGTGATGAGTTTTAAATTCCCAGAGTAATTTTCAAATGAGTTTACTTGACTATAAATTCTCCATCAGCTTTAAACAGAATTTTACAATGCTGTTTCCATTGGTGGCCAGTTTTCATGGGTTTACAGACACATTTCCTTATTAAAATAATCAAAACAAGAAATGGGGTAAAAATGCTGCAGTTAAATAAAGAACATACACATATCCTGCACCTAAATAAAGCAGTCTGAAAGGCACTCTATTCAAAGTCTCATTAAAATTCAATTTGTTTCTATGATGTTTCTGTGTCCCAATATACAGCTCTCCAACCTTTCACCTTTCCAAGATGTAAAATTAACAGTACTGACATTTACAAGATATTGGCTTAAAAATGTCAGTAGGGGAAAATAAAAAAGTGGAAGCAGAACAATATTTATCAGTTGCAAAGATTTGGCCATGATAAACGCTAACATTATCCTTGACAAAATTATACACCTGGAAGTATTCTTCTCTTCAAAGTACAAGTTTCTGTATTTCTGGCAGGTGATATTTATATAAAATATATTACAAGAATTACTACGGTAACAAAAAAAAAATTTTAAAAAATACTATTTTTCCTATTTCTGTGTCATTTTTCTTTCTGGATAGGTTAACTTTGAGCACTAAGAAATCCTAATATTCTTTTTTGTTCTTTTTCCTTGACTCTGCTATTGAGCTTCCTGAATTATTGGCCTTTGGCCAAAGATGTTGAGCTGTCCAAGAGCCTCAGCACTATGAAGTGATGCCCTGCTTTCATTTCAGATTCTAAGGCACATTGCAAATCACAGCTGTAATACTAAAGGATTCCAGCAGAGAGAGACTCTTTTTTAAATTGCATATGAAAAATAATAGGTATATTACAAGGCCCATCCCTTGGGATATTTAAATTAAATGGAGAAAAAAATCCTGGTAGCTAACATACCATCCAATAGAGAACAATCCCAAAGGAAATGGAAAGCACTTATTAGTTTTACTTCCACTCCTCTATAACTTACAGGATACTGTTCTAACAGACATATAGCTCTATTCTGCTGAAATAAGGCTATTTTATTGATTTCAAACTCTCTCATAAACTTGAAATATTTTAATTACCAAATAATCCATTTTGCATTTCACAGGCAGCAATTTCCTGAGCAACATAAACCTAACAAAACAATGCCTGATTGAAAAAGTGAAATATGTTCCTGTAAACAGAAAGTACCTGGTGTGTCCTTGAAGTCTATTGTTTTGGGAAGGCGCCAGAGAAAAATATTAAAACATGCAATTTGAGAGAGGATTTTCTTAGGTTTAATAAGTCAACTTTTGAAATTCCCACAGATTAGCATAAGACAGAAACCGTCCAACATCTGCACTTCAAAAATGCCCACAAAACAGGAAGGGGAGATAACAGGCAAATATCTGCTGTTAAGTCCACTGTGGCAACAGACAAGAGAAGGATGAGAAGGGTCTTCATTCATTGATGTTCAATAACATTTCTTCTCAGCTTAATGTCACTTATCTCACAGCAAGTAAATAGCAGCCAAAAATTTCCTTCAGCATCCAATACTCCTCCCAACACCACACAGTACCTTCAAAGCCCCATTTGGCAGCACTGTACATAAAAAAGCAGATGAAAAACCATGCTCTCTTTGTGTCAAGCCCTACAGACGCTGTGCTGGAGCCAGGACTGCCATAGGGCTGCTCTGAACTCTCACGCAGCAAGGCCCCTTCACAGCTCTGAAGGAGTTTAATTATAAGGAAGAATTGCTCTCCCCACTTTGCAGTGAAGGCACAGATAAACAGAGACATCATATCTGCAAGTGAGAGATGTTAAAATCAGATCTTTAACCTGAAGGCCACACCAACATGCTGCAGAGTCTGTCACATCTCTCCTTCATTACCATAAATAATTCTTGGTTGTGTCAATCAGGGTGGCTGCAAATGCATTTGAAAGCTTTTGAGGTCTGTACGTAGTCCAATACCACATTACAGTTTAATATGCAAGACTATAATATTTCTTAAAGTTAGGCCAAAATCAAACTGTGCAGAGATGAATATAACAGTTCTCCCCATGCTACACAGCCCTACGGACTCCACAACTTTGCCTGAAGCTCCACAGCTCACATGATAGAGAGACATGGATTTAAAATGCCCACTGTTGCTCACTGTAAATACATATAGTATGGAATTTAAATTACTAATCTGCTATAGCAATGAAGTTTTAACCTGCAAGAAACACAGAAACAAAGAATAATCACTGCAAAAGTAAAGCAAACAGAGGATTAGTCTTAATGTTAAGACTTTTTCTCAAGATAAAGCATTAAAAGGGAAATCAGTTTTAATCTTTTTTGTTTTGTTTTACTTGCTTTCATTTTCCAGTCCACATTTGATCTGAATGAGTATCTGAAATATTTTGAACAGCAGTGTGGTTAGCCCTTAACAAATCTCCACCTGAAATCTCCTTCAAACTATTTCAGCTTTCTCTTCCTTTCCTTCTGCAAACAGCAAGACAAGGGAAAGGGGGGATAAAAACTAAAAATAAACTTACAGAAAGTTTAGCTGGAAGCAGAGCTGTGGTTTTCCTTGGGCAAGGTTACCTAAATCCACACCATCAGCTCCCATACATTTACAAGGAGTAAATTAGCGGCACTCACAATGCACAGACCAGACCAGCCAGCACCTGCCAAACAACTGGAGGAGGAGCAAGTCCCAATGTGGTTTTTCAAGGTTTTCTTCTGGCTGTTATCATTGTGGTGTGAGACCATCACACTCTCTAACACAACCACTGAGTGAAACTTTTATCAGAACCAAGGCAAAGTCGTTTGGATAAACATTCTCCTCACTGCCAGTGTCTGGGTGCAGATATGCAAGAAGCAGGAGAGGAAGATCCAACTTTCTCCGAGTTCGGATGCAATGTGACATTCCATTGCATTCTGCCTTCAAATCAGCATTTTGAAGCCTAAGCCTTGCCTACCCTTGTGTTTGTTTCAGCTGTTCTTCAAATGCCCTGACTGCCCCTTCTGTCCCCCTGACATTTCTGTCTTCCAGAGACAAGGCGAGAAACACTAAACATGGAACAAATGCAGTGAGGGGGCACTCATCATCTTTCTTTTTGTGCCACAGAGCTCTGTGTGTTCCACAGACCTCCGAATTCTTCCCAGAACTGACAATGGGATCATGGTGTTTGGTGGGTGAAGCTCTAAGGCAGGAGAAGGTGACCTCATCCTTGGGGCATTGGAGCCCAGGAGAGAGAGAGATCTGTTTTTTCCTGCTCACTGTTGGACAAAAGATCAGGAAAACCAGAAAGCCTAGGAAGGGAGGGTGGTGAAGGACAAGCAGTGCATGAGGAAGGGCCAGGGAACAGCACAGCCCCTCTCACCAGCTGTGGTTCCAGTCAGCTTGGGGTTTTATTTAAAGCATCACAGATACGCTGCCGAATTTTCTCCTTCCTGACTCTAGCTTGAGATGCTGCCCACTGCTATGGGAGCTGCATGGAAAAACCTCAGCCATTCTCTGCAACCTTTATTTCCAGCTTGGAGGACTTTTTATTTTTTTCCCTGATGGGTTTGGGACTTTAAAGTTTTGGAATAAATCTGCCTTAACACCCATACTTAAAAATGCAAATAAGCTTTTCAACAATGAGGCTCCCGAAAAGGAGAGTTTATTAAAAACATAAGGCTCTTACACAGTAAGCACATTATCCAGGAGGGAAGAGACCTGTGGGAAGAGGAAAAGAGTGAGCGAGCCCCATGCAAAATACATGAGTCTTGATAGCTTCCTGTAGTCCACCATATGCATATTTCATGAATTCGTTACAGCAACTACTGCATCTATAAGTCAAAATAAGCCCAATTGTTCTAATAAAAGGACTAGTTTGATATACAGAAAAGAGATGCTGTTAAAGGAATGCTGACAGTCTCCACACTGGAACTGCCACATGGCTGTCAAGACTGCCCAGTGTCCTGTGGGCTTGGCCAGAAGGAGACACAGGAGAATAGCTGTTTCCACAGGATCTTCACGAATAACTAAAATGACTCATCCTCAGAAGCAACTGTAGTAGCTAAACTACAAAGTGTAGTCCCAGTCATTGCTAACTCATATTCAAAGTGGAAATTTGTAGATGACAATGTCCACTCAGGATCTGCACAGGGACAAGCACTAAAACAACCACAAGGACTGAACGAAAGAAACTAGCAATGCCAAAATACTCTGTGCTCCCTCCTGTCACACAGAGTGCTTGCTACATATTCTATACATGGAAATAGGCTGAGAATAAAATGGGAGTGAGAAATTTAGGTTGCCACACAGACAGACATAGCTGCACAGTGCCTTTGGCAAGGGGGAGTACCAGCTCCAGACAGGCCCCTATGCTGCTTTAGTTCTTCCTTATTGGAAACCATTTCTGATCATCCTCAAAGCCACTCCAGCAGGCACCAGCCACAGGGAGATTCCCTTCCCACATCCTGGAAGCAGTTGTTACTCGGTGTACAGAGACATCAGGATCTGTAAGATCTGTGTAAAAGTACAGAAAAAGAGGGCACTACACCAAGAGAAAATGTTTATCTGGCAGATGCATAGCTAAGAAAGGCCTAATTTGTTTACAAGCATGGATACACTGCTTTTGATCTGGCTGATGAGAAGTCTGAACAACGAGGAACAATAATCTAAACACCTATTCTTTCTTGAGATTCAGATAAAAATAGAATTTAGATCTAAAAGCTCCAAATTTTGAGCAGTAAAACACAACTGAAGGTTTTTAGGATTGAGACTCACAAGGAATATCACAGGAGCATTTCAGCAGAGACCAGGAGGTCTCACCACCATCCACCCCAACCTTCCACACACCAGGTCCCAAACTCAGCATCCTCAGACTGTATCACCTGGGTTTCCTTGGGGTGAGATGATGCAAGAAATCTCTTCTCCAAAAGTGCATCTAAAGCTCTTCCACTGGTTACAAACACTCATCCACAGCACTGGACTAGGCAGATTTAAAAGGGAAACACCACCACACCTCATCAGGTACTTACTTCACTGCTATCGTAACACTGATCCAGTCTTCCTTTCCAGCACAGACATGGCCAAACAACAACTCAGATTTTCTTAAACAAAAAAACAACATTTAATTATTATGTTTTGGAGGCACGGAAATTTAATGCGAAATTATCTCAAATTAACTCAAAGCAGTTTAAGATTCATTCACAACCACAGTATGGTTTTCAAGGCCCACTTATATTTAGTAGACTTTCAACTTGTCACTGCCCAAGTACTGCCTTCAAAAACAAAAAAAAAAGCAGTATTTAACCTTTCTTTTCTGGATACAAAGTAAATGAAAGTTTGTGAACTTTATACAGTAACATTTTGCTTTGAATGAACTTAATGTGCCTCCAGCAAAGCTGTACGACATTCACCACTTCACAGTTTAAAAGTGTGTTCTATTAAAAGCTCAAGGGAAAGAGAAAAATAAGGGAAAGGCCTTCAAGGTTATAAATAAACTAGACAGGAAAACAATTTCTTCTCTGCTAAATGCCTGTTTAAAAATAAGCCTATTAGTCTGATGAGGTTAAGACCTGAATGTAAATTTATGTCTGATTTTGATAAGAGAGTGGTGGTATTCCCTCTTTTTCCATTTTTCTCCATTTTCTAACTCTCTTTACTTCTTCCTCTTTTCTTTCTAACTATTTCTGGGGTTCCCAGGGTTTGGGATTTCAAGATTTAAAAATAAAGCCAGAATATTTAATAAAAGCATCTCATCAGAAGCAGTTAACTATTTTTTGTGAGAAGCTGATGTTAAATATTTTGAATGGACAAATAAACTGTGCAGTTGACCATAAAAAGTTTTATATACATTTTCAACAACCACAAAATGAATTGTCCGAAATTTTAGAAGGGGTCTGAAGCATTTGTACACAAAGCCCCACTTGAAAAAGTGTCAAGGTCTTCCAAACACCTTGGGACTGAAGCCACACGGAAGTTTCAGATTTCTGCACTACCAGAAATTTGTCCAGCAGCTGCACCTCTTTTGTCTGGGACTCTCCATGAACCCAAACATCATTAAATGTCTTTCATAAAAAGAATCTGCCTGTGATAGTAGAACTCTGAAAAACTATTAGCTTGAAAGTAATTTATTCTATTTTTTTTTTCTGTAATAGAAAAAGAATAGTTTTTTTCTGTAATAGGGAGAGGTCTATTAACTAATATTAGCATATATCCAGATATTTTAAGATGTAGTTATAGATTCCACCTCAGTAAGAAATGCATACTGTTCATATAAAATTGTTAATGTTTAAATTCCTGCTTCACAGTTTCTAATTGACGATTTTTATTGCTGAAAGGATAACTCCAGCATTTGTAATAGGAAATACTCATTTAAATTAAATCATATATTTTTAAAATGCCATGCACAGGAGCTGATTAAATATCATAAAACTTACACTGCTCTGTTAATTTTTTCCTCATTTTTTAACCCTGTTGTATATTTCAATTTCTAATTTGTTTTGGTTGATATGCTATAAACGTTAAGGTTTGTGATCAATCCTGCATCTGTAACCATTTTGCTGTTTGTGTTAGAAACTTCTCATCTTGCATTAACATGCAACCCTGAGCCTGAAAATTCCTACAAGGTAACTTCTTGCATTTCCTTTTGAGATATTCACCAAAAGAAAGCAACAATTAACCATAGAAATTCTGTACCAATTTTTACTTTGCTACTAAAATTAAGAAAACATTGCAAAAACAACAAAATCATGCTGATTTAAAAGATAGCCAGAATTCAGAGTTTACCTGAATAGCAGCCAATAACAAGAAAAACCTAGCTTCTAAGAAAAAAAAACCTAATAAATTCCAGCATTCAAAAACTTACAAAAGTATAATCAAGTCTACAAAATATAAGGGAACTTAAAACTATGATTTCAACTTTATTCTATGTTTATTTATATATTGAAGAAGGCAAATGTGGAAATTTTGAAAAACTACAGCTGGGGGAAAATAGCTATTCATTTCTTCTATTATGAAATGCTTGTTAAAATCACTATATTTATGTCATTTGGTTAGAACCTTTACCATTAGTGCTCAACACTTAAAAGAAACTATTTTTTTTATTACCAGATCCTCAATGAAAGACAACCTCATTTAAAATTTTGTTTAAAACAAGGATTAGATTCACTACATTAGTTGATATGTTGAGAAGATTCATTTCTTCAATACTCAAAGTGGTTGGAAAAAAAGCCCAAATCCTGTACCTTACTATGTTGTTATTTTCCGTTTCACTATGCCAAAGGTTTAACTCTTAAAGATTTGCAAATGGGCCCTGCATGTTGCAGAGGTGTAGGTAAATAACTGACTCAACTGGATGAAAATACAAGCTTGGATGAAAATATTTCCAGGAATTGATCAAGAGAATATCTAAGAGGGAAAAATTGCATTAGACTCTTAAAATCAGCAAATTTGACACTATTTTTATGTGGCAGATCATGCAAAAAATTTGCCTAAACTTTCTCTGGGCTGTCAGTAATATGGTAAAAAGACTTTCAAACCTGTCATCTTTAAAGGGCTGATAGCTTTAAATCTTGCTACCTGAGAATATTTAGGTAAAGCATCTCTTTTAAGAGATAAAGACACTTTGTCAAAACTGGAAAATTTATGTGAAATAGAATTCAACATATTCCCTGATGCATTTTTGTGCAGATGTTTTCAAACCTCCTATTGTCATAACTGCAAATTGAAGTTTTGCTAAAAGTGAATATTTTAAAAAGTTGCTAAGTACCTGATATATGCCTTCTTTTCCTTTAAAGATTTACAAGATTTTGTGATTTCATCCTGATTTAGGATAAAATTTTTCAAATACAAAAACAAGTCAATATTGCTTCCTACTCAGTGCTACTGCACACAGATGAACAAGAGCTCATAATTGGAACAGAATTTGATAAATGGGTTTTCCATTCATCAGCTTTCTCAAAAGTTGTTGCAAATTTCAGAGGGAGAATAAGATTTCCTGAGAACTCTACAGATTGATGCTTACAACACTAATTATCTTTCTTACCACCAGTTCAACTCTGCTCTTAGGTGGAGCCAGCCAAATAATGGAAATAAGATGTTTTTTGGAGGGAATTTCAGATTCTGCACTTTTTTAGGATGATATTCAGACACTTATAATTCTACAAATGACAATTTTGCGATAAAATTCATCCATTTTAGAACATGATCCTGAACTGAAAGTCAATTTTTGCCCCACTTCCTTAGGGAAGCAGTAAGAGTTCATTGCTGTAGAGAAGATTGTGACCATGTAGGCACTGACTATACTAATAATAAAAGCTCATCATATGCTTAATTCACTTTAATCTCTGAGCATCATCTGTGTATTTTATCCTTGGTAACACCCACTATGCTTTTATTTGCTTTTCACCAAATTATCTTTGTGCAACATTTCTCATATCAATCACAGCTTCAGGCAAACTTGTGATCATCAGGTCCATCCCTCTTCCATGAGCACAAAAAAAAAGAACATGGAAATTCCTTGAGTAGGTGATTGCAGGGAGTTCAGAGTTATTTGCTGATCTTTTAAATTCATTCAAATCAATGTTTTAAAATTTCAGATTATCAAAAGTCCAGTGAACTGGTAACAAGTTCTCCAGACTCCTAATGCAAATAATTAAAATGTACTTCTCCAAATACTCCACTCAATTACTGCAAAAACATACTCAAAATGTAGAACAATTTCACACTATCTTTAAGAAATGCATATTCATCTTTCCGTTCCTGTCCATCTCCAGAAATTAATTCATCCATAAAAGATGAGGAACAATGGAAACCTCCAGTGGCTTTAACCAGACATATACAGGAAAGAACATGGGACTACCAAAATATGCCATGTAAGTCAGTACCTTTTGTCTTTGTTAAAAACTCCATATGCTATTCACAGCACAATATTAAACAGGAAAAAGTATCAAAATTATTTTTTTAGTTTCAAGCAGAAGTCAATTGCTGTACAACATACCTCATCCTTAACATTGCTGCCATTTCCCAACAAAAAAGATATTTTTACAGCATTTATAATAAGCCTTGACTTCTAGGTATCACTTCCAAATAATGTTCCTAACGTCAGGTGTGTCCTTTGATAACATTTTCCAAGACACCGTGGCAGAGAATGCCACCCCCCCCCCCACCAGGGATGTCAGACACCAGTTGACACACAACACTCACCACTGCATTACATCTCAAACACTCTTGATAATAAATGTTTGAAAAACTAAAGCAGCTACAGAGTACTTCAGTTTCTCGTATTTAATGAGCTGCTAACCCTTCAACAATCTGCTTTTGCAGTGAAGAGATGTTAATGACAAATAATTAGCAATAAGGCAATTAACAGGTGACGCATTACGTGGTAAAAGTAACTTAAACGTAAATCAAAACCAGCATCAAGGGCTGTGCTGAGCCACACCAAGGGTTCATCCAACCATGACTCCTTGTTTCTGACAGCTGCCAGCAACAGAAGCCTGGGAAAGCAAGCAAGAATCACACAAGCATGAAATGCTAATTCCATGTGACCCTCTTCCAGGTTCCAGTTGTTACCACCTCAGGGGCTTCTAGCACCAGGAATTGCATTTTAGACCACAGTCATTAGAGCAGAGTGCATCTAACACCCTTCCTGGCTTTTCCTTAGCTAAATACGCCTGCTGACTTTCTGAAAATTCATAAATCCTGAAAAAAATCAATTACAGAAAATAATCAATGCTTTAGAAGTCTGACTATTAGAAGGAGCTGGAAATGTTGGTTTACCAACATCTGATTACCAGCCTTTACCAAGAGTAAAAACAGGATTGGATGAAACACCAAAAACCTGTATATGGGTGTAAGTGGATGCATATGTACATAAAGCTGCATGTACACCCAGAGAGACTCTGAGCTGCACACTTTGAACACACATCAACAATTTTCTGATGGACAAATCTTCAGGCTGTACTTCCAGGATACTCTCAAGTTACTAGAAAATAAGAAGATAAACCTTTGATGGCTTGTTCTATCATCCAGTTTTAATTCCTGCACTGGATATGAGGAAACCACAACATAAGGAAACACCCTCAAAATTGTTTGGGCCACACTGTCTGGAAATCATCACTTTAAGCGAGCTTCAAATCACGGACATACCAGGCAACAGTGTTCTAGACTTTACTTTGAAAAACACAAACACAGAAAAAAATTACTTGTTTTCTGTGTTTTATTCCATGTGCTTTAACAAACACATTTTTACAGAATTCTCCTGCATTTTGGAGACACATTTTGAGTGTAATCAAGCAAACTGCTTTACATGCAAAAATATTCACTGAAGTATTTTAAAATATATTTCAGTGTAGTTTATTATCTCCATGCACATTAAAAACAGTTCGCACATGAAACTATAAATACTGAATATTTGAAGCAACTCCTCTACTGAGAAACCTGAAGAAAAATACATTGGCTTAAATATATCTTTAGAAAACAGTCAAAATAATGAATAATTTAAAACAGAATGAGTTCACTAACAATTTGCAAAAGAAAGAGCTACATTCTATATGTCCTTTAGTCAATATTCTCTCTTCTCCTTCTTGCAGTTACTTTTCATAGAATATTATCTAACTTGACACACACGTTATAACCATTATGAAACAGAAAATTAATTATCCAATTTGATATTCTAAGACCCCCCCAAAAAAGTTTTTTTTCAAATTAAATATATTGTTCTGTTTCATCCACTTTTTATACTCCTTTTTATCTATTCCATGACATTCAAATCCATTTTCCAGACTCATAAATCTGAATGGGGGGGTGGGAAATTGCAATATTATAAATTGAAGTTTCAGCAAGTTCTGTTCACACTGATCTTGCTGAAAAAAATCCCAATTCCAGCTGTTCAGCCTCTATGGAGTCAGGAGCATCTGCTTAAGTTCTCAGAGCCTGACCAGCTTCTCTAAGGTGGGCAGATGTCATTTTTGAGGGAATATTCCTGTGGTACAATTTTGACAGATTCTGACTTCATGCAGGTAAATACAAGCCAAGGACAGCAGGTAATAATAAGGGAACATAATAGGAGGAAGACTCCCAACAACCATGCAAGGTTCAAGGTGCAGCTGACTGGCTTTGCCCCATTATCTCCTTCAGTCTCCTTCCATCTCATAAATACTTGGGATTATAAAAATATTGTACTATCTTTCCGAGTAACAGATGTTATTTGGCTCATGCAACTGCTCCAAGTATCAGATTGCAATGACTTACAAGAATCCAGAGCACAGTATGTGTTTTTTCTATTGCTTAGCAATTCACGGAGTTGAAAATAGGAAATATCACTGAAATCAACGTATGTCTAATTCTTTTGATGGCAATTTGCTGTATGGGAAGCTGTAGGGTTTTTATTAGGAATTCTTTTATTTCATGAATATCTATTCATTACTATCAAAAAACAGATATTTGTGTTCCGTGTGAAGCTAATGGATTTACATCATCCTCTCAGAGTAGTTACATGGAGCCCATTCCATTCACAAAGAAAGGCTCAAATTCCTGCATCTGAAGCCTTGACATCACAAGGAAATATGATTCAGGGTGCAAACCTTGAATGTGCTGAAAGAAACCCCAGGCTGTTCAGGACTGCTCCTTCCTTCTGGGTACTCCCACAGACCAAAACTGAGAACATCTGCATTTTTCAGGTGAAATTCCTGCCTCTCGGGAACGCTTTTTTCACCCAAATCTTCCCCCTTGCACCTTTCCTACATCAGGACTTTACTGCTGAGCAGAAAGTATTCCAGGGGATACAAAACTCTCCCTGTTCCACCTCCCAGGCAGAGGAGACTGTGGCCCCTGCACCCCACCCAATCCAGAGGGTGGCTGTGCTAGAAACAGAAATACACAGCTCACATAGAAAGCACATCACAGTTTAAATCACATTTGAATTCCAAAAGTTCAGAATATAACAGAGGGTGCTGCAGTGTTTGCTCAGGCTGTATATTTTATGACACAGTCAAAAATAATGTAAATATACATTAAAAGTCACGAACATGAAGGGTAGGACCCTGCTTTGTGCCTTGCAAATACACTCAGGGAATAAAGACTGTCCCCAAATAATCTGAAAGTGAATTTAGCTCTTCAGGTGTTTTACTTGAAAACAGAACATGAAGCCTATGCACAAGGAACTTGAAATATTTTGATAAATGATAAATAATAAAAAGATAATGAGAAAAGTGAACACATTTTGGACTTGAGGGCTAAACAACCAAAGCAGTCACAAGCAAATGGGTTTATAGAAACTGTAGAATACTATTAAATGCATATGTTTGCACCAGTAGAAAGGAAAGTGAAGGCTGAAGGAGGGAATAAAAATTTGCATCTTATAATTGTTTCTACAAAAGACTGAGAACATCATGTGAAATGACAGCTGTCTTTTTCTCTCTCTTTTCTTGAAACAGACTTGTCACCAGCTTCTCCACTGTTATTCAGCCGTCAGCAGATAATGTGGTGGTTCTGGAGCATTTTGAGTTATCCACAATCATATATTTTTAAGGTTTGTTGGGAAGGGGAGTATTATTTGAGGGGGTTTGGTGGGGTTTTATCCTTTTTGTTTCCTTTTGGGGTGGTTTTATGCATGTAAATGAAAAATATGTTTTTCTCATTGCAATTCTTAATTTAAAAAATGATCAAGAAATACATTCATTTGTACCATTAACTGGTATGCTGCCTCCCATGCAAGATGTTACCAGGCTGCTGCCATAACTGAAGCTTTGTTGGACAGAATTTCTTTTAACAAATCCCTCTTTGTCTGAGGTAAACACCCTCGTAAATAAGTAGAACTGGTAGGAATACTGGCCATTGTGGAGGGGGAGTAATGACACAGAATTACAAGTCCCTATCCAGATTTTGAAGACATGTACACTGAAACCAGGAAAACTGCAAATATTTCTTGGAATGGCAGGAAGCAAAGCCTGCCCTTGGAAAGGCTGGGATGTTGCTTCCAAAGAAGGGCTGCCAGCAGAGTTTTGTCACCTCCACCTGACAAAAGTCAATTCATGGTGAGAAAATTGATAATAAACTTTTCATTCTGCACTTAGATTTTTATATTGTATAGCTGCTAAAGGATTAAACAATACTGTTGATAAATGCAGTGAAAATAAGAGTGAAATCTTACTAACAGTTTGTGGTTGGTTTGTAAATTGTGCTAAAAACCCAGTAAAATGTAGAGTGAGCAGTACTTGCCCACCAAAGCAGTACCTCTGGCCTGCTGTCAGAAGGCTACAATTTTGAAGACCCATGGGCTACTTATAGTGGCCATTTATTGGAAAGCTCTTCTCTAAAGCTATGCAGAAACACCTCCTGATCTTTCATAAGGAATCTCTCAAGACACTCTCTCCTCTGTAAGGCATCACATCACTCAATTAGCATATCCAGTATGCAGAAGTAAAACAGTCTTGCCAAAGTGCTCACTTGCCAAATACCTTTAGCTTTTATTGTATTCAGGAAAAAGACAATTACTTAGAACTGTATCACATAATAAAAAGCCTTTTATAATCTCCTGAGTTTCCTTCTCCTCTTATGCTATATACTGAAAAAGACTATAGGGGATGTCACACAAATGATACTGTAACCAAAGCTATGCATAGGGAACCATACAGAAAATGGAATTAAGACACGTTTGGTGAGAATATTATGCACATCTCATAGGAAATATCTGGGTTTTACCATAGGGAAAAACATGGCCTTATACAGCTCAGCTTAAAAGTTTATACCAGGCATGACCAGAATGGCAGGCAGAAAGAATGAAAGGATCTGACTTTTTCTTATAAAAATAATGAAGGCATGAGAAATCTCACATTTCTGGAGGTTGTAAACATACATGACACAAAAGCACAAAATATGAAGTGCCTTAAAGTATGATTGATTCAGGCAAAACTGAAATAGGTTAAATATTAATAAAAATATATTTTGTTCATTTAGCTGAATATTTTGCACTTAAAGTGTTTATAAGTAATAAGACTATAACTACAACACAATTGGCGTAATTTATCAAGGTATTACTTTAAAAACGTAGGCAAGGACTACATCAAGGCTTTTCCAGCATAAAAACAAACTTTCTTGTGTGTGTATTCTTAAGAAGCTGCCAAAAAGATGTCTGCTAAGATATTCAAAATCAGAATCCTCTGTATCAAGAAAATCTTCATTTTGAAAAGCATTTGCTACATGTAAAAACGTAATGCAATTCCAATTCCTAGCTTAATTTTCATTCACAGTCTCATTTACTTTTGAAGCTACTTTAATTTCAGTGTAGGAAGGGACATATTAATTTGGAGTTTGTCTACTGGGACTTCATGCACAGCATTATCTTATTGTTCTTACATGGGGTCTAATCTTGGTAGAAATATCACAGCCTTTGCTACCCATCAAAATTCTCAGTACCTCAAAATATCGTCTTTAAACTGCAGTATTTTCTACTGTAAGTTGATTTTCATGGTAAGGTTGCTCAAGACCAGCCATGTGCATCACACCCCCAGCAAAACAAATGGATATTTATCAAAGAATAATTGTAGAAGTTGATGATCTAATCTACACTTTAATAGAGTCTCGCTGCAAAATGCCCGTTTTCCTGTAACAAAAAGCTTTGTTACAGTGGAAATATTTTCTGTTCTTCTACCTTGCTATACAGATTTGCTTGCAGTAGGAGGGGTGGATTACTCTGCTCGCCAACAGTGTCCCCACAATTGTGCAACGCATTTCCACTCAACCACTAGCCAAGTGCCCAAAGGGAAAAGATCATCTCAGAGATAGCGGGAATGATGGGACAGCCATTTGTCTTGATCCCCTGCACATTTTGTTAACGATGGGCTGAACAACACCATGACTACAGCCAGCTGACAGGAATTCTAACCTGATTAAATGTCCCGCTATGTTTTAATATCCTTAAATGGAATTTTTATGGCCTGTTCTGCAAGCATATTATTAATACAGAACCATTAAAAAAAAAAAACCACAGACATCCATAATAGCTTATAAATTTATAGCCAGGCACTTTTGACCTAGTAAAATCAGCTGTCTTTCAGATTAACACAGCTATGTTTTGGGTAGGGAAAAAAAAAAGGAAGCTATAAAATTATCATACTTATTTTTGTCATATGCCATCGCTGCAGTAGAGAATAAAGGCCACGCTGCTGGCTTTTTATTGATATTACTGGCAACCTCTGTCATCGGAATTGGAATCTGGGAGACCTATTTATAATAAAAATCCACTTAGACATTAACATTTCAGCTACAGCGGGTCACAGGATGTGCTGCTGGTGGGAAGGTGGTGTTCAGTCTGACTTCCATGCCCCCATCAGTGGGTTTTCACACTTCCTGTCCTTCACAGATGACCTCAAAGCATTTAAAAACCATTTCTAGTGTGGATCGCAACATCCACCCACAGAACAGGTCAAGGGCACTTCTGGGAGAAGAGATGGTGAAGGAAAAGGACAAGTGGAAGTCAGGAATTCCATCCCCATCTCTAAAGTAGGTGGTGGTGCATACAGTGTGCTGGGGATAGATTAATAATGTTGAAACATCCAGGGAACAGAACTACACACATACCTTAGGGAACAAGGGTCCAAATTAGCATGGTGGGAAAGAAATGGACAAAATGAGCATGAAGGTTGTTACAAAAGATGGATTCTCATGCCAGGAAGAATAGGCACTAATTCTTTCCACTAATGGGCTTTCTGAAGGACTGATCTCAGAATCTGAGACAGGGAGATGCTCCTTAAGGTAGAAGCAATGGCAGATCATTCCAGGCTATAGAACATTTCCATTTATAGCAAGGGAAAGGACCCAGGGAACACAGTCTTCAGCAGATTTTTAATTTTTTTCTTTCCTTTCAGTATGAAATGGCTCGCAATTGGTTATTTCTGAGGGGCCTCTCCCCTTGCATAAATAACCAAATGCACCTCCAAACACCAACACAGCACTGGGCTTCCATTTTCCAACTGCCAGGCCACTGAGATCCAGGAACCACTTCTCATGCCTTCAAAGAAACACTTATTATGTACTAAATTCAAGACAGATGCTTGACATTCCAGTTTACCAAGATTTTTGATTAATGGAGTGGATTTTAATCGCCATGAACTTGATCTAGTTAACTTTATTATTTACATTATTAATTTGGACTATGATAGATTTACCAAGGAATTTTTTTAAAACAGACTTCCACTTACTTTTAGTGAGCCTGAATCTTCTTTTTTTCCTGCATATGTTCCTTCAGAAAGCAAAGACAAAAATCATTCTTCTCCATATCCTGTTCTTGGTAACAGACTTGTTTGGAAAATCAAGTAATTCGCAAATCATATATGCTTTTATTTAAGACAGATCTTTCAGTCTCAATTTCCCTCCTTCTGCCTTTACTTGACTTCTTGTGAAACAATGAAAGTGAGAAGATTCTGCTTCTCCTGCACTGTTTTTCTACCCTTTTGTCTTTAGAAAAATTAATAAAAAGAAACATCAATAAAACAGAAAAAGGAGAAGAGTACAAGAAATACTCCCACACAGGGCTTTTAATGTTCTTCTAGCTTGATTAACCACCTGTCCATCCAATCGATTAAAGATTCAATCAAGACAGGCATCTTCCATTTATTTGTATAATTATAATGCAGCATCCAGGAGAATCAGAATGGTACCAGATGACAGAGTCTCTCTAGTACATAGAGAATATTAACTTCACCTGATCTTATGATTACATTGTCTTTTAAAGAAGACATTATCAGGGGAGGCCCACATGAGCATTACTCACACTGATATCGATATCAGATGAGGTGAAAATAGCTAGGCCAGCACTAGAAACCATCCTATTTTTGTCAGTTAAACACAGCTATTAAAAGCCAAAGGCAGTGCTGATATCTCCCTCCTGGTCTGAATCCTATCAAGTAAAGATCTGAGAACTAAATGAAAAGTTTAAGGTGCCCTTCTTGAACATGTTCATGATTTTCTGTGAGATTTAGAAAGGATTTTGAGTGAAGACCATTACTTACCAAGGATAATTTAGAAGCAGTGAAGGTGGAAGTAAAAGAGTGAACAACAAAACAAAATCCTGCAAGACTATAATTTATAAATCAAGCAACCAACAGAACAAATGCCCTTTATGTACAAAAATCAGTACTAACTGTTCCTTTGCGATGTTCCTAAATTTTGATTTTAACTAAATGTCAGTCTCCTCCAAACATGCAGTAATGATGTTAAAACCACCAAGTTCTCCTGCAATCATCTCTGACACTTCATCACAAGTGTCCCAGAAACAACACCTGAGCAATTTATCCTCATCAGAGCACTCTAATATCTGTGCCATGGAAATCAAGGGAACGAGAAAAGCCCACTCCCAGCCTACATGTAAACACCAGGCATGCTCCTACAAACCATGGCAGGCTGCCTAAAGGTTTCCAAGGCTTCACTTTATCACAGAAGACTCCTCTGTTCTCCTGGAGACAGAGATTTTCCCAGAGCAGAACACTGACAATCAATCTGGTGCAAACACTTCTGCTCTGTTAGTGAGGTGACATGCTGAACCATGCAATGAAATATGCACCATCCTTCCCAAAGGTGGTGTTCTGCTGCAGCTGGAATTCCCACTGCACTGCCCAACAACTTCTGGAAAAAAGAGAATAGCCCAGGGAGCTAATGGAATCCAGGTCTTTGCAACACAACAGTGAGAGACAAAGACTGTGATTTTGGTAATTTTTTAAAGGTCAGATCACTACAATGTTTTCGTTTTCCCATGTCTTGAAACACATGAAGGGAATTCTTTGGAGATGAAATTGAGCAAAAAGGCAGAATCCAAGAGCCAAAACTCTGCTCACTTGACAGGACTTGGCCAAGGATGCCACAGGATAATCTTCCCTTTAGCATATTTAATGTGAAAGTAACATCCTCAAGATCATGTATTCCCTTCTCCCAGACCTCTGGGTTCATAACACTTGCTGATGTGGATATACTGTCTCAGACATCCTTTGGGATATTTAGCATAGTTCCAAATGGTCTTCCGTCTCTCTAGCACCCGCACTATGGTGAGGTATTTCCTATAGATTTGTATTTCTCCTATTTTGAGTTGTAAGACAAGAAAACTAACCTCATTAACCCAGAGATTTCAGCTAAATTGAATGCAAAAATCAGACAGGTAAAGTGCACCGTAAAACTGTTTAATCTCTGTGTTAAAACTTCCTGAAGCTCAGAGTAACTGCAAGCTCATTAGATCATATGAAAAAGAGGTGGCAATAGCATTTGAATAGTGGAAAAGGAAAAGTTTCATGCTTCATAGTAAAAACCCCACAGTTTATCTGCTTTACCCTCATGTTTTGTCAAGTTGAATAAGGCTTATACTTTTTGTTCATACCCTCATAGCAGGTTAAATGAAGCTGATCACAACTTCAGTATTTATGTCTTTAAGTTGCTCTTTTTTCCTGTATTTGTATCTCCCCAACACACCACTGCAAAGGAGCACATAAAAATCTGTTGTTCCAAAGGGGGTTGGGTATCACAGTACATCCTCAGATGTGGCCCCATCTGGATAAACAAGTTTGCAGGGGCCATTAGTCCTTATTTTTAGTATCCCCTAACTGATCACAGTGTTTGAGGTTGGAAGGGACCTTTAAGGATCATCTCATTCCAACTGCCAGCCATGGGCAGGGACACCATCCACCAGATCAGGCTGCTCAGAACCTCATCCAGCCTTGGACATTCTCAGGGATGGGGCAGCCACAGCTCCCGAGGAAAACCTGCTCCACTACCCACACTGATATTTTTTTCCTAATATCCAACCTAAGCCCATTCTTTTTCAGCTTGCAGCCATTTCCCTGTGTCCTGTCACTACAAGCTCTAGTAAAAAGCCTCTTTCTATCTTTCTTGTAGGTGTCTTTCAGGTACTGGATGCTGCAGGATTCTCGTTAGAGGGTAGAAATGAGCCGAGACACAGATTCCTTGTTTATCACAGCATGAAAAGGGCTCTGGTTTATTCCTCTTTACAGCTCAGCCATCCTGACTCCAACCATTCACTCACCCTGGCTGCAGCAAGCTCCTGCTGGAGGTTTCCCTTGCAGCCCCTGACTGCTGCTTATTTCCTGCTAAACTCTGACTGCAGGGATCAGTTTGCAGACTCTGACTGCAGACTTTTACCCAGCTAGAGTGTGACTGCAGGTTCCAACAACAGGCTCTGACTGCACACCCACACTGACCTCACAGCAGGGATTCTCCTCCCTAGGATCCTTCTTCACGGTCCTCTCATTCCTCCCTCCATGATGATTCCCCCTCCCCAGCTCTCCCCCTCCCTTTTATCACACTGACCTTTATTGGCTACAGCTGTGACTCATCAGGGGTGAGGCTGTATTGGGTAATTAACACAGCTTGTACTTACCAGGGATGAGGTCGGCTGTATTCCCTTCTCCTGCAACAGTAAAAGCTGCACTTTAGGTCATCCCAAAGCCTTCTCTTTTCCTGACTGAACGATCCCTCTGATCAACACTTGGTGTCCCTCCTCTGGACTCGCTCCATGTCCCTCCTGTGCTGAGACCCCAAAGCTGGATGCAGCACTCTACATAGGGTCTCACCTGAGTGGCGCAGAGGAGTAGAATCACCTCCCTCCATTAATTAAGAGGAAACAACTTTGCACTGTCTTTTATCCTCATTAATCCAAATTTAATGCTAAAGTTGCGACAAGTGGTATAACTCTACTTTGCAGTAGGAAAATTTGCTACAATCCTCCTTAGTGCTTCAGCATATATTTCCCAGATATATTCCCAATGAACACTCCTAATTGAATGCTAAATAGGATAAATACAGCTCAGAAATGCATTTGCTCATAAAGGGTCAAGATTACAAATGAAGGACTGGACTAACAGAATCAACTTCAGGAACACCTTGGCTACCAGCATAACACAGAGCCAAGACAGAATTTGTGCTCACAAGCTCTTGGAAAGCCTTTTCTTACCACCTTCCTACTGTTGAAGATTTCAAAGAGCTTCCTGGGAGGTGTTAAGTTACTTTTATTATAATACAAACCTGCTAGGCAAACAACATAGGCTATCTAAAGTGTGCAGTGTGCAGACTTAGCTCTTTGTCTTTCATGAAGCAATTATACTAAAAGCAAAATATCGTCATACAAACAGATCAGCAACTTCCCTTTTTGCCAAACTGGGGAAAAAAACCCAAACCAAAATAAACAAAGAAACCTCCAACTGACTTATTTCAGGTAAGAATAGAGTGTGCTTTAGCAAAGTTCACAACCAGCCTGGATTGGTCATACCCTGCAAGAAACGGTTCCATTTCAGACACACATACCCACACATACACCCAAATATCTACCCATTTACCGATCAGCATTCACAACTTAATTTTAATTTATTTGGTTTTGCAAAAAAAGGCGCCTTCAATTTCACTCTGAACAATAGCTGTATTTGCTATTTAGCTTTTCATTTCTGATGAAATGAAAATTTTCTCCACTTCCAGTACTAGAATAGAATCACAATAAAGACTCATTTTAAATATCAATTTTAGCAATTCAAATTAAAACACTAAAAACTTGCACTGGCACAGTATTGTTTCAGAGGAATTTTGGACTCTATTCTCTGAAAAGTAATTAAGCCAGCATTTTACAGAGCAGATGATTTGTTTTCAAAGCTAAATAAAGGTGAATCTGTGGTTGTGTGGGCAGTGAAGGGATATTTCACTTGTTACCTACTTAGAGATTCCTGTTCCCCTTGTTGACAGAGCAGTATTATTGCAGGGCTCTGAAATGTGTAAGAGTTTCAAAGGAAGCAAGTTAAGGGGATAGATTTGCTGGAACCATTCAGGCCAAAATAAGTATTTATTCCTAAGTTCAATCACACATTGCCTGACAAGTCAAAAGTACAGCTCCTTCTAGAGACAGATGAATGTTCTCATCAGTGCTAAGTCATAATAAAAACTATCCTTAGACTTAGAAAAATAGACTGAAAAATGCTGCTGTGTTGTGAAAACCACAGGGTGTAAGGAAATGGATTATTATTAGAAGAAAAAGGTTTCTTGCAACCTGGACAGATCCTGATTTCCAGTTGCTTTCCAGCTCTACACCAGCATAAGCCCTCTTGACTTCTTGATGTTACTTCCAATTCATGGCAACAAAAGCAAATAATAGTACACAATGAAAACTAGCTATAACCACTGTAAAAAAGGAGCAAGTTTCTGTATTAGGATGACATTGCTCCGGAACGTCCAATTCAAGGCAAGTTCATGGTTTTCCTCAATTTTCTGTAAACATATTCTAAAGAAATTATGTAGTGGCAGCAAAAAGAAAACTGTCTGAAAACATTGCATTTAATGGCTGAATTCTATGATCATCACCATGATTCTTTTTTTGTTTTTTTCACCACTTGGTAAGGAATAAAAGACAAATTGCATTTCTTAACACTGAAGGAAGAGGCCCACTACATGATAGAAAATTCTGTAAACACTGAAAGAGCATGATGCTACAATTTGCTGGTGCTACTAAAGAGCTTGGGGCTCACTTTCCTTCCAAAAAAAAAAAAAACCACATAAGAAAAAATATGCTGCAGTTCTGTAACTTTGATACCCTGGCAAAAGGGAACAGATCAATAAATAAACTATGTAACTTCAGTTATAAATACTACCTAGGTATTAATACAGTCTTTCATTTAACATTCAGCCCAAGACTATTTCCTCCTCCAATACTTCTTTCAATTATAGTTCTGTGCATTTTATTACAAGTTATCAAGTACTAACCTCCCATGCTTGTTTCTCCCAGATAACTGCAAGCACCAGTAGTATGGTGTCCTGTGGTTTCCCCCATGGCCGAGATATTTCTCCTTTGCTATTTTAAGCAAGAAAAGCAGGGCATGAAAACAAATCAAAACCACAGTAAACATAATAATAGGCTATAGAGCATTTTCCACTTCTTTGATAAAGCACATACTAACACATTATATAAAGCCATAACACAAAAAATTGACCTAAAATCTTGGCTAAAGAATGTGGGGAATGGGTGTCATTTCCAACCAACAACAACGCCATTTCAGATTCATCTCTTTTGCTGTATTTTATTATAAAAACCAATTGGTTTACTGCAGTAAACGTACATAAGATCTGTTGTTGTGAAAATAGTCATGGTGATGCTATTAACAAGAGGTGTACCCAGGACTACTAGATGAATAACACAAGCTACATACATGGCTTTTACCTCAGTCAAAGGAACTGCTTCAGTTTTTTGAACTAAATTATTAAGAACAGTGACCATCTGCATTCACAGATGTGCAGAACAGATTGTACTTCAGTTTAGAGAAGGAATTCATGGTTCTGTACTCCAAATTTCTTACCTACCTTTTAAAAGCAAACAAGTCTGAAGAAATAGACCCTGATTTTGTGGTGCAGTTCTGCTCTCCCACCTACCTTCCATGTTTTGGCCACTATATTTTAGTTGGTTTGATCCCTTTTTCCAGCCTCTTGTCCTGTGTTTGTTTTTTCTTGAAGTTCAGAATTATTTCTTCCCACAGCAGGGCCTGAAAAAATTAGAAAATAGATTTTTTTTTTTTCTAAAATACTCTTATTGATATCTGTCTCTCATGACTGTTGGTTTCACTAGCTTCTATTCTACATAACTTCTAATTCCTATTCTGCCCAAAACATCTGTCCAGCTTCCCATCCTTATGTACTGTACTTAAATTTATGTTTTATGCTTTATAGCTTCACATGTGTCAGCATGTATATAAACAAAATATACCTAAAAGTCAAAATCTTTTTTTTTTTATTTTAGCACGAAATTTTAGCACATTTTTAAATACTGGAAACAAGCATGGTGATTTTCTGGACAGTAACTCAGTGTCCCAGAACACACTTATTAACAGTTAAAGGAGAATACTTAAATCTGGCTAACAACACTTCAGCAAATCAGCACTTAAGAGAAGCACATATGGTTCTGCCTTCTGCCTGGTTCCACACTGCCAACAGGAAGAGTAGGAACTTAATTTAATGTTGGCACTTGATAGGAATCTATTTTCTTCTCATTAGCAGAACTTTGTTGCTTCACATCTCTGGCCCAAGACGGACAAACTTTGACTAGAGCGATGAAGCTCCCAACACAAATATGAAGCTCTATCAAAAGTAACTGCAGAGGTTCGTGCATGCCATGGAGGTCAGTGCATCCTGGAGTAGTGAATCCTTGAGCTTTTTCATCCATTTGCTTTTAAAAAAAGTGAGTAGAGGCTTTTACTTTGCAATGAAGAACCTTTCAGTTAAAGCATTTCAGGATCAGAAGTGATGTTGAGCTCCAAACTCATCATATCCCTCTCTCTCCCAGTAAGGATGCACATATCCATGCAAAGCATGGTGAAATACCCAGTGGAATTCCATGGGACAGAAGCTCTGTTTGCACAGGAAGAGGCTGTGTGAATCTGGGAGAGCAGCCTGCTTTCCTCCTGGATCACAATCCATCTCCTGCCAGATGGAGTGGCACTGACTTATCAATATAACTTTCCTGTACAATAATATCCTATTCAAGGAAATTTTTGATGTAACCTACACTTGCCCCAGATGGGGGGGGGGGGGGGGGGGGGAAGTACACTTCTAAAAAGAACTTGGCATTCAATGGAAGTAATGGCTTCCTTAAAGCTTCAGCAATCAGAGCAGCAAAACTGATCCTGCAACTAACCCCCTTCCTTAGCCCAAAAGCCCTTCCAAATCCCATCAGTTCTAGGAAAATAACTGGGTCTGCATTATTGTGACCTCCTAGCCCGTAGATTTTCTGTGCCAAAGCAAGGCACATTAATAGTAAGAAGGTGCTAGTAGGGGGAGGCTTTTTTTAAGAATTGCAAAGAACCATAAAACTCAGAAAGTCTTTGAGTAAAAAAACAGTTGAATGACAATCTGCAACAGTTTCACCATCCAATATTACTCTCTAGAGAAGATTATCATAAGAGAACTTTCTGTGCAAACATTTATTAGAACTGAAATCCACGTGACTGGAGTATATAAAACATTTTATGTAGAACTGACAGTATATTAAGATTTTTCAGGTTTATATCCATCTTTCTCTAAGTTTCCAGAAGAACAAACTTATTTTTGCAAGTTAGCAGTTGATAGTTGAGATTTTAAAGAAAAGAAACTCTATACAGAGGGATATTAATATTTTTATTTAAATTAGTTCACAGGTAAATATCCTCCTTTATCTCCCTTCTTTTAAATAATCAACTTTAAATATTTATGACCCACCAAAGGATTTAGGAAGCTGAGCTAAACCCTCTAAATGTCTTTATAATGCCATTTGATTTGTCAGAAGTTTTAAAATAACATCAAGAAAATGAAGGAATTTCCATTCACACTGGATCTTTAATACTGTGGCTGAGTTTGCAGCTTTGGAGCTGATGTATGGGAGTTCAAACTTTGAGAGGATGCAGGCAAATGTATTGGCTATCACTTAAGTTCTAATAAGCTCTGTTCCCTAAAGACTTCATACACTGCATAGAGGAAAATTTATTTAATATACTAAGATAGGCTACAGCAAAATATTTTTTCTCTGTAGCCTGACTCAGACCTGGCTTCTTTAGCATATTGAGTGAGCCACATTTCATGTGTGGTCCCAGTTCTAATTAACACCCGTGACAACTACTGATTTTAATCTTGTGTACTATTTAAGCTCAAGCCCAGACTGCTTAAGAGATTTTTTCTTTCCTCTTTTGTTTCCCGAATTAATTAACAGTTGCTGCTGTCTTGCCAATGGACTACATTTTCCTTTGCTACTGTCTCACTGTCCACACACAGAGCTTGGAATCCTGGTGAGTTGGTTGTGCTGACACTTCACACTGGTTCTGAGCGAAACTGTACATTTTAACAGTTTATATTTATTTAAATTAATCCCCTGTATGGAGCTACTAGGGTAATGCTGTGGGGAAAAGGCTCCAAGGCACAGACATGGTTTCCAGGCACTGGGCAAAGAGATCTGATTGTTGATTGCCCTGTGGACACCATCACACTTTTCCCCATGTACTTTAGTTGTTTCTCTGGACAACAGAGTAGAGCTTTCCTGGGTATCCTCATTCCATTTCTGGCTAACAGCTTGCTCTCAGGTATTCCTCACAACTCCCCTGAACTGCACTGAACAAGCACCACAAATCTGTGTATAACCTCTTGACACACCAAGAAATTTTAGTGTAAAGTGTCTCATTTAAGCACTTTTCCATTAAACCTTTCTCCATGGGCAGGGAAAGAGCCAAGAGACAGGTGGACCAATGATAGGGATCATACATAAAGATAGCCCTAGAAAGGGAATGGAGCTTGTCCTGACTTCCAGAGCTAGACCTTGCAGTAAAAAGAAGTATCTTTCTTTAAAAAACAAAACAAAACAAAACAAAAAAAAAAAAAAAAAAAAAAAAAAAAAACAAACAAAAAAAAAAAAAAAAAACAACCAACCCCACAACCAGAGAGAGAATGCACAAGTCAGACAAGATAAAAAGTCAATGTTACCACAGCTCACTTAATTGCTTAGTCCTGAACAGTTCAGACAGGAAGATATGATATGAAAATAATCATAAGAATGTGCAAATATTTTCAGGTTAACAGAATCCCAAATTTCATCATTAAATCATAGACAATTAGTTTCTGCACAGTGGCTACTTCTAAGAGCCAGCCGAAGTTCTCAGGCTCCAGCAGTATTATTCAAATGTCAGTGTGATGCTCTCAAGAAAATTCACTGAGGACAATATAAAGAGATGCTCCCCAAGCAGGGGTCATTGAATCTTTCTCTGCACTGCACACCATCAGTGCCAGTGCACTCTGCAGACCCTCTCTGCAAAGCTGTGCCGGGACTTGCTACAGGTATTAAGGCTACAGGAATAGGCTTGAGACCTCATCATCTTCTATTCTTTCATACTCTGCGAAAATGAAGACACCAAAGTTGCCTTATAAATATTACATGAGCCTGAAATGAAACCCAAGAGCTGCTCAGAGTCAAGCCTTATCTTCTTGATGACTATGTTAGAAATCTCTTCTGTCTCTTACGAGGAATACTTTTGTGCAATGGTTTGGCCACAGAAGCCCCACTGCCTCTGAGGGGAGCTGGGACTCTCAACCTCCCCTTCTCTCCTGCCTCTCTTGCTTGTCCCCTTTTCTATCCACTACAAGGACTGACTTGCTGCCCTGAAAGCTTTTTGAAGTTAAGGCCTTAATACAATTTCTTCCTTTGTTTGATATAGAAATCTCTGATCTCCCTCTCTTCAGGATTCTCTTCCCCAGTCACGTACCCCTCTTGGAGCTGTGAGAAGATAACTCTGAGCATTTCAACAAATACGTGTCGCAAAAAAATCTGGAATTAGGAGTTTGGGCTCTCCTCTTCATGTTCCCTCCCCCTCACACACACTATTTCCTCTAATATAAATAAAGCCTTAAATATCTAGAACTAATTTAGAGCAAGTAAAGAATGCCAGTCATCTCACATGAAGCAGTTTTAAAGTTTTTTAAGACTGCTGTAATCCACCCATTACAAGAAAGATATTCAATGTAAATATCTTGCCAAATTAAGTTTGGGCCCTTTTTTAAATATTATCTCAGGCAAAAAAAAGAAAAAATTAAAAATCACAATTCTTTATTCTGTCTATTTTTCACTGCCTTGAGTTCATAAAGAGTGAAAGGAGCAGAGGCACAAATGTGAAAATATATCCTTTATATTGTATTAGAAGAGAGAATCCAAGGTCTAGATGTTGTCAGAGAAGAACATTTAAAACAGCAAAATATGTGACAGGATTACATCTCTAGGGTAAAATCAGATTGCTCCTTTCTAAGCACTTCAATTGTACATACAAATAGAGTGATTTCATCTAATAAAGGAGAGTAAGAGGAAAATAACTACAGACAAACACAGATGGATATGTGGGTTTCCTACATATATGGTTAAGAGGAGTGTATCTGTATCAGCATAGACCCATACACATGTCAAAACTGGAGGTACAGCTGAATGTAACCAGCCCTAAGATGAACTAATAAAAACAGCTCATTATGTATCCACATGGCCCTTAAAAAATTTCTTTGCTAGCAAAAAGAATTGTATTTGCTCTAATTACCAGTTATGGTACACAGGCAAAATATTGTCCTCATTTCTTTCATTTTAATGTTTTTCTATTATGTCATTGTGTTATAATTTAAAACACACCTATAATAATCTTATTCTTGTTTTAACAGTCTTAAAAGTTATTAGATATATATTAGCTAATTGAAAGTTACTTCCAGTTTAGTTCCCCCCATCAGAGTTATATGATATATTGTACCAGCTCAAAAATAATCTTTAACAAATATTAAATTATTAACATATTCATAAAACAAGAACAAATGCAACTGAGAAGGAAAACTATAATTTTCATTCCTAGCTTTATTATGATCATGTCTTAGTCCCAGATAAGAAAATATTTTACCACTTTTATTATGGGTTACCCTTCTTTCTGCTCACCCCCTTCATGAACCTTAGCTTGGGCAAAATGCTTGAAGACAAAGGGTGCACAGAACTTTTGTAATCATCACCGCTTCTATAATTAGATAAGTCTTTTACTTTTCCAGTGGCTACCAAATAATGTTATTTAATAATCTGAGCTAACTCCCCTCAACTCAAAAAGGAGAAATTTGGTCCAAGTATTCAAATAATTCCATTCACGTAGGCAGAAGTGTACATACAGCTACAGCATGAATTCCTGCTTGGGCTTGCTTTTTCTGTTGTTTTTAAAAACACCTTCCAAAGCATTGCTGATTTCTAGGAAATATTTTGTGCAGCACACTATGGTGCTAAGAACCCAACAGAGCCCTGAAGTGAGTTTTTTCTGAGACAAGGAGACAATGTCATCTCACTAATTAGAAAAGGTTCTATCATTTAAGACCTTGGAACTATTTTCAGGCTGTTTAGCAATTATGGGAAAACTACTGAACACTAGTGAAAAAGTTATAAATAGACTGTTTGCATGCATTAAATTATTAAATAATCCATCTACTTCACTGTGCAGCTGCACAGTTCCACTAATCCACCTTCCTTCGCTTTCACAGTAGATGAACTCAGAGTTTGCTCTTTTTTTGGTCTCACAGGTAAAAGGTTTTATACATTCAGAGCAGGCAAACATTCAGAGTAGAACTAAGAGCAGGCAGAGTTAGCAAAAACCCCTCACACCAGCACAGTGATGTGAGAATGCTCCAGGCAAAGCCTCCAGAACCGGTGCTCTGAAAAGCAAGAAAGCCAACCTGAGAGCACCCCAGCCTCTCAGCTTTTAGGGAGGGTCTCCTGCAGCAACACACCCTCTGCACTGTTCCCAGTCTTTGTTCCAGCATGGACTAGAGGGAATGATTCAAAACAAAGCCAAAAGCCTCATCTCACAGTTAAGCAATGCAGATGTGATCACGGTACTGCCCACGTGCTCTCTGACCTTGCTCATACACTGCAGACACAGCTCGAGTCTCTAAGAGAAGCAAAACCAGGTAGAATTCAAGGACATCTTATGTATTCAGCCTTTTTCCAAAGACACTGTGCTAAAGCAGTAGTTCCCTGTGATACAATTTATAATAGTGCCACTACACAGTGCTATACTAATTTGTGAATGTACATGATAATTTTTTTAGAGGCTTATCCTGCTTTGGTGCAGAAATCAAACACTGCCCAGCTCTGTTCTGCACAGGTCTGGGAATACAAACTAGGTCTCCCTCTGATTTCCGCAATGCCAAAAATTTCTTGGATTTCACATTGGCAATCTCCCAAGGAGAGGAACTCGGTGATTTATAAGAAAAGACAGCTATAAAAAGCTCTTGCTTTCCTCAGTCTTAATTGGCTACAGCACCATTGGCCTTTAAGATTTACTTCCCCTCTAGATATCTTTTTAAGATACAACATGCATTTTGCAGAGCGCAGATTACACTGCATCTGTTTGTTTCCTCGTTTCTCTTTGAAGAGAAAACCTCAAGAACACAGACAATGAGACTGTGGAAACCACAGCCATGCCTGTCCCAGCCAGGCCCCAAATCTGCCTGGATGGCATTTCTCTGATATTAACATTTCCTATCAAAAACATGCATTGTCACACTGTGGACGCTGTGGTGCATGTGACACTAAGTATATCTATTGCATGTATTTATATGCATATTTATGCAAGGCACAAGGCCAAAACTGCAAATCCCTCTTACCAAGCACACTGTTTAATACTGGCATTAACACTAGGGAAGCATCCTCTCAAACAGGGTGGGATACTTTCATCTGAAATAACTAAATTACACACCACTCCAGGACATGAGAAGTTCAGATCCTCAGTGAAAGCCCTACTCAAATAAGAGGAGCAGAACCATTCTCACCCATAAACCCAGATGTACACCTGAACTAGACCTATTCTCAATAATACTGTACACTATAAACTCACTAAATCCCCCTTTGTGCTTCTCCACAAAGAAATTTCAAGGTGGTATAAAACAACAGTTGCACAGGAGGGACCAGGGCTTGGCTCTTCTCTGTGCTGCTGCTCTTGGTACAGGAAAGTTCTCTGTTCAACTATTTCTGCTGCTGAAATTAGCAGCCTTTGCATTCCACACTGAGAAGCAGAGGTTTTAGTGTGATATGAAGCCAATGATCACACTACAGAGAAATGCCTGTGTACAACATGTGAGTGATTACAGAGCCATCCAGTGGACCAGCAGGAAAAGGAAGGAAGGAAAAGTCATCTAAAGAAAAGGGAGATGAAGTTATATGTAGGGAATCAAACATTGTTCCACTCTGCTGAATGTTCTCCCATATTTATCCTGGGCATGACTAATAATAATAATAATAATTTTTAAAAGTCATTATTTAGAAAATGTGAAAATGCATGGACTCTGTATAGATGTTAAAGGGCAAATTTTCCTAACCTATATCTTCAGCTCCACTTTCTCCTTACACAATAAAAACTGGAAGAAAGGGGTTTTTTCCCCCTCTTATAATGTCCCAATGCTATTTTCATCCATTTCTCCCTCTGTCATCTTATTTTTAACTGAAAACTCATTCATGGATGAAATATTCATAACCAATTATTCTTGATCAGTCTTCACCTACTTCTGCACTCTCAGTATCAGAGACAAAACAAGTTTTCTTTAAATAGCTTTTCCCAGTGCAATGCCTATATTTAGTTTTAATCTGAAACAGCACACATTTTAACTAGCAGGGCATGAAAAGCCCCATACACTGCACAAATATTTAGTGCCTAAACTCCTCCCTCCTGACTTGTTCTCAGTCTTAAGCAGAACAGCACTTATTGTTACAAATCACACAAGAAAAAAGGTTTTCTGTAATAGAAACAGCATTCAGTTAATGGAGACAGCAGGTGAAACAAAAGAGTCTCACTGGAATTACAGAAACATTTACACTAGAATTTAATTTTCTTGCCACCTACTTTATAATTTTTATTTCAGTTTAAGCAACACAGTATTAATATTTTGCCTTGTCATACAGAACATTGAGATTAAAAACAAGATTTCTTTTACTCCAAAAAGGTTTGAGATTTTTATTGTAACTGCCTGAAATTTTTAAGTAATCACTCAAGGCTTTGTCATGTCTACAAAAGAGAACCTGGAAAGGAGTTGAAATTGGTTAGATAGATTAGAGTTCCTGATGGGAAAAAACTGCATGGAGTTCCTGGATAGGACACACAGGCTAGCAGTAACTCTCCTTGGTGGTCCCAGATTATGAGAGAGACATGATTTAATTTGCTATAGCAAGCAAACATTTTTTCGAGATACTGTGGGCAAGAAACAAAAATACGACTCGTCATTCTGCTGGAAGTGACAGTTCCCACCAGTGTTCCTGAAATGTTACAGAAATAAGCTGCAGTTATAATTAGATCCCTTCTCCAGGTTCCCCTGCCTTTCCAGAGCATCACGTTAGCTCACCTTTGACAAAACAAATGGCAATGCCTCAACCTGAACTTGCAAATTGTTCAAGCAGCACAATTGTTTATACAAAATGAGCATTTTGGAGGCGTGATTGAAGTGTTTTGACCTTGATAGGTCCCTCCATATGGAGCTGTGCTTGCAGGTCTATTGCTCTATGCTTGGTTGAGGAGGAAAGGAAAAAAGAATGGAACAAAATAATAACATAAAAGATAAAAGATATCTCCATACCCCCTCCATGCCACATGGGCCTCCACATCACATCACACATGTTCCTCAGTGATATACATGCACAAGAAACAACCAGACAAAAAGTTGCAGGGTGTGAAGAAAAGCTGGCTTTATTCCTTCATTCCTTAATTAAACAGAATCCTGCTATACTTAAGCAGAATTCCTAGGGTTTAAATGCTTGCAAAGGGGGAATTTCACAGTTTGCAACAAAGAGACACAGAGCTCTAGAAATAAAACTGGAATAGCCAGGATGGGACCATTTATGGTAGGGCTGTATCCCTGTTCCATGCACATGGAATGCAATTTCCCTGATGGGTACACACCACAGTAAAATAAGTAATTTGCATCGAGGGATGTGCCAGATGACTGAATATACTGGATGCCACATGCTTGCAGTACAAACCAGGGCAATATTTATATTACATTTCCACACATTTCGTAGGTAAATTCTAATTTGCCTTTTTAAGATCAAATTTGAGCCTTTGCTCTATGGCTTATCTATCTCACTCTCAAGTCCCCAGGGAAGCACTGCATTTCCCTCTCATACATGACATAAGATAATTTTTAATACAATTTTAAATACTGGTTGAAAAGTATATTACCATTTTTGTTAAGACAGACATATTTGCATGCATATCTGCATCACTGAAAATGCATGGATTAAATCAATGGATTAAGCATAGGTGGTACTAAGTGAATTGACTATTTATTCAGGTAACACTATTACATTAATGAGCAGATATATACTGTGCTTCTGATACAATTATTTCAATACCATTAGATACCTATTTCTCAATACCATTGTTACCTATTTTTCTTAGATTATACCCCACTCTAGGAATCTCATGTTATTACATGACAGAATCAGTGATAATTAATTAATATTTCTATGGATGTCTGTGATGGTTCTAGAGCAACTCAGCAAAAGCTGCAATATGTTGAAAGGACTTGTGAACTTGATGGAAAAAATATCAGCAGCATGTCCTGATCCTACATCTCTATGCCTAAAATATGGATGCCGCTCTTTCTCCTTTAAGATTTCACATCAGTACTGTGGTATGCTGGAATGAGTGGGATTCCTGAATTTTAAAATATGGAACAAAAATTCACGTGACACTGTCACTTCAGACATCCTTTGAGTAGATACTTATATGTCAATATAGTAGCTATGACTCTTCATCTTAGTTTAAACAGAATCAGAGTCAGAATACCTAGAAGAGGTCAAGAAGTCACCCAGTCTATTCGGCTTCCCAAGGCAGACACAAGATATACTCAACCTCTTCCTGTAACATACTATTTCTAACCTTTAAGCCCCTCCAGAAGCTCCTAATATTTCAGTTCAATGCTTAATTTTTGTATATTCTAACACTAAAGTCTACAATACAAAGCCCAAACTCTACAACTAATTTAAAAATAAGGACACTAGCAAAAAAAAAAAAAAATTAAAAAATTAAGAAATTAAAAGGACTACCTATAAATACACCCTTGAAACTCTGGACAACTAAAACGGAAGTGGTATAAGAGGCACATAGGACAATTAAATAAAGAAAACATCTTAAAGAGACTGTCACACATGGATTGCTTCTTTGCAGATGCATACAGTGTGAATATCATGTTTTCCTCCATAAAAAGAGAGAATTTAGCAATAGAACAAACTACTGTAACAATCAATTTTTATCAGATAAACATGTATGTGCTTATGCATACAAACACAACACTTGATTCAAAGGAATTAAAACAAACCCAAGAATTTTTAAAAGTATCTTTTCAATTTTTTAATCATGTACTTTTATACTAGAAAATAATTTTCCTTTTTTTTTCTCCCATCTACAGATTTTTTTCATTTCATTTGTATTAATGTCAGAGAAAAGTGTCATTTTGGTAATATATATCAAATTTTCTCTCATCACCAAATCAGAAGCATGAAGCAGATTTACACTTCTGGCAAAAAAAAGGAGCCTGACAAAACAGAAGCTCCCCTTACTGAAGGAAAAAAACAAAAAACAAAAACAAAAACAAAAACAACAAAAACAAAAACAAAAAAAAAAAAAAAAAAAAAAAAAACTTGGGAAGATACAAGTAAGACAAAGAACATCCTACAAAAGCACAATCATAATATAAAGGAAGGATGATAAACACGACTCCTTTGTGGAAAACTGGGAATGACATCACAATCCATTATATATACCTTTTTAGGTTGGGTGGTTTTTTTCTATACAGATGTCCTAGGTTACAATGTAAAATTGTGCCCAAGGTTTGTATTCTATCCCCATGAGCCATTGGAGCCAAGGTGGGGCAGTGTTTTCCTTATCTTCTGTTAATGAGCCTAACAATGCCTTGCCACATAGATAACTTCCTCCACGAGTTATCTCTGTTTAATGGGCCATCAAGGACCCACTGCATGACTCATAAAATGAGATCATCCCATTGTGTGATGCTCCACCCAGGGGGAGGAGCCAAGCATTCCCACCTGGATAAATCCAGGGTTTGGGACAGCACAGGCAGCTTTTATCCACTGGACTTCCAGAGGAGACAAGAGCTGCCAGACCTTTCTACAGGAATCACTGCTTTGACAAGATCATCTCATCTGGACTGCCACTACCACCCTAACTAACAGGGTGTCTGTCAGGTTGTATTCTGACTCTGTCAGTGGGGTTTTTTTTGTACTATTACTTTTATTTTATTTTACTTCATTTTCTTTTCATCTTATTAAATTGTGTTTCTGACTTGGGGTCCTTCACTGGTTTTGCTTTCAAACCAGCACAACAGAGAAAACACCCATTTTGTGTCATAAGACCACAGGTATTTAGACTGTTATTGAATGCCGAAGATCCACCTTTCCACAGGAGAAGGATAAATCCAATAATACAACATGTATCCTGGTTTTTCTGCATTTAGCAGTGGTTAATATGCAAAAAAAAAAGACCCCAAAACACTCCACAGGTTTGTTAAAGATGAAGATTCACACATCGTAGAGAGACACACAGGTGTGTATCCCAAAATGTCTCCCCACACCTTACCAGCTTCCCAGTTAAGTGGCACTTGTTTTCATTGCTATTCACTAAATTATCTTACTGTTCCAGCTGAATAGTATAAGAAAAACATAGAATACAGCAAAGGAAATATCAGTCATGTAATAATAACACTTATTCAGGTACAGTAAGAGGGTAACTGGTATTTACAAGCCTCTGCAGGGAAACACAGAGGCAATTGGTATTCTTGCCTCCCAAAATAAAATTATTCCAAAAGAACAATTGCAGAATCAACTATCTAAAAACCTACAGAGGAACCCCTTTTTTCTCACTATGTGTTACAATACAAAAGAACAGTACAAAGCATCTAAAAAGATAACACAGTCTCTCCAGAGGGAAAACAATTGATGAATCTTGGATCCCCTTAACCTCTGCACACAAACTCCTACAAATAGGGCCTTTCACTGGTGTTAGAAACAGAGGAGCCACCAAATCCCTCCCCACCCTGTGCAATACTGAGGTTTCAACTACAAACCACTGTTTACACTTGGAGGGGAATTACAAGAGGCATCATCATGAACAAGATACAACTTGTCCACAGAGAAAATTTGTTTTCAGTCCTAAGCACTTAATGATTGACTTGTGACATTTGCTATTTGATATCCTTTATGAAAATGACATCCCAATGATTGAACCTCATCCAGAATATGCTCCCTTTTTTACCCATTTATCGTGCTACAACAATGCAGAAATTTGGGGTATGAGGTTCTCTGTTTAGATAATAAAATGGTCCTTCTTGCCCCACAGGACAAAAGGAAACTGGAGCTGGCTGACATCTTTTCCACCCAACTCCATCCTGCTGCCCTGGCAAACACCACAACCCAAAAAGATTTATTGCACTAATCAGTCCCCACTTTTGAAAAGCAATTTATTTATTCTCTTCCACCGTTCCCCCAGCTTTGATAGTCAAACCGAATTCAAACATTGCTCCTGGTATTTGAAGCTAATCTTCTGCAAGGCATTATCTTTTCAACCAGATATGAACACAGGGTTCCTACAACAGGCACCTGGGTGTGTACAAAGTGTACTTACACAGGAAAAGGCAGAACACCAAAGTGCAAAACACCTTCATCTCTGAAAACAGCATTTCCTACAAGGTCTTGGACCCTAGAGAACAGCCACTGAAGTAGTAAGGATAAGGGGGAAACAAAGAGATCTGAGAAATCACGTGTATTTAATCTTCAAAGCACCATAAAACCAGAGTGAAACATCTTTCTATTTGACATCAAAGCTGACTTTTTAAATCAGTGCTCTGCCCATTAACAAACATAAAGCTGAGAAAACCTTCTTGTTGCCAAACCCAGATGGCTGTTCCAAAGACCAGGGGCTGGAATTTATGGACACTTGCTTTCTTCAGCAGCAACACCATTTCCAAGTGTCTTTTAGTTTGTCATAGAAATCTAAGAAGTGGGCAGAAAGTCAAGTTTACATACCCCACTTCCTCCATGCACATCCCACTTGGCATTTACTTCTTATCCAAAGGAGCTCCCTTCCAAGAGTTTGCCTGAATCTCAGTAGGCAGGCAGTTTGGGCATCAGGTTTTCCTTTAAGATTACACAGCACAACTGAAATGTAGAGTAAAATATTTCATTTTGGTCAGATTTCCTCCATCTTGCGCCTGAGTGAGATCCCCAAATAGTAAAGTGATTTCCAAACCCTCAGCACAGTGGGTGTCAAATCCTACAAAACACCAGCAGCACTGGCACAGCACCAGCTCTTTGACAAAAGTGAGAGTAGTTCAGAGGTTTTTTGCTGGCTTGTGAAAGTAGATTGCAGCCCCAGCTGCTCTGCAAACTGAACCACATTTTACACAGAGGGAAGGGAAAAGGAGTCTCCTTTCAGAAGTTCTTCCAGAAGCATCACCATGTACAGGGCACGTTTCCTCCTCTGCTGAAGCCAAGGTAGGCAGATCTGCAGGAATTACAAAAAAACTTCAGGCACAAAGGCCTTACAAATTCTGCTGGTGTATCATTCTAGGTGTTTTGAATTATTTTCCATGAATTTTCTGTGGAATAATCCTAATAAATTATTAGGTCTGGGCAAAACTGTGATGAAGATTTGCCTGGTTTTACTGGGGGAATTGAAAGGCAATAGATCATATCCATAGGATCCAGTGGCAAGTGATTCACAGCGGCTGCACCAAAAAGGTTCTCTTCAAGAACAAGCCATCCTGGCATGTAAAGCCAGGCACCCATCTCTGGCTTGTTTTTATCACATGTGGGTTAGCAGGATTTTGTTTGTGAGGTTGTTTGTTGTTGCTTCTCAGGTGGGTTTTTTCCCCTAGAAATACTTGGCAGCAAGAAACAGCTTTGATAAAATAATTCATTTCAAATCTAACACAACCACATCAAGCTGAGGAGATCTCCTAGATAAAAACAAGGCTGGAAGAATGAGAGGAGAGGGATACCACATGAGTTGGTCACAATATTGCTTTTCCCTATGAATCCATTAATGGCAATAGGTAGATACAATTCATAGAAGGGAAGGGAAGCAGAAAATACAATGGATTGACAAAAACTGCCCAGAAACAATGTGTAATAGATTTTCTTTGCCTTTTTGCTATAACATTACACACCTGATTCTCACCCAACTGAGACTTCCAAAGTCAATATTTGATATTTTTCTAAGAATTGTCATTGCTTTGGATACAAACAAGAAACTCCTTGTTTATCTTACTTCTTCTTTCATCAGAGGACAATGAACAAACTCCAAAATGAAAATTTGCAGAGGCACCCAAACATAGAATCTATACTTTCTTATTCCAGACAGGTATAACTGTATCTCAAGAGAAAAGTCCAAACATGCAAAAAGTATTTTTTCCAAGGCCAAGAGGATCAACTTCAGGCTGAAAATGCCATGAAAGGGGATCACTTGCCTAAAAACACTTACTCAAAGTGACATGCTCATTATTAAACCAGCAATTTATCCCTAGTGATTAAAAATGCTGAACTTCCTAATGGAGTCCAAATTCACCATTGTGTTTTATACAGACTAAAATATGTGTTTCTGCATTGGATCATCAACTGCTGCTCAATAATGTCTCCATGTCAAAGTAAAAGCACTCCCAAAATTCGAAACCATGGCTTTGGAGCTTCTTCCTTGTTGGAACAGCAGCTCACACTGGGGCAGTTACATTGCAAGAAATACACTGGTGATTTTGGTGTATTTGGTGATTTATCAGAACAGAAAACAATTTATTTGTAAACTGTTTAGAGAAAAGCAAATATATAAAATGCACATAATTTTATTCCCTTATTAATTTTTTAAATCGTTTCTCTGGCCTGCTTGCCTCACAATAATGTTTCACCTGATTGCTTATGTCAGATATGTTACTGATGAGCTACAAACCATGCTGTACTCCAAAGCAGATTAATGATGAATATTTGGTTAGAGAGGAGAAAACAACAGTGCACTGATTTTTGGAGAGCAGAATTAATAAGGCAATCTGCACAGGGCAGAGATCTGCTTTGCACAGATTCTGTGGCTTGGAAAGGAACAATGAGACTGTATATAAGTGTTTTCAGACGACGAAACTTTTGCAATTATTCCCTAATGTCAGTAGGAATTTTTGTTTGGAGATCTGAAATATTCTCCCTCTAGCCAGCCCCCAGGCTCTAGCTAGCTCAGTTTCTCAGGGGTTTTAGGGAGATATATTTCATGGAGATAGAATAAAGATCTCAAAAGGGTGGCTCTCACCCCTCAGCTTCAGTCCAAGCTTTATTCTTCATGTGGTGTTCCAAGTGAGTGAGGAGAGAGAGAGAGAGCGAAAAGGGAGAGACAGGGGTTTATCTAGTTTAGGGCCAAGGAAAGATATTGGCCCTGAGCCAATAGGGTCAGGAGTAGGTAAGATAGGGAGGAAGGGTCCAACTACATGGCACAGGCTTCGGGGGACTCTGAGGGGGAAAACCACTCCTCAGAGGAATACAACATCTCCCCCTTTTTTGTTTAAGAAAATTAGAAGAACATTAGGTTGCACGGAATGTGGGTTTTCCCACCAATTATAATTGGTGGGGGAGTCAGCCTGTTTTAGGTTTGCCAACTCTATGTGGTTGACTTCCGAGGTAGAAGGTATGAGACTATTGATAGCCTTGAAAATCAAACAGCATAGGATCCCAAACACTATAGTTACAAGGAAAAGAATAACAAGAAATAACAAAATTGTTTTAACTATATAAGTCCACCACCCTGTAAGTCCCCATCCTTTGAACAGCTCTTTGATCCAATCCTCAGATTCTTGCTTCACTTGTCCGATCATGCTGTTCATACTTCGAAGGGCAGCATGGATGTTTGGAGCTTTCGAGGTCAGGTTCATACAACAAAGTCCTTCAAATTCTTGGCATTCATGTCCATGAAGTAACAAGAGATAATCTACAGCAGCATGGCTCTGGAGAGTGGCCTGTCTGGTAATTTCCTCGTCTTCTAGGAGAGAGCTGATGGCGGTGGATGTTAAATTTGCCTGTTTGACCACCCAGCACTCTAGATAGCCCAATTCACCTAGAGCTTTGGCTGCTGCGACCCACGGAAGGAACAGGGACACTGCAACTCTTTTTGACTTGGCCCAATGAAAAATTTCTGAATTACAATTTGGATCCAATTGGTCAGCATTCCTCTTTTGAATTTTGTTTGCCAATTTGTTTTTGTGAGTCCATTCACCAATTAAAGTTTGGTTGGGTGTCAAAACGGACAACCGCCCTATGGTACACGGCCCTCCTAAAAGCCAAGACGGAATTCCTGCCCATGCCCGATCCCCACAAATCAAGAACAATCCCTTAGGGAGGCTTCTGGGTCTTGAGTGAGATGGGTTTTCTGCCTCAATATGGCTTATATGATGACACCATCTTTTTGCAGAAAACTCCCCACAATATTGTTTTATATTGTGGTACTGGCTGATGTTAGGAGGTTTTGGGTAGACAGAAAAATGTATGCAGTATGATGCAGGGGAGGAACCCATTAACTCTAACTCTTGGGGTTCCTGAGATACCTTGGGCAAACTTGGCAACCACTCCTCTAAGGGGTTCACAGTCATCACAGCTTTCTGCTGATGACCTTTGTATGTTGGAAGGTGTTTGGTTCTGGAATTTCGTTAGACCTATGTGTGTCCAATCCTGCTGGAAATTCTCCAGCCTGTAATGGAATTCCTATGAGACAGGTGGACATAGGATTATCTGTTGAAGCAGTGGACAAACTGCTTCAAATATGTTTTCCTGCTGAAGTGTCTATGCCAGGGTCACCCAGACATTTTGACATATCTGAGGGATGATCCATGCAGCTGCCAGACTGTTCAGCATTAACAAGATGACAACTCGTATGGGGTTCATCACAGGGTTGAGTGTGAGGTAGGTTTTCTCTAAAAAGAAAAACAAACATTTTAAGAACATGTTAGAAGTTTCTGGTTCTGTCGGAAGGAGTCCACATCTATGAGAATTCTTTTTTTTCCATCCGATGGCGTCCTCTTTTGGAGGCAATGGCTACTTGCCTCTTATCCCCTTCTGCTGGAGCTGGATTTTTAGGGACAAAAGGTTTCACCCGCTTCTGGGGAATCCACCGAGGGCCTGAAGGAGTGGCCACGCACGCATAGCCATGACCCCAGGTCATGAGCTCATAGGGACCCTTGGTTTCCCAAGTTTCTGGATCCCTAATCATGACTGGTGGACGCTGAGGCAATTTAAACTGATTGCCACTGTTAAAGTGACGTACCACTGGTGGACTCATGTTTTCAAACGAACAGTTCAGAAAATTGATGGTAAACATGGCTTTGCAGAGTTTCTCATGTGGAGACATCCACGCAGTTGTACTACTCTGTCTAGCCAGGACCTGTTTGAGCGTCTGATGTGCTCACTCAACCACAGCTTGACCTGTGGGGGAGTGAGGGATGCCAGTTTAATGTTCCACTCCCCACTGCTGGACAAATTTCAGGAACTCCTTGGACGCGTACGCTGGGCCGTTATCAGTTTTGATTTCTTTTGGAATCCCCAACAATGAAAAAGCTTGTACTAGGTGTTTCTTAGCATGATCAGTCTTTTCTCCTGCATGGCAGAGGCATATACTGCACCTGAATGTGTGTCAATGCTCACATGAACATATTTGAGGCGTCCAAAACTAGGAATGTGTGTGATGTCTGTCTGCCATACCTCACAACTGCCAAGGCCCCGGGGGTTAACTCCCATACCCATCGATGGCATCGCTTGGACCTGGCAGTTGGGACAGGTGGCCACAATGGCTCAAGCCTGACTCTGTGTTAGCTGGAACTGACGGATCAGGCCTGGCACATTCTCATGGTATTGTTGGTGACTCAGCTTTGCCTGCTGGAAGATATCAGGGAGATGTGCTTTTTCAACTGGTGCAGCAAGGGAATCTGCCTGATGATTCCCCTCTGCAATTTCACCTGGCAAATCAGTGTGTGATCTTACATGCATCACATAGAACGGATGTTCTTGATGGGAAATTAAATCAATTAGCTTTGAAAGTAATCTGAAGAGATGCTCATTGTCAATTTCTTTGAGCACAGCCTGTTCCGCTCTGGACACTACCCCCACCACGTAAGCTGAGTCGGTTACCATATTAATTGGTTCTGAGAACTTCTCAAAGGTTCTTACCACAGCAGCTAGTTCAGCCACTTGGGGGGATCCCTTCACAAACTCAACATCAGCTTCCCAATGCTGAGTCCGAGGATTTCTCCAAGTCATCACCGACTTGTGGGAAGCCCGGGATGCGTCTGTGAACACCGTGAGAGCCTTGAGTGGCCTCCGACTCCTCACGAGGAATGAGGTGGAATTCCTCATTGAGCAACTTGTGAGACGGGGCATGGACTGATATTTGTCCCTGTAGCTGTCCAGAGATAATTGGAGACTGGCATTGCTCTGGAGCAAATGCTCAAATATCTCTTTGGTCAATCTCTTGGGAGAGTTCCTTTCCTCCTCAGACAGTTTGACCGGAAGGTGAATACATATAAAGTCACAACCAGCCTGTTCACACAATCTCACCCTTGCCTTCCAAATCAGTTGAGCTATCAACTCTTGTGGCTCAGTGATGGTCTTGGATCTTTGGTGAGAGAGGAAGACCCACTCTATGATCAAGAGTGAATCTCTCTGCCCCTCGATCCATTGAAAAAATCAAACCATGCAAATGTGGCAGTTTTCCTAGAACAATGAATTGGAAAGGTATGTTTGGCTCACATCGTTGAGCCTGCCTCTCTGAGGTCTTCTGTACCTTTTCAATTGCTGTCTTTGCCTCTGGGGTGAGTTCTCTGGGAGAAACCAGCTCCCTCTCCCCCTTCAATAAATTGAAGAGAGGGTCTAAATCTTCATTTGTGAGGCCTAGCCAAGGTCTTACCCAATTCAAAGACCCACACAAGGAGTGGAGATCTGCTAAGGTTTTGGGGTTACACTCAATTTCCAATTTCTGCAGAACAATGGTCCTTGCAGTTATTTGTAGACCCAGGTACCTCCAAGATGGCATCCTTTGAACTTTGTCTTCCTGTAATTGAAATCCAGCAGAGATTAAAACCTCAGCCACTAGGTCAAGCGTGTGTTGGCGTATAGTGTTATTGGGAGCGCACACGAGTAGATCATCCATGTAGTGAAGGATGATGGCATCCTTTCTCTCGGCATGTACCGATGACAGTAATGAGGCTATGTACTGTTGGCATATGAATGGACTGGATTTAAGGCCTTGCAGCAGGACTTTCCAGTGATATCTCTTTACTGCGGCTTCTCGATTAATGGTAGGAACCGAGAATGCAAACTGTGGGGCATCTTCTGGGTGTAGAGGAATTTGGAAGAAACAATTTTTGATATCTAGAACAGCCAATTGCCAATCTCAAGGGAGCATTGTTGGAGAAGGCATCCCTGGTTGGAGTGGTCCCATGTCCTCTATAATTTTGTTTATTTCTCAGAGGTCATGGAGCTCTGAGAAAGCTCCACTTGTCCTTCCCCAGTTTCTTTATTACAAAGACCGAGAAATTCCTAGGGCTTGTTGTCTCTTCTAGGTGACCTTGAGCCACCTGTTCCTCCACAAGCTCCTCAAGCACCTTGAGCTTCTCTTTACTCAATGGCCACTGTGCTACCCATCTTGGGGTATTGTCCAACCACTTTAGTTTGTGGGTAGGGCACTCCACAGTGGCTATTTTCAAAAATCCTGGGGTGTCTTAGGAATGACCAATTGGACTCCCCACTGTAACATGGTGTCTCTCCCCCATGAGAGAGCCTTATATTCAGCAACGAATGGACGGATATTTGCCAATTTTCTGTCAGGTCCCTCAATCTGCACTATGTTTTTTGAGATCTTTGCCATTGTGAGTCCTCCTATGCCCTGAAGTTTGCCCGCCACAGGTTGCGACTCCCAATGTGATGGTCACATGTTCGCCAGTATAACGGTAACATTCATGCCCAAGTCAAGCACCACATGGAGGTGGTCTGACCCACGGGCTAAGTTACATGCCAGTGAAGGTTTGTTCTCCCCCATCACTTCTGCCCAGTACACTTCCGGTGATTTTCCATCTGCTAGGATCTCTGCCGGAACAGGAATGGCCTGGGCAAGAACTTGCCTCTCTACCAGGTAGAATGGTGGGTGCATGCAGCATGCCAACAGCATGAGGCCTGTTATCTTTCCCTTAATGGTCATGGGAGCTGCCTCAATCTCCAATGTTCACTGTTCGGTTCCATGTGGTTAACTTTCAGATCCTGTGAAATGTTTTGCAGGTCCACTGTAATTACTGTCCAATCAGTAGATCTGAAACAAAAACCTTTGGTAGTCACGAGCCTATATCAGCCTTGTGGCTGCCATACCTTGTTAGTTGAACGTTTGACATTTTTATTTTTCTGTACCCTCACACCCTGTGACTTGCCCTCCCCCTTTTTTGCTAAGACAGAGACATTTGCCTGTTGTTTTTCCTGTAAATTTATATTTTCACGCATCAGGAATTATATTTCGGGCCTGTACTGATTATTCAGTTTTTTTGTTTGTTGGACTTCTGTTTCTGGTTTTGTGGGCAGGCGTTGGCGAAGTGTCCTGGCCTTTTGCAGCGGTGGCAGATGATGTACTGCAGCTGGTTTGATGACATTGGTCGCCTCCTTGGTCCTGGTGCTGCAGCTGCCACAGGCTTTGGGTGTGTCAGTCCTGGATGCCTTTCAGGTGCACTGAAAAGTTCTGCTTTCCTGGCACAGGCTTCTATCATGTTTGCGAGACTAGGTGATGGGTCAAGGGGAAGGCTAAGAATGATTCTACAACGGGTATCATTAGCATTCCTCTGAGCCATCTCCTTAATCAATTCTGCCTGTACCACTGCGTCTTGCACTTGTCTTTCCACTTGAGTTCTCAGGCGATCCACAAACTGCAAGAAATTCTCTGAAGGAAACTGTTTAATGTGAACGTAACTGCTCTTTAACTCAGTTGTTGGAATTTGATAAAACTTTTTTCTGCAGCATTACAGATCTTATCTAAAACTGTCTTGGATAACAATCGAGTTTGCTCATCTGCAGAACTAAAATCACCCTCACCACACAATAGTCATGTGTGATGTCATTGTAATCGCTGTCCTGAGCATCAGGAGTTTGTTGAATTTCCTGTAATACTGTTCTCAAAGATCTTTTCCATAAACCTTCCCATAGGTCATACTCTGAAGGAGTTAAAAGGCGTCTGAATAAATCTTTAATGTCACTGGGTACCATCTCATTTGAATTGATGGTGGCTTTGATCATGCCTTTGAATATTTCCCTGGATCTCCCAAACTGTCTCTGCAGTTTGCAAAGCTCTTCCTTATCTTGGTAAGAAAAAGGCTGGTGTCCTAATGTGCCTTTTCCCTACATATACTACAGGAGCCACAGATGGTATGCTCTCCTGATCATTATTCTGAGTTGCTAAAAATCCTGCTGCTTCTCCGTTGCCCAGGCAGCCAGGGGGTGTAGTCCTTCCCCCTCCCTGGGGTTCTGCAACAGGCAGCTCCTCCCTCCTCTCCCGGGGCCCCAGGTTAGGCTGTTCCTGAGTCCTCGTTGCGGAGGGAGGACTTCCCCCTCCGCAGCTGCAGGCTGGGAGCCGCCCTGCACTACCTCCCCCCATCCACGCTGGCAAGGGACCGTCCCCCTTTGCGCGGCCGCTCGGAGGGAGGGGGAGGCACTGGGGGGCAGGGTGGGGTGGGGGATTGGGTGAGAGATATGGCGTCGGGGCAAGAATTGGGGAGAAGGGATAGTGGGTAGGGGGAGAAAGCACATGGTGGCTGCCAGCGTCCACCACGTGGTCTGTCTCTCTCAGGGACCGAGATAAGCGATCAGAGCCCTGAGAGGGAACCACTGCATCTTTGGAGCTGTTAAAATGGCATTGCTGAGAAAAAACAGGTGGGAGAGGAGGATATAAAGAAGGTAGCTAGATTTGAGGAGCAGAATTCGGTGGGGACTGAGGGAATCACTGCTTCTCGGGAACAGGGAAAGCAGGGATCTGCTGTCTGCTATTTTCTGCTTCTAACAGCTTTTTGCATGCTTGCAGAATAAAGAAACTTTGTTTTCACCATTTCCAACATTTAAAGTTATTGATTTTCCCACATTATCCCAAAATGAAACAGAATTTATATCTTCTAAAGCAGAGTCTGTAATCTCATGTGACAGCCAGCAGACGAACTGTTAACAGCTTATTAGAGATTCTTACATCTGTTAAAATGATTTTAAGTTGTTGTAAAGCACTCTTTTGATTAATAGATAAATGTGTTCCCATGCTTCTGATGTTTTAAAAGGCAAATTGTTCAAAAAATCTAACCCCTGACATGAAAAACCTAAAAACGCCGCTCCTGCTCCCTCCTGAGATGAGAGAGAGCGTGGGCTGCACGCGGCGCGGGGTGGCTCCGCTCCACCGCTTTTCCCGACAGCGGGGACACGAGGAAGGGTCCAAGCGCCCCCACTCTGGGTTCTGGGACCGTCCCAAACCCTGCACACCCCTCAAAACTCCGTCTTCCCCAGTCCGAAGCGGTCCAGCTGCTCTCGGCAAAAAAAACCAAAAAAAACCCACCAACCGCGATTACGCAACTCGCGCCTGCCCTGGGTCTTGGTGCACCCTCACGATTCCCGAGTAAACAAAAGGGATCTTCCTTTAATGGACCCTGGGGTGCCGTGCCGCAGCGTCAGGGGATCCTGTCTCAGGCCGACTTGCTTTTGGCAAGCTCCCAACCATTTCCCTAACACTCTCAGCCACGCAAAAGGCAGCTGAAAGTGGCAGGGTAGTTGACCTGCCAAGTAGAGCAGGTCATGAGACTCCTGGAAAAAGGGCTCCAGATTCTGCGTGGGCTCTTACTATTTTTTAGAGAACCCATGATGGCACCAACTGAAATATTGTCCCTCTAGCCAGCCCCCAGGCTCTAGCTAGCTCAGTTTCTCAGGGGTTTTAGGGAGATATATTTCATGGAGATAGAATAAAGATCTCAAAAGGGTGGCTCTCACCCCTCAGCTTCAGTCCAAGCTTTATTCTTCATGTGGTGTTCCAAGTGAGTGAGGAGAGAGAGAGAGAGCGCGAAAAGGAAGAGACAGGGGTTTATCTAGTTTAGGGCCAAGGAAAGATATTGGCCCTGAGCCAATAGGGTCAGGAGTAGGTAAGATAGGGAGGAAGGGTCCAACTACATGGCACAGGCTTCAGGGGGACTCTGAGGGGAAAAACCACTTCTCGGAGGAATACAACAGAGATCAAAGTGTTACTGAAGTAAACAGGTCATTCAGCTTCATATGTGACACTGCATTCATTGAAATGAGTGCACCTGATGGATGCAAGCAGCTGGCAGAGGGCAAAGCATGGAAAACCTTACCTAGAGTTCTGCCATTCCATCTGATCATAAACAGTGCCCTACTGAAATTAGTGAGAATTTTTTTCTCACTAAAATTGTTGCTCTGTCACTCCTCCTTAAGATACTTTTTCTATCTTTTTTTCCCTGTTCAGCTGAGGCAAAACAAGTTTAAGGCACTATATTAAATTTATTGCTTTTTAAGATAGACATAGGAGGAAATGTCACTCCTCTAAAGCAGCTCTTCTCTAAAATATCCACTCATTTGGAGGAAAAAAAGCTTACTAAAAACACAATTCATGATGTGCACACATTTTGCAAAAGTTGCCATGCAATTACGTTTTCCTTATAATCACCATATAATCACCACCAACCTATAAAAACCCAGATGCCCCGAACACTTTACCTTCTTTATTCTTACAAAAGAAGACAGACACAAATTATTCTGATGAACTCACACCAAGGATAAATGGAATTCTCTCTTAACATTTATAAATTCAAGACCTGACACACACCAACACTTTTCCCTCTCTAGTTTGCAGCATCCCTGCTTGAAATCTGCTCTCCAGAGACTCTCAAACTGTTTCCCAAACCTGTTCCTTAATGTCAGTTCAGCATTCAATGGTCAGGCTACAATGTGCTTATCTGAATTTGACATTATGAAATGGAAGTGTGTGCCAGGGAAAGAGAAAAAGCACTTTCCTACACGCTATACTTTGAGCCCATTTCTAGGTAAGCTGCATGGACATTCACAGCTAAAAAAGCTTCTCATTTTATCACAGGATTGCTTGCAAATATTCCATTTTACTTCAGAGTCAAGAAACAACTCTCCAAGGAGAATATGTGATGTTTGTTCTGTTTATTCTACTACTTACGACTTTTTTAGTGGAGAAGAGCAACTGAATGTAGAATTTTCACACTGTACTATAGGTCTGTCAACTACATCATGCATTCACCTACCCAATTCCCAGTAAAATCCAACCAGCTGGCAGGGGACATACTGTCACGCTGGACACGGAAGGAGGACACTGGACACGCTCAGTCACCCAAGGCAAAAAAGGAGAGCTTTATTTACAGTTTCTACATTTTATAGACTCTCTAAAATGAGAGTGGATTGGAGGATAACATATCTCCTCCAAATCACATTGGCTAGTTGAACAGTCTGTCAATTCATTCCTCCTCCAAGAAGGAATGTGAAAAACACCTAGTGTTTTGGTAGAAAGTGTGGGAATTCTGACTCCAAATATGTAAATATCAAAAGGCTTTTGAAAATCAGGGCAACATCTCACCCTTTTTCCGTTAAAAAAGAAAAAACGAAAAAAGAAAATGAACAATGTCACAAAGGAGAAAATTTGAACACTGTTTCAGGGTCCAGTCATGGAGGAACCATCAGAGTGATCACTTGCATTGTCTGCATCAGAGTCATCACTCAACGGTTCATCCGCTTGATGGCTTTCAGTTTGGTCACGGTTTCCATCTTGCCTGTTGGCCGGGTTCTGTCTCTGAGGTTGCAGGTCAGGACGGACACAGTTCGAGGGTACCCAGCGTGTCCCAGTATCTGTGGACACGCACGCATACCCACGCCCCAAAATGACAAGGTCGTAGGGACCTTCCCACTGTTTGGTGACTAGATTTTTCACTCACACCTTTGCTTGAGGCTGATGTGTCTCGTCCGAACCCTGCAACGAAAGATGGTGATTCAAGATGACAGTGTTATTTGAGTTCTGTGGCACCGTAAGATGATTGATGGTGTACAAGGCCTTTGCCAACTGACTGTGCGGGGTTTCACCCTGCATTCCCTGTTTTTGTTTTTGTAGAACCCGCTTCAGAGTACCATGAGCGCGTTCTACAATAGCTTGACCAGTCGGAGAATGTGGGATACCAAACTTGTGTGAAACACCCCACAATTGCAGGAACTGCCGCACCTTCCCTGATGCATAAGCAGGACCATTGTCGGTTTTCACAGCAGACGGTATACCAAGAATGGAAAAGGCCTGCCTCCAATGGGTAATGACATCACGAATCTTTTCTCCAGTGTGAGCAGAAGCCCACATTGCAGAGGAGAATGTGTCCACTGTGACATGGACATACTTGAGCTGGCCAAACTCGGCAACGTGGGTGACATCGGTCTGCCAAAGCTCCAAGGCCCTAAGGCCTCTGGGGTTTACCCCTGCCGGCAAAGGTGCACCAAGGGCATGATAGTCGTCACATGACTCAACAATGTTGTGAGCCTCAGTCGCTGTCAGCAGAAATTGCTTTTGCAACGTATGTGCGTTGTGGTGGAAGAACTCATGTGATGCCTTGGCCTGCGTGAGTACATCTGGCTAACCACGCTGGGTTAGCCAACTTGTCAGCCCTCGCGTTACCTTCCGCTACAAACCCTGGCAAATTAGTGTGGCTCCTTGTATGCAGAACATAATATGGGTGAACCCGGGCCTGGATGGCACACCACAGGGTCTTCAGTAACTGAAACAAGGCAGGATTACTGACCTCCTTCAGAACTGAATAACCCAGTCTCTGTGTGATGTCGGCCACATAGGCGGAATCCGTGACCAAGTTGAAAGGTTCCTGGGAGAACTTCTCGAATGCCATGACCGCAGCCTTTAGCTCAACCAATTGGGCTGAACCATCCTCATGACCTTCCACAACCTGCCACTCTGCTCCATCCTTCCAGGTCACAATGGCCTTGCCTGTCTTTCCCGAACCATCCGTGAAGACGGTGGGTCCTTGCACCGGTTCCTGGCTACATTTGGGCCGCAAAGAAATCTGTGTATTTTTCGCCACATGCAGTAGTCTGTGGCTGGGCAGATGATAAACAATCTGCCCTGTGAAATTTTCCAGAGCACACTGCATGGTAACACTGTTTGCAAGGCTCCAGTCAAAATTTTCACGATCAATTGGGATCACGATCTTTGCGGGATCTGCTCCCATCAACTGCAAACACCGTTGCCAGCATTTGATTACCAATCGAGCGACCAGCTCAGTTAACAGAGTTACCGTCTTCTGCGGTTGGTGGGGCAGGAAGAGCCATTCCAAGATGTGCAAGGAATCTGACCATTTGTCATTCCATTGGCCGATGATACCCGTAGGATGTAAATCTGGAGCAGTGATGAACACAGTGATATCAACGGAGGGGTCAATGCGGTACACTTGGCAAGCAGAAACAGCTTGCTGAACCTCCTCCAGGGCCTTACGTGCCTCAGGGGTCAATTCACGAGGTGACTTTAAATCAGTGTCTCCCTTTAACAAATCATACAAAGGAGACAGTTGTGCATTGGTTAGTCCCAAATACGGACGCAACCACATGATGACGCCTACCAATTTCTGGGCGTCGTTCAGTGTTTTCACCGAACGCACAAATTGCACCTCCTGGTGACGGATTGTCTGTTCCAGAATCTTGACTCCCAAATACTTCCAAGGAGGCTGTTGTTGAACCTTTTCTGGAGCCACTTGCAGCCCATGAGCGTGCAAAGCATCAATCAACTGAGGCTGTATCCTCAGCAGTTCATCCTGGGTGGGTGCAGCCACCAGAATGTCGTCCATGTAGTGATATACATGGGAAACTGCCTGCGAACTCCAGACAAGGCACGGGCCACATACCATTGGCATATGGCGGGAGAATTCCGCATCCCTTGGGGCAAAACCGTCCATTGATATCTCTGTGCGGGCTCAGCATTGTTGATTGCTGGCACCGTGAAGGCAAATTTTGGTTTGTCATCAGGATGTAAAGGGATCGTAAAGAAACAATCCTTCAGATCCACGATGAGGATCGGCCAATCCGCTGGAAGCATGGTAGGCGATGGCATGCCCGCCTGCAATGTTCCCATGCTTTCCATCGCGGCATTCACTTTCCGGAGGTCTTGTAACAACCTCTATTTCCCAGACTTTTTTCGAATGCAGAAGACAGGAGTGTTCCAGGGACTGGTAGAAGGCTCCAGATGACCCTGGTCCAACTGCTCCTGCACTAGATTTCGAAGGGCAACGAGCTTTTCTTTAGGGAGGGGCCACTGGTTCTCCCAGACAGGTTTGTCCACCAGCCACCGTAAGGGAGGCGTAGGACAGTCTGTGCCCTTCGTCACAGTGGCCCCCATTAAAAATCCGTCCCGATGCGCACCCCCCACGCGGCCAGAACATCCCTCCCCCAGAGGTTAGCCTCAGTCGAAGTAACATGAGGCCGGACTACAGCTGACTGTCCCTCTGAGTTCGTGATGACCACGGGCTGCTGGCTCATGTAGCACTGCTTCGTTCCTCCCAGTCCCGCAACCGACGTCTGCACTGGACTCAAGGGCCACTCAGGGGGCCAGGCAGCGAGCGAGAGGATCGTGATGTCAGCACCGGAATCAATCAGTCCGCGGAGGCAAATTTCTGGAGGTGTCGCGCCTGGGATGGACAGGGTACACGGCATTGTGGGACGGTCGTTGGACAGGACAGCGGTCCAGTGCACTCGAGGCATCCCAGTGGACCCAAAGCCGCCGTCTCCTCGCCACCGGTCAACTGCCCTGCGAACAGAGGATCTAAAAGGCACAAGTTGAGCAAGCCGTGTTCCCTTTGGGATAGTGACAGGGGGTTTTGATGTGGATAGCATGGCACAAATTTGTCCCGTGAAATCCGCATCAATGAGTCCCATGTGCACAATGAGACCCTGAAGAGTGGTACTAGACCTCCCCATAAGGAGAGCACTCATACCATCACCCAAGGGGCCAAAGGCATCCAATGGGACCTTGTGCACGTCGCTTGTCTCTAACACAACCGTGTCTGCTGTGCAGACATCAACACCTGCTGAGCCGCGGGTGCTGGCTGCGAGTTGACCGAGCAGACCTCCATCAGCTCTGGGACTTGGAGAGAGATTTTTGTCTGTGCACGTCCCCCCTTCGCGCTTCGCTTTCCGTTTCCCGAGCCCGGCAAGGCCTGACCGTTAACGTGAACAGTGGCCTTGCACGCATTCGACAGATGATTCGGTCTGCCACAGCGACCACAGAAACACAAGGGAATTGTGGACTTCTTTCGCTTCTTCCCCTGTTTCCCGCTGGCCTGCACAAACCGTTTCTGCTGCTGGCTGCCCTGGGGCACTGCCCAGACTGGCTGCACAGCAGGGGCCAGAGCAGGCTGCATGACAGTGGTCATAGCAGGCTGCATGGCAGTGGCCACAGCAGCCCACTTACGACCTGAGGTGTGCAACCTCGCACAGGCCTGTGCCATCTGGGGGACAGAAGGATCCCCAGGAAGCGCCTCTATGATCGCTTTGCAGGCAGCGTTGCAGTTGTGCCTCGCAAGGTGTTTGAGTATATGTCTCCTTGCGTCAGGATCTGCCACCTGTTTCTCCACAGCAGCAGTCAGCCTGCCTGCAAACTGCAGGAAAGGCTCGTCCGCCCCCTGGACAGCTGCTACAAAGGATTCCTTCGGAGCTGCCATTTCAACGGTTTGGATGACTGCCGCCATGCCTGTCTCCTGGCACTGCTCAAGCACCAGGGGGTCAAATCCAGCCTGCCCATTAGGGCTAGCATAATTGCCTGTGCCCAGCAGTACATCCGTGCTGATTGCACGTCTGGGGTCGTCTGGGGCCCGCATGGCATTTCACTGCACGGCCCTGACTGCTAAATCAATCCATATGGACTCGAAGATCTTGTATTCCACAGGCTGAAAAAGAACACGAGCTATGCTTTGTATATCATAGGGTGTCAGCAAGTCAGCAGCAAGTACACGAAGCATCTGCATGACCTGGTCAGACCCCAGGCCATATTTGCCAGCCTGATCACGGAGCTCCATTGTAGCCTTCCAGGATAGGGGCTGATAAGTATTTTGGGTGACACCCCTAAGCACAGGGAAAGCCTGGAAGCCCCCCGATGAGACGGCAGCACCTGTCAGATCCCGTCCCGTGGACCCCACAGGCTCAGGGTCAGGTGCCTGACTGGGGGCCAGCTCAACACCACCAGACATCGCATCGCCCGCACCCGCAGAGAGGGGGAGCGCTGGGCCCAGGCTGGCTGCAGCCGAACCTACGCCCACGGAGGAACCAGCAGCCCCGGCCACATCACGGGCACGGGTCCCCGCGGCAGCCGGCGAAGGTCCCGGCGCAGACGGGACGGGCGCAGCCGCGGGCAGCGGCTGCCGCGGCGCGGGGGGGGAACGGGGCGCAGAGAGGGGCGCGGCTCGCTGAGCCAGGTCACCGCCCCCCGTCGCACCCGGGGGCAGCGCGGGGAAGGGGGGGGGCAGCTGCGCAGCCCTGCCCAAGCCCAAGGTCATCCCCGCGCCGAAAACACCGCCCCCCGTCGCACCCGGGGGCAGCGCGGGGAAGGGGGGGTCTGGAACCGCCCCTAAGAGGACCCCTTTCGCGGCTCTGAGACCCATCGCAGGCAACGCCCCCCCCCCACTAGGTGCGGGGCGGTGCCTGACAGGCCGGTCAGAGCCCCATCCCCGCCTGCTTCCATTGCCCAGGCGCGCCCCCCAGGCTGCACGGAGGCAGGGGGGGTTGGTGGAAGTCCTGCCGGGGCCGGCGGCGGACCCGCCGGCCCCGCTTTTCCCACCCCCAGGGGGTGGGCCGTGCAGATGCCACAATGTGGGCACAGCGTTGTCACAGAGTCCCGCCCAATGAGAGGCAGAGACCGATCCCGGGACTCCTCCCCACCCCCGAACGCCAGGAAGGCACGAGGGGGGGGCAGTTCTCTCCCACTCTGCCGCTTCTGCGGAGCGGGGAGGGGCGGGGCCGGCTTTGCCGGCCCCATGGAGCCTCCAGCGGGCTGCGGGGCTCCGCCCACGCCCTGGCCGGGGGCCCGAGGGCCGCGCTCCGAGACAGCGCTGTCTCCCTTCACAGCGCCGCGGGGGGGGGAGGGAGGGCTCTGCCTCCTGCCGCGGCTTGAAATCCCCCCCCGCCTCTGAATGGACCTCGGCTTCCCCTTCACTCCCTCGGTCCTCCAGGACGGGAGAACCTTGCCGGGAGCCGAGATCTCTAACAGAACCTTGAGGACTAGAGCTCTCAGACCAGTGAAAAGAGCTATTAAACCTCTTCCAATGCATTAAGAGTTTTGCGATCTCGACGTCACAGTCAATAGAAAGGGTCTCAAGGAGGTGTTTTCCAAGCAGAGACCACGCCACCCTGCAGAACGCTTCCTTGGGATCTGAAAAAAACCCTTGGCCTCTCGCCCACAGGAAGAGTTCTTCAAAGCCACCCTGGGAGACAGAAACCTGTCTCCTTTCCAGCAAATCTCTCCAGATATCGAAGACCAGTGAGTCCTCCCCAAAAGACACAAGGGTTGGCATGTTTCCAAAAGCTGCAGGCAAAGTGCCAAGCGGCCACTACAGAAGCAGGGAAGAGAGGGGTTCAAAATCACCGATCTCACCCAAAGTGCCTGACACTCTGATGAGCACATGACGCTGTTCACACGAGGGGTCACCAATTGTTTCAGTCGGGGTCACCAGTTGTCACGCTGGACACGGAAGGAGGACACTGGACACGCTCAGTCACCCAAGGCAAAAAAGGAGAGCTTTATTTACAGTTTCTACATTTTATAGACTCTCTAAAATGAGAGTGGATTGGAGGATAACATATCTCCTCCAAATCACATTGGCTAGTTGAACAGTCTGTCAATTCATTCCTCCTCCAAGAAGGAATGTGAAAAACACCTAGTGTTTTGGTAGAAAGTGTGGGAATTCTGACTCCAAATATGTAAATATCAAAAGGCTTTTGAAAATCAGGGCAACAGACATACCACACTGTTTTTGCATTTGAAATGGATGCTACCACATAGATAATAGAAGGGGAAAAATTCCTCTGAAAGCAATTTATAAACTGCCTTCAAAGTCCAAAACAAGTCTCACTGGGAGGGAATCACTTTGGTTACACAGTCACAGTGCTCCAGCCTCATAGTATGCATCACTGGGCAAGGAAGATAATTGCTTGTAGGAGGTAAGCAGCCATACCTTTGAAAGCTGGAGTGTACAGGGTCACTCAGGTGGCCCCTGCACAAAATATATGTCCCACACCATGTTTAGTTGGAGTTAATTTAGAGCAACATAGTGACAAAAAAGCCATTCAAACATTTGATTGAAAGTCAAGCTGCTAGTTAGTGTTGGCTTAGAGGTTCACCTCCACAGATTTAAAACTTCTCCTTCTCTTTACCCCATCACTTTGTTTAGCCTTCTGGATGTGGTGGGAAACTAACAGAAAATGCAAATACATGACAGCTGAATAAGCAGTTCAAGCACTCCAAATGGGTGAGAGCTGTCTCAGCAAAACACTCAATTTTTCAAAGTGTAAAATGCCTCCTCTCAAGCTGCTGAGTTCACAACATCTATCCCTTATCACAAGGTAAGGGATAGATGTTGGCTCTCTCTGTCCAGTATCCTAAATGACTACCAATATGTTTGTCTCAGAAATTAGACAAATCATTCTAGGTCCTCTGAAAATCAGGAAAAAACTGTCTATACCTCCTAGTCATGGCAAATTCAGGCTGGTTATCTACAGAGAGGGTGTTAAAATGCTCATCTTCATTTTTTTTAAAATATATCTCTCTCAAAATCATATGCACATGTTTTAAACCACACTTCAAATTCAAAATACATACAGAATGGTTCTTGCTCAAGATTTACAACCAGAAGCTGAAACTGGCACTTGCTGATTGCATCTGAAAATCACCAGTCACAAAGAAAATCCATCTACAAGCTCATGTAAAATTATCTTTTGTTACTTATTTTGTCTGTCAATCTTCATCAAGATCGTATTATCTTCTCTTTCAAGGTCTGTCAAGAATCTATGCCTGAATCTTAAGTGATTATTGAAAAGCTTTAAACAATCTGCTTATTTAATTGGTTTTTTGTCCTCCAAATAGGTATTACATCAAATTGTACCTTATAGAACATGAACAGAGTGAAGAGATGTTTGAGCCACATCCTTACTCTGAAGGATGCTAGGATGCTACTGAGGACCCTTAGTTGATACATTCTTTTTCTGGTTTTGGTATAAAAGGAATACAGAGAGAAACTTTAGAGTGATTTAGTGTCAGTGAATAGATTTGACACAGCATCACCTTTACAGTTGAAGGACATATTCCCATTTAAGATAACTGTCAGTCGATATTTTTTAAATTATTTGGTGTTTTTAAACTTCTTTATCCAACAAAGAAAACTGTATTTAGTCTGCTTACATGATTATTTTTCCCCACTTTCCAGAACAATTTCTTCACCATTTTGAAAATAAAGTCACAGAATCACAGAATAAACTGAGTTGGAAGGGATCCACAAGGAGTTCTGGCCAAAACCACAAATTAGGTTGGATCCAATTGCAGGAGGGAGGAAAGACAAGAGGATGCAAAGAAAAACTACCCTAAATTAGCCAGTAATTTAGTATTGAGGAAAAAGTGTGTGAATGGATTTGAACCCTTGACAGCCACAATCCAGGAGAATGCTAGGATAACCAGTCACGTCCTCTAAACACATACTCTCTGCTGGTATTCTACTGGGCATAAGGTCATAAAATACCTGTTGCAAATATTTATTCTACCTCCACATGGGATTCAGACACGAGACTAAGGAATTAATCCTTCTTTCGTTCTCATTAAGTACATGGAGACACACAACAGTGAACAGCACAGAGAATAAAGGGTGAAAACACCCAATATCTGTTTACCCCAACCGGCATTACAGTGATAATTTCACAGCAGGCCCTTATCTCTCTTATCTCTTAGCTACCATACTGTTCTCTCCCTGCCTTTCTCTGACATAACACATTTTCAGCTACTTCACACAAACCACCACATTGGGCGCACACACACAAAAAAGGAGGTTTAACCCTAAACCTTCTAGCACAGGCACACTGAACAGATTAGTACTCTGGAGTCCTCAACTGAATCGATTCCCTCTGCCTGCTGGAAAGTGGCTTCCAGCTGGTCCCGGCTGCCCTGGCTGGGAATCGTTTCAGCTCTGGTTAGGCAGTCGCAGGCGGACCGGCAACCACCCCCCGGTGGGTCAGAGCTACACGAGAGCTGTTGAGGAGGCTACGACGAAGGCAGGAAAAGGAGACTTCGTGGCTGTGCTACATGTTGGCTTTTATTGTCCCTCTGCACCTGCACAGCATGTAGGCAAGCCACAAAGTGGGGAAGGAGGGGCAGGGTAAGCGATTATAAGGGACCAGGAAAAGGGGCGTACACAAGAGGGAAAACCAATCAGGGGAGTGGGGATGGCACACAGACAACGAATGGAAAACGACGGGTGGGGGATTTCCCAGCCTGTTCCAATCAGGGACTGACTTCTCCCGATCTTTCCAGAAAGAGGGGAGAGTCCTTCCCGGAGATTGACAGGCACAGCTGCTGCACAGACAAGTGCAGGGGGAAACCATTAGGGGGAAAGGAATAGGGGGAACATGGACTAAACCATTACAGAACTCAGTTAACATTAACAATAAATAAAAAAATAGAAAACGTGCCACTACACTCAACCAGAATAAAATTACATAAGTCACCTTAGTGAGTGCTATTATTCCTTTGTGGAAGTGAAAAGAACCTCCCACAAAATCCATTTTATAACATCTGTCTCTGTTGGAAATGACACTTCTGAGTATTCAATGCACATGCTACCAAGACACAAAACCAACTTTTCTCTCAAAAAATATAATATGCACACATATATACATCTATATATATATAATAGAAGTTTTGTATAGAAATTATTATCTAGAAAATTGAAGTTAATTGAATTAAATTATTGTTCAATTGAATTGAATTAAATCTTTAATTTATTATAAAAATCATTATATAGATATACTTGTTGGGGGTTAGACTTGTTTGGTTTGTTGTTTTTTTTTTGTTTTGGTTTGGTTTTTTTTCACCTATAGAATTTTTTCCCAGGAGTTGCGGGGCAACTGATTGCTGGGTGTTTGTCGGTGCTTGGTGGAACAAAGCATGGAGGCTGGGTGGAGGCTGGCACTTGGCTACACCCTTTGTCTCCAGGAGTTTCCCCCCCCCGAGGGGGGCGGGGGGGGGGGGGGGGAAGACGAGGGCTGGGGGGGCAGCTTCACTTTTGGTGTGGTCTGCGTCGGGAGCGGACTGGGCTGCCGTTGCTGCATGAGCTTCTCACTGGCACCACCGGGATCTGATCCTGAAGAGAGCTACCATCATCTGCTTGTGTGCCCAAGAAGATCCTGATTTCTCCTTTTCCTGCCCTGCTGGAGCTGTCTCAGCCCTGTCCCACTGCCTCGGCGCTGTTTTAGAGCTGCTCTGCACCGCGGGCCCGCACTGCCCTCCCTGCCAGACATCCCTGCCCTCCAGTGACCATCGACGGAGCTCCGAACTTCATCCGATCCACCAGCCCGGGATCCCCCACCGTTCCAGCTTAGTACCTTTTTCTTTTGGAGTCCCCAGAGACCAGACTGCCCCGAGTTTTGTGAAACCAAGCTCCATCAAGGTCCCTGGTTCTGTTTTCGCTATTAATTGCTGTAGTAGTTGTTGTTTGTTTTGCCTTGTTATACATATTAGTAAAGAACTGTTATTCCTATCCCCATATCTCTGCCTGAGAGCCGTTTTAATTTTCTAAATTATAATAATTTGAGGGAAGGGGATTTGAATTATCCATCCCAAGAGAGGCCCTGCCTCTCTTTAGCAGATACCTGTCTTCTTTCAAAACCAAGACATACACTGTTATTAGTATTCTATCACTAGGGTTTACTTAGAGGGCAAACTAATACAGTTCATGCTACACATGAGTGCTTGAGCCTCTAGACAGAGCTCTGTGGTTTTCTGATCCCAGTCAGAAAATCTACCCACATATTGACCACCACAATCAAAGCTAAGTGGAACAAGCTTGTTTTTGTGGTGACTAATTTGTCACCACAAAGCTGCAAATCTTTCCTCTCTTCACTGGAAGTGAAGCAGCTGAGAATAGGTTGCCATATAACAATGACCACCTAAGAAAAACACTGAACAACTTACCATTGTCAATAAGGCCAGAAATTCAATATCATCTGCCAGCTTTTATGGCTGCATTTTACAGTCCTGATGGTCACTCAGGTTACACAAGAATTTCAAACTTTTGTATTATTTCTGTGTATTTCCACGTAGAGAGGCAGGACCTGCTGGAAGAGTCAACACAGCAAAGCAGGCCAACATTATCCTTAATTCCCCTACACTCTCCTCTGTTACTTCACATATATAATATGAATATAAGTTGAACTGCATGAAAAATTTGAAATGAACTTCCAAAACTTAAAACAAACCAAACTTAATAGGATCGAGATATATATTATTACAGCATTAATGTAACATTACAACTCAATTATTCTTTTCCACATGAATACAAATATGATGTTTTCCTGACTTGATCTTTCTGTAAAAGAAATTGAGAGCTTTCTCTGTAGAGGGCTGTTCTGAAGAAACTCCTACAGATGTGTATGAACATATTTCAAATCAGTTAAAATGCAGGTTTAGTACTTAGAGTGATCAAAGAATTCATTAGACTGCCAGAAGTTCCTTATCAACTGGGACAGATGGAAAATATACCTAAAATAAGGAGTATCTTGAGATCATTTTATTTAACTAACAAAATCAGCTTTTTATTTAGAAGTTACGACTTCAAGCTATTTTTTATTCTGATCTTCATAATGAACAGTTGTTTACTGTGCCTGTGCTGATTAAAACACAGCACCATTATGTTGGCAGTATTGTCCTGACACTTTTAATAGAGGAATAGTAGAGTAGCACCAGGAAGAGTGATGGGATGCATAATTATGCACAGATGTCATATTAGCTAAAGCAACCCCCAAGTGTTTGTGACAAAATTTCCAGTAGGGTTAGTAGATCAGTATATATCTTGTTTCACTACAAAGGATAAAGATGAACTAAAAATGCTTTACTTGTATCCAGGAAGCTCAGTTTTACAATTAATCTAGATGAACATGGAAATAAATGTGTGTTACTATGTTTCTGCATCCTTAAATGTATTTACATTAATCATTCAGTCACATATTGTATTTTACGTAAATATTCCAGCAAGAAGTTTGATGACACAGTGTTTATACAAATACAAAATTTCAGATAAGCTGCTTTCTATAAGTTCTCTGCCATCTCTAACAGAAAGGTTCATTGAAAGAGGAAATAAAAATAACTGTGTGGTTCCAGCATCCAATCAAACTGCTTTGATTTCAAGTGGCAAGTATTTAACATTATTCACAGACAATTGTAGTCAATTCATACCACAAAAACTCTCCACACTGACTGTCTGCTCCACACTTCTGGATACAAAATAACAAATACATTTGAAGACATCTTAAGGTTCCTCCTGAAATTCAATTAAATAAATCAAGTGATTTTTATTAGTGAAATATATCTACACACCACTTCTTTCAACACTAAGAGTACATCTGAAATACTGGGGGAAGGTAGTACTACTTTAAAATGACCACAGCAACATTAACACCTTGAGCCATGATGATGAAAAATCAATATGGACCCCAATGTGGACTACTGGACATGGGTCAGTGGACCTAGATTTTAAAAATTCAGTGGATAACACACTGCTGAGGAAAACCTCACAGCAGGACATGTACCATAAAGGCTGAAGTTCACAAATACAGGGCAAGAGCTAAAACAGGTAGAAGCATAAAAATGGAACTACTGCTTTATTACCTGCCCTTCTAAAATGCCATTTTTAGTGCAATTAGAAACTTCAAACTAGAAATGTAACTTTCTAGTTTTTCTTCTGTTTTAATCTATTTTTAGAGTAAAATCAGGAGATCCCCACTCTATTCAACCCTGTTTATGATAAGACTGGAACCATTTAATGATCCCATGTGGAGAGAACCCCATGGTGCAATCACATGAGAAGAACCTGCACAGCCCACGGTTTTGAGTGCAGGATCCCCATTTCAAGTGTCAGGAAATCTAACATCTCATTTTTTAACTTTATAATGTTAACCTTTAACAGACGTTATTAACCACCCAATGAGCCCAGCAACTTTACCAAAGACATGGCACATCTCAAAGCTGGCATTAACCACTGCCAGGATCTGAGTGCTCCTGCTAGCATTGGAAGGATTAACACTGAGCTCCAGCAGTTTATTTGTTAATTTATTAATCTAATTAAGGTTAGATTAATCTCAAATTAATCTGAAAGAAACATTTCATCCTTGGTCACTGATCATGGCTAGCCAGCAGGTTGCAAACTACTTTCAAACACCTTACAGAAAAACTGACTATGCAGTCATAGTGAGTGACTAGACATAAAATTCAGGGCTCTTCACTTAGAACTGTTCTACCTCATGGAATCACAGAATGACCTGGGTTGGAAGGGGCCTTCAAGACCATCTAGTTCCATTCCCCTCTGCTAGGACAGGGACACCACTTCATAATATTTAATTTAAAAATGCTTCTTATAAACCAGTTTGCTTAATTCTGACAAGAAAACATTAACTGAAGTCCTTCACAGTTACGTAAACTTTTCTCATAACACATCAGCCTAGCTTGGCTTTCACTGGAAAAGTAAACATTACAAACAGCTCTTTCTGGGGGAATGAGAGGGTTCAGGGATTTTTTTTTTTTTAATTTGTGCAATATAATCTTATATTTTTAAAATTTATTTAACTCAAGGACTTGTAAAGCCTTACGGTTCATGCCAAGGTATTCTGGTTTCAAGCTCCATTTGGTGTAGCCATGACAGTTCCCTACAGGGCCTGCAGACAGAGAAAAACAGAAAACAAACTTGCTTTGAACATAGGCATGCTTGTTTTCTGCTTTAGAGTCTGGGCATGCAGGCTTGGACAGTGCCTCTGACGGCTGCTGGTGGAAAAGCTGCTAGAAGATCATCTAAACATTTCTTAGATCAGCCATCGCTACACTTGCTGTTGCCTGTACAGCCACAATCTACCGACTAGTGCACAATCCTCCTGACCAGAGCATAATGACAGAGCATAAACTCTGATTTCTCATCTTTATTTAAGTTTGTATTTTCACCCTTCTCCCAAGGGTGGCCACTCTCTGCTAAGCCATGTCACTGTTTAGTGCTTTCAAAGAATTTATCATTTCTGTGTTTGAAACACAGCTTATTTTCAATTTATTTAAATGGCAGCAAGTCCCATAACAGATAGACCTGCAGTTCTTGAAGATGCATAGGACTTTTTTTTTATTTAACTGTTATGGAAATCCACAGTTATCCCTTGGGCTTTCAGAGCTTTGCTACAAGCTTCCTTCAATTTGTTTTCTTTTTTTTTATTATGATAACAGTTTTGTAAAGTACCACATGGTTTTAACTTGTCATGTTTCACACACAGAGTGAAAACACCGAAGCTTTGATGTGTGATTTGTTTCCACAGCTACACTTCCTTGTACATTCTGACCATATTAAGGACTCAGTTTTAACATCTTGACAGAAGACTTCTGAATGGGATTGGAGATCAGGGTGAGAACTGGAACTTGGAAACACTAATTCCCTAACCACTTCACTACAGGCTTTGATTTAGAGTCCTCTGCCCTAAACTGAGTGATTAAATTCTTGCCTCTTGTAGAGGAATGGAGGAAAGTAAAAGAATCCAAAAGAAAAGAGAAAGAAAACCCAAAATCTTGCAGTAAATTCACTTCAAAAGGGCTAAATCCAGATCAACCCTGGCTATGACACAGATCTCAATTATTGTGCTACAGGAGACTAGAAAATACTGTTCTGGAATTCCCTTTAAATCATCTTTTCATCTCGATACATTGTTTTACATAATATATTAAATAGAATATGAATGTTATCTAGCAAAGCATTTAGCATTTCCATTGTAAACAAATCTAATAGATAAATATAACAAAACCTCAAATTAAATATCAATGCTGTAAATTAATATTGCCTTTTTCTAACGAGCACCCTTTGCTCCTGAGGATCAGAACCACAAAGGAAGTGTAACTGCAATTCCTTTTTTAGACATCAGTGACGCTGAGTCTTCCTCTTGTCTAAAAAGCAGCTATTGGAGCCCTCCTTTATCACCAGCTGAGGCAAACAGATTTTGGAAAGTTACATTGTCAGTTCTGTGTGGAGCAGCAGATATGTGATTTCTCCCAGTTTCTCCACACAAGTACATGCACAAGAAGCTGCTCATGGTTTCACACCCATTTGCTGGTAGTTTGTTCCCCGAAAACTGAAGGTCAGGTTTTACAGAAAAGGAAACTTGAGGCTGGAAAAGCTCAGGCATTTCAACTGGATATTTCAAAAGGAGTCACTGAGATTGAATCTTGCTAAACATTCCATGGAATGTCAAAGGAAACAAAGCCATAAAGCTCCTGATAGTCTGTTCTATTTCAAGTTTGAGTGACAAACTTGTTACTTATCTGATTTGAAAAGATTTTTTTAAAGAAGCCAATAACTAAACTAAGGGAAGCCCTTTTCTAAACTATTTTATTTCCATCAAGGAATTTTTCTCTGTGGTCTGAACAAGATCAACAGGATGAGCATTACTTTTTTGCACATGAGCAAATAAGCGGCAGGAAAACTAAATGCATCTTAAATGATTGTTTTAAAAATAGGAAAAATTGCAGAAAAGATAAACCCAGCATTCCCAAGCATTACACACTGGCAATTGAATGATGTCTTGTGTGCATTCAGTAGTTTTGAATTACAGAAAGCAGCTGTGATTTTTCAGCTACAGAGCAGGTATGTTATTTAGATGCAATGTTAGATCAGAGACAACTACTGCTTAGAAGGAAAAGCACAAAGATTACACTGAAATCTACTTTAAATTTTCTTTTAGGATAATGGCTTTAATTATAACCAATATTATTGAAAAAAAACTTTAATCTTTTTATATGTTTAATCAATGCCCAGGTATCTATCTGATTCAATACAAGAAACCTTAAGATAAACACCTTTGCTTTCCCCACAAGTATGTGGCAACAGTTTTTAGAGAGAGAAGGCTACACTAAGCAAAAAAAAAAAAAAATACCCAACCTAAAAGAACACTCAAAAAAAAGCTAAAAAAACCACTAAAAAAATTCAATACTTTATTTCATTAGCTGTTGAAAGAGACATTCAGTCAATACCATGTAAAGGAAGTATCTATCACCACTTACAAAGGAATAATTTCAAAAAGATTCTCATTCTGATCCTACCTCTGATTTGAATTAGGAAAAAAAGTACTGGAGAAATAAGAAACTATTCAAGTCAAAGTTCTACTGGCTATTAATTATTTTAAAAAGTAGTACTCAAGTAAAATTAAAATATCAATAAATGATCAGAGTCCAAAATCTTGGGCTTCTCTTGGCTCACTCTTGTAAGCATTCTCAGGTTAAAGGATCTGCAATGATTTATTCTTGATGATCTGGTCTCTGCAGCTTCACTTCATTTACTCTAATTGCCTTGGCATAGACAAAGATAATATTTGGCTTGAATACAAAGCCTGTGCCTGGACCTACTTAATCAATCTGGCTTCTGCAAATTTTAAAGAAAGAATTCCAAAGTGGAAGACAAAGACAGGACAAACTGGAAGAAGAATATTGAGATTCCTTTGAAATTATATTGATTGGGACTCTGACCTGGCTGGAACTGCTTTACTCAAACCTCCACAACAAATTGAACAAGCCGTTCTGTGCTACTGCAGTTGGGTTTAGAAACTTCCCTTTATGTTCCTCAGCAAAGGATATGAGAAGCGTTTCCAAAAGTGTCATGAGGAGGGTTTTGCCTTTCAAGTATTTATTTTTAATATCAGAAGCATCTTACTTTCTGTTCTAATAACCACTTCAAACATCTAAATATATAATTTATGCAGCCATATTCACCACTCTACATGGGTTTTCTGGAAAGAAATCAATAATACAGTGTTAACTCATCTTGAATGTAATCAAATTATTTAATTTAATAGATTTTTAGAAACATACAGATATTGCTGTCATCAGAAGTAAACTTATTTAATGGACAAGAAATGCAAATAACATTGTCAGATAAAAGTTTATAAATCTGTAAATCAAAGAGACTTTTATCCCCATGATTTGCCTTTGTTCAGAATATTTAATCTTCCTGCAAAACACCCAGCCAGCTAATGCCCTGATACAAGTGACAGAGGTTGAAGTTTCACTTCCACATTTAAATACAGCGTCTGAAGCTGAGACATGCTGGCTCTTGAGTCTTGCTGCCTCAGCATCTGAGTATGGCCACAGCCAAAGTTTGCCAAGGCACTTAAAATAAAGGCAGCTAAATGTTATGAGGGAACTGATCTGGATCAAGAAAAGAGCTGCCACACCTTTTCAATGTGAATTATGTTGTCTTGGCAAAAGCAGCCCCTTTTAGGGAGATTTCCAAATTCAAAACACTCAGTCATTGAGTAAATCAGTCCAAAGTGCTCCCTACCACTTGCTAACAGCAGTGGAGGACCCCAGCACCCAAACAACCACTGTGTGGTTCATGTGATTCCAAGCGCAGTTCAAGAGGAAGAATAGCTGGCAGATGGCAGCTGGAATGGTGACCAGACTTACAGGAAAATGGGCACAGTGGCAGTTTATGGAAGGGAGGTGGCAGATGGGAAGAGAGGAAGATGCACAAAGGGCTATTAGAGATTTTAAGCAGAAGCTCACCAGCTACTAATTTGATCATGTGGAGAAAATTGCATTGAAAATCTTCGGCCAGAAAATTGATTTACTGGCTGCCCTACCAGGTGGAGATTCTGGTATAATAAAATGCAGCCATTGTACACCATGAATAGCCTTAAAATAACCTGAGTTACTTTGCAGCCATTAAACAAAGAGATTTAGGCATGATGAAGCAATACTTAGGCATTTTGTGTGGAGACTGTAGCTACACCAGAGTTTGGTACAATGGTAACAACAGTACAATGACAGGGACGAGTTTAACATCTGTCTCTTACAGTGTTTACATTTGTCCAGATCTTAAGACAAAGATAAATAATCCTGGTAAGTGAGAACTGTTATCAACAGCTACTACAGGTCTAAATTCAGCTCCAAGTATAATGAAGTCAAATTCAATGATTTGTATATTCATCTCATCCAATGGGGTATGATCAGACTAAAACTGCTTTAAGTTGTCTCTTTACACATAAATTAACAAGAAATACATGAAGCACTATTTGTATCAGCTTTGTTCGCACACCCTGCCTTGAACCACCAGTGACTAAAATCAAGGTGTGAGTTACAAAGTCTCTGTTTTCAAATATAAGATAATGTTATTTGTGCTGGTTGTACAAGCATGCCAGGTGCTGTCAGTTTTAGTCAAAGCTGTATCAGTAAGACAACCAACAAGCTAAATTTGGGTTCAATAAGTCACACCAATCACTTGCATGTTTTTATTTTGTCATTTTGCTTGGATAATCAGATTATACCTGCATTTCAGCCTTTCACTATTTAATTAAGCAAAGCCTTCATTCATCCAGGCCACTTGCACAATTATGGCAGATAATTTAGGGAAGTAGACAGAGATGAAGAAGAAATCAAAGCTGACATGTAGGGAAAAAAAAATTAGCATTTTCTCTCTGTCAGAGGTCCCTTCTCCACCTGCGCTCCCTCTCCTCCTCTCAGGCATCTGTCCAAGCAGAGTATTCACAAGTAGTGACAGGTTGGCACATTTCTGTTAATTTTTTGGACCTTTAAATATCCATCCTTTATTTAGCAGTGGTGCCCACCAGTTTCCAGCAGCTTTGCAGCGCAGGTATCCAGGACATGGTCTGGGGTCACCAACACAGGGTAGCCTCTCAGAGCCACCACTGCACAACATCCCAGCACAACTGTGGTATGTGACAGTTCTGGCTTCTTCTTCTCTGCCAAGGTCAGGATGAATAATACACAGGAAATGTGGATTTTCGAGTTCAGACTTGGATGTTTATTATTTCTTATCTATTTACAGACTCAGGAGGTGTGAGCTCTAACTAGCAAGTTAGAGAAATGAGGTAAAATGGAGTACCTGTGACTCTTTCCAAGGTTATTTAGGTGATAGTTACCCAATAACGAGGTGACACCTATATTATTTACACTTTTGACCTAATAATGACAACCCAAGGCCTGCAATTCAGACCTTTTTCACCCAATTAGAAAAAAACACCTGAAACCGTGAAGAAGGAGGAAGAAGAAGGTGAAGAAGGACTCAGACAACACCTCCAATCCTCCGTATTTTGCTTCACACACATTACTATATACTAAAACCCCAAATCTAAGTTTCTAGAATTCCAACAGTGGTGGACAGAGAAATGTTCTCAATCTCTAGGAGGTAAAGGCTCAGGCTGAAAACTTTGGCAAGTCCAGAAAATTCTGCCATCGCTGTATTAAAAAAACTCTGCAATTTTAAGACAGCTGATTTTACCCTTTTTATAGACAGAAAAAATTCAACAAGCAGTTGAATTGCATATTCAGTATGCAAGCCCTGTCAGCCTGGTTTTCAGCGTGCTTTTTGTTTGCAAGCAAGAGGCAAACAAGAAAGAGAGGGAAGGCAGTGTAAAGTGTTAGAGTAATTACTTACAAGGTCTGTTACAACAGCCTCTGGAGGTGTTATTTGCTGTACACAGCATCCACATTTGGGTAAGTGACAGATACTACACAACTCTGAACCCCTGCTCAGACATCAAGCCACTGTTGGAGAGAGCTGAGCTTCTTGTTTGTTAATTTATAGTTATTTCTTCAAGTAGTCCCAGGTGGAAGGGAAAGCTCCCCCAAGATTACCCTCACCTGATCTCAAAGTAATTTACACGAAGAAAGTTGTATTTTCTTGCATTTGAGATGTCAGATCAATAAAAATTTCTCAGCCAGCCACAGACTAAAAGTCATGAACTGGAAACTGTGCACAGCACAGCTTAGAACACAACAGCCTGGAATTCTGTAAAATAAGCAGATGATTATAAATAGCTTCAGGACTGGAAGAAAAGAAACAAAGCCACAACTTTAGCAGATACCACCTCTGAGCACCACCATCAGGCAGGCACTAACCCACTCACAAAGGCTTGAAATTCCCACATTCAGCTTGGAATAACACTGTCCATTATAAAAGAAAACAGAATGAAACAGAAAGTTCATAGATACTACTGAATACATGATGTATAGCAAGTGCTTATAAGGCATTGTATCAAAAAAAATGCAGAATAAAACAGCAGATCAGGTAAGCATCTACAATTATTCAGTAACTAAAAGAACTATACTAAGTATATACTATACCTATATAATAAACTACAGCTCTATCACTGGTATTAGGACTGCTGCACCTACAAGTCACTGTAGTGTAGTCATATATGGAAGGATGTATGTACAATTCTCCACTTAAAAGCTCTGAGGCTGCAGTACTATAATCAAACTCTTCATTGTCTGGCAGTAGCAAACCAAGGCCTCTTTGAAATTTGTATGACTCCAAGAGGACCAGGAGGAGACTTAAAACTAAGAGACCAGTTAGGCCTCTGAGGAACAAGTGGAGAGCCACAAAAAAACACCCCATGGCTACTAGGAATTCCCACTGTTCTGATATTTTGCAGCATTTCCACTGATGGTTTTTATGTGTTCACACCCTCCATGCTTACAAAAAGGTACATTCACCATTCAACTCAACTGCACTTGATTTCTATTGATTTCCAACTCTCTATTTCCTGCTCTAGAAGTTCAGGATTCTCTACAAGTCAGACATTCAGATGAACACACAGAGCTCAGACATAAGCTAAAACAAAAGCTTTTCTTTTTGTAGTGAAAAGCTCAGCAAGTACATGATGAATGAGAAAGGTACTGCTGAAATTTTGTGAAGGGCTTCCATTTGAATAAGACTGCTGAATAAAACTTGAACAGTTCTTGAAACACCTGAATTTATGGGAATCTACTGCCAGACAGCTTCTCAAAGACTTTTTATATCACAGTTTCTTTTATCAATTGCCAGATCACTTTGTTGTTTTTTTCTTTAATTGAAGTCATTTGTTACTGGCTCCCTCTCTCATGACCTCAAAATCAGATGGTGAAGTATTACAGGCAACCATCAGCACCCGAGTCCAGAACTCAAAGACTGAAAAGCTTCAAGCACTCTTTTGTAGTCCCTGTTTTATTTGAAAGGAAAAGCTCAGCTAAGGAACTGGACTTTGGGGGTTTGTTTCCCAAAAGCCTATGAACATTGAAGGTTTTTTTGTGTCAGTGCTTGATGAAATTAACAATTTAAGTCATTTACTCAATGTTTTTCACTTGTCCAGAATTACATAAATACTGACAGAAGTACATTGTACCTTGAGAGCCCTCCAGCAATTTTAACAACCTTTCATCATGAAATAACACTGGATTTTGATCCTCCTTGTGTTTGGGCTTTACTTCAGAAGTTTGCTTTCTGTTTTATTGTATGCCTCAGGCTCATTTAATATTTTTTTTTTCCTCAAGACTTCAGATTTTCAAAGAAAAAGCAAAATCCATTTTGGGAATGAGACAAGGTGTGGCAGGAAGTTACCAGGCTATATAAACCTCTTAAACTGAAAATTAATTATTTTGAATACAAAAAGGAGTAAAATAAGCTGCCCTAAAAAAATAAAAAATATAACAGGCTTTTAAAAAGTATCCTTAAAATACCAGAAAACAAGAAGAGAGATGACAAAAAAATTAACTACAAAATCAGAGACTGAGAGGACTAAATTTTCAGGCACAAATAAGTGCTTATGATTTCCAAGTATGGTTCAATCAGAAGTTCCTGGTAACTAATCTCCATTTGAGATAGAGATTAATCTAATCTAACTAATCTCTAATTTGAGACTATCTTCAGCATTTAAAGATAAAGTCTCAGGAATTCAGAGTCAGCAGATTCTTGCATATCAAATTTACTTTGATTCTTGCTATCAAGGCATCAAATAATTTTTCCTTGTTAAAAAAAAATTTAAAATTGTTTTGATATTAGGGTTGCTTAAAGATCAATGAAGATTAATATGAGATGATTAAAATCAATGAGGGCAACTCTGAACACCGATGCCAGGAAGGTTTCCATTGATACTTCTATTAGAAAAATTTAACTGTACATCCACAGTGGAAATAGTCTTACAAGTTAAACTCATCTTTACTAAATGCAAACAGTATCAGATGCAGATGTTCAATTTCAAAAGTGTGATTGCTAGGTTGGTAAGAAATTAAGGATATTGCACATGCCCTGCAATACTTAAGAGTCAGTCAGCTCATTTCTATAGTCTCACTACCATGCTGATGGGACTGACTGGGACAGAGCTGAAACTTTTGGATAAGCAGAAATCTAATTTTTTTTAAAGGAAAAAAAGTCACATATCTACATTAAGAAAAAAAAACGTAGTATTGTCAGCAGACCAGGAAAAAAAGAAGCATGTTCATGCGTTAGGCACTTACATTGCTCTATCTTAAAGACTGATCCAGGCAATTTGGCACTTTCACAAGTGCAAGGTTTTATTTTATTCCCATCATTTTTGCTTCTTTGAATCTTCTTTTCACAAAAGAGGCTTAAAGGCTTTGCACTTGGGCTTCTTCGAACCCAAATATATGATGCTACAGAGAATGTTTCATTGAGAGACTGAATAAAAGATAACTCTTTAAAGCATCAGAGAACCAGGTGAAAATTTAAGATCTGATTCACCTAATGTCATGGGGAAAACAGCTTGGCTGAAAATACACTGATTTGCAATATATAATTTTCTATCATGTATGTTGTTGTCACACTTCAAGGATTCAGGAAACTCTAAAGGAAAAATTGAACCCCTAATTCAGAGATTCCACTTCAGGAAAAAAATGAGAAGTACCAGCATGAGATGCTGTTAAATATGTTTAGCTATAGTAGTGCCTGAGATGACGTCATCCCCTCTAGTTCTGCCAATAAAGAAGGGATCTTTGGTTCTTCCAACTAATTTAGGAGTATTAATCAATGGTTCCCCTTCTTAGCCAAAGTTTTCAGATGTTTTTTGGTAGCCAAAGTCCTCTACAAGCTATTCCAGTTACATGGACAAAAACTGCACCTTGTTTTCTTGTTTTCTGCTACAACAGAAACTCTTTAAGCAAGACATGTTGGACATGGCTAATAGTGTTGAGCCAGGGCCCTACTTCAGCTGCTTCTGCAAGTGGATCCAACCCTTCCCAGAGGGGAGAAGTATGCACACAGAAAAATTAGAATGAGACGTGATTCACATAAACTTCAGTGACTCACTGCAGTAACCACCACAAATATGAAGAGCTGGCACAAATAGACCAGGACTTGCATCCTTCTTGCACCAAAGCTTGGGTTTGCCCTTGTATCTAAACAACCAACCCCATTTCAGCTAGAATCTACCCTCTAGGCAATGCAAACTTGATCTCTTTACTGCTTGTGCATTAGCACTGTTATAAATGGTCAGAGGCCAATTCAAAATAAAATAACAAAATTTATTTAACACAATTTCAACACTGAAATAAAGCTACAATAAAAAGAAACAACATTGATCGAATGCTGGGTGGACAGAGAGGCGGTACAAAGGTACCCTCCGAATTCTGCCACACTGCTATGTTTCAGCCCGTGGGTTTTATACAGTTTTTTTACTTTAAGGCTAAGCTTTTTGAAAGTCTAAATATGCTTTGTTTCTAAAAGAGTCCTGTCTGCATGAAGAGGTTCCTTGATGGTTTTTTTTTTCGAAGTTCATCTTGGGAGGGGTGATCTTGATCGTCCAGGATCTCTACCAAGATCGGTATTGGATGTTGAAGAGCTGTGAAGTGAGGGTCCACTCTTAATGGCCGGGCCATCTTCTTGCTCTGCCTTGTTGTTACAGTTGTAAATGTGTTTGGGAACTTTGGAATCTTGGAGGCATTCTCGGGTAACTTTTTATTAGTAGCTTAAATCCACACGAATTTATCTATTATACTTATTACAGCACTGAATTTCTCCATGAGGTTTCACTTTCAGGACTAAAATATTAGGTCAAGTTCAGTGAATGAATTTCCTTTCCTTAGAAGGAAAACAGCCTGTAATGACAGAGCAGTCCCACTGCTCAGGATACTAAATCCATAGCGTGGAGCCATACTCAGAACAGAGAGTGCAAAATGGGAAAAGGGGATCAGGGGAATCATCTCTGCCAAGGTACTTTTCGTCAGCTAGAGCACTGACCAAATTCATCTCTTACTCTTTGGCTGCCTCTATTCCTGCATGGTCAGCAAACAATTGGAGGGACTGTGCATTATTAGAATGATTTATTTTGTCTATCAGTCACATAGGAGTAATATTTTACTCTATAAAAAGGAAGAACTTATGGGTAAATACCTCCTTGCCAGCTTCAGCCATTAATTAGTGCAAAGAAAAAGTCCCTGCCCAAATCTGAAGACTAAAGTCTGCATAAAACACAATTTGGCTCAGTCTTGTGACATTCAGGACCCTGGATGAGGGAGGGAAATCCACCCAGCTGTTTCATTCTCAAAGAAAGGAACATGTGATGTAAAGCCGACCTTCCCTTCATCCAAGTATGTGGATAGTGTTTCAAAATACAGCATTCTTGAGAAATATGCAAGTGTAACATTTCCATTTGCTCTGATATTATCAATTTAACATTTCTGTAGTGGGGCTTCTACTCACACCCTTTTGCAGTCACTGCTGTCAAGACCTTTATTTTTTTCACATGCAGATTCAGATTCTGCTATTAAAAAGAAAGAAGCCTTTTTCCCTTACCAGTAATCAGAGATGCTTTCAATCCCTTCATCTTGCTCATTCTTTTTCTTTCTACCCAAAGTTACTAACAGAAGACAAACTGACCAACAGAGAATCTTACAGGGAAAAAAAAAAAAAGAAAGTGAGATTGTGAGGAATAACAAAGCTTGTGCAAAAAGAATTGAAACATCCACATGGCCTTTTGCCACTGCCTTACTATATGGATATGGTTACATGAGAAGACAGGCAGGCTGTGAATCATAACAAGGAGTAAAGAATAAAGAAACTCATGAGCTTTAAATTAAGTTATTAATGAAAGGTATTTAGATTAATAGATGTCCAGAGTAATTTGTGAAACTGCTGAAAAGCAAAAGCTAAGAGAAAAAGAGATTAACAGCACTTTTCTTCTTGTACTACATAGGTTTCAACTGATGTTGTTGGTATATTCAGCTGCAGACTGGAAACTAAAGAAACCAGAAAACACACACTTGAAACACATCAGAAGCAGCACACATTACCTAAACTAACTTGGGCACAGGGAAGCATAAAGGACACTACCAGAAACATCTTTAATGCCAAGGAACAGACTGAACACAGTACATTTTCTTCTCTCTTTCCCCAGCCCTCCAAGCAGGCAGAAAAAGTAAAGGAAGTGTTGAAATTACTAAATCAACAGAACAGAGAAAAAAGTGAAGCTCCACTAAAATAAGGCAGGTCGCAAGCTCCCTAGGGATATACACCATCTAGGGGAAAAAGTCTGAGGGAAAAATCACCCTGTAAAATCCCAGAGAGTAAGCTTCATTAAGAATATTTTTTGAAAGAAAGACATTCTGTTAATAGGTCAGAACCCCAGTACAAATGGTGACAGTATAACTACAGTTATTTTTCTGTCTGGAGTGATGAGGGAATGATAACTGATGTCAAGAATGGAATCTAAGAGAAAAGTTTTGTTGGCAGCCATTCAAGAACACATTTCTCCAAACAAACAAACAAACAAACAAACAAAAAGTCAATATGCAGCTAGAAATAATGAATTTAAAAGTTAAAGCAGGAAGTGTTGAAGTAATCTTAAAAAAGTGTCAAATAAAAAAGAATAAAGAATTCAAAATTACTACTAAAAATAGACATGGAGTGAAAGTACAAAAGAATGATGAGTTTCATGACTGATTTCCACAGATGCACCATACTTATTCCACAAAACAGTGCCCAGGAGTACATTTTCTTTTGCCCATTCCATCTGTAATTTCAAATGACTTGAAGTCTGGACATATCAGCATTGCTGCACCTGATTTCTCTGTGCAAGTAACGTGCAGAGATGAATCCTGGAGTTCATTAATCAAGCGCTACGGCTTAGGTTATAGTTCCTTGTTCTGAAGGATGTATGGATGCATATTCCATTAAAAACACAATAAGAAACCTTATGCCCCCTTCAAAGGAACAATAAGCAGATGGGAAATGCACACCACTGAAAAATTTCCATTATAAAGTTGTAAAGCAGCAAGTGAAACCAGAAGTTATTCTCCTTTTGATATCAAGCTTTTTGGCATATATGACTTCTAGATCAGTTCGTTTTGTACAAAATATCCTTGAATATATATATATAGTGGTTACAACTGAAAAGCAACTGTACCCAATGTTTGCTCAGCTTTATTTTAATGAGAAAGGATAAATATTTAAACTACACACCAGGCATTTCTCTTCCCAGCTCCTAGACAAGTACTCCTTAAATCCAATCCTTGTATCAGTCCTGGCTCATTATATCACATTTGATCCAGAGAAAGACCATGAATTTTGGAACTATAGACCAGGTGGGTTACATGCTGTTTCCTGAAGAGTCATTGTACAATTTAACATGAAGTAAATAAATCTGTATTGCCTTTAACACAAATTTAAAAAAAAAAAAAACACTGAAAAAACCACTGGATATGCAAGAGCAAGTTAAAGAAAGAACTACAACCCTTACTGAGCAGACATAAGCATCCAAATATCTTGGACAGCTTCTCACCTTTTAAAGGCTGAGTCAGGGGAATTATAAAAGAATGGGTGGTGACTGGGGCAATGAGATGAAAGGGATTGCTTGCTGCCAGCAGGTGAACCTTCCCCTGAAAAACTAGTTATCACTGTGAGTCATTGCTTGACTATCACCTGGCTCAGAGCTGATGTTCCACATTTGTCTGAAGGAGAAGCAGGGAGAGGGTCACAGCAGAATATAAATATATTTAAAAACTGGTCTTAGGCATCTTGTGAAAGTCAATTGCTAGAGTATTTTGGGTAAAGATAAAAGGCAAAAAAAGGTAAATTAGAAAAAACCCCACAATATCAATCACTGCCTATGAAATGATAAAGGAAAAAATGTTCAGTGAAGAAAAGAATTATTGTGTTTGAGGCACAGTAGAGGCACACAGTGGAATAAATGACATTTATTTTGGTCAGCTTATTGGGAAAGCAGCAGGTGATTTGAATGTCACAGGGATTTGATGAGGCATACCTCAGAGCTCAGCAAATCCTGCATAGCAGCAGAGGCATCTCAGTCTGGTACAAACTACATGTGACACAGATCATAGAACTTGGTATTTTTCCCCAGGATTTTTTTCTCCAGAGACACAGTCTATTACAATGTGTTCACAGCCTCACAAGCCATACAGACTGCAAGTTCACGGAGTCTGATTCTCAATTTATTGAAGAAAAATGTCAGCCAGTTATAAAAAAAACTAGCCCTCCCTAGAGCGCAGCACAGCTGCCCAAGAAGGAGAATCTGAATGAGTAAACCATTTGCCCCCAAACACTCTGATACTCTGCACTCATGTTCTGTCCTTTGCCTTCTTCCCAAGGCAATGCATTTTTGGGAAAGCTCAATTCCAGATCTGTCAGCTAAAGCCACTCCTCCAAGGCTCCAATCCCCTTTAAAGCTCATAGTCCGTTGACCAAGAAGTCACTTGGATGTTTCTGATATATTTCCAGTACTGCTGACTGTCATACAACCAGCTGGAACCAGTAAAGGCAGAGCACCAGTGCCACTGGGAACCCCAGGATGCAGCACAGCAGTTCCACAGCAAGCAGAGATTTCCTGATGGGGATGTTACTACTGGGGGAAGATACAGACCAGAGTGCAGAATCAGTGGCATTACTGGGAGATGCTGACAGTACTCTGAGATTTGGCTTCACTGATGCAATATATCACTGTTTGGAGATGGAAATCATGACATTCATCTCAGCTCAAATAGAAGAGATTCACTTTCATATAAGAATCAGAAAGCAATTTCATTGCAATTATTTTAAGTACTTTTAATTAAATCCATCCCCTTTATTTGGAAAAGTAAGGCTTGATAAACTTCATTTCCCGGTGGGAAAATATGAATTAAAAGAAAGAATTTTACTGGTTCTAAAATGGCACTTTATATCTCTATATTAAACAGATCAAATTACTTTAAAACACTGACACATTAAAATCCAAAATAAAACACAATTAATCACTACCAAGTAAAATAAACAGAGCCATCATTAACATATATGACTATCTCCTTCATTATGTTTGTTATAATAATCTCCTTTTATTGCAAAACAAATTCTGGTATATGAACACACAGAGTAAGAAATCATTTCTGCATATTTTTTTAAAATAGATGGGAATATATAAAAAAGTAGGGATCTACAAGTATCATAAAACCAAACTGTTGAAAGAATATGTATGAAATAGAGCCTAAATCAACTCTAGGTATTAACTGGCATTTCACAAGTACACAGTGAAAACAACTCTGAAATTCTTTCCTCCCTCACTTGGCAGCCCTTCGAAAAACAGTAGTATTCCCTGGATACAGCTGGAGGATTATTTTGGCTGTCCTCTATAACCTCTGTGAGCCCCAGTGTTTTTTTCTAACCCTTTTTTTCCAACCTGTGCAATGACAGGCTATGACAGCCTTGCCTGGCTGCCTTGCTGAGGTGTTTTGGGGTTCATGGTTGGTTCACAACCAGCCAGGTGCACGTCACAGGTGCAGGGAGGCTGAGCAGAAGAGATGTAAGGCAAAGGGAAAAAAAAGATGCTTGCTCTCAAAAGGTTGAGAGATGCTGTATTGGAAATCTCTTGTAGCATTTATTTATGCATAGGTATCTCAAAATAGGATTATAAGAGATGTGTTTCCTTTACCTTTGCTCAAAACATTGAAGAGGTAAAAAAATAAAGCTATACAGCAAGCATCAATTAGTACTTTATGGCAAAGAATATCAGCCTTTCTGACCTCAATACTTCATGAAGTCTGATGAAACTGTGAAGATTATTGATCTACCATGTACCATTTAATTAATCAGAGTAAGAAAGAGCACTTAGCTCCTAAAAATACACAGTATTGGTAACACACACTCTTCCCAACTGGAGATTTTTTTAAAAGAAGCCACTTTCTGATAACTAAGCCTATATGTGCCAAATAGGAACATGTCTAAGACATGCAACCATCAAATGGTCAGAGGCAACTTGAACACAGCTCTAAATACCTGGTTCAGACTTTTTCTTCTAGTTTATTTCTGAGAAGACAAAGTGTGAAAACCCAGTTTTTATAAACAAATATTATAAAGGACTAAGGGTATGCAAAGCAAATAGAGGAAATCCTTAGGTATAAATGTTGGGTACTTTATGGAAATTAGTTTTCTATTGTACATTCTTTAAGAGTTGTTCCCACAACTAGACTTGAGCAAGTTATTTGCAGGGAGCAATTTATTCAAGCCTGGATTTGCTCCTGCACGAAAATGAGCTAAAAGAATTACATTACATAGAAATAGCTTTAGCTGATCCTTTATAATGCACCAGGGATGTATGCAAATTAATTTCCATCTCAAAGTTTAAAACATTGCACAGCATAGAATCATTTTATGATTGTCTGGCAAATTGTTGTAATGTTTGTTTATGCCTGATAATGCACACTGCAAAAAAAATGCCCATATTTAACAACAGTGTACACCAAAGGGACTTATAAAGATTTGGGATAAGGATTCCAATTTGTTCTGTGTAAAGTGAGAGAATCAAGTCATATAAGGATGGATTATTGGAACGTATCAAGAATATCTGCAGCATCTCTATGAAAAAGGCTTTACTGGGAAGCTCCATGTATGATGTCTGAAGGGAAGGCCCCGGGATGACCTAACTGTGGGTTTCCAATACCTGAAGGGAGTCTACAAGAAACATGAAGGGGGAGTTACTACAAGAGCTTGGAGTCACAGGACAAGGGGGAATGGCTTCAAACTGAAAGAGAATAGGTAGAGATTAGATATTAAGAGGAAAACCTTCCCTGTGAGGATGGTGAGGCTGCCCTGAGAAGCTGTGGCTACCCCTGGATCCCTGGAAGTGTCCAGGGCCAGGTTGGATGGAACTCTGAGCAGCCTGGTCTGGGGGAAGGTGTCCCTGCTCATGGCAGGGTGTTGAAACTGGATGATCTTAAAGTTCCCTTCCAACCCAAACCATTCCATGATTCTACTGCTTTTTAATGGCACATCAGAGGTTCATACAGAAGCTACTCTCTGAAGATTTTCTGGAATATTTTCATTTGGGTTCTATTCACAGTAAATATTCCTAATGGGAACCAGGTTTATACAACAAAAATGACTTGTCTCATGAAGAAAACCTGAAAGACAGACTGTGCTTGCTTGACAATTAAAGGAACAATGGAAGAGGGATCTCCTTTGTTGAAGTATTTGAGCACCAAGCACCTCTCTTGTACATAGCATACTCTGTACTAAGAGCTAATGCTTAATGAAGATGACAGCTCTAAAAGCTTGGTTGCTAATTAAACCACGTGTGCTGTGGGATGAGTACTGCAAATGACTACCATCAGCTGCAGTCTGCTGTTAGCCCACATGACTTGGTATGGAAGGGTATTAACTAAGAGAATAAACACTCCAAGTCATACTGCTATCCCACTGACAGAGCCTCCAGATTTTTACTGGCAATGGGAAGTCCAGAAGTGAGAGTTGTTGTCTAAGAATTATGGTTTTTCTGTTTTCCTATAAAGCACAAAGTTATCAGAACCTCAGGTGTTGCCACCAGAAGCCCTCCAATACAGCTGTGAAGAGTCATAGCATTTGCAGTCAAGGATTAAAGATGGCAAAAGATTAATCCAACAGCATTAGATATAGTGAATTATGACCTTGAATCTTTGTTTCTGGCTCATCATTGGACCTCCACAACAATTTGATATCTGAAGCACATTTTGCAATAGCAATCAATGACTTTGCTATTGTGTGTCTGTGATACACATTAGAACAATGCCCACAGAACAATATATAGCCAAAAAATTCTCCCCTTCTATACAAATGTACCAGAAATGGAAAGGACTTCTACAAACATCTCGGAGTATAAACGTTGCTGGTGTTTACACTCTGACTCAAGGACAGAATTATTCCTACCAAATTAGCTTTTTCACATGTGTACTTGCCAGGTCTCATGGTCAACCCCTAGAAACAGAATAATCTTCCCAGAAAGGACCAAACTCTTTCTCCTTTTGTCTTCCTCCTCCTGTTTTCTTGCATGGCTAAGATTTCAAAGCTAAATGTACCATAAGTATAACACTGTGCAGAAATCAGGAAATGAGGGCAACTACCTCAATATTAAATAGAGAATTTGCTTGTAACATTTTGGTTTGCACTTATGTCAACATCTGCTTGGGCCTTTCCTAGTCCTGAGTCACATCAAGATGAAGAAACTCGATTTATTCCACATGATATTTTCTTCTATGCCGAGTGTCACACAATGATTATGATGAAAGCAAAGACTGGATATGTACTTATATTAATTAGCAATTATTAAAAGACAGGTCCCTGTGATTACTGCTTCACGGGCATGAAAATGAATTCATTATTAAAAGACCATTGCCACCACATGAATATCTGATCAGCGCTGGCAGATCAAAAAAGCATATTAAATAAATGAGTAATCAAATGATAGTGTATCATTTGTATAAATTACCAAAGGACAACCTCCCCTTCTGATTGAGATACAGATTTTACAGAGATCATTTGGGTAGTTTCACAGAGCAGCAAATCCTTTGTTACCAAGAGTCGTGCTTGCAGAGGGAATGATTGTTACAAGAAAGATGGGAAAAACAATGATTCAAGTAAGTTATTCATATTCTGCCTGATGGTTCTGTATCACACAACTACCCTTGATTTTAAATGAATAGTCTTTTGACCTACACCACAATTCTTCTACTTTAAAACAGAAGAAAAAAATTAAAGATGGATTGGGAAGACAGTCCAAGATATTCTAGATCACAAACATAGAGTACTGTTGTATTCTGGGGTGCATTTTTGTCAGATAGTGCAAAACAATACCATTATTTTCAGAAACACACATGGCACTGGTATTGAGATAGCTCTATATATCCTTAGAAAAAGAATAGAGAGGTTTCAGGTCAACAAATGCATTGTTCGGTGTTTAGATACTTCACGAATACATGGACTTTTCTTCTTAACTGAAGTAATTATGAAAATCAATCAGCCACTGAGCTATTTCATAAATAGGCTGCATAAAACCAAAGGATTTGATTGGCAAAGAATTAAAGTTTATTTGGCAACAGGGGCCACAACTTGCTGGCCAGTTATTTGTCAGATTACAGAAAAGAAACAGCTGGCAGCAATAAAGGTATTGAACGGATTTGATTCATATATACTTGAACACATATGTAAGAAAAAAAACAGAATCTGTCTCCTAAAAATTAACCATTGCATGTGTTCCAGAATTCCTTTCAGCATGCCTTGATTATATCTCAATAATATCTTCAGAAGGACTGACATTTAAAATTCATCTGAATTTAGAGGCTATTTCCTAATGAATTTATATTTTCAAGAACTTATTATTGGGCATGTCTCTGGTAAAAAAGGCTTCTTTCCTGTCAATCTTTTCAGCAGCAATAAAAATTATTATTATTATTATTATTCAGTCTAATGATTAAGTTAAACCTTAACTTTTTTTCTTTCAGAGAAGCAAGTAAGTGCACAGAAACTGGCTGAGTTTATCAAGTGAATCAGAAAACTTTTTTGCAGATCTGCAGGTAAATTCCCAACCTTCTGGTTGTGATGATTGGTATAATGATAAAATCACTTTTTTAAGTGCCCGAAGTCCCACACTCCCCATAACTTAGCCCCCCTCCTAATTACATACCTATATGCAAACATTAGTATAGGAAGATTTTTAATAAAAATACAAAACTCAGGACATTAGATATTTCAATTTAAAAAAAATGTCTTGCTCTTCCTTGATATCTTTCTCTGTATACTTTGCTGGATACCTTGGTGTTGGGGGTTAGGCTTGTTTCTTGGGGTTTTTTTACCTATAGAATTTTTCCTAAGGGTTTCGAGGCAACTAACTACTGAGTACTTATCAGTGCTCAGGTGAGACAAAAGGATGGAGCAGGGCACTTGGCACACTCTTTGTCTCCAGGAGTTTCTCTCGGGGGGAGGGGGGACAGGAAAAAGACGGGGCTGGGGGCAGCTTCGCTCTCTTGCTCTCGGCATCGGGGAGAGACAGAGGCTGCTGCTTGCTGCGGAGGAGTTTTTCACTGGCACCACCCGGGTCTGATCCTGAGGAAAGCTACCATCATCTGCTCGGCTGTGCCCAGGAAATCCTGGACTCTCCTCCTGCTGTCCTGCCCCCACCGCCGCTGCTTTCTCGGCACTGCTTTGAAGGTTTTTTTTTCCTGCTACGCCGTGGCCCTGCTCTGCCTCGTCCTGCCGGGACATCCCTGCCCTCCCAGTAACCACTGACAGAGCTCCAGATTTATCCGATCCACCAGCCCGGGATCCCTCACCGTTCCAGCTTGGTGCTTTTTGGAGTCCCAAGAGACCAGACTGCCCCGGGTTTTGTGAAACCAAGCTCCCTCAAGGTCCCTGGTTCTGTTTTTGCTATTAATTGCTGTAGTTGTTGTTGTTTGTTTGCCTTGTTATACCTATTAGTAAAGAACTGTTATTCCTATCCCCATATCTCTGCCTGAAAGCTGTTTTAATTTTCTAAATTATAATAATTTGAGGGGGGAGGGGATTTGAATTATCCATCCCAAGAGAGGCCCTGCCCCTCTTTAGCAGATACCTGTCTTTTCAAAACCAAGACACTTGGTTTGGATATTTTGATTACCAGTCTAAATATTGTTTTTGCTTATATTGTACCTTTGAGACCGAGCAGAATATTATAGTTTATTCTGAGTATGAGTGGACAGAAACATTCACCTGGGCCTCTGCTTCAGTTAAAATGCAATCAAGATCTAAATATTCATTTGCATAAAAGTGCCACTTGTGGATGTGCTTAAAGATGAAATTTCAGAGATATGCATGGCTGAAATGCTGCATAAGCAAGCTCTTGGTGAACAAAGAACAAAATGTTTATTGCAATAATTTTGAAGCTGCAAATTTGAGTGTGCATGAAGAATGGTAAAACTTGAACAAGGAATACAGGTTTTAATTGACAGAGTGGAACTGGCAAACTTGTTCTGGTTCCTCTACAAAACCAGAAAGGAATTCTCTGGACAGGCTCAGCTGAGACAGAGGAATTATTCAATTACTATTTCCACTTAGTTACAAAGCTTTAGTAAATTATTAGTAAATTATTCAGTTAATTATTATCCAGTTATGCTATTTGCTAAAGAACCATTGCTCCTTGTTATCCCCAGTCTGCAATGAGCCTTAAGAAGCCAAAAGATTAGTATAAAATTGACATCTAGAAGTCCAGTCACTATTTCTTTGGCTTCTTTTGGTGCTCTACTCAAGAACACTGGCTGGCACATGTAACAAATGCAAAGCCAATAAGCATAGCTGAAACAAAGGCAGAATCAATGGGAAAGGCCATTGATTCATCATCATGCCATCACTCCACCACACAGATCACTTGTAATTTAGCAACTTCTTGAATTTGGAATCAGCCACAGATTTGTCTTTAAAGGGAGAGAGGATGCATAACCATCCAGAACTATAATAATGAAGTTCCAGAAATGAACACTTGAAGTAATACTGCTGCTTCTGGCAGTGATAGTCAAGTATGACTTTTACATAATATTTGCAGAAAGGCATAGATCACTAAGTATAAATTCATGCACACATTTCTTGTGTCTCCAGACACCAGTAAACAACATTTGCTAATTTAGGCATCCTTGCACACAACTATCTGTAAAATCCAGGTATTTACCATATCCTTCAGACTCTGCATTTTAATGTGATGCTGAAACAACTCTATTCTACAATATTTCAAGGTTTTGAAATTTTTCCTTACCATGTTCTCGTTAGCTCAAAATAGGTGCACACAACTGATGTTTTCTCATCCACCAAACTTACAGCATTCATTCATTTCATTCGTCTTGATTATTACTAAAATCCATTCTCGCTGAGAGGTCTAGATAAGTTAACATACCTTATCTACTTCTAAAGTAGATGATTAATTTCATCCCTACTGCTTTCCACACAAGTTTTCCTTTTCTTTTCTCAGTGGTTCTTTATCTTTTTAAGCTCTCTCACCTATTCCTCCAAGACCATTTTCTTACCATAAATAACGTATGCCTGTTATGTCATACTGAAGCAGAGTATTAACTCTATTAAACAGAACCAAATATAAACAAACTCAGTAAGCCAAAAATTGGCTCCAAAGTTCTGAATTTTGCAAATACTTGAAAAGAAATTTCTTGCACAGCAATATTTACATAAAGTTCTATTTTCACCTGAGTAACTTTTTTTTATTATCCTTATTTGATACACCACAACTTAGAAGTTTTGTGAGGTTGATGGGCAAAGTGGCATTCAAGTTCAAAATTACAGGAAGGCATGTCATCATCTCAGTTAAACTAGAATCCTGAAAATCCTTCACGAAGGTAGACAATTATAAAATTTACTAAAATAGAGATTTCAGACTCTGAAAAGGAGGACACATCTAACAACATTGATCATACCAGGTTACAGTCAAAGCTAATTATCAAGGCACTCACTACATTCAGTGGAGACTGACGGACACCAGCTGACATTTTGTTCAGTAGATTGATCAATTAGGTTGACCAAGTCTGCTTCTTAAAATGTCTGATTTTCTGTCTTAAACATAGAGGGAGCCCAGGCAACTGCCTTAAACTAATGATACCACTTTCAGACAGCTGAAAGTAACTGAGGTGAATGCCATCCTAACAGTGTCACTTTTAAAGAATGAGCAATCCCACTTTTCCTAAAATTCACAAGTCACTGTGATTAATTGAAAGACTTTCATAATGATGACTGAGTGCCCTTTTCTGCAGAAATTTGTGATTTTGGGTAAGAGAGTAGCAGCACACAGCATCACCATTCAAGACAGTTTCTACAGCCCCTAAACCATGGGCAATTTTTGGATAACAAATGCCATACAGGAAGTAGTTATTTATTTATTAATAAAGTTAGTATTATTTCAGTGCTAAAAACAATACATGAGCTCTGTTTCCTTTACAAAAAAGATGAAAAGTATTTGCCCAAAACAAATCCTATTTATTTATTGCATTCATGCATGGGAGAAAGTCTTTACTGCACCAGGACCTGCTAACAGTTAAATGTGATACTTATTCAATTCAACACAATTAATTTTCCAGATGTAAACTTTTTCCTGAATAGTACTGGCAGAATGGTAATTACAGAAAACCTCATGCCATCACACCATCACAAAGCAGAAAAAACTGCTTTTTTCAGAATATTCCTATTTTGCCAATTAGTCAACGTTTATTCAAGGTAGAAATGCAGTAACTGCTTTCAACACCAAAATATCATTCCTGTATTTAAATAGATCTAATTAGAGTGAAACATAGACTATGTATTGGCTGCATTTAACACCCTATGCAAAGATGCACAGGTCACGGTAATTATAGGTACTGATATTTTAATTGATTCTTATTAAGAGTCACTAAAATTTTCTGCCTGTAGGTCCTGTCAGATTGGAAAGTTTCTTTGTAAATGTTCAATTTCCCATTTGGACTTTTCCAAGTACATTCCTTTTCCAACAAGGAGACACAAACCACAGTTGTGCCCTAAGTTAAGAGATCCCACTAGAGAGTGGCCACACTATTTTAAGGAGCTCTCCATTATCATGCCAGACCCTGTAACAGAGACCTTATTGAGTGCCTGGTTTATCTTTTTCATTTAAAAAGTCATTCCCTACCCTAGTGACTGGACAAGAGCAAAGGGGTAGCATCAGGTTTAACAAGTCCTTTAATTCACATTTAAATATGTGTGAAATGTAGTCAAACCCCTAACGATGTCTGATTACAACAAGAGTTTCTATTTTAAGATTTATTTTGTTATAAATAAGTGATGTTAATTCACGTTTTTCAAGCAGCCTTAAATGTAGAATTAAAAATTAAGTAAGTTAGATGTACCCCTCAGTCTACCCCCCCCCCCCCTTCTTCCTGCAAAATGTCGGAACCCAGGACATCCCTCTAGATGTCCTGGGTGGTCCGAGACCCCAGGAGGGGGTCTTGAGACCCCTGGTACAGTGGCAGAAATACCAGTGCCTTTGATTTTACCCCTTGGGAGAGATTGCCAACGTTATATGAAGAATTACAAGTCACAGGTGTGTGATTGGGATAATAGATAGCTTATTATTGAGTGATAATGTGGGATTTTGGGGTTCACGAAGGAGGCTCAAGGAGACAAGATGGAGGGATTTGGGTGTGTCCCTTGTCTTTCTTCTTCTTCATCTTCTTGTCCTCCATCTTCTGGTGAGGTGGTGGCATTTTTGGATTGGTTTAGTGTGGAAGTACACTGTTCAATAAAAGTGATGGGTATTGGCACAATATTAAAAACAAGTCGCACGTAACAATTAGTATAAGAGATAACGACTGCCCTTGAGCGGGGCAGTTAGCCTTGGACAGCGATGTAGGTAGCATCTACACTGGGTGAAAAGGAATGTATGTAGATAAGAAAGAATAAACAACCTTGAGAAAGAAACCAACGCATCCTGACTCTCACTTCTGGCAACGGGGCTTGGGAAACAAAATTATTCACAGTTGAATGAACAGGAGAAGGACCATTCTCAATAACCATAGCACTAATAACAGCACAGACAGTGACAATGAAGGGTGGACCTACAGACCAAGGACCAAACCATTAAAGCTAACGACTCAGCAATCAGATCCTGATAACATCAGGAACAGCCATCAAAGATGCCCATGCCTGAGTTTCGGCCAAGAAAATTCAATCAGGACCAGACACTCACTCCAAAACCTATTTCAACACACCTTTATTCCAGCTAAGAAGATTTGATCAAGACTGTATGCACATCCCAGAATTCATTCCAATGCACCCACAGAAATAAAGGAAATCCAATCTGCATTTCCAAGACTGAATTGGACAAAGGACTGGACTGCCTCAGGTCAGGAAAACCCCATAAAACACAGCTTTGGGAAGGCTCTGGTGTGAACCGTGGGGGACTCAGTGTGATAGTGGCTGTGTCTGCGGTTCACCCGGCAGCTCTCGAGACCCGGGCTCAGAGCTGCTGTTTGATTGTGGGCATTGTCTCTTTTCGATCTCATTTTGTCATTTTCCAATAAACCTCTAAAAGGAATATTGGAGAACTATCGTTTATAATAATTTCACTCTAGAACTTAATACTCCCTATTCTCTGCCTCAAGTATGTCACACCAAAAATGTAACCACCAGTGAAAGCTGGCAACTTCCTTTTCATGAGCTCTACATTAGACCCTTACTCTTTCAGCATTATTTTTGGTTATGCTTCCAGAAATGCCATCCCAGAAAAGGTTTCAGCCAACAAGCCTTGTAGTAAACCAAGACACAGTAAAATCAACCAGGAGAGTCAAACTCCTCATAATCAGTTTTAATTGATCACATACTTCATCTTTCAGCCCATCAGTAAATACTTATTAAAGGAAGATATCAGCACTGCATGTCAGCTACCTGATGTGAGCACCCCTTTCCCAGACCAATGGCACTTCTTATGCACCAGTGCACATTAATAACATGCTCAGCACTAGCACATGTGTTCTGTCACTTGTAGCAGCCCCAATCACAGAAGAAACTGGAAAATGCGATATTGATCTAAAAGCCAGAATATTCATCAAAAGTATTAGAAACATCCACTAATTAATATCTAATTAAGTGATTAATCAGAAGCAGTATGACTGCTTTAGCATTAAGACTTTCAACAATACTTGCATTTTTAGGCCCTGTAATATATATTGACAGAGCTGAAGATAGAAAAACCTGTTTACAAGTTTGGGAAAACTCCATTTGGCCCTCAAAGTGTTTCCAACTGTCAGAAATCTATTGTGGAAACAAGTATGAGAGATTGAGAGCTCATAAAAGATATGCATAGGGAATAGGGAAAGAAATACATTTAACCATAAGCCATAGGAGTAGAATTAAACAACAAGAAAATTGAGAATATAAGAAGCTGCTGTATATACATCAAAATTTCTTCCAGGTGGTGAGATAAACAAGGTAACTTTGTTGCAAATGAAGTCATTGTTAGCCCAGTGCTCCTTGTTAAATGTGTCACCCCCACCCTGTTAATTGCCTCTTTTGTTCCCTTTCTGCTATACCTTCGAGCCGAACCCCCTGGCTACCCCTGGTTACCAACATAGCAACCAAAGAAGCCAGGAGGAGGAGAAATCCAGCAGACATGCAAATAGAAGAGATGCAGTGCCAGCTGGGAGAAGAAATTATTACTCCGGACCAGAAAAACATTATTAGACTGAACCACCAAGACACATGGATGGACCAATCAAGGAGTGAGGCTGCCTCCTCCCAAAGCTGAGCAGTTTTCACCCCTCACCCTGACTCTCAGAGACGTTGCCCAGAGAGGGACTCCCCTAGAATTTCAGAGCCAACCAAGCCTTCGGGACAGGACGGGGCGGCTGTGAGGACCCCTGAGCCTGACTCTGCCTGCATTCCAAGTGAATGAGGCTGCTGCACACCTCCCCTCCAAGTTGCTTCTGAGAGCAGCCTGCAGCCCAGTGGACAAAGTTGCTGAACACCTCATCCTCCGAGATGCTTCTGGGAGCAGCGGCGGCGTGCGTTCGACCCGTCGGGCCCCCACCCTGATCTGATCACAATAAAGGCTTTTAAAAGGAGAAAAATCTCCTGCCCTGTTTATAACAGGTGGGATCCAGGTTAATTACACTTGGTAAAGTAACCAGACAAGTTTAAACTGGTCAACCTCACATCATCTTAAGGGATTCTGAAGAGAAATCTGAAGGACATTATTTCCATACTGTACAAATTTGCATCATTCCGGTTTCACTGGAACTGCAAATACAATTTTACATTTACAAAGATGGTCATCAAAACTGCCAGGGATTACAATGACAAATTAAATTGCTTGTTATGCAAATTTGCAATCAAATGCCTCATTAAAAAAAAAAAAAAAAAAAAAAAAACAGTAAGTGAGCAGTTGTGTTTCTCTACCTCATCACTGCATCTCCATCAGGAAAACTAAGCTGTGGGACACTGGGGGAGGAATGAGGGCAAACGTATTTAGACTGTTAGAACAACGAAATGTAACTGCATTGCAATTTTTCCATACTATAAATTTACAAAAGCTGAGTACCATTGTAGAAGATCCATCTTTAAAAACAAAACAGTGTTAGCTACATGTGAAACTAATAAATTACAAGGATAACACTGACAGGTAAGGGACTCACACATGTTCTAGCAGGCTTGGTGATGTTGTGGATCCTTCCTGCCTCAGGTTCTATAAAATTGTACGTAAACTATGAGAGTCCTTATGTACTTGATAGTCAGTATGAAGAATTATTTTGGAATAAAATTACATGAAGTCAAAGACAGCTTAGATTAACAACACTTTCCCATTAAAAAAATCCCATCCTTTTTTTCTAGAGTATGACTGCCTATGTGAGAAATATGTGCCAATAAAACTATTTAGAAAAATAGTCCAAAAGAGTTATTTTGGGATATTTGCCTATGTATACAAATCATTAATCCATCTACTTGAACGAGGGAAAAATCTTCACTGCTTGGACACAAGTTGTATTCTCTTTACCTTGTTAGTTTAGGACAATTTAGTTTAATAGGAATGAATTCATCCTGCTGCAGTTTGAACTTAGCTCTAATTCACTTGATAAGTACTTTGGAAATTGCCTAATTATCCCTTAAGTATCTTGGCCATCTATCAGCACCACAATAAACAAACAAACAGCAACTTTTCCGGGGGAAAAAAAACCTACCAAACAAACAAAAAAACCACCTCATAGCATGCAATTTTCCAATCCCTCGATTTTAAGTGACATAATGGAAATAGTTCCCAGCTGAATAAAATAATATTTGGGCTTTATTCAGCTGCTTAAGTGACTGGAAGTAATATGGGGAGATATTAGTCCTTTGAATAAATTACTCTCAGTATCATTTTTAGCACTTAGACTATGCACAGCTTCTTTACAAGTGAGTATGGTGTGATTTACAATTAACAAGTTATAAAGCAAGAGAAATTATAGTAGAACAACCTATCCCACATATATTTTATCAAAAATGAAGAAAGTGCTGGGATATATAACTGGAAATGGTAGATCTGCCCTCAAGAGCAGAAGTCTAAAGCTTGCCATGCAATTTGAAAACAGCCTCTAATAACACGTGCTTCAGGCAAGAAACGTGCTCGGCATGCAAAATTACTTCTACAGGGCTTCTTTCACACAGACCAAGCTGCTCACACTGATTAACAAATATATAACTTTGCAGTTACATTTACATCATCTGAATTTGAGAATTGATCCCTAGAAGGGCTCTGCTTCCTAATCAGACCTTCAGTGTAACTTCTAATTAAAATCTAGTTTGGTGAAGTAACACAAATACCCCATTAGTATGGACATTACGCATGCCTAATTTCCATTAAATGATAAATATTTGGGACTTCTGAATATTATACCATAAAAAGAAGTTTTAGCTTGTTAGATAAGGAATGTTTGGGCTGAAGCACTGGCAAGGAAGGACAGATTGTGTGAATCACAAAATTAGAGCCTTTATTTCAGAATGCACAATGTACCAAACACTTGTTCTTTCCCTCAAAACAGAACAATAGGAATCGCCTCAAATTCATGCTTTATCAAATTCGAGAAATGAAGTGCTGGAAAAACTGCAGGTTACAAGTTTCAAAGGAGACAGAAATGTTTCTCCCATTCTTCCTCTTCCAGCTCCAGGATAGGTATTTGAAGGAGGCAACAGTCTAAACCAGTAAATTTAAAACTCAGCTAAAATTTAGCAAGAAAGGAATGTCACTCGCAAAATAACCCCAAAGACCATATGCACAATCACAAGGTAAGAAACTAATTTTCATGGGCCTCTGCTCAATTATTGCAAGCTGGCACTCTGTTGTCAGTTCTAAAGGTTAATGCAGTAATGAAAGATGACAATCTCTCCTAGGTGATTACTGAATGCCCAAGCAGGCATCCACTTCTTAAATTAAAGGTGCTCCAAGCAGCCTGAGGACACTAGGTTTGTCCCAGGGCTCCATGCCAGCCTGAGTACAAACTGAGGCTCCACTGCTCCAAAGTATCAGGTACAGCTCACGTGCCAGGATATGGCACAGCTCCAAATATAATAAATATTCTGCCCAAAACTGAGACAAAACCTTTAAATCACCTGAACAGTTCATAAATGAACCCACTGATTTTTCAGAAGACAAAACTTTCCGGTGTTTGCTCCTGCCTAATGTTGATCAGTATTTCCTAGAATCTCATTTAGAGTCTGGGAGCTCCATGTAGGTAAATGGGGAATTAAATTATAAATTAATAATCACAATTCCAATTCCCTTTTTTAATAAACCTTTACAAGCTAATCTGATCTCACTGATGGCTGTCATGTCTTTATCTGGAGATAATGTTCTCCAGAGACAGATCCAATACTGGAACAGCCAGCACACCTAAACAAATGCTCCATTGGACACCCACAAACCACACACAGATACATTACATGGGGTGGAGGAAACAGAGGAGGAGAAGGACCACCACCCACTTACACCCTCAAATCCACCTAAATCTTTATTATGCCATTCATAAATAAAAACATAATTAAACTATAGCTGCAATAAACCAGAATTAAGAGGCTGTTCTGGCAGACATTTAAGCTGCATCTTCATTCCTGCCAGCACTCACAACACCAAAAACACTGACCACCTCAGCCTCAAACAGAGCAGTGGTAATCTCACATTTGTAGACATCACTAACATCTACAAGACAGTTACTAAGTACTCCCAAAGCAATTCATACAAGGCTAAAAATGACAGCAGTGATAATTTTTAAAAGTCTCCTTTTGGGGTGAAAGGACTTTGTAATTAAGAAATTATTTAATCCTGCTTTGACCATTTCTTGCAAGTCTTGGGTCATTTTTCAAATTATTTCTGCTGCTGAAATCCCAGAGAGACAGGCTAAAGTGTAATTTCAAGGTTAGCTTTAAGCAGATGAAGAGGGGAAAAGTTTAATAAGTGAAAGAAGCATGAAGAGAGTGCAAACTTCACAGACTCCTCCAGAAAAATAAACTGTCACAAGCTTCCTGAAACGTCACAAGATATGACACTCAGAAGTGGTAACCAAACAAAGGGTATGATGTTTGTTACAGAAGTAGTTTAACTTTTAGTTAATAAAACTTAGCTTCGTAGCTTTTAGTAATGCCAAGATTTAGGGATGGGTAAATAGCAAGCTCTATCTGGAAAGCAAACCAAAGGGAGATGATGCGTACTCAGTGATCAAGGAAGAGGTTTGAGAGAGCCAAAAAAAGTCAGTTTTGATCTTACATATGCCTTTTTGATGTCATTGTGGTCAGTGCTTCTAAGACAGTTCCTAGCTTTCATAGGGAATATCTTCATTCGAATCTCATGCAAAGAGGAAAAAAAAGACAACCTACTTTTTCCCAGAACCCATCATTGGTGTAGATTTCAGCTTTGTCCTAATTTCATTGCAACAGAAGAGTCAAAGATCAAACGGCAGGGATGATGTGTCCCACCATGACTTGAGGGCATGTTTAATCCCAGATCAGAAATATAAATCTGCAACTTTAATCATGCATAAAAAGTAATTATTAAATGTCTTAAAGATCCTGGAATTCAAGCCTCTTCATGACAGCATTACAGACATACTGATGAAAGCAGTGAAAAGTATAAAAAGGAGATATTGTTTTAATGTCTCCTAGCTCCAGGTAAAATAGCAGCAGTTACTGCTGAAATTAGGAAACATTTAAACTTTTTTAAAATCTGTAAATGATCCAAGAAGCGAGCACTTTCATGTTTTATACGTTCCTTTAAAAAAGCTAAAAGCAAGTTAAAGTCAATTAACTATTCAAATTTTAAGCATTTAGCATCCAAACGTATTTTGCTGCCAAGATCACATAAATTATATAGTGCCCCTGCTAAGAGCAAAGGTTAACACATTCACCTGCTGTACTGTGAGAAAGAAAATTTGCTGATAAAGTGTTTGAGAAAATGCAGTTGTGTTCCCCTCTTGGAAACAGGAACTAATCATGAGTGCCCTGGTTCCAGATCTCCCTGGATTTAAGAGCTAATGAGATTTTGATTTTTAAGACTGGCATAGCAGCATGCAAACGCTGGGGCAAGAACAATTGAAAAATGATGAAGTACTAATTATTTTGAGGTCACTTGGTCTGCTGTTGTCAGAGACAGCAAAAATTTTGATTCAGAGAGAAGTTCTTCATGGAACACCAAAGGAATAGCTTCAGAAATGGTGAGCTATCCCTTGAGTGGCTGAACTACTGAAAAACCCCTGTTATTTGCAGAAATACATTTTTCCTCATTTCTCATGAGGGAGTGGCTACTGAAGCCCACAATAGTGATAAGGACACACTCAGGTGGCACAACCCTGACAGAAGGAAGAACTTTCCCTTCGTTAGAGCCTCATCCACAGAGCTCATTCCATTATGGATGGTCATGGAGACCTTCTGCAACTCTCTTTGAGACTCATTAATACCTCCCAGATCACTTCATGTATAGCAATATCGACTCTTGTTCTCAGCAACAAGCCTGTAACTGTGCATGTCCAAAGCAGCAAAAAGCTACTGCAGCTGTGTCACCTGAGATAATTCATTATCCATCCAGAATTATTTGGACTTTCATTGTTAATTTTTTCAGGAATGTGAAAATTTTTTCTGCAATCCAAGCTCTGGGAAAGATAAGAAAACAAATGGAGTATTCAAGTGAAACATTCCTAAATGTTTCTAATTTTGAGGAGTACAAAACTACGTATGTACTGTAAGTGCTTTTTAATAAAGTATTCAGACAAGGTTTATGTGATAGCTAGGCATGTTGGTAACTTTTTTGGAGGGGAAAAAACACTGAAAAATAAAGAGAAAGTTTAGGGGATATAATGACCTTTTATTACTCAGAATGAGACATAACTTTAATGATTTCAACCATGTCATTAACTACAAGATCCTTTATTCTTCAAATTAAAGTGTGCATATAAGCAGAAATTAATTTTATTATATTTAGTAACTGGCAAGCATTTATTGACTTCAGCACAGAAGGCTTTCAAATCCCACCCAAGAGGAAAAGATTAAGCTTAAGGTTAAACAAAGCAAATTCCTACCAGCTGCCCTTTAAGAAAACTGAACAAAATAGATTGAAAAATAGAAAACTGCAGAACATATAAATTTCAGTTTTAAATAGTTTAAATTAATCTTTAAAATAACAAAAAAGAAGAAGTAAAGCAGTAGAATAGAAGAAGCAGTGAAGTAGAAACTATTTTTTTAAAAAGTGTTGACAACCAGTGGTACCCTTTACACTGCCTTCTACTATTGCTTACATTTTATTTTTTTTTTAATAGTGGTGATTGATTGAGGGTAATGAAACAATCAGATTTAAAAGAGCCCACATTTCACACAATATTACTTTTGTCATTCTGTTCTTAGGTCATAGTCAGAGAGGGAAATACCGCTCCCAGGATCTCTTTACAGCCTCAGTGGTCTCCCTAATGGAATAACTACAGGCAGTCGAGCCTGACTGCAACACCACATTGAGGGGATGCATTTGCAATCCCAGCTGACACAACAGGCTCATTCTGCTCTGCTTGAGCTGAGCTTTTCAAAGCCTTGCTTTGCCAAACACAGCTCAAGGCTTACAAACAGAAGGGCCTGCAGACCCACATCTGAAAATTACACATACAGCAGAAGTGGACAATGTGATCTCAAATGCTGTTACAGTTCTACACTGCAGCTTTAACCAAGTGTGCTCAGAAGGAGAGACGTACCAGAAAAAGCCAAACTGTGTGCTCTAAACCCCTTAGTAAAACAATATACCACTTCTCAGTGAGCATAAGTGTTTCAGCAACACAGGTGTGAACCTTTCATGGTCAAAGCAAAGGACACTGAGATGCCACCCAGGCCCAGAACTTGCCCTACAGCTGCACTCCCAGCCTCCACTCAGAGGTCAGCAGTACTCAAGAGCATTCACAGCCTGCAAATTCCTTTTCTACTATTAAACTATCTGAAAAAATGCATTAAAACACCAAATAGTTATGAAATTACAAAAGTTACGCTTATATATAATTATGTTACCCAGCTGGGCTTTTAAATAATCTCTCATTCTTAACTTCATGGTCTTCCTCACCCAGACGCCTCTAAGAAGCTGCAAATCCTTCACATACACTCTACAATTGTGTAGTTATATACTACAAGAATTTACATTAAAGATGAAACATGACATTTTTCTTACATACTCCTGCATCTAAGCTATCATGTTATAAACATACTTTTATACTGCCCAGCATGAGACAAACGATATAGAAAATAACAAAAAAAAAAAAAATCAGATTAGGTGGAAAAACTTCCAAGTTCAGGTTATAAACTGTAGCCTTTTACTATTTTATATTAGAAAAATACACCAATTTTACTGCTATTTTACAAAAATCCACTAATTTTACTGCAACTTTACTAGGCCTTCAAAGATTGTGCTATTCTTAAATATAACAATCGTCCAACAAAATATTGTCCTTTTGCTCCTAAGCCTTTCTCTGCTGGTTGCAGATGATATCCCATTCACGTTTTAAATAATATTTAAAGGTCAAACCAATAAGGCCAAACATAGAAAATGTTGAACATCTTGTACAATTCAAACAAGGCACTGCACAAGCCACAGGAGGATACTTGCTAAAATGATCAAGCACTTTTTTCACACATTTATTCAATTATTTCCAGGGATACAATGTAATCCACTTCTGACGTAACCCCTCAGGAAGGGAAAACTCTGCTGAAAAATCATAAAAAACAGAGTTTCTTCCTCACCTGTTTTCAAACTGTATGAAGGAGAAGGTATTGCTCAGAATATACCTGAATTACAGTTTATTATTGTCCTAGGTTACAATGTAAAATTGTGCCCAAGGTTTGTATTCTATCCCCATGAGCCGTTGGAGCCAAGGTGGGGCAGTGTTTTCCTTATCTTCTGTTAACGAACCTAACAATGCCTTGCCACATGACTCATAGATAACTTCCTCCAGGAGTTATCTCTGTTTAATGGGCCATCAAGGACCCACTGCATGACTCATAGAATGAGATCATTGTGAGATGCTCCGCCCAGGGGGAGGAGCCAAGCATTCCCACCTGGATAAATCCAGGGTTTGGGACAGCACAGGCAGCTTTTATCCACTGGACTTCCAGAGGAGACAAGAGCTGCCAGACATTTCTACAGGAATCACTGCTTTGACAAGATCATCTCATCTGGACTGCCACTACCACCCTAACTAACAGGGTGTCAGGTTGTATTCTGACTCTGTCAGTGGGGTTTTTTTGTACTATTACTTTTATTTTATTTTACTTTACTTTATTTTCTTTTCATCTTATTAAATTGTGTTTCTGACTTGGAGTCCTTCACTGGTTTTGCTTTCAAACCAGCACAATTATATAAAGATGCCCGAGCTAATTTTGAATTGCTTCAGGCAATAGGAACCTCCAGATGAGGAAGGTGACCAAGCTGGGAAGCTCAGGGGGTCCATGGATCAGATAAACCCCATTGGAAGGTCCCATGGGGACATTGCTGGTGTACTCTGAGCATCGCTGCCCACGCAGGCAGTGTCTTACATAGGATAAACTTTTTAGCTACACACCTAAGCAACTCAGTCTCACTGGATAATTACAGCTTGGCTCTGATTAGTATCAGTTTACCAACAAGGAGCAGAAAAGAGAGCTAGGAGAAAGGGTCCATTTTCCAGTTCTGACTACTGCAACTTACCAACAAAAACGTTTAGTCAGTCTGTATTAGGTGCTGCTCAGGATATTTAATCTACAGGCAGAGGTAATATCTACAAGCAGGTAGATATTAAACTGCAATGCTGTTCTTATTTGAGATTAGGTGTGTGCATCTTTTCTTACACCATGAATTTGCCCATTAGACCTTATGGGAGCACATAACCTGCTACTCCAAGAGTCTCCTTGAAGGTGCTCAGGGCTTTATCCACACTAGTATTTATGGTCTGCTGTGCCATGTTCTAGGTGTTCAGGCTACTACAGCAATCCCCAAAGCCATAAATCCTATGCAGATACACTTCTGTGTGCATAAAGGACATTAAATATGCAGAAAAATTCTGAAGAAACAGTGGCTCAGAGAGGTGTTTTGAAGCCAACACCCACCTGTGTAAAAAATAAGGCTTTTTCCTGTGATGAAACATTTACATCAACTATCTTTCTGCCTGCATGAATAACTGCTGCAACTTACAAGCCATTACCTGCAAAGTGCCAGGTATTTCTCTGCTCTCACACACACAAAATACAAGAGAACAGGGAGGCACAGACCCATGTTCCATGAGAAGCTGCATCCTATTAGAGTGCCACACAGGATTCTGAGCCCGCAGGAGAGGTGGATGTGCCAGCAGGACACTTCAGTGCTGACAAGAGGCAGTAGCCAAGCTCCTCTATCTTTTCAGTGCTGAGAGGTTTTGCCCCACCAGAACAACCCTTGGATGCCAGTGTTAAGGGACAGCCTCAAGGCATCAACAGATTTTGGCTGCCAAATCTTTTCCTGCCATGGTGGATTGAGCCCTTGTCCAGATCCATGTAATTCTGAGCATCAACTCTATTCCAAGGCACCAATCAGAAGTGCTTAAGCACAGGTTTTGGGGGTTTTTTTCAAGCCTTCCTTTAAACTAAACAAATGCTTTAGGCACTGCTCAGAAATGCATTCACTTTCATTGGTAAGATAAAAAATAAAGCCATCATGACAACACAGTTATGTTCCTCACTGAAAACTTATATATGGAGGAAAAAAACACAGCACAGTAAAAAAAAAAAACTTTTAAAGCAAAATTTGACTTACACTGTTGGCGCCACATTAACAAACATTTCAAAGCACATTTGTATGGTGGATTTACTAACTCTATGGAAGTGTGGAGGCACCTGTGGCTATAACAGATATTTATGCATATTTGTGTACATTATATATACAGATAATAAATATTTGTAATAATACAAATATTTATTAGATTTTGTATTACATCAATGTATTGACATAATTGCATATATAAATGCAAGGCATATTTATGCACTCAAATACCATTACCAGAGTTTACTAACAAAAAGTTAACTTTAATGTGTCCCCTTGCTTCAGGGCAGAACTGTCTCCAGACAGATGGGTTTTAACACTTCCTTAAAAATCCCTCTTAGCAGGGTCTTTAAGAGTTTCTGTTGAGTAATATTTATCAGCTTCTGCAGACTCACCTTTATGTTTCTGGAGGATCCTGCTCTGAGTTTGATTGATGGAGTTAATTATTTTGCCAGCATTATCTCACAACTGCAGCACAACTTTCTGCTTAGCTAGTTGTTATCATGGATATTGAGTTGGTATTGACAGTCCAGACACCAAAAATAAAAGGAATTTTCACAATCTCAGAATGTTAAAATATATGAAAAAGAAAATCTGTCTTATTCTTTGAGACAAATTCTTTTTCATTTGGAGATCTAGCATATTATAGTTCTAGTAAATTTTAAAATAGACAAACTTCCACCTCAGGAAAAAAAAACCTATCAGAAATAGTTTAACCATGTAGATTTGTTAGCTTGCTTGGGCTGAATGCTTGTGTGAGGGGATGTGTTCAGTGTCAAGGATATTTCACTCTGAAAACAAAAGTATTCTGTGATCTCCTTCGGTGAGTAACAGATCTAATTTCTATTTTAGACCTCATCTTCTTTCACCCAGATCCTCACTTCAATCCCCAGCCTGAGCTCCATGTGCCCTCAGGATCTGCCACACCGCTGGTGTCATCAGCTCCTGCTACCAGCAAGGATCTTAAAGCCATAGGAATAAGACAAGAGCTTTTCCAGTGACTAAGGCTTGGCCAGTGGGCATCACGGGACAAAGATAATGAACTAGAACCCAGATCAAATTAAGGATGCACAGGGCACATTTTGGTTAGTGACTCACACCATTAGATCAACAGGTCTGAGGAAAATCAAGATAATCAACACAGTGTTATTTTGGAGGTGTTTTCTCTGGGATCCAAAGGGTTGATCAACCCATGTGTCAGATGCCACATGTACAGAGTGGTCCAAATAGATCTAAAGTAATTACAGCTTCTGTTTGAAAATCAGTGATAAGTAACCTGTACTGTTAGCTTTGCTGTGTGGCAGTTAATGAATACAGCTGATTTTTTCTTTTAATTTTAACATTTTAAGAAATGGAGGGAGTGTCGCTGGGATTAATTCTTCCTTGCAAGGTATGCCCAGAACAGGTATCCAGAGCTTACATGAAGAATAATCTCAATTTTTTTACTTTTAACCCCTAAATCAGTGGTGTTTACACAGACCCCACCCATTTTAAACAATTAAAAATGGACCAGCATTTGCAATAAAAAACTTGCTTAATACTGTGGCAGACATTTCCTTAAAACAGATACGTAAAATTTTACAGAAGAGATAGGAACAGATGAATATTTAAAATAAAAATCATGAGTGGTACTTCAATGATATTCCTTTTTGCCTTCCCTTTTGCTACAAAATTTATAATCAAAATCTTTCCTTGACAGGCTTATAGATATTAAAGATGGTATTAACAGTTACTTTGCAAAATAAGAAAACACATTAGTGAAAGAGCTTTTAATCTCTTATTACTGTTAAAATTTTAATCCTTTTCTGGAGAAGTGACATTCTAAAAGAGACAGAAGAAACAGCATAACAAGACACCACTTCTGAAGAGCAGAGAGAGAATACATGTTCTGATCAGCCACTCCTGGGCCCTTTGTCTGTCTGTTTCCAGCTTTCAAGTGCTGAGGGTTTCTCAGCAGTCCTGGAAGGAAAGGCAACAACTGAATTGCAAATTTAGTTTTTCAGGTGTTTGTCTCAGTTATCTTGACACAATGCAGATGTTGTCATCAGTATCTTCTCTTAGTAAGTTCCCTCTGTCTGCCTTTGTCAGTAAGGCCATAATATCTTTTAGAAATGAGACACCAATTCAACTTCTAGGAAGTTGTTTAATGCACCAATAAGATAAGTTATGTAATAAGTATAATAGATAAATTCGTGTGGATTTAAGCTACTAATAAAAAGCTACCCGAGAGTGTCTCCAAGATTCCAAAGTTCCCAAACACATTTACAACTGTAACAACAAAGCAGAGCCAGAAGATAGTCCGGCCATTAAGGGTGGACCCTCACTTCACAGCTCTTCAACATCAGATACCGATCTTGGTCACTTCACAGCTCTTCAACATCAGATACCGATCTTGGTGGAGATCCTGGACGATCAAGATCACCCCTCCCAAGATGAACTTCAGAAAAAACCATCAAAGAACCTCTTCATGCAGACAGGACTCTTTTAGAAACAAAGCATATTTAGACTTTCAACAGGCTTAGCCTTAGGGTAAAAAAACTGTATAAAACCCACGGGCTGAAACATAGCAGTGTGGCAGAATTCGGAGGGTACTTTTGTACCGCCTCTCTGTCCACCCAGCATTCGATCAATGTTGTTTCTTTTTATTGTGGCTTTATTTCGGTGTTGAAATTGTTATTTTATTTTGAATTGGCCTCTGACCATTTATAACAGATTTGGTGCCGTGACTCGGATACAATTTGGCTGCGGAGGAATCCCTTTGCACGGGGGGCGCCCTGCCGGTTTTTCGGTGGCCCGGCAAAGCAGGAAACCCCTTCGCACCTATTGTATTACGAACCCAAAAATTAGATAAAAGTGCCACAATAAAAAGGGAGAAGGCCTGGATCCAGCAGAAAACCCGGGAAAAGACATAGGAGTCTTTTCAGAGCCGCGGCTACTTTTCACTCGTAAAATTTTTTCTCCGTGCACGAAGATCTCCAAGCAAGAAAATAGCTGTAAGTAATGCTTGGTTGAGTGGGTGATTGAGTGGGTGAGCGAGACGTGGCCTTGCCACGATACAAGGGTAGATCTGTAAGCTCTTGTACCAGGTTTCCCGCAAAGTTTTTTTTTCGGCTAGTGGGGAAGAGAATTGGGGAAAACTCGTTTGCTCATCAAAGCCCAGACTCGGGGAGTCTGGGGGAATCGATCACAAGGAAGCAAAAGGGGAAGGATACGTCCCTCTGGGTTTGGGGAACCAGTAAACCCTTTTGCTACGGGCTAGTAAAAGCCCAAGATGCAAACCGAAGACTTTTTCATCGGACGAACAGACCCCCGGTTCAGCTCACCAGAGGAGTAAGTAAGCCGAACGATTCGGGACCCGGTTTGCAATTTGTAACAGTCGGGGAGAAGATCCCTGCTCTTAGCCAGAGCTAAGGCTAAGAAAAGATTTAGTATTGCGATCCATTACCAAAAGGTAAAGTTTTTTGTTTTTTTTTTAAAAAAATAGAGCAAAGAAAGAGTAAACATCAGAAAGAATCAGAGAAAAGGCATGCTTTCAGAAAAGGAAAAGGTACCTTCGAAATCCCACCAGAAAGTCCACTGAGATAGATCTTAGAGCACTAGAGAGAGTGTCCCATTTTGAAAAGTAAGTCCAAGAAAAACTAATTTATTATTGTACCGAAGTTAGGGAGAGTGAAGAGCCCGCTGCCAGCCGCTGCCAGCCGCTGCTGCGTGCCAAGAGCCAAACCGCAGGGTGCGGGGCCGCCGTCCAAGGCACGCTAGCAGAGAGGGGGGCCCGCCCTCTGCGCCCGTGCTGCGCCTCCCCCACCCGTGCGCCCCGTCTAGCGCCGCATCCATCCCACTGCTTCCCGCGGCCGGCACCGCCACCTCCATAGCATCCTTGTGTCCAGCAGAGGATTGTCCTCCTGCTTGCCTTCTCTGTCTCTCTCTGACCCCTTTTCCCAATCCTGCTTCTAGCCCCCCCTTCCCCCAAAGAGCCATCCTCTTCCCATTTTCAGTTCCCCCGAGGTGAGAACAAAAACCGAGGAGAAGAAGAGGGGGGGGAGAGATCTGAGAAAATCTTTCCCTTAGAATTCTCCCTTCCAAGTCCCCAGTTTTCCCCATCCCCCAAGAAACCCCCACCCCACTCTCAGCTATACCGCGCAGAGTAGATGTTAAGTGCTTTAAGCCAGTCACATCGACAAAGCTAACCCCAAAACTTCTATGTGAGCTTAGTGCCAAGAGCCGAGAGCCTAAAAACCACTAAGTTAGCTGCAGAAATGCACTCAAAGTGCCCCTAAATACCCATTAGTTTACAAAGCAAAGAATCTAAATAGCTTAGCTGTGAGAAGACCTCAGAGTCCTTAAAGCACTAGCCCATGTTTAGTTTCATAAACAGCTTCATTTTAAGTACCTATTATGCGTTTCATTATTCATTTTAAAATCTGCAATACTGACCCACTTACCCCATTTGTTATAATTGTTTGTTTTGTTAAGTCACAATTACATATGTCAGTTGTTTGAATCAATTCCTGTTACATTTTGCTTCTTGTCAACCCTATTTGTTGTTTTCTTAGTCCTGCCCTGTGTCATGTAGACATCTCCCTCAGCAAGATCTCTAGAGAGCTTCCTCTTTAAAAGTTCTTGAGCGTGTTTCATAAACACCAAAAATGAAATCTGTCTTTTTTTACATTTCTGAATGTTAAATCAGATGAGCAGCTTTCATTATTTACAAGAGTTGCCTTTAGCTGAACCATGTAAGCTGTAATTCTCTTTTGTTGACATGAGTATAAAAGCACTAACAATGCCCTAGTAGTTAGAAGGGTTCAGATATGCCATAGCCTTAAACTGCTCTGAGAAATGTTTCAAATTTTTAAGCAGTTTTTAAGTAATCATTTTCAGGAGTAGATTGATGCTTCCTATTTTTTCACTAATTACTAATATTGTTCTTACTTTGTGTTATGCAAGAATTGATGCTAAAGATCCCCCCTTTAAAATACATGATTTGTCTAATTGTGCTAAGCTTTAACTAGTTGCCTATCACCCATTCAAAAGAATCCCAGTAGATTTCACTGATTTACCTAAGATACAGCAATTAAGACTGCAGAAAAAGAGTAGACCCACGCTTCGAGAGTGAAGAAGGTAGACCCACAATACACTACTCAGAAATAGAGAGTGACCTCATCACCTAGAGAGCTGAAAGTCAAGTTGCAACGACACCGATGAATGAGGGGGATCAGATAAGGTGTGAAAGACCAGATTGTGAATGTTTTCCCTTTGTTCACTTCAAGTGTGTATATTGTAAATTGATTTAAGTTGTTCACTGCAAAGGGGGGGCGTAAGCCAAAAAGATTATGTACCAACTGTTTAGAAAAAGAACAAAAAGAGACTAGCCATTTCTTAGTAATTGCCACTAACTTGAGTCTGCTAGAAGTAGATTCTCCAGAATAGTATTATATATATAAAAAGGAGACAAAAGAGCAATTAGACACTAAAGTTGAAGTGCTCAAAGTCGAGTGCAGAAAGACAATCAAAGTACCTTACTAGTCCGATACAATCAGGTTGTCCCAGTAGAGTGCCTTTAAAAAAAAAAAAAAAAAAAAAAAAAAAAAAAAAAAAAAAAAAAAAGTTTGCAGCTCAGACTGACAGGACTCCAGAAACATATGCCTGCTGCCGAGAAGATAGATTACCCCGCCGCGGGCTGCTACCCCGTGGGCGAAGGGAAAGGCAGAGGCATGTTGTAGTAGAAAGTCCTCGTAGTCTTGAGCCGAGAGACAGGGGGACCCCCCTCCAAGAGCCCACAGAGGCTGACCCTCAAGAAGAGATGTGAACTATAGTTAAACATAGCACCAGAGAGAACCTGAAGTATCAAGAGCATTATGATTGTCCCAAAGATAAAAGAAAAGAGTATTATTTCTTTTATGACACTCAATACTAAATTTTGTAAATCAGACAAAGGGGTAGAATGCCACGACTCAAAGGCAATTACTAAAGAAGGGCAATCCAACACACACGAATTTATTTAGGTAAATAAAAAGGTGGGGGACTGTAATAAGTATAATAGATAAATTCGTGTGGATTTAAGCTACTAATAAAAAGCTACCCGAGAATGCCTCCAAGATTCCAAAGTTCCCAAACACATTTACAACTGTAACAACAAAGCAGAGCCAGAAGATAGTCCGGCCATTAAGGGTGGACCCTCACTTCACAGCTCTTCAACATCAGATACCGATCTTGGTCACTTCACAGCTCTTCAACATCCGATACCGATCTTGGTGGAGATCCTGGACGATCAAGATCACCCCTCCCAAGATGAACTTCAGAAAAAACCATCAAAGAACCTCTTCATGCAGACAGGACTCTTTTAGAAACAAAGCATATTTAGACTTTCAACAGGCTTAGCCTTAGGGTAAAAAAACTGTATAAAACCCACGGGCTGAAACATAGCAGTGTGGCAGAATTCGGAGGGTACTTTTGTACCGCCTCTCTGTCCACCCAGCATTCGATCAATGTTGTTTCTTTTTATTGTGGCTTTATTTCGGTGTTGAAATTGTGTTAAATAAATTTTGTTATTTTATTTTGAATTGGCCTCTGACCATTTATAACAAGTTATATATTATTTCTATCCCTAAACACCTTTTCTCAGAAGGACAAATTAAATATCTTATTTCCTCAAGAGCTTCTCCATTAACCGGATCTACTTTGTTACATTGATATTATTCCAGTAATTCCCAAATGCTGCTAATGGTGATTTCAAGTCACAGTCTAAGCAGGTATTTGCATTAAGTTCATTACAAACAGCTCTGCTTGGAAGGAAGTGGGATCTTGTCATACACCAGAGACAGCAAGGAAGTGAGAGAGAATACATCCTTGGGATGATGGACTATGCTTATGCAATTGGCCACTTTTACTCACGAAGCAGTGGAAATATGCAGTTTCTGCATGCTTTACAGCAATCTTCTAAGTAACCCGAGAGCTTCTCAGCAGAGGATATAATAGCTCCTACTAGTTTACATGATTTGAAAGCAACTAGAGAATTTCATAAAATAAATAACAGTCTATTAAATACAAAACCAAAATATACTTAGATCAAAGTGTACATGAACTGCCAGTCGTTAATGGCTGGCAAACCCCTCCGAAGAAATTTCACTAAAAGCTTGCCTAGTTAATCTATTTTTTCCCAGGCATGATCAAGTGGCCAATTAAAGCACAGGGCTGAATGGACAAATCTCTCATCCAGTCAAGTTGCTCATTTGTTCTAGTGGGGAAAAAATATGTTGAAATATTCTCTGGGGGCTTTTATTCTTTTTTTCAACAACTACAACAACAAAACCACAAAAAAACAAAGCCCAGTGCGTTCAAAGGATGAGTAACCAGAAAGATTATCTTTCAGAAGCTAATTAGAATGGGTAACAGGAAAATAAAATCCAAAAGTTGCTTAAACACATGGATCTCTTCCCTAAGCAAACATCAGACTGCCAAAGTTCTACCTTGCAGCACTTCTCCCCTGCCTGGCTCAATTTTTATTTCATGTCCTCACTGGAGGAAAAATTGCCCACTTTTTCTCTATTTCTCTGTTCTCAGTTAGGATTCCCCCCACAAGTGAAAAGTATATAGACATGGGGGGCAGTGGTAGTGGTTACAGCTGTAAGTGTATTGACTTTTCAGTGAGCTTTGACAAGTGAAAATTGTGTTGGTGATTCCAAATGTAAAAGTTAACACTGAAGCTATACAACTCAATTCATTTAAAACTACACAGAAGCAAGATTTACCTTGCCTCCTTCAGAAGCCCACACTGCATACAAGTAACTCATCATTGCACTGTGCTGACCCACTGCAAAGAGTAGCACAAACACAGCCCCCTTTCCAAGTACTACTACCAACAACAACTCTGTCAATTCTGCAATTTTCTTCTCAGAAACTATTTAAAACATAAATAATGCAGACGGCCTGAGCTGGCAAGTTCAGGGTTCTGTTGGGCTGTCAGTAGATGACTATTCCTTCTTATTGCTCTAATAGGATTCTTTTGATGATTTTCCACTGCAAAATGCAAACTGGATATTCAAGATGCACCCACAATTTAGCTCTTGGTTATTGTGATCTACTTAGTCAGCTGTTCCAGTGATGGTTTATACAGTGCAATGGGTATCTGGCTGGTAGACAAGGCCACCATTAACAACAGAATATGTGTCAGTAACAGTTTACATTTTTATATACCACCAGAGTTGATGAGTAATGGAATTCATTTCCCTTTCAGAAAAGAAGCTGCCACCACAACTTCTCAAATACACACCGGCCCCACAGAGGCAATGAATTTGAGTTCTCCATGGTATGAGACCTTTTCAGGCACAGTTCCTTTTGCATAAGGATTTCACTACAACCACCATTAAGTTATATTTTATTACTTGCTTCCACACAAATACCCTGTTACCTAGAAAGACAAACTTAATTTTAAACATTTTCTCAAATACTTGTCAGGGCTTTATTTTTTTAATGTAAGAGACAAAAGAAAAAACCATAATGAAGTCTGACAAACCTAGACCTTGCTGTTATTTTTCTTCAGAATCATTTTATAAATGAAACATGTTCTACTTTATCTACAAGGCTTTGCAGTACAATGAGCAAAATGTAACTGCTCCATATGTTGAAGATGTTTTGGGCACACTCAAGTGACTTGCTGGGTGTGCACAGCAAACCTGACACCTAGGATGGGTAACCACACACAGGCTTTGCACACCTGCTACACTTCCTTCCTACAAGTCTTATGGTAATAAAAGCCTGAAACAGTGCTTTTGTTTCATGAAATGTTAATTCACTAATGTATGCTTTTTTTTTTAAAGATGTTTCAGACCATTTGTTGCAATGTTAGGATTTTGTTTTTCTTCTCTTTCATTCAAGCTGCTGTTTCTTGTGAAGTAAATTCTGTTGAAGTGACTGACAATTTTTTTTTTAGTAAATACTTCACTGTTTCAGTCAAATCTACTGTGTGGTTAAACATCAGTGATTATTTGCACAATCTCGATAATGAAAGTGTCCTCAGTGTGCTGGCTGACTTTGCTGTGTGAGGCCCAATATATATATTAATCATGTAGCTAATCTAGTTCTCATCTGACCTTGATTTAGCAAAACCACAATATTGCAAAGAAAAAAATGTCCTCTGGAGATATTTAATCAGACTTAGAAATCTCTATTGCCACCTACTTTTCCCTTTGCAAAAGGATTGAAAGGTTACTGGATACTTTACCCATACTCTGCCTCTCACCTCTTTCTCTTCCTCTGGTTATGAGTTTCAGTCAAACACTTCTTGTAGGGTTTTCCCTTCTCCCTAAGAATTTCAAATTAACTTTGGGAAAAACAGCTATTTTCATGAAGGATTTTATTAAAGGACAGTTTCAGGCAAGCATACGGTAATAACACTATGAAAGTGTAAGTCCACATGGCCAAGTCATAAAGTGTTCCCATAACATTCCTTTGGCATGTTTAATATAAATACACAGACTCTCACAGTCTTGAAGATTTTTATAGTAAGAACGTGGGGAAGGGGGATTTGCTCATTCATTAGAATACACTCAACTGTGCCCAACTCTCTTTTCCATGAATATTTATAGCCTAACAAGCATCATTTCAAAAGGAAGGAAGAGCTGGGACGGGTTCACATGGGACATAAGCTCTCCTGGACTGCAGAATGAGTTCTTAAAAGCCCTACACATAAAAGTTGCAAAGATAACTGATACTGGAGGGATTAGGTATGGCGTAGAATAAGTGTTACTTAACCCCAAGTGTCTCAATTTAACCAAAATCCCCCTCTCACACGGCAAATGAAGAGGCTGAAGGGACTGTAGGAGCAGCTGCGGTGCCCTTCCTCCCAGCAGAGAAGCTCAGCCTCTGTGCTAAGAATTTATGTAACAGAGAGGAGCTGCTAAAATGCTCTAAAACTGTTTCAAAGTAAGAGCTTTTGTGACCTTTCAGTGATGAATATGAACTGAGGGATGCTAGGGTTGGCCCTCCCGTGACAATAATCCTCTTGGAAACCTGACCAATGTTCCTCCTTGCCTCGGGCCGGTGACAGTGGCAGTGATGACACGCGGTGTCACACTATCAAAGTTGGACAGCTCCAGCTTGGCACTGGAGGGCAGTCTTTGGGTTTGCATCACTACAGTGTAACCCCTGTGTATTAAAAATGCTACATTCCACAGTGGTTTATCTTTCATTAAGTGGAAGGGGTCCTGTGGGTCCTGCTTTCCCTCACAACTCTGTTCCAGTTTGTTTGGGTGATCTGCCACCTACACACACAAAAGCTACAGGGGGAATGCTAAAGACACCCTTGAAAGAGAGACTAGGGGAAAATGCCAGTGTAAAGACAAGGCTGCAATGAAAGTTTAACCTGTTTACACACTTGCTTGGAAAAAAGCCCAAAGCAAACCAAAAAAACCAAAATTTCATATGGCAGCCTTAGGATCCAGGTGAACCATGCTCAGGTCGCCATGAATATTGGGCTTGAGAGTCTTTATCTCAGCATAAACTGAAATGAGTTGTGCTCAGAAGCCATGGGATAAACTGCCCTGAAGGTGTGAGTGGAAAAGGAAGTGAAAATAGGAAGAGCAACACAGAGAACCAAAGGAGAATATAGCAAATTTGGGTCAGAAGACCCAGATAATTCATGATGATGAGTCAGTCAAGATCTGGTCACAGTAGATGACAGACCCTATTAACATTTGTCCTTCTCTCACAACACCCAGATGACTGACCTCTGCCTTCCACTATGGCGAAGATTTGACCTAGGCAGGCTTCAGCCTGAGCTGCAGCCCAAGGTTAATGAGCCCAGTCTACAGTAAACTAAACACATTCAATTTTAAAAAAATCTATTCCTGAGCAAACACTGCTGGTTACCAAGTTTCCAGCACTTACACATTTTTTAAAATCTCTATTCTCTCCTTGCAGTAGGAAAAGAAGTGCCACTACTTCAGTCTGCTGCTTTCAGGAGCCTCAAAACAAATGTGCCTGTCACGCTGGACACGGAAGGAGGATGCGGGACACGCTCAGTCACTTAAGGCAAAAAAGGAGGAACTTTATTTACAGTTTCTACATTTTATAGACTCTCTAAAATGAGAGTGGATTGGAGGATAACATATCTCTTCTAAATCACATTGGCTAGTTAAGCAGTCTGTCAATTCATCTCTCTTCTAAGAAGGAATGTGAAAAACACATAGTGTTTTGGTAGAAAGTGTGGGAATTCTGACTCCAAATATGTAAATATCAGAAGGCTTTTTGAAAATCAGGGCAACATGTGCCCAGGAAACAGAGAGCAAACCTGATCATGAAACTGGATCTAGAGAAACCAGGAGGGGCAAAAGCAGCACTGTATAAAGTGCCAATCAAATACTGTTGCTATTACTTACATTTCTATTTAGCACTATGTACACATCAAAGAACAAAATCATTTTTATTGTATCTACAAGCAAACACATTCCACATTTCATTTTTACTGCATCTATGGTACTTTTAACTTCTAATACATATTTACATGGGTAATTAAGCATAGCAGCTTAAAAGATATTTTAAAATGGTAATTATCAACTGGAATTATTCCCAGAAGTAATATCTAAAATCTGAGGCCCTGCATTTCACCAAGTTTCAGTAGTATTATATGGTTTCTTGCCTTTTTTTCTTTCCTAGCTAAATCTACATCACAAGACTACTTGATTCAGATGAAATTGCTATGATAAACACAAACTGCAGCTTTTCCCAACTTGCACTGATTCTCCAGCAGTTTCAGAGAAAAATCTGACAATGCAGCTAAGACTGCAAACATCTAGGTAAGAGACTTCCTGCAGGTTGGGAAGAAAAAGCCAACAAGCACAACACTTGCTCCAGGATAATGCAGCATAGAACAGCACAGTCATAAATTGTTCTAAAATACCAGTGTGCTGGTTTGAAAGCAAAACCAGTGAAAGACTCCAAGTCAGAAACACAATTTAGTAAGAGGAAAAGAAATAAAAGAAAGTAAAATAAAAGTAATAGTACAAAAAACCACTGACAGAGTCAGAATACAACCTGACACCCTCTTAGGGTGGTAGCGGCAGTCCAGATGAGATGATCTTGTCGAAGCAGTGATCCTGTAGAAAGGTCTGGTAGCTCTTGTCTCCTCTGGGAGTCCAGTGGATAAAAAGCTGCCTGTGCTGTCCCAAACCCTGGATTTATCCAGGTGGGAATGCTTGGCTCCTCCCCCTGGGCAGAGCATCTCCCAATGGACTGATCTCATTCTATGAGTCATGCAGTGGGTCCTTGATGGCCCATTAAACAGAGATAACTCCTGGAGGAAGTTATCTATGAGTCATGTGGCAAGGCATTGTTAGGCTCATTAACAGAAGATAAGGAAAACACTGCCCCACCTTGGCTCCAACAGCTCATGGGGATAGAATACCTTGGGCACAATTTTACATTGTAACCTAGGACAACCAGGAACTGAAATTCCCTTTATCCACATGCACATGAACAGCCTCTTCCTTCTCTAAAACTGAATGCAAGTACTGGAGCTGACACTTGACATTGAAATTTGAGACAAAAAGAAAAGTATTATCTCTTGTTCCACCTACACACCCTAAAATAGTCAGTCTCTTCTTCAATAATGTTTGAATGATCAAATTTCACTTAAAAGTCATGCAAGTCTTGTCTCAAAGTTCTAATATTAGTAATAAACCAAATTTAGAAGTTCCCCTGCAACATGGGATGAAGGCACCACAGTTTAACAAGCCAGCAATGCCCCAAAGCATAAGTCAAATTCACAATACCAGATGCATATAGCAGTCAATAAACAGAAATGAGCTGACAGGTGGTTTCCTTTATTTTGAAGGGTCTTGGAAAAACCATTTGATGGTAGTGGCAAGCACTCCATGCCTCAGTATGATACAGTGATGAACCCCAAAGAGACTAATTAAACCAGATTTTCTTTGTAGATGCTAGTCCCCTCATCCAGTCTGGTAAGTTTGTGATGCAAGACACTTTCTATCCCAGAATAAAAAGTCACCTCAGACAAGCCTGAGGATTTTACAGGTCCCAGAGTCAAGGTAAAGCCACAGAAGAAACAGAAATAAAGAAATACAGGGAGGCAAGTGTTGGGAGCCTTTTTGTGGTCACTTCCCTCTTAACACCACCTTGGTAAATACCAAGTAAAGCTTCTTATCACCCCAGAATTCTCCTACCAATCTGATATAATACCTCACATAAAGTTTTAGCTTTATCTATTAAAATTTCGTTTGCCATCCTCAGGAAAATGAGGATTTTTGGAGTGGAAAAGTACACTTCACTTTTATTACAGGTATCACACCTTGCCCTTTGCTACAGAATAGTAAGTCCTAATTTTATGAAGATTCTCCTGAGAAATAACCAGTTTACATCTCTATAGTTCAGAGTAGACTGCTGATATTTCATCTTGAATCATCCTATAGGACAACTTCTCTTCATGCTGAGAAGTTCCTTTTCATGTTGAAGTGTTTTTTATTAAAAAAAACCTTTTCCTTCTCCCCCGTAAACATGTATTATAAAACAGTCTTTAACTGCATAATCATACTCCTTTGTAAAATAATGGCCACCTAGGTAAATGGTTTTAATTAAAAATAAGAGATGCAGCTATTGCTTAAGCCATCAAAATTTTGTAATGCCCTAAATTCTACTGCTTGACTGAGCAATCTCATTAATATTCTTATGTATGGTTTTGCGTGCAAGACCATTCTGTGTTTACTTCCAACTTCTTGATAAATACATATTTTTGGTATACATATATTATCAAAAATTATAGCCAGTCACCATCTCTCTGGTCTATACAGTTTATTAAAAATGACATAAGTATATAAATCAATCTCCTAGTGATTTCTAACCTCATATTAATTAGAAGTGCCTAAAGATAAGGTTAACCAAAAATTATCCACTTTTATCCCCAGACCTTTCCACATTTGAAGGTTGGACAGAGATAACAAACTATCAGCTTTCACTCAAGACTACTTTGTCCTTCATTCTGACAGGAATCTATGATGAGCAGCTCCAGGAGAATCATTAGCTGTGGGCCCAGGTGCATTAGGAAAAGTATCAAAGCCAAGAGGAATCTCCTACAAAACTTCCAAAATAGGTGCAGTTTACACTGTCCATGTGAAACATCATCAGTGTCCCATGGCTTTATCACAGAAGCCCATCCTCCTGCCAATCTTTCCCAAGATGGTCTACTATACTACTTACTACCAGAGCAAAAAAATAAAGTGGCAAACATTAGTTTAGGACTGCAGATTTAGAGATGTATCTCTGCATGCTGTCTCCTTTCTCCCCAAGCCCCTCCAGCTGTTAATCCTTTTATTTTTTAGATTATAGTCTTCCAAGAAAATACTGTAAGTTTATATATCCTAACTTTAATTGGTCACTAGGTACAACCACCATAATAAACCACCCCTGCAAACCTGCCCTGAGACTTACTCTGCAGCCACAGGGATGAAGAATTTCTTTCACAGAGTTCCCACAAGCCAGGATTTATACCTAAGCATCTGCTTTTGTTATAACAGCTTTCTGTGTGAAACATTTCTATCTGAACACAGGTGCTTCTGCTATTTCAAAGTCATTGACATCTGGATGGTTCACTGTTTCTGTGGTTAAATTAGATTTACCCAGAGAAAGAAGTGTGATCCATTTTGAATAGGACATGCAATTTCTGAGTGCCATCATGATGGATTCATACCTTTTTTCCTCATGACATTTTAAAAATATTATGGTATCCTACATACTAGAAGGATTTTTTTTTTTTTAATGTCTAGCAAGTTAATTGATTGTTAATCATTTTTGCTCTTTCATCAAGCTGTTTTGTTGGTTGCTTTTCCAGATGAATCACTTAATTCAAGCATGGATCAGATGAAGCAGATTTTAAACAGCGTTAAAATACCAGCCTGTTCTGTGCCTTATGAGCTACCATGAGTGTGAATACCGACTACCTATATTCTATACTGACACCAGAGCCTGGTCCAAGGCAGCTATTTTGGTGCATTTTTTACTGCATGTTCTTTCTTTTCCATTTTCTTCATATCAAAAATATACCACAACCAATTTTCTTAATATTAAAGAGTTCTAAAAGAACAAAGATCTGATTAAATGTTCCTTAATATACCCCATGTTAGCGACGTAAATGCTTTAAAACTTCAGTCTCAAAATTCAGCAGATAGAAACATCTTTCATAATTATCTCTAAAAATCCATTTTAAAAGTTACCTTATGTTATTTTAAGTTATCAAGCAAGAAGATACATCAAAAGGATGTATGTATCCTTGAGGTCAGAGCCTTATAGGACACCTGAAAAATCTCAGCAGGAAATTTCTGTAGATGCAGTAATTTATATTTTGCTGTGGGCAAAGGGGTCGTGCAGTTTCTAACAAATCAATGCAAGCCAAACCAAAATTAGCAAATTGTCTGATCTGACAAAACCAAGTTGAACAGTCGCCTTCAGGAGGAGAGAGCTAGCAAAGCTAATAATGCAATTTACTCTGCTGCTAACAATCAGTTGTGGCATAATGGTAGGACTCCAACTTAGAGGGCTTTCCAACCTAAAATGATTTCATGATTCTACCGCATACAAGGTTCACTTAAAACAAAATACTATGAAATCTTAAAAACACTTTTAAGTCTCTCTTTTGCAGAATGATCCCCTCATTCCTACTGGGATCGCATTGACTGGAATGCAAGTTCCTGAAATTCCTTGTTCCCTGCTGAGCTCTAGAGGCCACTGGACAGACAGAGAGAGGAAAGGTCATCACACAAGGCAAGAAGAAACCTCAAACAGAAAGTTCTGCACTGGGTGATGATGTCTGTGCTCCTCTACTGTGAGAGCAGGAGAAATACCTGACAGCCCAACAGAAGTCAGGCACTTCCCAGCTCACAGGCTTCCCATCCATCCCTCCCTGTGGAAATCAGCAACACAGTTGTGTCCCCAGAGCAGGTACCATGGCTGGGCTGATATCAGCAGGACCTGTGGAGCAGCTGGATGGAGACAGAACAGAGGATCTATGAGGGGCAAGAGTCTTTATTTACAGCCCTGGATGATTTCTCATCGAGTCAATTCAACATTTGTATTTCAAGACTACACAAGTTTCAAGAAACTTCATACATCTACCTGGCAAGGAGATGGTGTCTGGAGGAGACAAGAACTCTATGGGATTCCACAGTTAGCAGAGTCTTCTTAGACTGAAAGAAGCATTGCGGGGGGTGGGTTTTTCTGGGGTTTTGTTTGATTTTAGTTTTGTTTGGTTGGATTTGCTTGGGTTTTGTTGTTTTTTTGGTTGGTTGGTTGAGTTTAGATTTGGGGTATTGGGTTATCTTTGTTTGGTTTTGTTTGGTTTGTTGGTGGTGGGTTTTTTAACTGGACCACTGAGTAACCTCTGTATTTTTAAGAGCAATTCCAGCACCTTACAGAGCAATTCACCTGGAGCTGAGTGTGACCATTTGCCTGGAGCCGCAAGATCAGGAAAACCACTGGTGTGACCTTGATATCATTTCTACTTGAAGAAGTGTTAACAGGCACTGAGATTTCTACCCTTAAACAATTTCCTTTTGTGCAGAAACTCTCCACTGAAGGAAGTTACATTCCTCCTGATCTGGATTCCTAAAGCAACTGAGGGCACTGGCATACATGCACAGCAGCCTCAGGGGAGTCCTAAGGAGCAGAAAACATGATGAAGCTTTCCATGTTTCATTCCATAACAGAGCAGCTGCAAAAGCAGAGGAGAGACTGCTGCTATATGTCATTCAGAAATAATATAATCCAGACAGCTTTTTGAAAAGGTATAATGCACATATGCTTCTGGAATGATAATAATCTATTTTTCTGTTTAAAGTTTGCTGTGAATCTAAAGTGGTGTTTCTATCAATACATTACCCACCACACTTCTCATGCACACTCTATAGATGCAGCACATGCATATAAAGTTATATTTAATAGGTCATAAGCAATGCTCTTTTTGTTTATAAATGTACTGCATGCTATTCTCCATCTCCTATCCTGACTTTTCACTTGCAGATATGATTCCTGATATTTATATTAATATTTAAGATAATGCAAGTGTCAGGCACAGATGCATTATACCTGTTGTCAACAGGCTAAGCTGTGGACCAGGTTATTGTTTCTCTGATTAAAAACAAGATGAATACATGCACCAGAATAACCCATTCATTTCTTACAATTCCACATCACCAGGGCTTTGCTTCAACCTGTCAGATGAAGTGCACATTAAACATTAGCAGATTTAAATCTAACATGTTAGGAGTTTCTTTTTATGCTCAGTTTTAGTAGAGTTTGCTTCAGTTCATTACACACATCAACACAATAAACCGTGAAGTATATTACTATATATAGTGAACATATTCTCCCCCACACATTATGCTAATCTACTCTTCAGGATAGAAACTCTTAGGTAACATAATACAGAGGCACTGATTTATTTTCTTTCTACCTCCCCTGTCCCCACAAGGTGTGCTACAAGCCCCCACCCCAAGAAACTCTCAACTTGTCAAAAATCAGATGGTCCTCTCAATACCTTTTCAGGTTTTCCCCTGCCAAGTTCAATTAAACATCTTATTTTAATGCTTATTGGCATTTCAGACCTCATAAAAATGCAGTCAAAGAGGAAAAAGGCTTAGACTACCAGTAATATCTGGGTCATCAAACTAGGTTACAAAGAGAAGGTTCCTTTTTGATACGTTGCTGGAACAGCATTGAGAGATACAATCCTAAAGCTGGCAGGGGGAAAAAGAAGCCCAACCCTAAAAAGATTGGGCTGGATTCTGCCTTGGTGTAACAAGAGCATATCAGTAGAATTTTGATAAAATAAGTGGTTTTACTATAGAATAAAAGAAATAAAAATTGTTCTTCAGTACACGTAGAGGACCACAAATCAGTGGACCCAGTGCTCTCACACACACATGGCAAGAGATTTATCACACCCTGTGCTCTGATGTCCCTCACAGAAAACTCCATCCCAAGGTCAGGGATAATTGACCTACTCCTCAGTCAGACCATTTAATCCATAATATTCCAGACAAGCATGTTTGAGTAAACTGGCTAAAGAAACATAGTGATTCAGCAACTGATTTCCACCCAGATTTTTTAGCACTCTGCAGGGATACAGCACAAACCAAGTATTTGAGAGTACTGCAATAATAATTTTTCTTTTTCTCTCTATGTGCAACATCAGAGCTACGAGCTAGCAGATGCCTGAGTAAGTTTTATTATCAATGTACTGGAGCATTTTGCTTAGGACTGAATTCCAGCTGCAAAATTCAAAGCAGACTTAAGATTTTGGGTAATCAGAGGCAAGTTATAAAGCAACCATGCCAATACTCCCTAGTTCTAGGCAAGGTTCTGTGTGCATGCCTGCTCTTCTTGATACCTGGCCATCAGCCATTAAATCATACAGATACACAGAAGTTACACTACTGCATAACAAAAATATTCTCACACTGAATAAAATCAAGCTGACAACCACAACATAAACAGCAATCTCTCTTTATGTTCTGTTCAGTCCATACAGTATGGAGAGGAAGGGGGTGGGCAGCCTACTTATCTCCTGGCACTTCTTTTCACTCACCGTAACAAAAGAGATTACTTTCTCTAAATGAAGCCAAAGTTTCAAAGTCAGAAGAAGCTGATGCCAGGGTCTTGATGTGGCCAAATCCAAAGCAGTGTTCTTAAATCAAGGAGGGGACTAGCTCTTGGTTTATGGCTCATGTCCATCCTGCTCAGCCGTGCCACTGACACATCTCTAGTTTCACAAAAGGGATCATTTCAACACACATGCCAGAAAATAGATGGCAGAGCACTGCTGATGCTGCAGTAACTGGAAGAATATTCTCTATTGCTCAGCTGCAGAATAATGTTATTTTTAGACAAAAATAAATCCAGTCATCACCGAAAATGGAAATCTATAAAAAATGCTGAACCTCTGTTTTGTTTTATTACATCAAATCCAATAGGAGGTCTGCATTAAGATGCAGATTTCCTGCAAAATACCTCTGTGCAGAAGCACTGAGTAATGAATCTCTACTCTTATTCTCAGTATGCAGTTCTGGCACAATATTCATGAGTGCTGATTGCTTATTCATCTGATTTTTAAGATGGAACTGTAGGATCACATCCTGGCATTCCTTCTGAGCACAAAAGCAGAGAGATTTCAAAAGACTTTCAAATCCAGAGGAGGTTCTCCCCTGAGAAATGAGGCCTTACTGTGTTTTAACCATATTTTGTAGACAAATAGGAAGAACACTTTTCACTGATAGGTAAAAACATATAAACCAAGAATTTATTCTCAGTCTAGCTGATAATTTAGCAGTCATATTATTAGCTGAAGTTAACTAACACAGAAAGAAGAAGAAAAGTGTGCATATAAAAATATTTATCTTTCTGGTGTTAGCTTGCCCTGCCCCTCTGAGCCCTTTAGCCAAGAGTTACATTCTGGCCTTGATGTGGTTGCAGAGCTGCCACCATCATCAGTCCTTGGCTAAGGGGAATAACATGCTCATGGTGATGGCTTCCTCTTCCTCACTCTGGGATGAGCTCAGGGCAGGTTTTTTTTAATACAGGTTTGTTGACATTTTTTATATTCATTGTTTCTCTATCAGTTTGCAGCTCCACATTACATCCAGATTTATTACATGAGACACTTGATGGATTTTGGGAGCTATTGCTTTGTTCTTAACGCCAGTTTTGCCCAGGTCTGGGAGGCTGCATCTCTTTGCATGACCATGGCCAAGCCACTTACAGAGCCCATGGCACCTTATGCCTGTGCATCATCACGTCTGTCCACTTTCCTCCACCTTTGTTACCTCACCTGGCCTGGATTTCTCCATATTATGTCCTTCGTGAGCCCCAAATGTGACAAAACCATAGTGGCACCATACAAGGGCTACAGGCTTGCACCATTTGTACTGCCCCCTCTCAGCTGCAGGACACAGGTTATACCAGAAGGGACAAAGCACAAAGAAGGGCTGGAAGTTCAGCTTTCCAAGGCTAATGCCTTTAAGCCATTTCACTTAACACAAACATGGTACGCATGCAGCCACAGATTAGCTTTCCACAACAGCAACAACACTGATGGAGTCGAACAGCATTCTTGTGCTCGGATTTAATTAAACCAGTATCTCACTGCCAAACTCTCATTTGGCGTACAACAAAGTAATTAATAAGCAGATCTGCTTTCATCTTTCAAATCAAAACTACAACCTCAGTAATTCAGTATAATTTTGCCAAACCTTTGTTTCACTGCTAGTGTGACCAGCACAAAGTCAAAATTTATCCGCTGTAAGAAACACTCTCCATAAAGAAAGATTGTTTTATTATGCATTCAGTGAGACGAGTACAACATATTTTACTAGTAGAGATTTTAGTATTTGAGCAACAAGGAGAGGAATGAACAGCAACACACTCCACTGCACACAGGCCTTGTGGCTGTTCATCGTCTCACTTATCAGTGATGCTCAGATGATTTCCAGCAGCATGACACAGACTCCCTTCTTTGTCTAACACATCTGCATTCTAATGTACTATACATATTTAAAGTGTGCCATTCAGAGGAGGCACCTTTGTTATAGATAATTATAGATAAATGAGACCGAGCTCTATAGATAGGAAGCTCCCACACCGTGGCAAAGAAACTTCAGTAACAAAAGCAAAACTTCTGCTTTAAAACTTGTGAACCAGCATGAAATAGGAGTAACTGTAATAGAATTGAAACAGAGTTGATAAAGATTAGTGGTGTAGTTAAGAAAACTGAAGTTCCTTTCAATGGAGAAAAGACAGTAGTAACATATCTGCCATATTTTCTAGTGATGAAATATTACACACTTCTTTCCTGCATACTAAATGGAATCCAGAAATATGAGTACACCTAGATAAATATCATTCTTTTATGAGGGTGTTGACATTTTTTAGACATTATTTTTATTATTTCTACCCAGTCTTTCCTACATTTTGCTATCTCTCTCCTGATCTTGATTCCAGAAAAAATTTTAGAGGCCAGAAAAACTCTATTTGCCCCAGTACTGCAATGCTGCATTGAATGCCAGCCTCAGCGATGATCAAGTGAGAGATTAAATTGACATAATTAACTTCCCAACTGAATCCTTTAAGGTGCAGTTGATACTGCAGCACAGTTTGAACAGAAAAGAGGTTAATGGGACATCTCTAATTCACATCCACACACCAACCTGGAAGTTTTATGCTCCAAGACTGCCCACATTCTCATTTTTAGCTCACTTAAGCTTTACAGACAGCCTCATATGGCAGTCCATTACACTACCATGTATGATATAATTCAGGGACAGTGTAGTATTTTGGACTGTGATGTAAAATGTTTTGAATTTGAGGACACTAAAAGGTATCATAATATCATTTAACCTTCAGATGTTCTAGCCTGCACTAGGTGAGGAAGGTGGCAGCATTTAATTAAGTCTTCTTTGCATCTTATTTTCTGTTGTCATAGAGCAGGAGGCAGCACTTGAATATTGTTCATGTGTACTGCTGCAGATTGCACCACAGCCCCCAAATCGGTTGGCCTTCTCAGTTTGTGGGCAATTTTTGCCCTGGGGATAGATCCACCCCTTCTGAGTCAGCCTGAGAAGTCTGAGAAAGCAGACTCAAAATTTAACCTAATTGAGAGTGAACTCATAGGATACTTGGCTTTTAGTGATGGCCAGCTTCCAGATTTCACCCAGGTTTTATCTTGTGTGCCTTGTACACACGGAGGCCACAGAATTTGTTAGAGAAGGAGCTCCCAGCTCTGTTCTCAAAAATGCATGGTTCCATTGCTGTCCTCTTCTAGCTCCAAGAGCTGATGTGTCCTAATGATACCCAGACAGTGCTTAAATATCATCATCTACAATCAACCTGATGAAGGAATTAAACCTCACGCTGCTTCAGTTACAGGGCAGCTCCAGGCCCTGGTGTGGGGACACCCCCAGACCCTGCTCCTGCAGTGCTGGGTACCACAGGTGCCTGCAGGGGACAGCTCCAGGGACACCCCGCATGGCAGACACAGCTGCAGAGTGCTCCCATCCCTCCTGGGAGAGAACATTTGGGGCTTGCACCTACAAAGCAGGTAAAGCATGGAAAAGAGCAGCCCTGCTAAACAGCGCTGGCTGGAGAGAGGCAGCAGGCAGTGTCTCAAACACCAAAGAACGGCTGGGTCGATACTAAAGCTGCAGAATGATCATGTTCAATGGTGTATGGAAAGGTTATTTGCAGTAGCCAGGGGTGAAATTTCACACAACTCATAGGATGACATATAGAGTCTCCACCCTGGATTCCACAGCTCACCAAATCACCCTACTGCAATTCACTGGAATACTAATAAATATTTCAAGACAAATTACAGGTTTCACATCCATGCAAAGCCAATGTTGGGTTGGTGCAATGCATGTTGCAGGAAAGCAGACAGGACTCAGTTTCTCATGCAGAAAAAGCCAATTCTTTATTCACATAACTAATTTTTATACCGTTTTCGAAGACTTCATGTTCTACTCCAATTGGTCAGTAGTTTTTGCCACTCAGTTCATTGGTTAAAAGTGCTTGTGTGTGTAGGTGTTAAGACTGTCTCTATCCACAGGTGTTTACATTTTTTCTTTGTGGATTCCCATGGGACAGGTCTTTCATTATTCCAGGTGCAACTTATTTTTCTCTACAAGAATAGGTTGTTATGCAAAATGATTCTCATACTCAAGACTCTTTCACATTGGAATTAGCACACTGCTTAGCTGCACTTAGAAAAAGTAACAGGTTTAAAAGCCCTGATTTTATAAAGATTTTCTTTGATAAGATTCCTACCTGTATGCAACACTAAGTTACAGGGGCTTCTCTGTGTGTGTGTGTGCACATGAAGTTCAATAATGTTCAGAATTTTAGACTGCTGGCAGTGTAATACAGGTTTGCTCACATAAAATCAATAAAAGAGTGTTAAAGTATTCATTAAATCATCTTCACCAATTAAAAATGAGACTATTCTGATATGTCTGATTTTTATTCTAAGAGTGTTTTGCACAATTACTCGAGCCTTTGAAAAGACATAATGAGAAAAATTACTGACAAAGAAGAAAATGCACCAAATGTAAATGACATTATCTTCATCTAATTTAATCAGTCACTCCCAGACAAGAAAAATAGCTAAATAAATTCATACTCTGGTTTTACTTTAACTATTATTTCCCATTGAGTTTTAGGACCAAAAGACTTCCTAAAAGCACTTCAGATTATTTGAATGCTATTCATTTCAAAAAGAGTACCCAAATAAGGGCAAAACTAAGCTGTACTACAAGAGGCAACCGATATGAAGGCATGATAAATCCTAATTGAAACACATTGTATATGTTATAAACAATGTCAGTTATATTGTTTTAAAAACCAGCTTCAGGTCTAAGGTCAGAGGAATTTAGGTGAGTGTATAATTGGTTTCAGCTATATTTAGGGCAGAAGCTCAAGCTCATTGTTTTTCTGAGCCTGTCCAATTCCATGGAACCAGACATGGGACCTCTGCACTTTCTTGTCCTTCCTCCAGTGGGGTCCATTCTAAACCTTCAAAAGGCATGTAAAGACGGTAGGATCAGCAGCAGCTGCCAGGCCCCTTTTCTTCTGCATTAAAGTTCTACTCTGTGACACACAGTACAGAATTCAGAAAGGTTCTGGGCAACCAGGGCCTTTCCAGTAAGTTTCATAAGATGATGTCCTATTTGAGGTGTATCCTCAGGGTCACTTAGTCCTCCTTTACAGATATGCATGGACTCATCATTGTGCACTACATCCACGTATTTTTGTCAGTGGAGACCAAAACTATTTCAATAAAGTATTTGAAGAAGCTGTTTCTTCAATTTCAAACCAGTTTTAGAAGCTTCAGGTAGTTCACCAGGTTAATTGTATGATTGCAAGGAGACATTTAATACAATACATGCCAATTCATAATACACTTTCTTATCAACAGCTGCAGCTGTAAGAATTTTTGGATTTTTGTTAAGAAAGCTAAAAAATCTTGTAGGCTATACAAGTTTGAGATGCTAGTCTGTCTTCCAGTGGAAGAGTAAGTTTAGTAAGTTGCGGACAAAGGCTGTCCTGTTCTTCCTTTCTTCATAAGTGACAGAAATAGCTACATCACTTTTTTATCTCTGAAGTAATTAACTGTAACCTCATCACTTGCCTTACAACCCCTTCAAAATTCTGAAAAAATAGCAGCAACAGACCAAAACTGGGGTGCTAAGCTCGCAGCCACCTTCCTGCATGTCCCACCTCTGTGCCAGAGACACCTCATCTGATCCACTTGCACATCCCCTCTCACATCCCCTCACGTAGCACCTGCAGCCCTCCACAGCAAGGCAAACCACAGCAGGAGTTCATTACCACACTGCCCAGACTGAAAACTGCTGCTCTTCAGGACCTCATTCATTAGCTGAGCAGACATCCCTGCCCTGGGGTCAGAAACATTCATCAGAATGATGGAGCAAATGGCTGGGGACAGCAACAGCATCTGTTGTCAGGTCTGATCCTCATCCCCTCCCCCTGTGTCTCAGAGCCTGGATTCTCCAATAGGGCTTAGGTTAAACCAGAAAATATCCTTGTGCCTAAAACATCACGGCAAAGTCGCCAGTTCCCAAAAGGTCTGTTTGATTTGTGGAGTGTTATAAATGACAATTTCCCCAATATTTTTTAGGTTAAGAAGTTTATTGGAAAAACAACAAGTGAAAAATCGAGTAAAGCCACAATCAACAGACAGTTCTGACCCCGGGAATCAGAACCAGGTGAACCAAAAAAATCGAGCACAGCCTCACCAGACTGTAGCCCCTGCCCTGGTTCACGCCAGCCATCTCTCAAGGGCCAGTTTTATAGGGATTTTGTGGCTTGAGGCTAGGTTATTGTCCAGTTCGTTCTTTGAATATGCAGATGGGTTTTCCTTCCACCTGGTGTGTATGTAGAATAGAATCCCGGTAAATCTGGTCTCATCTCTGAATCTGTCCATGAATTATTCCTGAAGTTCTCGCTAGGCAAACACGTCTTGGTTTCTGGTTTCTCAGTGAGTGTCAGAATTCCGGGAAGGGGGAGTGATTGGTTTTTCTGTCGGTTGATTCTTATGGGCGCTTGTGATTGTTATCTTGGTGCTGGTTCCTGTCTTTCGACATTATCAGCTTCTCCCTAGTAGCGCTCCACTCCACACTGATGTGGAGATGTAGCCCTATTGTTCTGTCAAGGGGGAAGGCTGGCATGCCAGCTGCCTGCCTACCATGCTTTGATTTCTGTACAAGGGGGTATCTCTGGACACAATTTATTTCATACAAAAATAACACATTTCTTAATAAAAACTCGAACTAAACCATATATTTATAACATGGAGCAAAATTAGAACCAAACCACTGAAATTTATGTTCATGCCCTTCTCCAATTTTCTCGTATTACACCAAAAACAACAAAATACTTGAGATGACTCCTAGGCACTGACTATTAGAAACCAGGTCTCTGGTTTAAAGCTCCATTTAAATACATAGTAAGGACCACGCAATAAAATAGCTTATTCTGATAGTAGGAGGGAACAGTCAGGAAGTTCAGAAGGACAGTAATTGAGGGTAGGCATGTCTGCTTTCAAATCCTACACTTTCAAGCACTGTGATCAAATACACTCAGTGACAAGAAAATGAAGTGTTATTTTATTTTAAAGATCAAATATTCTAAGATGAGGTGACTTGAGCACCTTAATGAACTAGCTAGTTATTTGAAATTTACTTGGAAAGGCACCAGTTTGCTGTCAGAAGCAGCCCATAGCAATCTCCACGTAGACTTCATCCTGGCACATAAAACTCCTTTTACCCTTAGTAGAACTGGAGGTAGGGTTTTATCTGAATATGGTTGACTGTGTTATAAATGATTAGAAGCCAATTCAAAATAAAAGAATTTATTCAGCAAAGTTTCCAAAACCAAATTAAAAGCCACAATAAAATTGGACAACATCGATCGAATGCTGGGTGGGCAGAGTGACAGCACAAAGGTACCATCCCAGCCTCGACCACACCCACCAAGTTTCAGCGTGTGGGTTTTATACAGTTTTTTTTACCCCAAGGCTAAGTCCATTGAAAGTCCAAATATTCGTGTATTTCTTTATTTCCAAATGGATGTTTGAAAGGATTTCCCATCTGCATGAAAGGATCACTTGATAGTCTTCCCGGATTTCATCTTGGGGGGAGTGACGTGATCATCCTCCGGATCCCCACCAAGATTGATATCAGATGTTGAGGAGCTGTGAAGTGGAGGTCCATCCTTGATGAATGGGCCATCTCCAGTTCGGCCCTGTCATTTCTGTTGCAAATGTGGTGGTCACACAGCTTGCACAATGGACTCTGAAATCTCGGAGACACCCTTGAGTAGCTTTTAATAAACCAAATTCTTGATACAGTATTATATGCACGAATTTATCCATTACATCCATTACAACTGGAAAATAAAACAGAAGAATAAGCAATAAGATACTAGAGCAAGGAATTCTTTTGCAGATTTATTAGGATTGGGCCTTCAGCATAAAGATTCTAGTGTATTTTCCTTAGGGAAACAAAACTACCCATCTTAACATCACACACACCTGATTTTGTGGGGGGAAAAGAGTTGCAGATGATTTCTAGAGCTCAGAGAACCCAAATTTTGCTGATTAAAACCTGTTAAAGACTCATTCCCCTCAAAGGTGAGTAAGGTCTCTTGCAAAGCTTGAAATATAGTTAAGTTAATTTTTATATTCTTCTATCACAAAGGCTTTTTTTTCAGAAAAAAAGTCTTTGATTTTATCAAAAAATAGTTTCTGAATTTGTTCGATTGCTTTGCAGGAAATATTTCCCCAGAATCCCCGGGTTCTCCTGCCTGAACTCATTTCAACAGTTTTTTTCCCCACAAGATAAATTCATGGTTGTTTGCCTGCAGATAATAATATAGGATGCATGAGCTTTAACTTTCCCAGATGGATGACTTTTATACCATTGAAAGTCCTCATATTTAAATCATTAACTAAAAGGCCAATTCCAAGTAACTGGTAACCATGCATAGTGCTGGGATGCCTCAACTTTGTTATCTCTGAATCTGCTCAAAGCATTTTCAGAGGGGGGAAAAAAACCTTGTTCGTGTCCAGCTGCTTGTCTGTAAGGACACCTCCAGCTACATGCAAGGAAGCTCCTCAGCAAGGAGACTGAGGAAAGTATTTTAGAACATACTTTTTAAGATCATTTGTATCTTTCTAGTGTGCCAAATGCCCACTTTTAGGTCAAATTTCTTGGTTCCTCTGACAGCAGAAAGTTTGCCCAGTGTTTCCTTGCTGCTTAAGTAGGTGCCAATTGCCTCAGAGACCTGGGTTTTGGGAAAAAAAATAAAATAAAATAAAAAATAAAATAAAGGAACTGATCAACTGAAAAACCTAATGCAGCAATTGCATGAAAAGTCAGTTTGGCCCTCCTCTCCAGTTATTTATTTTGGCCAGGCTGAATACCAGATTCCAGCTTAATAAAACAGGATTTAATCCATATTTTTTTATGTTTGAGTGAAATGAAAAATCAGGAGCTGGTACTAAAAGGTTCATGGGACATCATGATACAGTGAAATTCCATGTTGTGCAAACTTTAGCAATTTTACAAAGTGCAAGCCAGAGTATTCGACAAAGAAGCAATAGCATAAATATTGAGTAAAAGCAAATATTCCAGACTACTAGATGTTTTTAAGAGATCTAAGTATGTAGTATCTACCAGCCACAGAAGCCTCACAGAGTACAAACAGATCACACAGCAGTGGGAGATCAAACACAGAGATACATGACAGGAGTCTTCCAGAGAATGGGAATTCTAGCAACCTCTCTCTCAAATATATATTTGAGATATATTGCTTTCTTAATTTATAGTATTCTGTGGGCCTGATACTTCTGAGCTTGAGAGAGTTTTTTTAGCCTACTAGTAACTTAACTCTTTCCTAAGGGAAATCTCAACAAGTTTCTTTCTCAAAACAATCTTGGAAAAAACAACATTTTTTTCTCATAACATTTTTTTTGCCAGGTAGTTTTTTCTATTTCTGTAGTTTAACCAATGGAATTAGAGAGGTGTCATTCTTACGCACCAATCATGTTCATTTTGTATTGTAACACCTTATAAATAGTAAGAAGAATTAGAAAAAGCCTTCTATGCTCATTTGCCTTCTGAAATACTAAAGTTAATAATCTTTGTGTCCAACAGCAACAGTATTTAGTCCAGTTCTTTATTTTCCTGTTTTCAGCCTTTTCATAACTTTGTCTCAGAATTAATTTTTTTATCTGCTAAAAGCATCTTTAACACTGCAGCCAGTGCTGCTTGCACTCTCTCCCACTCATTGGAGGTGCAAGGGATGAATGAGTTCATCCAATATGCAAGAGATAGCTTTAATAAAAAAAGGTATAATCTAAGTCACTGTGACTCTTTTTTGAGAGTGTTATAAATGACAGTTCTCCAATATTCCGTTTTAGAGGCTTATTGGAAAATGACAAAATGAGATTGAAAAGAGACAAGTCCCACAATCAAACAGCAGCTCTGAGCCCGGGTTTTGAGCTGCCGGGTGAACTAAGACCCCGGCCTCTATTGCACTGGGTCCCCCATAGTTCACACCAACCATCTCTCAAAGGCTAGCTTTTATAAGGTTTTTAGGCCCCGAGGCTAGTTTTCTGTCCAGTCTGAATATGCAGATAGGATTTCCGTCCACCTGGAGTGAGAGTAGAATAGAATTCCGGGAAATCTGGTCACATCTCTGGATCTGTCTATGAATTATTCCTGAAGTCTTCACTAAACATGTCTATGAATTATTCTTGAAGCTCCTGCCAGACGAACAAGTCTTGGTTTCTGGGTTTGGTCTCAGCGAGTGTCAGAATTCCAGGAGTGATGGGATTTTCTGAGAGCTGAATTGGCTCTGATGGGCCTTAGTGATCGTTATCTATCATCTGGCGCCCCTTTGGCATGGTCCACCCCTCATTGATATGGAGAATACAGTTCTATTGTTCTATCGGCAGGCCAGTTACCTACCCCCCCTTGTTGGTTTCTGTACAAGGGGGTACCTTTTAACACACTTTATTTAAATCAAACTATATAATTATAACAGTAATAAAAAAAACTCGAATTAAACTACGTATTTATAACAAGAGCCTGGTAAATACACCCATGAATGACAAGGTGAACATTTGGCTGCTGTTCTTGTTTTATAGAGGATACTTTTACAGGAATCAGGATTGATGGGAAAAGAGAAGCAAATGATTACGTAAAACAATTATACAAGCAATAAATAATGATAAGGTATTGGTATGGTGCTATTTTTAGCAGTAGAAATAAAGCTTTGGTTTAAAAACCTATAAATATGAGGGACACCCTTAAGGAAAACTCATCTCCTGCTGCCCCCCTTGCACCTGCACATGCAACAATATCTCTGGCTGCACAGGCCCTCCCCACAAACTTTGTTCACAGTCCTCCCAGTCAAGTATATGTAAGTTCTCCTATGATTACTCCTGGTTTTATTTGGTCTTACAGAAGGTCTTTTTGTCCCTTTATTTCAGTTTCATTGGAATGACCATTTTCCACGCCTAGCACCAACTGAATGTATTACATTACTAACACTATTACAAAATACTAAACACCGGTATTTACATTAAAAATCACTTTAATACCTTTTTTGGATTTGAAAATTCTAAAATTTAGTTCACCCCCTAATTGTGAAATCTTGAGAGCCACAATAGACCAGTAAAACAAGTCCATGAAAAGGCTCTGAAAAAGGGATTATTGCCCCACAAAAATTCAACTCCAGTTTAAGAACACATTTGTTTAGTGTATTTTTTTCCTTCCCAAAATCCTGAAAAATTTCTAGCAGGATGCTTTCACATCCTTAATAGCCCTAATGCTGGTTTTCAGATTTCCCCACCACCACGCTATTATCAACTTGTTTGTACGAACTAAAGTGATTATTTCCTCAGAATACTGCACAGGAAAAACTCACGACAGGTGCTATTTTTACTTCAACAAGAAGTAAAATTGTACAAAAGCACTGCAAGTTAGAAAAATTACTCAAAATGGTAATGCGAAGTCAGTGGGGAACCAGCTCACTTCATTAAACATCTGCATCAGAAGTCTCAGACTCACAGAAATTAAGTTGGTTTACTGTAACCCATAATACTTACTGTAGCACCAAGTGTATTCCCCAAGATACAAGAAGGGACTAAGAATATAGAATTAGAAACTCAAGACTGGAGCTGAAGAACTCCCTATGAAGAAAGTCACCGATTTACAGATCAAGAAATTTGTGAGCAGGTATATTGAGTGACAAGATCCCTTAAATTATTTCCAATAAATACTTGAAATAACTGCTTTTTTCCCTCTACTCATAAAAACCCTTAACTCCACATTTCTATAGACCAGCCAGTTGGAGAAGACAAATTTTCAAGTTCAGGAGAAACCTCACATCACCAGTGAAGTTGAATACTGAACACAAAGTGTACCAGGTATGCACTCTTCTTGCTGGCCTTCTCTAGCTCTGGTTGGGACCATTGGTGCTAGAGACACCTTCACACTTTCCTAAGACTAATACTTGCTAATGGATTTCCTATAACTCAGAGGCAGAGAAATTCAGAGATCTTCATATTTTGCTTATCAGAAAGCACATAAAACAAGTCTCAGGAATTCTGTCCTCTTCCAGGTCACCAGCTGCTATAGTAGGTAGGATGGAGACACAGCCAGCCTTATCTGAGGACACAGACAGCAAACGTCCCCCCTGAGCAGTACTTCCATTGCATCCAAAGGCAAACACTGATTCCATTACCAAGCCAGTTTTCCAGTATTTCCCCCAGCAGCTCAACAGTTGAATCATCCTTTCCTTGCAGATGAACATCACAGCCCAGCACCTAGAACTGAACAAAGTGCCTGCCTCCCTACCTCCCTACATGGACAGTTCCCCAAAATCCAAAGGACATGGATCTCATCTCAAATTCTCTTGCTTTAACTGACAAACAATGCTTGAAACATAAAGAAACTTACAGTAGGAAAATCTATAAATTTGGTACCTGCCTACTCAGTAAAACACAAGTGTTTAAGGCAGATAACGAGAAGTTGTTCCATGAGGGAAGAGTAGATTATTAAGTGATGTAATTCATCCTTAATTAGCTGGTTAGGCATCTGCAACTTAGTCTTGCTTGAAACCCAAGGAAGCATCCTCACTGGTCATAAATACTCTCAGTTCAATTACCACTATATATTACCACAGTACACCTGTACAATAACATTTGTGTACTTATCGCACTCAAAGTGAGGGACCATAAAAAATGGTATTTTTAAATTTTGCCACTTATGCATTAGAACAATGATGACACAGCATGACCATCCCAGCACACTAAGCACAAATATGAGAAATCTCCTAGTGATATTTGGAAGATATTTTCAAAGTCAAATGAAGTCATAAACAGATACAAAGATCTTAAGAACTTGTAAAATCCTATAGGAAGAGAAAAGGAACTGGCCTGAAAAGCGGAAGAGGCAACTGAGGTATAGGCATTAAAAAGTGATGAAGCAGAAAAGATGTTCAAATGAAAAACGTGCTTTGTTTCTTCATATTCCTCTATACTGGCCCAAAGCATCTGTCTGGATACATGACACATGATTGCAACGTAGCACACAAATTAAAATGTATTGATTTCTACCAAATAAATATTTGTTTTAGTGAAAATCTATTGCAATTACTTAAAGTATCCTTTTTCAGTGCAAATTAATCTAAGAATACACAGGTTAGTTACAGTAGCAAAACAATTACAGTGCTTATCCTGCAGATCTTCGTGATGCCCTTGAATTTTGTCCTTTAGAAAAACAAACATTAACTCTGCAGATATTTGCTTGTATTGGGGTTTTTTTGCATTATCACTTCCAAGACAATCTCACCTATATTTCCATGTTGGGTGCATATGACTTTCTCTGTGCCTGCTTTTTGATTTTCAACCACTGCTCTAAACTAATAGGGATGCAGTCACAATTCCTAGTCCTAAAAGTCTGATAGCCTCCATATCTTTGGGATTAAGAGCCTTTCATAGGCAGCCTTTCTACACCATCAATTCTGGTTACAGAGAACACAAAGCTTCAAAACAACATCCTTACAGGAGCATCACCAGCATAATTCAAACGTTATTCAGGACCAATAGATGCTGCTGCTGAGCCCAGCTGAGTGCTGTCCTTCACTTTTTATTCTCTGTGGTACTAGAGTTTCAGCTATTGTCTCAACTCACAACCAAATGCTGAAAGAACAAAGCTGTTACCTCATTTACACTATCACATTGTACAAAACAAGGCCTTTCTTACACATGCCCCTCTCCACCCTTTTCCAAAAACTCTGCAAGTCAATCACCATGAATCTGCTGCATTTAGCTAGCACAAGGCTCCTAGTATCTTCCAAGTATTTAGTAAATAAAAAAAAACCCCTCAAACTACATTTTAAGTTAAGGAAACATGGTATGGCACCCCAGTTTCCTAGATGTGCAGCCAAAACACATCCAGCTTTAATGTAAGTTCATTTAGAGAAAAAAAGTAAAAGCTGTCAGGGGAAATACAGATTTGACATCATGAAATTAACTGGTTTTGTAAGAAAACCTGAAAAATCAGCTTATATCTGTTTTTTCTTCTTTTCTAAGAGGCTACACAGTCTTATTATTCCACCAATATTCCCAAATCCATGTAAGTTAATATTCTTAAAGAAACTGAAAATAAGCATCTGTTAAGAATCCTGCAAGAAATGCAAGAAAATTCTAAAAGAGAATGATCTCATATCCTCATTCTCTTGGCTCTGCCCTATATTAACACACACAATGATTTCACCAAGTGTCAAAATGTGACACCCATTCAAAAAGGAGACACTGTATGAAAAGTTGTCCTGCAAGTTTACTGATACATGTTAATAGTGATAACACTTTTCCTTAGGCTGCTGCTGCTAATTACCCAGTTAAAATCCATCCCAAATATGATGGCTTGCAGTATTTATCCTTTTTACACTGGTCATTAAATATAACATCAGGCAGGCATTAATTGTCATTGTTATGCAAAGTCTCATGTCTTCAAATTATACACATTGCTTGACTGAAAAAGAGTCAGCAGGAAATCCTCTTGAAGCACATTTCTGGATTCATGAAAGGACAGAAAGCAATTAGGAACAGTCAACAAGAGTTTATCACAAGGAAACCCTGCCAGTCCAACCTGACCACCTCCTATAATCAAATGACCAGGTTTGTGGACAAGAGGATAGCAGCAGACAGCATCTACTTGATATTTAGTGAGAGTTTCAACTGGAGTCTTGAATTCAAGTTCTGCTGTTCACAGTCAAGATGGATGGATAGGTCTAATGGTTGGGAGACCAAGCTCCGAGGGCTGGTGGTTAATGGATTAGTCATCTCTCCAGGTGGAGACTAATAACTTCACCTTGCACACCTGCAGCAAAGTCAGGGCTAAGGCAAGAACTGAGGTAAGGAGAAATGTTCACCTGTGTATTACCAAAGGCAGAGCAGGAGTTACTGCCACTGCACTGTTTGCTTTGACATCTTCCCAGGTGTCTGAGAGGGCCATAAGCATTTCCTGGGTTGCAACTGAAAAAGTCTGTACTGCTCTCAAGTAATTTAGATTATAATCCACCTGGAAAGGAGCTATTTTACCTTTATTTCTGTTCAGAGGCACAGCAAGATCAGCTCAAACTGCATTAATGCTCACTGTGTTTCAAGGTCTGCTTGAAATTGCAAGAAATGATGAAATAATAGGCTACAGGAAAAACTGGCATCTTTCAGATAGGGATCAAGCCTACTGTCAGTTTACTACAGATTTTTAACCAGCCAAGTTGCAGTTTAAGATACCCTACTTTTGGCATTGCTCCCTCCTGAACACTGCTGCACAGCATCCTGAAAATGCTCAGCCCTACAGCACAGAGCCCTTCTCATTTGCAGCTCAGCAAGAGACACTTTGGAGTGGATTCTGGAAGCACTTCAAGAAGCCCAGCCACAATAGTCTTCACAACAGTTCCTATAAGTAGAGATTCATTTTTCACTAATGAAATGCTAATATATAAATAACTGAATATTTATGGAAGCTGAGCATTAACACTGAACACAGTAATAAATAGCGCAAACAGCCATTTAATTCATAATTGTATTTTTCCATTAATTCTTATTTTGCTCCTGTAATTCCCTTCATGGGAAGGCAACATGACACCTAAACCTTGCATTATAGACCATGAACAGGTGATTTGTGGATACCTAATGCAAAGAACAAGGGTTTAAGCTATGAATTTAGAGACCATTTCTGTAGGCAGAATTCACTTTTAAGTATGGCTTTATCTGTTGCACAGACTTCGTGCCATCCCCTTCCGTCAGCAAAATCATAGGTTTTTCAGGTATCCAGCTAAAGAACATACTGCTGTGAAGTTGCAGAAATTGATATTCCCCCTAAATGTTAGCTGATAGAACTTGTGAGGGTTATATCTGTAAACTATTAATTCTTTTATGTATCAGGATCTTTATTAACAAGTTTAATATTACACCTGTGGACAATATGCTTGCAGTATGCACCAGATGATTCACTACAGTTGTTATTTTTATTCTACTTTAGGTTTACTTTGAGTTAGTTTCCAGGAAGGTAACAGAAAAAAGAGTGAGAAACAAAGCTGTAAATGGAGACCAGGGAAAGGGCAATTAACAGCAATTCATGGGGGGAAAAATAGAACTTCTATGAAGTGCAGAAATTGTATTTTTCATCATCAATGACATTGCCATTGTCATTATTAATATGTCTGCTTACATTACTGGCATTTTAGTGCAGTTAATGGCCCATTTCCCAAGCTACCTCACTTTAATCTGTGTCTTCCTTTATTAAGCTGCTGGTAAGTGAGCAAAGACAGTGCTCTTTATTAACGCCTTCCATTGAAGACTGGATGTTGCATTGTTTCAAACATGAAATACACAGATCCCTAGAAATATTCTTAAATTATAAATAACACATGCAATTCCTGCCTTAATATCTGTTAGTTCAAAGACTGTGGCAATTCATTTTCAACCCATAATGTATTTTTAAAAGCCTGTTTTGTTTGCGTGAGTGTATTCAGGGTAAGCAAATGCAGAATTTTTTGTGCCTGGAAACACTGATCGAGCTGGGTTTTCCACTGACTACTCATTTAATGAAGTCAAATTATTTTCAGTATTTTTTTTTAAATAACAAATTGTTGTTCTGCTGTTACTGTGAAAATAAAAAATGCACTTAGGGATAAATATTCACTTCCTCCAAGAACAACTCAAGGAAGTAATTTCAAAAACATTAATACTACAAGCCAAAGTGTGAAAATCTTTGCTACACTTTTCATATAAAGAAGAGAAGGGTCAGAACTGCTGTTCTCAGACTTAATTTTTTCCTACTCTTTTCATACTTCTGTTCCAGAAAGATTAACTGAATGCGCAAATGTGAATATTATGTTAGGCCACACACTACAGCCTGTTTATGTAGTGGAATTTTGCTAACAGAGTAGATCAAGGGTCCAAAGAAACCACCCAAATATTTTTCTGAGGACTGGCTATACTGATACAGAAAGGTTATTTGTGAAATCTGCCTTTCTTCCTGTAGAGGAATTTCTTAGAGAGCAGGGGCATGATTTGTTATGGGATGTAGCCTGAGTTATTTTATACTAGGCCTCAGTTTTGGGCCTGAATTGGGCCTCAGATTTGGGCCTTGTTAGTAGTGAGCAAGCTTGTGGCGCAGTTAGAAATTCTATTAAGGTGTGCTTGGATTTAATTAATGTAGTTTTAGTAATTTTACCGTGGTGACCTTAAAGTTAAGATTGTTTACATTCCTTCTTAATCTAGTACCAATTAGAAAACACCTGTTCACATAAACTATCTGAGACTGTATATAAACGACCATTTTGAAGCAATAAATGGAGAACATATGACATGACCAAATTGGTTGGACCTATGTTACTCTGTCAGCCTCCCATGAAATGCCCTGGCTTCAAATGGCGCCCGAACCCAGGGACATTCATAGTTTTTAATGCTTAGATGCTGCTGACTTGTTTAAATACGATTTTTTAATGCTTAAATGCTGACTTGTTTAAATACGATTTTTAATGCTCAAATGCTGACTTGTTTAAATACGATTTTTTTAATGCTTTGATGCTGGCTTGTTTAGATACGATTTTTTGTTTAAATACGTTTTTGATTTCGTTTTGATGCGGTGAAACCTTGAAAAACTAGAGTTCAGAAGTCTCTGAGCTTGTCTCCAAGCCTGCCGGAGACCCGGGGCCAAGCGGCCCCCCCCCCCCTGGACCGGTGGTGAGCAGGATTTGCGGGACAAATTAACTCGGAGCTGGGAGGCTGAAGGCGTGAATCGTTCCGTTTTGCCCAGGGTGAGACAACGGCACGCCGTGGAAGGTGAAGGTAAGCGGCCCGCGGGAAGAGAGAAAGGAAAGAACAGAAAATGGATACTGAGATGCTCGCGGCCAGCCGCCTTCTCATGAGTATGCTCTCAAAGAGAGGCGAAAAATTTAAAGAAAGTGAAGTAGAACAGTTGGCCCTGTGGGCCAGGAAGAAAGGGAAATTAAGTGACTCTTCACTCGTTTTTTCTGAAGCCGAGTGGAGAGAAATTGGTAATTTGTTGTGGAAGTCCGCGATTGCTGGAGGACGAGAGGGAAAAATAGCTCAAGAACTTGGCGCTGTCTGGGAAAAAATTTTAACTACTTTAGAGACTTTAGTTGCCGAGCGAAAGGCAGCCCAGGCTGCGATCCGAGCCATGGAAAGTGGAACGCCGGCAGAATTGACAAATATGCAAAAATCCTCTAAGGTAGCGAGATTTTTTGGCATCAATTCAACCCATCCAGTGAAGGGGAATGCAGCGCCCGTTTATTCTAACCTGCAAGATGTTATAAGTTCTGCTGAAAACCGCGTGGTGAATGCGCACGAAAAGTCTTTGTCTCTGTCTGGAAAAAATGGAGGAGAACAGGAAGCGCGCCAGCCGCCAGAGTCTGGGGGCGTGGTGAAAGATGAGACAGCAGGCGGGACCGAGGGCGGAGCGGGGCCGGCTCAGGAGACGACACAGAGGGGCGGTGACAAGGGCGGTGACAGGGGCGGTGACGAAACCGAAAACCCGCAGCTCCCCCCCTCACCGGAAAACAAGGCGGTGACGCAGGCGCAGGGAGTCCACGTGACCAAAACAAACATGGCGGCGCCCATGCCCGCTTCCGTCGCGGAGTCCTCAGCAGCTGCCGTGGATCCCGGGGCCACAGCGCGGCTTGCTAAAAAGACACACCGGCGCGCGGCAGCCCAGTGCCCCCTGCCCTCTGATTCTGACTCGGTTTCCGACTCAGACCAGGACAGTCCCAGCCCCGATTTTCGCAGTCCAGCACGGCGAAAGAGAGAACCACAACACGCGCGTGGGTTGCGACACAGAGTTGAGAGGCTCGCGAAACTATCTACCCGACCGAGTTCTAAGGAAGATTGCATGGCATTGGCAGTCACCCAGCCAAATCCGATTGCAAACAGGTGGTCCAAAATAGTAAAAGAGGCCATGAAGGATGGCAACTTTAATATAGCAAGTTCCCTTGCTTGCCCAGTGATTGTAGAAAATGCCCAAGCTCGATGGGAGCCTCACGAATGGAAAGTGTTAAGCCAAGCAAAGCAAACAGTTAGCACCTATGGAATTAGATCAGAAGCAGCCAAGAACATAATACAATACATTTTTACTGCAGATGTCCTTTGCCCTGCTGACTGCTCAAACATTGCATCTTTGCTTTTAACCCCTTCACAATTTCTCATTTTTGAAAGAGAATGGAAACGTTTAGCGTTTGAAGAAGCAAACAAACACCAAGCAGTTGGAGATCCTTTGTATGCACTCCAGCCTGACATGCTAACAGGGCAAGGACCATATGCTAGAACTAATGTACAGCTGACTTTTCCTACTGAGATTCATCAAATTGCTCAAACATTAGCCCACAAAGCTTTGCTGTTGGTTCCAGACAAGAAGAAGCCTGTTTCATTTTCTAACATCAGGCAGGGAACCACAGAACCTTATGGACAATTTATTGATAGACTGTCTGCTGCCATAAAGGATGCACAAGATTTGCCTCCAGACCTTCAAGAGCATTTATTTCGCTCTCTGGCTTTTGAAAATGCCAATTCACGCACCAGAGCCATTTTAGCTTCTCTCCCCCAAGGCTGTGCAGTTGATGAGATGCTCGTGCGTGCGACAAGAGCTGAGCAAAACAATCAAACAGCAGCATTCACAGCAGCCGTGCATGATGCCATGCATGGTGCCATGGAAAAACAAGGACACATCATCGCAGCTGCTCTGTCAAAAGACCACTCCAGTCATCCTCGCAACAGTCACAAGTCATCATCGAAACATCAGTGCTATCGGTGTGGTGAAACAGGCCATTTTAAGCGAGCCTGTCATAAAGCAGTGTGGTGTCAGAAGTGCAATGTGGACACCCATGCCACCGAAGCTTGTCGCAGGTCGGGAAACTCCAAAGCCAGCGCGTCATGCAGGCAGCGCGCCGAGACAAAAATCAATGCCTTGACCCAGAAGACCCCAAGAACGGCTTTTTGGTCCGAAACAAGCCCGCCACGTGGGGAAGCCTCGGCGTGGATGTGGCAACAGCAATAGATGTCACCTTGCAAGATAAAGAAGTCACCTTGATTCCAACCAATGTTTATGGTCCAATGTATAGTACAATTTCTTTACTTGGAGGTTTGTTACTTGGAAGATCCTCCACAAGTAAACAGGGTGTAATCGTGATTCCTGGAGTCATCGATGCCGATTACACCGGACAAGTACAAATTATGGCTTATACCCTGCAACCACCCGTGACAATTCCAAAAGGGAGCAAGATTGCTCAAATTTTAGCATTTGAAAATATCCTGCCACATCGTCAGCACCCACGAGAACCAAATGAAAAGCAAAGAAAAGACGGAAGCTTTGGATCAACAGGACATGATGTTTTCTTCACAATAGACCTGTCAAATCGCCCGCACAAAAAGGTACAGCTGCAGCGTGGTTCCCACTGCATCACACTAGAGCCAATGCTTGACACAGGGGCGGACATTTCTATTATCAATCAGATATATTGGCCGCCTGATTGGCCCCTGAAAGCTCCACATACCCACGTTGTTGGAGTGGGTGGAATGAAAGCTCCCTCAATAAGCAGGGATCCCATCAGCATCATTTTTGAAGACAATCAAGTTATTGTGGCTCAACCTTATGTCATGTCTTTACCCGAAACACTTCCAGGACTGATAGGCAGAGATATATTATCTCAACTTGGCATGGTTCTTACCACTGATCAGCATTTTTCCTGACGGCCACTGCAGTGCAGCCGCCCATTCAGAAAATTACTTGGTTAACAGAAACCCCTGTTTGGGTTGAGCAGTGGCCAATGACTAAAGAAAAGCTGCAAATTGCTGAACAACTAGTGCAGGAGCAACTTGATGTTGGACACATTCAACCCTCTGTGAGTCCATGGAACACACCAATTTTTGTTATTCCTAAAAAATCAGGAAAGTGGAGACTGTTGCATGATTTAAGAAAAGTCAACGAACAAATGCAAGCAATGGGTGCCTTGCAACCTGGCCTGCCAGCACCAACTATGTTACCTCAAGGGTGGAACATTGTTGTCATTGACTTAAAAGACTGTTTCTTTACCATTCCGCTTCATCCACAAGACACTCAACGTTTTGCCTTCACTGTGCCATCCATCAATAGAGCAGCTCCAACAAAACGATATGAATGGACTGTTTTGCCTCAGGGCATGCGCAACTCTCCCACAATGTGTCAGTTGTTTGTTGATTGGGCTTTGCGACCAATCAGACAGCATTTTCCCAATGCAATGATCTATCACTATATGGATGATATCCTCATTGCCACCAAACAGCCGTTGGCAGAAGCAGATTTAAATTGGTTGTTTTTACAGCTAAAAAGTTATGGACTGATTGTAGCACCAGAAAAGATACAGCGATCAGCTCCTTGGAAATACTTAGGCTGGCTGATCACAGATGCACAAATTCGGCCACAGAAAATTACCTTGCATGCCAACATTTCCACCTTGTATGATGCCCAGAGACTCTTTGGAGACCTGCAATGGGTTCGTACCATTGTAGGGATCACCAATGATGATTTACAGCCCCTTGCACCATGGCTTCGAGGCAGTGATGCAAACAGTCCCCGAGAGTGCACCCCTGAGCAACAAGAAGCTTTAGCTCGAGTGTCAGAGAAACTGCGACGTGGTTGGAGTGCTCGTCGTGTACCACATCTCCCACTGTCACTTTTTCTTTCTAACGCTGATGCCTGTCCACTTGCCATTGTTCTTCAATGGCAAAAGAAAAAGGGGGAACACCGATCTAAGCCTGGCTCAACAGCAATCCTGTTGGAGTGGGTGTTTTTACCTGTGCAACCAAAGACTCGTGTCATGACCAGAACAGATGCTTTTGCTGCTTTGATAAGAAAAGGCAGAGACAGAATTATAGAGATAGATGGGCAGGAGCCAGCAGACATCAGTATTCCTGTGAAAAATGAAGATTTAGAATGGCAGCTGAGACAATCTGTCGCTTTGCAAGAAGCACTGTTAGGGTTCACAGGTGTGATCCACAACCGACAACCAAAAGGCCCGATGTGGAAGTTGGTTCGGAGTCATCGGTGGCTGGAAAGACCATTGTGTTCTTTGAAACCAGTTGATGGGAGAACTGTCTTTACTGATGCCAGCCGCAAAACAAAGAAGGCTGTGTGTGTTTGGCAACAGCAAGGAGAATGGAAACAACACACAATCAAGAATGAACCAGGAGACAGTCTTCAAACCCTTGAACTGAGAGCAGTGTGTTGGGCATTCCAGACCTGGGACAAAGAACCACTCAATGTTGTTTCAGATTCTTTATATGTAGTTGGAATTGTGCAGAAGATTGAAGATGCACTCATCAGGTCAACTCAAAATCAGCGCCTTGGAGAACTGTTCCTGTTTTTGCGAAGCGTGCTGAAGCAGCGTCAGCACGTCTTCTGTGTCATGCACATTCGGAGCCATTTATGTAACAGTGGTTTAGGAGAAGGCAACGCGCGGGCAGATGCTGCCGTCAGCTGCCTTGTCCATGTCCCCCCGCAGAATGAGTTTGAGAAGGCTCGCAACAGTCATGACACTTTTCACCAAAATGCTAGGGCCCTGCACCGACAATTTCAGATTTCCCTGAATGATGCCCAAGGGATTGTGCGTGCCTGCCCTCAGTGTAGCCATCATGGGCCAGGCCTTGGTTTAGGCACAAACCCAAGAGGGTTGAAAGCTTTAGAATTATGGCAGATGGACGTAACCCATGTTCCAGAGTTTGGGAGATTGAAATATGTCCATGTCACAATAGATACCTATTCTAAATTTATCTGGGCCACGGCACAACCAGGAGAAAAAGCTTTGCATGTTGAGAGACACCTATCTGTCTGCTTTGCTGTGATGGGTGTGCCTGTAGAGATCAAGACCGACAATGGTCCTGCCTATGCTGGTCGGCGAATTACCAGATTTATGCAGACATGGGGGGTGAAACATACCACCGGAATCCCCCACTCCCCCACAGGCCAAGCCATTGTAGAAAGGGCCAATCGTACCCTAAAAGAATACCTAGCAAAGCAGAAGCAGAATGGTGAGGTTGATGTAGCTAGTCGATTGTCTAAGGTATTGTTCACTCTAAACTTTTTATGTTTAGCAGAAGGAAGAGAAGAACCTGCAGTCATGATACACCATTATACAGTGAAAGAGGGAAGACCACAGGCGATCCCAGGACTTTATGTTTATCATAAGAACATGCAGACGGGTGAATGGGAGGGACCCAGTCCTGTTTTGTTTAATGGTCGTGGATACATGTGTGTTTCCACAGGAAAATCAAGATCTGTCTGGGTGCCGAGTCGATTCACTCGTGCGTGTCCTCAATCAGAGATACCAGCTAACGGTGACAACAGTGCCGACGACGACTTACCTGGAGAGCCTTGTGACAACTCTCAGACTGCTGAAAATTAACTTTGTTAAGAGCAGAGAAATAATTATATAATCATAGTTGTTAAGTTTAATTGTTAAGTTGTTTTTTTTTTGTTAAGTTTTAGTGTTAAGTTTTAATAGTTAAGTTAAGTTTAAAGTTAAGTTTAGTGTTAAGTTGTTTTTTAGTTAGAGAGGTTTTTTTTTGTAATTTTTGTAGAATTAGAAAAGACAACCAGAGAAGATAAGCAGAATGTTGGGATTTCAAGTAATTATTATAATTAACATCATTGTTTTAACAAGAGGAGTGTCAGAATTGTTTAACATTGACTCAAGACAAAATATGTGGGTCACCTGGGCCAATCGAACTGGGCAAGACTCACTTTGTTTGTCTTTGACCACGCCATCTAATCCTTTTCGTACTTGCCTGATCGGAGTCCCAGTGAATTCCATGTCAGATTTTAAAGCTCTGACTCAAGTCAAAATTGATCCAAAAAGTGCTCTGGGAACCCAAGCTGTTACTGTTGCACAAAATCTTAGAACCACCAGTACTGGACCTCAGGAACTTGACCTCATGGGTTCTGTGCCAGGCAATTATTGTTTGGTTTTTGGTCAGTTTTTTTTGAATTCAAGTTTACTAATTATAAAAGAAGAATGGTCCAGAGGCAGTGACACCTGGGTGTCTCCAAAATCTCCATTGTATTACAATAATTCTGAATATTGTAACAATTGGACTGCATCTATAACACCGTTGAAAGGTGCTGTAGAAAAACTGCCACCAGGAATCTTTCTCATTTGTGGAGACAGAGCCTGGTCTGCAATACCTCGAGGAGCTGTAGGTGGTCCATGTTATTTTGGCAAACTGACAATGTTTGCTCCCAGCATTCATCAAGTTCTTGGATTGTCCCACAAAAACCAACGAGTCAGGCGCAGTGTCATTCAACTAAGTAGTGATTGCATTGATGAAGTAGTTTTATGGAGCCGTGCAGCTGTCATATCAGCATCAATTTTTGCCCCAGGAGTTGCGTCAGCACATGCTCTCACACAACTGAAAACCTTAGCCTGTTGGACAGGAAAGCAAATAAATATAACATCCAACTTGTTAAGTGAGCTTGCTGCAGATGTTAGTGACATCCGCAATGCAGTTCTCCAAAACAGAGCTGCCATTGACTTTCTCCTTCTCTCCCAGGGGCACGGATGTGACGAGTTCGCTGGCATGTGTTGTATGAACCTTTCAGACCATTCTCAATCAATTTACAAACAGCTGTCACAGCTAAAAGATAACATGAAAAAGCTTGTAGTTGTTGGCACTCCGTTTGACAATTGGCTTAGTTCATGGGGTTTTACTGGATGGATTAAGGATTTAGTTTACTTTGGTATTGTAATTTTTATTGTTATTGTAGTTATTTTAGTTATTGTGCCTTGTTTATTACAGTGTGTGAGAAAATTAATTACCCGTTCTTTTAACTCAGTTTGGGTAATCCAAAAAGAAAAAGGGGGAATTGTAGAGGAATTTCTTAGAGAGCAGGGGCATGATTTGTTATGGGATGTAGCCTGAGTTATTTTATACTAGGCCTCAGTTTTGGGCCTGAATTGGGCCTCAGATTTGGGCCTTGTTAGTAGTGAGCAAGCTTGTGGCGCAGTTAGAAATTCTATTAAGGTGTGCTTGGATTTAATTAATGTAGTTTTAGTAATTTTACCGTGGTGACCTTAAAGTTAAGATTGTTTACATTCCTTCTTAATCTAGTACCAATTAGAAAACACCTGTTCACATAAACTATCTGAGACTGTATATAAACGACCATTTTGAAGCAATAAATGGAGAACATATGATATGACCAAATTGGTTGGACCTATGTTACTCTGTCAGCCTCCCATGAAATGCCCTGGCTTCATCTTCCCTGTTGGAGCAAGGAAGGAAGGCAGGGACCCTTATGTTGCACCATCACCTGTTTTGGTTCAAACCCAGAGCTTCACTGAAACCATACTGCATTACAAAATTTTGAGGGAAGTAACTGAAAAGGTCTGCAAATGGTTGTGCCTACAAATGTTCTCCTGTGGCAGTTTTCTAGTGGTGTTTGCAATGGAAAGCTGCGTGAAGCCAGTTTTACCCAATCCTTTCCTACAGTAAACAGGTCCCTTGATATATCACTGAAATACGGGTAAGTGGTAAAGTATTTCAAAACAAAAATATTCCTCAATAGCAAAATCCATTCGGATAAAGAAAGCTAGAAGCTTGAACCCACTCTGATTGAAATATGTTAAGGAATGCAAGTTTCACATCCACCTTTTTTTTGTTCTGCTGAAGAGGCAATCACTCAAACATTTCATCTATCACAGAAAGCCTGACTGCTGCACTCAGTTTCTTTGAGACTCAGATCAGCTGTGATATGTCATTTGACTTTGAGGCTCTGTAAATTAATCCATCACATTCTTTAAAGCTTTGCACATCACCTTGGGCATAGAAGATGCTCAGTGGAAAAAAAAAAAAAAAAAAAAAAACAAGAAGAAACACCAAGATGATGCTGTGTCACCCTGTCAAGCTAGGCTACAAAAAAGGTTTCAAAAAAAAAAGTAACTGATTGTTGCTCCCCCAAATATTGGACAACTGCTTTAAAACTTGGCCTACTTAAGGCACCCGCATGCATTTATAATTCTGCATTGAAAACTTTATCTGTTGGAATTTGACCTAAATTCATTAACAGTTTCAGATCATATTTCCCTGTGTAGATTATTCACCGAGGAGAAAACCTCAACTCTGAATACTAAGTTTATGAGAAAATTATCTGAATGGCTTTCTCCAAGAAAACCCATAAGAAGATATATTCTGGTGTGGAAATTTTTCTGACCTTTTGTTAAGCATTAAAAAATGTCAGAGAAGATGGTGGGGCAGGGGTCTGTGGGTTTTTTTCCTGGAGTTTTCTTTCCCCCCAACACTTAGAAGTCTAAACTTTTTCTTTTCCACCCTTTTCACACTCAGACCCAGAGCATTCTATCGCCCTCCACATTATTGCATTGCTGCATGTCCATCACCTTCTCCATCACACAGAGCTCAGATGTACATGATGCAGATCTGGTATTGCATTTTGAAGCTGCTCTGGTTCATTTCTTTCCTCTCCTTTTCTAGGGGTCAGTTTTACAGTAGGTCACTGATTGTAGGAGCAAATAGGTAAAAGCAGCAATAATCTAAGAAGCCATGTTAGGCATTCTCAACTATGAGAGAACAATTTAAGCCATGTGGAAGCACAAAACTTAGCCTTCATTTCTAGACTAACATCTCTCATTGCCTAAGCTTTGACTGAGAACTTCATGGGACTTATTTTGGTAAGGCACAAACCAGATGAAAGCAGTGTTCCTATACAGCCCATAGATAGCCCAAACATCACAACACTTTGGCTATTACCCACAGACATCTTGTAGAGGACTAATCTTCCATTTTGACTGATATAGCTTCAACACTAAAGCTGAAATCATATCCATTCTCTAAATATTAAATGTTGCAGCAATCCTCTCCCTAGTGGGTAGAAATGAGCAGAGACACAGACTTCTTGTTTATCTCAGCATGAAAAGGGTCCTGGTTTATTCCTCTTTACAGCTCAGCCATCCTGACTCCAACCATTCACTCACCTTGGCTGCAGCAAGCTCCTGCTGGAGGTTTCCCTTGCAGCCTCTGACTGCTGCTTATTTCCTGCTAAACTCTGACTGCAGGCTTTTACCCAGCCAGACTGTGACTGCAGGTTCCAACAACAGGCTCTGACTGCACACCCACACTGACCTCACAGCAGGGATTCTCTCTCCCCAGGATCCTGCTTCTTCGTGGTCCTCATGTTCATACTCCTCAAGGTTCCTCCTCCTTCACGATCCTCCCTCACTAGCTCACCCCCTCCCTTTTATCACACTGATCTTTACTGGCTACAGCTGTGACTCATCAGGGCAAGGCTGTATTGGGTAATTAACACAGCTGATACTGATCAGGGGCTAGGTCACCTGTATTCCCTTCTCCTACAATTAAAAAGATTCTGTTGTTGATTCTGACTGCCAGAGGCAAAATCACTGTTAATTTCCTTGTGAGATTTAACACTGAAATTGCTACAAGAAAAAACATGACATAAACTTCACATATAAACAGAGAAGAAAAGTGGGTGAAGTATCACAGCTGATTATAACTTACCAAGACACACACACACCTATTACATAAGCAACCAGATGGAATAAAAAAATACTGGTTATTAAATACACTTGGGAAACATGCATAGAATTTCTAGAATAAGGGCAAGAGGAATGAATGACATCAGATTTGGAAGTGTCAGATGCAGTAATTGACTGTTAACATTTCTCCCATCTTAAAAAAAATACGATGCTGAATTGCCAAGAATAATATTTTTCACTGTTCTCAAACAATACTTCTTGTTGTATGAGTAGATCAGTCAGGTAAGTTAAAGAACACAGGATATTCAAAAGGAAGAGTTAGTTTTCACTGGGAATCTGACCTGTTGGCTGGCTGGGAACACCATCTTTTACGAAGTGGATCTTGAAGAATAGATATTGTCAGAAAAATCAAACCCCTCTTACGTGGTAATGACCAGGCATGTGGCAATTTTCTCCCTGGTGGTCTGTGAAGAGCAGCTTCCAGCCCTGTAAAACCTGTTTGAGTATTGGATCTGCAAGCTGAGATAATGCAAGGCACCAATGCAAAGAGAAGGCTCAGTCAAAGCATTAGAGAGCAATTACTTCCCTCTCCTTCTGCAAAAAAAAAAGCTGAAGTAGCTGTAAATGAAGTGTCTCCTACTTCAGTAATCCCTTTGGGGATGCTCTCGGTGCTTTTAGTACTCTTGTGGCCTTGAAATGTCTTCTGGGCGGTTGCAGTGAAATTGGGAAGGCTGAGGTAAAGGTGTAAGGCTGTGGTGAAGTGGGGAGGGAGGGAAGGAGGAAATGGAAAGGCAAGTTAGTTTGTTTTCAGATCCGGTCCTGAGCAGCAGCTGGAGCCTGAAATGTGGTGTTTGCTGGCAGCGGCGCTGCCCAGGTCTGGAAATTTACCAGTGCCAGGAGCCCAGATGCAGCAAATTTCCAGCATCTGCAGTACCCCCATGCAGTGTTTGCCAGCATTGGTAGCAGCCAGATGTGACAATTTGCTGCTGCTGGGGCACTCGAGAGTCTGGCTGAGTAGGAAAGGTGACCCTGAGGCAGGAGATTTCCTTGCGGCCACAGCAAAGGCTTGGCTGGCCAAGACCTTGCCGGCACTGCGCCCTAGGCCAGGAGGGATTGTGCCACAGGAGCAGAGGCTCAATTTCTTCTGGCAGGCAGCTTTAGAACATGGAATCTGGAGAAGGCAGAGCTGACTCTCAGCTCTCTGCAGTCCTCCGGAAGAGTGCTGTGTGTGAAGCAGCCTGAAGGCAGGCTTTCTGTGCCAGGGGCGGCCAATTCAGAGCCCTTTTCTCCCCTGTGGGCTGAGGCACTTGGCCTTGGCCTTGCCAAGGGCCCTGCAGCTGCCTGCCAAGGGGCCTTTTTCAGTGAGATGAGGAAGGTGCTGCTACAAGGCTGTCCTCAAGCTGCTTTTGCTGCAGATGTGCCTGAGGAATGCTGGTTGCTTTCAGTCTCAGGTGCTGTGTGTGTGCAGGTGAAACTATTGAGGAAAGGGAACAGCTCTGCAGGGGGAGGAGTTGTTTTTTCTTGGTGGTTTGTTGGGGTTTTTTTAATTTCTTTCCCTGTCAGCTCTGGGCTGAGCTCTGTAAGTTATCTTCCCTTTGTCTGTGGCACTGTGGAAGAGCACAAGCACAGGCAATGCTATCTGTGACTACAGGTAAGGAGTTCCCATCCCAGAAGTAATCCCACTTCAAACCCATAGATGGGGCTCCCAGCCAAGCAGCACTTGGAGAGCTTTGAGGGAGCAGAAAATTCAGGATCAGCACATGTGGTGCCTCAGTTTTACCCCAGCATTTGTCAAATACTCAGTAAGGGGCTGGGTTTCTAATTTTGATGGCATGACTCAAAATAGGAACTGGAGAGGGGCATTTTCACATGGCATAGAAACACTTTTTTTAATCTTATCACTATAGACACATCAAGTATCTGAGCCATTTATCCAAGACCTGACAAAAGCAAGCACATGGCCACTATTTAGTAAATTATCTGCTATGAATAATCATTCAACAGCTATGTACAGGAAAAGCAACCAGGCTCTCATGGGAAGGACCAACGACTATGTCTGTGTAGCCTCTACAGTCACTTCTCTCAACACTGTTCTGAATCTTGCAAACCCAAGTATTTTTAAGCAATGATGACAAAAGAAGTTTAAAGCTGAATAATATCTTAAAGATGACAACCTAACTCATTCACATTGGAAAGAATTTTTTGCAGAGCACCTTAGGGAAAAAAAAAACCCACACTTTTTTTTCTTTTTTTTTTTTTTTGAGTTTAGTTAAAACATACAATCAAGGAATTTAAGAGTCAGTTACTCATACTAAAAGGGTTACCTACTTGCAAAAAGCAAGGCAACACGTGTTGATCACAAAAGGACCTGCGTTCTCAAAGATTATGAGATTGAAAACAGATTTTTACTTCATTATTATCAAAACATCTGTTCCTCCAGACCCTGACTCCTTAGTCTTTGCTTTCTCTAGCTGCCTTTTAACAGTTTTGGTTCTTTAGGTCAAAGAACTGATTGGCCAAGAATCAGTTGCTTTATTGTTTCACTGCCTCCAAACAATGATGCTGTGATTGTGTTTTTAAGAGCTGAATTTTAAGTGGCAACTGCAAACCAGTATTGAGAATAGCTTCTATAATAGCAGTACAATAGAATCATATGATGGAATACTGGCACCAAGGTGGTAAGCGGGAAAGGGTGGTTTGAGAAAAGTCTTTTTTGGATGACTCCTACATCAGCAACCTTAATGCAAACCAAATAGATAAGAAAAGTACCAATATCTAGCCGGGGTATGGTTTTATACTACCCAAGCTATATGTCATTCAGTATTAACATTTCTTAAAGAAGCTTCATGAAAAACATCATTTAACACTTTCCATTACAATTTAATTTAAGGACTAGTAATATTTTACCTATTCAATCTATGCAACATAAGGACAGACGGGAAATTGAAAATACATTGAGAAAATCTCTTAGTACTGAAATCACCTTTATGTTTGTAAGATAAAATCACTGTTAAAAAAATATGTTACTTGTCCAATGAAAAAATATAACAGAAAGCGAGCTCAAACTGAAATGTAAACCCAAATAAAACAATTTACTGAATCATCTAGAAATGGTAAATATTTTAGTAGGACAAGGGAGACAATTCTACTTCTCCACCCCAAACCCACTCCTCTAGGGAATTCTACTTCTCCATCCCACTCCCAAACCCACTCCTCTAGGGTGTCACATAGGTCTGAAACTTTGAACAGAAATGCAAAGGGATTTTTAGGAATCTTTTGTTTGAACTTCCTATGCTGCTGCCATCTTTTTACTTTTTCATTCCACCCATTTATGGATGCAGAACACCTGAAAGAGAAAGAATTGAAAAGCTGAGCAGCAACAGAGGCTGATGAGTGACATCCTTGTGAGAAGTAGTATCTGGGAATTTTCTCAACTCTGGTGCTGTCTAGTGAAGGAACCACAAAACCTCCAGAGCACCAACACAACCACGTGAGTGCTCCATACAACCAGCAGGTACTTACTGCCACATTCATTTCTGCTAATCTGACTTGTTGGAGCAATTAAGAGAGCACCGTGTTCTCCAATAAGTACAGTCACTTATTTAGCTCGTACTTTGTGCCACTTAATCTTTTACTTTGACTTCTAACTATTCTTTCCCAGAGATATTTGATGTAGCTGGACAGCATTGCCTAAAGGTTTCTTAACTTTTATCCCAAATCCTGCATGCAGATGCTTGGTTTCTCCAGAGTGGTTTGGTTGGATTTCAGGTTGCGGATCTTTTGTTTGGGTTTTTATCTTTTTGATTGCTTTTGTTTGTTTGGAGGATTTTGCTTGGGTTGGTTTGGTTTTTTTTCTGTTTAGATTGGTTTTGGAGGGAGCAATATTTTTTGGTTTTGAAGGGGGGGTATATGTGTTTGGCTTTTGCTTGAATTATTAGCTCGTTTTCCTGTCTGAACTTACCCCTGACTTCAGCAGCCCCTTCAGGAGGGCTTTCCTAGATCGATTTGACTGTTCAAACTCCTCAACTACTAAATATTTCTTCCATGGTTTCAGTTATCCAATTCAAGCCTTAATAAAAATAAAGAGCACTTCCAACACAGACATAGTATTGAAATATTTTTTCTCGGGTGTGGGTGTTTTGATTGGCTTTTTTTTCTTTTGGTTTTCTTCCTTTGCTTAGTTTGTGGTGGGTTTTTGCAGGGTTTATTTTTTCGCACATATATTTAATTTTCTTGTTAAATGGAGTTTTCAGCTAATTGGACACTTCTCAGTTGTAGCTTTGTTATTGGCTTCCTCTGCTATGACAGAGTATCTGAGCCACTTATCCAAGCATGAGAGTTAAATGATTCCCACAAGAACTGCTGAAATATAATTTCTGTAGTTTACTTTTGAAGTCACATAAGGAAGGCAAGATTGGGAAGTTACACAGGCAGCAGAAGGAGGGAAAAAAATTCGTGTATGATATTTTGCTGCTTAAGCTAATAAGGATACGTGACTTTCTGAAACAAGTTTTTGCTTTCATTTGCAATTCCTCACACAACTGATTAAAACCACAGAAGTACCACCAAACCTTCCATTATCTATTGAAGTCAAGTTGCTTCAGTAAATATTTGTATTTGTGTAGCAATTATATAAATAGAAGGGTCTCATTTGCCTTTTAAGAAGTAATGAGATGGTACTGACTGCTGTTATGCTGTACAGACCTAACTTTTTAATTAATTTATTATTTTTAAAAGAAATTTAAAGATGGAGGTATATCTTTTCAATAAGTTAATAATCAGTCAATTCATTTTTACTTTGATCTATCCATTCCAAATTAAAAATTATCACTTTTAGGGTAGCTATTAGCAAAATAGTTTTGAGCTAATATTTTGACATATTGCCTAATGGCAGCAACTCATCAACTGAGCTATTTCCAACAGACACCACAAAAAGGCTTTTAACATATAACAGACTGTTTTAATATTGTTTCCCTGGAGAAAACATGTGAGCTTGACTAAAGTTCTCTGCAGTAGATAAATATTTTATACATTGAAGAGGCTGCTGATGAATATATCTGGATTGAAGAGATAGACACGTATGGTTATTAAAAAAATTAGTCATTTTCCCTAAATGGAGACTTCTGCCCTTCAGAGCTGAAGGTACTTCTCATATACCAATGTCTCTGAAGATACTTTAGAGTAATTTCACAGGAGTGTGAAAAGCACAAACTTATTAGAATAAACCTCATTTTAAATGTTGCAAGCTAGTCTGCCTAAAACTCAGAGTGAGTCATTTTGCTCCTTGAAAGGATGATAAATTAAAATGCTGAATTTTAGTTGGGCCCAATAAGTGATATTTAATCACACGAACTTACTCTCCCTTTATTAGCAATGAAAGTCTAGAAGGACTACATTATCTCTCCAGTTGATCATCATATCAGTCTAAAAGGAGGGACCATTTCCCTTTTGTGTACTCACAATGGATTTCAAATACTGCTTCACAAATGATTCAATACAGGCCGTGGCCTGAAACAATGCACCTGGAATTTATTGAAAATTGCCCTTTATTCACCTTACAGCAGTGCTCTGCTCAGAAAGACTTCCAGTCCTACATCACTTACTGCTCAGAGAAAGAAGAGTTGTTGTATGCACCAAAAGCAATTTCCATCCTCAACACAGCCCTAAATTGCAGGTGGAAAGCAATTTCAAGTGTGCCAACTTATCACACAGCCAAACCACACCAACACCAAGCACAGTGGTGGAACAAGGGGTCTGGCTCCGGCAGTGCTATGTACATGACTGATGCCTGAAACTGAGGCAGAGGCCAGTCGGAGTAAAGCTGAAGTGAACTTTATTTAGGCCTTCAAGGCCAGCCCCGGCAGCCACAGCAGTGGCTGCCTGGTCGCTCCCTGTATGCAAGCAAAAGGAGGGCGGGTTACAAAATCCCCCCCCTTTTTCTAGGTTTTAGTCCATTTGCATATGCCCCATTCGTCGTCCAATCAACAGTTCCAAATGACGGTGTTCCATCCCCTTACGTTGTTTATCTTTGGGGCTCGGAGCTCAGAGAGCGTGTCCTTGAAGAAGTGAGTCCCGTGGAAAAACCCAAACTACCCTGCCCCTATCACCCTGTGAGAACAAGATACTGAAACCCCAAACCCTGAGGCATCAGTTCCCCCCCTTTTAGAGGCTTGACAAGGCCTCTACCTTGTCGAGTCTCTACCTAGATACAATGACAATGCTTACAAATACAAAAAGAGAGCTGTTTTTAAGGTTTACTATCATTGGGGACAGAAGCCTTTTTGACTCTGGAGTAGTGGATCCACGGTCCTTTACCAGCAACCTTGACTGCGGTGAAAGTCGTCAACAGTACTTGAAATGGTCCATTCCACCTGGCTCGCAAAGGATCACTGTCCCACCACTTGACATAAACCCAGTCTCCAGGTTGGAACGGATGTACAGGCGTATCCAATCCCATGGGTCTCGATGACACGATGTGGGTTTGAAGCCTCTGCAAGGTAGAACTTAAAGCCATTAAATACTTTTGTAAATCAAGTTTTCCCTTCATATGGACTTCTCCAGGAATATGTGGAATCTGATAGGGCCTCCCATACAATATTTCATAGGGACTAATGTTATCCCTTCGCCTGGGTTGAATACAAACTCTCAGCAGAGCTATAGGCAATGCCTGAACCCATGTCATAGATGTCTCTTGACAAATTTTACTAATTTGTATTTTAAGAGTCCCATTCATGCGTTCCACCTTACCACTTGCTTGGGGCCTATACGATGTGTGCAAGTCCCAAGTGATCCCCAAAATTTGGCTGATTTCTTTAATTACCATTGCGACAAAGTGTGGCCCCCTATCTGACGACATTCCCAAGGGAACCCCAAACCTCGGAATTATATGGTTAAGGAGGACTTTTACCACTTCTTTAGCTGTGTTGGTACGACAGGGGTAAGCTTCCGGCCATCCACTGAAAGTATCAACCAATACCAGGAGATACCGGTATCCCTCTCTGCGCAGTAACTCTGCAAAATCTATTTGCCAATAATCTCCCGGGAGATCCCCTGCCTTTGTTACTCCCAACGCTACTCTTTTTCTCGTATCAGGATTATTCTTACAGCACACTTCACATTTACTTACTACCGATTGTGCGATGTCAGCCATTCCTTTACCTACCACTACCTTTTTTAAATGTTTCAAGAGATTTTCAGCCCCAAAATGCGTGTTCTCATGTTCTCTCTGGGCTAACTCTCGCAAGATCAGGGGTGGTACCACAACCTGATTTGCGGGCGTGACAGCCCATCCGCTCTCTGTGATTTCAGCCTTAAGGATCTTAATTAACTTATGATCTGCTTGATCATATTTTGGGGTGAACTCAGACAAATCAATCTCTTTTGATGGAATTACTGCTAGGATGCCCTTTTCTGCAATTCCCTTAGCTGCTTTATCAGCAAAACGATTTCCCAATTCTGGAACGGTTTTTCCTTTTTGGTGGCCTTTGCAGTGCATAATAGCCACTTCTTTGGGTTTCTGGATGCTTTCTAAGAGAGCAAGTATTTGTTCAGCGTGTTTAATTTGGTGGCCTTGAGTGTTCAGAAGCCCTCTCTCCTTCCAAATAGCTCCATGGGCATGGACGACACTAAATGCATACTTAGAATCGGTCCATATATTTACCTTCATCCCTTTACTCAGGTCTAAGGCCCTCGTCAAGGCGATCAATTCAGCCTTCTGCGATGACACATCTGCTGGCAGGGCCCTGGCCTCAACCACTCTGTCTAGCGTGGTCATGGCATAGCCAGTCATCCTTTTTCCACTCTTCATAAAGCTACTGCCATCCGTGAAAAGTTCCCAATCTGGATCTTCCAGAGGCCTGTCCTTTAGATCTGGTCGACTAGAAAGGACTTCCTCAATTGTTTGCAAGCAGTCGTGTTCAGGCACTCCCTCAATTAAGGTGGATGACAAGAACATGGCTGGGTTAACGACAGAAGTTGTTTTCAAGGTAACGTCATCCTGCTCTAGCAATAGCGCTTGATACTTAAGCATCCGATTACCCGATAACCAATGTTCCCCCTTCTGCTCAAGTACAGCGGCTACAGCATGGGGTACGTACACCACCATGTGTTGCCCAAGGGTAAGCTTTCGGGCTTCTTGGATCAGGATAACTGTAGCTGCCACAGCCTTCAGGCACCCTGGCCAGCCTTGGGCTACATTGTCCAGCTGTTTGGAAAAGTAAGCCACAGCCCTCCGTTGATCCCCGAGGCGCTGTGCCAGTACCCCCAGGGCCATATTCTGCCTTTCATGTGTAAAGAGTTCAAAAGGTTTAGTTAAGTTTGGCAATCCCAGTGCAGGAGCTGACATGAGAGAATGCTTCAACTGTTTGAAAGCTGCTCTGGATGTTTCAGTCCACTCAATAATCCCTCTCTCAGCTGCTTTTAAGGCTCCATACAGGGGTTTTACCAATAATCCATAATTAGCTATCCATAATTGACACCAGCCTACCATTCCCAGGAAGGCTTGCATTTCTCTTACAGTGTGGGGCTCAGGGAGCCGACAGATGGCCTCCTTCCGTTCCTTACTAAGCCGTCGGTGTGCGCGGAAGATCTCCAGTCCCAAGTAGATCACTTCTTCTTTAGCAATCTGCATTTTGTCTTTCGAAACCTTATATCCGCTAGATCCCAAAAAGTTTAGCAAACTCACAGTAAATCGTATACAATCCCCCCTGGATCCAGCTGCAATCAGGATGTCATCAACATATTGAAGAACAACTGCTTCCGGCTCTAGTCTTTTCCAGTCCTCCAGTTCCTTTGCCAGCTGATTCCCAAAGAGAGTTGCACTGTTTTTGAACCCTTGTGGTAAAACCGTCCAAGTGAGTTGGCTTTTCCTCCCTGTTGTAGGGTTTTCCCATTCGAAAGCAAAAAGCTCTTGGCTATCTTTGTGTACGGGAATGCAAAAAAAGGCATCCTTTAGATCTACTACAGTAAACCACCCCAATTCATCTGTTAGTGTGGTCAAAAGGGTGTAAGGATTAGCTACCACCGAGTGTATGTCCTCGGTGATTCCATTAATGGCCCTTAGGTCTTGCACTAACCGATAGCGTTTACCATCAGCTTTCTTAATAGCTAAAATAGGGGTGTTAAATTTGGATTCACATGGCATCAACAGACCATGTTGTAGGAAATTTTCAATAATAGGCACCAGTCCTACACGGCTTTCCAATTTTAAGGGATATTGTTTTTGTCTTACTGGTGTAGCTCCTGGTTTGAGTGTAACTCTCACCGGTTCTGCTCGTTTAGATCTTCCCGGGACATCACCAGCCCACACTATTGGGTTTACTACATTCTCAACTTCAGCAGGGATTTCATCGTGTTTTTCCTGTACAAAGAGTGCAGCAACTTGGACAAATTTAGATTCAGGGATTATGATTTGTACACCCTTCCCCCTCCTGAATTTAATCTCTGCCTCCAATCTTTCTAATAAGTCCCTGCCCAGCAATGGTTTGGGAGAGTTGGGCATATAAAGGAATTGATGAGTCACCCAATGCTTCCCTAATTTGAAGTCCAAGGGCTGAAAGAAAGGTTGAGTTTCACTTACCCCGGTTGCCCCAACAACATGTACGGTATCGTGACTCAGTTTCCCTTCCAAAGTATTCAACACAGAGTAAGCCGCTCCTGTATCCACCAAAAATTCTATATCTTCTTTCCCCAGCTTAGCTATAACCGAGGGCTCTGCTGGAGGGTAGCCCTCGGTCCGCATCAATCGGACCCTGAACCACCCGAGGTCCGTACCACTGGGAGCTGGGGAACCGAGGATTTTTCTTTCAACAGTGGGCACGTTCTTCTCCAGTGCCCTAAATTCTTACAGAGGGTACACCGGTCCTTCTCCGTAGGGGAAGTCTTCCTAAATGACCCTTCCTGTGCTGCCTTCTTAACAGGTTGGGACTTGCCCCTTTCCGTCGGACCTCTATCCCGAAACACCTTCCAAGCCACCTCTAACAATTTATCCATATCTCGGACCCCCTCCATTTTCTGCAGTTTCCTTCTTATATCATTCGAAGCTTGGCCCATAAACAGCAGAACCAGATGTGCTTTACCATCACCTGACTCAGGATCTAGATCTGTGTATTTGATAGCAGTTTCTCTTAATCAGTTTAAGAAATCAGTAGGCGACTCATCATAATTTTGCCTAACTTCGTAAAGTTTTGACCAGTTTATAGCCTTAGGGACACCATGCTTCAATCCATACACCACGAGGTTTTGATATCGTTTTAATCTCGCTAACTCCTCAGGAGTATTCGGATTCCACTCTGGGTTTTCTTGGGGGAAGATTTGAGTGACAGTGCCTTGAAGCATTCCACTGGCTATGCCCCCTTAAACAAAAGTAGTGATAGCTTTATTGACCATTCGTCTTTCTGTGGGATCAAGTAATGTATCTAGCATAGAATTTAAGTCAGCCCAATCAGGATTTTGGGAATTAATAGCCCTCTCCACTAATTGGGCTACCTTGTCTGGGTTCTCTTTGTACTTCCCCACTGTAGATTTCCACTGATCTAACTCTATGAGGGAGTACGGAACCTTCACATACACTGGCCCTTGATTACCAACTGCTTGTCTTAATGGAGCTTGAAGAACTGGCTCCCTTTCCTTTTTCCCTTTCCTAGTACGACGGGCAATTGGGCTCCGCTCTCTGATAGCCCTCCTTGCAATTCTTCCCCTCCTGCGCCTATTTGCAAATTCGTCTATTTCCTCACTTTCTTCGTCCTCAGAGCTGTCTGAGCAAGAGCTCTCAGATTCTGTTGTAACTAGCAGCTTAGTTCTACTCCCGGATAAACTGTAAGACCTGCGTTTGGCCGCTCCTGCTGCCCGCATGCCTTTGATGATATCATCCCCCGAGACAGCTCCTTGGCCTTCGGGGTTGCTGTGGCAACGGACGGGCCCGAGATCGGGGGAGGGATCCCTCCCCCCACGGCTCGTACAGCCCGCTCCCTCTCTGCGAGATTCTCTGGCCTTACCCCCCCTTTTTCGGGATGGGGCCAGAAGCTGCTGCTGTTGGCTTCCCCTCCCCCCTTTTCCTGCCCTTCGGGGGGGTGAAGTGGATGGGGACAGAGACCGTGTCCGGCGATGCCGAAACCCCTCCTCCTCCCTTTTCACTGCCCGAGGCCCGGGCCGGCCCCGTGGCTGCGAGTGGGATGGTGGGGGCAGGGGAGCGGCTGAACCGTAGCCAGACCCAGCTCTCAGCACAGGGGCCACTAGGTCCTCTGGCTGGTCCTGACTACACACACTGCAGAGAAACGGCTTTTCTCTTTTCTTTCGTACAACCATAATATTTTCCTTTTTACTATCCCGAGCCTGTTCGCGAGCCAGGGCCAGAAACAAGCGGGCATACTGTAATTCCTCAAAGCACCTATCCCCACACAAACACGACATTAAACTAGATATCAGGCTTTCATCCAAACTCCCGAGTCGAGGCCACACCTCTCCATTGTCTAATGTATATGCTGGCCACAATGTCTCCGAAAGCCTGATCAGTTTGGGTCTTACAAGCAGGGACTCTTCCCCCACCAACCTCGTCCAGTTTCTCAGTACTAGCCCGAGAGGGCTATCCCTGGGGATTGCTTTGCTACTGCTTTCGCTAGAATATATGCAGCCCATTCTGATATCCCACAAACAACAGCACTCAAACCCAACCTGGGATTAGAACTCGGGACTTTCAAAACTACAGCTATCACCTGCGCCGCACTTCGGCTTCAGGACACTCAGCACTCTGATAGGGAGGTAGCCCTTCCCCCGGGTCAGGCTAGAGACTCCAAAAGCCCTGCCTAGGATCGCAACAAAATCACGCCTTACGAAGATCTCAACAGCAAATCCGGACGCTAAACAAGACGCCCCTTTACCCAGTCACTCACGCCTCTGTCTCAAGGGCTCTGGTGCCGGCGCCTCAGGACCTCCGCTGATAAGATGAAAAGTGCTTTGGTCCCCAAGGGTTCCCAGCAGCCTCAAACCCTCCTGGCTGGCTCGCCAAACTGATGCCTGAAACTGAGGCAGAGGCAGAGGCCAGTCAGAGTAAAGCTGAAGTGAACTTTATTTAGGCCTTCAAGGCCAGCCCTGGCAGCCACAGCAGTGGCTGCCTGGTCGCTCCCTGTATGCAAGCAAAAGGAGGGTGGGTTACAAAATCCCCCCCTTTTTCTAGGTTTTAGTCCATTTGCATATGCCCCATTCGTCGTCCAATCAACAGTTCCAAACGACGGTGTTCCATCCCCTTACGTTGTTTATCTTTGGGGCTCGGAGCTCAGAGAGCGTGTCCTTGAAGAAGTGAATCCCGTGGAAAAACCCAAACTACCCTGCCCCTATCACCCTGTGAGAACAAGATACTGAAACCCCAAACCCTGAGGCATCATGACTGTAATTGTACACATACCCAAATAAAGAAAACACCAAATTTCCTAAAAATATCATCTTGTCAAATGCTGAGAGATACACAGAGTGAACCAGAGTTCAAAACCCTCCCTGTCCCCAAAACTATGGCATAGAAAGCCTCAGCCCAGTGAGAACATCAGTAAAAATACTTTAAGCTAACACAGCAAAAAAAGTCAAAACAACTTTGTTTCCTACTTTATTCTTTGAGCCTAAATCTGGTTTTGCAAGATCCATTTTTAAGCACCAAAAGATCCAACTGTGAGCCATCTGCATGTGAAAGAGCAAATCTAAAGGCACATGAGAAAACACAGAAAATACCCTTTTTCCTCATGTCCTGGCTGTTGCAGAAGAGTATGCCCTGCCAGGATTTGACCTGGGAATTGAGAAGTTGAGCTACAAGACCTGTTGAGAGATCTGTAATCTACAGATTAAATTCACATTTCCTGGCATACAGAGGCTTTCAAAAGAGTCTTTGCAGGAGTGGTTGAAATATAAGGTACACGGCACTGAATAATTAAGAAACCCGTACAAATCAGGGTGTGCGTACCCAGCATGACAGTGATCTACGGGGAGCAAAATGCCTCCAGATCCATCCTTCTCCACCAGACATCTCGGGGGGAGTATGCAAATACCACCACTGAGAACAAACTGGACAGCTAAGACACAACAACAGACGTGGAAATCTTAATATTTTACCTTGCAAGGGCAATTTGCCAAGGAACAGAAGCACACCTGTGGGCCCTAGTAATTATTTCAGACTGGCAAGAGATAAGAAGCTACCTGTAGGACTAAACCCAATGTTCCTCCATGTGAGAGGACCAGGAAGCATCTGTATTTATTCTTGCACTTAGTTCATGCTTCAAAGCAGCAGAAGGCCACTGCTGAAAGAAACAAGGTATTTCAAAATAATAAAGTTTCTAGCTGTTTATTTAATAAAAATTCCCTTCTCACATTAAACATCCTGCTTCAATGATATAAAAACCATCAATTTGCACATTGTCTACTGCCTTGTACAGCTCCTGTTCCATCGGTGTTGAGATACCAACTTGCAATATCAAGTTTTCCAGTACAAATGTGGCTGCTTGTTTTCAAGTGAAGAGGAGAAAAAAAAGGCAAAATACCTGAATTACAGCAAATAACACAGGCTCTTAAAATTACAGCACCATAAATACATTCAGTTTGATTTCTGAGTAATGGCAACGTTACCAGAACAGAAGTTCTCAAGGCTTTAAGAGGAAAATAGATACTTGCTTATGGGGCAGATTTTAAAATAGTTCTTAGAAAGATCTCTACACAGGAGTGTACTTGCTGAAACCAGAAAGGTAGAAGTAATCTGAGGAATCGAATTCCATAAAGGAGCCCGGTAAATGATCATAATACCCTTAATTATTTGTGGGTTTAATCCTCCTTGTTCAGTATCAGACAGCCTACCAGTTTTCCCTTCCTAAGGCGGAATTGGGATTCCAAGAATGCTACAGGAACTTCCATGTGTTCTAACCCTCATCTCTCTCAGTAAGATGCCTCTGGCTTGTCTTTTCTAGAAATACAAACTCAGCCAGTGTTTCCGAGTGAATGATTCATCTCTGAGCTTTCTATTCCAGCATCTCCTTATGGCTGCTATTTCAGCTACAGCTCAAGGAGGCGAAAACAGAAATCCTGACCTTCCCACTCAGGGTAACTTTTTCCTAGTCATGCAAGGCAGTTCTCTGCTCCCTGTCACTCAAACCCATCACTTGCATGTCACTGCCAATTCTTTCACTCCCATCCAGTATCTGGGTAAGCCTTGGTTATTACTCCTGTTATCTTTCAGGCCAGGCTTTCCTGCCCATCCATGCACCAAGGATTCACATCACAACACATCTCTGCCACTGCAATTCGCTCAATGCCGAGTAGAGAAGCTCTTCCTTGCTTCAGTTCATTGACCAGTCCTCCAGCTGCACTGAAAGCTCTCACACTTTTCCTTCTTTTTCACCACTATCTTAAAAGGAATCTCTTTAAAGGAGGAAATTCTTGTTCAGTGCATGTGGCAAACACATGCTGCAATTGAGGCATGACAATCTTTACTGGTCCTTGCTGCTGTCAAGTCAATATTGTGTCACCACTGCCACACACACAAATACTGCAGGACAGCACTCAAAGACCAGGAAGTATCAGTAATTAAGGCTGGTGGACAGGCTTCATAAATCACACACTAGAGCAGGCATGTGACAAAGAAAGAATGGGGATGGAAGGAGAAATGGCTAGTCCAAAGCAAAAGGATGTCTGTAAGGAGCAAGGACCTAAAGGCTGAAAGAAAATAGGCTGTACAAATGAGTATGTTCTTCTTATGAGATAAAAGGGAAGCAGTGAGAAAAAAAAAACACATAAGATAGTGGCTGCACAAAAAGAGTCAAGACAGGTTATGGTGCCACATTTGCTGTAAGTCTCTCCTTTCATGGAATCTTCACAAATAAGTGATTTTTAAGCCCCAACCCCATTGACCAGTGATGGGAGCAATAAAGCAGTTTGAAATGAAAAGGTCCACCAGGGAGAAAGGATGCTCAGATTAGAAATAAGCTGTACAGGAGGACAAAATGACTGCTGTGATCTGTTCAAAATCATCAGGAATCCTTTGAATAATTTTAAGTTGATGAATGAGGTTTTGGTTTGCAGGGAAGGACAGAGAGAGAGAAGAAATAAATTTAAAAGTAAAAATGAATTTGAAAGAAGAATCTATCCTGAACGAAGCTGAAAAACTGGAAACACTGATTTTATCCATTCTTATTGCCCGTTTAAGGAACTTCTAAATAACTTGTCTCCTACAATTATATCTCAAGTCTTTCATCAATGTAAATACAGTAAAAATGCACAGCAATTATATTAACAATATCATCCATCATTATTAAAATTAGTCAGCCTTACTAAAATTAGTTTATTCAACAAGTCTGTTCTTCCTACATAAAGCATGAGCTACTGAAGCAAAATTTTAAACCCATCTTCATACACCCTTTTAAGCTTAAGTACAATCCAAAATCCTAGAGGTAACAGAAAATACCTGATCCATAGATAACAGTTATTACCACATTCAAGGAGTTTAATAAAAATTAGACATAAATTTTGAAGTAGGTCTATTTCTTATTTAAAAATTCCATCTGCTACATGCATTCTTTTCAAGCCTTGTTCAAATTTTTCTAGGTCTTTGATAATTTTTTCCTCTAAAAATATCTCCAAATTCTTTTACAACAAATGCTAAATGAAATGTTGCACATCCCTTCTGAAGAAAGCTCTCACACAGTACAATTAGAAATGTCAATCTGAAAGTGTCAAAATATCTCAGAAACAACCCTTTTGAAACAGCAGGAACTTAACTGTTTCACCATGCTGATGGAAAGCTTTCTTTCAGGTCAACAGCAAACAGCTCACAGTGAAGCTATTTGGTTGGATAACTCTATCCTGTCCTATTAGAGCCACTCAAATTGTATTCCCTGGTATACAATTAGATGACCAACAGATTATCAGCTAAATTTGGGAATATTTAACTCCAGCAGTTTGTGAGGGAAGGTGTGTCCCTCCAGTGCTGACATGCAGAACAGAGCTGCAGTCTGAGCTGTCCAGGGATAGAGAATATTGTGTTTCATGGAAGTGGTTTGGAAAAGCACATTTTGAGACAGCTCAGCACAGCAAAATATTATATTCTGTAACCACAGAGAAACAGTGAAGTCTTTCCCTCCATTTCCTTGACAGGCAAGTATCCCAATTTACTAGCAAGTGAACTCAGAAAATTCATCCTAGTCTTACAAAATACAGATGTATTTAGATTTTAAGTAGTGAAGATATCACTTAAATTCAGATGCTGAAGTTTAAACATTACTTTTTTCCAGGCCTGAGCCTGCAGATTTATTTTTCAGGCTTCTCATTCAGGAAATCATATTTCTTTGTTCCACCTAGAAGTACCTCTAATAGCTGACTATTCATGTCTACAATTATTTCACAGAATCAATTAGATTGGAAAAGATCTCCTGGTGAGTAGGAGATCTGTATTGCTTGGGCTGGAAGTGAGGAGTATGAATCCCAGTGTACAAAAAGGAGGAGTGTTACTCTTTTATGGCCTTTCTTTGCTTGATGGAGAACTGAGCTAGTGAGGCTTCTGCTAATTTGTGAGCTGTAGGGAAGAGCCATTAATCATCCATCAGAAATTACTGTCCTACAGCACACTAGGCAGCACATTGTAAAAGAGGAATGAAAAGACCACGTATCTGTTCTGACTTGCAATTTTTGGAGCCAAGTTGCTCCCAAGGTACTGCATCTGTCACACATCCCTCACACATTCATTAATAAAGTTTTCTAGCAGCCTGTTGTTGTTGATTGGGGTTTTTTGTCTTTTGGCTTGGTGGGGGGTTTGTTTCTTTTGTTTTGTTAGGAGTTTAACCATCTCATCATATATAGAAAGTTCTTTACATATTCAGGCCAAGCTTGGTTTTTAACTTATGTACTTGCTTTCAGAGAAGACAACCAAACCAATCTATTTCTTCAACTTCCTGGAGAGAGAAAAAAAAACTAGAGGAAAGAGATTGGACACACTCTATAGCTGCCTCTGTCTACAAGAAAAGGCAGTATGGTGTTCCATTATCTCCTTCAGACTTCAGAAAGGGACACCAGCTGGCCCAGAACAATCTTGTTGCAATTATTTAATAATTAGCTAGGATTTTACTTTCAAGTAAGGGAGGGAAGAAATTCAGAGGTCAGACAATTTTTGCATCCAAAAGCTAGGAAAACACAAAATCAGGACGAGATTGACGCCTCAAAATTAACCATTAATATTTAACCTCTCATAAAGAGTTTCCATTCATTGTCACTCAGTAGAAAGTTACTTGCAGCAGCAGTCTGCTCGAAAAAATACTGTGCAATATTCACCAGAGCTCAGAATACCTTAAGGAAAAATGTATCTATGTTTTCTGAATATTTGCAGATTAATGCAGACATCAGGAACTTTAACACTATTTCAGAAAAATATCTGAATTAATAAACACTAGAAGAACTCATTATTAGAGACCACTGAGCTACTCCAGCATTTTTACATACCCTTTGCAAAGCTTAGCACCACATTACATAGTGAATTTGTCAAATGCAGCATTGACACACTCTAGCTGGGCTTTTAGAAGAAGATTCTTGAGCTTCACCTTGAAAGAGGAAGAGAGACAAATTTGATGACAGCAGACTCAAGCAATCCTCACACTTTATTCTCCATGGAGTTTATTTTGTGTGTAACACAGCTTGGTCACCTCTTGCCCTGTTATAAAATGATAACTTCTCTAGACACGATAGATCAAGGCTGGGGAAGTTCCAGTTTATGCAGACCAGTGTACACACATGTTCCCAACATGAACTGGAAGCTACTCATTCCTCCCTGCACTCCCAGAACCCAGCTTACAAACAATCTGTGAACAGACAGGGGTGACACTGACTCAACTCCTTACACATGGCAAGCTATCTGCTATTATGAATTACTCATTCAGACTCTAAACACCATATTTAAACGTGTGAATCTTCTCACTTTCTTGTTAATAGTGAAGGGCACAGTTGCATTTACATATCTCTTTGAAGGTTAGTAAAAGTAGTTTATGCCAGATCCTCATGGAGGAGGAAACTGGTACACATGCACAGTTTTGTTGTTCTGGGTTTTTTTAAGTTACTGTTACTTGTCAAATAGTTTTACATCAGAACATATAAAAATATCACAATTCAGGGTCATGCCCGTACCAACAGAAAAATCACCCTGCTCTCTACTAACAGTTAGTTATTCCCTAGATAATAATTAATGTCAGGCAATAAACTCATAAGCATGGATGGAGATAAAATTAATTCATAACCATCACAGCTAGAATAGTGAGGTGAACACACCCTGGCTGGATATCAGGTGCCCAAAGCCACTCTACCACCCCACTCCTCAACTGAACAGGAGAAGCAAAACAGAACTAAAGGATTGTGTGTCAAGATAAGAGCAGAGAGAGAGATCACTCAGCAATTACCATCACAGACAAAACATACTCAACTTGGGCAAATTTGGATTTCAATATTTGCAGTAACAATTAGTACAATCTATGTTACCAAAACCAGCAAACATTCCACACCGAGCACTGCACTTTTTCTGCCCTCACATTATTAAGACAGGGCTCTCTCTTTCAGAGTACACAATATATTCATTTGTTATGTCCCCTGGCAGAAGGGGGCACATGAGTCAGCCTGATTTACTGAACCAAAAAATAACACTACATAACATACACTGGTCATTAAATGGCCACGTCAATAAAGGTAATCTTGTCCACCAGATAACACATTTGACAGTTGACTAACACCTACAAAAAAATGTACAACATCAAGAAAAATGCAATTAATGCACAATGTCACCTTGGCTGGGTGAAGCAGTTAAATGTCATTTGGTTCATTTTTTTTTAATTAGTGCTTGCCAGATATTTTAGTCCACTTTAAAGATTTTTTTCAGAATATCCTTCTGTAGGCAAGTATTAGTAAGCTAAGACATTGTAGAGAGATAGTCTACTCCAAGACCCATAAGTTTGGAATGGAGGGGAAGGGGTTGAGTTTTATTTATATATCTTATTTCTAAAAGTTAATCATAAATAGCACACCCAAATGACAAATGCATCTCATTTCCACAAATGTTTCCTTCCACAGAAATAAATTTTAAAAACCCTCAGTTATTATCATAAACCAAGATATGCACCTTCATTATATCCAATCTCCTAATTTTCTTATATTTGTTATTTTTTTAAATAGTTGTTATATCACAGGAATAAAACACATAAATACATCTAAATTGTAGACAACAGCAGCTGAAAATTTTAAAATAGTAAGTCAAAATAGATTATGAGATATATCCTAACCAGAAAAAAATTTGTCCATGATACTATATAAAATCTGAAAGATAGTTCCCAGAGTGAGGCAAAACAAGTATAATGTTGCAGCTCTATTTTGCTGATCTGGTGGGTACAGACTCATTGGAAAGGGGTAATGCAAATTACAGAAATTCGTCTCAGTTTTTAAAAGAAACCATATGTACAAAGAAGAAAATATGCATTAATAGCATTAATATGAATTGGGAGTCTCTAGTTATACACTATAACATGTTGAAGAGGCAAAGCTTAGATTTTTCAAAGCATAATGACAGAACTGTACAATCAGCAGAACTGAAGAAAAAAAGGAAAGTACTACCACAAAAATAGCAATTTCCACAACACTGCCAGTATTACATGGTAACATTTTAACTTCATAATAGAAATGGAAAACACAATCAAATGCCTTTTTTCACCCTCTTCCCTCCAAAATGCAGAACTGTATTTATGTGACAAGATCAATTGCTTTATTTCAAAAATAACCCCCAAAGACACTTAGAAGGCATCACTCACCACACCAGATACCTGCACCCAAACAGGATGACGTGGGAGCCAAAGAAACAGCAAGAATGGCTGACAGATAATGATTTAATGTTTTCAACTGAATTATCACATAATGACAGCATCTACTGCATTTCTGGAACTAGACTGTGTCAATGTACCCCATGGTTAAACATTTTGTTCTACTCAAGCTACATCCATATGGGACAAAGATATTTAAGCACCAGAAATAACTCTTATATCCTACATCAGATATTTACAGACTTGCTCAAAGTGTCTGCAATGATACTGAATGAACTTCTGACTGAGAGAGATGCCTTCAAGGTATACAACACTTGGGGTGGTATATTCCCAGAAGCAGAAAATGCAATTGGAGAGCAGAAATCATTACACACACATGTTGCTAGCCCAAGTGTCTCCATCAGCCTTGCACTCCTTGTTGCTTTCCTCAATGACCAGAAGACAAAACCAGGAATCTTCTGCCAAATAATCTGGAATGCACCACTCATATGGTTTCTTTAATATAAACGGTAGTGCATTTAAGGATGAAAATTATCCTGTTTTAATATGAATTAAAGACATGTTCCTATCACACCTTGATCTATTTTTAATTGTTTTATTGAAACATCCTTATATGAAGCATGCAGTCAATCAAACCATATGTAGAGCCATATTTCTTCCCTCACAAACAACATCACAATGAATATAGTTTTATTTCACTGACATGGGGACAAAAGATCACTGCTAAATGAATCACAGCTTGTGGTGAGGCCCTGGCACAGGTTGAAGTTGTAAATTCCCCATTGTTCAACAGCGAGTTACATCCAGCTTGGATCACCCTGGTCAAGCGAAAGGTGTCTGCCCATGGGTGATCTTTAAGGTCCCCTTCAATCCAAATCATTCTATGATATTCTTTTTTGGAAAATTTAGCTATAGCATATTTTTGTCACCCACAAAACTATAAATTGATAGTTCTAGGCTTGAACTCAACATCAAAAAAAAACCCCCAAAACAACAACAAACTTTTAGTTTCATATTTCTGATTTGGAACACAGTAGAAACATCCTGATGATTTACCAAAGGTACTGATATTACCTACATGCCAAAATGAGCCATCAGAAAGGTATATTTGAGCTGTGTGGGAGAAGGGCGTCTAGTGTCACTTGTATGGTTTGAAATTCAAAAGCAGTTAAAAAAAATTCAATTAGCTCATGCACCTACTGTGAGTAGGAGGTCTCGCTGGGGTTGTCAGAGGAAATGCTATTTAATCAACATGATGTCAGTCAAGTGCCTGTCAAACCTACCGCAATTTTTCAAAATCCAAAATGTTTTAAACAATAATTGATGAAAAAATATAGATCTGGCCACTTTAAAATAAATTCCAGTATCTGAATCTTTTCTAGAAGTTTCTGGCAGGAGACATTGTAACTATGTTTATTTCAAAAGCCTCCACTTCTACAGTATGGAAGAAATGTTTAATACCCATCCACACAAGTAGGATTTGGACCATCTACAAGAACATTTAATTGCGTAATTATGAAATTACATCAGACAGGCATTAATTTAACCTGTAGCATTTTCTCCCTGAGTTGCACTACAGTGTTTCTGAAGAGCATCATCCAAATCCAGGCTTCCTCCTGGGAGCGTGCTGGGGCAGATTCACACTCCTCACTTCTGAGGAGCTCACACCGGCTGCTGCACCCACCTCAGGGGTTAACTGGCTTTACATTAGGCCATTTTAGTGGCACTGCCTGGTGCACAGAAGGATTACACCAAGATTAAAGACTCTAGAGAAGACAACACAAGATGAACCAGGTCCAGAAGAAGCTGCAAGGAGTCAGGTCAGGGCTAACACCAAAGTCAGAGCTATAGATAAGTCTCCAGACCAACTGTTAACCTTGGCTTTGATGTTTGAGTAAGGTCAGGCTAGAAACCCCTCAATTCCTGCATGCTGCTGTGCTGCCCTCCCAATGGCTGCATGGTGAAAATCCTGGAAAGGGCCAGAGCAGGCACCCTGAGACTGTAGTGGCCAAATCAACATGTGGAAACCTTTTAGAATTTCATCTTTCTGGAGAAGCTCTGAAAATTTCTGGTACCACCTCTCTTTAACAATTTACTGCATCTATTCACATGCACCAAAAACTTCTCTTAAGTTACAGAAAACATTTTCTTTTTAAATGAAGTGAGGGACTAGGCAGCAAATGAGATCAATAGTAGTCCATAACTCCTAACTACTGTCTGTTGGAAATACCTTAGGTTTGAATCATGCAGAGGTATAGGTTAGGCTAGGAGCAGTGTGGTGGGGCACAACAAGGCTGATGATATTAAAGAACTGTGAAGGCTTCTCCAGAGGGCTAGAACCCCTGCATCAGCTTTTCCCAACAAAGAGCAAGTTCACTCCAAATAAGCATCAGGTCACAGAACAAAGCACATACCAGCTTGTGCAGAAGTACATAAAAAAATATGACGGATGAAACAGCTTCATAAGCATTTCTGAGCTTCAGCAGGAGGTCTCAGCACAGATAAAACTCTCAAATTCAAAAGGAATTATTCATAAGAGGAATGGGTGTTCCTGCAGCAGTAGATGAACAAACTATCAGACCCAAACCAAATGGAAGAGTTCATGTTTCTATGCTTGAGACTCTGGTTACCAGCTCCCTCCTAACTGAGGAGGGCTTACCACCACTACAACAACTCCAATAGCAGACTAGAGATAAACAGATTTAAATAAACTGGAACAGAAACAACTTACAGTATTGGAAATACCACAGTGATGATGGAGGAGGTATGACTGACACCACAGAAGTCTTCAAGCATCAGCACCTTGTTATCTAAAAGTCTCTCATACCTTTTCTAAGTAGTCTCCCATGGGCAGCTCCACACAGCTCTGGCTCTTTCTCTCCTGCTTCTCTTTTCCTTCTGCAGTACCAGCTCACTCCTTCCTGTCCCTAGCACAGCCACCCTAACTCTCACTCACACAACTTCCCATTCCTTCCTTCTCATAGCACTATCAGCAGACTCCAACTGAACTCCCTCCCAGCTCACTCTTTTACCACGCCCACAGCTGGGGGGGCAAGGCTGTTCCCACTCTGGATAATTAACACAGCTGCAATGTATCGGGGCAAGATTGCCTTCAGCACCATCTCTGTCTTCCCACACAGTGAGGCCCTACTCAGGTAGTTTACTGAAAAAGCTTAGTTTGACTGATAAATTTCTGAGTTATTGCACCCATGAGAATTCTTTGCAGCCTTCCAGTGAGCTCAGGTTATAAAAGGGGTGTTTCAGAGAAGCACAACTTCATTTTTCTTTGCTTTGGGGACTAACATTCCAGAGAAAAGTGTTTGGAATCCCTGGTTATCTGGCAGTTACTGCCAGAATCAGGCAAGGAATGAAGACACACTTCTCTAATGATATTGAGCTATAAATTGCTATTAAGACAGCCAGTCCTTTCACAAAATGTGATCCGAAATGTATACACCTGTATTATATACAAACATTTAATAAAGAAATTCTTGCAATGCCTCTAGACACATACTACCACCTGGCAAAAATGCAAGTTTGTTATTTGGAAAGAAAATTGTACTTGATCACTAATTTGGCTCAGAGCCATCCCCACTATTGATACAGACTGGGAGATGTACAGATCAAGAGCAGGCCTCGACTTGGGGACACTGGTGGACAAAAGAAAAACATTGGAATAGGGCAGCAATGCACACTTGCAGCCCAGAAAGCCAGTCTTAAAATGGGCTGCATAAAAAGAGTGGCCAGCAGGTCAAGGAGATGATCCTGCTCTAGTCCACTCTCATGAGATCCTCCTACAGTACTGCATTCAGCTCTGGAATCCCCATAAAACACAGACCTTTGAGAGCAGCTGTAGAGGAAAGAGAAGACTATCAGAGGGCTAATCTTATATAAGAGAGAAACATCTCTCACATAAGAAAATACTGTTTTGGGGAATGTTCAATCTGGAGAAGAGATGACACCTGGAAGACCTTACTGCAGCCTTTCAATAAAAGAGGTGGGGAGGAAGGCAGGCTTTTAAGAAAAATGTAGAGGGGCATTTTACCAGAGTCTATAGTGTCAGGACAAAGGGAAATAGTTTCACACTTGATTGTATCCAATTTAGATGGTTTTAAGTAAGGCTTTTTTATTTACTTTTTTGTTAACACAAACAATGAGGGTGGTGAGACACTGGCATGGGAACAGAGAAGCTGTGGCTGCCCCATCTCTGAAAGTGTTCCAGGCCAGGTTGGATGGGGCTTGGAGCCAGCTGGTCTAGTGGAAGGTGCCCCTGCCCATGGCAGGGGGATTCAAACTGGTCTAGATAAGCATTAAGGTCCTTTCCAAGTCAAACCATTTTATGATTCCATGAACCATCCAACAGACCAGAATATCCCTAATTTTCAAGCAAGAAACCAACACCATAGATAGTTTTGGACTGGAGGGGTTTTCTGGGATTTCAAGGGTATTTTTTGTTGTTGGTTTGGGGTTTGTTTTTCAAAATTCATTAAAACCAAGATATTATAAACAAGTAGGAGACAAAGAAGTAGTTAGTTATAGAAATGGATGTAGCGTTTTATACCATATAACTGGAAAACCAAGCATACTGAGCTTCACTCTCTCCATCTTTACCAATAGAAGTGTTTGAAAATTCAGAATATTGAAACTGCTCTGGCTGGTGTCCTTGAAGAAGTGGATCTCAAAGTGTTTGTTATCATAAAAACCCATCACCAGAGAACTACTCTTATGTAGCAAATGCACTATAGATGGATGCATTTTAGTTAAAAAGCCTGAGAACTCTGAAGCATTTGGGGGATAAAACAATGATTCAAAACCTAAACAGCAGATTTAAATGCCTGCCTGTTGCCAATCTAATCTCTGTATCTTCCAAACTGATCTAAACCACCCAGTCAAACAGATTCCTGCCTCCACTAAGAGTCACGGTTTAAATGGACTTCTGTTCCACACTATCACAAACTCTGTAGTCCAATCCACAAACATGGGATTACAGTTTTATTTGCAGGTCTTTTTCTTATTGTCAGGTTTATCCTATATCATTAGAAAGACTGAATGTTTAAATTGGCAATCACCCAAGTTATGCTTTTGCTTCTTTATGGTTGTTTGTCATTGTGTTTCAAAGAAGCTCAAATGCAATTTTCAAAATTTATTACAACCTATTTGAAGTAGTGCAGAAGGTCCAATGACAATTTTTTTTTTCGTTTTACTGTTTGGTATAAGATGGGCATTCACATTTAATCATATCAAATTATTACCTCAATGAATACAAATGTGTTACATTATCTTTAAATAAATGAATGTCAATATGTTCCAGAGTAACAGAAGTAATTGGATATTGATAACAGTCATTATCATAAGTCATGGTTGCTGGCAGAAAACTCACTTGTATTTTTTAATAAGGTGCAATATTATGGTCTATTTTGAGATGATAGCTTTCTATTTCCCCATACATAATACAGTATCACTTCAATATAGCTGGCAGACTGTGGAAATAGATAAAAATTCAGAATGCAAACCTGCAAACTGTAAGATTTTACAGTCTTTTGAAACTAGTCTGGATAGTCCAAGTACCTCAGAAAAAGTGATATGAGAGAATCATTATCTGTGCCAGGCTGATGTACCTTCTGTTCCACTCACCACAGTAGATAATAGCAACCAGCACATTATCCCAAATTTTCAGATATTTCAGACTTTGCATTGTAGCTCATTGCAGTTTGCAAAGTAATCTGAAAGACACTTGAGACAGACACACATCCCCCAGTTTTTAAGGGGCACAAAACTTTAAAGCTAACTCAGATATTCTGTCTGCATGTGTTACAGGAGGGCAAGGAAGTTCTAACATCCAATATCAGGATTGGAGGCTCTTGTTCTGCACTACTGCTCTACTTTATTGCTTTAAAGCAACAGAAAGGCAGGACTTGTTAAAACGAGCAGACAAATGCAGAGTCCTGCAGTGTGGACAGATTATCCCCTGGAAATTCCCCAGGCTGGAGATGACTGTGTAGCAGATTTTGCCAAAAAAAGCTTCTGAAGGGTCTTATCTGGGCAAGGATTTTAACTTGGGTCAGTAGGGTATGCACTGACAAGGTCACAGCAAGGTCAAAGCTGAGTGGCAGCTGTGAGGCCGTGCCTGGAACACTCTGCCTGGTTTTGTGTTCCATACACGAAAAGTACCAACAATTAGCCCTCAGGGGAGGCAGAAATAAGAGTGCACCTTTAACTTGCCAATGAAGCAGATGCTTTAGTTCATGAAGTGTAAAAAGAGACTGAAGAAACAAATTTTATTCACCCTGGAGAACAGGAAGCTTGTGAGAGGTGGGTGTTGCTACTGTTCTCAGCAGCCCATAGCATAGCTATGGAGCTGCTGCTTCTACTCCTCCCCAAGGTGGTCAGTAAAACGATAAGCGACAAATACTGCCTGCAGCAATGCAAACTCCCATTGTATGCCAAAAAACCAGCTGGAATTTCACAGTGGGAGTGGATAGACCCTGGCAAAGTGGATAGACATTCTCATCTCCACCACCTGTGAAGATTTCCAGAACCCACACAGCTGAGCCTGCCTAGAACAGAGTTAGTTTCCTTCACAGCAGGTCATACAGTGCTGTAGGTTAGATTTTTGACCAAAACTCTTTTGGTAACACAGTGATATTGTCACTTCTGCTGAGCAGCATTGAGGTCTTCTCTTTGTCATTCTGCCTCACCAGTGACCAGATTGGAGGAGGGTGTGCAGTAGGCTGGGAGGGGACATAGCCAGGCAGGTGAAACTAGCTTGATACTCCATATCACGTTAACAGCATACTCAGCAGTAAGAGAGAAAACAAGGGGGGTTTGGAGGATTTGCCATCTTTTGCTCAGAAACCCATGTGCTTCAGCCTGCACACAGCAGGTGGAAGTGATGCAGTGACTGCCACTGCATCACTTCACAGAATCACAGCATCACTAGTGTTGAGAGGGACCTCTGCAGATAACCCAGTCTAATCCCCTGACAAGGCAGGGTCCCCTGGAGAGTGACACAGGTAGTTTGGAATGTCTCCAGCAAGGGACACTCCACATAGTCCCTGGGCACACTGTTCCAGTGCTCTGCCATATTCAATGTCAAAGAGCTCTTCCTCATGTTGAGGTGCAACTTCTCATGGTTTAGTTTACAGTCACTGCTCCTTGTCCTGTCACTGGGAACCACTGAAGAGAGCCTGGCACTATCATCTTGACATTTGCCTTTGAGGTATTGTATGCATTAAATATCTTGCTTTATATTTGCTCTTGTAAAACAAGTTTATTCCTTTCATTCTTGACACCATCAAGTTAGCCCCCTAACAGTCTAAGAAGAGTTTGTGTGAGGAATTCAGAAGAAATACATGTGATGAGCCCCACCAGAGCACTGTGCCATCCCTTGGGAATGCACTGCCACACCAAGCCCCACCACCTCCCCAGGAACACCCAAACCAACATTGCAGGGAGAGCTTCACTTATAATTACTCATTACTCCACAAGGTAAATGTACAATAACACTGTTTTGTAGCAGTGTTCTATCATTCCATTGCAGTCTCCTGCAGGGAAAAGGAAAGAGTCAGCTCTAACTTTTTTAGTCAGAGCACAGAAGTAAAACGCTCAGGCACCCAGGGAACATGGTCACCTTGAAAACTTTTTCCTCTAGTGAGGAGTGGAGTCTTGGTGGCAAACAACCCTTGAGTGTTCTCCTGAACTTGTCTGTGAGAAGCTATAATTAAACCTTCATTTTTTTCTATGCAACTATTCCATTAAAGTCTCAAGCCTGAAGCTTTCTATCCAGCAGCGAAAGACAAAACTTTTAAAAAGCCAAACATTTTGAAGTGTTATCACCTAAAGCCTCAAAGGCATGTCCTGGAAGCAACCCACACTGCCCCAAGCCCTGAGGCACATGGACACAGCCACTACAGACAGCACACTGGCCCTCGGGGCACTCATCAAATATGTGGTTTGATGTTTTTTCTGGGGTTTTCCTCAGGTGTGGGGTTTTTGGTTTGGGTTTTAAATTATCTGTGGCCCAGGTGCGGCTCGGATGGGCCACCGGTTGCCTGGCAACCCCAACCCACCCAGCAACCAGGGCAGCCCAAGGCAGCCAATGCTTAGCTTCTCTAATTAATTATCTTTAATTAACTTGTCTAATTAACGCCATTAATTCTTCATAAGTAGTGTAAATTTTCCACTCTGGCCAGCACGTAGCAAAGATTTTTCAACAAGCTGCTATTGTTAGAACATGGATTGGGAACATTATTGAAACTAAGTTTTGCTAAACCAACCCTGCTATGTGTCAAAGCACAAAACCTGGGGGAGAGATGAACTGCCAAGAACTGGACACAAAGAAGGCAGAATTTATGGACTACAAGGGCGTATTGCAGAACCTGAGCTAAAGAAGAAACTAACAAAGACAATTCAGCAATTGCACTGAAACGCTCTCTGAGATAAAGATGACAAAAAGACGGCAAATGTGGGCTAATTAGCATGAGAATAGAGGAATCAATAAAAGAGAACGAATTAATTATATGTAATTTATAGTCAGTGAACAATAATTTCTTTGTTTGCTAAAAACATAAATATTGAGAAGTTTTCAAAGTGAGTGTGTACATTTGGGGAGCAACCACACACACACCAAGGGCTGTGAATAAAGTAATGCCTGCCTCCTAATATTCATGTTAGTTTGATTTATCTATATCATGTTAGTTTGTTGCATTTTTGGCCACAACAGGGCAGCACCACAAATTAGGAGCAACAGCAACACAGGTAGGTGTTCTTCAAGGTTGAGCTGCTGGCCTTCCCTCAGGGAGGAAAGGTGTGCTCCTGCATTTCCCATACCTGCTCCTGGAGCAGCCAGCCCTGGCTGAGAGCAGCCCCAAGTGTGCACAATGGAACCCACCCTCATTTGCAGCAGCAGTTCTAGTAAGGAGAGTTAATTGGGACCAGCTGTGGTGCTGCAGCCACTCCTGAAGGTTACCATTGTTAGTTGGATGCAATCAGGCCAGGGCATGCTTTGAGTGACTTGGTGGACCTGAGCCTCTATTTGGGATGCCCCCGTGATGCTAGATGTGCAATTGGGGCTTGCCTAAATACTCAGCAGCCTTGGAAAGCATGCCAGGTGTTAGAGCGTCAGAAATGTCTCTGGATTGGTGTGATATGAAGGAAAGTCACTCCTTCCTCTGTGCTTTCCTTGTTTTCCCGGAAATAATGTAATTCCTGAGAGCACCAGGAGCCTTACAAAGCCTCCAGGATGCACCACAGACCCAAATTCTCCACATGTGAAAAGTGGAAAATATTTCTCTGACATCCACTGAAATATACAGCTTCTACGAGGGAAGAAAGGTCAACAAAAATATGTCTTTCAGTAACCACTTGTGATTGAGCACATGCACTTAAAAAAAGCCCTCACTATTTGCATACTACTTATTTTTAATGGTAGAGGTCTGGCAATGTTGGTAATTACTGCAAGAGTACTGTAAAGTTTGAAAGTGGGCATGTAAAAAATACTGAATTTGTAGTATTTTACTGCCTCATGAAGGGCATCTAATTTGGACATTGAACATTTTTGCAGTGAGTAAGCACTTCTATGAATTTCAATACACATAGTTTCCCACGGAGTGACATTTTTATGGAAAGTTGCACAATTCTGAGCTGCAAATACCATGTGTGCTTAGTTAGCAGTTTTATGAGCAGACAAGTGGTTGCTATCAGGTATCTTTTTTTTGTTGTGTGATCTTCTTTAACTTCACAGCAAGCATAAAGGCTGCTCTTAGGAGAAAATCGTCTTTCCACTGAGAATTAATCTTTTTTGGTATGCTCTCTATTTCTGACTTTCACTATTCAAAATCCAGGTTCTCTACAAGGTGACTGACACACTGAGTACTTCTTCCTTCCCTCGATTTTAATAAGAAAGAATCTACAGACATAATGATTTGTTTATGCTTTTGTGCACTTTCTGTTGAAGGAATTTTTCCTTTTATATGACTATTCTGCTCCAATTAAAAGCTGAAATAGAGCCACATTTAAAACTATCCAATGGGGGCCAAAGAAGTCAATACCTCTCTGGTCTGTATAGTCTATTTCCTACCATTTTCAGGGTCCTTAAGATTTAAAAGGATTCTCAATTAACTGTAGTAATTCTGAAATTTGACAGAATTGTCATGGATACTTCAGTGAAGGTCTCTATTCACTGAAAGCAAAAAAGGGGAATGAGACTAACAGTGATGGTATTTATAATGCACTTGGGTACAGTGGCAAAGCTATCCTTAATATTGATCCATATAGAAGAAATTATGTGACAGAAGGGAATTAAAGCAGAAAAGGTTATCATTTCAAAGGAAACTTTGAAGATGAGGATGTTTATATTCAACAGGAGGCACATAAGGCAATATTTTAAAAATAACAATATTTCAATTATTATATTTCAATTACTTCCATCCATCTCACAACACTACAAAGTTGGCCTCTGTCTCTGTACTTATACATAGAAACTTTATTAAAATGTGAGTTATCTAAATAAAATAAATCCTAATTGGGGAGGGCAAGGGCGTGCTACGAATAGCAATTATAACGGATTTCCTGTGCAGAGGGCTGGTAACTCTGTTACTGAGTGATGTAAATGAGATCAGAATTTAATCCAAGGTTCTGTTCTCCCTTTCTAAACTGGTTACCTCCCACTATGGCAGATGTGAATACATATGGGAGAAAGAACAGAATGGATCAGATCCATCTAGTGGGAAGACAGGAACAATGTACATATTGATCTATTACATGTAACCACAAATCAAAGAATTTTCACATGTAACAGGAACATATGTATTTGTTTCATATATGACATACTTGCATTTTTAATAAGCATTACATTTAAAATCATGTCAAGTAATAACACATAAAGATATGATAAATGAACACCAGAAGTTATGTCAAAGGTATTCTTTAAATCAACGCATTCCACTTTTTTAGCTTTATAGCTAATGTTAAATTCCAAATTTTTCTGTTTGAGCTTGGAGTCCTTTAAGTATACCTAATAGGAACTGAAATATTTCTAATAAGAAACAGGCACAGTAGAACTTTTTATTTCTACTTCTTCGTCCCTGCCCTGTCTGTATTCTCACCCTTAATGCCATTAGCATTTGTTATTTTTTTAAAGTTACTGGTTTCCTGGAATGCATTTTCCAAGAGGAGCTCATGGTAACTATTTATTTTGATGGGATCTTGGTTTTGTTTCTGTCACATAGTAAAAAGTTACCTTTACAACAAAAGAGCTGAGGTCATGATGAAAAATCATCCAGAAAGTTTCTGAATTATAAAAATATGTAAATTATGCAAAACCAAGTGTTGCCTTGAAGGGTGAGAGACAGGAAGCCTTAAAGTAAGTTGACACAGTTTGTGAAGTGACAGACAGGCCTTGTTCTTGTGCAGTTTTTAAAATGGTAGGAAATTCAAAGAAAAGGGTCTATAGTTAAGCTGAAAATCGCACATCTCCACAAATCTGAGGTAAATGTTTCCTGGGATGATTAATTTGCTGGTGTGAATGTCCAGCAGCTTGGCACATGAGCGTCACCCCTGTCTGGTCAAAAGTTTATTGGAACATGAATTTCATTAATACAAATTTTTCCAATATTTTTCCATATCTACACTAAGAAGAAACAGTAATTGAACTGCTAAATTGTTTCCTCTCTCTCTCTCTCTGTTGTATTTTTCTGCAGATGTCTTCGGAAAGGATTCGCTGCTGCCATAAAAAACTGCTATTGATGATGAAAAATGCATTAGATCAAATTATTCCTTCAAAATGGGCACAGCCTTGCAGGAAAAGGATAAAGAGGCCACATGAAAGTGGAGGATGTAATTCTTGATGCCCAAGATGACAGGAGTGGATCCTAGCAGGGAGGGGCACACATTCACCTGCCAGTTGTGTTATGTACTGATTTTATTCCTGTTCCTGTTAGCAGGAGTAACTGGCTGGAAATAAGAGAGGAGTGTCAGAGCTTTCCAAAGATGGTGGAAGCTCTCATCACCATGACAAGAAAACAGGAGAAGAAGGGAGAGGTTAAAACCCTCTTACAGCTGTCTCCTCTCTAGAAAATGTCTGCTTAGGCCAGTGTGCTCTTTTGCACAATTTCCAAGGACGAGTGTATAATTAGTGCTGCAAACTGTTTAACATTCACCTGGAAACTGTTATTTGCATGCAGGTTCACGTAGGAACTTTAGATATTGCCCACTGTGCTCAGGAGTATGTAAAGAAACACCAAAGAGTTGATTACTGTCCTGTAGGGAAAAATAAGCACTTAAACCTACTAAAGTTCCAAATATTCTATTTTGCATTATAACTGTATTCCTAGAATTTAGACAACTGGTTCAAGGGGGATTAAATCTGGTTTCCTGTGAGTCCATCCTTGTAAAGCTTAATAAATTATGTATTCATTTCATCTTCTGAGTCACTGCAGTGGTTTTGCAGCATATTTGCCACAAATCAGAAGTTCAGAAGGGGGCTGCAACCTGTCACAAAATAAAAAGGAGAAAACTTGAAACAGGGAAAAAAAGTAAGTACTTTAAATATATATTATATATATACATATATACTTTAAATTTTATGTGTATATATACACACATATAAGGTGTAAGTCCTAAGGGCTGTAACTGCAAACAAAATCCTTCCATTTAACAGCCAATATAGAGCTGCCATTCTGACACTCTATGGAAAAGTTGCCCCCTTTTGCTGTACCTTTTATTAGAGGAAAGAAGAGAAGTCTGCATCCTGGATGGTCACTGGACACTTTCCAGGGCTACAGTAAACTATGCTACCTGAAAACAACCCAGAGGACAAGAGTTCATATTTCCTTGAAAAGCTCAAAAATAGTCTAAACCTAGTAGTGACTTAGAAACAGAGGGGAGGCAAAAAGGAAAAACAAATACAAAATGTAACTAAATCTAGAGCATCTCAGCTCTATCAGCTCTATGGAAAAGAAATTTTTTTGAGATGCCTTCAGTCCCTCATGCACATGGTAAATTATTTATTAATATAACTTGGTACAAAAATTATGTGAATGAAAAAAAGATAAAATTAAGGCCATGGTAATCAGTTATCAAATGTTCACTATCTAGATTTTCAGTGGATTTTTTTTTAAATAGCACTAAGTGCCTAGAAATGGTTGGGTTCAATCATATCTGCTTAGGTCTAATTTATTTGTCAAGACACAGCATAATAAATACCTAGCAGTCCTGAATTAAATGGTCATATGTCAAATTGCTGTTCTGTTTGCTATCAGCTGATGTTTATTTGTTTAGAAGCCTGTCAATATACTTCAGAGCTGCTATTATTACCTAAACTTAAATTCTTTACATCTGTACATTATTTATGCTGTCTAGAGGAAAAGATGTAGGACCTTCAAAAGGCTCTTCGTAGCACGAACTTAGTTTAGCATTGTGGTCTGTCTACTGCAATGTCCTCTCTCTATCACTCATTTGATAACCTGAGGGGAAACATTCTTCTAACTAAGATATCTGAGTTGGTTGCCATATGGCAAGAAGGATATCCTTGTTTCTCTTCTTTTTAAATACTTCCCTCAGGATCTCATTTGTTCTTGGGGGTAATTTACTATTTTAAACGTAGCAAGATTAAGCCTTTAGCTAAAAACAAAAGCAAAGTTACAGAGAGAAAGAATATGAGAAGGAATAATATATTGACATGGCAAATAAATTTTCTGTTTGCATTTTAGCCACTTCTTTACAGCTAATTAAATCAGAACATTTGGTTGTACTTTTTATCCAGATACTGATTTTTTTATTCTACTCTCTCTGAAATTATCAATTTTAAGGATTAGAATGTAAAAAAACCTCCTTATTTCATCCTGAAATTATTTTCAAGTTAAAATAGAAGTCAATGAGGGTAACTATAATATGAACCAATCCACTCTAAAGATACTAATTTGTGCCTTTTTAATTCACCTAGTTAAAATTAAAAAAAAAAAAATTTAAATTACTTAGTTCAGAGGAAAAATGATTATTTGGTTCTTACCATTTCTGAAGATCAGAAATTTCTCAATCTCACCTCAGTTCTCTTCAGGATCATTTCTTTGTTATTTCTTACAGCTTTTCCAATTTCTAATTTTTCACATAAAGTTGTATTTTCATTGATAGATATGACATAAAGTGAAGGTTTAAATAAAGTAACTATAGATAGCAAGCACAAATTTTTAACAACAAAGGTAATTGATCAGTCAAACAAGCTCAGATTAACTGTGGAGTATTCAAAGCTTTATCTTCAAAGCAATGCTGGGAGAGGTGTGTTAGGACAATAGTGACTGTTAAAAACAGAACATAAATTAGGCCGTCCAGGCTGTTCTAGGTTACAATGTAAAATTGTGCCCAAGGTTTGTATTCTATCCCCATGAGCCGTTGGAGCCAAGGTGGGGCAGGGTTTTCCTTATCTTCTGTTAATGAGCCTAACAATGCCTTGCTGCATGACTCATAGATAACTCCCTCCAGGAGTTATCTCTGTTTAATGGGCCATCAAGGACCCACTGCATGACTCATAGAATGAGATCATCCCATTGTGAGATGCTCCGCCCAGGGGGAGGAGCCAAGCATTCCTACCGGGATATAATCCGGGGTTTGGGACAGCACAGGCAGCTTTTATCCACTGGACTCCCAGTGGAGACAAGAGCTGCCAGATGTTTCTACAGGAATCGCTGCTTCGACAAGACCATTTCATCTGGACTGCCACTACCACCCTAACAGGGTATCAGGTTGTATTCTGACTGTCAGTGTTTTTTTTGTACTGTTGTTTTTATTTTTATTTTACTTTCTTTTATCTCTTTTCCTCTTATTAAAATTGTGTTTCTGACTTGGAGTCTTTCACTGGTTCTGCTTTCAAACCAGCACACAGCCTCAATTAGGGTGTTTGATACTTCTAATGCAGAGGTATCAGGGTAAACATGGAAGCCTGTGCTTTACTAAAACATAGACAGGATGATCTATATGTCTTATTCATCTCTATATTGATATTTTAAAGTCATGAAAGCAAATGCTTCAGTCATAGCAACTGCTGAAAATTAGAATTTGAAATGTGAGCTCCAGCACTGCTTTCTACATCAGCAAATTGCATATCTTATTTAAATGTATGCATATTTTTATGTGAGTGTTACCCACGCTGCTGCTCCATGGATTTAACCTCATGTTTGCAAATCACGTAACTGGCAAAGTTCATAATCCCAAAATCACCAAGGGCCCTAAAGCCTTGCAGTACACTAACAGGGCAAGACACCACCAAATAAATAAATAAATATATAATAAAACATGCAGCGGAATTTAAAATTTAAACTATATATATATTTTTCAACTTTTCTAAGGCTTAGAGCCAACTGAGCAGAATGTTAGCTGGCATGAATCCAGATGGTACCCCAATTTTATTTAAGAAGATGCCAGTGTCTAGCCTGGTGTATTTGTTATTGTAAGAATAAAAAGAGGACAAATATTAAGCCCTATTAAAGTAACCCATATGGGCCCCTGAAGTGATTAAGTGAAACAGCACACAGTGTTCCTTCCATGTGCTAATTTGCAGCAGAAATTCCTGTTCACTCCCCTCTTTTCTAATGAGAACTACTTCTTTCCGTGACTGAGGGGAGTGCAGAGAGCAGAACAGTCCTGGAAATAGCAATTTAACCTCTTTGCTGGTTCAACAACAATTTATCTAAACAAGTGGAGTCTTCAAATGCACTTATCTATGAGGAAGTTTTTTTCTCTTAAATACTTATTGAAAGTCTGCAGGAACCATGTGTACTCTTACCATGGAAATCCCCCCTTATTTACATTAAGTGCTCCTCACTCATCTCTGCAAAGATCACGTGCACATTGGACTAGAGGCTGACAAGGTCTTTTTCATAAGATGTATTTTAATTACTTTACCGGATATGTATAACATTTATATTTTAAAGTATTCATTTCATTACCTACTTTTGTGAAACATTTATTGCACTTTTATTTGTAATACAGCTCAAGAGGAAGTAGGAAGCAGAAAGGAATATAAGGGGTCAATGGAAAGAAGATTGAAATCTGCCTGATAGAAGGGTGTAAGACTAAAGGTTAATTTAGTCATCTGATACCTGGCCTAGAAATGTGTAAATCAGGAGAGCAGAACTCCTTTTATAAAGGCACAAGGTTGTTTCTTTAGACATGAATAGTTCAGTGTGCAAAACAGTGGTTAACAGGGCATATAATTTAAAAATCCTGCTTCCACGACAGATGGTTTTATTTACCCTGTTTAGAAACTCGACACAGGGAAATCTTCCACTGGAAGTGCAGTTGTGAGTGCTGCGAAATAATCAGATGTGGGTCAGAAATCAGATTGCCCTAATACTTGGTTCCAGTGTTTATGTAAGACTGTCACAATCTGTCCAAAGCAGGAAAAAATTCAAATAATTAAATGTATTTAGTATGTGATATTTTTCCTCCTAAAATAATTAAGTCTCAAGTGAGACTTGAGGGAAGTCCTGTAAGTTCCTATAAGGGAACAGGTTTCCAGTGCTCCTTTTTTCCATTTGGTACAGTGTTTGCCGTGTGACTTTTGCAACATCCTTTCTTGCCATTACCCTTCTGATAAGTTCTGGGAAATATGAGGCCAATATAAAAATCAGGGTATGTTGAAGAGTGGCTTATGGATGGAAACACTGAAGAGCAACTCTAGGAGACACTAGAAGGAAATGCTCAATGCTCTTTTAAATACACTGCTCAATGCTCTTTAAATTTCCTTGCTAGCGAGCATCTTATACTGAAGAAAGTACCGAATGTTTTACCTGCTCCTTATTTTTCTGCCCAAGAACGCTGCTGACCAGTCTGACCAGAGGAAAAGTAAAAGGTGCTGTAGCACAAGGACACCCAAACAAGTAATCAAAGGAGAGCCTGGAAAAGAGGAGGCAGGATATCAGTACTCCATGTTAGGTGATGGGAGATAATGTTTTGTTTGGAGGAGAAAGTGACCTAAGTTAAAACGGAGTTGTTTCTCCAGAGTCCATGGGCATCCTGCATGCATGACAGAGCTGCTAGGAAATTAAACCCCTTATAAAAATCCTTTTCCTTCTAAATTCAGTATCTATCCATCCTGGTCATACAGCAAAGGATAAAAACAAACAAAAAAACCCCAAATGTGTGGTTAGTTTATGGATCCTGAGGGTTTGGGGTAGTTTTTTGTTTGGTTTTTTTTTTTTTTAACAAATTTGTGTAAAACCAGAAGCAGTTTTTAATGAAATTAAGGTCATTAACCAGTTCCAGTGTGATTTGCTAATAGCAGCAGCAGGACCAAATTCCCATGGTGGGTCAATCATAAGTGAGATAAACAAGGTAATTTTGTTGCAAATGAAGTCATTGTTAGCCCAGTGCTCCTTGTTAAATGTTCACCCCCACCCTCTTAATCGTCTCCCTTTCTGCTGCACCTTCGAGCCAAGCCCCCTGGCTACCCCAACATCCAACCTAGCAACCAAAGAAGCCAGGAGGAGGAGAAATCCAGCAGACATGCAAATAGAAGAGATGCAGTGCCAGCTGGGAGAAGAAATTATTGCTCCGGACCAGAAAAACTTTATTAGACTGAACCACCAAGACACATGGATGGACCATGCAAGGAGTGAGGCTGCCTCCTCCCAAAGCTGAGCGGTTTTCACCCCTCACCCTGACTCTCAGAGACAGTGCCCAGAGAGGGACCCCCCTGGAATTTCAGAGCCAACCAAGCCTTCGGGACTGGGCGGCCATGAGGACCCTGAGCCTGACTCTGCCTGCATTGCAGTGAGTGAGGCTGCTGCACATCTCCCCCCCTCCGAGTTGCTTCTGAGAGCAGCCTGCAGCCCAGTGGACGAAGTTGCTGCACACCCCATCCTCCGAGATGCTTCTGGGAGCAGCAGCGGCGGCGTGTGTTCGACCCGCCGGGCCCCCACCATGAGCTGATCACAATAAAGGCTTTTAAAAGGAGAAAAATCTCCTGCCCTTGTTTATAACAATAAGCATAACCTAGACTATATTTTTCTGTTGTTTGCTTCAGAGGAAGGTCATTAGCACAACAAAACTAGTCTGGCTGGACTTCTCACAGATCTTCCTGCCAACTGTGGAGCCAGAACAGAGAACAACAGAACTGGTAAATTAAATACAGAACTGGGATGTTCAACATTACTGATTTCTAAACTATCATTAACCTAGAGCTGTTACTAATTTTAAGTAGGATGAACCAAACAAGAGTTTTATCTGTTCAACAACAACATATTTTTAAGGGAAGGAAAAGGAAAAGAAGTGATATCAGCACTCATGTACAGCTTCATTATTACTATTCAAGAAACTGAAAAAGTTTCTGAAACTGAGAAGCTTGCTCAATGGCAAGCTAGCAAAACTGTTTTATACAGACGTTCACTGAACAGGGTAATCAGGATCTTGGAGTTTTTCAGAAAAAGAAATGAGGACAATTTTAAATGCAGTTCTTTTAAAGTAAGTGTATATTGCAAGGGCTGGCAAGCTGATTAATGTTACCTTGGGGTTTATGGCTTGATTAGCTATAAATTCTGCAGTGCTGCTGCAGCAACAGCAACACAAAATTATATGTGGGGTTTTGTTGGTTGTTTTTTTTTTTTTAATTGTGGCATTAATTTCTCTGTTTGATTCTCTCATTTGTCTTGTACTGAAAGTTTGTTGACTCGCTTATTTTTATACTGTCGGCTGTCCAAGCTGTGCCTGGCTCATCCAACCAAGCCTGGCATCTTGGCTCCTTTAAACCGAGTGGCTAGCTGGCTGCAGAGGGAAGGGTTTCGTGTGTTCACAGCAGATAATCTAAATTGCCTCGAGGTCATTCTTACTGCAAGAATAGGAGAACACGACAAAGTCTACGGTTTCTAACATATATACCAAGCAGCTGGAAGCTTCTCAAACTTTCCGTGTGCTAAGGAGGTATTTTGCAACATATCGATGTCAAGAGTTTTTACTTCAACACGTTCCGTAATGATTTCCAAGGAAAGAGCTCTAGAAGTCAGGAAAATGCATGGGTTAAGTGCTGTGCAAATTGTGTGTCGTTAGACACAAACGAACTCCTTTGAAGTGTTAATTTAGAGAATTTGTCTCCTTACTCCCTAAGCTTAAAAGGCAGATGAAGTACTCTGGTAGTGATAGATTTTTGAGACAAGATAATGGATAACAAGGCTTAAACAGAATAGTCCTTTTCTTTAATTTTGGGTATGGCATAAATTTCTTCTGAGGAAGCCTTGAGGGCCACTAACAAAAAATATTTTTCCTTGGAGGAAATTTAATTTTTAAAAAGCAGACAAATCCATCAATGGATATTGTGGACAATATACTTTGTCCTTGCCTCCACCAAAACAGTGGATGAAACTGGAGAGGGCAGGAGGGAGGGAGTCACTATTTTTTCACGTCTCTAACAAGACCATGTATTTTACTTTTGAATCTCTTCCTGATCACAATATTGCTTCCTCAAGGAAGCGAAGTTACTTAAATTGCTCCAGTGTGTGGTTCTTTCTATTAATACCGCTTGCAAGCAGCCTTCCTGCAGAGTTTGACTCCGTGTCTTTCCTCGGCCACATCTGCCGGCTGTGTAAAAGCATACGTGTGGGCTCAGTGACATTGAGGAAAGGCAGGACACTGGCACGACGTTAATTCTCTGTGGCCAGGCTCTGCCCACCGGCTGCGGTGGGGCAGTGACCCTTCTCCCGGCAGTGGTCCCTAGGAAGGGCAGGGACAGCTTGTCACAGCACCTGCACAGACTGAAGGCACCTTGGTCTGTGATAATAGACTGCAATTTCTGCTTTATGGGCAGAAAATGGCTTTTGTTGAAAAAATTGATCAGTGTGACTGTGAAAGTAGTCACAGAAATGATCATACTCTGAGACTCATGAGAACATTTGGGTTTTTTCAGAACAATAACTTCAATCATGTACCATTGCTACAGCGACAGCAAATTCACACTAGGTCCTACAACAGTGTGGTTGTTTTAATAAGCTTTATATCAAAACCAAACTGTGCTTGATTGCATGGGTCTTTTCTGGATAATGATAAACAATTAATAAAAAAGATCTTCAGTGTTACCTCATTAATAGCTTTTTTTCCAAAAGCACAGAATTTTGTCAGACGCTACTCTTATGTCCATGCACATAAAAATTCAGAAGACAATTCAATGACCTAAAATCACTAACCTAACATCTGAAAGAGCCCTGTGAGAGGAGTTTGATGGTTTGAGATGTGCTTATAGTGATGGATAACTGCTTCAGGCACCAGACCTCTCGGGGTGAATTACCACTCTGAGAAGTCAGGGTTTGTGAAAGGTGAGGGTGAAAAGTCAAGTCCCTGTCAATGAGTTCATCCCTCATTGCTGGACACTGTCCTACCTGCTGGGACATTCCTCCAAAGAACAGCTCTTTGCCTTGCCGTGACCTGGCCCTGAGCTGTTATTTAGACATCAAAACAGGCAGGTATTTTCAGGCTGATACAGTCAATCCTACTGGCAATGTGCACCTGAGGCAAAACACCTGAGCTGTCTGTGCTGAAGGGATGTGACACTGAACATATCTGCCTGTAATTGGGGCGATATAGAGACCCACAGGAGTAGGGTTTTCTAGTTTAACAAGGAAAAAAACTTAGATTTGAAACAGAGAAGACAAACATTAGAATTGTTTTCAATCATTTAAGCTACATAGTTCTCACTTGAGAAGCTTTGATCATGTATAATCCTGTTGAAAGGCTGACTTGTAACCAGCCTCACATACATTATGTTGCAATGCTGCAGCACTAGTGCATGACAGAACTTTATTTTCCATTAATTCATTCTTTGCTGGAAATATAAACACTCTATATGCTTAATAGCCCAAAAAATGAATAGTATTGCTTTTTTAAATTGCCTGTTAATGAGAATTTTGCTTGCTGTTCAAGAAATCTGAGTGCCTGAGGGCCATCTTACAAATGCTGACACACCTGTTTTCAACACCAACAGTGCTGAACAATCAAAACAAAATCATCTCAGACACTGCTTTCAGGAAAAGCAGCCATGTTTTTTTAACTGAACAAAATAGATGTTTACAGTATCTGTGAACCACAACTGATTTTAAAGTAGCTTTTCACTGAACTTATGAAAAATTTCATATCTACTCCAGCGCAGCTGTGATGGCTGTGCAAAAAACATCCATGGAACAGGCAGTTATTTTCTAAGGAAAAAGCCTGTTGTTCTAGGCAGGTGCATAAATAAAATAAAATAAAATAAAATAAAATAAAATAAAATAAAATAAAATAAAATATAAAGTAAAATAAAAGTAGGAAAGTCTGCATTGAGCTGAGTCATAAAATCCATGCAAACACAGGGCCAGGCAGAGCTGTTGGCACTCGTAGGAAGAACCTTCTCCCTAGGCAGGGATACTCTGACTGCAGAAGGGTGCTGAACACTGGTGGGTGGGAAAGGCTCCTACAAATTCCAAACACACGCAGTGTACCCAGCTCTACAAGCAAAGAGGAGGTATTTGTAAGAGCTTCTGTGTGCTAACAAATCACCTACATCAGGAATAACTGAAAGCACAACTGTGCACTCCAAAGAAAGAACGGAATTCAGACTGTTATCAGTTTTACAGAATATTAACTAAATCTGGATTATCCTACTGGCAGTTTTTCATGTATTCTTGTAAGAGCAAGAGCTTCACGCAGTCAGAATCTGAAAGGAAATAGTTGCCCAGAGTTGTTGATACAAATCTTGTGTTACAGGATTAAAAAGCCTTCTTCACAGTTTTGCAAACTTAAAGCATCACAGGACAAATAAAACAATTCTTTATCTTACTTTCACATATAAGTAAATGTAGTAAACAAAAAGGGCAGGAGATTGGTTTTAACTCCTTTTGTGCCTTTATTGAATAGCTCTCTTAGATGCGTGAGAGTGGGGTCCGCCGCCTTTGCCGCCGCCGCCGCTCCCTCGGGCACCACTGAGGAGGAGGTGCAGCTCCTCGATACTGCAGCGCCTCTCGCCTCCTCTCGCTGGCTGCAGGGTCGGGAATTCAGCCTCGCGGGGGTTTCCCGGAACTCAGCACGGTTTGCTCAGTCTAGGGGTGTCTCTCTTTTTGATCAGCTCCGAGGTCACAGTGAGAACACCTCAACAAGTCCATCCCCAGGTAGCTGGATGTCTTCTTACAGCAGTGTCTTTCATAGGTTGCAGTTTTGGTTTGGCTCGTCGTTCTAGGGATTTTTTTGCTGCTAATTGGACTCTAGTTTGCAGCCGGGCATTAAGGGGGTCTACTCGATTTCCATATTGGGCGGTGTCTCGTGGTTTGACGAGCAGGCGGAGAGCGGCGAAGGCTTAACCCGAGGGAAAGGGGAAACTCGGGATTTGGGAAAAAGGGGAATATACAACTTGGAATACAGGGGATTGGGGGGATGTGAGAGTACAGTGCTGGCACAAACAATCTGAAATAACAGGTATATGACATTATAACTTCTAATATAACAACAAACAGCATAACAATGCAAAATACAACATATATAATGCATAACAGTGATTAACTTGGAGTCTCTTTTGTTCTATTCATTTCAGTAAGGACTTCTGATAGCTTCTGGTGACTGATATTAAACATCTGTGGAAGCTGGATTTGAAGATTAGTGCAGCTTGAATATTTGGATTTTTTTTTCCTCCTATCTTCTACTTTCTTTTTCCTGTGCTGGGAAGTAAGAGGAGGAAATCTCTTCAGCTTATTCTAGATATAAATGTTAAACTTCAGGGTATTTTGGAAAACTTTAAACATATACAGAATGTGGCATAGATGAAGGAAATAGCTGAACAGTCTGTTAAAAAAAGTTAGGATTATTTCTATGTAGCAACAGTGAAAGAGAAAACTTTTCCCCAAACTTCTAGACCTAGTGTCTTTTTGTAGCTGCTTATAGATCTGTGATCTATTCTTCAGCTTGTTATTAAACCTTAATCCTAGCTGTAGCTGTGTGTAATTTTTGGCTGGCCCTAATAATGTAGAGAACATTTCCCTTCTCATGGCAGGGAGTTTGGAACTAGATGATCTTTAAGGTTCCTTCCAACCCAAATTACTCTGATTCTAATGTAAAAAAAGGCTTACAAAATTAATGGCTCTGTGTTTTCCATCATATTGGGGAAAGAGATCATACAAATAGGGGCATACTCAAACATAAAATATGGCTAAATTATCTCAATCAGAAATCAAATTTTCATTATAGCCTAGTAGGCTACAGAAATACTACATCAAAAATATTTCACTTTGTCCTTCTGGTGTCCTGTGGTGGTGTTCTGAGGGGGAGCTGTAGAGCTACAGGCAGTCATGGGTGTATCTGTGATTGATCCATTCTAATTCTATGTTGACATGGACAAATAAAAGCAGGACAGAAATTAAGTTTAGGGGGGAAAGAAAAGTTTACCTCCACTCAGTTCTAAGTAGAAATATACTGACATCACAAAACCTTCTTTGTTGGCACCAGGTGTAGTGACTGATGGAAAGGTGTCTTTATTGGACAGCCAGGAAGGGAAGCCATGGACTGAGTGGGTCTGACTAATGCATTTGGCAGCATATTAGGATATTGGTTTTTTTTCCCAGCATTTCATTTATTTTGTAACAAAGCTTTCTTTCCTTAAATCAATACTGGGCAAAAGAGTAGAAGTAAAACACTTTTTGAAATTCACTTGTCTTAAATGAAAAAAAAAACCCAAACCAACAGTCTGAAAAATAAATAAATAATAATAATTTTAAAAATAATATTTTAATAATAAATCATTATTAAATAAATATAAATAAATTATAATTTACTTTCCTTCAACCAAAACCTGCTGAAGGTATTGTATGTAACTAATTAATGCTCAGAAGAAAGGAGAGCTTTTTGATTTTATTTGTTTATTCCTGTTCCCATGATGCTGGCTTAGTTGTTTTTCTGAGGGAGGAAGATGACAAAACAAAAGTTGTATCAAAGAAAAGAATGCTTTCTATATTACTGTTTATACTGAAAATAAGTTGAAAGTAATGCAACATAAAATTATGTGGCTTTTTTAAAAAGAGTTCACTGAAGATGCGTTTGTAATGATACATCCTGGGTTTTTGAACAGCCAGTGAGGTTTTGTATCAAACATTTTGTAACGTGCCTATTGGAGAGCCCAAGTATCATTTAGGAAACCCTATATATTCCCAGCACACTGCTGAGAACAGTGTAAAGAAATACTTTCTCTCCTGGTTTAGTTTCCAGCATATCTGTTTGTAGGAACTGTGCACTACTTCATTATGTATAAACACTTTTTTTTCCCTACAGGCAATCACCACATAACACATGGTGGCTGCAAACCTTAACTATGCATAAATAAGTAGTCCCATAAGGACTTTCTACAGAGACTAAATATCAGAAAATATTCAAAAACACTTTCTCCTGCTCTTTTGTTAGAGCTCTAATTTCATTTTCACCTAAAAATATAAGACAAGGAACCAAGCCAGATCCTCACACATTAGGAAACCCATGCATGCCCAGAGTATCTGGAATTATTGGCTCAGAAAGTGACTAGAAAGGTGTCCAGCCACTAATTTTTCATTTTGTGTATCAGGATTTGATGCCAATCCATATGTACCAGGCATGAATTGTAACTTCAGAGTAACCTTCTTTACCACTCTGCTTGATTTCATCCTCAATACCACAAGGTTAGTTCATACACTGAACCAAAAAAAAATACATCATTTCAGTGTTAGACAGAATGCAAATTTGAAGAAACAAGCCAAGAATTTTATTTTATTTCAGTGGGAAAAGTGTTGTTTTGCATATTGTACAATTACAGACACAAATGGATTCATGGTATAAACTACAGACATCATGGAGGGAAGAAAAGCTCTGCATTAAAAGACTTTACATTTACTTTGCTTGTCTGCTATACTGGTGTCCAGAATAAAGATGAAGTACTAATTATAAAAGACTTAAAAATCTTGAAAGAAGATTTTGAGGAGAAATAGGCCTTCCTTGTACTTGGAGTCCTGTTTCTAAGGGTAAGGAAATTGAAATCTGCTGAGTTCTGTCCTTTCAACCTGGTTGCCTAATAGCATCCTGTAGGCCTGTGAAGTGGTACAGATGGTAATAAGCTGAGCCTCAGATTAAAAATATGTACAATTTGAGGAGAGAATACAGCGATTGAAAATCTACCATTTTAAAATGTTTGAAGAGGAAGGCAGTGTTGTAATTTAAGTACTTACATTTTTGAATAGGATAAATGAGGTCTACTCAAGTTGCTATGTGCACTGTGAAAAAACAAAAAAATTAATTTGTTCATAAAATAAAAAACTTGCAGCAGGTGTTTTAAACTACTTTTTCATGTACAGAGATGTAGTGCAATAGTAGCTGTATCAATCACAGGAAAAATAAGCTCATTCAACAAAGAACTAAAAAGAAAAGACACAAGTAATAGGCTATAGAAGGAACCTGGAAATATTATTTTTTGGTGCCTGAATTATAACTATTAAAAAAATTCTTTTCCCAGCTCTCATTCTGCCTTTAGTTTCCATAAATGAATAACAGGCATTCTGGCAGAAATAGAACTATGTTGCACACTTGCCTCTGAAAACAGAGGTGAAAAACATCTTCTGAGCCAAACAAATCCAGGCTCTCAACATCCCAACTCTAATACTAGTCTGTGAAAGCAGTTTTTTTTTTTCAAGCATTCCTGTTTATTTTACACTAAAGTCATATAATGCCATTAATAGATATAGAGGACTAGACAGAGTCTTCTCCAGAAGTGATGGCAGTTTTCATGGAACAGTGTAACTTTCAGTACAGAAGAAAAACCAAATCAGTGCTTTAGTGACAGAGTAGATATTGAGATTAAATGCAGCAGGTCAGCAAAGCCTGCCTGGATTTCAAAAGAACAGCTCACAAACTAAGATTTTAAGAGTGGAGTGAACTTTCCTTGACTTCTTCATTGTCCCTGCACAACACAGCAGGAAATGTTCCCTTTGGTTCACATACCCCACTTTGCACATCTACTACCCGACAGATAGGCTAAACAACAAGTTCAGCAAATACTAAACAACATCAAACACTCTTCAGCAACTGTTTTCCAGTTTTACCTAACCATAAGTCACCCTTTCCCATGCAATTAGGTTGTGTAAGAATGGAAGCAATGCCAACAGCAGCTGCTTCATGTAACTCACTTCAGATTTTTCCCAAGGTGAAGAATTTTTGCCAGTCATAATTCACAGAAGGGATGATGGTGCTTCTTCCCAGGGTTTGAGCCCTATGGTCAGACACACATGTTGTAGCTTTGCCTCTGTCATCACTGGCCTTGCACATCATATCCAGCACTGCTGAGATACAGAGACATTTCACATGACGACTCCCTAGAGTTCTTCTATGAAGGACTCCTCTTTCCCAAGATTAGTGATGATGTTCTGACTTGCAAAGCACTTGGCATACATGTAGGGCATATATTAATACGTAGGCCAAAAGAAAAGATACAAACTATTCAATAGAAAATCAAGTTCCTAAGCTTTCCAGTTTTTCCTCAGAGGGGCAAGTCAAGATGTTCTGTTGCCTGAAGGAGACCAAGAACATCACTGTGATTTTTTTGTTTTATTTCTCTAAACAATTCCCATCTGACATATCTTAAAAGTCATTACAAATAAAACCTGAATACCCAAAGGCACAGCTGAACTTCTGTGCCAGAGAGCTCTGCTCAGGCCATGCCCTCACACAGTACTAACTGTACTCCTCAGACAGCTCCTGTGTCTCCAAAGAGCAAGTATTTCTTCAGTGTATAACTGAAAACTGGCTCAGAACATTTCACCCCAGCATAACTTCTGTCGAGTCCCCATCCTTGGAGATACTCAAAAGTCATCTGGAGAGGGTTGGAGGAGACAACTGCCAGAGGTCCCTTCAGCCTCAACCATTCTGCCGTTCAGTAAGGTCTCACAGTATAACCATTGAAGGCTCAATAGGCTTCAACAGACTATATGAAACACTTTATACTGGATTTCCACCCATAAATTATATGTATCTTCATTTATCAAGGCCTTAACTTGTGTCTTTCTTCTCCATTCAAATCTTCAGTATTGCACCCGGGCTGTCTGCAAGGCACATCTGGGTTGTATCAATCAAACACATAGAGACCACCTCAAGTTTAAGGTTCCTCATATAGAGCAATGTGCCTTGGCTCCTTGAGTGATAATTTTCAAGTCATTATTCTGATGGATATTATTCTTCAGGTTTCTCTGTAAGAATTTTTAATGTGCAGTTTCCCCTTTATTTGCTATTTCTATTTTAAGTTGCTAAGAACAGAAGGAAGATAAACAAGAATAAAGGTCCAGTGGTACCTCTGCCTACATTTGGACAAGCTGGTTATGTGCCCTCTGACCCCTAAATGGGATCTTTTTCTAGCTCTCCAGAAGAATAAAAAAAATCTTCCCTTTGCCTTTCAAAACAACCCTGTGAACAGGGATTTCAGCTTAAACCTAAAAGATCATCTCGTTTCAACTCCCCTACCTTGGGCAGGGATACCTTTCACTAGACCAAGTTGCTCAGAGCTGCATCCAACCTGGCCTCGAGCACTTCCAGGGATGAGGCATCTGCAGTGTATGTGAGCCCCTCCCTTTTGGCTGGTGTTGTATTTCAGGGATGCAGAGCAATGTCACCTCTCTGGTACAGCTTGGCAGAGCAACCAGCAGGTCAGCACACCCCGAGAGGCAGGTTTTGAATAGAGGAAAGCGAACATGAAGGCCAAAGGAGAGCCACGGACTAACAGGGATTTTTTTTTTGCAGGCTCCAAAATGTTCCTGCTCAGAAGGAAATGGCAACACTGGCACTGTTTCCCTGCCTCAAAGTAGCTGATTTCATCTAAATGTTGCACAGTCCTAGAGAAATTGGAAGGGTGAAAGCAGGAGGCAACTTTAAAAGGAAAGATATTTTATTTTCAGGGTAGGGTTTATCACTTTGTTCTACACCATTAATTATACATATCATGCATCTGATCTGACAGTTTTATATGCTTTGCATCTAGGTGAATCTTTTCCCTGGGGAGGGAGGAAAGAGAAATTAAAAACTTGCCAGGGTTGAGACTCAGGAGGAGAGCTCCCTTGTCAGGATACCTTTTTCTTCTTTTTAAGTCTATACAGTTGCTGAACACAATTTTGAAAGCAAAAATTTTTTGTCTAAAACTCAAATCCTTAAACTCACACTACAGAAACTTAAATAAGAAGCTTGATGTAATGCCAAGCAGGCAGTAATCCCAGGAATGCCAGAGAACTGCTGAATGCTGTGCAGGCTGAAAAACCAAGCCAGCAAACTGCAGAAATTACATTTGCAGGTTTTCATGGAGATATCGTTGTTGAAAATTCCCTGATTAGTTGGAGAACAGAGCTGTGGTTATCTTACAGGAGGAAAAGGAAAATGGATAATTTAGATTTAGATGATGAAAATGAAGTCTAGGAAAACTTGCTTCCTACCTAACTCTCAATCTAAGTTTTGAAACTTCACCTTCAAGTGGCTATATCATTTTTCCTACCATTTCTGCTAAGCTCTGAAGGTCTCCAAGGGCCAAATTCCTTTAGTGTGTTTATGGAATGTATATGCCCAGCCACTGCTTTGGTTTACATCAGAATAATATCACACCAGGCTAGGCAACACAGATAATGGCTAAATACACATTTCTTAAGAATAAGACTGCACTGTTAGAAGAGAAGTCCATCTCAGCTGGTCATATCCTTATCCTCCCTCTCCCCATCCCTGCAGCATGTCTTTGTTGGGTGTCCATCCCTCATAACCAGGCCTGTTGGTGCCTCAGGCAGGCTCTATGTTTTACTGCCTTCTTCCACACACAAAACCACCAGTGGGATTGTGTGGCTCCATGATTTTGGTGAAAGAGTGGCTGTGGTCTTGGGATCCTTTGCTTGGTTTTGAACCTTAAAACTGAGGAGAATTTACCATTAATATTTAGCTGAGCACCTTCCGAGCACATCACAGAATGGCCCTGGCTCAGCCAGTTTCGAGCTTATTAATTTATATGGCAGAGATTTTAGGCTTCCCAAATGTACCATCTATTAATGGGCAGCTCGATGATCAGCAGGCTCCTGCCCTGTAACTTGGATTAAAGTACATTTCCCTCACTGCAGCAGAACAGTGTGGGAGCTGCCCAGCACCATATCCCAACTCCTGCTTTGCTGAGCTTTGCTGAGCTTTGCTGAACTTTGCTTCGCACGGGCAGCAATCACTCCTCATAAGAGTTCACGCTTTTTCCTTGCATCCTGAAGCCTTGCTTTTGGAACCTCTAACATCAGCCTTCTGTGGCTGGTCCTCACTGTATTTAACAAGTGTCTTTTGTTTCAGCAGCTTCTCCGCTAATCTCACACATGGGCGCAATTGCTGTTGACGAGGTGAGCCCCCTCATGGAGCTGCTGCTGCAGAAGCCTCAGCTTAAATGGAAGTGGCAGCACTTCAGCAGGGCCTAACGTACATCCTTTGACAGAACATAGATTCCCAAAGAGAAGTCATTCTTGCTGTTGTCATAAAACACTGCTTTTTTCAAACGTCAGCACCATATGGCACTGCCATCAATAGAGCAACTGCTACCACCATCTACTGGCAAGAGCATAGAAGGGAATGAAAAGAGGATATCTCCTTCGGGTGGGTCTGAGCAGGAAAAAAAATACGAAGAAATACAGTATATGGTCATCTTTCATATGTCAGCAGCCAGTGCTGCACTAGTGATAGCTCTCCAGTTGCATTGGTAGGGAAGAGCCTCAAGAATGAGCTCCCAGGTAAAGCTTGTCTGTTCCCTGCAGCTAGTGGATAGTATTTTACTGTTCAGTTCTATCTTGCAGCAAGGGAAAGCCTGGCTAATCTGCTCTCTGCACTGCCCTTACTGGGAAAACATCACCAGGATGTGGTGCCACAGGAGAGCAGTGAGAGCATCCTGTCCAAGTGCTTGAAACAGTGAGTCCTGGCAGAGCATTTGTGTGTCTGAGCTGAATTCAGGGTAGACGGAGCTGTGTCAGCATCACAAAGTAACTGGGAATTATAAGAGTTTCTAAAAAAAAGAAAAGACTGTGCTGCAGTACAATGATTCACTGTGAATCTGATTCAAATATTATCAAATAAGAACACCTCCTTTTACACCAGTGGAATTAAAGCAAGCACTAGACAAAATGTACTGATGGGGAACACTGATACTTCATAATAACTTCTCTGATTTAACTGTAAAACTGTCTTTCCTTAGAGAGATGATGGTGTCACTGACTTAGAGATATTAAGCACAGATTCCTGGGGTTTTTTTGAACTTGAGTCTAAATGAACATGCAGGCAAATAACAGTTTAAGAAATCACAGTGTATTTCCCCATTTTTCACTGAAACTGATTGAAAAATAATTTAGGGTCTTGGATTAGGTTCTAACATGAGGCAAAGAAATTAATCCTGTTTTATTCAATCAACTTTGGTTGTGTTCTCTGCATAAATCAAATCCAGAAGAGGTCTTAGCTAAGGCATTTAATTCCAATTATTTTACCTGACAATAAAACAGAACCAGACCGAGATGATTTTATGCTCACTTATAGACTACCATAAGGGATCATAAAGAAATGCACCAACACCTCCATCAGAATCAGATATTTAGGCTCATAACCAGACAAATCAGGACACGCTGGAGTACCAAAGCTCTCACCACACATTTCTTCCTGGGCAGTGCATGGGTCATCTCTGCTCTAATCCACAGGAAAATGACAGCCCAAATCTTGTCTGCCTAGATGTGAAAGCATCTGACAACTAGTTACTCTCCAGAAGAGACTATCCCATTTGAGGCAGTGGTCAGCAATTTTCAAGCTTCCAGGCAGTGATGCTGATTTATTACCATTTAATCTTGACAATCTCCTGCTATCCTTTACAGGATAGAGGGCACAAACTACAGCTGAATGCCAAGGAATAAGAACTGGTACAAACATGATGTAACACAGCAAAGTCCAGAGCCAAGATCTGCTGGACCAGCCAAATTGCATTCCAGTGAACTATTTGAAACAATGAAACCATCAGTTTTTATAAGTTGTACTCTGCATCAGTGCCCAACAGCAAACACTGCCAAGAAGTCTTACTATATTTCACTTTAAGTAACCCAGGCACTTGGAAGATTACTTAGACTGCAGACCCCTTTGCCTGTTTAAGTCAGCTGAGAACTCAACTGCTCCCACGGTTTACTGCATTGCTTGAGAGACTCTGACACTTTGTAGAAATTTTACCCAAAAAGTGGTGACCCACTCCAAGTTCTGTGTAGTCTCAAGAAACATCCCCTTGAATTGTCATTCTTCTTCATTCAGGACACAATTCCCCTTTTCATCCCTGAACTGATATGTTTCTTGAAGAAACCCACCCTCAGGGGAGAGTTTTTACAGTTGTTGCTTTATGACTTGGGATGAAATGACCACTTAGATCTAAGATGATAAAACTTCCCATCCTCTGTGTTATGTGTCAAGTACATCCCTGTGCTATTGTCCTACAAGATATACGGAGTCCTGACTGCTAAGATCCATATGCCAGCAAGACCCAGGCTTAAGTTTGGAGAGTTCACTAGTAAAACACCTAAACTGCTGCAGAGCTTGTGATGTAAAGTGTCTGCCTTGCCTGCTCTGCTCCACCAGCCCCTCCTGGATTGCTGGTGCCTCTCGAACCTCACCCTGACAGCTGTAACCAGTTTGTGTCTGATCAGTGCTCCCACACCTATGTGCAACAGCCTTGCTCCACATTTGCCTTTCCTTCACTCCTTTTTCCTGTGGGTGAGGGTCTCCAGGCAGGTGCAAAGGAAAGCCCCTTTAGTGCAAAACCTAGGCCTTTTTAAGCAGTCAGGCCTTTAGCAGTTACATATTTCTAAAGATAATCCAACCAATCACCATACACCACAATGTGAACATGTAATGGTTATATAACTTGTTTTTCTGGTTTTTTGAGTCACTTTCCCGTAGTCCTCTTCTGCTTAGCAAAAGTAGCAGGCCTGAGCCATGATTTTACAAAGGTAACAAGGCCCTTAATTTATAAGGCTTTCTCTATATGCAACATTTTCCTTTCACCAGATATCACCAATCCCCTCTCCTTTTCCAGGCTCCCTTCCCTGGCATCCATTGGGGTACTGCCACTGGAGCTTATGGATAGATTCTCATTTAAAAGAAAATCTTTAAACTTCCCTTGATATAAACACATACAACTGACCTCAGCTGTACCAGCCTCGTGACAGTTTGAACAGTTCTTCAAGTTCTCCAGAAGCATCTGAGAAGTAAGAAAACAAAAGAAAGTAAAATGGTTTGTCCAAGCCTCTGCACCAAAATAATGCCATTTCACTGATGTTTTGTAATTTATTTATTTTGGAATTAAGGTTATAAACCAAAGTAAATAATTCTAGCTTTTTCTCCTTTTTTTCACTTCCTTTTTACAACATTGTTGCAAATAGTATTATCTCCTTAGAGTACCTGTTACCCTTGCTTTAATCTTTTTGGCTTTTCACATAGTCAAGTGTCCACGCAATGTTGTTTCTTTGTATGAAAAAGCCTAGATAGTCCATGGTTACCTCACTTATCCTTAAAAGCTAATTGGTTTGTTGTTTTCCTCCAAGTCCTACCCTGGATTTTAATAATCTGCGACTGCAGTAAAGTAGTTTTGTGGTAAAAGCATGGTATAGTCTTGATTCTCTGTCATAATTACATGACTTCCTTTACGTCCTACTTCTGGGCCTAATTCTGACCCTATTAATCCTGTCAGATGTTGCAGGTATGCAGTATTTCTATTTTCTCCATTTCCAACTGATTATTTTGTGAAGACATTCAGCACATCATGGATTTGAGCTTTGCTGGTGCCAGCAGCTCCCAGCTGGGTGACAGAACAGAACTGAGCTCTCTGTGCTGGTATCTTCTTCAATAAAGAAAACTGGGTGGCATTGAAAGCATCTATATACTTACAAATTTGTCAAAATTCAGGTGTTGAAGTCTCCTTTTCTAAGGTGACTTGGTCACTAGATGCCCAGTCACTACACCCTGTGTAAGTCAGTAGGGCTTACCTCTGAGAACTTCTTGCAACAGCTGTTTCTTCTGTTGCAGCAGTGCAACAATGTTTATTAATTGCTCCAAGAGCCTTGGATGAAAGGACTTGCAAATGTAGAATACACTGTTCACTCTCATTAATTCAGTTTGTAAAATACCTCAATGTCCTTCTTAAGCTGCTGCTGCATCTGGAGCTGTTTACAGTTACAGTTGGGATTAGCTTTAGACAAAATGGAAATTCAATAACCTGGCTATGAAGGGAAAAGAACAGGCTGTTCACATTTTGATTTGCAATATTACGTATTTTTACATATCCAGCAAGCATTAATGTACAAGTAAATGTTGACTGATGGGCTGCCTTCTTTATGATTAATGCATTTCCTCATAATAAGCTATGATCCTCTACATTTCCCTCCAAACCCTGCTGCCTGAAATATTAATTAATGCTCCAACTAAAATAAAATTCTTTAGTTTAACTCTTATGCATCTTTATTGCTTCTTTAAGTATCCAAAGAGTTCTGCACGTGTACCAGAGAAACTTGCTCAAATAAGAAATCCCTATTTATTTGCCATGAATTTGAACAGGTCATTTTAAAATTATCTGATGAAGTAAATCCAACAAAAATAGTGCCATAGGACTCAAGCGTGATTGACCAGTTCAATGCCTCAAAGCTGCCTCAATAAACACAATCTTCTTTAAAACATGTCTTTTTCTTCAAGGGAAAAACCCCAAATCTTTAGGGTAAAATTATCCCTTATTTGATGTAAGAGAAAATAGTTCACTGTAATCAGCTTTCTTCATCTCACTAATGAATAAGTCAAATTCATTTCAGGAGTAGATTAGTCTTTCTCATGATGTGACATACCCTGGAATACTGTTAATGCTTTGTGCTGCACACACAGTGTTCGTTCTGAACTACCTATACACTGTTCACAGCACTTTAAATGATTACATGGTAGGTGTGTGTTTATATATAGTATGTAATCATGTGAATAGGCAATAAGAAATAAATTCCATTTTTGATTACATAGGCCTGTGATTAATTGTTTGAACTTTGGTAAATGAAAAGGACTTAATTAATTTAAAAAAAACAACCCAAACCAGCAACTCCCAAAAATGGGCTGTTATTATTTAAGGTTAATATATATTTTATGGGCTTTATGTGCAGAGTATAGCACTTTTGGGTGGGTTTTTTTTTTTCCATTTTTTATTCAATTTGGTTTATTACCTTATTCATTGATTTTCCATAATAATGCTTGTGCTTATATATTGCCTTTCACTTGGGCTCATAAGGTACTTTACAAACATTAATATATTTTTCTCACCCCTTTTATTTACATTCTTATTCTAATGAAACTATCATAGACTAGCTGTATATAAATTACACTTAGAGCAAGAGAAGCAGAAGGCAGAACATGTACCAGACAGGAAAAAAAAATTACAATTACTGAAGTGAAAGCCCAAAATGCCATATCCCAGGTGGCTGTTCCACCTTCTGGTCTGCCCTCAACAAGAAGTAGGATCGTGGATAGTACAGCTGCTTTGGGGCTGAGCCAGCCATACAGAGGTCACTCACACATTGGGTTAACCTGCTCTTAAAAATTTCCTATTACAGAAATTGTCTGTGGAGAGCACAGGCTCTGTTCTCACCCTGAACTACCCATGCTGTTAGAAACTTTTTCCTAATGTCTAATCTAAATCAATTGCTTCAGGGTTAGCTTATTACTCCATGTCTCATTTACTTGGACGCAGAGAAAAATTGCTCCCTAACTTTGCAGCAGTCTCTTCTCAGTTTAAAGCAATTATCCTATAGCACCTGTGTCTTTTTCTCTTCTTTAGATGAAATAACAGCAGTTCATTAAATCTTCACTAGTAGGCATTTCTCATTGCCTTACACTTGCAATTACACTTACACTGCAGGTCTCCAGTGTTATCTTCAGTGAAGCCTAGTGTTGGAAATGGACATCAGACTTCACCAGAGCACCTTCACTTACCCTGCAGGGCTTGTTTCCTTTTACAGAATATTCCAAGTTGGAACAGATCCACAGGAATCATGCAGTCCAACTCCTTGCCCTGCACAGTCTTCCCAGCCATCCCACCCTGTACATCCTTGAGAGCATTGTCCAAATGCTCCTTGGGCTCTGTCAGCCCTGGAGCTGTGACCATTCCCTGGGGAGCCAGTTCAGTACTCCACCCTCTGGGGGAAGAACCTTTTCCTAATATCCAACTTAAATCTCCCCTGACAAAGCTCCAGCTGTTCCCTTAGGTCCTGTCTCTGGTCACCAGACAGAAGAGATCAGTGCCTGATCTTGCATACCCAGTGAGGGGTTGTGTTTTGCACAACAGCTTGACAGTGGTTTCTTGCACTGGTGATGTCCAGTAACAGCCCAGATCTTTCCCTGCAGATCCACCACCCAGTGTATTCTGAACTGCCACAGCTGGCTATCCTTATACAATTATATTGTTGGTCAGCATTGTAAAGTTTGCATTTGTCCCTAATTCAACTCCACTCTGTATTTCAGACCATTTCTCTAAATTACAAAGTTATTGGAAAAAATTTTCCTATTTTCCCAACATGCCTGAATCTGCCTAGGATGATATGGTCTGCATATTTACTAAGCATAACCTTTGCTTCATCCTCCAAGTTACTGATGAAGAAGTTACTGCTGTAGCCAGAGTACACAGGTTGCTGCTTGAGAGTTTGGCAGTGAGTCATTAATAACCTCTCTGTGAAGGAGGCTTTCCAGACAGTCCTGTATCAACCTTAGGGTAGTTTAATTACAGACATACTTTTCCCAGTCTACTTTGGAAGCTGCCATGTTGTGCTTACAAAGCTCAAAGTATACCATACTGGCCAGTTCTACTATAGCCACTATTCTTTCATAGAAAAAAAAAAGCAGGTTTGAAACTTGGATAATTTGCTTTTGACAGGTCTTTGTTGTTTCACACTTCCTTGGGTTTGTTTTGTTCTATGTTTGGGTTTTTCCTTACAAATGATTCGTTTCTTCAGTATGTATTTCTAGGAAGGCTGGCTGATCTGTAATTCCTCTGATCTTCCTTTTCCCTCTTTTTAAAGATAAAGGAGTGCATTTACTCTTCTCCAGGATCCAGGACTTCATAAATCCTTCATACTTTCTCAAAGATAATGTTTGATGCCTCTACTTGAATCACCTCATTCATAGCTCCCAGTGAAGAGAGACCAAGTCCACCCAATTTCACAAGTCAAAAATTGCTTAGCTCCCTGTGATGATTTCTTCTCCTGCTGGAGCTCCAAATCCTGCTTCTCTGCTGCTGTGCATGTGCAGCTGATCTTCCTACTGAGAGCCGAACTCTGATTTATACGAAAAAAGTGATATGAAAGTAAGTTGGCTTTCTCAGTGGTACCTATCAGGAAAATTGCTATTTAAAACAGTATCCCAGCACTGTCCATCATTGATAATCTCTCTATCTTTCCTGGAGTGTCATATTCCATGCCCTATTGAAAAGGCTGACTACTGCAATAATCAGAAAAATTCCTGCAGAATCCCACTTGATACATCCTTCTTCTTGCGTCTGATATTGTACAATATATCATTATCAAACCAATCTCTTATATATATATATGTAAGTATAAAGGGCTATTTGGGCATCTTCCACTCCTTCCACTTCTCCTGCAAGATTGTTTTAGAAATACATATTTGACAGGAGGCTTAAGCAGTGTCCATGGAAGGCTCTCTTTAACCACAGGCACTCACCACTTTCATTTTGCTTGGCATTTAACAAATTTCACTTACATGGTTACGAAATATATGGCACTGGCATAACACTTGCCATCAGAAGAGTTCAAAGCACTTTCCACATGAAACTTTTTAATAAGGCAAAAGTAAGTAAAGTGACTTTCCAGAAGTCACCCAGCATGTTATGGGCTGAGCCAAGAACAGAGTCCAGACCTCCCAAATCCCAGGCCAGTGCTCCATCATTATGTCATCCAGCCTCCCATACTATTAACGCTCAGCCTAAATATATTCTTGTAGCAATTGATTTAATGCCATTAGTTTCAGACAGCTAATCCAAAGCTCCTTTAGTTATCCAGCCTCCAGGGATTTACTGGAACAAAGAACTTCAAGACTAATCCAGAAAATAACATGATAAATTTTCCCAGGGATCCTAGCTAGATTTTCTTAGTGGTAAAGTTATTTTGAAGGAAAACAATCACCCATAATTCTAAATCCACTGAAAATCAAATGGAAAGATTACATTTAACTAAGTATATTTGTGAGCAGGCCCACAGTGGCTTTCTGCATTTCCTTTTCAGATGACAACATTCAATGAAGATGTACAGTAGTAATTAATGGTATGAAGTCAAGATAATGATCATGATACACGAAAAGAGAATTAAGTAAAAAATCCATAGGGTCTTAAGGAGATGAGAGGGTGGGTGGAATTGGAGGCTGCAGAAAAATTATATCCATTCAGCATCTCTTGGGCACAAGAGAACATAAAGGTTCTATGTGAATTACAGAAACAGACCAGATGAAACAGCAACCAAAGAAGATACATACAGCCACAAAAAGGACCTTGGAGTCCCAGTCTTTGGCAGTGCTCAGAAGGGTGCAGTTCAAAGTCCTCAGAAGATGGCAGAGAAGCTGGAGATCCAAAAGTTTCCTGTTCATTAAGTGTGTGAGAGAACACAGGCAATTGGGACAACCAGACGATGAGAGAGATCAGGAGGAGGTACAGAAATCTTTGTATCAAATAAACCACACAGTTTTCTATGCTCTTGGCTTTCATAATCCAACTTAATGAACTAGGTGGGAGAGGGTAAATGCACCTTTCACTCTACTATCTGAGACTCGTATATAGATTTTCTCACTCACCTGGATTCCTCCATGGTGTAGTTTCAAATTACGGAAGCTTTCAGAAAGTTCTGCATATGCTGTGTGTTCTCCAGGATTGTAGATCAAATTATGAAATATTATCTTCTTCCCATGTACATGATATGTTTCCTTTACAGGACATTTGTTTTTCTCATCCAGCCAGCCTTTGGATCAGACCTTATTCTTCATAGTGTTTTTTAATTTTCATTATATAACAATGCCAATTACTAGGTTTGATGTCAATGAAAAATTAAATTTCATCCTACTACATTTTCAGCTCACTGATGCCACAATTTTACATGGATAGAGAGACTAAACATCTGGTTTTCCTTTACATTCAGCTTCAGCGTCCACCAAGTCTGATGGATTTTACTGTCTGAGTACATCTTATCCTCAGAACAACTGAGATTTAATATGGTACATCTCAGGGGTGGAATATTTAAAGAAACAGCAGACTTGAGCAAAAAATTTCTCAGTATGTTTTGTATAAGAAAGACCACTGTAGCTTCCTATGTACCCAAGCTGAGATTTAAATATATTTGTATGTACATGTGCCTATATAAAGAAACACAAATATACTTTTTATAAAGTATATACAAGTATATTTTAAATATACCTTTCACGACAGAACAGACTCACATTTAAGTGCAGAGCAGGTTTACATGCAAATCTCTCAACTCATTCAGGGGAGATGTTTATCTGTAGGCAGAAAGCAAACACCTCTCAATACTAATCTTATGTGATTGATATCTCAATGTCAGAACTCGAGCTCTGAATCTTCAATAAATTGCTCAAGCCCCATATAATATGCTACTGTATCTGTGTCTGCCATGAACCCTGTTTGAATCCAGTGCTGCCTGTTTTATGTCAAGCTGTTTATCACCATCCTGGCCTCAAAGCACAGCACCAGTCAAACATCTGCCTCCTGCACTCAGCTGCCAGGCCTGAACTTGGAGTACTCCAAGTAAACCATTATAAATCTCATACACAGTAATTTGCAGCATTCCATCATCTCCATCTATCAGCCTCCACTAGTCACTGATCAGACTGCAGCAGCCCACAGCCCTCCAAGCCTTAATCCTTGTGATTTCTGCTGGCAGCCCTTCAGCAGCCTGACCTGCATGGCAACCTGCCTCAGCAGTTACGTGGCTGCACAGGCATTGCTCATGGCCTGTCCAAGGGCACAAAGATAAATGTGTTAAGAAATCTGCTTTTCCCATCCTAAAGCTGTACAGTGTCTCCTAACTTTGCCCATGTTTCTTTGTACTCTGTAGCTGTCTTTTCTGAATCACATTCCTGTAACAAGTGTCAAATGAATCAGTTGTATCAGTCATGACAGTATGATTTCTAACCACTTGTTTTGGTTGCCTTGTCATTTTTCACCTTCAGTAACAAGCTAGGGAAGGGCACTTTTAGTACTTGTTTGGACACTGATAGTTCAGGAATGGAGGTTAAAACTTAGAAAAACAGCTGCAGTTCCTTGCACACTAAAATATATTGACTGTGCTAAATTCTGATTAGAGGGGTGTGTTCTCTTGTACTGGTGCTACTTATGCTGAGTTTTCACCTACTCTTAGCCAAGCACAAACCTTGTGGGTTTAAGAGTTTTCTGAGAATTTCCCTTTGCCTTCCACCTGAGTAAAACCCAAGCCTTCTTTCACCCTCCCAAACTGATAAAACCCACGCAGAGATGCATGTATAGAGGAACATGAGCTGAATAAAGATAGCCATAAAGCAGCAGCAGCTTTTTATGGCATTGATGTGTTTGGCCATTTTCCCTTTGTGCTAGCCTTGCCTTTTCCATGTGCTAAATGACCTGCAAAAAGTTGTTCAAGAGTTTCTTCAACTGTTCTGCGCTAATGGAAAAGTTATACATCAGGCTGATGTTCCCCTCCTAAGCTGAGCTGAGTCTGGTGCTTACAGAGGAAAAAGAATAAAAACAGCCTGGAAGTATTTACTTTCTTTTTTGAAATTTTTCTTTGGGTCAAATTTAAGAAGTGGTCCTGAGAGAATTCAGTGCATCTCCTGAATACTTTTTTCCAAATATCCCTCCAAAGAGCAAGTCATCACATACCTATAGGTGTCTGCACTTTCTACAGCAAGGACTGTGCTGAATGAACACAAATTTTTTGTTTCTACGAAGCTGAAATTTGGTAGCATCAGCATTTTGAATTCTGTTCATGAAAGAAAAATTATAATGACAAATTCTTTTTATGGAAGTATCTAAAAAAAAGCACTGGGAAGAAAAAAAACCCTGAAACTACCTTTCTCTTTGGAAAGAAGCATTTCTAAATGCCATACAACTTTTCAGCAATTGAAAATATGACGGTAGTAGAAAGTTTTCTTTATGAATTACCACAGCATTTTTTTTTCTTCTACTGGAACAATTTTATCAGGAAAAGCTCCAGAAAAACTTTTTATTTATACTAGCAGACAGATCTTTACTGTCTTCCCAAAACAGCCATAACTCCTAGCCTAGCACAAAAATCATCTTTGGCCAACTACAGTGGAGAGACACAGGAGGACAAGGTGGTGGTATTTCAGATACGCTTGCTGTGACAGCCAGCTCAATGGGATTTGTCTCTTTAGGTGAATTTTCACCAAGCATACACTTTCTAATACTGTCTGGAACCTCTAATTCTATGAAAAAAAACCAAAAACCCTCAAGGCATGACCCGCTTAAATAAGCTGAGTTCGTAGTGGTCTCAGAGTACAAAGGAGGCAAAAGAATACTGTTTAACCAGAAAAATCAATGCACTTTTATTAATGTGCCCACAAAACTGATATGTGAAAATGGGAGAGAGAAAACAGAGGAAGGAAAACGATATGGAGAGAAAGAGAGAGAGAGAGAGAGAGAGAGAGAGAGAGAGGGGGAAAATGTGGGATATGTACTACAGATGAGAGACTAAGTCCTCACAGCTGACCAATAGACCACCTTCGCAGTCCTCATGGCATCTTCTGCCAATAGACCGTCGCTGCAGTCCTCGTGGCATTGCTGATGGATTCCATCTTCTGTGGGGAGGCCTCGAAGGGGTCTCCTCCAAGGCTGATATATATAGCTGTTTTCGAGGCGAAAGGCAGCCAGCCGGAGTGGGGGAGAAATCTCATGATTGGAGCCTAGGCCCAGTGTCCAATGGAGCGGGGGGAACAGGGCAGGCTGCTCCTGCTACATCTCGGGCACAGGTGGTACAGAACCTGGGGGGCAGCGTACCGTGGCACCCATTGTTCCAGTAGGATATAGATCCGGCAACTCAGTTCCCAAGCAGACACACCTGGCCAAAATGGCAATTCTGGTAGTGGTTACATCAGCTCTTGCGGTCTCCCCCTCATTCCCCCCCAAAGTTTCCATGACAAAACATGAGACAAATTGAAGATTTTCGGGCCAACTCTTACACATGTACACTTCCTTTTAAAAAAAATAAACTTATAAAGAAAATTGCATATTATTGCTACACTAGGCAGCTTCTGATAGCCCAGGAGAAACCTGATTGATCTGAAAAGATTTGTTCATAAAATCCAGGACAGCCTCACACAGCTGATGAAGCAGCTAATGCTTTGTCTTGGTTTTGAAAGAGAAGACAGGTATCTGCTAAAGAGAGGCAGGGCCTCTCTTGGGATGGATAATTCAAATCCCCTCCTCTCAAATTATTATAATTTAGAAAAATTAAAACGGCTTTCAGGCAGAGATATGGGGATAGGAATAACAGTTCTTTACTAATAGGTATAACAAGGCAAACAAACAACAACTACAGCAATTAATAGCGAACAGAACCAGGGACCTTGATAGGGCTTGGTTTCACAAAACCCGGGGCAGTCTGGTCTCTTGGGACTCTGAAAAAAAAGTACTAAGCTGGAACGGTGGGGGATCCCAGGCTGGTGGATCGGATGAAATCCAGAACTCCGTCGGTGATCACTGGAAGGGCAGGGATGTCCGGCAGGGAGGGCAGTGCGGGGCTGAGGAAGCAGAGGCAGTGGGACAGGACCGGGCCACCTCCAGCAGGGCAGCAAAAGGAGAACTCAGGAGTCCCCCTGGGCACACGAGCACGATGATGGTAGCTCTCTTCAGGATCAATCCGGGTGGTGCCAGTGAAAAACCCACGCAGCAAGTGAAGCTGCCCCCCCAGCCCCGTCTTTCTCCCTGCCCACCCCCCCCCCCCCACCCCACCCCCCGAGAAACTTCCTGGAGACAAAGAGGGTAGCTAAGTGCCAGCCCCATCCCTTTGTTTCACCTGAGCACCGATAAGTATCTAGTGATTAGTTGCCTCGAAACCCTTGGGAAAAAAATTCTATAGGTGAGAAAGAAAAAAAAAAAAAAGAAAAAAGAAACAAGCCTAACCCCCAACATGCTTATTCTAGTACAGACCAAAGTTTTACATGGGGCATCATGAACAGTTTGAGCTCACTGAGGTAGAAGAGAAGAGAACAAGAAATGAACATCAAAACTTAGATAAGTTAGATCAGGTTCCTCATGTATAAATGGAGGCAACTTCCTGAGGACTTTCAAATCTGTTTCACAACATTATCACTTCTTAAGTAATTTTAGAATTCTTTGTTTCCACTTCACTTCAAAATATATCCCTGCTGGGGCATCTCCTCAGGTAAACATTATCCTGATTTCAACATGCCAGCCAAAAAATGTCTTTGAACTAATCTTTTCTATTGGCAGCTGAACAATTTCTGTTATGTTGGAAGGACAAATATTTTACCATGGCAGGTGTTTTTAAAGCCAAATTGAGACCTGACCTTGGTACCCAAAAATGTAATACATATTTGCAAAGTAAATTTTGAAAGCAAAATTCACCATCTGCATCTCCACGCGCTCAATTCACACGTTGATATTTAGAAACCAACTAAGATTTGTAAAGACAAACACAAAAGTGTGGGCAAAACATTTGCTCATGTGAAGAAAGTAATTATTCTTCTGAATATGTACTCCTTACCTGACATGTCAGTCTGAGGATTTAATGCCCAAACAACGTGCCATCTTATATATAATTACGAACGTTAACTCCTGTGTTAATGCCAAAGTACCTAATTTTGTGATAGATTTAAGGTCTTAATATATTCATCTATTTTTCTTTAAACAATAGACTGGAGCTTGCAAGGTTCTGACATTTGTTATTTTTGGCAAAACACAAAGCTTTATAGATGTTTGTCATGTGCAGTGAATTAAAATGCAAATCTCCTTAGTACAAGGAAGGCATTTTGTTCTCAGGGCTGAAAATTTACCCAAAGTACAAAAATGATTGAATAAATGGTTGCGTTCCTAACTATTCACTGACTTCTGCTCTTCCAATTTATTTTCCGCAGCCACGCTATTACTGGAGGAATCATTCACTGAAAGCTCATTTCATTGTGAAGCCCAAAACTATTAAGAAAGGAAGCAATTCCTTCCAACACTTTGAAAGACAACAGCTTGACATGCTGTGTATACTGCCTAAATTTAAAGCTATTTAGTTTTTCTTTCCAAGGAAGGTTGTGACAAAGCTGTGTCAACATAACCCATCTTTTAATCGCAGGTTATAATAATCATGAGATAGGATATTCCTGGCCTGTTTCACCTGGCTGTATTTAATAGAAAATGCATCACTCAGTCATGTCAGAAAAATGAGGCTCCAGCTCCCCTCTTCCTGCAATATCAAATTATCTGGTAATGCAGATAAAAACACAGCACATCACAGCTTGCAGCTTCAGCTTCAGGTTGCAGAATAATGGTAGGAAATAATAGCTGGCATATTTAAGTTTAGGATAGTTCCAGAAATAGCTAGTGCTGCGTACTGGAAAGAAATATTAATAGAACAGGCCAGCTACAGATCAGAGACCCTGTGATTTTATCACTGTCATTTGGCATTATATACTTGTATATCAATGAAATATGTCATCTGAGACATAGTTCTATTTTCTCACATGGAAAGAGCCTTTTTCAGTTAATTTAAACTCCAGTTCAGCTCTGAATGGGGTCACAGTAAAAACTGCTTACCTTTCCACAGATTTATTCCTATGTCCATGTACAGCTAATACCTCACACTGCTAAATCTCTTCTTTTTCCCTCTTCACCCATTTTTACTCTTTCAACAAGGACAGAAGCAGTAGAGCAAAGAGCATTTGTGCAGGTTACTTGTCACCAGAGCCATCAAACCTGTTTACTATGATCAGAATAATTATATCATTATCCATGTTGGTTCATTAATGATGAATGATGAAAAAGGAGAGAAGAACTGAGCTGGACTCTCAGCCCTCAATTTGAATTTCTATTAAGGAAGCAAACAGTTCCATGGCCAGTAAAACTCCTAAAACCATGTTCCTGTGGATTTATGTCCTGTGCTTCAACTACCAGTTGCCCAAAAGTGCAAATTCTCATTCCTCAGTGATAAGAGAGTATTTTTCCCAGTAATTAATAAGACTGATGTAATAACTGACTTTTTAAAGCAATTATGCTTAAGCTACAAGCATATGAAGCTTTTGCAATGAAATGTAAGAGCTCAAAACCAATTCTTTTCCACAGAAAAGTGGAAAGTACCTCTACTTTAGACTGAATTTTTACAGAGATGAAAAGAAAATCAGGTAGTGCAGGCCCTCACAGAAAGATGAATATATATATATATATATATATATATATAATTTCAGCCAAAAAAAATTATACCAATCATTCAGACAAATAAATAGCATTTTTTCATAATTTGAAAAACAAAAATGCAAGGCAGACATCAAAAAGCTGGTGATCTGGTGATGGCAGATCTCTAATTTAACTTTGGATCATTTTAGACATTTTGGTGTGTAAGATCAGCACAAAAACATTCTCCAACAATTACACATAAAAAAATGCATGAGTGGACTTATTCCTAAAAGGTGCCTCTGAAAGGGAGACTTACTCTCTTCATCACTGACTACAGTGTCTTGTGGATGTGATAAGAGCTTTTGTTATTTCATTTCCAATCTGCTGTCACTGTTGGCAGAATGGAACCAATTTTCCACTGGCGTCATCTTAGATTCTTCTGTTGCCTTCCTTAAAAATAACTTGGTAATATTTTATATGTATGTAGTAGCATTTCTCTCATTTATGTTATGTTATAACAGTATTAACTTAAAAATTCCAGTAATAAAAATATGTATTATATATGCATGTGTATACATATTTTTATGTAAAAAATTGACACACCTTCAAGGGTGAGTGACTGACAGTGATACACATCCTCATACAAATACATAGACCTCAGAGAAACAGGCAGAGCTTCCCTCTGTAACTAGAGCACTGAAATGCAATAAACCCATTTATAATCATCCTCCAAGCACATGAAAAGTTTCCCATAAATGTTGTCATTTGACCTTCTCAGAAAAGGTCACCAAAAGGCCATCAATCTCTCATTGGATTTTGATTACACCAAGGATCTTTACATTTACTGCTCCCATTTATCACAGAATGCTGATTACATGAAACATCCAAATTCTAACATTTCAAAGGTCAGTTTGCAATTTTTAAAGATTCCCTCCATTATTAATTTTATTGCCTGCTCTGCTCCGCAAGTAATCCATTAGAAATACAAGTTTACTTTTTGATCTAAACAATTTGTATCAGAAGCTGAAATTTGAGTGGAATTAAAACCACTAAAATGAAAGACAAATTATTATGCTGGTTATTCATCAGAGGAAAACATTTTGCTGAAGATAAACATCTTTACATTTATATAGCTGTAGAGGTGGTTGGTTGGTTTTTTGGAAAGGAGGGGGTTGCTCTTGGTTTTCCTAATCATACGTTAGATAAAAGGTGAGACATGAAACTTGAAAACAAAGTGGTGTGTATAATTCTGGTTTCTGACTTACCACACTGCCAGGTATAATGTCAGCAGCACTACAACTCTCCAAATTCCCCAAGTTCTTCAAGGTCATGCCTAGGCAACGTGGCAGGCATGTCTAATCAGCTCCTACATTCTGCTTCAACATTTCAGTGAAACACATTCTCTTTCTGAATGCTCATAAAATAAATGCCTTCTCAAATGCATTTTAGTATGGGATTACTCGTCATTATATATATATAAATAATTCATCCAAAAATCTTAATTTTGTTCTGTTGCAATAATAAAGTGAAATAAATGCTCATAGTTCTGAGCAATAGCATGATGCTCAGCTTATTATGGAAGGGGAACACTATATGTGATTTATTTTTTCATGAGGTACTTGCATCCCTTGCCAACAGCAGTTCTGGAGTCTTGGTAGAAAGGTGTTTCTAACTGAGCTTGAAAACCCCACAGATGTCCATCTTCAAACAGGCACAGCTACTGCCATGACCTCTAAAAGGATATTAGAACATGAGTGGCTTTTTCTATTCTTTATCGAGTATTGGATATGTGCAAATAACATTAAGTACGTTTGCAAGATCACCCTCAGGTCTTCCTTCCCCTGCTCCCAACTGTACCAATCTCTCCAGGATTTTGCTACAAAATTATACAATAATTAATATTTAATTAATTTTTGACATTTAACTTCAAGAGAAAGACTGGTAAGCCCTGCAGTGGTAGGCCCCTTGGTCTAAAACTGCTTCCCAAGGTGAGCCCTGTGCAGCTTCTGGCCTTGATGGCCCTGGTTGTGAAGTTCCCTGTCACAGAAGTGACCCAGCCCAAACCTGTTGCCTTCCTTAAAAATAACTTGGTAATATTTTATATGTATGTAGTAGCATTTCTCTCATTTATGTTATAACAGTATTGACTTAAAAATTCCAATAATACGAATATGTCAGGGCATGTGTATCCATATTTTTATGTATAAAATTGACACACCTACAAGGGTGAGTGACTGACAACGGCCTAATAACCCTGACTGGGATTAGCCAGGTATTTATATGCACCTACCAGCAGGAAACTGTAGCATGGGGGTAGAAATATACCACTAAACTTCATGAGTGACAACGTGTGAAACCCAACAAACTATCTCACACAATTGCATTCAGGAACCCCAAGGCCTTTTTTTTTTGGTGCACCTTTTCATAGTCTGAGTTGACCTGTGGTGTTACATCTTGATTTTGAGCACTATACACTGAGGTGTATTTTGATATGAGATATGGGATATTGGGGCTTTGCAGAGAAATTATATGCTTATTCCAGAGTAGCTGAATAAATACCAAACAAACAAAATTTGACAACCAAAGTAAATCCTATACCTCTGGCATTTCCACAGGACTGCAACAACATATACCCTTACCCTTTGGGATATTTGGTCCATGAACTTCAAAATGCATAATGTGGATATGCTCAGGAGTGGTGTTATGGTGGGGGAACAGTTTCTACACCAGCATTTCATACTGGCTGCCAGCTGAGGCTCAGAATAACTTAAATATCTGTTCTAATGCCATATAAGATAGCAAGAACCATGAAGTGCCATGACCAGAATGTGTATAAACTATTCCTGCTGAGCATACAGACTCACAGATTCAGGATCAGCTCATATAACTCGTCTACTACAGAGCATGGAAGACATCTCCTGCATTAATAACTTCCTAAGTGTTAAAAATCAAAATGATGCAAAAGAGAAAAAAAACCACCCGTGCTTTTTATTCCCACAGCCCAGACTTTTTTGACTTGCATTTTCTGGAGAGCTACAGAATGTCAGATGGCTGCTCTTGTTTAAAGCAAAAGCTGAATCCCTCAGGTCCTTCAGATTTGAAAATTGAAAGAAAACACTTCTAAATTACTTCCTTCTCCACCACTTCCATGCCCTGCTCTGATTATGGGTTTTCCTGCTTCTAATTCAAATGAAAGAAGAAAGCGTTTTAAGCCACAGCTGGCAGGATATCATACTCCATTTCATTAGTCTTTTTAATAGAGATTAATAATATTCTCTCCTGTTTTAATGGGATATCACACTTCCTTTATGTACCATGAGAAGCACTTTTGATAGACTAAATCCCAACTAGTGCCATACGATCTTTTAGGTAGAGCTTTTAGGAGGTTTTCTATTTCTCTGCTGTGTACAAAAAAAAAAAAAAAAAAAAAAAAAAAGGAAAAAAATTGAAAGAAGCTACATTTTCCACTTGCAGATAATATTTTATCCACATAGATTATCCAGAGTGTACTTTACAGATATTTTCTCAATCCTCATTCAGAAATATTTGGGGTTTTTTAGTGTTTGCAATGTTGTTTACATTGCTGTTAATCCCAACCATATAAAAAAGTCAGGCAAACACTAATGACTTATACCTTCATTACAGTATACATTTGAGTAAAGGATTTATTCAGAGCATTACAGCTCTTCATTATGCACCGGCTTGAGTAGTTTGGATTTACCAGCAGCACTCTGATACTCTGTGAAAAGTTAACTTTAGAATTGAATGCCTTATTTGCCATGTTGAATGTAACTGAGCAAAAGGAACATCTCACATTCTAAGGAGAATTACAAATGCAAACTATTTGAAAGGCCTGCAGCAGCACAGTGCATTTCTTTTTGTTCCTGAACTCAGCCCAGTTGATAAAATGCACTAATTTGTGCTATGACCACCTTGCATTGCATTCTACATGAAAAAATTTCATTGGCTGAGAGATTTTCTTTCTTTTATGTACTGAACTGGTTCTGAGGTGTTTTCATTAGCACGTTTGATATGTCCTGGGTTTGATCTCTGCATCAGGAGGAGTTCTTTGGCACACCTTGCTCCAGAAGATGTATTACAAACCAAAGCAGAACAGACACCTGAGTGTCAGCTCTGAAGGAGAGAAAGGAAACTATGCAGCGCTATGAAAAGAATGAAGTGCTCCAAAATTGCTGTGCTCTCCGAGGTGTCTGATCCCCTTGCTTTGTTTGACAAAGTTTCATTTCACCATTTTTACAATTAATTGAGTTAGAACAATTTTAATGCCGTGATACGTGGCTGTAAGATACAACCAGCTGCAGGTAGGGCAAAAATCCCAGTTTCCAAGTAGATACAGCAAAGGTCTCAGCTGAAATACAAGAGACAACTGGCTATATCAAGCTCAAATGTGAGTTCAACTGAATGGTTCACTGTCCGTAACTGGACCTAATTTGTGAAAGTCAAAAGTACCTCTATTTCTTCTGCTACAGAATCAGGCAGTGAAACTCGCTACACTGAACACTGACTATAAGAAAATACATAAATCCTTATTCAATGGGGTGTCCCCCATTAATTCAGTCAGAACAGAATTTCTGGTGACTTATGAAAACCATATTTTATGCAAGAAACTACAGACCACTGAGATAATATCCTCAAGAAGGAGGAATCAGCTAGACCCTCTGGAACATAATTTATTTTTACTGTTTTAAAAATCCTTACTGATCTAATGAAATCCCTGTGTTTTAGCATATATATAAATGTAGACATTTTAGTAAGGTTCTTTACAATCTGTGATGGGCCAAATCTCTCAGGAAACCTTCAGTCTGATACAAGAAGATAATTTGGACTAGTTTTATCACAAAGAGGAATTCACCACGAACTAGGTGTTATCAAAAGTGCTGGCAGTTTATAACCAAATCCAATACAGTGTAATCATGGGATTGTTTTGTTTTGACCAAAGGTCTGACTCCTTATAACCACTCCAATTATTGCATTCTTTTCACAATGGCATTTATTTAAAATAGCACAGCAAAATATGCCCTGTTAGAGAAGAAAAAAGATTCTCACTCCTCTTTACCATAAATGAAGTCCTCATAAGAACCTTCTGATAAGAAATCACATGTTTCAAATGCATTCTTCCCAGCCAGAAGTCAGGATACAAATTCTAATTCTAATTGCATTTAGGCACTGCTTCAGGACCATGGCAAGTATTGTGTTCAGCAAAACTCCTGCATTGCATGCTGCTTAGGTTCAGTTCAGGAATTTTTTTTTTTTTTTTGGGTCAGTTTGAGGATAGAAAGTTTTTGGACTGGTTCAATATTTCTTGTTCAACTAAGCATTTTTGAGGCAGGTACACCCCCCAGCCATCCTTCCCCATGGCTCTATGCACTGTAAAGGACCCACATGTTTTGCAGGACTTGCCCAATATCACTTTAGCCAAGATATTTGCCCTGTTTGTACCAGTGAACTCTCAGAGTCAGCATGAAATAAAGTACTTAAGAGATTATTGTGGAGGAGAGGCTTTCACTGCCAAAAGTAGACAGATTAAAAAACAGAACATGTCTTTCAAACTCAACTGCTGTGTGACTTAGTCTTTATCCATCATACACTCTCCTTATGCATTGTCTTTTACAGCTTCTCAGCAGATAGAAAAAGCTTTGATAGGAAAAAAAAAAATATATATATATATATAATCAAGATGAGGCCAAAGGTGGCTGAGCTTTGAGAGATGAGAGGATTTTTGGTTCCAGTAGGAAAAATCCAAATTTGTCTTCAATGGATCTATTTCAGAATTTAACTACTTAAGACATTGCGGGTACTCATGGACTTTGCCTGAACTTTAGTGTGGGGTTTGAATCTGTGCTGGAAGCTTTTTTGATAACAGGACCTATCTCCCCTCCGACATTTTCTTGAATGAAAAACGTTCTAAGTATTACCTCATTTAGTGATCCCTAGGAGACTAGCACTTCAATAAAATTTTAAGCTCTTAGGCACTAGGAGCCCAAGGGTTAATTCAGTGACTATTGCTCACTGGGCTCACTTATATGATTTCAGCATCTAACCAGGCAAATCACAATTGTTTTGTCACTGAGGCAGGGTTAACTTTTGAAAGACCCAAAAGTGTTTCATACCCAGCATACCCAATTTCAGAAGACCACAAAGAGAAAAATCAGCTTGTGCATCAAGACATGCTTTGTAAGCTTTTTGTCTTTGTAAAGTGAGAGGACAAGAGAAAGGGACTCCAGCATAGAAAATTACCTGATCATGCAATACCACTGTCTGCTCACAGACCCGCAGGTTGCAGCATGACCTGTGCTTCATATCTGCCCCTGATACTTGGGGTCAGCTTTTAACAAGAGCTATGAAAGATGGCTTAGCAGCAGGTTAATCTCATGAATTCTTATGCAGCCTGATATTATAAAGGAATAGCAGGAAGCCTGAAATACGAAGGGTGAGTTAAATTGCCTGCTTTTTTTTGTATTTTGTATAATTTATTTCTGGCTGAAGAGTATGGTATTTCTCATGGTTCAGCCTGGTTACTCCCTTCACTGAACACTGAATTCTAGGTGCAGATACCCCACAAACCATACTCTGCACTTCCTCCACAATGTTATCTCCCCTACACAGTGTCTTTGTATCCTTTGGCTCTCAATTCTATTAAAGTTGGTAATAAGCATCCCTGTCTTAGGGCCCCTGACAGCAAAGAAGTGCCTGAGCTCAGCAGAGCAGCTTTCAGGAGTTGGTGTACTTACTACAGCCACTGCTGCTGAGCACAGCAGCATCTTCTGCTTGTGCAGCTCTTGACCATTCCCAAGAGTACTCAGGGGCTGCAGCACTGATGCCTTAAGTTTTAGGTTTCATGTTTTTCAGATTCTGTACTGCCTAGGGGTGTAGATCTGAGCCTCATATTTAAGTGTCAGTCAGCTCTCTTCACAGAGTAGGGAGACAAAACAAATCCTTTTCCTGCTGGAGACCAAGGACAACGGGTACAACTTTCAGGCCCAAAAGCACAAACAACAGCAGACTGAAGAGAGAAAACAAGATGGATGAGGCCTCACAACCTGAAGCTGTAATCGGACAATTAAACCCCAATATGCAAATAGACCAAAACTTATAAAAGTGTGAGACTGGTGACTGGTCGTCCATTTTGTGACCATTTTGAGTCCATCTTGGGTGTAGCCCTGGCCAGGCCCTTGTCCTGCCCAAGGTGTACCCTTAAAGGCCTCTCAATAAATATCTACTTTATTCTCTAGCTCTGTCCAGTCTGTTTCAGGTCAGCCTTCCCAAGGTATCAGGGGCACTGTGTTCCATTTTCACTGAAGTAATTGACACAAGAACAGATTCACCTCGTGCCACTTGCTGTTCTCACAGCCTTAGTCTGAAAAATCAAGGCTCAAGCATAGTACCTCATTTCCCAGGAAATTGGTAGGAAGGCAGCAAACTTTTCAGCTTTTCCTGCATTCTGCAGTTTGATTCTTGGCAGTTTTGAAGGGTTGGGATTTTTTTAAGACTACAAGGAGAGGAGAAACAGTAATCAGAAGGAAATAAAGATATCACAGCACCTCACACGTGAATTTATTACAGCAGTCATGAGCACAAAGATTGCTCTAGTAGACAGTGGGAGAGGAAATGAACCACAGTATTTCTCTCATGTCTAAAAATTTTCTCCCTAGTCAGCACCTCTAGGAATAGTATCTCCACCAAAGTAAAAATCATTCTGTTATCAAGGAATCTCACTCTAAAACCATAGTTGACATTCAATGCTTAGCCTTTACATGCTACCAAACCAAGATAGGAATGAAATCCATTAGCTTTCTGAATCAGTAGTATAATCAGGACCAAAGTATAATTACCTAACATTCAAAATCAATAGCTGGTACATGTTTGAGCAATTTACGCTATACTAATTCAAGGAAAAATAACTAAAATTTACTTAGATTTATGCTCTGAATGAACCAAACTGCTGAAGAGCAGTGGAGTGGGAGTTGTTCATGGACCAAGACCAGACAGGCAAATTTTAACCAAAATAAATGTGAGGCATCCATTCATTCAGAAGAGGAATTTGGAATGGAAACAAGGACAAGGCCTTAGAACATTGGCACTGTGACTAGTGGAGCTCAATATGGCTCTGATGGGATCAAATTCTACCAGGGCACACTTCAGCATTAGCCAAAATTAAAGCCTCCATAGGATGCTTGGAGTAGCCACTGGACTCACGCACTTGCATTTTCATTACATTGCAGGAATTCTTGCCGGTTGGCATGAAGTGTTTCCTCCTGCGGATTGCCAGGGTGAGAGAGAAAGAAGCTGGCAACAATTCTGTTTCCCCATTCTATCCAAAAGACCCATCAGGGTCTTTAAGACCAATGTTGCCATTTTACAGGAGCAGATATAAAAACCCTACACCAGCTTACCTGGAATCCACACAACTGACTGCACCTGCCTTCACCTTTCCTTACTCATTCCTCTTGCTTGCTTGTCTCTTACTGTAGATATTCTTGTTTCTTTCTTCACTGGCTCTCAGAATAGTCAAGATTGCATGCTAGCCTACAATATTTACTTTCAAAATAACCTTGAGGAGGGGAGAAAAAAAACCAAAACAAACCATTGACATTTTGTGGACAAAAAGACTTTTAAAGCTTTTCACAATAGTTTGCATTGAGCTCACTGAACCCACTCTCTCTCATGTGATTGACTCATTATTTCCCATCAGTTCCACCAGTGAAAATGATTTCCAATATTTTTCAGAAAAAAAATACAAAGTCAGTAGGGCACAGTTAAACACAATGGCTGTGAGCAGCTCAATAGACTGAATTACTCTTGCACAATTCTCTTTGCCCTGCAAAGAGACATTTTGCAGCATCAATTAGGTTCAGCAAGCATTTCGTTTAAAGTCAAGAGCTGGAAGAATAATGAATTTCTTTGAAGTCTGATGACAGCCTAGGCAACAGCACAAGCAGAAAGAGAAACAATCTGGAAAACTCATTTACATAAGAAGTTGTACCAGCTGACCTTTCATTAGATCTGATCTTGTGAAAGATATCACTATATGAATTCTTCATTCTCACAAACAATTCCTCATTTAATAAGGGCTATTTCCTGCAAATTATGGCACTGGTCTCAGTAACTCCCTAGTAAGGGTCAGTGAGAACAGAAATTATGAATGTAATGGACAAGTGCAGAGTACTCAGGTCCAGTGAATTTCACACCTCATCTATATTTGGTGTTAATTTGCAAAAGGAATATCTGCTGCTACCAGGAAATATCTGAACATCAACAGATTTGCCAAAATCTCCCTGTGTACCTTCAGTAGTTTTTGGGTTTTCATTTTGCACAAAGCTACCCAAAACATTAGTAAATTGAAGATGTATAGTCACATATTTCTGGTTCTTACAGGTGCCACAGAACTCTCAAACAACTATTTTTATTAGGGGCATTGATGTACAGCTTTCCAAGAAAATTTAAGCAGGGAAGATGTCAGAGATGGTGACACATATTTATGTGGAAGGTTTGCATTGACACTCTTCAGCATTTGGAAGGAATAGCACAGAGATACAGGAAGAAACAAAGGTGAGTAAACTGAGCAGCAAATTTTGGGGAAATCTGAAGAGAGAAGGCATGGGAGTGACAAAGAATAATTTGACTCAATGATACAAAATAGGTGTCTTGAAGTTACTGGGGAACAAAAGCACCTGGTAACAGTGAAAAAGAAACACTTTATTTCCAAGATTGTCAAAATATACCTTTTTGTAGCAATCTCCTTGTGGGGTTTTTAGCATGTTAAGTTGCAAGGTGAGCAGATATTTCTTCTGCGATTTCACTGCAGCCTTCAGTAGCCTTAAAATGAAATTATTTTTTCTTCACAATGGCATCATTCTGTGACTATGCCAACAACTTCAGCAGAAAACCATTTTCCAGACACTGCCAAATCCAAAATGCCATTGTCAATAAAGGATGAAACCAACCAGCACTGATTTGTTTCTCCAAGAAACACCAAAGGGCTTCCTGAAAAATGTGCCAACTCTTGAGCAAAATGAATTTCCATTATTCAAAACAATTGCATGTTGTAAACTTATCTTTTTCCCAATCAGTTTATATTATCTTGGCAATGAATCATAGTCATTAATGAGTATTTCTGAAACAAAACCAAAAAATTAAACCTTTGAGCAAGTGTTTATAATATAGCACATACAGACTGATAAATATAAATAATATTTCCTCTTGTTTTTAGTTTTCAGATTACAGAGCATTTGGTAATAGAAAACATTATTAGTGCTGAGGACCTTCTTACTTTGCAGCTTGAGGGATGCTTTCATCCTGTTTATTTCAGGGAGACTCTGTGTAAAACCTTTCTTCCCTTGGGCTTTTTTTGAAGGGAAAGAGAGAGTGAAGAAAGTTTTGTTACACCAGGAATAGAGGCACTTTTCTACCATACTTTCAGCATGGAATAATCATGAGTAAGATGAACCTTAGTTTCATGGGGATGCAGTATTTATTTCCTATGTACTATTCAATCCCTGTGATGCTATTTGCCATTTATATCCAGCTGAACTGTATAAACTACATTGTATCACTAATGATCTTCCACCCCATCCTGTGATTTTCTACCTACAATAAAGCAGTTTGTTTTGACTTTATTAAAAGCACCTGCAGATCCAGATTTTTTTTTATTAAGTTAAATAATAATTTAATATTTATTAAGAAGAGCAACAAGTTTATGAGAGTATTTCTATATATTTTATATTCACACTTTGCTATGTGTCTTTTCCAGCATTCAAATGAAAGTGGCAGATCAGTTACCCTTCAAACTCATCCAGACCTGTATTACAACTTCAACAGTAGCCAATTACTTGCCACAACCAACTTAATTTTGAGACTAAATGAGATGAGAAATAAGGTAATAAAATGATACAAGTGGTCAGAAATGTGCCATCCCCTAAACCTGAGGTTTTGGGAAAACATCACAGAAAAAACTGTTTCTACAGAAAACTGAACACCCATCTGAAAGTCCAAAACTGCCAGAATGGTTTGTTTTCTTGAGCAGCTATCACAAACGATTTTTAGGATTCCTAGGAATACTTTGGAAGGTTTGGGTTAGTATTCAGATCTGCCTTCCAATAAAAGAGTTGATAAACTGGCAATCTGGACACACACACACACACACACATCTGCATATGTGTACATTTATGTACATCTTTCAGCTTCTTCAACCAAAAGGCAGAGAGCTGAATTCTACAATCATGTGGACCAGCACTGTCACTTCAGCCAGTGGAACCAGACATAAGACCACTATTTGACTACAGTTTCCATGAATAGAACTGCTCCTATTGCAGGTGCCAGCGTGAACAGAGTCCTCAGAGCTGCTAATAAATACAGTGAATTAGAAAATTTCTCTATACGAACAATGTATCTGAGCTAGACAGATTAGAGGATTAAGTTTCCCACTGCAGCAGTTCATATTAAGGTGACACAGAAATGTCAGGGATAACAGAAGTTACTGCTGAAGCATTTGAAAAACTGAATATAAAAACCATGACTTTAAAGCAAAAGCAAAAAAAAAATAATAGATTCACAAATCAAATTAAGCAAGACATTAAGAAGTAAATAAATTCTGAGTAGAAATTATTCAGCTGTATTGATAAAACTCATTAAAAGGTCAGGTCTCAAACCATTCTGTGTGACACACCAAAACCAAGAGATCCATTTCCTAACCTGCTGAAAGGGGCATTTAGGATAAATTTAATCGATTTACCTCTTAGCAATTCAAAGCTTTCTGGAAGTATGCTTGCATCTAGTAAAAGCTGCAGAATGTGTCTCTGGCAGAAATCTAGTTATTCATCTTGCTTTCAAAGGATTTGACATGGCATGGGGGGTGTTCAAGTAAAACAAACTGGATTGTTCAAACACAGAAGCATCCTGTTTTAAAACCCTATCTCAATTCCTAAAATTATTTTCCTGTTTGTTTTCATTGTCTTTACTGTAAAACTGGTATTTGTTCTGTAACAATAATAATGATCACATAATAAATAATTTGAAATTATTTTTTAGTAATAGGTAACTATAAAATAAATGGCACATTAAATAACCACAATGGAAGTAAAGGAGCTTCCCTGTTTTCCCAGTATCACCTATGTAATGGAAAGAACATCCTGCATGGATTATTCTCCTTGTTGGTTATTGCACCCGTGGGGCTGGAGAAACACTTGTGACCTTCAGGACACTGAAGATACTTGACGTCAAACCCAAGAGGAAAGGTAAATTCGCTGCTGATGTGGAAAAGTGGATGAAAAATTGCAGTTAATGGAGTCATTCCCTCTGAATCGGTCCCTTTGCACTCGCGAATGTTTTTCTGTCAGGTGAAAGAATGAACTTCAGTCTACAATAAATCACGAGGTGCCTGTTACCTGCTTGAGGGTCAAGTGTTTCTGTTTGCATGGGCAAGCTGGAAAGAACTTTTAATTTTAAATACATCTCTGTAGCCCCTCATCTGTACCACCAGCACAGGCTTGGTGCTCGACTTGGCCAGCCAAAGGTATCAGCACCATCCCTCAGGAGCCCCCTTCAAAATTCAGAGCCCAGCCGGAAAACTGAGGTTTTGCCACCAATATTTCACATTACTTTGGGCAATTACATCCCTCAATAAAATAAAATATAAATATAGCCTTTATAAGCTTCTGCAGGAAAGTCAAATGATAAAAATACTTCCTTACCATCCTTTTCACCCACATAAATAAACAGCTATTTCCAGTTCTCCTTTGATGCTTGAAACCCACCAGATGGAATTCTGCCAGACCTCTGAACTGTGCCCTTTGTGAGTCAGCACCTGCTTTTGAAGGTAAAGAATTGCACAAGAGATTATTTTCTTCAAAGTCTGAAAAGAAGATGGAGTGAGGGGGTAGCTGTGAATTTTGGGTTCATGTGAGGTGGTTTTTTACTTTTGCTTATGTTTTGTTTGGTTTTGTTTACTTACTTAGCAGGGGGTTATTGTTGGTTTTTTTCCCACATAATACAAAAATTAATACTTTTCCCTTGAACTGATGTGTCTGAGCTCCCTGGTCTTTTTGTTTATTTATCTTTGATTGAAGACTATGTGCAGCATCAGATAAGAAAGGGGAGAAGGGAACTGAAAAAAAGTAAATTTTTTCCAAGAAAATACAATAAACAGGCATTTAGAATGCAGATATTTCTGAGCTACCCTGTTGAGCAACATTAAATTCACCTTTATGCTGCAAATCCACCACACGAAACAAGCAGAGATGTGCCAGCAAACTGAACCACAAAGGAGTTGCTGTCATACCCAAGCCTCTGAAACCTGCCCTAATGACATTTATATTTTAAATCTTTGGAAGGCATAAACCAAACTTACTTGATGCTATACATGTAAATGGGCTATCAAATAGTGGTGCCTTTTATATTACAAAGCACTTATTTTCCTGTGCTGTTTTCCATATAATCTGGCCTCAAATAAAGACATCAGTAATTTTGACTTGATTACACTATAATTATTCAAATATCTTTAATTTCTTACCCTGGACTAATTATTGTATCTGTTGTTATCATTAAGAGAGATTGTCACAGATAATGTATCTCATATTATTCCCCCTAATAGAAAAATGCAGTTCTTGAACAATAACAGTGGTGACAAAAACAGCAGTTCTGTTTAAAGGCTACCCTGGCAGTACAGCTGGAATTATTGCAAACGAACTACAGTGAGGCACCACAATTAACAGCAGAGATGAGGGACAAGCTCCTGACAGTTAACTTGGTCCTTTTGCCAAATTTCTTTTTCCTCACAATGATCCAATAGACAACACTGGGTCTTTGCCAGGGAGCTCCCAATGCTTATTATTCATAAAAGTCTATAATACCCAGGTTTTATCCCAAGTAAATTCAGTATAGTTGTCTTGTACTGAACACTCTCCAGATCCCAGAAATCATGAGTAAGAGGGGATGGATCATTTCTCCCTCGACCTGCTGGCAGTGCTCCTCTTCCTAATGCAATATAGTCACCTTCTCTGTTAAGAGGTGTGCTTCCTACACATGACTTTTTCCTGTTGGAAAAGAATCCAGATTCTCTCTGGATATGGAAAGTGAAGGAGGATAGTACAATTCAGAGCCAGAATTGTTATAGCTAGAACAATTTTCAGCCAGAAAAAAAATGCCTTTGGACAGATGATGGCAAGAGTTGTCTGTTCACAGAAATCCCCCAAAACTGCAAAAAGAACCAAGAGGGAAAGTGTCAGACAAAAAAGCATCCATGGAAAATATGAGAGAATTGTGACTAAGGTTTAAAAATGGAGACTGAGACAATACAAGAAATTACAGAAAAGGAGAGGAGGAATTGAGAGAAGAAGAATGTTAACCGTGAGAAAAAGAACCACTAAGGAGAGGAAAACCAAACTATAGTCAGATATAAAAGTGCAGATGCATGAATTTCAGATTTGCCAAACACCAACACAGTTCTAAAGAAGTTAAGGTGCTATGTACCAGAATAAAAGAGGATGGAAACATCAGATGAAATGATGAACACTGTGAATATAGAGTGGCATTAGACTGAAAGCTCTTCAGGGAAAGATTGCCTTTTTATTGTGTGCTTTAGCAGAAGTCAGGAGGATTTTTAGCATAACTCTTTTCTCCAAGTGCTACTTCAGTACAAATAATTAATAACAATAACAATCAAAATAATTCATAAGACTAATGACTTTACAAATGATCTTGTGCAGTTCTCAAGGGTAAGTGCTCCTTTCCCTCAACTGGCTCCCCAAAATTCACCAGTGAATGTTGGTGCTTCCCTTGACAGCTTGAATTATGGACCAATTAATATACTATCTACCTTATAAGTGGAGCCACAGTCAGCTCTGTGCTGAAGCTGACTGCATGTTGCATTGAATTTGTAATTAATACTCTCCTGGCTGGCACTCAGCACTGCTTTTTCAGAGCAAAGCCTTTTGGATAGGTAAATAACAAATGCTGGATTTGTCAGATCTCTAGAACATTGGCATTCTACCATGGATATTGCAGTGTCTGATTACCACACTACAGTGTTAATATCTCTTTTTAAAAGTATGCTCTCAAGAAAATGAGTTTCCCTATGATCACATTTGATCATTAACATACACTTAGGAGCATGGACCAGCTCCAGCACAGTCTACTCATTCTTCCTTCATGCTGATGTTCTTCCTTTCCAACACACACCTTGGGCTGATTTTTTAGCAGGAACAAAACAGCAGAGAATGAGGGGCCAGAGAGTGTTACCTGCTGTGGCTGCAGACTTGAGCCATGCTCTGAGCCATGGGGATGCAAATCCACTCCAGCCTGGAAGGATGGATCCATGGCTTCCAGCATATGTCAACATCTCCCATCTCCACCAGTGTCTCCAGCGGTGTGCCAAGGTCCACCCAGGAGCACCTATTGGCTGGCAATCAGATGTCAGTGGAACAAGGAAATGATCCCATACTTCCACTATCCACAGTCTTACCTACCTCATGCTGTGAGAAAAGGGAAAGTTGGATGAACTTACTTAATTGGATGTTGGAAGCCTTTTGTTATCCTCCTGCAAGCTCCTTTTAGATTCCTGCTATCTTGATTTCTAAGTGAAAACATTCTTAAGGTGAAACTTCTCGACACAAGAAAACCAAACCACCAAATACCAGAGTATATCATCACCTTCCCTTGCAATCCTTTTGAAGTAAAGTGGACCAGCAAGGATTTCTCTTTCTTTACAGTAGTCATTCTAAGTGAATGAGTGTCTGCCCAAAAGCCAGTTGTCAGAGAGCACTGTTGTATTTCATCAGTGCAATTTTCACTTCTGTAGATGAAATGATTGCAATTGAAATAGAATCCATGCAGATTAAAAGGCAGGCAGGCTGATCTTCTCCAGGTTCATTCTTAGTTGTCTCCATTTTCCACTCTTGTTATCTCTTGTCTAAGATGTAAGATTCAAGGGAAAAATGGAAATTTGTACTTCCAAAGTTAAGGGGGTTTGTTTGCTGTGCATTTTCTAACATTGCAGCCTCTCAATTCTTGAAAAACAGGTGGACACATTTGAAAAGAATCAGGGAAGAGAAACTAATTCATGTTAGCTTTATACTGGCCTGCTGCTATTTCACCTTTCTGCTAACTGTGACACCAGCACAGAGATATTTAGAGAGTTTAGGGATTTTTGGCAAAGCTAGAAAAGGGCCTGATATTTCACCAACTCTATCAGCAGAAGTAGAAACAATAGATGGGACATCCATCTGTAGACAGAGCTTCCTTAACAGAAATGACTTGAAGAGAGATTTAAGGAATGTCACTGTGTTGAAGTTCTGTTGCCACCTCCGCTGTTCTGGGGCCACTGCCACCACAAGCAGGTCTTGGAACTTAATGTACATGCTTTCAAGTCACAGGTTCAATATTTCCAAGTAAAACCTCACCACTATCTCTAATGAATGCGTTTTTGTGCTAGCAGCAGCTTCACTGCAATACTATTAACTTTTACCTGTGTGCAAACTGATCCTGTCTCAGCATATTTGAATGAGCAAGGCTCCCCTGTAACTGCAGTTTTGTTATAAATCTAATAAATAATAATGCACGATGAAATTACATTTGCTCTTTATGCTGTCATATCACATCAATTTCATATGGAGTGATTTGCCTGCTCTCAAACAAGAGCAGCACTCATCAAGCTGCTCTCCAGTTTTTCCCTTCTGTGCTTCTAAGTCGTATTCCCTAATACTGTTGGGAGAGCTAAATATGGGGTTGGGGGGAAGTGTGTTGCCTAGGAGGCAAAATATCTTCAATGTTCATTTTAAAAAAAGTGAAAACAACAAATCTGCATCAACTTTCCTTAAATAACACCAGGGTGCCAAGGCAGGCAGCAGTGCTCAGAGACAGCTGGGCCTTGTTGGAAAGGGAGGGGAGAGAGACAAAAACCAGAATCTGCATCCCTGGGAACTGATACGATTAATTCTGCACATTGTAAACATCTCTGAACAGGTCCTACAGTGCAGGATGCCATTTTAGACTGACCTATGATAGAAAAGTATTTCCTACACCAGGAGAAACATGAGCTGGCAGCACTTCCACCTGTCAGGTAACTACAGCTAAGCCAGGCTGACACTTCAAGGGGGACCTTTCAGCAACAGAGAGGAATGCAACTGTTTGAGGAACATTCTCAACACTGGATCTGCTTCCTCACTTCCAAAACCACCTTCTGATGCAAGCCTCCAGTGCATGATTGATCTGACACCAGGTCCCAGCTGTCCCTGACAGCCTCCCACACGTGCTGGAGCAGTGAGCAGTCCGTGTCTGCTCTTCAGAGGTTCTGCAATTAACAATTGATTTGATCATGCAATATTAACAGCAGTAATAACAAAAGCAACTCCAGCAGCTGCAGCGTGAATGACAACACAAGAAATAGAAACAAACTGTAGCACTAGAAAAATAATTCAAAGGAGCTGGTTTCTTCAGAAAAGTGCAAGTTGGTTACCCAGGGGTGAACATAGGGATAAGGAAGCAGAGAGGCAGGACCCAGAAGAGCTGCCTCCCCACATGAGTTCTGGGCTGAAAAGATGAAATTGGTTTGACTTCTCTGGCTGTGTTCAAAATCAAGTGAATGTGGCACTTGGGGACACAGTTCAGCAGTGGCATTGCCAGTGTTGGGTTAACTGTTGGATTCAATGACCTCAGAGGGCTTTTCCAGCCTTATTGTTTCTATGTCATTCTATTCTATGGCCCTTAAGCAAAAATCACAAGAAGGGACTGAATGCACCACAGATGGTCATACAGGTTTCACTGTTGCCCCAGGCTTCTGTTGCTACTGCACTAACATTTTCCTTTCTGACTTTGGCAGAGGTTTTATTAAACTATTAGGCAGGCTGGTTTTGGTACTTACCTCTTCAGGCTGAAACAGCCAGAGGCCTGAACCTGGAAAGAAGTGGTTGACTGTTTTTCCAAACCAACAAATGCTGGGAAGAGATCAGCACCTCAGTGAACAGGAGACACAGATACAGGGGGGCTATTTTTACATACAGGACCACTGCAGGTACTTTTTTAAAATATAGATGCCCGCTCCCCTTGGCCCACTGCAGAACTCTGCAGGCATTCTCACCTTGTTTCACATCCTGAAATACTGGAAATTATCTATGCAGGTCAAACTGAACACAAGTGATCTGCATTGCAGATTAGAGAGGTGAAAGGCATGTTTCAGAAGAAAAAGTTTTGACTGGTTAGCTAAATTGCCTGACTTAAACACTTGTCTCCAAAGATTCTATGCTTAATCCTGTTGATATTTGCATGGTGATAGCTGGGTTTTAAGATTTAATCTGTCTGAAATAAAGTGAATAAATTGGGTGATAAATCTTTAATAATCAAGCTGCAACTCCTATCTCACTGATTTTATCCTTCCTTTGGGACTCAATGCTGTTTGATTAAATACTTGCCCTTTTCTCTCTATTCCATATTATGATGATTGCTATAATTTGTGTAGCCCTAACTGTAAAAAAAGCCTCCTCAATAAATCTTTTCTGCTTTGTTTCTGCCAGGTTCTGTAGTGGCTTCTGGACATGCAGGGGAGGACCGTCTCAAGCAAGACCCAGCCTGTGAGATCACTTTGCCTATCCCATCCGTGTTCCAGTTCCGGTGGAGTCAAGGAGCGACATTATCACCTGTGGTGAATTCCATGCAAATGACAGCAAGGAAAAGGCCCGGAGCCAAGGGAGCAACAACCACCCGTGAAAAACCTACAGAGATCATTCATAACTTACTACTCTAAAATTTATGGGCAACACCAGTTTCCTCTTGCTGGGAAAGAAGAAAAAGGGAAGAGGACTTCTAGAATGCAGTAGATATTTCAGTTGGAATTAATCAGTTATATTAAAAAATTACAGTTTCAAAAAGGGAAGTGTCAGAATATTTACCATGAAAATGTTAGTTCAGATTTATTTAAATAAAAGAGACAGAAGGGGTCCTACTGAGTCCTACAGTACTGCTGCTTAGCCAAAGCATACAAAATTCAAATCAGACCATTAAAAGCAAAAAGATAAAGAATCCTGCACAGTGATGACTTTTGTTCAGTGTGTCAGCTTTGCTCAACAGATTTAAAATACACTTAAAACTCTAGTATTCCACTATCTCTTAAGTTACTTCTTTTTATATAGTGAATATGCCTTCCCAGCCATAACTGGGATGTGGTAGAAAGTTGTGCTTGAATGACAAGGCTTCTGATTACAAAGACGCTGTGTATACAACCAGTGCATGCATTTTATCAGGAAATAGTGGGCTGTATACACCTCCCTCTCTCTCCTTTTCTCAACAGATATGTCAGCTGTGCTGTTCCTAAACAGGAAAATCAAGTAAGTAAATAATCTGTTTAATTTAGTAATGCCTGAGGTTTTAATATGTGAGATTAAAAGACTTGATTTCTGAGTATTAGGAGAGTATCAAATAAGTAGGACAACTCTGCAAGCCCTCTGACTTGATTTTACCCTTCCTGGCTAACTTTAATCAATCTCTGCCGTCACTGATCCAGGTTTTCTGCACTGTGGGCAAAACAGCAAGTGCCTTTTGCCTCACTCAAAGTGTGGGAAAAGATCCTGTGCAGTCCATAAACATCCAAAAGGCAAGAATGCGTGCTGCAGTCTTGCTGAATGAGTTGAAAAGCAGGGCTGTGCCAACTAATGAGTCTGTGCTCAGTGCCCCAAACACAGCGTGCTCAAACTCTGAGGAAGAGTATAATAAAGCAATTCCCTGGATAATCATCCCCAAAAGAGGAATCTGCAGCAACTGCATCTCAGAGTGGTGCTGGCCAAGAGAAGAAATATGGGGACTGCCAGCCAAGGGGCAAAATGGCAAGGAAAGACAGGACTTGTCTCCCAAGAAACACAACTGTGGAAAAGCTTAGCCTGAAAATTCACTAGGAATTCAGCGTTTTTCTTCTAAAAGTCATTAAGCTGTATTCTTGTAGCACTCTGTCTCTCACCAAAGATGATTAGTTTAAACAAAGCCTTGTGCCAAAGCAACTACAAAGTTTCAGTTTAGACCAGTTCTGTGCCTGAAGGCTTAAAATGCAAGCATAACAACCTGAAAAAAACAGGTCTTAAAGGTCTTGTACATGTAAATTAGTCATAAGTACAAAAAACAACCTTAGCTAGGGAGGACTAATTTTTCTTTGCCTTCATATATTTTATTAATCAGAGCCAGTTTAACATGGAAGCACTTTGAGAAAGCACATCAGTCAGCAAATCTGACAGTGCCTCTCAGTGAAAGGCCAGCTGATGTTGTGTTGCAGACCAACCCCTTGGTTATGGCAAGCAAGAAGCTCTCCCACTCAAAAGTTGTCAGGGAATTAAAGGCTGAGGTAAGAGTTCAAAACTCAGGGGCATCACACATTCTGTACCAGCCCACAAGATGAGGCAGGTGTCCTGCTCTGCTCCCTCACAAGGTCTGTGCCACAGTGAGACTTTCCAGCTAGGACACATCACACTGTGGGACTTGTCCCTCAACCAGGAGTTGCATCAGTGCCAGTCCCTCAACCAGGAGTTGCATCAGTGCCAGCTGAACTTAAAAATATATCAGTAAAACCACAACTGCTCAATTTCCTCCTCCAAGAGCTAGGCTCACTGCTTCTTCCATGCTTCCACTCCATGACAGCTTAAAAGGAGTTAAGTGTTTGAACAACTCCAGATGTGAACTTGGATTCCAGAGCTCATATTTGCTGAAATAAACACCAAGTGGCCCATGGCTTATTTACCACCAAAATCCAGCAGCAGCAGGCACAGGAATGTGGGTAGGTGGGTATTAAATTGAATTTTATTGCATTTCCCTGGGTTTTCCAGACGGATTTCACTCACAGAAGCCCACAAAAGGGAGAGTTAGAAGCACAATTTTAAGAGATTTTAAATATTTATAGGCTGTGGTTTCATAATTACAATAAAACCTATTGTACTTTTGGGGCATCTCCATTGTTGAAGTCTTCAAGTTCTGTGAGGACTTCATTATTAACACAAGGTTGGCAAGTAATTGAATGGTTTTTTTAAACTCTATGAGCAAATTGTTGAAGCAAGCCCATATAACCCTGAAAGGAATCTCTGTGTGCTGTTCTAGATACTGCTTGAATCTTGTCTCATAAGATGACATGATTTTCTCCTTACTCACTGCTTCTGGCTCTAAAGCTAAATTTACGTGGCTTACTCAGAAATGGAGTAAAAGAGAACATAGAAGCAGCATCTGCTGCAAAGGATTCGAGTCTCTGCAAAGCTATACAACTCCTTTCCATTCCTCAGCATGCATTTTTCAATATCACAGCCTCCCAGAAGCCTTGACAAACTGAGAGGCACATTTTAAGGGGATCAGGGAAGGGAAAGTAATTTGTATCACCTTTTCACTGCTCTAGTAGCAAGGTTTTCTGTTACTGGGATTTCTGCTAACTGTAACCCCAACACATATATATAAAAATACACACATTTGTAGGGATTATTTGTTTGATTGGTCAGGGGTTTTGCCTAAGAGTTGTAAAGGGGATGTAACCAACTTTTCTCATACCTAGAAGTGGTATCTCAGCCTGCAGCATTCCAGCCTGAAATCTCCAGCACCAAGTGAACCTTTTGATTTTGCATGAGACGGGCAGCACCAAGAACAAATAGACAGACTTGTTTACCTATCTTTCCAAAAAGCAGCTTCCAATTAACCATCATTAGGCATTATTAAGTGGAAACACAGAGATGTCTTGTCTGGCACTGGTTATTAACATCAGGAAATGACTGTATGGGATAGAAAGCATCTGGTTTTAAACTGCAGACATACTCTGCTAAGAACAGACTTGCCTCCTATAGACAGAGAACTGAACAACTCTGTTAAAACTGACTGTGCCAGATGCCGTGAGAGCCAGGAGTGACAATGGCTGCACCTCTCCATCAACAGGGATTTAGCAAAGCCATGGCTTCCCTAAAAATCTGGTTCTGTTTATAAGGACACTGGAGGTATTTCAGCCATGTGCATCAAACCCAGCTGCTTTCTTCAGCAAAAATACACATTACCTCTGCAATTATTTTTAAAATTCTATTCCTTAACAAGTTAGCTTCTGATCAGAGCATATAAAATTACTTGATTTAATTTAAACCTGGAGGAGGCCTCGAGATCTCAGCATTCTTGTAACCAAAACCAACACCATGGCACCATCTTCTGGGCACTTTACAGAGCAAGTTCTGGAAAAGCCAACACTGCCTGCCCACAGGTACAGGCTGCTTGTTCCATCCCATCCCTGAGCTCCAACAGAAGCACTGTGCCAAAAAAGGTTTTAAAATCTGAAATTCTTCATGTCTAGCTGTCTGGGAAACTATTTTATACAAGTTAAGCAGCAGGGTTAGGAGAATTTATATACATTTTTAGTACAATTTTATCACAAAAAAAAATCCTAAAAAAAAGATTAAATAAAAAGCAATCCTCAAACCCTGCAGATAATGTGAATCTCCACAGGATCCTCAATGTGAATCCTAAATGAGACATATGGATATATATCCTGCCTTCAGGAGTAAAACCACTACTATCATGAAGGTTTTGTTTTAGCAGAAAAAATTCATCTGATTTCTAGCCCATATTTTGATGCTGGTTTTAACCACAAAACCATATGTGGCTTGAAACTCCAAGTCCCGACACAGTGGCACACTACATCAATCTATCCTAAAACACCCAAAAATCTTATTTTTACAAGGCCAGCAGAAGAAGAGGAAGAGGAGTAGAATACTTTTACATTTAAATTTGTCTGGCTCTTCCATTTGGGTTAGCAGTTCCTTTCATCTACAACTTTTCAGCTGACAGAAGCAGTAATTGCACTTTGAATTCCATAAAAACTTGCCTGTTATCTGCTTGTTCATTTTGTGTCTTTTCTATCCTTGAATGTTTTGTCAGCAAGTCTGTAAAGACATGAAGAAAGTAATTTCTATATTCACAGGTTTTACATTTCAATTTGGACCTTTGAGGCACAGCTTAAGAGTGCACACAACTACTGAGGATGAGGAGCAGAAAAATCTGTAAGAACTCCCAAAGGCCACACCATAACGATTGAATTTCTCTGTAAAATAATTTACGCATCACAGCAATTGAGGCTACAGACGAACCAGCAATGGTTTGCCTGGGATTTCATGCGACAATTCTTCCTTAGGGTCTGTCTTGTCCCTAAGCCAGTGGTCAGGGACTCACAAAGTCAGTTCTGTTCTGGCATCCTGGTATTCCCCTTTCTTGCTATAATATATTTTTTATCTTTTTTTTTTTCTAAACAATCTAGTCTATTTGTAAGGTCATTATTTGAAATTTGTTTCTACTTCAATTTTTCTCTCAACAATGTCTGTCCTATTCCATGGCCTGTCTAAGTCAGCATACTTTATCTCAAGGTTTTCATACCAGTGCACAAGACTATATGAGCCTTCTGTCAGGCTTTGAGAATTTTTTACAAAACTATTTCCCACATCCCTTTTTTTTTTTTTTTTTTTTTTTTTGGTAAGATAATTTTAATTTGGGGATTAGGGAGTTTTTATAGTGGTGTTTTGTAAAAAAATAATTTGGGGTATTTTGATAAGTTGATAAATTAATTCAGTTTTTTGTTACACACTGGGGCACCAATTTGTTGGAAAAACCCTTTCTCTGACCCAGAGACGGGGCTCCTGAGAGGCTTTTAAAAAGATTTTATTCCATTTTCAGTCTCATGAGAAGGGTGAGATGGTGCAGATGTTACAATTCACACCATCAAAACCAGAAGCCAAATTATTTCCTTATCACAATACATTATAAGTGTTTTTTGGCCTATCAGCTTTTGCCACACAATGCTGCTAATGCTTCTAAATCAATCATCTATTAAAATACACCACATAGGTCTCACTACAATACATCTTTCATAGTTCTATTTATCCAAAATATGTGGTCTATCTGCAAAGTTATAATTTGAAACTTGTTTCTAGTTCAATTTCTCTCTCAGCAATGTCTGTCCTATTCCTTGGCCTTTTAAAATCAGCATTATCTAAGCCAAACCTTTTATCTCAAGGTTTTATTTGCATACAGACACACAAGACTGCGTGAGTCTTCAGTCAAGCTTTAAGAATTCTCTACAAAACTATTTCCCACATCCTTCTGGGCTATGGGGAAGTCACAGGTATAAAACTCACAAGTTCTGCAGAGTGCTGGCCAAACAAGTGATTGAACAGTGTGCGAAGGGGCATCTCACACCATTTTTCAGTAACAATAGACCTGAAAACCACATTTCATTTGCTCTTGGTGAGAAGGTTTCTGAACAGGGAGAAAAGCATCCTGCCTGGCAATTCCAGGCTATTGTAGCAGATGTCACTGAAAATAATCTCCTGCAGCCCTTCATTCACCTGCAGTTCTTCTGACACTGTTGCCCTGGATTCGTCCTCCTTTGTGAGAGATTAAAATGGCTGAAAGTCAAACGTGAAATACCACACTACTGCAAAAATCTGCTTAGGAATTCAAAACCCAGGAGCAACTGGACTCTGCAACAGCTCTGATGCCCTACTGACACTTTAACATCCTTTCCTCCCTTCAATCTCAGCAGTAAAACCAACTTTAGGGCATTTCTGTGTTTTTATTGTAGTCGGCTGATTTTTGCTGAGCATCTTTGCACTCTCCTTCCCTCCTCCTTCAGTTGCACCAAGCTCACAGGCAGAGAAAGAGTGAGAACAAGAAGCATCCAGGAGAAAAACTAAATCCTAGCTCACCCTGCCTCATGCAGGCAAGGCAGGCATGAAAATCATCCTGAAAATTCAAGTCTCCGCAATCTTTCAAGTGCCTCCTTGAGAAGCTCTCCAGTGATCAAATTGTTCCTAGACCTGCTGGAGCTTATTAAGAAACACCTTTGTAAGCAGAAACAAGACCTCTCTGCCGACTGCTTTATCTCAGTGGAGAATTTGTTGGGTACGGATCCTAATTGGCTTCTCCATAATTTAGTCCTGACACTGGCAGCATCCATGAAGAGGTCTCCAGAGGCTGAGCCCCTACTGCTGATGAAAGCATAAAAGAGCTTCCAGGGTTTACAGGACTGAGGGCACTCAGAAAGGACTTAAACATCCAACCAAAATTGTACAGCAATGAGTCAGCAGTCACCTAGTGCAGGACCTCCACAAAATAAACTGGATAGAAATATGAGTGATTACCATCTCAAGCACCTTCTATCCTGCCATCCCTTCCATGTATTTCAGAATACACAGGTACAGATCAAATGCTAACATGATGCACTTTGAAATCATAGCCAGAAAGAGTAAAATGCAAAGTGGTTTTGGCTGTTCTGAGCTGACAAAGCATCGGTTTGGGCTTATAAAGTACTCAGCTGGGAGGCTGGAGAGCTGGGCTCACTATTCCTGCCCCTGACATCACACTCTAAAACAAAACTATTAAGTATTGTAAGCATTATATTTCACTCGAAGAGACATCATCATGGACATAGGTGTGAAAAGCCCCCTGGACTCTCAGCATGCAGCACTGCTGCTGGGAGACAAATTTAGAGTTAAGAATGATGGGGAAACACATAGAATTAAAGCTCCACTGCATGCTAGTGCATCCCTAAGTGCCCAGGAGAGACCCAGGTACCAAACACAGCTGAGCTCTCTGGAGAAAAAAAAAATCCTCATTTTCTCTCACATTTGCTCTGGCTGCTTGCCAGGAGTTTGGAAGCCATTTCTGCATGGATTTCCAGACATTCTAGACTTTTTATGTTCATATATACGCATATAAAATCTCAGACACTCAGTAAGGTGTTTGGAGTGTGATCAGCACAGACTGGGAGGGAAGCCAGCTCCCAGAGGCCGCAATACATGCAAAGCAGACCCATTTAAACACATATTTCATTCTTCATGTACTTAAGATAAGGCTCCGTTTAGCTGTATTTCTCTATTGGACTTTAATATATACATAATATACACAAATATGTATGATATATATTTTAAACAGATATGGTTTGAAACACAGAACTGTTATTCTCAACAGTAGAAAAAATACTGCTTGCCAACTGAATTCTTCCAAAGGAAAAATATCATACTCAAAGACATGGAAAGGCCATTGAAATAAGGACAGAAATCTCAAAGCGGTTTCTAAAGGAGATGTACCAAGCACTGGGTCCCTATGAGTGAACACAGGTTTGGACCCTGTTTCATCACCAGGGCACATGTGCATTATCACACTCTTGGCAGGTTGAGCTGCCTTGACTGGCACAGCTGAAATTCTCAAGTTTCACCTACTCTGCTTTCCTATTATACTTTAGAGTATGTTATATTGACACTGTAACATTATACTACTCTTTTTAATGTGCATAAAATTGTCTTTCACAAACTTATTTTGATCCTCTTGTACCAAAGCAGAAAATTAACTCCTCTGAGAAGCTGTAGTGCTCTGCAACATCTAGAAGTTTTTTCCTTTCTCGTCTAAGAGCAAGAAGCTTAGGAACTCCAAAACCAGTTTATGACTGTTACTGCCATAGAGAGGAGGGGCCCAAACTCCAGCCTGAGGGAATAGTTCTGCAAGGTCATCCCCAGCAAATTCATCCCAGAACAGAACAGAAGTACCCTGAACCAGGAGACAGAATCATGGATTGACTCACCTCAGAAATCACTTGCTTCCCACACTCTGCCAAAGGGTAGCAACACCTCAAACTGCTACAGGTGCTCACTGTGTGAGTGCAAGTGCAAAATCTTTCCACTGGATCTCAAGGATTAGTCCAGCTTTACCACTACATTGTCCAAGACAGATTAATTCACCCCTTTCCCTCTTTCCCTTCCACACCCATCCCTTCTGTACATCCTCTCATGCATTTTGCTAACTAAAAATTTAGAGTTTAATACCTTCTTAGCCATTGTTCTATCACCCAATGTGAATCATATCTACTTGTGGTACTTTCAGGGAGAAAATTTGGTCAAAGAATAACCTATGTATGAATTTCTGCTCTTTGATATGCAGATGAGACCCTGAGTGCAATAGAGAAATAACTGAGAGAGATACTCAACCACAAATCCATTATTTCATGGAGTTCTATACACTCAGCTCCCTTGAAGTTACAAAAAAATTATATTTTATTTTAACTGGAAGGGCAAAAAAATTCAGAGCAGCATCCTTGAAATGCCACCATGGGGATATGTCCTCTGAATCAGGAAGGGAAGGGGTAGCAGAGTGAGCTACTCCTTTTGGTCCAGGCAACAGATTGTGTTTCTTTTTCCTTAAACACATAGAAAGAAAAACAAATGGCCTCACTGGCCAGTAATTTTCCTCTTTTCCAAGGAACTCAGAGGCTAATATATCACTTTCAGACAAAAGAGACTTTGGCTGCAGGCTTGTTCAACACACAGAAAATTACTCCTATTTCTGGGACTCTGTTAAGAATGCAGCCTGCCTTTGTTCATTTCTCTCTTAATTTTGCTGTTTCCAAACACACAAGCAAACAATTAGCTCAATGGGCTACTACTGATTACAGGCTCTTTGGAAAGAGTGAAATACGAGCTCTTCAGCTGTAAAGAGGCAGATCCAAAACCTCCAACAAATATCAAAAGGGACAGGGGAATTCTGTTTCACGATCACCAGCCCTCTCCTGAGGTCTGTGTCAGCTCACAGATCTCTCTCAAAAGGCTGACAAACACTAAATCCTGGTGCCAAGTATTCCCTTCACACAAGTCTTTTTCTAACCACATGGAAGCTAAATGGCAAAATGCCTTTTAGTCTGCACCATCATACCAACCTTCTAGCACTTTTTGTGCAAGCAAAAAAGTTTCAAAGCTTATATTTTCTTTTCTTTTTTTCCTTAAGACTCCATCATTGCTATTGGAAAAATTCCTCTTGCCAGGTCACTGTGCTGCTTCAGGGCTCTCCTTTCCTGTTTGACAGAGGCCTGCGGCTACAGAGTGGTTAGTTTTCCAGTGGTACCACAGATGTGGGCAGTGCCATACTCCCTCTGAGTGCTCTTTTGAAAACAAGGGTCTCAGCACAGAGGTTTTATCCACTTTCTTTTAGTTCAAAGTTCAACAGCAACCTGCAGATCCAGTGGTGAAGAGCATTTTCAGGGGACAGCAAGTATGAAACACCCTACAGTGTGTCATGGAGAAGAGTCATAGGTGAAATGAGTATAGATCCCTGACCTAGCTACCTATAATAAAATAAAAAGACTGCAAGGCCTTCAGGCTGCCCAAAAAACAAGCAATCTCCCAAGTTCTTATTTATCTAATTAGCCTAGAGAAAAAATAAACTATAACTGTTGGATTTGGGCTTTATGGTTCTTAAGAATTTAGAGATTAAGTTATATTGTGAAAAAGAAACTCTGACAACCCAAAGCTTAAAACTGAGGAAGGTTCCACCATCTTCAAGGTGCATTTATGCTAAAACACTTCATGTTTCAAAACCAGAGCACTGGGTTTTGCCACACATTATTACAATGAAAAAATGTGAGGGGAAGATGCCCATCACCAGTGCTTTCATCTCTTTCACCAACTGATATCCCTCCCTGTGGGAAACCGAGGCACAGAAAATCCTCAAAACCTTGTGCATGCAGGCCCAAACACAAAAATGAATACAGGGATTGAGAGAGATCTCGGAAAAGGCTTCCAGACTTAGAGACCATAAGCAAGAATGCAGGTTTGTAGTTTAGATAGAAACATATTAGGCTAGGTGGTGGAAAGTTTTAAAGCTTTAAAGAGTAGATACAGAAGCAGTTACAGAAACAGTAAAAAGTTTGAAGGCGCAGCAAGCAGGTTTATGTGTTTGCTTAAAAAGGTTGGCACTGTGGCAAGATGTGTTATACAATTTAATTAGGGATTGGTGTGAAAGGAGAAACAATCTTTGTGGCAGTAGTTTATTGGCTAATTAACCTTTAAAAGACCTTGTAACCAGTGATCTTGTGACCACTGACCACAGACTGTTACTGACTAATGCTGTGAAGACATTCTCACTCCTTCATGAGACTGTAAAAGAGCAATAAATCATGCTTTAGGATGTCTCAGTGGTTCTGTCTTTCTCAATATCCCGACACCTCCCTATGCCAAATCCCCTCCCAGTTCCCCTACAGACTGCTGGGAGAGCATGCATGGAAAGGAGCTCATTTGGCGCCACACAGAGTCCTCACTAAGCAAATTCACACCAGAGACAACCTGCCCAATCCCGCTAGGAGCTTCAGGTGTTAGAGTGAAAAAGAATGAGCCCTGTGCATCTACTTGGTGACAAGCCATGGCAGATCCCATTTCAGGAACAGCAAGAGTATTTTACACTTAGATTGAGAGGCTTTCCTAGCCTCTATATTTGCAGAACAGAACATGGGGTGAATTGATTAATTTTCATCAAACAGTAGGTGGAATGGCAAATAAAAAAACTAGATAACCTCAATTTCAAAGCTGATGGCTATTTCCTGGCCTTGTTATAAACTAGCTACTCCTAACCCAAGGAAAATAAATAAATCATCTGCTGTCAAGCATTAATACGAATGCCTTTAATATTCATCTATTTAAAACTTTATTAAAGTTTAATTAAATCTGGTTTTTGCAGAGCAAGCACCTGGATTTGTGTTCACATGCATGAAATAGGAAAATGAGCTTTGGGAAAAATGGCTATGGGCCTGCATCTACCACTACTCCACATGAATTCCAAGTTTGCCGTTGGTGGAATTTGTTTTCCTCCGGATAAACTGGACAGAAACCAAACAGGCTGAATTGCATCTCTGTTGTGAAAAACATCTGTACAGCTCTTGTTATTCCCTGATGTTCCCTGACAGAACACAGACTGAACTGGCTATTTATATGTACCATATTCTCTGTTTGTTACTAATGATCCAAGAGAAAGTTAAAGTGGATACATTGAGTACCTCAGTTTTGTGGCTCTTATTGCAACAAAATGAGAATTTTACTCTATAAGCAATAGTCATGCCAGTACAACCTTTTACTCCTCTCTGTCTAGTACCTCACTGTTCCTTGCATCTATCACTGCAAGATTTTGGCCTTCCCAAAAGCATCCTGAAGGTCACTGTTATCATGTTTCTGAAGTTCAAGTATCCTATCTTTGGCAAACACGGCAGCTAATCAGTAATCACAGCGCAGTGCAATAACCAGTAACACTCATAAGAATCCAGCTAAATCTTTAATTCTTCCTCAAACAAAAGGAGGAAGGAGGCTGATGGGTTTAGGATTCATAACACAAGCTGCAGAACTCTTTGAAAACTGTCAAAAGGTGATGCAGACACAGACTTCATGCAGGGGTTGAGTTTTATCAGCACTTCTAAAGTTGCTCTGAATTTTGCAGAATCAGATCCTAACCCAAAGTCCTAAAGCAAAACTATGGGACTTGTTCCCTCCTTTGGGAATAAATCGATTTGTTCACTGGGCCCCTGCAGAGAAGCTGTAACCAGCTGCCTTTAGTGGAGATTTCTGGTTTCCACAGTTCCTCCTCACAGCTTTGCTGACAAGTTAGTCACATTTTCAAGGAGTACCTCAAGGGGATATTTATAAAAAATTACCATAATTTTATCCAATGCTACAGATCTGCCTCAAAAGTGGCACAGATGAAATCCTCCAGTTTCAGCTTTCCTATCATACTTTAGACGGTGCTATATTTATGCTATAATATTATAATATATACAACCCAGTACAGCTGTTCTTACAGTTCTGACAAAAGCCTCTGCCCCCTCAGCTGTATCACTCCCTAACCTGCATGTTCTTTAATATGATTTTTTCCTTTATTTTTTCTTTTTATGATATATTTTATTTTTGTATGTAATCAAGCCATTTTTACCCAAGCTGGCAAAAGAAGTGGAACAGGAAGTAAATTAGTTTTCAAAGCCATTAGGGCACTCCAAAAATAGTAAGGAAAAAAGGTGGCAAAGTGCAGCACTGTAAGATTTTGCTTCACTAGAAAGAAAGAAAAACAGTGGCTGCTCATAAAAATGCCGAGTGAATTGATGTTTCATTAAACAAAGAAATTCCAGTGGCACAAAAGACTAATTTAGGTCTTAACACGCCACATAGCCACTGTTTACTATTCCCATAGATAAAGGGTAAAATGCATTCATGGCCTGGTTGTCTGTGCATGTATTTATTACACCTAAGGCAGCTATTCTGGAATACTCAGTGCCCTTTAGACAACAGCTACAGCAAAACCAAATACCTTCTTTTAAAACAAAGTCACTTGGAAAGCAAGAAGCATAATAAATATTAATCTTCATAATCCATAGTCCTGACCTAAAGAAAAGTAATATTGGAAATGAAAAACATGCACCTCTTGATTTTCCTAACTCAGAGACTCTGTTCATGACATATGGATTGTCAGTTTACCTAAAATACATTTTTGTGTTGTTTCAAATACCCTGGAAAGTGGGATACCTGTATCAGAAAAAAATTTTTAAGACCTAAGAAAGAAAAAAAGGCATGGGATGGGAAGAGAGTTTATGTTACACTGCTCTTTTTCTGGGCTACAGATGAGCATTAGAAGTGCTGAAGGGCAGTATTTTAACATGTTACAAGACAACAGCTATAGCATTCCTTGACCTGTTTCCAGGCTGCTCAGCACAGTCCAGTTCTTATTTATCAAGTAGATCACACTTTGCTGCAGTTTAATAAAGGCTTACAGGGCAATTTATGGACTTGCATGAGAGCATTATATCAGCAATGGTTCCAGTTGTGTCTAGAAACTTCCAAGACAGCAACACCCTTACAGACGTTTTGATCTCATGAATTTAAGTACTTGGTTGGCAAACTGTTAAAACTTAAATACTGTTAAAGCAATCAGCAATTACATCACCAAGTTTTGCAAAATAAATCAGAAGAAAATCAAGTAACCCCTATGGTACTAGGAAGCCATAGGATATGGGAGGATGTACTGTATACACAGAACATTTCAAATTCTTTCCCTGTACAGGTCATCACACTTACACTCTAATTTTCAGGCTTTTTCTCTAAAGAGATCTGGGCCAGGACTAACATGCCCACAGAAGTAGGCTCATAAAATAGCAACCATGAATATGAAAAGACAAAGCATGAAATTGAAATTTGTGGTCATCTCTCACGTCAGCAGCTCACCTCTCAGTTCTCTCAGCCTTACTTCCCCATTAAAGGATTTTTTCCCCCCATCTACCCATAAATTATACACATATTATGCACATAAATTATAATTATTTTAATTGCTCTATCTTCTTCAAAAAGACAGATACTCTATTTAAGCATGCTCTCTCTCCATGTAAAGCAAAGTATTTCTCTGCTGTGGAATTAGTTACAAACAACTTGAAGTTGTACTGTCAAGTGAGAGAATGGTAAGAGTGAGAGAACTTGAATAGTTTTGAGGCTGATTTCACCTGCACATAGCAAACAGGTTTACATTGAAGTAGATGGATAAATCTTTATTCAAGGACTCTTTTATGATGCTTCAACTTTTACCAAAGTCACCAAACTTTTTCCATTCACTTCCCCCCCATACACTATTTTAGTAAATGCTTTGCAATCTCAAATCCATCCTGGATTTCAATAGTTATTTAGGAAAAATCATGGTGAATTTTCACTTTCAGAGTTTGCAGATCTGATTTCCCCACAGAGCACAGCCAGCCGTGTCTGAGAACTGCAGGGGGAGTCACAGGAGTCAGTGTTTTACCCGTGATTTATTTCAGGGGAGGCCAAATTTCTTGCTCTATTTAAAAAACGCTGTGAGTGTTTGAGAAAAGACATTATTTCAGGAAATAAATATTGCTGGAACTGTTGGAAATGAAACTCTTTTTCTTTTCTCCTTCATTTTACATTTGACACATATTACTTTTTCTAATGTTAACTGCCTTTATATCTTTACTGTATCTTTTTACTTTACTATATTTTCTACTTTTTTCAAACGGTGTTGGTATAACCATAGGATTCATGTAGGGCCAGAACTCTGCTGGCAAGCGTAAGAACAATTTGGTCTAAAGACAAGTTCTAAAAATCTTAACATTTTTATTCCATATTGATCTGTTATGGAGTATAAATTATTCTTTGAATTGTTTCCTACCTCACAAAATACATTCCAGAGATATCACTTTATATTTTGAGAAGTACACAAGGCTTGTTCAGAGATCATTTTTGTTTCAACATCACAAATCAGGACTGCTACTTTTCTAACTGGGCAACTAATGACAAGAGCCATTTAAGCTGTCACAGACATTAATGAACAGCTGGGCACTCCATGGGCTTTTGGAAAAGGGGAAAAAAAAAAAAAGAAAATGCTTTTAAAGCAGCAGAAGCCAGGCTGTGGAAATGGGAACAGCTTGTTTGCAAGAGCAGGGCAGTGCTGGAAAGAAGTCCTGCCAGCCTACAAACACAGTGGCACAATTACACACTGTGGGGACAGCAAGGGGCACTGAGCTGGTACCGAGTTCTCAAGGACACCTGGAACTCTGCTGATGCAACTTTCTTAGCATGGCCAGAGAAGCTGACCTAGAGTCCTTGCAGCAGCTACTGGTACTGAGCATTTCTATCCACTTTTATTGGCTGCTGCTGCCAAGGAACTCCTCAACTCAAAAGTGCCTCGTGTCCTTCAGCATAAAATCACTAATTATGTTATTAGTAACAAGTACCTTTATTTTTCATGGAAATATTAATCCTGATGCTTTTAAACCAAAGAGAGTTAACTCGATAAATACTCAGTTTCTTTCCATAAATATTGATTCTTGAAACCCACAGTTTTCAGCTGATGAATATACAGCTACAGTTTTCATTCTCAGGACCTGCATTATTTTGCTGCACCATTGGTTGAAATTCAAGCGTTTAGTCAAGCTTGTTTCCCTCACTCCTTTGCACATGTAATGAGAATTGTGTGTTCCCACTCGTGCCAGCCTGCAGTCCTCAGAGGAGAATGACAGTCAGCACCACATCAGGAGAGACAGCACTACAGAAAATAATCCTCTGCAGGCTCACCCAGGTGCCATTCTGGTTCCAAATGCTGGAACTAATGAAACAGAAAGAGCTAATGATAGGACAGAGTTTGTGTCTACACTCTAACCTGGCTCAGCTTTAAACCAATGCTGGGTGCATTTTGAAAAGTATTACCTTGAGAACAGACCCTATTCCATACACTTTAGGTGTAACAACCTTGCACTTGGGTTGCAAACATGAAAGAAAATGAAACACACTTGAATTTCAATATAAACCACTTTCTGCTGACTTTCACTAAAGACTGCAATAAAATCTCTGCCTCATATGCATTATTTTGCATATTCACAAACAAGTTTTCACATCTGAAAACTATGAAAGGACAGGTTAATTTTGCACAAAAATGTGTGTAAGCATGTGTGTTTTGTATTATCAGTAGAGTTAGTACAATATGCACAAAAATTTTAAAAACCTTTATATATATATTCTACTTATCAAAAAATTATGTTCTGATATTCACTGGTGATTTTTTTCTATTCAGCAAGACACATGCATAAAGCAAGCTCTAGGCTTCCTGTGAAGCCTAACTGAAGTCCGTACTATTTAAACCTGTCATCTCAAAGCAACATATCCCTGAATAATTTGCTAAATGGAGATATCCTAAGAAATCACAGATTTCTTCATGGAATTGGGACCTTCATCCTCAACATGAACGTGAGCTGATCATTGCCAGTAAGTATTATCTGGGACTGTTGTCAGTCTGTTCCACAGTACCAGTTCAAACCGAAAATAGAGAAATACATAAGCAGTACCCAACAGCTCCTTCAAAATAGTATTTTTAAATGGATAAAATAGCCTAAAGATTTAATTTTTTAATACAAAATGTGTTAAAAGAAAATCCTCAATGAAATAAGAATGAGACACTGGAACCAGTAATCCCTGGAGGACAAAGGTCCCTCCAGCAAACCAGTCCAACTCAGTACTTGCAAACTGCTGAGGGCAGAAACAAGGTAGCAGAATATAAATCACATTTTCAATTAAAGGTTTTTCTACTCTCTTGAACATTGAAATGTTTTAAAACTTAATATTTCATTTTTTATAAATGTACCTTGTATTTCCATGAATAGAAGGATTTTCTCTGCAGCACCAGAAGGAGAGACAATTAAGGAATGACAATTATGTGACATGGGACAACATGACAGGCTAATTAGGTCAGCCCCACTTCATTTTTCTCCAGTAAAACTGTGTCTGGTAGGCAAGGAGTTACAAGTTGTAATTAATATCAATTATTAATTAATCCATTACCCAGCTTCTCATCTGGGCCAAAGGTAGGTTTCCAATTTTAAAACAACATATTGAATTTTGTATTTCAACACTAGCAATACTGAGAAAGTTTCCTTGGCTTTTCTAATGTAAAAACCAGAGGGTTTTTTATTTTCATCATAAAATAAGAATAAAACAACTGCTCCTTGTTTTTTAAGTGAGCTTAGCATACATTTTGTAAACCAACTTGAGACACCCTGTTGCTCTGCTTTAGGGTTTTGTTTGGTTTTGTTTACTACAACATCCTTGCCCAAGGAATCATCTTGTGACAGAAGCCAGTCCATTGGAGAACTAGGTCCTGCGTGCCTCCACAGTGATGCAGAAGGAAAACAATAGCTTAAACTGCCAAAATCTGATGAAAGAAAATATAAACCTGAATGGCAGATGCCTAAAGGAGTAGATGTACATGTGGCTTTCATTACTAAGCCAAATATTGTAAAAGAGTTAATTTCAACACAACAAATATACTAATTATCACTCCCAAGCCAAACTGCTTCTATTTTTTTAAATTTTATTTTTAAAAACAACATGAGAGTTGTAGCTGGATTTGACTCTTTATCTCTTCTCAATTACACAGGACCTGCAGCCCAAAATCAGTCTAATATGACCACTTTTAATAGCACCTAAATCTTTAACTAGAAATTTTTGAAGTCACTATTGGATACCACGTGACATCCTTTGTTCCATTCATAATTCTAGTGGGCAGAAGCAAGGCAAATATATATGACCATAAAATGTCAAGGGGAAAAATGTGTGAGCAGGCACTCAGCTGGTAAGCCTACCCCAAACAGCACTGCTATCTCAACCTCTGGTGTCTTTTTCACCTTTTAGAAAGTTCTCACCCTAGAATCTTTTGCAGAGATCTTGGTTTAAAACCACACTGCCTAAGGAGAGACCATGTGAAATCTTACCTGCAGCCATCAATTTCAACATTCCAGTTAAACACATTTGGATCAATACCTGTGAGAGTCTCTTGAACTGCTTCAAAAGGCCAGGTCAGGAGCTCTTTGTTTTTTGCAATCATCTCTACCAACTTTCAAAGCCATGCGGCCTCTCCAGAGGCCAAGCCCTGCAAAGGCTTGGTGGTAGAGATACACACTTGAATTTTCTACAGGCCATAGTCCTTCCATCAAGATGCTAATTTTAAGCTTATGTTCCTTATCCTTGGGAAGAAAGGTATTTATATAGTAATTTATACAGATTATTAAAACCAAAGGGGGGAAAAGGGGAGGAAAAAGAATTTGGTGTATTACTTCTACTTGTCACCAAAATCACAATCCACCGAAACATTCCTACCAAAGTTCGATTTTTAAAAATAAATAAGAAATCCTTTATGCATGTATTAGGATAGGTCTGGCTTTTGTAGGATAGCTGGGCATTTACATTTCAATCTTACAGGATCTCTGTTGGGAGATAAAAAAACCAAGCTTTTCTTCCCCTCACTTAGAGAAGCTACTCTGAGCAGTGGATACTTCTGATACAGGAGGATTTCACCCTGTCTCCCTTGTGTAATACAATATTTCTTTGTTCTCTTTAACTAAGAGGTTTCTATTGCTTCTGCAGGAGACTAGGATTAACCTTCATGTGTGTAGTACTTGCTGCTACTCCACAACACACCAGCCCCTTCTTTGCCATTTCTATTCTCCTCCTTGCTATTATGACACAAACCCAGCTGCACTGGAGTGACAACACTTGTGTACAGCTCTTGACTTGGGGCTGATTACAGGTGCTGTTGCATTTGAAGATGACAAAGTAAAAACATCATTGCCACCCCTCTCAACACACTTGGGTTCCTGTTTGCAAAATCAGAGAGAGCACAAAGGAAGGGAGCAGGCACCTCCACCTCTGTGTGTTCATGCTCCAAAAGAAAGGGGCACTGATACAGCCTAGCCCACAGTTTTCTAGCAGAAGCTGCCCAACACCAAGTTCTCATCAAATAAAATAAATTTGCTTGTTCCACAGTGACCTTAGGTAGAAGGGAAGAATGGTTTTTGTTACAGTGTGTCTTGGTTTTGAAAGAAGACAGGTATCTGCTAAAGAGAGGCAGGGCCTCTCTTGGGATGGATAATTCAAATCCCCTCCCCTCAAATTATTATAATTTAGAAAAATTAAAATGGCTCTCAGGCAGAGATATGGGGATAGGAATAACAGTTCTTTACTAATAGGTATAACAAGGCAAACAAACAACGACAACTACAGCAATTAATAGCGAAAACAGAACCAGGGACCTTGACAGAGCTTGGTTTCACAAAACCCGGGGCAGTCTGGTCTCTGGGGACTCCAAAAGAAAAAGGGTACCAAGCTGGAACGGTGGGGGATCCCGGGCTGGTGGATTGGGTGAAGTTCGGAGCTCTGTCGGTGGTCACTGGGGGGCAGGGATGTTTGGCAGGGAGGGCAGTGCGGGCCTGCGGTGCAGAGCAGCTCTAAAACAGCGCCGAGGCAGTGGGACAGGGCTGAGACAGCTCCAGTAGGGCAGCAAAAGGAGAAATCAGGATTTCCTGGGCACACGAGCAGATGATAGTAGCTCTCTTCAGGATCAGATCCCGGTGGTGCCAGTGAGAAACTCACGCAGCAACGGCAGCCGCGTCCTCTCCCAACGCAGCCCACACCAAAAGTGCAGCTGCCCCCCAGCCCCCGTCTTTCTCCCCCCCTCAAGAGAAACTCCCAGAGACAAAGGGTGTAGCCAAATGCAAGGGTCCATCTTTTAGCTGAGCACTGATAAGTACCCAGCAATTAGCTGCCAAGCAACTCTTGGGAAAAAAATTCTATAGGTGAAAAACAAAGAAACCTAACCCCCAACACAGTGCTACACCAGACTCTGATCCACACACATTCTGCTGCCCCAGATCCACCCTGGAACCCTGGGTCCAGTCACTTGACTTCTCAGCTCAATCATTTCCACACCTATAAAAGGAAGACCCCAATCTCCCGCAGTGCCACATTTCCAGGTTGTCAGCTCTGAAGGGCAGTACTTACTCCCAAAGTGTCCCTGCAGTGCTCACCAAAGGCACTGTGACAAGAGTGGGAATCTAAAACCAGCATGACAGCACAGGTGCTGGAACAAATAACTCTGTGCTCCAGAAGGGCAAGTTCTCCATGCAGGATTTGGAAGGTTTAAGTTTTCAGATTTTGAATATTTCTGCTGAAGGCAATCTGCAACAAATAAGAGAGGAGATACCTGAGTTCTAGACAGAGATTCTCCCACAAGAGTGCAAGATCCTTCTGACACAAGAGTGAAACTCTGAAAACACAGGTTTTGATGGTGACCTAAACCTCCTCAGCCGTCATCTGTTGTAACATTTGCTCTTCCCACACTTCTCGTCCCTGCATGGTGAAGATCTGTGACCTTTTTCCTGCCTAGAATCCTGGCAATTAAAATGTATAAGAACAATTCAATTGTTTATCAGCTGAATTTCTAGGTATTGGTATCTCTTTCTATGAAAGGAGGCTTTTCCTGCTGTGCCAAGGCAGCCTGGGATACAATGGGAGCAGATTTGATCAGTGAATCTCTGAACAGTGACACAACACTAAGTGCCCTTAAGAACAGGATAAAGGCCTGCAGAGGTAGGCTATGTTTCCCTTTGTAAAACATTTACTTGTATTTCAAGAAAGAAAAAACTATTTCCTTGCTCCTGAGCATGCAACAAATTGGGAAGAAAACTGTTGGATGAAAGTAATGGATGGGATTGAAAAGGGCAATCAAAAGCGAACTATGATCAACTGTAGCATTGTGTTTTCTACTGCCTCGTGGTTCATCCCCCTCCCCCCCTCCTCCCGGGCTCCACACAGATACGGGGCGTCGTAGCCCCTGCAAATGCAAGGTAGATCCACCCAGGAAATTGGATATTTTGGGAAAAGCCACCCCCCTCCCCAAAAGGGATTTGACCCCTGGAATGCCTGTCCATCCTGAGTCACTCCCCCCACCGCAGCTACTGGCTGGGTCTCTGCCCTTGCCCTCCCCCCTCCCCAGGTAAAAGCAGCATGCTTGCTCTGGTTCTGTGATGAGCTTACTACAAACTGAAGAGCCCCTCCGAAGCTGGAATAAAAGCCTTTGAAAAGCCCATCACAGATCCAGGTTTCTCTCTGCTGATCGTCAAAACCTTTTGCTAGAGTCACGCTGGACTTGGCCTGCTCCTGACTCTGTTCCTCGGAACCGAGGGCCAGCCTGGAACTGGCTTTGCCTCCCCGAGCACCTCCTGCTCCCGGCCGGGGATACAAGTTACCACTGCAGGGCTTAGCAGCCTTGAAAGAGGTAACAGTAACCTTTTATAATCAACCATTCACAATAACAGCATGCAGTGGATAACAGATCATCTTCTCTTTTGCAACTAGCTGTAGGAAAAGCCATTTTACATGAAACCTGACAGGGCAAACATTCCAACCAAATATGCCACATCAGGTAGCTGCTTTCTTTAATTTCCTATAGTAAGCCACAACAATTTCTACATTTTGTACTCCCCTTGTATTACTGGACACAGAAAGTCTACACCATTAGGTCTAACAGAGTTGAAAAACATCAGTGTTGAAAAAAAATAACATCAACAACAAAAAAGCCCCCAAACACAAATCTAAAAAAAACAAAGAAACCAACAAAACCCACACACTCACCTCAAAAAATTTGATGTGAATGTAAAGTTTGAGCTACATAAAAGTTTGAGCTACATAAAAGTTTGAGCTGTTTTTACCGAAATTTCTTTGATGTGACTAGCACATTTGTTTCTATGAGGCTATTATTAAAGCAATAAAATATAACCACAATTCACTTAACACACTGTCAAACTCACCAGCTATTTTAGTCATCATTGCTTAGCTGGAGATTTCAATTTAGAGATTCTCATTGACTTTAGGAGACACAAGTTTGAGAAAATTAAACCCACAGACTATGAAATAAAATACTTCAGAAGAGAACAATTACTTATAGTTGAAGTATAATGATTTTTGGTTCTTGGTGACATCAGAGAACAAAAACAATATATTCCTTGTGTGCAGTTCATATCAAACGATCTGGTCGATCATTAGTCCCTACCCAAAAATTGAAGTCCATATATGCAAAAAACCACAGGTTTTGTGACCAGGGTTTGCCTAATTTTTTTAAGAATAACAGTTTTCAACTAGTTAACTTTTAGGGTAGTGTTCCTTAGATTCTTAATAAAAACATTTTAGGAGGAAACATAAAAACCAAACAGAACCTAACATAGAGACTGTGGAATCAAATCCCTGCACAGCTCCTTTTCTCTAGCCCAAAGAGTTCATACAAACTACAGGCACTGTTGTTGCAAGTCCATCCTGCTGTGACTCAAATGTCAGCAATTCCAGATGGTTGGAGCACAATAGCTGCAAAGGCACTTCTAGGTGTTGAAAAGAACTCCTTCACTCAGCAAATAAAACACCTGGCTCAGAATGCCAGCAAAACCATGCTGGCTGGAGAAAACCCTGTGCATTTCTTTCACACAGGCATTTACAGCACTGCTCTGTCAACCATATTCCATGAGCTTCCACCTTAGGGCAGAGGTGACAGCTCTTGCAGAAACAGAGGGGGCAATTTTAATCATGCTACTTTAATTGCACAAAAAAAAAAAAAAGGCACTGGAAGAATACTGAGAAAATGTTCTTCAGCCATGTCTTTCCCTTTCATATGCAGTGATAGGGCTAAAAGCAAATAAATTTATGCAAATCCATTTTTCTCATGCAAGGTGTCAAGGTTCGGAGATAAGTACCTGTCTAACCCCCAACAGTACCCCATTGTTATATGCCAAAGCTAGATTTAAGTCAGAATTTTGAACTGTTTTGGGGCAGGTCTCTCAACGAATGTCTTCATCTGAAAAGACATCGTGCTTGGCAGGTGGGAAACCTCTTTTATTGTGTTGTTGTTTGTTCTGTGTTATATATATATACACACACATATATATCCTAATAAAGAACTGTTATTCCTTTTCCTTAATTTTTGCCTGGAAGACCCATAATTTCAGACTTATAATAATTTGGAGGGAGAGGGTCTTCTTTTCCATTCTGGGGAAGTTTCCACCCTCCTCAGCAACATTTTGCTCCTTAAACCAGGACATAAATTTTCAAACACATCTCAGATAGCAGAAGATATATCAGAACACAAGCTTCCAATACTTGTTTGCATTTTACAGCAGTTTGGTGATATTTGTACACTAGAAATTTCCCAATCACTTTTTCAGACTGTCTCTGATGCCTTACAGATTTTACTTTTCATTTTGAGTTAATTATACTTATTTGTCACATTGTTATTGCACCAATGACTCCCTGACTCTCTCTCACACACACAAAACATTTCTCAAGGTTCATTGTTGCAGCAGCCCTCTTGTTAGAGGGTAGAAATGAGCCAAGACACAGATTCCTTGTTTATCACAGCATGAAAAGGGTCCTGCTTTACTCCTCTTTACAGCTCAGCCATCCTGACTCCAACCATTCACTCACCCTGGCTGCAGCAAGCTCCTGCTGGAGGTTTCCCTTGCAGCCCCTGACTGCTGCTTATTTCCTGCTAAACTCTGACTGCAGGGATCAGTTTGCAGACTCTGACTGCAGGCTTTTACCCAGCCAGACTGTGACTGCAGGTTCCAACAACAGGCTCTGACTGCACACCCACACTAACCTCACAGCAGGGATTCTCTCCCCAGGATCCTGCTTCATGATTCTCTCCTCCAAGCTCCTCAAGGTTCCTCCTCAATGATGATCCTCTCACCAGCTCACCCCCTCTCTTTTATCACACTGACCTTTATTGGCTACAGCTGTGACTCATCAGGGGTGAGGCTGTATTGGGTAATTAACACAGCTGGTACTGACCACATCGAGATCACCTGTATTCCCTTCTCCCACAGTTCATCAAATGCCCATCCAGAGCCAGATATCACAAAAGCCTTCTAGAAATAAAGCACCTATGCAGCTGCTCCTGCATCACAATTTGATATGCTACTACAGCTTTAATTCACCGAAATAAATTTGGCTTTATCTCCTAGGTGTCAGAATTCCAGCTGCCACCACTGCAGTACAACTAGGAGTAAGTTAAAATAGGTACCAGTGCCATAGTTGTGGTGAAAGGAGCTGGACACTATGATCCTATGATCCTTATGGGTCCCTTCCAACATGGGATAATGTATGATTCTCTACCTTTCAGGACCTTTTCCAGTGGCAACTCTACTTAGATCTGGGAAAAAAAACCCCAAACATTTCAAGGCTCAGCTAGGAAGGTGTCCAGCAACATCTAAATTTGACCACCTATAGCTGAAGGGACAGTGATAACTGTCACCCAGTGCACTAAAACACCCATATTGCAGTTAATCATAGTGTGTCTATTAGGCTAGCTGTCTCCATAACAACATAATTAAAAGTACATTTTAAATTCTTCATTATGCTCCTGTTCATGAACAAGATTAGTTTTTAGAAAGATGCTCTTGCAAGAGCTGACTTCTACTACAGTCTGGATTGATGAGCATTTTTGAGCAGGAGACCAAACTGACTTCAGTTGAATTAATAATATATGTTATTAATATATTAAAAGATCTAAACAGCTTTAAAAATTCATTTTACAGTGCTTTTTTTGTCATTACAGACAACTTTGTAATTCTGATTCTTTCAAGCCAGCTGTACATTTAGTTGCCAGGAGGAAACAGGAGTTTTGGCAAAAGAACAACACCCTTTAACTTACCAGCACCCAAAAATTAGGTGGCTGAGATACACAGTAGAGAAGAAAAAAATATTGAAATGTTTTCAGTTTTTCATACTAAAAAATCCGTTCATCCTTACAATGAATGATACATTTGTAAACAGATTTCTGCAGTAAACTATACCAAAACCTGATGCAATAAACAACTGAAACCATAAATCAAAAGCTGTTCAGAACAATTTCTCTCTTTCCTGCTGTTTCTAAGCAGAAGAAAGACTCCAGCTTCAGGCAAAGAACTGTAATGGACAAACCCCACAGTTCATCTGCAGAGATCACAGAGATCAGAATTTTGGGGTCACTTTAACTGCATCTGAATGCAATAAATTTTTTATGGAAGCTGAAAGTCCTTACAAAGCTGACAAACTTGAGAAACCAAGATATCTGTTGGCATACACGACACCAGAATCTACAGTTTCTCAGCCCTGCTCCTGATTTCAACACAAGTTTTACTTGTGGAAAAGTGGAAAACATCACTTTCTTGGTAGAAGCACAGCTCATACACATTAATCAGCAACATACCTGAATCAAAGCATTCCTTAATAAAGGCAAAAAGCATTTTACAAAGTCTTTATTCTAAGATGTTCATTCCTGAGCCTTCTCACCTGCAGTCTGAAATTCAATAAACCAGCATCCAAATCCAAATTGCTTGTGGACTAGCGGATTTTGCTTTCTCTCTCTTAATAGCTGAGCAGCCTAATGTTCCTAAATATAGTTAAGCAGCATGTTCTTGAAGGCTCATCTGTGAAAGGAAAATGATGCAAGTGTTGTATTTTTACACATGTACAGAGACTGTCAGAAAATAGATAATTATGTTTATACAAAAAAAAAATTATACTATAGTATATTCTGCTGAAATGTAATTTGGTCAATGTACCCATCTCAAAATGGAGATGAGTGAACGCTGGTAAGATTTTAAATGAAGTTTAGGAACGACCTCATTGAAGCAATATTTAGAAGTCTGAATTACTGCTGAATTAACCTATTTAGTAAACTCATCTTTGTCCTTTTTTCTACTTCCGTGCAAAAGCACAAGTCAGTTCTGAAGAACTGCCACACGGTGGAGATAAAAGCCTATAATGAGAGTCTCACCACGAGTCACTGTAACGTTCTGTCCCCCTTTTATGTTAGTGAAAGTGGATTACCAAAAAAAATACCACTCTCCTTGAAAGTTACTAGAAAGCTGAACCGAGGAGAGGTGGAACGGGAAAAGTAGGAAAAAAAATAAATACCAAGATTTTATCCCAAAAATAGCTTAAAAGGTAGGGAGATTACCATTGAAACAATATTACAAACCCTTTTTCAAATTAAAACCTGTGCAGATCTATACACTAAGAGAATTAGATCCCTGAGGAACAAGCCTGTGAAACAGGCAGACAACAGAAGATAAATATTCATACCTTTTATTTTAAACTGAAGCCATAACTCTACAAAGGTGTCATGTGCAGTCTTACAGGAAACCCCATGTAAGTAAAATCAGAACTAGCTGAAGTCCCTAGATTTGGTTTTAATGTAAATCACATCCAGCTACAGGCAGAAGAGAATCCTTCCTTCCTGCAAAGCAGCAGGTACACTGTTAACAAACTGTAAAAACTGGGGTTTTAAATGCAATTCTATCTGACTATCCTGGAAAAGGTTGGCTTGAAGATGTTCCAAGCATTCCAGAGATTTTTCACAGGTGTACTTGTCAACCCGTGGACCCTGTACATTCATGCAATTAATAATAATCCCCATGAAATGAAAAAAAAAATTAAATAATTTTTTTTAAAAAGGCCTTTGTGGGGAGCAAAGGGCCCAATCTGTTGACCAAACTTTCCTTTTAGGGAATTTTTCTGCCTTCTTGGAGCTCAGGATAAGACATTACCAGGAAACTTCCACAGCCTCATAGGGCCTTGGGGTTCTTATTTGCTGTCATTTTTCTGTGTGTACCAACAAAGTCACAACGAGAAGCCCAAGGATGTGGGGAGACAGTTAAAGGCTTTAGGAGGCAAGGTGCAGCTGGCATTCTCCCAGCTGCAGAGAATGACATCAGAAAAAACAGGTGGAAGCAGTTTATCCATACCTGGCTCTGAGAGTGGTGTCACTGGCAAAATTTTGTGTTTGGACCATGGGCTGGTCTGTACAACACCAGGCCTGTTTGTGCCCAGGATTCACCTTTATCCATGGAGGAAAACAACTTTTTCCTCATAAGTTGGCGGGATCAATCAAAAGAGCACCACTGTATTATTTCAGAGGTTATTAAGAAAAATCTCTGGATCCTTACCTTTAGAAAAACCTTCAGCTTCCCAGCTGTTAGCTGGGACTATCATAGCACACACTCCAAACAGCTCCAGGAAATTCAGCTGGCAGCCAATCCCTAGCTGTGCTCCCCAGGCCCAATGTTAGGGGCCAATGATAATAGAAAGAACCATTAATTCCCCTGGGGGCAGAGACCATTACAGAGAGAGCTTGATGGATGAGTGCACTTGAGAAATCACCAACCAAATGAAATCTAACGAGGACAAATGCTGGACTCTGCTCTAAAAATGTTGCAGTTCTAGATGTATGTCCAAACTGGGGGACAAATTCCTCACCAAGAGGGTGGTCAGGAACTGGAACAGCCTGGAGGTGGAAGTTGCACTGGTTTTGGCTCAAGAGTGAGTTTATTTTTTTTCACACTAGCTGGTAGAGTGCTGCATTGCAAATTTGAGACCAAAGCAATGCTGACAAGAGAACAATGTTTCGCTGTTGCTGAGCAGCACTGGCACAGCATCAAGGCCTTCTGTTTCTCATTCTGCACCTGCAAGTAAGACTTGGGCCTCCTTACCCATCATACAGTCTTTGTTCTGTGTCAAGGGGTTCTATCTGCTTCCTTCACTGGCACAAACAAAATTACTCCCATTAGCCCCAAGGAGAGGTGACAGCTAGCTATGAAGCGAGAGATGGATTCTGTTCTGCATCACACAAAATCAACAAAAGAGTCAAATGTGTTCTAGCTCAACAACTGGCTCTTTTTTTAATATATTTGCACTGACAATGTGATAAAAGAATGTGGCATGAATCCTGAGTCAGGTGGTTGGGAGAAGCCCCTGGCATGAAACTGGGGAATTTATCTGGTGAATTTTACTGAAAATATTATAAAAGAAGCAGAAATGTCATTTTTGTAGAATTACCTTTCCCCAGCTCCCCATCCTAGCTTCTGAAAGGCCCTATTCATTTACATTAAGGATATTTAAACTAAAATAAAATGTTTTCCTTCAGTAGAGATGCTGATTACTTGAGACAAGGCTAAAGGAACAAAGCCATTATATAACCTTCCTCCTCTATTTTCATTTGGCATATGCAGTTCACAAGAATAGTTCCAACTTAATATCTTTAATAACCTTTGAATCAGGCTAATGTTGACTTGAGAAAACAGCAGAGCTCTTTTAATTAAAACACATATATATATATCATTCAAAATAACTAAAGTATCACTAGCTGAAAAACTTCACATTTCTCATCTACTTAGCTAGAGCACAAAGGCTGCAAACACAGACTCATTTTTAAAAATGATGATGTTGCAACTTCCCCATACTTTCAATGCTTGTTACAGAATACTACTGCTAAATTTTTTTTTGTCCATTTATGATTATGAAAACAAACAACAAAAATCTTTCAATCTTTGTCAAAAAGAACAACAAAAAAGGAACTGGGAGAAATATAAATTAAAATATTGTTCTAGAAACAAAATACTTAATTTCAATAAAATATTTAAACTATAATTAAAATTCTAGAGTAAAAACTAGTAATGCCCATCAATTAGGATTTTTTAAATAGGGACACTTTTCACCATAAAAAGTAATAAAGATCTAAACTGTGCATATAAAATGCAGAAATCTTCGATATCATGGAATGGTTTGGGTTGGAATGGAACTTAAAGCTTGTCCTGTTCCAAACCCATGCCGCGGGCAAGGACATTTTCCACTAGACCAGGTTGCTTCAAGCCTCATCCAACCTGACTTTGAACATTTCCAACCATGGGGCAAGGATATATATCACCAGAGGAAGTTATCCAAATATAAATAATGCAATAGATTTATTGAACCGTTTTCCTAATGCTATACTACTTCAGGGGAAAAAAAAAATCTAAATCATTCCTCTGCTATTCCCCAGTGATAGAAATACAAACCAAAGCTGTCCTGACTCGATGTGGCTGGATACAGAATGACTACACCTTGCCTCTGAGGCCAGCAAGAAGTCCGACACCAATTGCAGGTGAAGAATCAGAGCTTTATCACAGGGGTGACAAACACCCTCACACTACGTCTAAGCTGTGAGATAAGCCCATCAGTTCCCTGCACGTTCATTGTGGGTACCATGCACCCTTCCTCTCATGCAGGAATCACAGGATGGTTTCAGATTGGAAGGACCTTAAAGATTCCACCCCTCCGCCATGGGCAGGGACACCTTCCACTCATCAAGGTTGCTCCAAGCCTCATACAGCCTTGGCCTTGAATTCTTCCAGGGATGGGGCAGCCACAGCTTCTCTGGGCAGCCTGTGCCAGAGCCTCACCACCCTCACAGGGAAGAACTACTTTCCAGTATCCCATCTAACCCAGCCCTGCTTCAGCTTAAGGCCATTCCCCCTTGTCCTATGCCCTCCTTCAGCAATAACATCAACAGCAACACAACCACTCAGTGTCTCACCTGGCTATCTTGTCACTGCAGGACATGGTCAGCAGCCTCTCTCCTTGCAGTACCCCATCCCACGTCTGGATAGTGGTAGTGGAGCGCACAGGGATGGTCCCTTCCCCAGACTCGATTTTTGTCCGTAGCTGTCCTCTGGCTTTGCGGTTTGGATGCCTGTCCCCTTGGTCTGAAGGACAAAAAGCACTGAGAATCAGCTAAGGAACATGCTCAAAGGGTTTTACATTAGAATCACAACAAGAAAGACTGATTTGAGGTATTTGCCTGCAGTTACTGCAGGCTTGCATCACAGTTCCTACTGCTCTTGGCAATTCAGCTGCAGCGTCAGACACCTCTCACAAATACTGCCTTCCAAAACACACTTGCAGTTAACCCAAGCTCTCACCAAAGGAGCAGTAGGAAGCAGGCAGCTCTTGAGCTCTGTTCAGTGTGTTACAGAGTTAAAATGAATTTAATGGGCAGACTGTGGAAGGGGCAGGCAGAGAACTGCTGTTAAAGGATGGAAACAGAGAAGGGATGGTTAGTTCTGTAGGAATACTTGCTGACTCACTGGTTTATCTCAGTTAGCATCAGCCTCTTCAAGACCACAGGGCTCATCATTCTATACTGAACTTCTACCACACAGGAAGAACAGCTCAGATTTTTTTGGAAGAGATCTTTGTCTAATACACTTCTATGCTAAAAGGAAAGAAGACACCTAAATTTTAACCGTGCTGCTTGTACACGCCCCAAGAATAATTTAAGCTCTCTTGGGTGGAAGAGGACTGCTGTCATACCCTCTTGTGCTGCTTCATGGGGTGAGAAAATCCGAGCATCACCACAAGGAGAGGTACTGATATAGAGATGGAATTGCACATTCTCCTTCAGCTTAAACCCGCCTTGCTCTGACCTGATGAAAATGATCCATTCTGATCCATTTGGAATTTTAGCTGCCAGATGCCCACTGCCAGGCAAGGGTCGTTACACATAAACAGTGGCCCTTTTCCATGGGAAACTAAAGTCAGCCCCCCAGGTTCCTGATGTCAGTTTGCAGGAGACATTTGGCATTCCAAGGGCAGCCAGGCTTCCAGCTTGTGGCAGCTTGCATCTGGGAGAAATCCTCATCTGTTCAGAATTTCAGCTACCATATGCCCACTGCCAGGCAAAAGGCTTCAGTTGTGAGGACCAGAACTGCGCCCAGGATCCCGGCATTGCCTGACACTGCTCAGTACAGTGAGATGGTCGTGCATCTGAGCCTCAGCCCTTGTGCTGCTGCATTTGCTTCATTTTTAGTACACCCAAAGCTCACTGTAAATCAGGGTGGTCTCTGGTTCTGCCCTCTTCCTTTCCCTTTGCAGGGAAGGACCGCTGCTGTGCTTTCAAGGAAGCTATTGAATAACTTCCAGTATTCCAACTCCTTTGCCCTCAATGGATGCTTCCCATGGAATCCCTCTCAGCTGAATTCAGAAAATACTGAAGTTGGCTCTTCTGAAACTCCGGGGTCTTTGTCCTACTGCTTCAGTGTGCTCAGCAAGCCCTTTAACTCCACAATGTTGTGAAACTGAACCTTCAGGGCAGGGACTTTTCCAGCCTGATCTGCACAAAACCAGTTCCTCTCTGCTCAAAACTAGAAAAGAACGGCAGGACAGGGCCTGTGTGCTCCAGGGCTCAGGTTTTGCTCCACTTCAACTCCACAAAGATACAACTATTGCAAAGAAGCTAAATGTTTATTTATGGAAAGCAAAGCAGAGGGACGAGCTGGGGAGCAGGGGAAGGGAACAGGCAGGATCTGAGGGCTACAGGAAGGGACCAGGAAAGAGGAAAGGAGAGGTCAGGAGCTACCCGACCTTCCAGGCAAGCTCAGGTGTGCCCAGCATCAGCTGTGCCTAGTGCTCCAGCTGGTCTCCTCTGTTCTCCAGGTGATCTCCTCTTGCATGGAGTCTGGTGCTGTCCTGGTTGTTTTGATTCAGATGAACTTAGTACTGTAGCTCTTTCGTCGAGCATGGCTTGAACTATCAGGTTTGTGTTGGAGGGGCTGTCATCTGTGCTAAGGGCTTGAAGGGCTGAAACAGAGAACAGACCGACAGTCAGAGTGAGGAAAAGGACCAGCCCACCCAGCTCTTGCCGTGGCCTGGAGGAAGCCGTAGACAAGGAGCAGCTGGAAGGTGCTGTCCATGAATTCCTCCACAGGCCCCTGAAATGTCTCTGTGCTCTCCTCATGCCGCCCCTAGTCTGCACAAGGAGCAGAGCCCGCTGCAGCCGAGGCAGGGAACGCAGCTTCCCCTGCCACCTCCCACTGAAACCCTGCCGGCCTCACTCACCCTCACAGATGAGCTGCAGCTCTTCCGGCTGCCCCCTCATGAGCATCCCGGCGATCCCTGGGAACACAGAGCCTGTCACGGCCCCTGGCCGGGATCCTGCCGCAATGGGGCAGAGGGGGGGCCGAAACCCCGGGCTTGTGGCTCACCAATGCACCGGATGGCCGCTTCTCGCACGGGCTCCTGTGGGCTCTCCAGGTACGGCAGGGCCTGCCGCAGGTTCTCGGATGCTCGGCTCCTGTCCTCTGCCAGCTGGAGAGAGCGGCAGGGCACGGACGGCGGGGTTGGCGCGGGCTCGGCCCCTTGGCCGGGCTCTCGCTGCGCCCAGCACTGCTTCCCCTGCCCGCACAGCCCTGAGACCCGGCCAGCAGCCGCCGGCGCCGGGCTCTGGAGAGGCAGAGGGCCCGGGGAGACGCGGTTCTGCCCCGCAGCAAAGCCCAGCTGGGTCGGGGCTCCATCGGCACCTGGCTCGGGGCCAGAGGAGCCTGGAGAAGACCCCGGGCAGCCCAGGGAGGGGAGCGGCGTGTGCCCCTGGCGGGTGCCCCTGGATGCAACACTGGGCAGGGTCACAGCTGCCACCCCACATACTGGGCATCGGGGGCAAGGGGATCCTCCCGGCTGGGGCTTCCAAGCTGTCCCTACCACACGCTCCCCGAAGCTCCATGGGTCCTCCGTCTTCAGCAGCTGCCTGAGATCCCTCCTCTTCAGGAAGCTTACAGCAGAAATCAGTGTTTCCCGAGAGGCCTGCAGAGCAGCAGAGACCCAGAGATGGCACTGCAGCCCAGGGCACGGGACCCGCGTCCCTGTGCCATGGCCAGGAGGAGGCTGCAGCCCAGGAGGTGCCAGGGTGCAGGGAAACAGTTGAGCCCTCTCCCACAGGGACACAGCACCCACAAGTCCTCACCTCTGCCACATGCCGGTTCCCATCATGGCAATGGAAGAAGAGTGGGAGCAGGCTCTGGCTCACAAAAATCTTCAGGAGCTTTTTTCCCTTTTCCACTACAGATTCCATCATTTCTTTGTAGAGGTGAATGGAGAGCAGCTGCACCTGTCTGTTGTCCTGTCGGAAAGGAAAAAATTCAGCACTGGATTCTCCAACCCCCCTGTGTAGAGGCCCAAAAATCCACAGGGCACCACACTTTGCACTGTGCCTGTGGCTGGGGGCACAGAGCCTTACATTGTCAAAGAGAGGCCGGAGTGCCTCAGCCAGTTTTGGGGCTGTGGGGCTGGATACTAGGATATCTTTGTTTTGGAGCAAGTTCATGAGCACTGAGAGGGTCATCCTGACCACCTCTCCATCTTCATTCTTCAGTAGCTCCACAAGGTTTTCAGACAAGCTGCACATTTTTCTGGCCTGTGTGGAACACAAGGCTGTGATGTGAATCCATGAACAGCTGCACTGCCAACACCGCCCTGCCACTGCAACCCCACCCTACTGCTGTGGGAGCCCCAAGGCTGAAGGCCTGTCCCAGAGCACTCAGGCAGCTGAACAGTGACGCAGGAGAGCTGGGAGTAGCTGCCACAGCTCCCAAAGCCCAGTCAAACCCAAGGGGCTGCTGTCCCCAGCCCCACACTTCCAGCACAGCTTCAGCCACTGCCTCCTTCTCACCATTGAGGGGTCCTTGCTGAGCACCAGGAGACCTCTGAGTGCCAGGCGACGCATCTCCGTGGACTCACTCCGCAGGTACCTTGTCATGATCTCCAGGATGCTGTCACCCCATTCATTCAAGTCCAGGCACTCAAGGACCTGAAAGGCACAGGGCAGTGACAGGTGCCCAGCTGACAGGAGCTCAGAACTGCACAGGGCAGATCCAAGGCAGCAACACAGGGGCATGGGCATCGTCCCAGGCAGCTGTGGCTGTGAGAAGGCGGAGAGGTGGGAGGCAGCTCAGTGAGACAGCACTGGCCTTCAGGCTCACCTCTACAAGGAATGCCAGGGCAGCAAGATCCCAGAGTGGTTCCTCCCTGCTGAGCAGTCTGAGCAGGCGGAGTGCAATGCAGGAACAAAAGGGTATGGAGACACGGTGCATCTCTCTGGCGGGGGGAAAGAGGCACCATTGCCCCTGAGCCAGGTGGGCACACCTCTCCCAGGACTGACTCACAGAGGTCTGGTCTTTTCCTGAGCACCCCGTGGGCACTTTGGGAGGGGCTGATACTGAGCACTCTCCTCTCCCTTCTATCCTTTTCCAGTCTGCTTGTCCATCTCTTTGTGACAAGGCCCTCTCACCCACAACCACAGGGACTGTGTGGGGCACAAATGACAGGGGCAGTGGGGAGAATGAGGTCTCACCTGGCCAGCAAACCCACTGCATAGTGGTGGGTGTCAGCACAGAGGAGTGTGTCCCAGCCACATTTGCGTTCCATTGCCACCAGTAAATCCAGACACTGCAGATGGTAGAACAGTGCCTTCAAAGTATTCACTGCAAACCTGTGTGCAGAGCCAAGCCCAGGTGATGCTGGGAGCCCAGGCCTCACCCTGGGGATGTGGGAGGGACAGGAGGACTGGGATGGAGCACCTGTTGATGCTGGTGGGAAGGTTTTGTTCCTCCTGACATGTCCTCCAGAAAGTATTGATATCCTCTGTTATCTGCTCTGTACTGATGAAAACTTGGAAGAGCAGAGCCACGACGAGATGGGGGGAATATTCAATAAATGGCTCTGGGCACCAGGGCAGGCGGAGAATCTCCCAAACCACCCTGGTTGCCTGCAAAGGATAAACCACCCAGAGACAGATCTCAGTGCCAAGTGGCAGGGCCCGAGTGTACAAGGGAGAGGCCAGGGGAGACATGGGGAGCACCCAGCCTGGTGCCCCTGAACCTTGCCGCTAATCCAGGTGTCAGCCTAGCGCCTGAGGCAGGGAGATGAATTGCAGTGGGGGAGAGGATAGGAAGGCGCTGAAGAGGCAACCTGGGTGCAAGCAAAGGCCAGTTCCAGAAACTCACAGCCAGGGCAAATACATCCTTATTGTCCCCATCAGAGGTGTACATTTTGTGCAGTGGCCAGTCCTGCATCACACAGATCAGTATTGGCAGCACCTTGTCCACTGTTGCTCCTGATGAGGCTATGGTCTTCCACATGCTTGCAGCACCTCTGCAGGACCACAGGTGTGTCAGGGGTGTCTCAGCCAGAGCACCATGGCTGGGGCAGCCACAGGGGCCCAGATGAGAGAGCCGCAGTGCCCTTGAGGGGTAGGGAGGGAGCATGGCAGGAGACTTAGGGGCTGACAAGCCAGGGCTGGGAAAAGGAGGGTCCAGTGGCTCCTGGAACTCTCTGCCTGTCTAGCAGACCCCATTGGACTGGCTGTTCTAAGGTGATGGGCCCTACAGTCTGGTTAGACCTGAGCCCTCAAGGCAGGTGGGTCCTGTACCTGTCACATGATGGGGCACAGCGCAGGAGGGTCACTGCAACGTCATTGGGGTGTGCATCAGTCAGCCTCAGGATGTCCATGAACAGCCTGTCATCTGGAGGCACATCAGACGTGAACCGCTGGTGCATGTTCCTAACAAAGCCTGGCACCTGGAGAAGGCACAGGGAGACTTGGAGAACTGCCAGAGGGAGCAGCTTCCCCAGCTTCCCCTGAGAAGTGCTTCCCTTCTCACCACACTGGGCTGAACTCAAAAGCTCAGGAGGCTGAGTGGAACTGGCTTGAGGTGCCACACAGTTCCTGGGGACACCCAGCCCTGGACACAGGCTGCTTACTTGACTTGGACTGGAGACCACTCTCTCCCCAAAAAGATCCAGGCTGGGAGCAGAAGCTATGCTCTGAGTGGGTGGGGGGTCAGGCTCTGCCACACCCTTGGTCAACATGGTGACCATCTCTCGACACCAAGTGCCTGTCATGTTTGTAAACATCTGCAAAAGAAGGAACAATAAGGGAGAGAGGGATGATCCATTGAGTGCTCCAATGGTGATGCTCAGCTGAGAAGGTGGGGATGGCTCTCAGTACCTGGCCTATAGACCTCCGGCAGCTACGGGCAGAGTCCTGCTGTTTTGTCCGGTCCCTCCCTGCATCTGGCAAAGAGCAAGGAATGCCAGAGCTGAAGAACTGCAGGAGAGACTAGAGAACACAGCCCAGCCCTGCACTCCCCAGGCAGGAACAGTTCCAGGGATGGAGCACGGCTGCCAAGGGGTCCAGCCCCAGCCCCTCTTCTGTCCTATGCATGGTCATGTCCACTGGGATGGGATGGGATGGGATGGGATGGGATGGGATGGGATGGGATGGGATGGGATGGGATGGGATGGGATGGGATGGGATGGGATGGGATGGGATGGGACGGGATGGGATGGGGCCAGGCTGGCTGCAGGCACCAGCCCTGTGGCCCGGCTCTGCCACTCACCCTTCTGCAGCAGCTGCAACTCCTCCATCTCATTAGGTTGCTGTGGTGGGGCAGCACAAGGGTATTTTTCTGCATTCTTGGGTAGGCTGGGGGGTCTCTCTGCCATGTCAATGTCTGGATTGATAGCTAGTTGCAGGAGAGATGCCTTGGAAAAGCTCCGGGTTAGCAAGGGCTGCAGCCGTGCCTTGAAGGGACCTAAAACAGAGAGGCCTTGGGAAGGCTACAGGACAGTAAGTCCTGCAGTCTGCTCTCAAGGCCTCCTGCCACAGTGACAGGAGACATTTTGTAAAGGCTCTGGGTCAGCAAGTCCTACAGACTGCCCTTGAGGACACCTGCAAAAGAGAAACCTTAAGAAGGCTATGGGTCACCAAGTCTCGCAGTCTGGCCTCGAGGTCACCTGCACAGGTAACTCCTTGGAAGAGCTCTGGGTCAGCAAGGAATGAGCTGCCTGTGTGGGGGCTCCTCACGGCACTGCTCTGTCCCTTCCTGTCCCACTGCATGCACCAAGCACTGTGGTGTGTCTGTGTCACTGCCAGCACCTATGTCACCACGTGTCACAAAGGGTCACCCTTGTATACTCTGTCCCTTTCCATCCCACAGTGCCCACGGTGCACCGTGTCACAAAGAGCCCTAGGACACACCTCCACGTGCCTTGGGGACATGCCCACCCCACCCAAACTGCCCCAGCTTGCAAGGAAGACGTTCCCCAAGTGTCAAAGACAGCCCAGCAGGAACTTCAGTAACGGCTCAAACAACAAACAGATGCTCCTCTGCTCTGTGGGCTCAGGGCAGCAGAAGGAGCCTGCCGAGGCAGCTGCAGCAGGAAGGGCATCGGGGCCTTCCACAGAAGCTGGCACGGCCTCCTTGGGACATGTCCCAGTGGTGGGTGGCCATCATACACACAGGGGTGTGACACAGACACGGGATGTGTAGCCCAGGGCATGAATGCTGCTCTGACCCGTGGGGCCCGGGGAGCACTGAAATCAGCAGGTGTGCCAGAGTCCCTGCCAAAGAACACCTGCCACCCCCCAAGCCCTGCCAATGCTGGTGCCCCTCTGCTGCCACAGAGACCTGTGACCCTAGGGGACTTCTCTGCCAGAGGACAGCCAAAGCCCACATGCATTGGTGTCTGTGCTCCTTTCTGCAGGTGGCTGTTGGCAGGAGCACCTGGAGCAATTGGTGGCAACACTTGGTATCTGTCAGATGTTGCTCCTTCCTAGAATGATTTTTGCTTGGAAGTGATTATCTGCAGCACAAAACCATCTGCTGTTGACTTTCACAGGACAATTAGATTCTTACAGAGATACTGTCAAGTTGCCTTGTGCTCTTCTGACTATTTCCCTTGCTTTCGGGAAAAAAAAAACATCAGGTCAGAGTCTGATGCCCAGTGCTCTGGTTGCTGCCTGTCTGGCTGTGGCCAGCAGCTCATGTCCAAACACAGCTGGGTGCCTGCTGGGCAAGGGAATGGACAGGCACAAGCAGCAATTTTCCCTGGTGAACCTGGGAGGAATGTGGGGAAGTGTCATGGCAGGGAAACAGTGATGAAGGACACACACACAGTTCAGTTATCATCAGAAGGCTTTACTACATTTCATCTTTGTCCTTTTATATCACAATGCGCTAGAAGGGCAGTGATTGGTCGGAGAAGGACTGCGTCTCTTCTCCTTTGGTAAACAACAGATGAGGGAACAGTGTTATGAGAAAATGCTGAGAAGAGTTGAGCCCACATAGATATTTACAATAACAATGAGAATGTGTTTTGAGAACGAGAAACTTGTAGTTCAGTTTCTCATGGGAATCAGCATGCAACAGTTAGCAGCAGAATTCCGAAGCCCAAAAAATACAGAGCCACATGGAAGTGCAGAAGATAGGGATAACTCTGGGATGAGAGAACATGTTCTGTGTCTCTCATGATGGTGTGTTATGACCCGTTCAAAGTGAACTTGAGTTCGTATTTGGTTCTTAGAGTACAAAGGAGGCCAAGAGAATGTTGTTTAACCAAAATCAGTATGCTTTATTCAATATCAATGTACTCACTAAAAACTGATATACTTTATTCAATGTACCCACCAAAATTATATGCAATAACAAGAGAAAGAAATGGGAGAGAGAAAGCTATATAGATAAAAGCAAGAGAGAAAAGAGAGATAGGACAGATAGGATATAATTACCACAGAGAGAGATGAAGTCCTCACAGCAGTCCAATAGGTCCGCCTTCGCAAATCCTCGTAGCGCGCAGCTAATAGATTTGTCTTCGCAGAACCCTCGTGGAGCTGATAGATCTTCGTCTTCTGTGGGGAGGTCCTCAAAAGGGGTCTCTTCTGAGGCAGAATATATAGTTCTCCAGAGTGGGGGGAGAAATCTCGTGAGTCTAGGCCCAATGCACAAGGAGAGAGGGGAGAAGTCCCATGATGGAGTCCAGGCCCAGGCACAATGCGAGGGAGGAGGAGAACAGGGCAAGCTGTCCTGCTACACCTCAGGCACAGGTGGTACAGAATCCAGGGGCAGTGTAGCGTGCTGTGACTACCATTGTTTCAGCAGGATGTATGTCCGGGAACTCAGTTCCTAAGCAAACACACCTGAGCAAAATGGCAATTCTCGTAGCAGTTACATCAGCTCTTGAGGTTTCCCTCTTGTTACCCCCCAAAGTCTCCACGACGAAAAACGTGAGACAAAATTGAGGGTCTTTGGGCCGACTGTCACATGGTGTCAGCACCGTGAAAGAACAGCCATGACAAGTGCTGGAAGCAGACATATTCTGCCACTTTCTGCTGCTCGAAGGACATGCAACACACTTGTTCCCATGGTTCCAGAAGACTTCATCCAGGAACAATGGAGGGCCATGCATTGGTAGGGAATGGCCTCCAGCAAGACCAGAGCAGAAGCCTCGATCAGCAGAGCCTCAGCTTGTGACCTGGGCCATCTGTTCAGCAGACACCAAAGTGCTTACTTCCTTCCATCCCTGAACCTCAGCCATGAGTCCTGCTTTTCTTCAGCATCTGCTGCTTCTTCCTTTGTTCTGAGGAAGATTAGAGTTTAGAAGCTCATACTGTTTTTTTTAAGGTGCCTGAATGGAGGAGAGTGTCAGCAGCCACAGCCCAGGGCTCATGTCCCATGAGTCTTTAACAATAGCACCAATGCTGCTGCTTTGGGACACGCAACTGTGGAAGGCAAGTCTGCCCTCAAGCACAACCATTGAAGTCAGTCAGGGGGACAGGCTGCAGTTTAAGCTGCCAAACATTGCTGTGAGGCTGGCAAATCAAGAGAAAGCCATGGTGACCACTTTTCCTGACACCTTTTGCCAAGCCACATAAAATTGTGCCTATAGCATCCCTTCTTTTGGCATCCCAGCTGGTGTATGCCTTGCTGAGGAGGTACATGCCTTCTAGGTCTTGCTGTTCCTGTGCACTCTCTGGTGCTTTTTCTCTGGTGTCCAGAGCCACCTTGACAGCAGAGACTCTGCAGGCCAGCTCAAGGAGACATCGCCCTTCCCGTGGTAGCAGCAGCTCTATGGGTCCCAAGCTCTGTGTCAAGGGGCTCTGGGCCACACAGCACCATGGCCTGGGCAGCCATGGGGACCCCAGCTGACCGCCAGCCCTGCCTCTACCCACTCGCCCAGCAGCCAGTGGCTATGCCCTAGCAGGGCCTGCTTGCCCTCCCTGTCCATAGCCAAACCAGCCTTGGCACCTCGGGAATGTCCCTACCATCCTGCTGAAGCCCGGCCTCAAGGGCTTCTGCTGCAGGCATGAGAGGTGGATCAGGGAAGCACTAGAGCAGCCGTGTGGCAGGAAGAATGTGGCTGTCTGGGGGTTGCTTATGGCCTCTGCCACCGCATTCCTGAGGGCTTCCTACCAACCCATCCACTCAAGTCCTCCTTTCCCATCATAGCCTCCCACCACCCACCACCATACACATCCCCCCATGCCTTCCCACCTTATCCTGTCAGGCCTTCGCAGCACCACATCCTTTCATGGCCTCCCACCATCGTGTCCCCTCCATGCCTCCCCCAGGCCTGCCTGGCTGCTGAAGGAGCTCCAGAGGAGCCCGATCAAGAGGCACCTCAGACCCGTCAGCAATCCAGCCAGCAACACACGGGCAAGACACAACTGGTGGTTCCTGGCTGGGACAGGGGTTGCGGCCATCTCCAGGCACCCATCTCTCAGGGATCTCTGCCACAGGTCCAGCCTCTGCCCATCCACTCTGTCACAAGTCTTAAGGCTTCAAGCAGAACCACCAAAGGCCAAGGGGCTTTTTGTCACTTTCCCTTCCAACAGCATGCTTGGGCAACTTGCTGACCCCAGGCACCCTTTTTCCTCTCTTCCCCGTGGGCCTGAAGACTGTGGGCACCAAAAGAAAGTTCCTGGATCTCTGTGTATGACTACAGCAATTTAACATTCCAACAGCAATTTCACATTGCAACACTGGGGGTGAAAGGAAGGGCTGGCAGAGGAGAAGCGTTCCCTGCAGGCTCAGGTGGCCTCAGCAGACGCAGCCTCCCGGATCAGTTCTCCACAGCGCTCCAGCAGGACAACCAGCCACAACGACACAGGGAAGGCCGTAACCTCCAGAGCTGGCGAAGTTGATCTTGCATTCTCTGCAATCGGGAGGAGGGAATGCTCCGTACAGCTACGTTGATATACAGAGCTTGAAGTGCCAGGCATGAGATGGAAGGGCTGGTGTCATCTGTCATGTCCTGAAGGACTGGAAGAGAGAGAAACAGAGCCACAGTCAGAGCCTGGATCTGCGGGGACCTGGGGAGACCCTCCTGACACATCCATCCCAGCCAGCCCTTCCCATGGCCCGGAGGAAGCAGGAGACAACAAGGAGCAGCTGGAAGGTGATCACAGCACCCCCTACAAGAAGAATTAGCTGGCCGCGAATCTCCCACAGGCCCCTGAAACGTGTCTATGCTGTGCCCACACCGCCTCTGGTCTGCGCAGGGAGCAGAGCCCTCTGCAGCCGGGGCAGGGAGCGCAGCTCCCACCGCCAGCCCCCGCTGGCCTCACTCACCCCTGAAGAGGATCTGGAACTCTTGCTGCTGCTCCTCTCTCAGGTAGCGCCCGGCCATCCCTGGGAACACAGAGGCTGTCACGGCGCCAGCGGCACAGCTCCCTGCCAGCGGCGCTGCCAGCCCTGCGGCCACACGGCCTCCTGCCCCGGCAGGGCTCAGCCCGGGCCCTTGCCGCACGCTGCCGCCCCAGGGCACGGCTGCCAGAGGGCGGCATCAGCTCCGAGGGCAGGCGGGGCTCGACGGCGCCGGGCCCGGATGCCGCGGCCGGGGGCAGCAGCCGGGGCTGGGCAAAGCTGCGGCGGGCCGGGGAGGGAGCCCGGGCTTGTGGCTCACCGATGAACCTGACGGCCGCCTCTCGCACGGGCTCTTGTCGGCTCCTCAGGTACGGCAGAGTCTGGTGCAGGTGCTCGGGTGCTCGGCTCCTGTCCTCTGCCAGCTGGAGAGAGCGGCAGGGCACGGACGGCGGGGTTGGCGCGGGCTCGGCCCCTTGGCCGGGCTCTCGCTGCGCCCAGCACTGCTTCCCCTGCCCGCACAGCCCTGAGACCCGGCCAGCAGCCGCCGGCGCCGGGCTCTGGAGAGGCAGAGGGCCCGGGGAGACGCGGTTCTGCCCCGCAGCAAAGCCCAGCTGGGTCGGGGCTCCATCGGCACCTGGCTCGGCGCCAGAGGAGCCTGGAGAAGACCCCGGGCAGCCCAGGGAGGGGAGCGGCGTGTGGGGCACAGGCGGGTGGGGTGCCTCTGGATGCAACACTGGGCATGGTCACAGCTGCCAGCCCCACAAACCGGGCATCCTGGACAAGGGGCTTTTCCCGGCTGGGGCTTCCAAGCTGTCCTTACCAGGCACTCGGCAAACTTCCACATCTGACCCGTCTTCAGCAGCTGCCTGAGATCCCTCCTCTTCAGGAAGCTTACAGCAGAAATCAGTGTTTCCCGAGAGGCCTGCAGAGCAGCAGAGACCCAGAGATGGCACTGCAGCCCAGGGCACGGGACCCGCGTCCCTGTGCCATGGCCAGGAGGAGGCTGCAGCCCAGGAGGTGCCAGGGTGCAGGGAAACAGTTGAGCCCTCTCCCACAGGGACACAGCACCCACAAGTCCTCACTTCTGCCACATGCTGGTTCTCATCATGGCAGTTGAAGTAGAGCGGGAGCAGGCTCTTGCTCACATGCCTCTTCAGGGGCTTTTTTCCCTTTTCCACTACCGACTTCATCACCACTTGAAAGAGGTGATTGGTGAGCAGCTGCACAAGGCTGTTGTCCTGTTGGAAAGGAAGCAAAACCCTTCCACATCAGGCTCCTCTCTGTACAGGCCCAAAAATCCATGGGGCACCACACCTCTGGGCAGCACCCAGTGCCCATGGCTGGGGGCACAGAGCCTTACATTATTAAAGAGAGGCCAGAGTGCCTCAGCCAGCTGCAGGGCAATAGGGCTGGATATTGTGAAGTCTTTGTGCAAGAGCAGAAAGCTGAGTACAACAACGGTCATCTCAACGATGTCTTCATCTGCATCCCACAGTAGGTGCCCAAGGCTTTCAGTCAGGATGCTCATTCTTTTGTTCTGTGTGGAACACAAATCTAGGTAACCCCATGCTGCTGGTGCAGGGCCCAGAGGCCAAAGGCCTGTCCTGGAGCACTGAAACAGCTGAACAGCAATGCAGGAGAGCTGGGAACAGCTGCCACAGCTCCCAAAGCCAGCCCAGCCCAAGAGGCTGCCATCCCCAGCCCCATGCTGCTAGTGCCGCTTCAGCCACTGCCTCCTTCTCACCATTGAGGGGTCCTTGCTGAGCACCAGCAGGCCTCTGAGCACCAGGCGACGCATCTCCGTGGACTCGCTCAGCAGGTACCTTGTCATGATCTCCAGGACATTTTCACTGCACTCATTCAAGTCCAGGTACTCAAGGACCTGAAAGGCACAGGGCAGTGACAGGGGACCTGGCTGGCAGGAGCTCAGAACTTCACAGGGCCGGGCCCAGGCAGCAGCACAGGGTGCGAGCACTGTTCCAGGCAGCTGTGGCTACAAGAGGGCAGAGAGCTGGGAGGCAGCTCAGCGAGGCAGCGCTGGCCTGCAGGCTCACCTCCACAAGGAATGCCATGGCGGGCAGTTCCCAGTCTGAAATGTCTTTGCTGAATAGGTCGAAGAGGCAGTATACAATGCTGGAACACCAGATTATGGAGACATGGCGCATCTCCCTGGTGGGGGGAAAGAGGCACCATTTCCCTTGAGCCGGGTGGGCACACCTCTCCCAGGACTGACTCATAGAGGTCTGGTCTTTTCCTGAGCACCCCGTGGGCACTTTGTAAGGTGGCTGTTGCCAGACACCCTCCTCTCCAAGCCTTTTCCAGGCTGTCCCTTAGTGACAAGGCCCTCCTGCCCATGACCATGGGGACTGCATGGGGTATCCCCAGCAAAAAGGAGAGGGGTGGTGGGGAGAATGAGGTCTCACCTGGCCAGCAGACCCACTGCATAGTGATGGGTGTCAGCACAAAGCAGAGTGTCCCAGCCACACTTGCGCTCCACTGCTAGCACCAAATGCTCACACTGCAGTCGGCAGAGCAGGGTCTTCAGGATCTGCAATATAAACCTGTGTGCAGAGCAAAGCCCAAGTCATGCTGGGAGCACTGGCTCCTACCCTGGGGCCATGGGAGGGATGGAGAGACTGGGAGGACTGGGATGGAGCACCTGTTGGGTTTGGTGGCAAGGCCATATTGCTCTTGGCATCCCTTCCAGAAGCTATCAACCTCCTCTGGCATATCCAGTGTGCTGATGTAAACTTGGAAGAGCAGACGCAGAAAGAGATGGGGGAAATACTCCAACACTGTAAATGGGCACCAGGTCAGATTGAAGATCCTCCACAGTGTAATGGTTGCCTGCAAAAAGTAAAACACTCAGAGACAACACTCAGTGCCAAGACATTCATGTGGCAGGGCCCGAGCATGCGAGGGGAGACAATGGGGGAGCACCCTGCTTGATGCCCCTGAACCTTGCCTCTAACCCAGGTTTCAGCCCAGTGCCTAAGGCAGGGAGATGCAGCTGGGGAAAGGACAGAGAGCTAGCTGCTCTAGAGGTGACCTGGCAGCAAGCAAAGTTCAGTTCCAGAAACTCACAGCCAGGGCAAAGACTCCTGTGCTGTCCCCATCAGAGGTGTACACACTGTCCACTGGCCAGGCGCTCAGCACACCGAGGAGTATGTGCAGTGCCGGCTCTGCAGTCCCACTCGAGGTCATGATGGTTCTCCACATGGCTGCAGCAGCTCTGTGGGGTCAGAGCCCTGTCTCAGGGGGGTCTCGGCCACAGCACCGTGGCCTGGGCAGCTGCAGGGGCCCGTGCTGGCAGTCAGCCCTGCTCACTGCCCCTCGCTGGCAGCACCCAGCTAGCCCACGTAGCCCCTTAGGGGCAGGGAGGGAGCATGGCAGCAGGCTAAGGGGCTGACATGCCAGGACTGGAAAACAGAGGAGCCAGAGGGTTCTGGAAGTCTCTGCCTGTCTGGCAGTCACCAGGGACAGGCTCTACAGGGTGATGGGCCAGTGAACCCTAAGCCCTCAAGGCAAGTGGGGCTGCAGTACCTGTCACATGATGGGGCCCAGCGCAAGAGAGTCATCAGCACATCAGAGGGATATTCCCTGGTCAGCTTCACAAGGGGTTTGTCCAGCCTGTGCTCAGCAGACTCATTGGCCGTGAGCCAGCGGTGGATGAACTTCACCATGCCTGGCACCTGGAGAAGGCATAGGGAGACTTGGAGAGCTGCCAGAGCAGAAACTTCCCCAGCTTCCCCTGAGAAGTGCTTCCCTTCCCACCACATTGGGCTGGGCCTCAAAGGCTGAGGGAGTCCAGCAGACCCAGCTTGAGGTGCCACACAATTCCTGGGGTGATCAAGCCCTGGCCACAGGCTGCTTACTTGCTTTGGATTGGAGATACCCTTCTCCACAAGCAAATCCAGCATGGCAGCACTGGTCTCGGCATTGAAGAGGTGAAAATTTGCCAAGACTCCAGTGCCCGCACCAGTGGTCTCTTCCTTCCAAAGGCACACGACGAATTCACAGATCATCTGCAGGAGAAGGGCAGGAAGAGGGGGAGAATCCATGGAGTGCTCCAAGCACGGTGCTGGGCCGAGCAGTGAGAGCAGGCCCAGCCCAGGTGGGGATGGCTGCAGGTACCTGCGCTGTTCTGCGGAAGCGGCCACGGGCGGGTCTGTGCTCTTGTGTCCGTTCCATGGGTGCATCTGGCAAAGAGTGAGTGCAGCCAGAGCTGAAGAGCTGCAGGAGGGACTAGAGAACACAGCCCAGCCCTGCACTCCCCAGGCAGGGACAGCTCCAGGGATGGAGCAAAGCTGCCAGGGGGTCCAGCCCCAGCCCCTCTTCTGTCCTATGTATGGGCATGTCCGATGGAGTGGGATGGGGCCAGGCTGGCTGCAGGCATCAGCCCTGTGGCCCAGCTCTGCAACTCACCCTCCTGCAGCAGCTGCAACCATTCCACCTCTTCAGGCTGCTGTGCTGAGGTAGATCCAGCCTCCTCCTCCTCCACCCAGGCCAGCCTGGGCACAATGGGGGGTTTCTGCTCCATGTCACTCTTGAGAGTTATGACTGCTTGCAGGAAAGATGCCTCAGAAAAGCTCTATGTCAGCAAATGCTGCAGTTGTGCCTTGAAGGCACCTGTAACAGAGAAGCCTTGGGAAGGCTACAGGACAGTAAGTCCTGCAGTCTGTTCTGGATGGCAGATGCTTTGGAAATGCTCTAGGTTACCAAGTTGCTCAGTTGGGCCTCAATGTCACCTGCATAGGTAACACCTTGGAAAAGCTCCGGGTAAGACACAAATGAGTGTGCTGTGGGGGGGCTCTATCCCATCCTGTCCCGTGCTCCGAGCACTGTGGCGTGGCCGTGTCACCGCCAGCACCTATGTCACCACGTGTCACAAAGGGTCCTTGGACACCCTGTGCATTCCATGCCATGGTGACCATGCTGTGTCACAAAGGCCCTTGCACACACTGCCACCTGCCCTGGGGACATGCCCACCCAAAGTGGCCCAGGTTAGAAGGCATCCTGTGCCCCAAGTGTCTAAGACAGCCTGACAGGATCTTTAGGAATGGCTCAAACCATCAGCAAATGCTGCCCTGCTCTGCAGGCTCAGGGCAGCAGAAGGAAACCCCAGGGCTGCTGAGGCAGCTGCAGCAGGAAGGGCATCGGGGCCTTCCACAGAAGCTGGCACGGCCTCCTTGGGACATGTCCCAGTGGTGGGTGGCCATCATACACACAGGGGTGTGACACAGACACGGGATGTGTAGCCCAGGGCATGAATGCTGCTCTGACCCGTGGGGCCCGGGGAGCACTGAAATCAGCAGGTGTGCCAGAGTCCCTGCCAAAGAACACCTGCCACCCCCCAAGCCCTGCCAATGCTGGTGCCCCTCTGCTGCCACAGAGACCTGTGACCCTAGGGGACTTCTCTGCCAGAGGACAGCCAAAGCCCACATGCATTGGTGTCTGTGCTCCTTTCTGCAGGTGGCTGTTGGCAGGAGCACCTGGAGCAATTGGTGGCAACACTTGGTATCTGTCAGATGTTGCTCCTTCCTAGAATGATTTTTGCTTGGAAGTGATTATCTGCAGCACAAAACCATCTGCTGTTGACTTTCACAGGACAATTAGATTCTTACAGAGATACTGTCAAGTTGCCTTGTGCTCTTCTGACTATTTCCCTTGCTTTCGGGAAAAAAAAACATCAGGTCAGAGTCTGATGCCCAGTGCTCTGGTTGCTGCCTGTCTGGCTGTGGCCAGCAGCTCATGTCCAAACACAGCTGGGTGCCTGCTGGGCAAGGGAATGGACAGGCACAAGCAGCAATTTTCCCTGGTGAACCTGGGAGGAACATGGGGAAGTGCAGAAGATAGGGATAACTCTGGGATGAGAGAACATGTTCTGTGTCTGATGATGATGCCAGCACCATGAAGGAACAGCCAAGACAAGTGCTGGAAGCAGACATATCCTGCCACTTTCTGCTGTTCTGCATTCTTCTGTTGATCTTGTATTCTCTGCAATCGGGAGGAGGGAATGCTCCGTACAGCTACGTTGATATACAGAGCTTGAAGTGCCAGGCATGAGATGGAAGGGCTGGTGTCATCTGTCATGTCCTGAAGGACTGGAAGAGAGAGAAACAGAGCCACAGTCAGAGCCTGGATCTGCGGGGACCTGGGGAGACCCTCCTGACACATCCATCCCAGCCAGCCCTTCCCATGGCCCGGAGGAAGCAGGAGACAACAAGGAGCAGCTGGAAGGTGATCACAGCACCCCCTACAAGAAGAATTAGCTGGCCGCGAATCTCCCACAGGCCCCTGAAACGTGTCTATGCTGTGCCCACACCGCCTCTGGTCTGCGCAGGGAGCAGAGCCCTCTGCAGCCGGGGCAGGGAGCGCAGCTCCCACCGCCAGCCCCCGCTGGCCTCACTCACCCCTGAAGAGGATCTGGAACTCTTGCTGCTGCTCCTCTCTCAGGTAGCGCCCGGCCATCCCTGGGAACACAGAGGCTGTCACGGCGCCAGCGGCACAGCTCCCTGCCAGCGGCGCTGCCAGCCCTGCGGCCACACGGCCTCCTGCCCCGGCAGGGCTCAGCCCGGGCCCTTGCCGCACGCTGCCGCCCCAGGGCACGGCTGCCAGAGGGCGGCATCAGCTCCGAGGGCTGGCGGGGCTCCACGGCCTGTCTGGCTGCTAGAATTCTGTTCTAGATCGAGGTGTCCAGCTCAGCAGTAAAGTTGACCCTGAGCCAGGAGCTTTCCGTTGTTGAAGCACAGCATCCACATGCGGAGATCCTCATAGCGTGCCATTCACGAGGAAGGATTATGCCGGAATAGCTTTCCCTTCCCTGCCGCGTTTGTCATGGAAATTCGTGGCATTGTCCATTTCTTCCCATGTACCCTGAACTTTAGCTTGTATTGAGCAGTGAAGATGCCTTGTTCAGCTTGCATGGAAGGCATGAGGGGAAGAAAATTAATGGGATATCTTTTCCATGAGCCTCATCACATTAAAGAAAAATGGCCTTTTTTTAATTTTTCCTTTTTTTTTTGTGGTGCATTTTGGTATTTGGTGGTTTTTAAATTATTATTCTATGACTCAAGTCTTTCACTTTACTAATAGAGCAGCTATAGGAGTTAAATAAAAGTCCTTAATTGCAATGTGGAAGTTGTAAATTTGGAAGACACCTGGCCTGTTCTTTTTTTCCCCCATTTAAAAATGCCAGCTTGAATGAACAAATCAGGTAGTTTTCTGCACTCACCCCATGGCCAATTTAATCAGTATTAAGTTGGACAAAAGTATGGTGTTAAGTTATACACTTGATATAGCAACAGCTCCTATGTTGGAAATCTGCGCAAAAAAGGTGAAATTTCTTCTACCAAGCAGCATTAGGATATGAAAAAAAAAAAAAAAAGTCACCCTCAGCTCTCCAGAGTCCTCCAGAAGAATCCTGTTTGTGAAGCATGCTGAAGACAGGCTTACATAGCTCATGAGAGGAATTCAGACCCCTTGTCTCCCCCATGGCTGGAGTTGCTTGCCTAACAGCAGAGGGCTCCAGCCCTTGGAATATCTCTGTGGTCTCCTCTGGACTTACTTAAACAGCTCCATGTCCTTCCTGTGCTGGACCCTCACGAGTGTAAGCTGCAGGATGAGGGATCATTCCCCTTAAGTGAGCTGCTTCCTTGATTATATTTTTCTGGGGCTAAATGCATTAAAGGAAGCACAGGCTCCCAGCAGGGTTTGGTGGGTATGGTGCTCATACATCTGGGGTCAGGCAACCCAAGCCATGTGACATCTCCCAGCTCCCCTCTGCCTAGGACACACACTAGCAGACAGAAAGGAGAACACAGTAAAGTTCCTCTTGCATCACCCTTAGCAATTTATTATCCTATCTGACTTCCAGCTCTGACAATGACCTGTGAATGCCCCACGGCACCATGGCCTGAGCTGGCGGAAGGCTGGAGCTCTGGGGCTCAGGCTGTGCCATGATGCCAACCATCTCAAGGCTTTCTGCTTCAGCTGCCCCTTTTCCAAGGGCTGGCGGTGACTTCACCTGCGGAAGCTAGATGCCACCAGCTGGGGGACAGAACAGTAATGAAATTAAGCAAAGCACTCCTTTTCCCACACATCTGGGGGAGGACAGGTATCCTTCCCCTCCCAGCACGGGCTCCAGAACAGAGCAAGCAATTCAAAGGCCATCACTTGCACCCACAGTACAGAGGTCAGCTCAGTAGGGATTGTGCAGTGGCCCCCACCCCAATGCTGGGCACAGGGGAAGACCCCAAATCCCACACTCTTGGTATAGACAGTCTGTGATGATAAAGGCAGCCTTGAAACCCAGGATGAGAGTCTGCCCAGATGTGGAATACAACACACAGCTTGGCAGCTTTGTCAGATCTTCAAAATGGTTCGAAAAGGCACTTCACTCTCCATCTGGGGATGGAGAATAGATCTGGAAAAAACCTTAGAAAGGGAATGTTTAGAAGAGGTTCAACAGCAAGCAGAGGCTCTGCAGCACTGGTGTAGCACCCCTCCCTGGCAGAGGCAGCAGTCCACACGCTAAGGTCAGCACTGAGATATCCCATGCAGCACACACCACCATGGCCCCATGCAGACACCGGGATCCAAGACAAATCCAGGGCAATGGCATCCCCAGCAGCCCAGGTTCAAGCAGACAGGGCTCCCTGCTCCTCCTGCTCTGCCCCAGCTGAGGCTCTGGCTCTGGCTGGCAGCTGCCCAGCCAGAGGGCTGTTGGGATGCAGGCGGCAGAATCGCCCCAGTGTCCAGATGGGGAAGATGTTGCGGTACGCAGTGTAACTGATGGCACACGACTTGTTGAACACCCCAGCAATGTTGTCCTGGGAGACAAGCAGGGAGCAGAATGGTATGAGTGACAGGGGACTGCTGCATGTTCACAAACACCTTGGGAAGAGTAAAGATGTACCTGAGGCCAGTCCCCATTGGGCAGCTGCTTATCCATCAACACTTTAATGCCCCTTTCCAGCACATCAATGTCAGGGTACCTGCAAAGCACATGGGAAATGTAAGCATCTTTATCCAAACCATCTGCAAACCCTCATCCACATGCCTGGGGAACTCAGCCACCTCCAGGCTGCCCCAAGCTTTCCCCAGGCCTGCTGAGTGGTTTGGGAAGGGCTCCCCACAACCCCAAGACACTAGATACTATGAATATGGCACTGCTTTCCCAGGCTGGAGGCCTGCAGTCATGATCAAAAGCTTAGCACTGGTCACACCAGCCAGGCCCAAGGCCACCCAACCCAGCTTGCATCTCTTTTTCCTGAGCAGTGGGGCCACATGGGGCTGCTCTTACCTGACAGCCATGAGCCCAAGCAGGGCCCAACAGGTGTTGTGGATCTGTGACTCAGCACTCTGCACATACGTGCGCTGCTCGCAGGACTCAAAATCCTCTCCCCACCCACCATCTGCCATCTGCTTGGAGATGAGGAACTGGCAGGCCTGGGCCACCTCTCGGCAGATAGTCCTGCAGGGATGGGGGTCAGAATCAAAACAGGACTGGGGACAGTTTGGATGCCCACAGTTCTCAGCTGCAAAGAGAAGCGGTGCCCGTGGCCGGGACTGCCCCAAGAGTTTGAGGGTCAGGCAGCGAGTGCCCTGGCCATATTGCAGGCACAGGATTTGGGAGGAGCAGTCCCTGAGGCAGGAGAATCCATGTTTGGCCAGGGCATCCACCAGCCCCACCACGGAGTCCTACCCTGGCCCAGGAGGTAGGTAGGGACAGGGCACCCAGACATCCCCTTCTCACTTGTTGTGGTATGTGTGCTGCATACTGGCAAATGCCTCCAGACCAAACCAGGTGCCATAGGTGAAGCAAACTCCCCAGCTCCTAGGAAGAAGGGGAGAGCAGCACTGTCAGGGGTGCGAGGCCCCAGGGGGAGGCAGGCTGAGCTGTGTTCACAGAAGAGCAGAGCCAGGCACAGAGCTGCAGCCTGCCTTCCCCTATGGCCCAGCCATGCCCAGTCCCACCAGCACCTGCTCCCAGCTAACACAAGTGTCAGCAGAACTGAGAGCACAGGAGCTGGAGCTACCCCAAACTTCTCTGGGTCTTGTGCACTGCACAAGGTACCTGTTCTACCTGGTCTGGAAGGAGAGTAACTGAGAGCAAAGCACAACAGCTAGAGGAGAATCAGCCCCTACTTTCCCTCCCACAGATTCTGCCAGCCAGGAATGCTTTCTGTGAAGATCCCTCTCGCACTGGGATAGCCAGAAGAAAACTGGGTGCTGGGAACACCACTTACCCTTCCCAGGACCCATCCGCTCGCTGCTTCTTGCGACAGAAATCCAGGCCCTTCTGCAGAGTCTCCCTGAACAGGAAAAATCATCCACTTCAGAAGCAGCTCAAACTCAGTGTCTGCCTCACTGGAGGTTCCATCAGCCCCTCTGAGGCTTTGATGGGTCTCATTATTGGGGGGCACAAGAGGCAAGAGCATGCAGACAGGCAGCTACATTGTTCAGGAGTCCATGGCAGGCAGCTTGGGACAGTGAGCCTGTCTTCTCCCCTACCCAGCTCTCATCTCAGTGCCTCACCTGATCTCCGAGGCTCGGTGCTCAGGAAACTGGGTCTGGAAGTGTCTCAGTGCCTGCATGACAGCTGATGTGCACTCCACGTATGTGTAGTCAATCATGATGTCACCTGCCAGCAGGCAATGGGTATCAGTGCTACAGCCCCTGTGTGGGCAAGCCTCCGGGCTGGCCACTGCCAGCGTGTCCCTCAGACCCAGGGCACTCTGATCCCCGTCAGGCACCCAGTGGGCATGGTGTGGGCCAGGCCACTTTGTCCCTTCACAGTGGGCAGGACAACCAACCCCCACAGCTCCCCTTACCAAACACCTCCGAGGGGTTCAGCAGCTCCAGTAAGTGGCCTCCTCGCTTGGTTTCGTAAGTGGCAAAGCCTCCATCTGAGTTCTTCATGCTCAGCAACTGCCCAGACAAGCAGAGAGAGGGTGGACAACCTAATGGGCAGTACTGCTCCAGTCTGGCCCCAAGCCAGAAAACCCAGGTCCCAGACCACCTTGACAGGCAGGCCCAATCTGGGCCATCACATGACATTAGGTCACACAGGCAGCTCTGAATCTCAACAGTGTTGCCACACCAGCTCAGATCTAACCAGATCTAATACCAGATCTAACAATTCCTTGGGCCTTGGCTTCTCTTATAGTCCTGTATGTCCCTTGGCCTAATTTTTGCAGCTCTTACCACATTCACAGCATCAAAGAGGCGCTCAGCAGGCACAGGCTTGGCTATGAAGGGACACTTCTCCTGCAGCAGCATAACTGCCTTCAGCCCCTCCGCTGTGCAATCTGCCACGATCCAGCCACAGTCCCGCGTGCTGAAGGGGAAGCCACCCTGGAAAAGGATCAGGTGAGCTTAGGGAGCAGGATCACTTTCTCTCACCCCCTCTGTTCTTGGAAGAGAGCAGGTGCTGCCCCTGATTCCTGCTCCCTCTGCCCAAATCCCTGCCCCAGTCATGTGTCCTCGAGAGACCAGTGCCAGCCATCCTACCTTGTTCATATGGCGGTAATACTTCTGGTAGTCGGGTGGGTTATCTGGGATCTGCAGGAGACAAGGAACAAGTGAGGGCAACCTGGAGGTGCCTGGCTGCAAGACCATGGGCTGAAACCATTGCAGGTGCAGAACCATGTGGAAGGGGACAGTACCTGCCTTCCACAGGAAAGAGGTCAGCTCTGGAGCAGGGAGAAACCACCTTTTGGCCTGGTTTCAGCAAGTGTTCCTAAAGTCCCCTTTGGGAGCTTGCCTGCCAGGGAACCATCTGCTTTCAATGCTCCCATTGACAGCACCATGAACAAGACCCATGACTGCATATGCACCAAGCTGCTGGGGACAGTGACCCTCACCTTGAGCCACTGCTGGCCTGGCCAGCAGGAGCTGAGCTCATACAGCCACTATCCAGTGATCGTGGGTTTCCCAGAAGAGTGCCTCAAATGTGTTGGTACCAAACAAGATGGAGGGCAAATAAGCCTAAGCTTTCAGTTTTCCAGCCTCTCTAAGCTCAAGCAGACAACCCAAGCACCCCTGGGCCTTGCCAAGGTTCTCTCCAAACTTCAAAGACGGCTCCCTGAAAACAGGGAGTAGAAAACAGGAGGCATGGCCTGGGACTTTGCTAGTCAGCCCTTCAGAAGCTTTCTTCAGAAGGCAATCCAACAGGGTTCTGCAACAGCCAAGCCTGCACAGCCAGTGTGAGAGACACCACGGACCAGCTCTGCTCACCTGAGAGAACCGGAGGAATCCATGGGCATTCTGGAGGCAGGAAGTGAATTCAGGCATCTCCTGGGCTTCTGCCTAGAAACAGAGATGCACAGTGAGCAGCCAGCAAGAGACTGTAGCCAGACATGTTTTCCCAACTCAGTCACAGGATGCCAGGCCAGAACAGAGCTCCAAGGGGGTGCACAGCAGGAACTCTGGTATTTGGGGACTCACGAGCAGAGACCATTTTCCTAAGGCAGCATGTAGCACTGAGGGGTGCATTACCTCCAAGAAGGCTTGGATGGCAAAAGCAGTATCCCAAAGCTGGGATCCGTTTGTGCCCTGGAAGAGAGAAAATAGGGAAAGTCAGGTGCTGGCAGCAGCCTGACCCAGCTGTGGGGACTATGGGACAGCACATCCCTCCCACATTACCCCAAACAGCTCCCTCCACCCTGCTCTATGTCACCCTGCATCATGGCTGACGTGCTGGCATAGAGACGACAGATGCAGCAGGTCAAGGGACAGCAAGGGAACACGAAATAAGACAGCTGCTTCAGCACACAGCTGTGACAGCTGCTCTGTGCACAGCCAAGGCAGGAGAGGTGGCTAGCATTAGGGAACAGCAGGACATAATCAATGGCTCTGAGAGAAGCAGAGCCCAGCCCACATGCAGGATCAGGGGCCTGGCTTTCTCCTGCCCTTCTCCCAGGACTTATGAGGATGGAGGGAACAGAGGCTTTTCAGCTCCCAGCCACAGGGAGGCAAACTAGCAGGACAGACAGTATTCTCTCCTGGCACAACAGGCACCAGAGGTGAGACACCAGGAGCTCAGGCCTGGGATGAACACACTGTCCCATTACTCCACGGGCTGCCCCAGCACACCAGGGTCCCTTCGTTCACAGGTGAACTCCTACAGCACTTCACCTGCATCTTCATGCCATCGAGGCCCAGCCTGTGGGAGGAGAGAGCACAGTGCTGCAAGACAGGCACAGTGGGAGCACCAGGAGGCAAGTCAGGAGCCATGGTGTGCTGTGCCAGATGGGACACACTCAGCTCTTACCAGAGATAGTCAGGGATCCTGGAAACATGCTCCTGAAAAGCTGGGGAGTCCTTCCCTTCCACAAACCAGCGAACCAGCATGTTGATTGTCTTGGAGATCTGCAGAGAGGAGCATTGTCACTGCTCTGGACAGAGCTTCTTCCAGCCCCCGAGACACACATTCTCCTCACTCAACACAAAGCCATCCAGAGGTTGTCTTGGCCTTGGTCTTACGGCTCCACCTGTGGCATCACCCAGCATAGCTGAGTTAGCAAGGCAGGTGCCATGAGATTACTCCAGAGCTTCCTCTCAGATTATCTCCCTGGACACTCTTCACCAGGGCCACAGCTGTCCCCATGCCCTCTGCATCTCCTGTGCCCTGTCACCCTTAAGCTCTTGAGCATCAGGAGCAGCAGGATTTGAGCAAGATCTGCTGATTATTACAAGCCACAGGTGCACAAGCTGGTCCTTAAAGAACAAAGGGTGAGATATTAAAGGATTAACAGCAAGTGTCTTACTGGCCCGATGCTGATGCACTTGGTGAATCTATCATCAGCCTTGATGTGGTCGTACAGCTCCGTGACGGCTCGCTGCCGCAGGTGGGTACTGTGGTGAGCTTCATACATGTTCATGATGGCTACAGGAGAAGAAAGGGACATGCAGCACAAAAAACCCCACCCTGTGCAGCCACATTCACTTGCTGTGGCAGGCTGCATCCCAACTCACATAACCGATTAAGCATCAGGACAGAGCAAAGCTCTGCCCCAGAGTGGCCTGAGGACATGGGCACAAGGCGCTGCTGCTCTCAGGGAGGAAGAACCCCATGGATCACATAATTCCTGTCTCCATCCCAGCTGCAGGGCACACACCAGTAGCTGGTAGTAGATTGTAAAGACCTCTGAGGATATAAGGCGGCTTCAGTATTCCTCACAGCAGCTGAGCACTCACCGTAAGCAGCCTCCAGCAGCCAGCTGTGTGGGGTGTACACATCACAGGAAGCCACGTTGTTCCTCTGTGCTGGCCAGTTGATGCTGCCATAGTCTTGCACATACAGCTCCTGGCACAAGACAGCAAAGGGCAGCCTGGCCAGCCAGGAGCAAGCACCTGGCGCAGTTACTGCTGCGAGCTGGCTCTGCTGTCTGACACAGACTGTGCAGGTTGTGAGAGCTGCCACCTGGGAAGCCAGAAGCTGGCTCACAAGGGCAGCACAGCAGGTGGTCATGGAGCCATGTATCCTTGTCCAGCAGGATCAGCTCCTTTCTTACCTGCCGCAAGCTCCGGATCAGCTCATCCTCTTCTGCTGACAAACGCTTAGCATAGCAGTAGCTCATGGGAAGGTAAACCTGGCGGCAGTGGCACCAGAGCCGTGACGGATGGGCTGGAAACCATGTGGGAAGCAGCCTGATTGCAACAAAGGAAGTGCTGCTGTGAGGAACCAGGAAGGCCACGGGCCACCAGAGAGATGATGCCCAGAGCAGGGTATGCCTTTCCCTGTCACCTGCACTGGGGGATACACAGACAGCCTGGCCCTGCTCAGATTCCCCTTCCAACAGGGATATTCCCTCCTGACACCACTCCAGGCCCAGATGACACAGGGCAGGGAAGACCTCCAGCTCTAGGAGGAAGGAGAGAAGCCAGTTCAGTCACATGGCATGTTCAAGGCAGAGGCCTGGACTGACAGTTAGTGGCATTTGCAAAGCACCAGCACTCCTTGGTACTGTGCAGCCCTTGATTTCCTCCAGGGATAGTGTCAGACACTTTCTCTCTCTGACACCCAGCAGCCCTCTGAGTATTCAGAGAGGGTACAAGCAAGGGTTTAGGGCTGGCAGCCTTAGATGTGGCTGTTCCTTCCCACTAGGGTCCAGTTCTGGCTGCTGGAAGATACTGGTAGCAGGCAGGGAGCACATGAATGTATTAGGGACCCTGTGGGAAATGCTAACAGGGCTGTGCTCTGGCATCTCCCTTGGATGCAGTGTTCAGTGCTATCCACCTACTGGCTGGCCTGCTGCTGGCTCCCAGCTGACAAGTACCTGAGCATCTCCAGTTCCTGGCTGTAGCTGGAGTTATCACAGCAATCACCAAGAAAAGTTCTGGGTCATGGTTGGTGGCAGGACTGACACTAGTTCCTCTTTCCACTGTGAGGGAGGTACATACCACATCTCTGGGAGAAGCGTGTTCATTCCCTCCCAGCTGTAAACATTCAGGACAGCCAGCCAAAACTTGCCCCAGGAAGGGATTCCCACAGCACCTCCTGCACAGAACAATCACAGCTTTCAGGGTTAACACAGCCAAGCCACCTCCCAACTTTCTTCCCCATCAAAGGGCCCACTTCTCCCCACGTTTGGGATCACACTACTCAGGCTGGGATACATGTCCCGAACTAGGGCAAGTAGGCAATGGTACAAAAATGCAACACAGCTTCTCATCATTAAATGAAAATGCAGTTGCCATGAAAGGCAAGTAAGAACAACAGTTCTGCACTATCTGGCAGCCCCCAGTGCTCCCTGCAGCCCTCAGGTCTGGCCAGACCTCTCTCACCAGAGTACCAGCCCCATGACAGACCTTTGCTGTGCAGGTTGACACGGGCCCGCACAATGTCAGGGTCATCTGGTCCAAGCCCCAGGATCCTCAAGGCTACATAGTTGAGAGCTGTGCCAAACACTGTTGATTTGTCTTCCACATGTCTGTCAGGAGCATATACAGAAAGACCACATCCATTACTCAGTTATTACCATTAGCCAGACACAACCCACTGCACAAGGCTGTCTTTGTTAGGGTGAAGTGGGATGCTAGAGGTAACTTTGGAAAAGAGGGACCTGACTAATACAGGAAGAAACATTGCCTTGCACTACCCTGTCACACATGATGCTTTGGGATATAGTGCCCCAGAGCAGATGTGGCCAGATTTGATGCTACAGCCACCTCTGTGACAAACAGTGTACCTGGAGTGTTGCACAAGCAAGTCCAACCACCCACAGCTATCACAGCTGCTGACTCCCCCTCCCTGAGCCTGGGCAGATCTGACAGCAGCTCCAGGTCCTGGACCTTGGAGCTGCCATCACTACAAGAAGCATCTTTGCTACTCACAAGCCCCAGCCTCCATCCGGGAGCTGCACAGAGCGCAGGTAGCGTATCATCTCCTTCCGGAACCCTTCGGGCAGCTGGATTTTGGCCGTGTGGCAGGTGATGAGGAGACCTGGAGGACCAGACAGGCCGGCACTGTAGAGAGCCGAGCCCCAGGGCACTCACCCCTGGGCAGGTGCCCAGGCCTACCTGGCAGCAGGAACAGCGGCCCGCCGTAGTCGCCCGCCCAGTGCCCATCCTCGGCCTGCAGCGCTGCGTAGAACCGCATCCCGTTGCGGGCCGCCTCCCGGGCTGAGCCGGCCGCCGGCAGCGTCTGCAGGGTCGCGCCCTGCGGGGAGACAGGGGCACCTCAGCCGTGCGCCCCGGGCACGGCCCCGCCGCCCCGGCCCGGGCCCCCCGCACCGTGTCCAGCCCGAGGCTGTGCTGCTCCAGCGCTGTCTGCGCTCGCCGCTCCCCGACATCGCCGTCGCCATCGCCCAGGTAGCGCCAGAGCTGCCGCCCACCTTCGCAGCGCAGCCGCCAGGCCGGCAGCTCCGTCGCCGCCGCCGAGCGCCGAGGGCCGCCACGCCGCCGAACCGCCCTGCCGGACACGGGCACTGTGAACAACGGCCGCCACCCCGCTCCGCCCCGCCAGGACCCCGCTGCTCCCCGCCACCGCCGCTCCCGATCCCACGGCCGGGATCCACCCGCTGCCCCCCGCCACCGCCATCATCGCTCCCGCGGCCGGGACCCACACGGCGCCCGCCGCCATCGCCGCTCCCACTGCAGCGCCGGGGCCGCGCCGGCTGGCCCCACATCGCCTCACGGGCGGCAGCCAATGGCGGCGCGGCCCGGCCCCCGGCCCGCCCCATCTCCTGCAGCCCCTCCTGCCTCGGCACAGCGCCCGGCCCGCCGCTGGGGTTCGGTCCTCTGTCCCACACGGCTGCCAGGGCACAGCGACCGCACTGGCTCCCCCAGGAATGCCATCTCCCTCACAGACCGCGACAGCCGTCCCAGCCCTTTGGGTGACAGGGACTGTCCCCACCTCCGTGTACCCCCCCAAAGTCCAGGCTTGTGGTTTCTGTCATTAATGGAAATAACTAAACAACGCTGGCCCAGCCTGGGTGCCCAGCTAATGTCCTCGTGGGCCACGAGAAACGGGGGAGATGTGTCTGGGTGCAGTGCCAGCCATGGGGACAGTGCTCCCTGACCCACGTGTGCCCACGCTCCCGCTGCTGGCACCACCCTCTCGATCAGCGTCCTCATCTCTGCTTTACCGGGGTGCCCGGCACTCGTCAAACACCAGGGCCCTGCACGCCCGGTGAGGACGGGTGTGGCCGGCAGGGTGTGACCTCCATAAAACCACTGTATTTTTCTCTACAGGAGAGTCAGGTATCCCCACCACTGCCTTGGTGCCTCCAGCACGGCTGGAGGAGTGTCACCTTCATGCAGGTAGTGCCGTGGGACAGCAGTCCATGAGGAGATGGCAGAACTCCTGTCCTGTCCCAGTGACGTGTCCCCATGTCTCTCCTAACAGCCCCAATGTAGCATCACTGTCTTCCCAGGCCCGTGAGCAAGTGCGTTTCAGCCCTTCAAAGCCCCTTGGCTCAAGAAGGCTTCCCAAACGGAGGCACACAGGGATTGTAAGTCCCAGAGATGCTGTCTGTGCTGCTGCTATGCTGTTGGAAGGGCTGGGTGGAAATTTAATATATACTTGTTTAAATGGAGTGATAAAATTCCTTTCAGAGTGACCCGCCTTCCCTCCTACCACAGATATGATACCAGACCAAGCTAAACTGGCAGAAAAGCCCCTCCATTGTCAGTGCACTGCCCAGGGACAAAAGAGTTACTCACAAATGTGGCACCCACCAGCACCTCAGGACAGAAAAATTCCTGTCTATTAATACTTACATAATCATTAATACTTATAGTATATCATGCACACTTACAAGTTTAATTTAAAATACTCCTCTTCTAGCAAATAGCTCTTCACTCATGTCCGGAATAACATCAGTGATTATTTGGAGAGGATACAGTACTTTTATTTAGGAATTAAATAATTAATTTGGTATTTATGTCATAAACTAGGTTTAGGTCACTCACCAGTTCAGCCCTGGCTGTGTTCAGCAAGAGCAAAATGGTTTTTTGGATGGTGTTGGACTTCTCCTGGAGGCAGAATGGATGGGGATACTATCTTTGACTTGTGTCTCATCCCACTGGTCCTCACTAGGGAGAGCTGTGCTGCTTCTCTTGCACAGTTTATATGAACAGAGGGAACTCTAGAAGTTCACTGACATGGGTGTTGTATTTGAGGCTTAATAGTCTGTTTATTTTTGGTTTAAGGGAAAAAAATGATGTAACAAGTCTCCCTGAAAATATCCACTGGGCATGTAGATGCCAAAATCTTAAGATAATTTATGGTAGTATTTGCCTAAGGGGAGTAAAGGAGGATGAACAACTTGGTTTTATTTTGTCTGTCTCTTTACAATCCACCTAAGCCAGAGATTTTTAATAATTGCCAAATTCCTGTTACTTAGGCATTGTTTTCATTCATATTTTTCTGCACCTGAACTTCAGCTGGATTCAGCCAGGAGCTAGCTCACCTCTGCCTGCTGTGTTCGTAGGTGCCAGGGAACCTGCTCCCTGCAAAGCTGCTGTTGGCTGGGACTGTGAGGGCAGCTGTGCAGAGGCAGAGGCAGTTTCCTCACCCTCCCACCCAAATTCCTCTGCTTTCATTACTTTTTTTTGTCCTAGCTCAATGACCGTTGGTGTTTGTCTCATGGTCTGGCAGAGCCTGGCGCCACACACACCCGAGAGACAAAGGAATAGGCTGGCTTTTCTCCCCGAGCCTGCTATGAGGAGCCCACATTGTGAGGGACACAGGCAGAGGGCTGAAGTGTTTTTGTTTTGCACAGCCTTGGGCACTGTAAAACCCCCTTGCTTCTTTAAACACATCAGCCCAAAGCTCTGGCAAGGAAGCCCTGACCCTGAGGAAAGGAGCCCCAAGGTTGCATCCTCCTGTTCGAAGATCAGAACATGAAGCAGCTCTTTGGGCAGCACTGAAAGCACAGCCAGCTCAAAACCCCACACTCATATCCAGACCTCCTGGACTGTCACAGGCTGGGTTAGGGATGATCCACACCAGGAGAGCAGTCTTTGTCAAGGGTATGAGCCTGGACAAGGATCAGGAAAGTCACTTGGAGCTGCTCATTAGCAGAGGCAAAGGAGGATCAAGGTTTCTGGTGTTCACATCTGATCCTGCTGCTCCTTCCCATCCTATCAGCACATCATTCCAGATCATCACCCGTAAAATACAGAAGTCAGAATGATTTGGGGTGAAATCATCAGCAAGAATCACCAGGAAAGAGAATTTCAAGACTGTTCAAGTTTTGATCTGTCAAATGCTACTTTTGCTGTTCCAGTTTAAGGAAAGGTCACTTTCCAGATTGACATCAGAAAATGGTTCAAGGAGATGAGCTCGAACCTTGTCTCTGACTAGAAAAAGTTTGCTTTAATTAATTTCTTGGCTGAGGACTGAGCTAGAGATCTACCAGATCAAATTGCTATCAACAGAAAAATGCTGTCTCTTTCCTGCAGACAGAGAGCCCCATTTATAGCCAGCTTTTATAGGAATGCAAGTACTCTTGGAAAAAATCAAATAGTGCGAAATTGCTGACAAACTACCTCTGCACTAGAAACATCACTACCTAAAAGCATTCCGGCTGTCCCTGCTAGTCCCACCAGAGTACAGATAACCGGTGTAGTTTGCAATGCCCTAAATGCAATAATTTCAGTGGTCAAGAAAATATTTGGAGTCGACATACTCAACCTTAATGCCAGGGAAATTATTTTTCCCCAAACCAGTATTTGAGCCTGTTACAGAAGCTTTCATGAGCTGATGTAAGGAAATGATCAATGTAGACGGGTTTCTTTTACATCAGCATGTGAATAGCCCGGTGCCCTGAGGTTTCATTCTTTGCCTCTTGTAACCAGTGGCGCTTTCACTGCACCAGAGGCGAATCGGCACCTGCTTCTCACCCAGAACACTTAGCTGACAGCAAAGCTCTCCCGCACGCTACTTCTGTCAAAAGACGCTTGGGCCATGCCCTTAGCTTCTCAGTGCTACTGTGCTGGTTTGAAAGCAAAACCAGTGAAGGACTCTAAGTTAGAAACACAATTTAATAAGATGAAAAGAAAATAAAAGAAAGTAAAATAAAATAAAAGTAATAGTACAAAAAAACCCCACTGACAGAGTCAGAATACAACCTGACACCCTGTTAGTTAGGGTGGTAGCGGCAGTCCAGATGAGATGATCTTGTCGAAGCAGTGATCCTGTAGAAAGGTCTGGTAGCTCTTGTCTCCTCTGGAAGTCCAGCGGATAAAAGCTGCCTGTGCTGTCCCAAACCCTGGATTTATCCAGGTGGGAATGCTTGGCTCCTCCCCCTGGGCGGAGCATCTCACAATGGGGATGATCTCATTCTATGAGTCATGCAGTGGGTCTTTGATGGCCCATTAAACAGAGATAACTCCTGGAGGGAGTTATCTATGAGTCATGTGGCAAGGCATTGTTAGGCTCATTAACAGAAGATAAGGAAAACACTGCCCCACCTTGGCTCCAACGGCTCATGGGGATAGAATACAAACCTCGGGCACAATTTTACATTGTAACCTAGAACAGCTACGTAGCCCTGTGTTCTGTCTCCTTTGTCACCTGAATGCAACTGGAAACACTAAGCACAGCACCACAATCTGCGTGAAGAGAAGGGGACAATGTCCTGGCACATTTTTCTGTGAGAGACTTCTATTGTGATCTTTAATCCTTGTGAAGCTGTAATGTGTGCAGTGGTGCTTTGAGCTGAGAAGGACCATGCAGATAGCTGATCCCTGTGGCCTACTGACGCCTTCTTCTTCTACAATGATTGTTTCAAGCTGCTGGACATGCAGATGCCAGGCAGGGTGTGCAGAGTGTTGGGGGCTCCTTGCTGGGTATGGCCCCATTCTCCTCCCTGAGGGGCACAGGTGCTGACAGTGCTGGGTGCCGGACTGTGCACACATCCCCCCCACTAAATGACCTCCTGGCGAGCCCATCCCATCAGGCACACATCTGTGGTGCCCCAGCAAGATCTCCCCTTTGCTTTATGCGCCATGGAGCCAACAGCCCCTGTGCTACCCCACAGAAAGGCCAAGCCACAGTGGCCCCTCCAACCTGGAGATCCCAGAGCAGGGCCTCGACCACCTGCAGATCCGCTGGAGAGCAGCCACGGGTCCCATCACTGGCTACGGGGTGCAGTATGTGCTGCTGACAGGGCTAGGGCAGCCGATCGTGGCAGAAAGGCAGGCGGTGAGTGCTTCCACGTGACTGCTCAGAGCTCCTGAGGGCTCCTGGTGCCTCCATGTGTGACTTGGGGAGGATGGGGGGATGACACTCTTCCTGTCTAGGTGAGTATGGGGCCACAGGAGACAAGAACTGTGCTACAGGGACTGCATGTGAGGACACATTACCTAGTCACTGTCACTGCCCAGTACAACAACAGAGTAGCCACAGGCTTCCTGGCCCTCCAGGACCACCAGAGCCATAGGGTCCACCAGGAGAGTGCCAAGAGTCTGAGCAAGAAGGGGGACAGGGTGAGTACCTCTGGCCCCTCACCCAGGCACCCCAGGATCCCTGGACACAGCAACCTGGCTCCATGGAGCCTCTCATTGCCCCTTGTCCTTTTGGTCTCCTGCACACCTACACTGGAGGGGAAATCCCATTGAAGGACCCCAGTGCAGCCCCACGCTGCACCCTCACAACCCCAGATCAGCACATGGGGGAAAGGCATCCTGGAACCCAGCTCTGCCTTGGGGCTGCCCTGAGCTCCCAGTGGTGGGACCAGCACTGCCTGGAGCACTGAAGCAGTCTGGCAGTGCTGGGGTACACCAGATGCCAGCATGATGCTCCTCTGTCCTGCAGGATTCCCTGCAGCCAATGGAATACCAGGAAGCCCTTGATGCCCTGGGAATCCTGGATCACCTAGGCTGCTAGTGAGTAAAGGTGTCCCTTGGCTTTACTGCTGCACAATGGGCTCTTCCTATCACCTTGCCTGCTCCCTGAGCCAGCCTCTGCTTCCCTGCTCCCTGCACTGGGAGAGTCTCAGCAGCTGGCAGGGTCATTGCTGGCTCCTGTGTGGGTATTCCAGGCAAAGTGTACTGTCTATCCTTGCTTTGACTGGACATGCCATGCCATGCCACCCCATTCCATCTCATGCCATCCTAATTCCCCTGGCTGGCAGGGACATGTTCATCTCCTCAGCTGTTGTTTTCCAGGGCATCCTTGGTTCTTCAGGGGATCTTGTGAGGATGGTCCTCACTCTCCCCAACCCTTCTCACACCCAACACCCCCTTTCACTCTCATCTTTCCTTCCCAGGTAACACCGGGGTCCATGGGACTTACTGGCACAAAGCGGGAGAGCCTGAAGAGGGAACCTTCTTTACCCTGACAGTTCCGGAGAATTTTGGTAGCACAGCTGCTGCTGTGGGTCAGCCTCAGGAAGATGCTGGAGGGCATCATCCCAGTCCTGCTGTTTCTACTTGCACTCTTCCTTCTCACCTAGTGCTTTCTCCCTGGCAGTCATCAGCCTGGATCTGGCATCAGGCCTCCCTCTGTCCAGCTGGTGCCTGCTGCAATGTTTTCCAAGGGTATAAACTTCAGTGGATGTCCAGCTGCAAATGAAGCAGGGACATGGTCAGTCTGTGCCTGCAGCTGGAGCTCAGAGGCCCTGGAAGGGCTCAGCCATGCATGGAGCAGCTGCTTAGTTAAACCATGGCAGTGACACCATAACAACCATGCCCTGCTGGCCCCATGGCAGTAACGTCATACGTGACATAGTCAGCATAGTCTGCAGCTTGGCAGAAAAACAGGACCATCCAGGCTTTACAACTGCTTTATGTGCAAAGCAATTGCGGTGAAGCTTTGCAGAAAAAGCTCTTAAAGCATTAAATTGTCTGTAATATGAGTGAGAACTGTAGTAAGCCAAGGTTTTGACCTAACAGCTTAAGTTTCAACATTTATCAAGCCAGATTGGCAAGAGCTGTTTCGAAATGTTTAATAAGCTTTTTGTTTTAAGATTTACTTTACAAGGCAACTTGTATCATTTTCATCAATATCTCAATACAAAAGTCTTACAATGCTTTATTTGCTAAAAAACTACAACATGGAACTGGGGGCTAAGGAGTTGTCTCCTTTTGCCAGCTGTTTTGCTAGGAGGGGTGTCCCACAGCCTGCTGCTGGAGGCTGCTGGACTCAAACAATAAGTTACCCAAGTTCTGTACATAATTACAGAGTATGCAGCTGTATTATAGACCACAGGTAAGCACCATCAGGGCCCATAACTACTATAAATCTTGAAGATTTCAGGGTTTATTTGACCATGGATAAATCTGATCTATCAGGGGACTGATATTCTTAGGCACTGATCCAGGCAGAATTGCCTTGCAGAAAAAACTGGCTCTTTTGCGAACTTGTCCATTATTTTAAAAAATTTTGTGTAGCTCTCAAGTCTTTAACAAATCTATAAAAATAATTATTTGCTAGCCTTGTGCCTACCTTCAAACACAGAATAATTTGAATAACTTCAATATGCTCTTTCTGCATTAGGTTCACTGCAGTATTAGATCAGATAGAAACTTCAAAATCTTAATTAGTCCAACTGTGACTCAACCAACTGGATATTTTAGCCCAAACAGAAGAGTTTAAATGCAACTCCAAAGAAAACAAAGTTTGTACCATAGCAGCTCAAGTCAACTAACACTGAATAGGTTTTCCATGGTGGGAAAAAAAAAGTTACTATTTCAAGTTTTAGCACAGAATATTCAGGAAAAACATTCTGTAAGCCTATGCTTTGTAAACATTTATACAAATCATTCAGAGTGGCTTTGGAATGCATTTTCAAATCCTTGGCATTATGCAGGGCAGGAATTAACACCTAACACTATGGAAACAAGTGACTTTGACATAGAGTTGGAAGAGCAAGAGCACTGAAGGCTCCTGTATCAAGTACTTAAAACTGGGTATTACTTTGTATTTTATTATAAAGTTTATAGCATTACAGAGTCCAGCACGGCACTGTAAGTAACCTTGTTACAGTATTTGTTTTTGCTTGGTACAAAAAAGCTGAACAGCAGCATAACTGTTACAATGAATCCAGGATTGGAATGGGTTGGCTTCTTCTGAATGATGGGATGAGTCAGTGATTTAAAATAAAAAGGCTGCATTTTTAAATCTCAATATGTGCAAAATTCCTTTCAGTAGAGACTGTGGTAGAGGTGTGTGCGATGTTGAAGGTTATGCCCCAACCCCGATACAGCCGATATACTGCACTCACGTGGAGGGTGAACTCTGGATGGTTACTCACAACTTTGGGTGCTGTTTCCAGGAGTCTTCCTCACAGCTGGTGTTCTCTCCCCACCCCATTCTATGTCCTTTTATGCAGTGCATCAAGTACTGACATTCATAATTATTCTCTCCCCTCTGCTCCCTCCCACAAAAAAAAAATTGGTCCATGATAGCTCTAATAAGCTTCCTTCAGGAATTCCAGTAAACTCTCCATCCTAAGACAGCTGTGACTGTTACAACAGGTTTATGAAAGCAAATGCAATCTGGGAGACAAAAGGCTGTATGTATAGAGAAATATCTCCATTTTCCTAAGGTCTTCAACAGCTTTTAAAAACAAGAGCATGGATTCCAATGTTATTATGAGGAAAGCCCCTTGGATTTTGGTGCTTTAGCCTTGATGTTATTTGCTGTTTTCACATGTTGTAGGCAACATAAATAGGATCCAACTGATCAGCTAAAAATCCATCTCTCAAGTGCATCCGTTGTTTCTCGCCACGGGAGTTGATGGGAATGACCCCAGGATCCACGATGACCACGACACCAACGATGAGATAATGCTCTTCCAGGACCACATTCGTCACCAGTGCGACCAGATCCAGCGCTTCCTGCTCTGAGCCTTCCAGCTCCACCACCACCACCAGCAGGTTTGTCCATGTAAACACGGCACTGTTGGCATGAAACACGTGTTAATGGGGAGGAAAAAGCACCTAGACGAGTTATTAAAAGAGATTATTAAAAGAAAGACAAGACCTCCCAAAGCTTACAAGTAAACCTGAATGCTTTGAGGCTGGAGAGGACCTGCAGCCAATGATATACATAATTCATTGGGGCCGAATAGGAATAACAGGTGTGAGAAAACATAATCCATGAAATCCTTGAGATGTGTTTACCACACCCACGTGTGTATGTTCCAACACAGCCAAGGAAGTTACAAGTTCTTCTGCTTTAGAAGAAATAAAATGATACAGAATAATGCTGTGGTTCTTACCATTCTGCAATGCTCTTATGTGCCCTGATTACAGAGGTTTCTATGTCGATGGGGTGGTACCTCATTCCTCTGAGCTCCAGTGTTTCATCCAAAGAGCCCACCACATACAAGGCATCGTGCCTCTCTGCAAAACAGCACATACATTTCAACACCATCACATCTACAGGACAAACACAGTCACTTGTATGTGCTTATTCCTGACATTCCAAGATGTTCCCAGTGCTTTCTAGGGGAGTCTATAATACAAGCTCTAGCATTTGAAGAGAATTAAGAGCTCATGTAGCACTTCTGCCTATGACTCCAAGCAACTGAAACCAAAATGAAAAGAACTGCTGGGTCATCCAGTTCTGTCCTTTCTCTCGTGTAATGTAACCTCTGTTCATAAACCCAAGCAAAATCCACCGTTAAAGCATCTTTTTGTTCCACTATTCTTACCAGGGAACTTTTCTTCTCTGATTGACACAACCATTTTTCCAATTCCCAAATTTAACAACTTTTTTCTTCTTAACACCAGCTTATACCCACTTGTCCTCATGCCAGCAAAATTATACTCAGCTTCTTAAGATCCCACAGTTTACCCAATAAGAACAACTCTGTCCTCTGCCCAGCCTCAGCTTTGCCAGGTTAAATAAGCAAAGCTCTCCTAGACCCTACCTGAAGGACACACTCTCCACATTCATCCTTGTAACTCTGTTCAGTTCAATTTTGCTTTTTCTTTGTTAACTGTCTTATAATCTTGCTCAGTTGTGTCACTGGAGGTGAAAATCATGCTGGGAAGCTGTATTTCATATATACTGTATGTTAATTCACTGCATAAAGCCTCTTAAAAACTAAAGGACAACTGATACTGTTCCATGGTGATAAAAATCTCTGTGATAAGTGATTTTTCAGAAAGCTACAAGACACAAAAACTTGCTATTATTATTCAGTGGCAGCAGTCAGGACACTGACACTATTCATGTAGACATCATCGTTCATTTAAGTCCAATCACAGAAAACCAGCAATATACATTTGTTACTAAGTTACAAGCATTCAGACACCTTTCCTTAGAATGTTCAGAGATTTATTTTTTTAAATACATGATAATCAAGAGCTGTATCTGCTTTGTATTCTGTCTCAACAGAAAACAGAGCAGATGGAAGATAAACTTTTCCTAAATTTAGACATCTTGGCTTAGATCAAAAACCCCCAAGATTAACAGTTTATTTTCTATACTGGAAAGTTTCTCCTCTACACCTTTAACTTCTGAAAGACTGTAAAATCACTGGTGTCTTTAACTTGTAGATGAAGCATGTCTGCGCATGTCCTGAATCTGCTGAATGATAGAACATCTGCTTAATTCAGGAGTCTTCTGTGATGGAAGACAGCCCAATCTTTGCTAGCTCAACTTCCCCTAGGAGCCCCACACAAGTGCCCCTGTAGATCCAGGTGTTTCCTCTCACCTCCACTGGCATCCGTCAGCTCTGTCCTGCGCAGGAAGCCCAGGTACCCAGTGCGAGCCCACATGGTTTGAGTGTCCCCAAAACTCAGGCGAGCAGTAAAGTGATCGGCGTGCAGTGCTTCTTCCCCATACACTGTGTAGTAACCAGTAGCATTGTGTGGGCTACTCACCCATATCTAGGGGATAAACCAGATCCAAACTGGAATAAACATAGGTTATTTTGCCAGACAAAGACAGCATCGTTAATTGATTTAGAAGATCCGTTTCACTCACAATTTTGACTACTCCAAAATGCCAGTTTTATTGAAATCACTCACTTCTGACCAGAGAAAAGGAGTTTTTATACATATAATTGGGGGATGGTAAAGGCCATAAAAAATGAACCAGGCATTTGGCTTACTGGAAAGGAACACCTGCTAACCTATTAACTGGGCATCTTATTACACAACAAAAGATGCCTATAAAACAAAGGTTAAACCAAGCAGCAAATTACCTACTGCTGCTGCCCACTGATGGGAGTACATCCCTACCTGTTCTAGCTGCCAGGCAGACACAGACTAGTGCCCAGGTCTCACCTGGTGCTGTGCAGTCACATGTGCAGGAATGCACACAGTGCCAGCTCTCTGTGGGGTTCATTCACTTGCCATACCAGGGTCATCCTGGCTGTCCCACTCAGGGGAAGGAAGGTATTTATCTAACAGGAGGTATCGATGTATCACATCACTGCTGATAAATGCAGTACAACAGTACCAAACCTTTACCTCTCCTAAATGCGAGTCTCCCAGAGGTCCCTTGGTTTCTGTGTGTGCTATAATGACCTTTACTCCCGGAAGAATCTCAAATAAGAAGCAAACAGAAGTTAAAAAAATGAATTAATCAAAAGAAAAGTTAATCAGAAGTCAACAGTCTGTGCTTCATATACTACTCCTTTCTGCACCACAGATACCAATTATCTCTTCCTACCACTGTTGCTTAACTTATTAAATAATTTCAACTCTGAGCAACTGTTTTGCAGCTTCAGCATTGGTTTCACACCTACAAAATGTCTTCCATATGAAGGCCTCAGATTTATTTCGGTGGTAGCAATTTATCTTATTGCTTCATATCATGCACCTGGCTTCACTTTAACTACTCCTCCTGGACACATCCTGATTAGCCACGCTCATCCCACATATTCTGTACCGAGATCCAGGTGATCTAGCTCCCCACCCAGGTGAGGGCCATGAGGACATAACAATGGCTTTAAACTGAAAGAGGAGGTTTAGAGTAAATGTTGGGAAGAAATTCTGCCCAGGGAGGGTGGTGAGGCCCTGGCACAGGTTGTCCAGAAAAGCTGTGGCTACCTCAGCCCTGCAAGTGTCCGAGGCCAGGTTGGATGGGGCTTGGAGCAACCTGGTCTAGTGGAAGGTGTCCCCTCCCCATGGCTGACAGGGACTGGAATGAGATGAGCTTTAAAGTCCTTCCCAACCCAAACACTCTGTGATTCTGTGAGGAGGAAGGATCACACTCAGTCTCTCACCTTCCCAGACTCCATAAGTGGCAGACTGTGTGGAGAACCTCTCTCTACCAAACGCACCCTGAGAAAATAAGAGGATACACTTGTAAAAGGCTTTAGGAACTGTTGGAGGTTAGGATTATTTTTTTTTTCCTTTTTCTCTCAAAAAAGTTTCTCCCATCTGCTGCCTAAGAGATGATAATTATTGTACTTAAGAGAGACAAAAGATGTAGCCAAGGAGGAGGGGGAGCTGGCTGCACTCTTGAAGCTGAGGGGCTTTCTCTTGGGATGGGCAGAGATACCCTGAGATTTTGGCTGGGGGGTGAGGAGCTGGGCCTCCTCTCTCTTGCTTTTGGATCAGAGGGGAGATGGCTGGTCTGTAGTTGCTGTGGGAAGAATTTGCTGCCACCTTGGAGTTCTGCCTTTAACTGTTTCTACCGTGAGTGAGGCTTTGCTCATAAGAGCAGCTGGTGAAGTGGGATCTCAGTAACATCTGACTGCATTGGAAAGGACCCTCACCATCTACTTGGGTGTCTCAGGGGAAAACCCAGGACCCTGAGCCCCTCCCCACTCTGAGGGAGCCTCTCCTGGCAGCTTGCAGTAGCACAGCTGCTGCTGCCCAGCCCTGCTGTCTTCTGCCACTGCTTTGGGTTTTTTACTACATTTTACCCCAATACCCCATGTCTGCCCAACCCTGTGGTTCTGGCTACAGCTGCGGAGTTTCTGCTAAGCTTTGTTTGCCACTCCGGTGTGCCTGCCTCTGCTGTTCCAGCCGTTGCTCCGAGGTTCCCACTGCAGCTCATTTCCCCATCCAGAGGGGCACCGGGACCGGCTGCTGCTGCAGGTTTGTAAAGGACAAACCTTTACATCTCTCATAAAGGACAAACCCTTTTCCATCTCTTCCGCTGCCTTGCCCGCCATCACCGCGTGAGGACACGACAGAGCTCGCGGCACAGCGCCCCCTGCAGGCGGGGGGAATCACCGCACCCATCCTGCCCGGAGCCAGCAGCGCCCCTGGCGGCCTTGAGCGGAACTGCACCCCAGGGGAAGGGGCTGACAGCGGAGAGAGCGCTGAGGGGTTCTGTCCTGTTTGCCTTGGTATACATATATATATTAGTAAAGAACTGGTATACTTTTTCCTCATATATTTGCCTGAAAGCACCTTAATTTCACAGTTATAAATGATTTGGAGGGAAGGGGGTCATATTTTCCATTCCAAGGGAGGTTCCCGCCTTCCTTGGCAGATGCCTGTCTTTCAAACCAAGACAAGAACTTAAACAGAAGCTAAACAGGTGTGTTCTAGTACTGCTACTTCACCCTTAGCTGCACTGACTGAGCTGCAATGAATCACCCAGTTACTCTCATTTATTCACAACTTACTGTTACAGGTTTCTAGCTGTCTTCAGAACTTCCCTATTAGCATTCCCATGTTATGTTATTCTTTTAAGAATCTCTAACTTTGCTCTCTGGAAAGAGGAGTAACTTTTTCCAACAAAGCCTGAAGGTTGCAGTCCCACCAGCATTTTAAATTCACCTTCTTTTCTGGATTCTCCTGGACCTCTACTTGTCACATTTAGTCATGGCAGAGCATCAGTAGGAATTACAAATAGTAAAGAGCAAGCAGACTAAGTGGCATTAAGTGACAGGGAAGCCTAGGGAAGGCTGAGGGAACAGAGTTGTTTTGGTTTGAAGGGAAAAAAAAAAAAAGACTAAGGGATATTCTAACTGTGCTACTTCCACTTCCTACAGGGTTGTTAGAGAGCAGATTTCTTGGAATTGCACAGCACAGGGATATAATACGGCAGGGAGTCAGTTGACTGCTGCCAAGGATATTTCAACAAACCAATGCAATGAGGCTGAAGTTTCTTCTCCACAGCCACTGAAGGGTTAATGCTTTAACACAGACCATACCTGTCATGTCGAAGTGCTCTCATATCTACATAGACTGTTGTTGGATCTGGTCCGGCTGTTCCCTAAAAATAAGGAGGAAGAAACAAATTCAACAGAAGCCACAACACTCTGCTTTCATTCTCACAGCCACATAAATTCACAAATTTCTCTCCCTTTTTTACTGACACTTATAAAGCACTTCCCTAATATACAAGAAATAGAGTCAAGTAACCCCCCTTTCTACAGTGACTACTGTAGAGCCTTTGCTTTTTATGGAATCAGTCAATGAATGCACAAGTGAAGTATGTAGTACAAGTAAGTCTAAGTTTGCAAAATTTTTAAATTTAAAATTCAGCTTTTAGGATTTTATTTGAGTAAGCACTTGCTCTAAAACCCACATAAGCCAGTGCAAAAGGATGTAAGCACAAACTTGTGTGGGCCTAGTCCCTAACACTGCAGAACCAGATGAACTTTAGGACGTGACAAGCACACATGCATCACTATACCTGTTCAGCCAGCTTGCCCAGCCTGTTTGGCTGACAGCAGGACCACAAACAGAAGTAACAGAGGCCATCAAAGTGTGGGAAACAGAGAGAAAGGGGAAAAAAAGAAAATACAAACAAAGAGGCACAGGAAACATAAGATACACACAGTAAGACAGAAAACAAAACTTACACTGTTTTAGAATGAAAAGAAAATTTCCATTTTAGATTACTTAAGAGCTTGGCACTTTTAGGTAGTTCTTTTGGAAACATGCAAGTCTCAGATCATGAACAAAAGAGGGCTACAGCAACTCATACATTGCTTTAGAATAAATCCCTTCTCCCCCTGTAAGACTGCAGCTTCAGAAACACCTTCTCAGTGAACCAGTTCAGCAGAGCTGGAAGCCATGTATTTATCTGCCTGCTAATTTGTATCAAAAGTTTGGTCACTCATTCACATTCATTTAAATCCAATTTAAAAAGTCTAATGGAGGAATCACTATGGAAGAATGAGGGAAAAGGGGTAGAAAACCCCTCCCATTAAGACGGTGCTCAAGAATGGAAAACATGAAAAAGGCATAAAATGAGAGGGTAGCTTAACTGCCCAGCAGTCCTGTATTCCTCTCTGGGTTTTTTTTTTTGAGTACTTTTCATGTTGCCATTCAGTATTTTGCAGAAAAACTGTTTCCCACCCCTTTATGCCAAACTGGCTTTTGAAATTTTTATTCACACAGGCAATTTGGAAAGCTATTCTTTCATACTTGGCAGCTGAAATGTTTTATTCAATGAATTTAAAATCTTAAATTGCAGTAATCTTGATTTTATGTGTATCCTTCTTGCTTTTCTACCTATTGATTCATAAAATCACTCTGACGTTATTTCTTTATAACCACTTAGCTTGGTCTTCTTAAAAATCCTTTCTCCTTTAATTGTGAAAGAAACCATAGAAACTAAGGAAACAATTGTGAATGGCAACATATTTAAGTAACTCATGTCCCGAAATATCTCTCTTGTAGGAAACCTAGAACACTGTAATATATTCTGAGAGCTAAAAATGCCTCTAGTGTGCACCAGGAAGAAAAAAAAAAAAAGAAAACCAAAGTTTTGCAGAAGTACAGTAGCAATTTTCATAGAATCCTATTTTATTAAGTGTAATTCATACCAATAAAATTGGACATTAAATTTACAATTACACATACTTAATCCATGTGCCCCCGAGATATTCCCCACATACAAAGCTACATACTGCCTCATCTGAAACCTGAGCACTTCATTTACTAACTCAAGCATCCTCCACACTCCAGGGTGCTTTTCCATTTTCTAGTCCATGCTTACTTAATACCTGATTTTTCAGGTAAGTTTTGAAATACATATATATTTTAAAAAAAGTGGGTTTTTTAATCTCCTGACTGGAAAAGAAATACCTCATTGAGAAAAGTTAGACCTCAACTGGTTAAATTATACATAAAAGATTATTATCAGCTGAATACTTAACTATCAAAGGTGGTTCTGACTCACAGCAGGTCATTATCTCCAGGCTGTGAAGCATGGCTGAGTACTTTATGAGCATATCCTCCCTCTCAAAGCTTCCAATTTCACACTTTTAAGTAGAACAAAAGTCAAAATATTTGCATGTTGCTAATCTTCATTTGAGATTTTTAGAAATAAGAAAACCTGCCAGAAGTGTAAATTTTCTTGGGTCTTATTTGCGAAATTCTGTCTTCCATTTAATTCCACATTATACAAAACAAGACAAAATCTAACCACACAAAAGCTGAAATAGCACTGTAACATAATATTTATGAATAGGAAGGTGTTTATTTAATACTTCTCCTTCATAGTAGGAAAGAAACAAGTTTCTTAGTACTGACCCTTTGGATTAGAAAAGCAAATCAATTGGTCAATTAGTACAGAAAGTGAAATTATCATAACCAACATCATATTAAACATCTTATTAAAAAAGCTTAATTTAACTTGGTGATGAAGCAAGCAATGGAGCTCTAGTTCATTAGAAAGAGAAATCCATTCAGCTGAACATGATTTTCTACCAAGTTCCCAGAGATTTTGTGTAAGGAACAAGCAGTTTAATCTCACCTGTAGGCAAATTGCTACGTTGACCCTGCACCCAAAGGTAGTGCTCACTGCACGAGCAGAGAGGCCCAGGTCTTTGAATAACTTGGAGAAAGACTGGGTGAGGGCAATCCTCGGTCTCTCCTCTGCCACCACCATGCAGGTGCGCACGCAGGACAGGTTAACCCCCTTCATCTGGGAGAGTGAGGGGAGAGAACAGCATTGTAACCTCCAAGGCAGCAACTCTAGAACAAAACCATTTTATTTGTGCAACAGAACATCTTCAAAAGCACTCGAGTAAGACATGAACTGGATTAACACTACAGATAACGTGTGGCTGCAACACAGTCATTCAGCATTTTGAGCTGAAAAACCCTCAAAATGTCCTTTTGCCTCAGGGCTGGGCTCACCAGAGACCTGCTGGCTCCCAGCACTGCACAGTTTAGGTCCCAGACATCATCAGCTCCTCTCAACGTGAATGTGAACCTGGAACAACTGGCTGTGGGCCAGGATTCCCTTTGGTGAAGTCCAGTGGAACAGAGGGACAAGTTTCTTTTGTCTGTATTGAGAGCACACAATACGACCACTTTTACATGAAGGAGCTGCCACACATTCCAAGTGGAAGTGCCGAGTAGCTGAGTTATGAGAATGCTCCTTCCTCCTTAAGGAAATTAAATCTGAGTTGAGAGATTTCCCTCAAAAATAAATAGATGTATTTAATGTAATTGATGTTGTTGGGAATCAAAGGATCATATAGCACATGCTTTGAGTAGGAAGGAAAGGACTTTAAAGCTCATCTCATTCCAACCCCTCTGTGTGGACAGGGACACCTTCTAGATCAGGCTGCTCCAAGCCCCATCTAACATGGCCTGGAACACTTCCAGGACTGGAGAAGATTATATCCATTTTAGAACTCAATACTTTTGGGGGGCTTTTTCTTTTGGCTGTTTTGGATGAGCTTTTTTGTGTTTGGTGAGGCTTTGGGATTTTTCCTTCTGTTGGTGTGTGTTTTGTCTGGGATTTTTTTTGTTTGGTGTTGGGTTTTTTTCTTGTCTCAGACACAAACAAGTTGTTAGGCTTGCTATGTATTATACCCAAAATCTCAAAAACATCCAGGAGCACAGAGGTTGCACAAATAACTAAAAACTGAAAATACAGGACTTCTTTTTTTTCCTCCACCAGAAACATGGAAGCTGATTCTTCCAGCAGCCTCAACACTCCCCAAAAATCAAGTCATAATGGAAGGCTCTCATGGGACACTTAAAACCTCATCTTCTCCAAGCCAAAATTAAGTTTTTTTAAAAAAGTACACATATGTTTATGTCAGTATGTGGAAAAATGAAGCCCACTCACCCGGAGAACATCAGTCTGTGTCCCAAGGCCTTTGGTGCACATCTCCATCACAGAGTAGGAGCAGAAGGTGACACGCACTTTGTACTGGCTGACAGCAGACAGCCACAGAGACACGTTGCTCTCCAGCTCCAGAGGAGGCACCAAGATGGATTGGTGACCTGAATATATACTGGGGAGAGGAAGCAATAAGAACACAAAAATTCAATTAATTAATGCATATGGCATGTTTTAAAAGGCAAAAAAATTTGCAGCTTTGTGAGATGTGCTGCATTAGAGTAGGTATCTGGTTGAATCAAGTCAAGGCTCACTTATTTTAAGAAACATTTAACTGCTTCATTTAGCAGTATTTCTTACTGCATACCAGTCTTGCAGTGAACACCTTAAAGGTCTTGTCAAAACATATGGTTTAATCTCAAAAGACTTTAAAAGGATTTACTTAATCGATGTTAAATAGACAGTGAAGTCCTTATTTTTTTCTTCCTTGAATTTGAACACAATTGTTTTTTTAAGAAAAGTTAGATTTCTTCTGGTTAAGTTACACAAAAACAATTATTGTCAGCTGAATACTAAACTATCAAAGGATAGTTAATTTTTGCAATTAATTCCACTTGCAAACTTGAAATTACTTAAGTAACTAACTGACTTAAATGGATTTTCTTACCACAAAAGGTATTTTCTGAACCACTGATGAAAAGGTTTAATTTGGGTTTCTTTGACAGGTTCACCCATGTCCATTCCCTGGGGTTCTAGAGAAGGCTGGGCACACATGAGGAGACAGACAGCTCCAGAGCCATACCTGCACAAGCACCAGAGTGCAAAGCCCAAGCCACAGTAGGGGTCCAGGCAGATGGCAATCTGTCGGGATGGGTACAGCTCACACTGGAGCTTTATAGAACGACATAAGGCACTTGTAGCTGCATGTGACATCTGCAAGAGGCAAGCAAGACCTCTCAGGGTGCTTTTTCTGGAAAGAGGGTTTTACATATTTCTTTATAAATGTAAAGGAATAAAACATGGTTATCTCTTGTTACTGTACCTTTACTCCTGCTAATATACCAGTAGTAGACACACTGAAGTCCAAGTATGCCAACATATCTGGAGACGTAGGTCTGAAAACATTAGCCAGCTTCTTTTTAGGCATATCATCTATTTAAAATACATAAGTTGAGGAGAGTTCCATATTATTTTGGGAAACAGGCACAGGACAAAACATGTATCTTTACAGCATTATCATCAGATCCTCTATATAGTTTCTGGACAGCTATTTTAATACAATACACAGCACATCCACTCAATCAGGCAGTTGTGGTGTAGCAAAATAAATACATCCCTCTTCAAACTATTTCCATTTTGGCTACCGTACCTGTATCCAAAATAGTGGGCCACGTTTTAATATCTACAGCTGCTGCAGCCTCCTTGGACCTGAACAGTTTCATTATAGCTTGAGTGGTCAATATACATGCAGACTTACTGACCTGCAAAAGGCAAAGCATTAAGACATTGATAAAACCAGGGAGTACATGCTCAAAGTCATGTCATATGCATCCAGATGAGACAACCAGTAAGATGAAGAGATTAGGAAAATATTTGGAAATAAAGCAAAATAAATCACGACAATAAAAGACCATTTTAAATGAGCTTCTGAAGAAGCCATTACTGTCTCAAGCCACAGCATATTGAATATTTATTTTCTAGCTTATTTTACACTGACTGTGGCAAAGCAATTTATCAGGCTGCACCAACCATTCACCACGCCTCAAAAGCACAAGCAGAGGAATGTCTCATACCTACCTCTACAATCATTTTGACAGTGGGCAGAGTGGTAGCAAGGTTCTGTGGATGAGGTGGGCGGACAGTGATGGGAACACAGCCAGCATACAAACAGCCATAGAAAGTTGCTATCAAGTCTACTCCTGGAAAGGATATTTGTGAAATTAAAGTAATTTTTATCAGATCAATAGGATAAACTCTTTCACCAAAATCAAAATACACAGTGATTTATGTTATTAAGATGCGAAGATTTGTTACAAGTGTCTCTTCAAATCAACAGACTGTTCCACACCCAGTTCAAAATGTTTTGCATTTAAGAGCTAGCAAAAAATTATTAAAATGCAATTAATGGACAGAACTTCTTTTCTTGTGCTGTGTGATTATGGGTTTTGCTGTCTCTGTTGCTTTACCTGGAGGGTAAACCAGGGCCACGTGGTCACCAACATTCAGCCGTCCCTTCTCCATCAGCGCGACTGCCACTCTCTCTGCCCTCTTGTGCAGTTGGATGCATGAGGCAGTGCTGGCTACAGTACCCTGCACAGGAGACAAGTGACAGCAGAAACCTTTATAGGAACAGCAGCAGCTCAGTGACTTGGATATTGACATGAAAAGGTATAAACCAAAAGGATTTCTCCTAGAGACATGTGAACACATCAACATATAGCATGGTAGCTCATTAGTCCCCAGCTATTTATGACAGGTGTTCATCAACAGGTAATTTCTTTGTGCCCAAGTTTTGTGTTTCCTTTTACAGAGTCTCCGTGTCAAGGGTAAAACTTGCCTGAACAAAGTGAGCTGGGAAGGGGCTGCTTCATACTAGAAAACATCCCTTTAAATCTTCTTTACTCAGACAGAATAAACCAATTTAACAATAACAATGTTGAAACAACTTCTTTTGTTAGGCTCTAGATCTTCTAATCAGGAAATCCTCCATTTCTGACTTACAGTTAACCCTTATGCTCAGGAACGAAGATAGACTCATGGCTTCCATTAATATGACAAAAGTTGTGTTCCAGCAGGAAATGCAATTATTGCAATGTTTTAAGCTAGGCAGAACGCATACTAAAATTCCAAAAAACATATGACATAAAATTCCAGAAGTGGAAAAATTCATGCTGCTTACTAACTAGCAATTTTTGTCTGCTTCATTAAAATAACCTGCAGCATTTCAGGAAAAGATTTCTAGAAGGAATTTTCTTAGGATCTAAATAATTTTTTGTTTTGGTCTCAATCTCCAAGTATGACCCAAAATGCATCTTACCTTGGAATTCAAGAGAAGGAAGAGTGGATGATCTGGAGTTGTCTGAGCTCGCCACTGAAGAACATCTGCTAAATACAGGAACTGAAAGGGAAGAAAAAGGAGTCACTCAAATTCACTCAAAGTGCCTGAGTGCCTGATATTCAGCAGAGTATCATACCTAGACTTCTCTCATTCTGAATAAGCTAATCCAAATATTTAATTATACCAGGACCCCAGTATCACCTTTTTTGCCTGGTCATTGTCCTCCAGCTGGCTAACATCTCTCCCCGAGGCTTGTGCAATCCTCTTGCCAGCTACCAGGTTTCCTACAATCATTGACGCAGGACCAACATCTGCATTTTGAAAAGAATAGTGCAAAATGAGGAAAAACAACTTAAAGAACAAGCACCAATTCAGCTGCAGGTGCCCTGTATCACACAGGTCTGGCAGAACTACCACATACTCTGCTCTCCTCACCTGGCTGTTTCTGCCGAGGCTTGGGCAGGTTGGTGACACAGGTGTGGGGACACATCAAGACGTTACAAGGATGCAGGGCACCCTCCAAAAAGCGCTGCTTCGTTTCCGAAATATGAATTCCTCCAAGTGGAGCCTTTGGCAAAGTGTTGGCTGGCACCAAGGCAAGGCAGTACACACCTACTTGGTGAATGCTATCAATTGCCTTCACAGAAATAAAATAAAAAAACAACATCCTACATTATCAACTGGGATGTAGCTGGATCAAGAATTTGTATTCAATTTATTTATAACATTAAAATTTTTACTTGCACCACAGTTTGCAAATAAAGGGTCCAATTCTGCACTCACTGAACTCATAGAAGCTGTGCCATGACTTCAATGGGAGCAGGAGCAGACCCAGGACTTTGCTTGTGCCCTCTATCAAGGGGATGCCACCTGCACATCAGGGATTAGGAAAGTCTCTTAAAAGTGGGCAAAAAGTGCAAAGCCAAAGTTATATCACAGCAAATTTAGCATGTATGGCACAATCACAAAAGCGCAGTAGAACATAAAACTCACAAAATTTAGGAGGGAAGCACCTTTGCTGAGTAAATCTCAAGTGTCTCTTTTAGCTATGACACTTCTAAAAAGAGAAACAAAAATACTTTTTCCCAATACTAGATATTCTCTCCAAAAAGATAAGAAAGCTGAAATTAGACAGAAACCATTATTACCCAACTGCCTTACTCTTAAGAGCAAACTTTCTTCAAGTTGTTCTCTGGATCCTTCCCTTCAGTTGTCCCCAGAGTCTTCCACAACTGATCTGTCCATTTTTATTTCCTGAGAACTGATTTATTCTAAAATCTGCAAATACAGATCTACCACAGCTCCCCTTCCTCCTGTCCTTCATCCCCAAGATAATACAGTAAAATAATTAAGGGGAAAAGTTTTTAATACTTCTTGTTGCAGATCTAGAATAAGGCTGCTAGTGATAAAAAGCTTTTGGTGTTGTTCTGATACTTCGCAGTAGACTTGTGAATATTCTCAGAGGTAACTCTCAGTATGAAATCAGAAAAGATGTGTAGCATTAACCTAAACAAAACCCATCACTCTTAGGACTTTGAGAATCCTAGTAGTAGGAAGTTAAAAAAACATTCTGAAAGAAAGTCTTACTTTTTACAAAATTCTGTTAATTCTCAACCCTGAACAAATTACCTTATTACAGCTCTCTGTGGTTACACTGATAAGTTTTGCTTATAGAAAGAAAAAAAAAAAAAAGCAAGCTCTAATATTCTTTTCATGCATCAGCCTCATTCACCTGGAAAGAGAAAAGGACAGACTGACTACCTGTAGAACCCTGCTCATCCACTGAAAACTATCCTCCTCTGAGGCGTCAGGCCGTTGCTCTGCCACAAGCACTATCCGATCATCATGCAAAACGGGCACAGAAAACACTGCTATCCTAAAACACAAAGGACAGAAGAATGATAGGATGCAACACAGGGTGAGCAGAGCATGGCTTATCATTACATGGGAATAGCTGCAACCTCTCAGGCACTATTTCACACACACAAGCATTATTCATGCCAGATCATCACAAAATCACAGAAAAATCTGTAACACGTGGGTTCCTTGCTGTAATTGATTTCTCCTGGGGGTCAGGTGGATTTGCAGTCACCCATGTAGCATGTGTCCGATAGGCAAGTTTCATACATGTAGGAAGTGTGCAAGCCTTGCCTATCGAACTCCATCATGCACACTAGACTTGTAGCCTCCACATTCCATGTCCCTTCTGGAAGACAACTATGCCAAGTTACTGACCACCAGATGCTTGCACTGAAAAATACTTAACTCCCATTGGGGAATTACCTTAGTTTTAAGTTTGCCTCTTCTAGGATAAAATACTAATAATGCCTCAGCTTGGACTGGTCCCAGTCTGAACCCACTTGTCCTTGACCTTCATCTGGACATTGAGCCATGGACCACTGAAGGGCACTCAGGTTGGAGATACAACACACTATCTATGAGGGTCCTTCAGCAGCCTAGTTTGTTCTTTTGAACAGGCTGCACAGTCCATCCCTCAGCCACCCAAAAGGCTCAGGGGCCAGAAGTGTTTTACATCTGGCATATGAGCTTCTTTTGAGTGTTGTAAGAGTAGCTTTGTAAGAAGTTTTAAACAGATACTTTTAAGATCTACCTTTATATTGTGTGAAAGTAATTTAGAATCTATTATGCACGAAGCAGGGTGTCAATATTTGTCTTTCAAGTTAGCAGGAGCAACCAAATTCACAACCTAGTGCCAACTTTCCTACAAAACACACATGAAAAAGTTCACACACTGTGTATGCTGTGTCACTTGATGACCATCTGTGGGTTAAAAAAGGAGCAACAAAGCCCAGCCAGCAGTGTTGAAGTTTTTAATACACTCACCTTCCCCGATAGACAAACTTCATTGGTTCAACTGCCAATGCGGTGGCTACCACATCATCTGCATTGTGCCTGCGACCACTGACTGTCATCAAGCCATCCAATTTTCCTACCACAAACACCAAATAGTCCTGAAAAGAAGCAAGAATCAGAAACAGAGCAGAAAAACCTCCTCACTCCTGGCAATACATGCTTGACTCAAGCCAACAATGCTCTTGAGATCTATAGGAGCTCAATGCCCTGACATAAAGCTCTGCTGAATTCAGGGGCATCACTTAATAGTTGGGAGTCAGGACAAAGTAGGGCCCTGAGGGCTCGTTCACACTTACAGGACCCACAAAGCCAAGCAATCCCGTTCTTGTGAAGGGCTGGTCAGATACAGGCATGCCAGCTGCCGTCACTGGAATGGCCTGGAAGAACACAAGGATTCAGACACTCACTGGACTGATAAGGACTTTCAATCCTTTACTGCCAGAATACATGAAATTGGGTACCACTACAAGGAAAAATATGGGCAGAAAGATTGAAATGCCTTCACGTAACACCACTGTGCTAATTCAGAGCTAAGATAGATTTAAATGCTCACACAGGCACTGCACTGGACTGTGGAATACAGAAGCAGCTGACTGACTGCAGATGACACTCGGTATTTTTGGTTCTAAGAGACAGAATGTCTTGTTATGATTCTATGAATAAAGCAAAGTGTACCTGGCCAGGGCTTTTTTCTAATGAACTAAAAAACCAAACCAAATCAAACAATAAAACACACACGTGCACATAAACACACACACACACAAAAAGGGATCTTTAATGAATAAGTAAGTCTATTTGCAAGAAGAAATACTAGAAATGTAACAATTCCAAAGAAATTCAAACCTCAAATACATTCTTGGTGATTCCGAGGAGGCCAAAATATGCTGTCCCAGTTGCTCCTGAATTCACACATATTTCTCCAACCTCATCAGCTTTACACAGATAAGGAGTCCCATCCACCTTTACAACACACATACTGGCTGCACAGAGGAAGAACACAGAATCACAGTGTTAGTCTGCTCCAGCAGCTGACACATGTGGTGCTCTGCCACTGATAGATAAAGATTTTAGTATCAATTATTCATCAGCTACAGCAAAAACACAGCATGTAAGAGAGCTCACTTTAGCTTCTTGACAGCCTGTGTAATCTGTTTTCCAAGATTAAGTTCACAAATGCAGTGTTTTTTTCTTACAGCGCTTCACAACCTCCACATCAGCTGCAGCTGAATCCAAGGCACATGGACTGAGGGAGTTTAACACTCAAGATCAAGAAAGAAATCAATAAATCTACCCAGGTCAGTACAAAATAAACATGGCAAAGACAACTCTGCTACCTGCATGGACCAAGGACTACTGGTAAAATAGATTGGTGGGTACATTTTCAAACCTTAGACAAGTCCAACATCCTAGGTCTGAACAGGTGAGACAATCATTCATCCTACCAACAGATCAACCTCTAAATTATCCTGGTTTCATAAAAACTGCCTATTAGAACAACTAGCAGTTATTAGTAATTGCTTGGAACCATGCAATCATAACCTGGGGTGACCAAGTAAAGAGACGCTACTCAAATTCTGGTACAGTTTCAGAATATTACATGTGTGAACTAGATGTCTGTAATTAAAATCTACGGTATGAACTATCAGTCATGCAAAACCCCACATTTTGCAATTTAGGAGGAGAAAAATAAAACTCAATGGTAAATTGGAACTGACAAAATAGTTTATTACTACAGGAAATAAATTGAGCAAACATCAGAACTCTGTATGCAACACTTAAACAATGATGCAAAGAGAAGTGTTAATAACTGGAGAAAGTACAGTTTGTGGGCATTAACAGTTTTACAGCCCTCACTGCACTCACAAACATGGAAAACCCAATGGATCAGCCTGCAGTCCCTAAATGATGCTCCATCCACGAAGCCAAAAGACAATCCTATCACCCTAATCAAGTAAAAAAAAATACTTACCAGTAACCAATGTATGATACAGGTAGTCTACAGGTACATTCTAACAGCAGGCACAGTTCTGTCCTGCCAGGTTATACTGCAAGGCTGCCCTTCTGCAGTATCTGTGGAGCCTCTACTCTCGCTTCTCCTCCTTTTCCTGCTTCATGTGTGACATACAAGAGAGTGCATCTACCACCATTTCAGTCTCTCTCAACAGCATTGCATCTGAAAAAGAATTAAAGAGAAAGGAAAAGCAGATGGGACAGGAATGTACATGTGGACTGTACATCATGAAGAACACATATTTCAGCTAAGAAAGCTTTCTTCCTTCAAATGAGTCCACATGTACATTCTGACAGATGGTGACTCGCAGCAGTCAAACCTGCCAAAGAGTATCCTGGCAGGAGATGAGAATCCTGCTGTGCAAAGGACGATGCTGATGCCCTACCAAAGACTGGATTCAGCTCTGGATGTTTCAAGACTAGAACAGCAGGAATGCAAGAATAATGCCGGGGACCTGGACAGCAGAAGGCTGTGACCAAAGGTACTGATGAAGGTCAGGAAGGGATCTCTTGTTCCCTTTCCAGCATTTTATAGTGGATCCATATACAATGGCTACCCTTGCACTGCAGTCTTTAGTAAGAACTTATCTTCTAAAAGCATGAAGCCTTAGGAAAAATACTAAAATGTCAGGATAAAATGCTTCCTTAATCACCATGGAAGATACTTCCACGGTTTCCAGAGAACCTCAGCCTTAAGAAAAACAGCATATGGGGATATCAAATGCAGACCTGAATCTCTTCCTGATCCTCTTGAAAGGGCAATAGGCATAAAGCAAGCCAACTTTCTAGATGAGGATGAACATAAATCTAGACTCTAGAGGTGATGATGAGCATCCAAAGTGTAACATTTAAATTGGAAGAGAACCTCTCATCCCAAGTGCACATTTGCGCAGGTCTCCAAGAGAAGTTGTTCTGCAGTGGCTGTTGTGCCACTGTGCGACAGACTGAAGCCCTGATGAACTCATGAATATGATAAATTTTAAGGGCTGAGTGGAAAAGAGGTGCTGTTAATCCACAATCAAAGGAGAAAAACTGCAAGCTTCACTAAGTTGTTCTGTAACAACTCTTTCCACTTAGGTAAAGGGACCAGATCCCTCTGCAGAAGATGCATTGTGGTAACCACCAGAACCCAGACAAATGTTTGCTCAGGCATGTACAGAGGAAACAATGAAACACAAGACATCCATGGCCTGGAGACAATGTGAGCATCCCAACATTTGGGAAATTGGAACCATCTCCCTAAACTCCTAGAAAGATACCGAATACAGTCGCAATCCAGAACATGATTTTGTTCACTGCAGAAGATCTTGTAGAAGTCCAAGATTTGGTACCAAACTGAAGTTTTCTGCTTTGAGTGTAAGAAAGTAGCTGCAGCAGCAGCACTGTTTCTAGGAACCAGCCTTTGTATGATGAGAGACTATAGGGATTTAGAACTTTCGGATTCAATAGTGTTAGCTCTTGTCAAAGAAAGAACATGAGAAGGATTCCGGTAAAAGAATGGAAAGGATTAGCTTGGAAGTAGAAGGGAGACAAACTTAACTGCAGTTAACATATCCACTAAGCAACATATCCACACTCAAGGTATACGACGCTTCCAAGATGACAGATAATATGGCAATCACATTCCAGTTGATGTGAAAGTTGGAGGCTGAGGATGAGCAGAAGAAAGGAGGTTTGGCATTCTCCCTACCATCTTTATCAGTCCAATTTGAAAAAATGAACTGAATATTTTGAGGAGCCAAATTTAGCAATGCTAGTCCCAGACAGAAACTATGCTAAACAGCCCAGGGTGGCAAACATCATTCCTCCAGGATAGGATTCCACCGGAATGCATACTAGATTTTCTCTTAAGAATTCCCATGCTATCTTTGAGGGAAAGATTTCTTTGTGGATGCTGGCACTTCCCTTGAGTGTGATGTGCCCTTGCATCAGGCATTCATGGTAGATAATGAATGTGAAGGGAATGTGGCATCAAGAACGGCCTAGGGGTTAAACAGCAGTGCCACATGACTGTGGTGCTGATGGCTCTGTTGAGTAAGATCCCCTGAGCAGGTGGAATCAGCATCTCAGAAAAAAAAAAAGCAAGATCTGAAGAAAAGGAGAGTGCGAGTGGACATTTTATCCATGACCTTTTAACCAGGTAGATCCTGAATAAAGCATGCCAGAGATCTTCACAGTATTGAGATCAATACCATTTGGCTTGACCATTTCCAAATGAAATTCAGGAATGTAAGTTCCTACGTCACGAAGTATTTGAAAGGCTAGGGCAGACTTCCAGGTTCAGTGGGGATCAGAAGATGCAACAAAGCCTTCAAAAAGAAATACAAAACCAAAAGCAGATCAAGAGCATCAGTCAGCAGAGGGGCAATCAACAGGTGGTGGTATGTTCTCTCCTGTATGCCAAACATCAAGCCAGAATGGACAAGGGCACACCCTCCATGAATACTACACAGGAAAAAGCATAAATCTTACCAAGTAAGGCACAAGTATCTCCACTGTTAGAATGTACATGCAGACTCATTTGAAACTAAATCATTCATTTACTTAAGTCAATAATTTTTTTTATTTAGCACACCCCTGTAAGTAGCTGCTCATCATTTGACTTCCTTCGTACTCCAGAGATTTTTTTAAGAGACAAAGTTATCAATTATCCTTTATAGTGAAATCTATCATGTATATTCTGACTTAAGGAACACACAGAGAAATTTCGGCTGGAATTCTTAATATGTGGATAAATTGAAGCCAATCTGCCCCAGATTCTGACAGCTCAATGCTAGTCAGAGTTTTAAAGGAGTTATGAATTAAGCTGCTCAAATTCTGCTTAACCTACAAGTATTTTTACCACTTACTACTGTATTTTCAAATCGCAACAGCCATCAATTACAAGTCATATCATTCTGAGGCACTTAATAGTGCGCATTTAACTGTTCTCCCCTCACACAATCAGACAAGTCACTTGACGCTTCTTACTCATGTAGAAAGTTATGGTAGCATTATCACTGCATGCCAGTGGCCCCCTAATCCAGAAGGGTCCCCTAGATTTGCCAAACAGTGCTCCAAGAAATTCTGACAAAGAAGAAGGGTTTTTTCACAGATCCCTCTGACTGCTCAACCAGGCGCTTCACAAGGACAGAGACGTATTTTTCGGTAACTCATAATGAGGTGAAATTACTTAGCCATAAGCATACAGGGAACTTTTCCAACATCCAAAGGCAGACTTGAACCTGCCATTGAGCAGATGCTCTGTGGAAAATTAACCCAGTGACTTACAGCTCCAACAATTGAATATGAAGTGTAGCTGCAGGCAGCTTTGTGCCTTAGCGTAGTCAAGCATGCTTTGCTGTGAGAGCAAGCCTACAGCAAAGCCAGGAGCATCCCTCTGTTTGTTTCTGCATAGCCTGGTTTTTGGTAGCAGGGGGGCCACAGAGGTGGAGCCACCCGAGATAAACTGATCCAAAGAAAAATTTCAATCAATCCCGCATCTAATACCACTTTTTTGAACAGCAGCAACATTGAGTTTAAGCTCAGTCAGTTTACCAAAGGATTCATAACTACCTGAAGGGCATGCAAACTTGCTCCCTTCATGTCCCTGTGTCTAACCTATAATCTAAGGAAAACATTGGGACCGCAGCTGGATTTCAGTGAGGTTTCAAGGGAACAGCACTAGTGTGGACACCCCAAAAAGACAGAAGTAGCAGTACATGCCATCTGTATTCTAGTCAAAGCAGAGAAATCACTATTCTTTTGAGACTCTGATGCTACTCCCAGAATCAGACAATTGATTAGGCTAGAAAACACCTTTAAGATCAAGTCCAACTGTGAGGCTGAAGTTACAACTGCCTTTTTTGGAATTTATTATGGACTTTCAAAACAACTTCAAATGGTCTTAATACAAAACAAAAACTTGAAAGAAGCTACACAACCAAGCGACTTCTCTACTTCGTTTTGGCATGAAGTGCAGAGCTTCTGCTCAGTCTTCAGCAGAAAGAAGCTCTACTGAATTTTAAGTTCAATATGAACAACAACTGAACCATTGACTTCAGGGATAGCAAAGGGCTTCTGGGGATAATAGGGAAAATTAAACAAGACCAATGAGACTTGCACACAATGGCTGATTTTCATCAGCAGAGTGGGAAGCTATCTACCTCCTCTTACTTGTATCAGGGGCTTTGGTGTACAGAAATCACACAAGTTGAGCCTCCACTTTACCCTGAGTAAATGCTCTACAGACAGCAGGGCTTTAGAACCACAGCTCTACAAGGCAGGAAGTTCATAAGGAGACCAAGAATAGCAAAGACAAAGGTGCCAAGGGCATGACCAGAATCTACCCGGTTCTTTGGTAACTACATAATAAACTTGAGGAGTGAAGAGAGTTCCAAAAAAATCTGTATTTCATCCTTTCCAAGCACACCAGAGTAGGTCAGGACAGAGCCTGAAGCTAGTTGTACGGACAGTGCCATGGAACATTACAGTGCCAGTCTAAAAGCTGGAGTAGATGGCAACAAGTGTCCAGCCCTTTATCCCACCATTCAGGGTCTTAGGTCTGGTTTGGCACCCTACCTTTACTAACCTTCTTCAGAGTCCTCTCCTCTCCAAATGCAGCCGGGTCTCAAATGAGAACAACAAACATGAGATAAAGTCCCTTTGCTTCAATTAATGGGCTGAGGGAACAATACCCTGCTCTGTCTAATTCAGGAACCACAGTGTTGCAAACAGATGTCATTAGGAAATAGATTAATCCAGGTTACTCCTGATCACTTTCTTGGTCTCCATGGACATGAGAAAATAGTTTCCAGAATTAGTTGTTCCATCACCTTTGCAGGGTTTGAGATGAGGTCCCTTTCAACTGAAATATTCTATTCTATTCTACTCCACGCCATTCCATTCCAAAAACAATTCTGCAACAAGCCAAAAGCATTTGCCCATACCAAAATCTACGGTCATTCAGATTTATTGTGCATGAAACTCTAATCCATCATGTGTTTAGGTAATGTGTAAAAACATAACTCATACTACCTTAAAGGTATTTAATATTTATTTATTCCATGCACACAAGTGTAATAGTAAAGATAATTTATGTGGAATATGCTGAAACATACACAAATGCTTTCCTACCTCCAGGCATAATCTGCCCAACATCCTGCACAGTTAACACTGACAACTTCTCCTCTGTATCCACTCTGATCACGCCGAAACTCAGACAATTCATGGATAACACTGCTTTTCCTGGAAGGGGGCCACCCAGTTCAGAAGGTCTGGAAGACAGAAAGTCCAGCTAGACATGAATCAACAGACCAATACTGGTGATAATGTCAGTAAAAACATTGTGCTGGTTTCTCAGGCTTGGTAAGGTTAAGAAAAAGAATGGTTTCTGACTTAAAACAAACAAGAGTTCAAGACTTATATAGTAACTAAATAAATAAAGAGCTAAAACAAAACTCTCCAAAATTTCAAGGTTTTTTGTTTCAAGTTTTCTTGAAGTAAGCTTTCTAAAAAACCACATTTAGATCAGAACCATTATTAAAAATTTCCAGTCTATCCCCTCCATATGTCTATTAATAATTAAAATAATTTCCTTTTCTCAGAGCATCCCTTTATGTGGAATATGCTGAAACCTACACAAATGCTTTCCTACCTCCAGGCATAATCTGCCCAACATCCTGCACAGTTAACACTGACAACTTCTCCTCTGTATCCACTCTGATCACGCCGAAACTCAGACAATGAATGGATAACACTGCTTTTCCTGGAAGGGGGCCAGAAATCCAATGGTATTTTTCTGACCAGTTAATTTTTTTTTTTCTTTTAATTTTAGGTCCCTGTTTACAAATCATCTTACATGAGCAATTGATTGAGGATTCACCATCGTCTTCCTCTGAATTAAGTCTTGTTTTGAAGGCATTTTAAAAGGCCCTCCAACAGCTTCAGTGAGGAGACCTCACTTTCCCAAAGCATGAAATAAACACCTTCTGCCTGACTAGTCATAGAAAATACTAAACTTTTTAAAGAAACCAAGCAAAAATCACCCATCCTTCAGTGAAGGAGACACCTGTGTGCTTCATATTTCCTCTGCCTAGGTCTTTGGGCATCTCTACTTGGGCCACAGTATTTTCTGACTATCATCTTAATATGAGATTCCCCATCCCTGGAAGTGTTTAAGGCTAGGTTGGATGGAACTTGGAGCAACCTGGTGTAGTGGAAGCCATCCCTGCCCATGGCAGGGGGTTTGACCTCCTTCCAACCCAAAGCATTCTGTGATTCTATGACACATTTCAATAGTCAAGAAAAGCTTCAATTCACTTCTCAGAAAAGGGAATTACCTGCGAAGGGCAACAGTTAGTGCCTCTGAAGAACTAGCACAGGGACAGATTACTTCTGGTCTCAAACCTCTGGACTGAAATACATTCAGGAATGCATCACAGGAAGATATTGACCCTAGAAAGAACCATCACATAATTAGAAACATTTTTCTGAGAGCAGGAAAGCTTGAGCTGCAGGAATTCAAAGTCTGTGCTCACTCTCAGCTAAGTTATATGAATATTGTTGCATTCATGTACAAACCTAACTGTCTGAAAGGCATTCCAGTTTACTGTAAGAGTAGATTTGGAAAAAGAACCCCTAGTGACTAACAACTACACTGAATGAAATTCCCAACTTCATACTCCTCCTCTGCCAGCACTCACCAGCACTTAGTATCATGGAAAGTCCTTCAGGGATCAGAATACTTTGTCACTAAGGGCAACTTTATATCAACTTCTTCGACAAATCTTGTTTGTCTTCAACAAAAATTGTTTCTTACAAACGTCACAGCACTTAAATATCAAACATTTCTGACATACCTTTTCAATTCTATCAGGCCTTTAGCACTTGGCCCAAAGTGCATTTATATCTATATTTATATCTCGTAGGTATCAGTTCAAATAAATTCATGGAAAAGTATAGCACTAATGAAAACATGAAGTTCAAAAAATGAATTTAAACTGGTAAATCTAGCCAAGAAGTGCAAACAGCAATGAAAAATCAGTGGCATCACTGGCACACAAATAGTGTTTTACTACAGAACAAACTGCTTAACTCCCCAAGCATCAGCTCTGACACACGGCTTACAAAAAACAGAATCTTGGCAAGACACACTCAGGAAACACATCCATACTCACATGGATTGGCTCCATCTGCCACTATTAACATTCGTAAGGAGCTCAGGCTGACATCTCTTTGATCCCTCTGAGCCAAAAGTGACCAGTGCATATCACGGGATTTTACTACTGCTACACGGGCTGGAAATCAAAACAATAATTATGCTGCATGTGCAGAACAAAATAAAGACCAATTATAAAATCATGTAAGTATTCTTGTGTATTTACACAAAAATTATGACACTACAAATGTAGAAAACAAATACAAATGCCAAATATTCAACTACTATAACATGTGTATACTCAATGTCTCCAGATGGACTTGATCATAGAATTTGAATGTTTGCTATAAATCCAAATTCTAAGAAACACAGTTTCTTTAAAAGTCTCTCAGAAGAAGCCATCAAGGTCATCATCAGTGAAACTATGAGCACACAGAATACTGAAATGGAGTACTCAGTGGGGCACAAAGACATTTTGCACAAACAATTTAATAACCCAAAAATCGATGGGTGAATTAAAAAAACTTTTAGGGTACCTTTGTATAAGCACACTTTCTGTATCCAGGAAAGTGGATTAACCTTCATTAATGCATAGGGAATACTGATGACATGCATCCTGTTCATAACACTCTACAAGAAAGAGATTCAAAAATAAACTTCCAAGTGGCTTAAAAAATATAGAACATGTAACAATCCTTAAATAAACCCCCCCATCATAACAGCTACAGCATAACTCTCACAGTTAACTGGTAGTGAAAACTATGCACATACTCTGAAAAAATAACCTACACAAGTTACTGAAAAAGCAACAGTTTATTCTGAAAAATAAAAATATTGAAACAAAAACCATTTGAGAGAACTGATGAATCAGAATTTACTCATTCTGATACCAGTACACTACCAATGAAAGAAGCAAATTGCTGCAGTTTTTTGCCCTTCTTGCAATACTCACCGTTAACACTCCATGCCAAAGGCCAGCCTCTCTTTTGAAATCCAAGACATTTGTTAGTGTTTCAGCTGAAAGTGAAGGGAAAAAATATCAGATTTAAAAAGCATATTTATAAAAATACTTAAGAACTACTAAGATTTGTTAAAGCAACTCTGAAACCTCCATGACTGCTAAGAAACCAAAGCTCTGTTGCCTATAACAGAGCTTAAGCTCCAAGTGGCTTGTTTTACTTACAGCAATCATCTTTGAATTCTGATTACAGACTAGAATATTACAAGGCATTTAAGACCTTGATTCATTATAATACCCCTTCCATGCGTGTTTGTAACCTCTGCCAGTGAACTAAGCAGACAGATAATTTAGTCTTGAAACCAACTTCTTCAGCTGAACTGAAAAAGTTAATCTGCATTTGAAAGAATTAGATCCAGTAAGAAATATCACCATGACTCTACTAAATTTTCTTGAATATTTTCTCTGAGGAATTTGAGTATCTTATGTGATTCAAAAAACAAATAGGAATCAAAGATTTTAAATCAAGGATTCAACCTGATTTTTGAGGGATATCTTGTATTGATTAGGTAAAACTTGCTTAGCACTAATGTAGGATGGATGTATGCAGGAAAAGTACTTGGTTAAATAGTAGCACAGATCAATGCTATGCAGATGGCCAAAACCAAGTGCAGTTCTTGGCTGTTCATCGGAAAAATGACTGCAAACAAGCAGATCTCTCACTATATTCACATCCCTGGGGAGATGTTCTTTTGTGGGACATGATTAGGTAAGAGGAAGATTCCCTCCTTGATTATGATTTCACAGGTGGCTTAATGCTCTTTCACGTATCACACCCTTTATGAATTAGCAAGTTTGTCTTTCCCTTTGCAACTGAAGCTACTACTCTCTATCTAAAGTTCTCTGAAAACAACAGACATGATTATGCAACATAAATTGTCTGAAGATGCAAAGCTGTCAGTATCATTTTAAAGTCACACCTAACTTACCTTCTGAATAACCACATGCCTGAGTCAGTGCATGACAGTGTGCCAGCATGGAGGCATGAGATACGGTAATGCCCACTGTGCTGCCCTCTTTACTTGTTTTGTACTGAGAAGAGAAAGTGTATGCCAGCATTAGATTAACAGCAAAACCAAGAAGATTTACAGTAGTGAATTGAAAACATATTACAAAAAAAACCCCAGCTCTTTTTAATTCAAAAAGTTAACATAAAAATATATTTATGTCCACAGAATACACTAATATGGTGAAAAAATCTGTTTCTCTAGTCAAATTAAATTGTCCTGGGGATCCCAAAATGCTGATTTATCCCCAGTCTTCAAGCTGACTCCACAAAGTCACTCAACTGACAGTCTATCTGGCAGCCTCACAGAAACATTTTTGTTTCACAGTTTAAAATACTATAGTAGTTTCTTTTATTGTATCAAGAGTTTAAAGGAAGAAACTATTACAAAAGCTACGACAGAGTAACCACAGAAGCTATCACATTACACTGGATCACCTCGATATAAGCAATCTCAGCGCTGGCATCCCGGACCTGTGGATGCCAGTCCTTGGTGGGTTTTGCCAGATGCTTCCCATCAATCACAAACCAAATGAGACGAGGCCAGCCTTCAAAGAAAAAGAAAAGCTACTGTTACCATAGTTCCAAAAATCAGAGCTTTTTTCCTCAGTATTCAGGGATAATGACAGGATGTAAGCAAAGGCAAAATCCCTCGCCAGAGAGGAAGAAATAGCACAAAGCACTGTCATGACAATGAAGGCAGCTCTTTATGTGTAAGAACCATGGAAGCAAACCCAAAATCTGAAGTTTGACAGCAACAATGAATATATCTGCTTTTTATCCCATAAAGAATAAACCCACACCTTTGAATGTCACCACCTCGCCAGTCTGAGCTTTTGGGAGGCCCTTCTGACAGGCATCAGTGGTTAAAGCTAACGTGACTCCACAGCTGCCCAAAAGAAACCCAATCTGCTGACTGCCAGCATCCTGTAGAGAAACAAAGAAATAGCAAAATTACAAATAATAAGGCTTTTGGACAGTTTGTTGTAACTTCTTCATGTTTAGAAAACATTAAGTCAATTTATATCACAGGAAAAAACCAAAATTCTATCCTATAAGACCTTTAAATGACTGAGAAAATTTAGTTTTGCTTAGTGCCAGCTAAGAGTTTGCAGCAGATCTAGTAAGGAAAGCAGTGTCAGAAGCAATGGCTGTACATCTCTCCCCAACCCCACAGAGATGTTTATAAATTCTGCTAAAAGATTTTAGCTCTTCCCTAACAATCTCCATGTGTGTAGGATTATACCTGTATTTCCAGTAACTATGATGTCTCTGCCTGCCTCATTACTCAGCATGAGAGCTGAAAAGACAACCTTTCTCTGATATACTCAGAGAAATACTGCTGCACATATTTTTGAAAATAATGAATTCAAATAATTTCTACAATTACATACCCTAAAATATTTAAAATTACTGGTTTAATATTATTTCCCCCCTTTCCTTAAATATTGATTATAATTCCAAGCACAGAATGTACACTCAACAGTCCACCTGATGCTCTATAAAGAGCAGGCTCTGATGGACCCCATGTAAGTACTGTAGGATTTAGACATACACATGCACTGTATTTATTTATCAAACCATAAAAATATTGAATGTATCTGCCTACCTTTCTTGTCAGTGGAACTTCTATCGGTACAGGAATAAGTTCTGCCAGGAGACATCCATAAAATGCCACCATAAACATAACGGGATCACTATTAGGAAATACAAGAGCTACCTACAAAAATATAGTAAAAATAAGAATATTTTTTTTTTTGTCAGAGAGGGGGGCTGCTTTTTTAATTTGTGGAACAAAATTTTCACAATAATGTCCAGGTTCACAGATAACCAGGCAGAGAAATATTGAGACAATGTATTATTACAAGTCCAAGTAATATATTATTACAATATTTTATTGCAAGGCTTTCTTCAGCTAAAGCTGTTCCTCACTATTTCATCCACAGGGACCACTTCCAACAGCAGCCTACCCGGTCTCCAGGCTTCAGCAAGGGCTCATTCTTAGTGGTTAGCTTGTTTAGTAGGGTATAGGCTAACTTCAAGCTTCGACTCCACAGCTTGCCTAAAGAATAAAAGGAGAAATTAAAAAGTAGAAACTAAAATTTTAACACTTAATTGGCAAATCTCCATCCCTCACACATGCACTGAGCATGACTGCATCAGAACAGTTGGCCAAGTCCAAGTACAATTTAGAACTTGGCTTTTTTTTGGTTTACCTTTCTCTTTTTTTTTATTTTAAATGTAAAACTTAACATGATATTCTAAACAACAGTCAAAGCTCCACTGCAGAGTAATTAAATTACTGCAGCTGCTCAGCTATATTTCCTGCATCCCTCATCTGTGAGAATGCAAACAATAGAGTTTACATTCTAATATATTATACAATGGAATGCTGCAGTGAGTTATCCTGGAGGACACAGTTATTTTCCCCAAAAATGCAATTTACCAAAATACTTCTAGTTCATTATTACAGGCAAGTTTCACTTCCCACCATTAACATGCTGATTATGCTCCTGAGGTATGAGTCTTCTCTATAAGGCTGTGCAAGATGTTAAAACGGAATGTCTCCTCTGGGAATCTGAAGAGTGCATTATCAGTCATCTGTTTCTACCTCCCAGTTTACACTGGGCTATTTTTAGCATTCTTTTATGAAAAAAGTCTCATATTTCTATGAGTTTTACAAACAGCCACTTGGAAAGAATCAATATGTTTGTAATAAACATTTTTTCCTTCCTTAATTTCTTTAAAAACTCTTTTCATATACAATGAATTCATAATCTATGTTCCTACAGCAATCTCCAACCATGTGTTACAAGCACAGGCAGTCCCTCTGAAGTAAGGCAAACTGTTGTTTCATGATGAACACTTAATTCCTCCTCAGGGCTGGCTCCAACACGTACCATAGGTCAGGGTATAAATGGCTTTCCCAGTGGTATCCAAGGCCGTCAGACACGGGGCTTTGGGCTGGGTGGTTCCCCAGCGCTGCAGGGCAGCCAGCAGAGAGGGGGGCCAGTTGGTCACAACCCCCAGGGGTTCCCCCTTAAGTACATTCACTTGATTTCCTTCAGGCTTTGGTTGATTTGGGTCAGGCTGTTGCACTAAAACCAGAGCACAGTAAAAGGGAAATGTCAATCTGTACAAAACATGTAAGTTACACTTCAGAGAATATTCTATGAACCATTCACCTCTTCCTCACAGCTATCACTACTTCCTCTGCTTTATAATGATGCTATGCTAATCATTTGTCGGCTTCCCAAAAAAACAGTGACCATCACTTCAGAGTTGTGATTCCACATTATCAAAAGACCAGAATTTGAATCTTTAGCCCACTTCTTTCTACTTTGGAAAGCTGCTATTTTCTGCTGCTTGTTCTCCACATCTATTTCAATGAAAGCCTCCACCAAGTCAAGAAGGGTTATCAGAGACAATAGCTTCAGTGACACCTGGACACTGATTTTTGCTGCACTGAATTCTCAACAGGTGATGAAGAATTACACTATTCCTGTCTAACAATATATTTTTAAAGAAAAGCCTTCTGTTAAAATCCTGCTCCAAGCTGCTCCAGAAAGTGAAGTATTTTGACCTTGGTTAGCGAAGTCCTGGCTGAAGTTAGTGAACACTCAGTGTAGACAACCAGCAAAATTAATAATTCCAACTGATGTTTTCCACAATTACATGCACCTCAATGGAAGTTCATCTGGAGAAACTTCAGCAAAAGATTAGAATCACAAAAACACTGTATCTTACAAGTATCCCATCAATAGTAGGGGAACTCTAGTGGTAGCTGCTCAGAAATGTCACACTGAGTAGGAGGGTTGAATTAAAGATTATCTTCCACTTGTGATAACATATGGCCTTTCTTGCTCCACTGTATTAATTTTACCATGACTAGTTTTCTATTGAGAAGAAGAAACCAACACTTGCTAAGTATCACTTCTGTCATGAACCAGTTACACAAGGAGTAAAAAATGTATCTGAAAGAAAATTAACCTTCTAGCAGTTCTTCAAAATCATCCACAAAAAACTCCTTTAAAGGTGGGCGCTTCGGTCTTTTCAAAGTATTTAGCAGCTGCTGGATTTTAGAGGACACTCTGCTATTCACTGGGACACCTGCCAAATGGAAAAGATTTAATATTTATCATATATTAACCAAAATACACAACTTCCAGATGGAAAAGTCAGTCAGGACGTGTACCTTGTTTAGAAGAAAACAACTTTAATCAGTAAGAGTTTCCACCATGGATTTATTTGCTTTCAGACAAGGCTGTTCCCTGGCTACCTGGCTGATGCAGACACCTTCTCACACTTTATTTTAGCTCTTGAAACCACTGACTCCTTCATGAGGCTTCAACAGAAATATGAAGAATGTCTTTTTCTCCAGGAGTTTAGGTATTTATTACAATTTAATATTCTTTCCACTCTGAAAGCATCAGAATCCTTGGAAAAATGAGTGAATCTTTCAATACTTTACAGAGTTTGTAAAAATAATCACAACACAAAACATGTCAGATGCTGATTTTCATTTGAGTATGTCAAATTAAATGTAAATACACGTTTTTATATTTATCAAATTTTAAAGCTCTGAGGCAATATAAAATTAAGATGCACATGAAGATATATATATATAAGGGGCCAGAGATGGAAAAGTGGGAGATCTATAATGCAATCACCATCTGCAGTTTCCAGAATGCTGCTGCTGTAGCCTCTGGGCACTCCTCGCACGGATGCGACCTGCGGGCGCTCGTGGTGCAGGTATTCCACCAGGCCAGTGGTCACATCAGGGGGGGCAGAGTGGTTCTCTGCAGAAATGCAAGACAGACACAGGAGCTCATCAGGCACCTTAAGAATCAGCATAATCAAAATTGCTTCTTACATGAGGGTATTTCAGAAATCCTTACAGGGGCTTGAAAACCTCCTTACAACCCAGAGCGCCACAAGCCTGCTTTGCTTGGAGCTGCACCCCACTTCCTGACTGTAGAGCAATGCTTAGGGAATGTCACAGAATCACAGAATGGTTTGGGTTGGAAGGGACCTCAAAGCTCATCTTGTTCCCACCTCTTGCCATGGACAAGGGCACCTTCCACTAAACCAGGCTGCTCCAAGCCCCATTCAACCTGGCCTTGAACACTATCACAAATGGGGCAGCCACAACATCTCTGGGCAACCTGTGCCAGTGCCTCACCACTCTCGCAGGGAAGAATTTCTTCCTAATCTGAGTCCCAATCTTCTTTTATAATTTAAAACCCTTCCCCCTTGTCCCAGCACTAAATGCACTTGTAAGAAGTTGCTATCATAATTCCAAAACTGTAACTGAGGTCATAGAATGGTTTTGAATGGAATGCATTAGGAAATGGCAGAATTTTTGAGAAGTGTTTGAACAACAGATAACAAGAATAGGAGGAGTGAAATATTCAGAATCCTGATGAGTAAAAATAGGAATGCAGCAGGGAAGAGCTGGAGAAAACCCTGCTGCCCAGGGCTGGAGCTGCCTCTCTAGACACAGCCCTTGGAGAACGTCAGCATGTCACAAATCCTGCCAGAAAAACTCCATGCAGAGGGAGATCTGGGCAGTGTTGTGAAATACATACATTATCCTCTACTCTGAAGTACTGATCAGCCCCAAGATAGCAAATGCTTTTTGCACTGGTCCCACATTTCCACAGCTGACACACAAGCCACAAGTCCAGCTCTAAGCAGTTTTAGAGGGATCACCAGGAAAAATTTAAATCCATTCCCATCCTTTCCAACGGACCTCACTGCAATGCCAATGTTTGCATTGCAAAGACTAAATTCCTTTTATGTGGGTGAGGTACATGAAGGAGAAAGCATTACATAATCTCTCAGAAAAATGCCCTGGAATCAGTAATCACAAAGATGACAACTGTGTAATGCTTGCCTGTATAAGCATTGCACAGGACCCGTAGAGAGCCCATGTATACACTTGCCTCATGTATATGCTTTCACTCTGTTCTATATATTTTTGAAGTTGCTTTTTGGTTGGGCTTTTTTTTCCCCCTTGGATTTTCCGAAGTCCCAAACCATAAGCTTCCTGCAGCATACGACTTGGCCACAGAGACAAGTGTACTTGGTTCCCATTTCCCACATGACAAACCCTGCAGGGACTAGCAATGTCTCACTATATATGGAGAAGGAATTGGTTCCATTTTCAGGATTTATGTTCAGACAAAACCCACATAAGCTTAATTAATCATTTGAGCATTTTATTAAAAAATTCCCCCATGATAATGATTTGTGTCATCCAGAAATACCATGGCACAGCAGGGTAAGAGAAGTGGTGACGAGTTAAAAAAAAACAGGTGTGCACAGACATGTGACTTCAGGAAGAAAAGTTAATTGGATTTGGATTAAAGGACCTTTCCATTAGTAATGACAAGACAGAGATAAATGCAAGAGAGCGGTGTCCAAAGAAAGAACAAATAAGATATGACAGAGAATTAAAACCCAGGATGACCTGTATTTCCAGCTGCTCTAAGAGCTAAGGTGGGAAACACTCCACATTTGATACAGCGATCTTAAAAAAAATCAAGACATACTGCCAGCCTTATTCATTTAAAAATATATATATATACAAAAGGAAAAAAGCCCCCCAACATGAAGGGTTGCCCTTGCTGCTATTATGTGAAAGACAAACATCTTAAAAAAGAATGCACATTCCTATCTGACTCCATTAAATACTGTAACCTTGCACTCTCAACACTGCAGTTTGCTGCCTGGGAACTTCGTTTGAGCTCACCATTAAAAATGCAGGCTGGAGAAGATGAGCTGCCAGAGAACAAGCTGCTAAATTTAAATTCCCCAACATCTCAAAATTGTGACTAGCTATTCAGTACATAACCAAAACACAGAATACTTCAGTAGGGCATGGCAATTAAGACATGTAAGATGCCTTTCAGATTGCTGATATCAGCACATTATCTGAAAAAAATAAATAAACTCTTCTTCTATGCTCTACGACAAATCAAAGCCCATTTTAGAAGATATGAGAGTATTTATCAAGAACCATAAAAGTTTGCAGTGTAAGAACTGAGTAAGTTTTCATATTCCTGTGAGCTAGGAAAAGTCCATGCAGACAGGAAAAATGCCCCAACTGAACTGATATTGGCCATGCATGAATGTACCAAGCTAGGAATGAAAACTGATAGAACATGGCAAGCATTGCAGAAATGAAGAAGACCATTCTTATGTGAAAATGCATCTGTTATTTTTTTTGTCAAAGGCACTGGAAATTTTATCTTTATCAATATTTTTAATAGATCAGCTCTTAATGATCCCCGAGCTTCCTTCTTTCTAGACACTATAATTATTTCCCATTAATGAAATTTTAAACCTGCATACAGCCCAACATAAAGTTCCTAAAATGCTGGACTCTGAATTTTTTAATAACGACTTGATTTTGTATGCAATGTTGTTGATTTAACAGTCCTGATAGATACATCTATCTGGCCTGGGGCATGAGACGGAACAAGATGCTGTGGTACATTTTGTGTATCTTGAAAGTTTTTACAGCTATATTAAGAATTTCATCAATCCCAGTTAAGCTTAAGAGGTTAGCCATAATTGACTTTGTAAATTTAAGGAGTTAAATATGATTTCTATTAATCCATAATATGAAATCTAGAATGGCTCAAAGTGAAGTGGTGACACATTACCTCTTTTTTACATCCACCAAGGACAAACAAAATCGCAAATTTCTCATTATTAATAAGCTTGAAAATGGGAATATGAAAAATGAGGTTTCTTTAAAGGTCTTGTACAAACAGCAAAAATTTCCCTAATGATTAGTACCTCTGATTTCATAACTTTCCCAAAGATTCTGTGTGTTTTCCTGTCTTTTGGGTGCTTACCAACTGAATCATGTTGAAATACACAGTCTGACATCGTTTAGGGTAAATACATGCAGATTGGAAAGCATGCACCAAAACCAGGATTCCTTTGAAACTCTGCTTTGGAATCCACTAAAACCGAACCTTAGTTTCTTGGTAAAGCAAAGCATTTTACCAAGAAGAATGCATGTTCAGATCTCATGAGCAACTGGCTTGGGTTAAATACATATACATTATACCTACCTGGTCTGTGAATTGCACATATTAAGGCTATTCACAGGTATCTCCTGGTGAAGACCTTTGTGTTTAGCCCTGCTTTGGGATTTGTAATCTGATTTCATTCCATCCACATCGGCAGGTTTACTGACCTATCTGGGTGTGTGCCATGAGATCTGCAAGCACAGTGGCAGCAGTGGTGGCAGGAGCGGTATTGGAAGCAGCAGCAGGTTTCCCTCCAGGATGAGATGAGGTGGAGGATGCAGAGGATGAGGTGGAGGAGCCCTGAATGACCCTGTTAAGCCAGGGCTCTACGTTGGAATGGCTCTGGAACGGAGTGGAGCTGATCCGCCCTTGCCGCCGCAACGAGCCCTCATCTTCTGATGCTGACGATGTGTCTGTGGTCAAAATAATGATGACAGGCCTGTAATGTGGGAATGGGAATGATCCAGCACCAGGAACACAGCACTTGGCCATGTTCCATGTGCTCTGCCCAGCATTCTCACGTGCTACACGTGAGGGGCGCATACTAAAGGAATGGGATATTCACACACACAAACAAATCCCTCTTGCTGCCTTTTTTTGGGTTAAGACAACAACTTCTGTACATTAGGGCCAGAACACACTTGGAGCAAAGTTTCAGTTACCTCCAATATTTGGAATGATATGACAGGTTAAAAAGACTTCTACCTACAGTAGAGGATTAGTGAGCATCCCATCCTGTCTCTATTGCACTGAAAAAGTATTTCTGTTCTGAGCAGGTAAATTTTGTCTCATCACAGCTGAATAAAACCCATTATTTTTTCCTTGTTGCTTGTTTCTTTTTTTACTCTTTTTGAGAGGAAGGGAATTCTTCACTTTTTGATTCTTCTGAAACATTGCTTTGAGAACTATTTCCTAAGAAACCCACGGTGCTCTGAAGGTCAGTGAAAGAGTAATTACAAAGCATGTATTTTAACCACATAAACTGATATTAATGAGTAATACACAGAAATAATTAGTAAAGCATCTTTTCATTCTAGATGTGTATTTGTTCTTGTCAGAAATCTGACAAAGGGCTCCTAATTTAGTTACCATCCAGTTACTTAAAACTTTCCAGATGTTTCCCTTTGGCACACAATCCTTCCTTATTTATTAGCTATCCAAGAAAAAATAAAAAGGTCATTCTAAATATCAAGAAAATACATCACTTGTGATTTTGAGTGAAAAACAGAGAGTCTTATTACAGAAAAAAATCTTGCCCTCATAAAGAAACTGCTGAGTGTTAATGACTTGATCTTTTACATGCTCTATATAATGTAGGGTGTCTGTTACTGTAGTCTATGAGTCCCAGACATGGAAATCTGGGGTGGGTTACATCAGGAATTCTGCAACCTTAATTTTTGCTATTTTCTTAATCCTCTGAACACATAATTGTTCATCTAGATACAACTGTTCAGCTAGATACAATTCCAAATAAATTTCTTGAAGCAACATGAAAAAAGCTACTCCTTATCTTGGGCAACACATTTCAGTTACCAGCTCTTTAGTTTTCTTATTTTCAAGAACATGTGCATTTCCAATAGCTTCAGAATAATTTCTCTTAGGAGTCTTAAATCACAAAAACAAAAAAACCCATTTCATAAGAATCCCATTATCCTGATGGCATTTTCAAAGTTAAAATTGTAGATATCTTATTATTTCACCTCCCTCATCAAATATGACAATTTTGAATGAAAATACCCAAACATTAGATCTCTGAGAAGATTCAGCTGTAGTGCACCCTCATTCCTGGGTCCATGTATCATGTGATGCTTCCAGACTGCTGCCACATTTGGAGGTTTTGGCAGCTGACTCCATTTGCTCCTGGAGAGAAGCCAAACCTGTCCCATACTGCTTGTAACCTTCCCTTTCTTTTAGGCAGAAAGCAAAAATAAATAATCCCAGGAATATGGAACAATATAGGATTATGAACAGTCAGGGATTGAAAAAAAAAAAAAAAGAAACCAAACCAAACCACCATGTCTGCAATTTATAATTACTTCAGAGGAAGATATAAAACTACAGAAAAACTAGGTTTCTCACAGAATACACTCTCTGACTATCTCCTTATGTAGATTCAGGACAAATGAAGTCTGTGTACAAAAATGGAGGATCCATGGTAAAAGAATTCTAATATCAAAACATAAATACATCATGAAGTACCAAGGTCACTCCAGCAGTAGCCCTGTGGCAGTGGCAAGGGTTAATCCATGGATCCTGGTGTGTGGTGACAGAACAGTGACAGAATACTGTGTGCTTGGCTTCCAGCTCTTCCTGGCTGGGAGCTGATCCAAGACAGTCACAGAAGCCACCCCGCTTTGAGCCAGACTTGCATGAAGGCTCAGCTCCAGTTGTGATCACAGGAAATCCGTGTGGGTAGGATCAGAGACTCAATAGGACAAAAACAAAAGTACATTAAAATTATTGGAAGGATGACTGATAAAAGTAGTTCCTTTACTGCCAGCCAGGAGTTGGATTTCAATTTAACATGGTGCTGAGAACCACGGATTTACAGAATGGTTTGAGTGGGAAGGGACCCTAAAGTTCACCTTGTTCCATCCCCTGTCATGGGCAAGGACACTTTCTACTATCCAGGTTTCTCCAAGCCCTGTCCAACCTGGCCTTGGACACTTCCAGGGATGGGGCAGCCACAGCTTCTCTTGGCCAGTACCTCACGACCTCAGCATAAGGAACCTGAATCAGATGCTTCCTTCCTGTTACCTGATGATAGCTGTTTGTAACAAAGTTTCAGTTATTAATACCAAAGCATGTTTTAATTGCATTAACTCCTGCCAATACAAGGACTTAAGGCAGTGGGTGAATGGCTCAGTATTAGATGCTTTGGACCCTTCTTGCTGAGTTGACTTTGCAAATAAAGGCAGGCCCATAAAAAGACAATTTTTATGATTTGATATAGCTGAAGAAAGTACCTAGAATACTTTTGAATGTCCTGGTTCCCCATGATACAGAACTCATCCAGTGGCCCATTCTCTTACAGAGATAAGGGGATCTCATAACACCTTCTCTTAGAAAGAGCTTGACAGATTCTAGAGGCACTTAACTCTTCATTGAATATCCTAAGTTGGAAGGGACACATGATGAATACTGAATCCAACTCCAGGCCCTGCACAGGAGCACCCCAAGAATGACACCATGTGCTCGGGACTGTTGTCCAAATAGTTCATGAACTCCAGCAGGCTTGTGGCCATGACCACCTCCCTGTGGTGGTCACACCACCAGCTTTCAGCTCCTACTTCGGCTACTGCACCCTGCTCAATCCCAGTGTGGGCACACTTGGCCTCTTTGCTGACCACCTGCACAGGCATGTTAGAAGATGACACTCCAGCAGCACAAACACACAAAAGCATGCAGATCCCATAGCCTCATCTTGCTCTGTACACACATGTACAGCATGGAGTGCAGGCTTTGGGACATGGCCAGGCATGTGTTCCATTTACACACCACCAGCCTTTTCAATCCTCTTGTCCTGTTTTCCCCACACTTGTTCCTCCCTAAGTCTGCCCCTTTGCCTGTCTGCACTTCCTCACCTTAACATCCCATAAGAAGACTCACACAGTTCCGAAATACTCTTGCCCTGCATCCCATACTGTGTCCCTCACCCCTCTGTGTGCCCACCCCAGTCCAGAAGGTGCACTAGTGCTGACTGGTCTTGATGGGCTTCACACCTGGCTAGGAGGGCTGAGGCTCTCCAGGGACAGGCCTGGCACCCTTCTTAGAGTCCTGAACTTGCCTTCCTGCCTGCTGCTGTTCCCAGTGCCCCTCTGGGCTTGTGCAGATGGGTCTGGGACAGGCAGGTGGCTCCTGGGACAGGGTGTTATTTGGGCTTCCCCACCTGCCATGCCCCATGCTCCTCTGCAGGTGAGCAGGGCAGCTTTTAGCACACACTCTAACATTCTCTCCACAGCATCTCAGCTTCTTTTTAATACTCACTCATAAAAAAAAAAGATATTTTAATAAAAATACTTAACATATCTTCTAGGCAAAAACATTAAGGGTCAAGAAAGACCACATATAAGAACACAAAGGATTATTGTTTATTAACTAATGAAATAACTGAAGAACCCACAAAAATAATATACTTAAGTGTGTGACTAGCAAACTAAAGTGGAATTCTCTTTAAATGGGAAGAACAGAAAGAAATACAGCTCAGAGAGCAGGAGGGTAGCACACCTGAACTCTTCTTTTAGAGAAGGGGTTAAGAACTAGAAACTATGGAGAAGGGCAGTAGAAGTCACTGTGCTTCTGCTCTTGGGCCACATTACAAAAGACGTGCACATTCTCAAAATAAAACATCTTAGGAAATCCCTCTTTTTTGTATACAAGACACTAACCTCAAACCACTCAGCTTGCTAGCACAATATGTTGTATGATTTTCTTAACCTCTAGAAAATTCATTGTGAGACAACAAAAGATTACCTTTTCCCCCTAAAAATTAAAGAAGGCATTCCACCCTAGCCAATCTGAACAATTATAGTGTATGATTTTCTGACTGTTTCAATCTGCTCACCACTGAATAATTGAAACCATCTGATGAGTGCTCTGCAATTAAGGCAGCAACTTAATGCTCTAGTATTTTCTTCAACTTTTAAAAGAAGAACCTTCTGCAACGTGAAATGAGGTATTTTCAGCTCTGACATGCTTGCCTAGAGTACCTCTTCTGAGTGACCTATGATGTAAGAGAACATACTTAATGCATAATGGGAACCTGCTCACTCTATGACTGCTTTCATGTGGACTTTCAGCAGCTACACTATCTCTAGATGGGACACGAAAAACCATGAGGAAAAATATCATAGCATAAATCCAACCAAGACCTGATTATTGGGAAATACAGCCATGATACAGAACTTTATTGCAACCTACTAACAACTTAGGGCAGGGACACCTTCTGCTATCCCAGGCTGCCCTGTCCAACCTGGCTTTGGACATTTGCTGGGATGGGATAGCCACAGCTTCTCTGTGTTCACTCAGCATGTACCTGGAGGGGTGTATGTCTCTACGGAAGAGTGCACCAGGACAGAGCGTCTCTTCGAGGGCATGGGCATCTTCCTCTCTTTATATTTAGCAAGTGCTGCTTGTACTGCTTCAGTGTGGACATCTATATGGAAAACAAACAAAAACATTAGAACTTCAGTTGATCAGGAAGAATGAATCTACACCACTGCCTGCAGCCCCAATCCAGTGCACAAGCAATGGTTACCACCAAAGCTAAGAGAGAATATAAGCAGGGGCAAGTTGATACATTTTCCTCAGGAAATCAGCCTGAAAAGGATCTGTGAGTAGCATTTCAGAAACACCCCTGAAATACACACTGCAGTTACAGAGGACCCAGTATTTAAGTTTTGAACTATCAGTTATTTTCATTTGTGGGAGAAATGTCAATGTAGATTCTGTTAATTTGCAGCAGCATTTGACTCTTCATCCTCAAAATCCAGGAAGGGAAAAGAAGTGCAAGTACATTCAATACCTGAAGTTCTCACAAAACAATACAAGTAATAAAAAACGGAAAAAAAGAGACCAATGGACTCAATTATCTTAGAGGTATTTTCCAACTCTAACAAAATTCTATGATTCTATCTGAAGAATTAGGGAAAAGACACAGAGCTTTTACCTTCCTGAAAGCAAAAATTACACTAAGAGGCTCAAGGGCTATATGTTAACTTTTCTAATTTTTCAGCCAAAACTGAGATGAAAGAGGAATTCAGTGTTCAATCAAGACCTCACTGCAGATAAAATTTAATGTATTCCAGTGATTTTTCAGCAGCTTTTTCTCTTTGACATCTACATTCCAATGATGTCAAAAGCTAAAAATTATGCAAGAAAAAAATTCATGAGAAGTGAACAGATGTTGAGGAGGAATGAGGCAAACCAAAAATATATTCTGACTTACCACTTAAGACTCAAACTCATGAAAACCACAATACAACATGTATATACTTAAATATAGTTACAAAGGGCTTGCTGTGGTTTAGCAGTGCCATTCTCCAATCTAAGGCACTGCTCACTCACTTCTCCCTCTCCCTCCTCTCTGTGGTAGGATGGAGAAGAGAATTACTCAGAGGCACAAAAGGCAAAGATCATGGGTTGCGATAAAAATAATTGACTAAAAACAGCAATGAGATATGAAAACTAACAGTTACAGCAAGACTAATGGCAGAGGGTACAAGAAAAGAATTGCTATTGCTGAGTGTGGCAACCTCTGTCAATAGACAGAACCCAAACCAGGACAGAGCCCAGAAGTGAGTATATGATTATGCACTGGGCTGACCACATTCCTTCTACGGGGAAACCGCTCTACAAGGTTTTCAGAATTTAACTATTCAATTTGAAAGAAAATACATATTCTTTCCATAAGTATCCATCTATTCTTTTGCTAAGATGCAAATATGTAACAGGTCCGCAAATCTGAAGGTATGAAACTATTTGTAGGTGTGTGTGTATGACAGACATATACTTACACAACTTACAATATACAATGTAATGTAATTTTCCCTGTACCTACAGAGATTTACCTTGGTGATGAGTACAGGTAAAATGCTGCATTTTACAGAACCTTTTCCTTTTTTTTTGGGTTGTTTTGTTTTTTGTTTGTATAAAAAGTACCATTTCTGTAGTAGTCCTGAAGCCCTTTGGTCATACTCAGCACAAGGCCCTTCCTAAGGAATATGCCCTTGAGTCTGGCCAAATGGATTCAAAATCACAAGAATCCCTGAGCATATGGTCCCAGACACCAACCAATTCTTCACAGCAGTAACGCCACTTTTCAGACTGCAGCTCCCCGCAGATGATCTGTTCAGAGCAGTACTTAAAATATGTATACGTGCAAATATACTATCCCACCTGTGTGCTCCTACAAGATTCAGAAATGTACTAAGTAGATGCTTATCTCATCTCAAAGAAGAGCTTTTTGCACAACAACATGGGAGGTTCAAAGATGATGTTGTTATGAGAGAAAAATATTAAGAAGGAAAAAGGAAAAAAAGAAATCAGTAAAACCTGTATGCTTTAATACAATAATTTTTTTTGTCTTGTCCCTGTCAGATTTTTGCTGCTATCCGTCACATCAAGGACTTAATAATAGATGTTTTTATAAATAAAAAATTCCCCTTTTCTTATGTCTGCCTGCCTCCTTCTCTATTCCCACAGCTAGGCTTTTTGTCAAGTCTTGGTTTCTCCTGATCCTTAGTTTTAGCTGTAATTGTTCACCAATGAAGTTCATTCCCATAGATACCCAGAAGCAAACCTTCTATGTCCCCAGATTCCAGAAAGTTTAAGCAGGATTCAACCTCAATTAAAGGTTGTATTTGCAGTCTTAAAAGTAGGGGCAAAATGGCCATTTTGCAGGACACATTTCCTTGGAAGAACTTTCAATCAAAACCAAGCTGGAATGTTTCTAGAAAGAGACAGTAACTGTGAAATGCAGTCACTTCCACCACCCCGACATCTACATACAATTTAAAAAACATTTTTGTTACATTAACATCTCATAGGAAGTAGAGGAACATAAATTGTTTTTCTGCAGAAAAGGTCTTTCAAAGAGAAAAATAACACATAATATTTGTAGCCTGCATATAAATACATTGTCATTAAATAATGCAGCAGATAAAAAAAATGAAAGCATTCTCAGACAGCTCTGCATTTTGGGAATGGAAAGGCCTAGTTGGAGGCAAGGGTGTGCTGGGGTTTTTTAACAAAGCAAAGCAGGGCAGGTCATAACATCACACGGATTTGTGGGAGCAAGCATGGGAACTACTTTTTATTCCATTTCCAGAGGGCAAAATCACCACCACCTCCTCCTCTAGTCCTAACTCCCACCGTAAAACCTGGAACAGACTAGATTAACTGATAAAACTGCAACCAGGAGACAGTCAGGATGAATTTTTATTCTGTTCCATGTTTTATTTTTACAGGGCCAATTGAACTCATCATTCCCTCTATACTCATTAAGATCTATTCCTGGCTTGAAATCTTTCTTATAATATCTTGTCCTTGGACATCAGCTGAGTAGGAACATCCTCTCTCATCCAAATCAATGAAGTAATTGTTTTCACTTCCATGGAACACTTTGTTCCTAATCCACTTTTTCTTTAAGAGGAGCTTTTCTACATGATGAAACACATTTCAATAAAAGAAGTAAAAGGAATGAAATTATTTTAAAGATGCAGAATGCTTAGGGTACAAAAAATCATAAATTAGTATAAATTAAATTTTAGCTGGACTTTGGAATTGCAAAAAGAAGCTCTCTACCACTGTCTATTACTTAAATTCTTCAAAATTTACTGTGAAAGTGATTCATCATGTAAGAACTGTGGAGTTCAGTTTTCTTCAGGGAATTAAACACTCATAATCAGACCAAATGTGTCACATTTTTGAGAAAAGGGATCACAAATGCTCAACAGTGATCATTGGAAGTGATGAACAGCAAGCCCATCATTTCATTAACACAAAAAATATATGTACCAAAGTGAGGGGAACAAAACATATGCTACCATCCAAAAGCAGAAGAAAAAGTCTTGGAGAAGTATTTCTAAGCTTCTGCATTTTATTAAGCTGAAAACAACCATCAACAATTAATAACTTATTACAAAGATTTTCTCCTTCTGCTGTAGGAAACCACATAATCTTCTCTCCTGTTCTTTGCACCTATTCTCATTTCATTTCCTTCCACGTGTCCTTGAGAAAGGTTAAGGGAGGAAAGCGAAAATAGTTTGTGGACTATAAATCACCTAAACTCTTAGAGCTCCTAAACTGTCCAGCTATTAGAAGAGCATTTTTCTTTCCCATTTGTAGCCTCTGCTCTTTTATCAGCCTCTGACTCTTGTCCCTGCCTTAGGCAGAGAAGGAAGAATTTCTACAGTCAGTCAAAGAAAAAAATGACATTTATAGGCTGACCAGCGTACCTGCTGCTCATGGATTTCAAAATATCAACAGGTAAAGCAATAAACACTATCTAGGTGGGATGGAGAGAGGGCCTGGAAAAAGGTAAAATCCAGGGGTTGAGATATGAACAATAATATCTGAAGAAAATTAAAACGTAATAGTAAAAATAATAATAGACTTAGAACAAGAATAATAAAGTATGAGAACTATTCTCATTGTAAATCCAAAACACAGTACTGTTAAGCTATTAAGAAGAAAATTAACACTATTCCAGCTGAAGCCTGGACAGCAGGCTTGTATTTATTGATAGTATTCACTGTTGGAATTTTTTGGATAACATTTACTGTTAGAAGACAAATATCTGGGAATGACAAAAACATACAGTTCATTTAAATACACAACTCTTCTGTGAAACTTTTAAAAAAAGTGCTTACAGAGAGTAAATGACAGATTAATTGTATAAAAAGAAAAACTTATTTTATTTCCTTGCTTCTTTTAAGTAATTTATGTTGATGGTTCTAAGGTACCTATAATTGCTCCAGAAAGAGATCCTTTTCTAGGAAAAGCTGCATTCTCCATCAACTGCTCTTGAAAAAGACATAGAAGAACTGATGAGATTTGAAGAAAGGGAAACAAGAAATAGAGACTGGAAGGAAAGAAAAAAGAAGAAACAACACATCCTCCCCTCCCCATAACAGTCTAAAGAATAAATAAGGCGTGAGATTGAGGGAAGGAGTCTGAAGATGGTGATCCCTCACAACGGTCAAAGTGTGTCAGCACATAGGGAAGTTAAAAAAGGCAACAATATCTATGTCTTTGCTGAGGTAACAAAGCCAATCACTAATGCAGTAAATCTGAAGACTTTTTTTTTTAATTACAGAGGAAAAAGGGGGATAGATATTGGCATCTGAAAGCCATACCTACATTTCCTTGCACAGACCTAAATAAATTTAACCCAAACCAAGTTGAACAAAACCGTCGCTATTTGGTTTTGATATCATCTGAGCACATTAAGCCTTGTCGTGTATCACTAATGGGAGAAAGAAATCAAATTATGTGTGTTGTAACTAAGAACTTTCCAAATTTCCAAGTAAAGAACTTGTCCTAGGCAGAAATATTTAAGGAAAAATTAGTTTGGGGAGCAGTGATAGGAAACCACAGGACACAGCAGTCCCCACCAAGGACTATCTCCCAAAGATTTCCTGCTGTAGTTGTGCCCTTCTTGCAGATTTTTATTTTGCCAGTTTAACAATAGCACATCTTACTCTGATTATTTTCTATAATGTAATTTTCTATAACATATTTCTATAATTTAGTAATTTTAAAAAATATTTTTAAACAAGTCATTTAGCCAATTATGATGTTATGCAATATTCCGTGGCATCCAGAAGTTTCTTCTCTGTGTAGCTGAATACAGGCATCTTTCCCAGGAGTCAGTATATATCTGCACAGTATTTAAGAAGTCTCATTCGTCATTCAATTAGCCCTAAGGAATGTACCAGGCACATCTGCTCCAGCTCTGAAGGTTTTACACAACAGCAGGGCAAGTAGGATGCAATAACCACTCTGCCCAGGCAGTGGCAAGACAAGGTGACCCAAGCTCAGCCTCCTGTGAAGGATGCGCAGTGCATGCAATCACTTGCACTTCTCTTCCCCAAACCCAAGATGTAGGATTTCCCAGGACAACAAACAGAAAAATATCCAGCTACAAATCCAAAAGTATTTAGGAGAAAAAAGCTTCCAAACACCTGTTTTTCCTGACTATTGTGACAAGGAATTTCACAGGGAAATGGTGCACTTCAACCACCTGAAAAGCAACAATGGGAACAGGATGCAATGAGGATATCAGTATTTTCACACAATTTTGCAAAACAGGTTTGACACTGTGGTGTCCATTTAAAATGAAGTAGAATATCCATTGTGACATTTCCCTTTTTTGTGCACTTGTTTTAAACCAGGAAATATTTGAAAGAAAGCTACAGTAAATATATAACCTTGCTTTAACAAAATAACTCAAACAAGCAAGCAAAAAAATCCCTCAAATTCACACACTGAAGTCTTGAAAATTTTTAAGTAACTGTTCTACAGACTGAGAACTCAGTTTTGTTTTCTCAGCAAATATGAAAAAACTGTTGAGCATGGTAAACTTCCCAGCAAGAAACACATCAGAAGACAGGTCTACAGTCTCTTTCCCTTCTTGCATTTCCTCCAGGCCGAATTCAAACAAAACCACTTGTGTATCAAAAAGATCCTTGAAAGACATCAATTATCTCTTCCCTTCTTCCAAAGCACTTTCAGATTTGTGTGTAGGTGCAGGTACCATTTTACAGATATACCTTTCCTCTTAGGACACATGATGCCTCAGCTGTATCTCTGCCCCTTACCGGATCGGAAGCGCTCATCCCTCGAGTTGGTGGATCGGGATTTCTGCTGTTTCGATACTCCAGCAGTGGCTTGGGAAGAGCCTGGGACTCTGTTCTCTGCTTGCAGGGATGGATCCACACCTGAAACACAGTTTATTTTAGTACAAACTCAGCTTTGTAAATGTAATACCTGTTCCCATGTCTATGCTGTTTCACTACCCTCCACACTTACAAGTAAGTTCAATTGGTGCCAGACAGTACCTTTAAAAAGGGCTCATCTTCTACCTGCATTTTAATTCAATTTAATGCAATCGATACCCATTTAACAGAGCAACACTAAGAGGATTCACATTTTACAAAAATGCTGCAATTCTTTAATTAAAATTTTGCAGATATTAGCACAGAATTACTGTCAGCTTCAGCTGCGTACGAGCTCCTGCTGTAATCTAGGTTGTCTGGGTGCTTCATGTACTCCTGAAACGGCAGATCTTCTCAGCCCCACATAAGGTAACAAAAATAAGAGGAACGGAACCATTCTCTAGTTGTTTGCTCTGCACCTTATTAGAATAGGGCTCTAGATAACCCAGAGGAGTTGCTTACATTTAGGCAGGCTAATATTCAGGAAGATGAATCTCAATTTTACACTGTAGCACAAGAAGAATAAAAAAATCAAAGGGGTGGACAGTAACCATTAAATATCCACTATCATTTCCCAATCCCCAAAATGAGGAGACTTCCTGCTGGCTCTTGATCCATCAAGGACTCTATAAATTTGGACTAGGAACTTCCATTTGTGATTTTACTATACAATCACACTTTGAAACGTAATGTAAAAATTCCAATGCAGTTGGAGGAGTTTTTGCACAATCCAAACATAAATTTAGCTTAGTGCTGTGTTTTACAAGAAACTTTTCTCAGCCATGTAAGACCTGCTGCATCAAGTTCACTGTATTTACTCAGCCCTTGTATCACACATGGCTGAATATATCTTGCATTTCAGTCCTTCCTTCCCTTGAAGAGCTTCTGCTTTCCTACCTTCCCCCAAGTCTTTTGAAAACAACACATTGTGGAAACAAAGCATTTTGAAAACCACTTTTCCAAAACACAAATATTTACCAAAAGTGGCTCTCACTGAACTGAAGACACAATTCCAGAGGAATCTGAGTCAGTTCCTTTGCAAGGAAAGATTTTACTTGAACAAGAAAAGGTTCCTTTCTCTCTCATGAGCTTTCTGTTCCCTTTGTTACAAAGCGAGTATCAGGAAAGAAATGGGCAATTACTAACAAATCTAGGAACTACAAGACATTTTTATGAAGGCCTTTCAGTAAGATATAGTCTTTACATTAGGAGTGTAATTGGATTAAGTGTCCCATTTCTACCTCAACTGATCAAAAAGAACTTTCAAATACTCTATTTAAATATAACATCCTCAGGGAAAGTGTTTTATCATCTTCATGACAAGATGAATTACTATAAACTAGCTTTCTTGGCTATCTGCTATGACCTTTGGATGAATGCATTCCATAATCCCTTTCCCATCCCCTTTGCAGCTAACAGCGAACACCTCTGGATGTTGAAGAAGCAACCTTGAGCTAGACAGGGGTTCAGGGAGCGGTCTGTGGGAAAAATGAGCCTAAATAATAGAAAAATGAAGGAACATTTAATAATTCACACAGATGTAGGTTTTAAGATATTAGTCTGACTCCAGAGATATGCTCCTCTCTTTTACAACTTGTGATAAAGAACAAACACGTTCTCACCTAATTTTTCCTGTTTTCCAAAAGTAAAGCTTTTTAAGCAGATCACAGAATATCTAACATCAACTGCATCCTCCAATGGGATAAATTGAGACACGCCAGCAAAGAAACCAAAGTGTCCTCAATGGAGCAGAACAGAATGTGTGTTTACCAACATACAGACGTAGCACTCCTTGAAACACTTAAGCAGAATTCCATTTCTAAGAGAAAAACAAATGTAGTCTGCCAACTGAATTGATTAAACAGATCTGATAGAGCAGTGAAAACACTGCAGAATTCTATTCCACATTTCAGTTGAACACAACTTTTCCATAACCACAGTTCAACAGTCATGGGGGATTTGTTGATATGTGTAATGGGTTTAAGTTGCTGGCCTGATGCCAGTGCACCCATGAGAATATAGTTCTTTAAGACACTGCTGTAAGACAGACTGGGAATAAAGCAGAGCAGGCTCCAACTTAGACATAGAACGAAAACTTTTTAATTTACACTACAGAAACAGAATCAGAAGTGAAAAGAACCTCCAAACCACTCCTCCTCCTCCCCCCCCCCAAAAATTCCCACCAAAACCTTCTGAGATGAAACCTGGAACTTCCAGCTTAAAATATTAAGGGAGAGGAGTCTTCCTTGTGCCCTATAGAAACTCCCACAAGAAACACAGTCTCTTGTAGCCTGCACTCTTCACAAATGACCCACCCCATACAGAGGAAATGTACATTTGAGAAGTCCTCCTTCCCAATGGACGGTGCTCTCACCACCACCCAGGGACTAAGAAACTGCTTGTAGGGTTCTCTTTTAAGGATACTTCTGGGACACACGTCCCCCCCATTTCTCCCTCGGGGCAAAGGGTTCCAAGAACAGAAGCCTCTTCTGAGGGTACCACCACACCCTCTCAATCTTCTGTTCACTCACTCTGGCACTGGCATTTCCCCTACACAGTGCTAATCTTGCATCCCCCTAAACTCAGTCTCCATAAGTTACAGAAGTGTTAGTGCATTCTCTGTGGCTACTATAAGGAAAGTCCGGCCAAAGCCACTCCATCACCTCTTCTTATCTTCTGCTGGCATTACAAGTCCCAGGCTCCTTTTCTCCCATTACTTAGGGAAGCCACGACTGATGAATCTTCTGAGAAGGCAGCGCTGATCTCACACTCCGGGGAGGGGGGTAGCGGGGGCTCAGCACCAAAGACCCAAAGACATCCCAGGTGTTAGAATCTTCCACCCCTGCATTCTCAGTCGGCCTGACGGGCTAGACCGTTCTCCTTCCCCCCTGGTCTGGAGGAGGGGGCCCCAGCCAAGGCCAGAGCTCACAGGCAGCTGTGCTGGCCCAGATCCAACAGCAGCGAGGCCCACAGACAGCAGTGCCAGCAAGCCGACAAACTGCTGTCCAGGCTTACCCCACCCAGGCACAGGCCGCATGGCAGGCCTTGGCCTTGGCCAGGGGAGGCCTCCCCTCCCCCTCCACAGGGAGGAGGAGGAGAGACCTGTGTGCTCTCTCTCTGGAGGCCAGAAGACAAAGAGGACGCACCACCCCTTACACAGACTGAAATGTGTGTTCACAGAGATGAAATAACCTTTCATTGGTCCACAGAGTGCCAACCTGGGCCAACTTCCCTCTGAACCAACACTCTCACATCCTGGGGCGGATCAAACCACGACAATATGGAAACAATAAACAACAAGTCTAGATTTGGTTAAAAAGATCGAGGCAAGTCATCTCCTTAAGCCTGAGCCAAGCAAATAGATAACACAATAACCACAATGGTACAAAAGAGAACAGGCAGCTGGCCTGGGAGGGTCTCTGAACTCAGACTACTTAAGAAATTTTCAGAGAACAGCATATCTACATCATTTTTGTGTGATCTTGTCAAAAGGGACCTTGGGTGAAAAAGTTAGCAAATGAAAACCAGACCTTTTTTTGGTGTGTCGTTTCTTTTCCTCCAGGAAAGTTGTAAGCAGAAAAAGATACACATTCTTCCCAATTCCTTACTCTTCCTATCTGCACTCTTGTAGTAACTACAGAGCCTTGAAATCAGGACTTGTAAGAGCCCCTTTTCCCCTTTGTGATCCCCTGTGGGAGGAAAATAATCTAGAAAATAAGCTGAACGGTATAATCCATCAGCAAATGACAACCTGCATGCAGGATGTCCTGAGTCATGAGCAACCTGAGCACTGCTGTTTGGCCACACCAATACTGGGGGCAGGAGGAGCAGGGAAGAAGTGACCACACGTAACAATACAAGTGCATGACCAACTCCAAAACCAGAACACTCTCCTTCTCTCAAGACTAAGATCAGATTTTTGTGAGTTAGAGTTATTGTGATAAAGTATGTATCAGTGAATCTCAGACGTTCCTTTTAAATTAGGATGAGGCATGAAATCCTTGGCACTGTTAAAAAACACAAATCAGTTTTTTCAGATTAAGACCTCCTTCTTGCTTTCTCAAAGTTTCATATCGAAGTGCAAAAATACCAACAATGAATCTTAAAAATGTCACTTTTTGGTAAAAATAGAAAGATAGTGCATCTTACTCTTAGGTTACATAACTATGTGCCTGTAAAATGCCGTTCCACAAGCTTGGTGAGCTTGTTCATTTATTCTTCTACTATGCAAAACACTACCTTAGCATTCAGCAAAAGCACATGGGTAATTAGGCTAAGTCTCCCCACTCACACCAACACCTTTACAGAAAAGACAAATACTAAAGACACTTCATCCACTATCATTGCATTTTCTCCATTCTTAATTTGCCCAAAGCTACCAAGAATGAAGTCACCTTAAAGGGGCCACTTGTTCCAACTAACTGAACAATTTACTTCTACAGGATGAAATTAAAATTAATATTTGAATTATTCCTGTATTTGTCCATCCACAAGCACTGGAGAATCAAGATTAATACTGGCATTTCAAGCAATTTTCATTTATACAAGCAAAAATGATTTTACGGTAAGAGCAGGGAAGAGCTGCCAGGACAAAGAAGATTCTCTGCTGGCATCATTGGGGAGGATGTGCAGCTAAAGACATCAAGTATGCAGAGATCAAATTTTCAGAACATAATGTATTAAAGAACTCTGTAGAGAGAAGGGAAGAGGGAGGTCAAAGAGGAAACTCCAGGCTCTTTGTATATTATCAGATCTTTCTGCAGCTATTGATGTATATTATCAGATCTTTCTGCAGCTATTGAACTGGGTCTGGAAATAAGAAAGGAACAAATGACAGCAGCCAGATTCAAAGTGTGAAACAAAAGGGAAAGAGGTATGACAAGGCAGAAAATGCAAAAAGTGGAGGTCTGGGGCAGTTACTGTGTACCCAGTCCTCACTCAAATTCACAGTTCAATGTTATCATCCTTTACTGTCATATCCCATCTCAGAACATACTACCTGCTATACACACTTTTTTGGTCTTCAAGATCCAAAACTAAGTGTTCACACCTTCCAGATTAGAGGGACTGAACAAGGGTTTACCCAATGTAATTTATTACCCAGAATAAGGTATTAGAAATTCAAGAGACTAAAAATAATAACAAAAGGCATCATACACATGCATTATGTTTGACAATCTTTCATGATTCTGTAACATTTTCCTCTACTCAAGGAAGTAAATTCCAGCTCATAAGTTTCCACTTGAAGCCTATGAAACCACTTTAAGGGCATTAACACTTTCCATTCAAGGAAGCATGACAGCAGCAAAGAATACAAAAGCATAGAAGATACTTGTTATAAATTCAATGGAACCAAATACAAGTGAGGATTTGGATCCAATTCAGAGAATCCAAACACTGACTAAACCATCTCAATGAAAACACCCACAAGCAAGAGACACACTTATTTAGGCACTATGACAGACTGATAAGCAGAATACCCACATGGCATTAGCTAGAAATTTAATTTCTCAAAATAATAGTCTACTTTAAGAAGTTCAGGAGGTGCTTCACAAGCAGCCCAGCACTCTAATGTAGAAGGATGTGCACTGAATTGCAAAGGCACAGGAATAGCAATCTTTTGATATTTTGAGAAACTGTGAGCAATGAAGCTATAAACTGCTTTTTCAACTAGCCCATGTGAACATTACATTTTCACATACCTCATTTAAACCAAGTACACCAAGATCCAACCAAATTAGCCAATTAAAATTTGGACATCCTTTGATCATAGCCATAGTATAAAGTAGGAGTTTTAACTCCATAGCACCAAGAAAGGTGCTTACATGATTTTCCTTTAAATTATAAGAAATTATAAAGCTTTAGCAGACTCCAAGACACCAGAGAGAGTTGCACATTCCTTAAAAACAGAACTACAGGTACTAAGTGCTATAGGGGTATGTAAAACTCATCCCACCCTAACTGAATGAGAGGCTGATTTGTGGGTACTTCTTACCCACAAAGATGTAAAAACAAAAATCACAGTTACACAGAATCACAGAGCAACCCAGGTTGGAGGGACCTTGAAGATCACCTGGTCCAGCCAGGAATAGAATGCATATGTATTCCTGGTAGCAGCAGAAACATTTTTCAGAGAAATAAAACTATGAAAATTTAAGAAAAATAGAAGTATGGGACATGCCAGCCAACCAAAATTAGAGGAGGTTTCATCATCATTTTCAGTTAAAATGAAAATTTGAAAATGGTTAACATTTCAATTTTGCTGAAGCAGAAGTGCTAAGGAAGAAAAGAGAAGAAAATAATAGAAGAAAATAATTTTAGACTGGAAACACTCTGACAGAGGAGAAATGAAGTCACTCACCAAGGTGTTTATCTAGCACTAGCTTAATCCAGTGAAATGATTTCCAGGGACTGCTTTGTAAAGCAGCACTGGGACACTAACTACAATTGCAACCTCATTTATGCAGCTGAAGAGGCGATTTGAAAATAACCAGTAACACTGTAAAAAGATCAGTAAGAAATCAGGATAATCAGGAAACAACCGTCACAAGTCAGGAGTTTTACTTGAGGTGTTAGAAAGGAAGCTTAAGACCATCACCTGCCCATCAGGACAGGATACTCACTGTAAATGCTGCTTATTTTGTGTTATTTCTGAATGTTTTTATACTCCAGCTCTACCCACATGCAAAATCACCCTCTGCCTTGTATCTGATGTTATCCATCACTCAGAAGCTTCACCATGCAGCATGCCAGGTTGCCTACAGATATAATTAATTATTTCCTCAGAGTTTTATCCGTAATTTGCATGCAGAGGTTGACTGAGAAAGTCAATTACTGACTGTTAAATTTTACTTCATTAAAATAATTAATTACTGTTTAATGCTTGCTATTACTCAACACTTGTTTTTAATTTTGCACAGTGCACTTAGTTGGATCAGTGAAAAATAACTCATTCTAGTTATTATTTCATATAACCACACAATTTTATGGTTCCTAAGCAAAATCTTTACATTTTCACTAACTCTTCACCACTGCAGAATTAGGATTTTAGAATACAAAATAATCTACAGGAATGAGACTCTTGAATCACAAAGTATTCTGCTTAATTTTCCTGTTAATTGAAAATGTGCTTTGCAGCCACTTCTGTCTTTTTCTGTTCACCAAGCTCTCTGTGGAGTTGTTTTTAAACATTGTCTGGATAATGATTTGGCTCGCCACAGATTCAGCAATACAGTGCAGCAGAACATAGCTCAATCCATTTTACGTAGTATTGAGAGAGCAGGAGTTTGCACATGATTAGTCTGTAGCTGGCAGTTGATGAGGTGTAACAGGCAAAGCTGAACTTCCAGAACTCAAACCTATGGCCATGCAAGCACACTTTTAAGACATAAAGCTGTAGAAAGACATGATTTAGTGGTCCTGGGGACATCAAATCATAGAGCAAGAACTCAATAAATGTAAAATGCTGACATTCATCAATCTGCAAAAACTTGACGGATACTGAACCTTATGAATCCTATAAGGAATACTGCAATTAAATTGTTAATGATAAAAAATTTCTGCAGGCTCAAAGCCTTTGGGACTCCCACACACTACTCTGAGCCATGCTGAAGCTGTGTCAATTACGCAAATTTCAAGTTAGAACTGGGTTAATGGAACATATGTTAGGAAACTGAACCAGGCAGTTAGCTTCATGTTTTAAGCAAATTTTATCTTTTTGCCAGAGCATCATTCTTTGTGCTCAGAGGCAGACAGTCTATTCATTTTTTTTTAGCATATTAAAGCTAGATTCCTGTCACCTTAATGGAATGCTAAACTAGGCAGAAGTGGTAAAAAAAGATCAGGTAATCTAGTATTTCTTAGAAAACATGGTATCAAGCAAGTAGGACAAACCATAGGATTTGCTGACTCATTAAACTACTGCTTAAGTACTACTACTCATTAAACTACTGCTGTATTTTCCCTAATTGCTTAAGGCAACTAGGGAAAATATATCTGAACAAGGAGAAAAACCTTTAAGCAGCTGAAAATCTAAATTTACTTTACCGAGTACAGCAGTACTGGAGTTGTCTAAGCTATGCTTGAGAGCTCAGTACTTGAATATTTGTGCAAACAGCCTTTTGAGAGCTGAGAAAGAAAAAAAAAAAATAAAGTAAAAGTCCCACTGTCAATAGAAAGCAGTGAAGGCAGAGTAAATCAAAGGTGATGAGAGATTAAAGAAGAGACAGAAATCTAAAGACATGACTTTGTAGGAGACAAAGTGCATTGACAGGATATTTCTAATAATTGTAAATCCTCAGTTAAAATCCATACCTCACCTAGTCTCAGAATCTAACTAAGCTGAGTTAGAGGACAGGGTATTTTGAATAGAAAACTGAGACAGTTCTTTCCAGAAAAATGGAGTAAGGAGGAGAAGCTGTGGCAGGTGAGGCTAGAACTTGCTGCTGACTGTCAAAGTCATCCTAAGAATTCAATCTGCTTCTTTGCAAGGAACAAGCCATTTTAAAGAGGTGAGTTTGGTTCTGCTTGGCCTACAGAGATTACAAATTTGCTAAGGGAAAACCTACATCTATTCTTAAAAATCCCTCCAAACCCAAATAAAAACCAAAACCGCAAAAAAGAAACCTATGCTAAGAACCCCCATGATGAAACACCGGATTACATTCGGACTGTTCAACACTGTCTCAGTTTACAGTGTCTCATTATTGCTTCCACTCACCTTGGTTTTCTTCTCATTTTCACTTGTCTTAAAATCTGTCAAGCTATGGAAAATTGGGGGGATTACAGAATACCAAAGCTTAGTAGCAGCATAACAGCCCTAACCTTGTGTGATTTCAGTGTCCTCATACAAAAATAAATCTTAAAAAAGTTAGGCACTTAGGTTTTTGCTATAGATGATGAAGTCTGATGATAACCAGCTTCAGAAGTAATAGTTTATAATAAAGAAGTCAGTACTTTGAAGAAACAGAGGGGGTGAGGGCGTATGTGGAAATGGGGTGAGGCACAGGGTGAATGCAAAAAACAGCACGTTTAAGAATGATAGTGAGGACAACTGAATATTTTCATCTAATGAAAGCAGCCAATTTGCTTTTAGCAATAATGTTACTCATTTCTAAAGTTATCTCAAAGTCTCAGACACACTTGTCATACAGAAGTTTGCTGACAAAAAATGTTACATTTAACATTTCATATGAAACTATAAAAATACATATTTCAGGCTTTTTCCTTGCTCTGCACTTCTCTGTGGCAACCATTTCCCAATGCTGGTTAGATGCCATATCAAACATTATTATAATTCATCCAGTCTATTTAGTGAGAACTTTTCCATTTTATATTTTCACAGATTTGGCACAAAGGTGTAATTTCCATGCAGTTTCTCACCTTGAATTAGTGGTATGTACCGTGCTAACAGCTTTGCCCTCTTCTTTTCATATCCTTTCTGAGTGATGTCTCCTAAAGAAAAGAAGAAGTAAATACATGTTGTTTGGAAATTCTACATTTAAATCTTTGCATTAAGCACATTCTGTCAGCAACATATTGGTGAAAGAGTTTATCAAAGCAAACTATGCAGGGAAAAAACCAACAACAAAAAGGCGTTAATTACATATATATACACATGGATTCAGCCCACCTCTGGCCAAGTAGAAGCCCTTTTACTCAGTCAGATTTTATACAAAAGAGCTCTTACTCTGTATTTTAAAATTATTCTCAAGTACTTTCCTTAATCCATAAGGACTGCATTTAATTTTTTGCTTAATATTCTTCATTTCCTTAAATATCTGCCTCACCCCTATGTCAGAGAACACTAACAGAGACAAAGTCATTTAATTCTGCCTCAACCTCCAGCCAAGTGAGCATGCATCATTTAAAGCTATTGACACTCTCCCAAAACAAGCAATGGGAGTTCAAAGACATTGTTCAAAACAGGTAAGAAAAACAAATGCACATTCTGGAGTGCTTCAATCATTGCAGGTATTTCAAACTACAATCTGCCAGTTTGCATAAATCCATTAAATATTATATATAAAATTTGGACACAAGACAGAAATTACCATTTTTCTTGAGCGGAAAAAAAATTTAGCAGAAGAAATACACAGAAATACAATTTTTATGTATATATAGTATTATTATATCAAAATGAGATTCAGATCAAACTAAATGCACCACAAATGCCCAAGCAGATTTGTCTGCCTGGGAACAGGTGATCAAAATGACAAAGAATATTTCTTATTAAAAAAGGAAGAGGACATCAGAAGAGATGCATCATTTTCAGTTATGGACCAAAAAAACCGCCCAAACCAATCCAATAGACAAGAAGCACCAGTAAGAAGACCAATTTTTCTTAAACCAGAAGTAATTTGGAAGACTAAAGCTCAGCAAGTTCTTTAAGGATCAAAACTGTACCTTACACGAATGTGCTGCACTGCAAGCTCAGTGAAGACATCAATTCGCACAGCTTCATAAATGCTCCACATAATCCTTATCCCAACCCTCTGCACAGCTCAGCCCCTGCCGGGTACCACTAAAGTGCACAGGTAAGCCATGGAAGCACTGATGAAAAGTGTTGAAGAGAGACTCCTATTTAAACCAGAGTACTTCACGCTGGCATCTTGCTGCACTTGAAAATTCTTTGGTTTTGCTGGAATGCTGATGACTTGAAGGACTTTCCTTGAATGAGGTTAAGCAAAGGATGAAGTCAAAAGCATCTCTGTCACTTTCTGCAGTGCTGTGGCAGGTCGAGCAGTGCTGCCCAGCCAAGCTGGGCTTTGTTCCTTTTTCCAAAGCCTGGGGGTGGGGCTCTCCCTGACAACTGTTCCCCACCTTGCCCCCAGAGCCTCAAGGGGATTCACCCATCATATGGGTTTTTTGTGATCCCTCATTTCTTCCAAAAAGAGCCACTTTGCCACACCTGGTACACCGGGGCCACAGCTGTTGTAATTTAGCCCCACTTTCTTCTGAGTTAGCGGATTACACAAAAACAATCTGAGGTTCCTCGGCCTCAGTAAAGCAGCTAGGAAGCCTGCATAATGCCAGACACTGGGCTGAGCTGTTAGAGCTCTGTTTGGAAGAGATCTGTACTTGAAATATCTGAAGTATCATAAAATATATATCGCAAAATATGTCAGAGGTGCCAAGAAAATTAATCTAGACAGAGATGAATGTGTTAGTATTTCTTAAAATGATTATAAAAATATATTCTTCATTAGTGCACACAAGAATCTGTCATGTAGTTACCCTGACTTTGCCCAGGCATGGTTCTATTCCACCATGTTAGCACCAGACGTCACAGAATGTTAACACCAAATTCACTAAACAGAACTGAGAATGGATCTGTGAGAGCCTGGCACTTGCTAAAGATAGCGAAATGGCTCCTGGTCCCCACTTTGCAGGGGTCAAGAGCAGAAACATTTCTAAATGAGCTGACTGTACAGTAAAGGTGGATGAACCTAATCAGCTGGATCAGCTCTGCAAGATGAAACCTTTAAGAACTGCACTGTTCGGCCACTGGTGAGCACAGTCACAATCGCAGGTCTGTCACCTTGACTGCAAAAACCTTTGCCAGTTCCTTCAGGATAAACTCAAGGGCACGAACATTGGCTTCTGCCTGCAGAGGTGACTCCAGGGTGGTTTAGAAAGGCAGGCAAGTTGCCAGTCTAAAACATAACTCACATGTCATCTACAGAAGTATTTAAAGTATATCCCCCATGTTTCTGGGATAGGCTGTCAGTTGGTGGAGTGGAAGAATCAACTCAGCAGACATCACTGCTAATTCTACATCTTAAACAACCTTTTTTAAGAAATCCCTGAAGATGAACTAAAGATCAAAATACAAATCCTTTAAGATAAACCATAGAACATTGAAAAAGATGGGAGAAGGTTGAAGGAACAATGGCAGAAATAAAACAGTCTAAAGAAAACTGGAAAATTTTTGGGACATATTTTCTTCATATGTACACCTGTAAGCTTCAAGCTGGGACACACACAGGTGTGCCACCAGAAGATTCTGACCATGACAGATCACAATAATTTTTCTTTAACCCACAAGCTTTTATCACCACCTAAATCTAGGAACCAGAACAACTCCTCCAAACTTACTACTAGTACCCATTCCAAGACATGGTTACCTGGTACTGTTCTCCTGGACGCTATACTTGTGTAAATCAGGCAAAAGCCAAACTGATCAACAAGCAATAAAGGAACTAAAAGATGAAAATCATTACTTGCAATCAAAGAAAGCTTTGGATCTCCAAACTATACAGCAGCCAACACTTGCTGCCATCCCTGAGATATGGGCTCTGGTAGGTCTGTGCCTACCACATCTGGTAGGTCAACTGATACCTTAATTTAGTTTGCATATGATGAGCTAAGTGAAGTGTGAAAACATCTTGATTGAGATCTTTCATATTACAGGAATCTCTTTAAAACAGAAATGACATCTGATAATTTCATATGGTGATGCATTTGACTAAGCCATTAGAAATTGTGTTTCAAAGACCCTACTTGAAACATCCTAAGAGCATCACGATGCCTTTGAAGCAGCATTAGAAGTTTAGCATGACTTCACTGAAAATGTATGTTACTGGTAATTCTTAATTTGCAGCAGGACTTGCACCCCTTTAGGATGAATCAGGGAATTCAAGTTATCAAAGTACAAAACTTGTCTGATGTAAAAGTGGCAGCATGGAGATACACAACTATATAAATAAAGAATTTCAGTAAACCTTTGCACATACAACAGAATCACTGAAACATCAAGTTATAGACATTAAGCAAATTCTGACTATCTGATTATATGTATCTTAATGATAGCAAGGGAAGGAATTTGACAATACGTTAATAGCAAAAGATTTGGTCTTCCACTCTGTTCACAATTACACAGTGGGACTATATTTTACAATACCATTAATTGCCTAATAAATTATAGAAGGAATTACCAAAACTAATAAATATAGTTTGATCAAGCCATTAGGAATTTTGCAGTTGGCAAAGCAATCCAAAGTAACATTTAGAATTAGAAAATTCAAAATTAGAATAAGAAAATTCTATTCTGACACATTTACATATCACCTTTTCCACCTTGAAGTTTTAAAGCAGTTGCAGGACAAAGGCACCACTTGTATTTTAAAACTTTAAAAAGCCAAGGTGGGTGAATCCTGCAGTTCAGAGAGCATGTGCAAAGTCAGTGCATTCCAGGTTACTCTGTTCCATACAACCCATACTTGTGAACTGCTTGTGTATGTAGGGAGAAGAGAGAGCTGCTCCTTTTAAACTCTGGAACTGCCTGGCTTAAACGCTTATTTGCTCCATCTGCCAGGAGTCAGCATTTGACAGCACAGAAGAAGGTTAAATAACCAGATCACAAAAGCAGCCTTAGCAGCAGTTTCGAGGCTCAGTTAAGCCAAATTAATGAATTGTTCTTCAACTGCTGCAGTAAATCCTTAAATTTGGTCCACAGGGAGACAGGACAAGCTCCAACTCTACCACTTTCCTTTTATGCTGTTGGAGTTCCCTGCAGAACACAGACTGACAGATGCCAGCTATATGTACACCCGTGGGTGAACAGAACCTATCACACCAGGTACCACTTCCAGTTCTCATTATGATGGAGATCAGAAATGTTGCCATCCCCTTTAAAAGGATGAGGAAAGCTACACACATGGGGAGGAAGAAATGGGAATTCTCTGGCCCACAAGGAATGTACTGTCTGCTTCCACAAAAGTCAACAAAGGAGTTGGAAAAAAACAGACTAGGAGTGGTCAGGCAGATCAATGGACAGGATCTTTAAACTTCCAAGCCAACAATTAAAGCTTGAAGCTTACTTATATAAATAACTCTGATACAGTTATTTTGATAAGATTCCAAAGTTAAAAGCTTTAGAAAGAATGCTGTATAGATGCAATGTGTTGCCCATCACGAAAATGCTATTTCAAAACAATCAAAATCTCAGTGTACCGTAGAAATGAAAACACTCAGAGTTTCTGTTTATCACTTCCTAGATACATCAAGGATAAAATATCAAAGTAGAATAACTGTCTGGCACGTAATAGCCAACTATTATAATGAATGAGGCCAGAAAAAATTGTCTGAAGCAAGTCATTCCATGGTATCCCCAAAAAATTTCATGAAAACTGCCTCTGAAGATGCAAATCTAGAAACAACCAGGTATGGGGGAATCATAAAGAAAAGGCTTTCTAAAGCACAGTTTCTTTTCCTTTCATGTCCTTCAAAGACTCATTATATAAGGCATAGTGATTAATTAACACAATGAAGATACTTCAGACTATTAAACTTTATATGAAGCTTTATTTTTATGGTGTGTTTTTGGATGTCAGCAACACTGATTTTTTTTCCCTCCCTCCACCAATATGCAAGAAGTTACCCCATCAGCCACAGATATTTTACAGGAAAGAGAGCATTTCATACTTACTACTTGCAAAAAGCTCATATTCAAACTTTGGAAGCAACCACAAAGATCACAGCTAAGATGTCATTTAGGCATGTTGCATCACACTAAAGACTGAAGCAGACTGATTGAAAAATCCATGACCATGGAAGTATCCAACTCACCTATGAGACCATGAAAATCAATTAAAAACCCACCATCAAGCCCCAAAACACTCAAACAGCAGCAAAACACTCAAAATTCATCAAGTATGTTAAAAACATACAATGAGAAGGTCTGTAATCTGCAGTGTCTGCTGTATACACAAGTTATTTCAATTTCTAAACTGACATTTTTCAATGGATTTCTAGTCTTGGTTTCAGATTTGATTAGTTTCCTGACACATCATTACCATGCCCTCACAGGCACTGTTAAAACCATGATTTAAGGGAAAAGATTTACAGTTAATCTCAAAATAATGGGGTGAGGGGGGGTAGCTACTGGGCAAAATTTTATGGTGAATGCAGACACTTTGACTTCTTAAAATAAAACATTAGCATATTTAAAAAACACCAAAACTCATTCAGTATTCATGTTATAAATAACATAATACAATATAATTTTACTAAGAAATCAGACCTCACAAGTATATTGGGTGCACATAAGTCATCTGACATGATGACAAAGAATCAGACGAATGATTCAGAAATCCTGGCTGAACTACAGAACGATAAACTGGAAAAAAAAAATCAAAACAAACCAACTGAATTATTCACAGAAGGAGGCAGCAAAGCAAGCCAGCTGGTGCATACAGACATCCTTTCATGGCTGGAAAAAGAAAACATCAATCCCTATTAGGACCAGAACAGTTCAGTGCTTCCACACTTGGGAAGCCCCAGCATGGGTCCCTGTGGTGGCTAAACTTATTTACAATTTATTTCCAGTCGCAAACCTACTTATTAAGTGTATTTTCTGATGAAATGGAGCTCTCCCTGAACAGCATGAATCAAACGTTGGCAACAAAATGTTGAGCAGGGAGGTTGGAGCAGATGACCCACTGTGGTCCCTTCCAACCTGGCCCATTCTGTGATTCTGTGGTTTCTGCCAACTGCACCTTTTTCCTTGTTTGGCTGCCCTCAGCCAGCACCTGTTTGAGGTTGAATGTAACATGCTGATCCCAGGCTGCTGCCAAGGCAGGGGCTCAGCAGCAGTATTTTCTATGAAGTAAAGTTTGTTAAAACCTTATTTGTGAAATGCATCTTTATCACAACAAAGTATTGAACACAAGAATAATTTTTAAATTGGCTGCTTAAGAACAAAGCATGTTAGGGAGAAAAGGTGAACCAACTTCAGCACATACCAAACATATTTCCAGAATGTCCCATGCAGTGATACCCATAATCAAAGGTCTGAAAAATACTCTTTTGCAGTAACCATACCAACATTAACAATGACCTGGAAGAGACGGGTTGGCAGTACTTTAAGTCACGTATTCTTCCTTACCACTTCTGCCTAATCTTTGCAATTGTTGTTTCCTAAAATATGCATATGGATATGGATTCTGTCCTTCATCTTTTGAGGCTTTATCCATGTATTTGATGGCATTGCCTCTAAATGTCCTTACCAAGCTACTTGGTTATTTACTTGTACTAACTCTACTGTAAGACAAAAAGTATTTGATTGTCAATTGCACGAGAAATATAAAGCGCCCTTAACTGGACCAAACTGAGAAATCTACTAAAAATGCTGCCATTTGAGAGGTGGTCACATTTATAGAATCAGAGAATGGTTTGGACAGAAGGGACCTTAAAGCGCATCTAGTTTCAATACCCTTCTGTGGTCAGGCACACCTTATACTAAACCGGGTAATTAATTATATTTTATAGTTATTATATAATGAGTGTTATAATGCCCACAATATTATCAAAGTATTATAACTTACAATTATGACGATATAATTAATATAATTTATAATTCCCTTGTTAAGGTCATATCGTTAAAGTGCTTTTCAATTCATTCATAGTGACTTCTTACCTTCCCAGCTTCTTACTATCACATCCCTAACTCCAATATCTTTATTTTTTCCATGATTCCCCCATGGGAGTTATTCACAGAAGATTTTAGTCCATCCAAAAAGCTGTATTCTCAAGTCCTCCCTATTCACACAGACATTCACAGACATTCCCTGTTCACATATCCTCCTGTCCTAGGATATGCTCATCTGTTTCCTGCCAAATCATGCCTCTGGTTTTCTGGTGGCCGATTTCTTACTTTTTTGAGTCTGGGAAACACACAGGAGACAGAAAAATACCAATAAATTATTCAGAAAATCTGCACTAAAAGAACCATGAATGTCAGACAGGCAACTCACTTCAGGTTTTCCTTTCCTTTCTCTCACATATGATCTCTCCATGTCCACACCACAGAGATTCATTGAGGGCTCACCTCAAATCTGGTGTGTAGCTTTGGTGCTGTTACTAATGCCAGCACTGTTGAAAGGTCACTTAGATGTGCTGAAAACTTTGTCCATCATGCAGGTGGCTGAGGAGGAGTGCAGCAGCACAACTGTGAGAAACAGAGGCAGGAAGGCAAAGGGTGCGGATGCATTAGGCAGGATCACAGTGGGAAGAGAGTGACCTGCTCCCTTTTGAATGCCCCAAAAACAACTGCTGAGGACACATTCTGTACCAGGCCCCTCAAAACCCCACATGACAAAGTCTCAATTGAACAAAAAGTTTCAACAAAACCTAGTTTCAAGGGAGCAACAAAACACCAAACTTCTTCCACTTGACACCAAACAGCTCTGCTTTTCTCAAGCTCTTCCGTTACAAGCAGCTTTTACCACCACAGCTCCTTAACACTGAGCACTATTAAGTAACTACAAACCATTTAATCACTTGAAATCTCGTTATTAAAATAAAAAGATTTCAACCAATTCCCTTAAACCAATATTAATCTATGAACTTTGGAAAGTTCACATATTTGATGACTTAACAGTACAAAAACCCCACCAATGCAGTGCTACCCAGTACTAACGCACCACACTGAGTGTCCAGAATGCAAGCTCATATGAACTATTACACTTACAAAGATAAATACTGGAATGCAAAAATATCAGATTGAAGCTTATCCACTCAGTCCAACAAAGACCCTTGCGTGCAAGTAATTGGAAAGTCTACATGACTACATTTATTTTTCAACAAGACCCGTGACTAATCCAGGGCACTGAAGAGACATTGTTCAATAAACAGAACATTGAATAGTTATCTGTTTTGTTTCTTAATTCTTTTGCCAAGAGAGCAAAGGCTTCAGAATGCAGGAGCTCATGAACAGGAAGGTCATGGATGAAGGCACAGATTGTTGGTACTTGTGAAGAAGTCACCACCTGTTTCAACTTCTTTATCCTAAACCAGAAAATCTGTACTTATTTATACTCAAAACAGTCTTATTCAGACATGTCACAGTACAGAAAGTCACCTAATCCTAAACTCAGATCTAGTCTGAGTGTGGATTTATTTCATATCTCCTCCATGATCACCAGCGGCACCTCTTGCAGGTGTTGAAACCTGGTAAAGCAGCAACAACCTGTTGGATGCTTGGGACTTGGATGCAGGACAGAAAACAGGACCACTCGAGGACTTCAAAACCAAATCAAGCCAAAAAAAACCCCCAAAAAAACTCCAAACCCAAGAAGAGATGCTACTGTTCACATGGAAGTCAGTACCTTCAAAGATCTGCTTTCACCTTGTATAAAACTGCATTAAAATAGTTTCAAGATACATGCAGAATCAAGCAAGCTACTGTGAAGTTGGCTTTTTTCTCAATCTCCTGCATTTAAACTGAGGCAATTGGAATATAAAAGTCTCCACACAAGAAACTCACTAGCAATGAAACTGAGTTCAAAGCAATAGGTTTTGACACTTGTCTCCAAAAGCCTCAGCACCACTGACATTATCCTCCCAAAGGCTGTGATGCAGAAGCACTTTCTCAGATGATTGAAAGGTGTTGTTAAAAAGCAGCACACTAAACTGCAGTGGTTTATTATTTATTATTAAAAATTAATTAAACATTAAAAACTTCAGCAAACCTGTGAGTTTCATGGCATCATGCTAAAGGGCTGCTTGTTTTTTCCATCTCTCATGGCAGTGACTGTTTCAATTACCAAGACTTAGATAATTTCTGTGATAAGTGGAATAAACCAGCATTTTTTGAATTGACACCCCACACCATGTTTAAGTTGTTTGAATAATTAGTTTAAACATTCCTGAGACAAAGCCGATCTTGTTCAGGTATCTACATTACTTTAGATTGGCATAAAGAACTCTCTACATTGCTAACACAGAACATGCAGATACTCTTAAAGTTAAGGATTTCAAATAGCTGTAATCAGTCCCTTCATTTTAACTAATGATCAGTAGACACTTTAATTGCCTTCTGCATTTTATAAACAGCTGCGAATTTTAAAACAATTAAATTCCTGTTAATCTAATATGTAGAAGTTGTTGATGTGACCTGTACAAATGCTGTTTCACTTTCTCTGCCCATTCATCTGGACTAGGTTTCTCAAGTTCCCCAGTCTTCTCTCTCCCCAGTCTTGATTAAGACCAGGGAAAAAAAAATCACTTCTCTACCATGACTTTTATTAATTAATGAGCATTTTGATTTTTATTCCTGGAAAAATTAAGACTCTCCAGCTGTCTGGTAAGAGAGCTCTAAACCCATCAATTTTTATATATATACATATATATACACATATATACATATATATATATACACACACATATACATACACACACACATCTGTATGTATTTGAACAAAATTTTCCTTTTGGAAATGTGACTCTTTTCCCAAGAAAACTGTCTTGGCATGCCATTATTAACAGCTCCGTTTTTCAGCCAAAATTCTGCAATTTTAGACTTTCCAATACCTCCAAACTGCAGAGCTTTTCTGATTTTTATATGTGTCTTCTTAGGATATGCTTTGGTCTTAGAAAACCACTGGATCCCCGTAATCCTATATTCTCTACAGCGGCATAGCTAAATCCTCCAGTGCTTCAGAAATTAGACATTTTCCAAGAAGTTTAGCTTCTCTTAGGACCAAAGTTATTCTAGTTTTCCTTAACTATCTTGTCAACTTTTCCAGTGTATTTGACTTAACCCATAAACCATGAGTTTAAAACACTCTAAATCTGACATAAGTGGATAATAATTTCAAATTCTTATATATTTCTATTAGATGCTCAAGTGCTCTTTCAACAGTTTGACTGATTTATTCCTACATTTAGAAAGTAATTTTACCTCCCAAATTCCGAAAGATACTTTAAAATTTTAAAATTTGAAAGCTTTTACAGTTGCTATGGTTCCCTCTCCCCAAGATTCTAGAAAGACCCCTGTTGGGGTTTAGGATTCCTCTTTTTGTTTCTTTCTCTTAGGGAGTTTTCTTCCATATGTTGTTAGGAGACAATAAGGACCAGGTACTTAGGAGAGACAAAAGAAATTGCCAAGCTCAGAGGAGGAGTGCACTTGGCTGCACTCCCCTTATCTGAAGGTTTCTCTCTGAGTGGCAGGGATACCTCAAGAATTGGGCTGGGAAAAATGGGATTGGGGCAGCTCCTCGCTCTCTCTTTTTCTCTCAGCATTTGAAGGGGAGAGAAAGGCTGAGGTTGCTGTGAGGAGAATTCATCAGCACTGCAGGGTTCCATCTCTTGCTGCCTTTCTTCTATAGTGAGTGAAGCTCTGCTCCTGAGTGGCTGCTGCACTGGGACCTTATTAACACCCAACCTTACCAAAGAGGGGACCCATTACCATCTATTCGAGCGCCTCAGAGGAAACCCCGGGACCCTGAGCCCCTTTCCCCCCTAAGGGAGCCTCTCTCTGCTGTGTTAGGGAGCTGGGCTGCCACTGCCCAGCCCCTCCGTTTCTATGCCACTGCTCCGGGGTTTTTTGCTACACTGCAGCCCTGCACCCCCTGCCCTGCCAGAATGCCCTGTGGTTCCAGCTACATCTGCAGAGTTTCTGCTACCTCTTGTTTGCTACCCTGGGTGAACCCGCCCTGCCCTTCCACCCACTGCTCCGAGGTTCCTGCTGCAGCCCCTCCTCCCCATTCCGCCCATCCACCATCGCCGCGTCCCCTCAGGGCTCTAGCACAGCGCCCCCTGCAGGCGCGGGGAATCACCGCACCCGCCCTGCCGGGGGCCAGCAGCGCCCCTGGCGGCCTTGAGCGGAACTGCACCCCAGGGGAAAGGGCTGACAGCCGAGAGAGCGCTGAGGGGTTTGTTTGCCTTGTTATAAACACACATACTAGTAAAGAACTGCTAGTCCTTCACCCATATCTTTGCCTGAAAGACCCTTTAATTTCAAAGTTATAATAATTTGGAGGGAAGGACATCACACTTTCTATTCCAAGGAGGTTCCAGCCTTCCTTGGCAGATGCCTGTCTTTCAAACCAAGACACCCCTAGAAGACTGAAATCAAGAAATTCTCAAGAAATCTCAAGAAATTATACATGTCAGGCTAGCACAACATCCCTAAAAAAATTATCCAAGTCACTGCAGTTGGGAAAGAAAAAAAAGTAATTTCAAAGTCAATAATTCTGCATGCAGCTTTTCCTTAGGATCTTGTTGTTACTTTCTCTGTTGTGAGCAAAAATAATTCACTACAAAAGCCACCAGTAAAGGCCCTTCCTGCAGAAGCTGGAAATCAGCAATGTTATTAACATGGTATCAAGATCCAGTAAGATCTACTGAAAGACCAAAAGAAGGTTAAAGGCATCAATGAAACATTCTTCTGTCAAATTAAAGATTCTATGTTTACTTCTATGTTTATGCGTCACTTTCAATAGCCCTCAGTTAAGGACCTGCTGCTCAGAATCTTTGCTAATAAACTCACCTATCTATGACTCTCCAGAAATGTCATGTGAAAGCCCAGACATCAGAAACTTTCTTAAAACACCTAAAAACCTGAAGATAAGTCTCAAAGGCGTAACTCCAATTCCTTTAAAGACAGCAATGGGATTTCCTTTAAACCTAAGTCTTCCTCAGTCTCAATATGCAACCCACTTGAATTTACCGTAAAACACCAATTGCTAATTCCACTAAATACATATTACTTCACTGTTACTAAAAATGCCTACAAACTGACAAATCTGCAGAAGTTACTACACTATAACCATGTTTATCATCTGAAGGTAGTATGTCACCATGATTTTTTGGGGGTTTGGGAGGTTACCCTCCTATGATCAGAATGTAAAAGCATTGTGCTTACAGGATTATCTCTATTTAAATTACTCTGAACCATGTTTTGCTGAAGATACTTTTACTAATTACAAAACAGCAATATTAGCTTCAAGTGAATGGTTACACCGTCCTTCTAGCCCAAAATTAGTCTTTACACAGCATCAGGTAACAATTTCCCCGCAATCATTCTCCCAGATATGACAGCCACAGATGAGGACCACAAAGTAAGTTCTCAAGTTTTGCAGTTCATAGCTTCCCCTATGAAACGGCATTGAGAACCTATTTCATGTGATGAACACAATTTTGATAGCATCAGTACTGCATGAGTCATCAATCCCACAGTCCCCTTCCATCACTCCAGGGAATTATCTCATACCGATTCAGAATCTCTCTTTATTTTGCAGTATCAAAACATTGCTTGTTTGAACACAGCAAGGCTACCTCTTGTCATGACTCAGTTTATTGGGCTTCCCAAACTGCACCAGCTGCACCAACATGTGACTGAAGCCCTACAGAGTACAGTTCACTTCACTACTTACAAATATTCACTAAAGAAAGAAAAATAGTTTAAAAAAAAGTGGGTTATTATTAGTGCTGAATATTTTGGACAGAATGCATAAAACCAAGAAAAAGCTCTTTCCACAGTGAGGAAAAATCTGTAGCACAATAGTGGCTAAAAGGCCCTAAACAAAAAAGGGAACAACCTAAATAAATGGTACAAGCAACCCTGATGCAAGAGCTTGCCTATGGAAGATGCATTGAGGTGCTGTAGGGCACAGAAAACATGTAATGATCACAAGAACAAGTTGTCAGTTATTAGCTATTCACAAGTTTTATATGTTTAAAATTATTTTTAACTTTTTTCCCTCTGGATGCAGTCCAGGGAACACTGATCCTGCCAGGAAGAAAGATCAGCAATATAGCAGTTGTGTAAATACATACTCAGCCACTGAGTTTGTCAAATTTAATTTATATGACTTCCATTTTAAATAAAAATACAAGACTATTTATTTCTTACTACTATCTACCATTTTCTGGTTTCACTAAGCATTCTGCTACTCCTCCTCTGTCTCAAACCAGCCTGTAATCACCTCATCCCTACTACCCTTCTACAACTCTGCAACAGACTTACCTCAGTTTAAGACCCATATAACTTGCTAGGATAAAAGTAACATAAAAGTAACATAAGAAAAATAAAAGTAACATAAGTAACATAAAAGTAACAAGGACTTATACACAATATTTTATAATTTAAATTATGATTTACAATCTTAACAGTAAGATTAGAATACCAAGCCACAGCTACAAGCAAATACAGAATATGTGTGTCAAGGTTTTTGTAGTTTTGAGGGGGCTGTGCCACAAGTTACTTACATTGTAACTAACAATGAAGTAATATCAAATAAAAGGGAAAAAAACTGGAAAAGGGCAATATCCATAGTGATACCTTTTGCAGCTCTTCATCCCAGCCCCTGCCTCCTGTAAACAACTGTGTTACAGATATTCTCAGCATCTGAAGGTTTTTTTAAGCAGAATCTAAGCATTCTGAAGGGCATGTGAAAGAAAACACCTTCTGCTAGGAAGAGTTTCATTTGCTAATGGTCAGTCTCAGGCACTGGTAAATTGATGCCCTGTGGAAATCAAACCAAATCAGAGCCCTGTCAGTACCTGCTAAAACCCAAATCTGAAGAAAACTACGACTTTGTATTTATTTAGGCTATAGTTGCCAATACATCTAATCCTGGCTTCACAACTGTGGAAAGTCTAGAATCACAAATATAATTTGTTCCAACCACTAAGTTCATCAGAAGAGTTTCCTGTTTAAAATACTAATTTCCTTAACACATTCCTTCATCTGTAGCACTATCACACTGGTTGATTACTATAAGTAATGCTTTTAAACAGACTGGTTTATTCAATAGCTCATGAAAAGTAACCCAAACTCTCTCTTAACGAGGAGACTGTACATGGAAAGTGAGCACCAGGACAACAGCACCCATTGCCTTGACCCCTGTGTTATTGCTCAAACTGATTTGTCCAGCCATGGATCTGGATTTGACCACCACAGAATACATTCTTTCTCAGTTTCCCAAACTGCTCAAGGCAGACAAACACATGGCAAAAATACAATACACAAACCCAGGGCAGCCAAACTAATCCTGACCTCACTGGTGTTTCTGTGTACACAATTAAGTGTAGCCCAGAAGTCAACTGAGACTCTGTGTAGTCAAACTGGGAGCATCTCCAGAGTGAAGCTCTTAACATGCTTCCACTAGACCAAGAGAGGGGAGGGGAGGCAGGGAATAAGACCTCAAGCTCCTGCCAGGAGTGACTCTGAGGTCATCTGCTTGACTGTTCAGAAGTTTCAAGGTGATTCATTATAGACATCTAACCCAAGGGCAGTAGAAAAAAGGCAAAGAGCAAGAATGAGCACCCCCAAGTATACCCATTTCAATTCCTACAATGTGTACTACACAACCTCAACTAGCTGGTTTATAAAGCTTAAGCTTCTTAGTGATTTCTACTTAGCAAATGAGAGCTTAGGTAAAAAAAATAGAAAAGATGCTCACATCTAAATTTGCTTTTTCAAATATTCTTTCTGAAAGAAAAATGAAGGAAAAACTGAGCTGTCATCTCTGAAAACAGTGAATATTCTTTGCAAGCTGAAGTAACTCCCACCAATACAAATTATACACAAACACCTGAAATGAGAAACTTCAGTAATTTTGTTAGACAACACATAATTGCCAACAAATGTTTTGTGTTCACAAGGCATTTTCCTAACCCTACCACACTGTGTGTTTCCACAACATGGCCTGTCTGATGTGCTTTCTTTGCAACCACACATTCTGGCACTTTCTTAACATTTCTTACTCCTTATAATGTAAGGCAGAAATCCTGCCTTAATACACAGGCAGCTGGTACATATGGAGCTGAAGTCGCTCCAGTTATATCCAACCCACCTCTCAACACAGGTTTTCATTTTTCCATAAGCAAATAACTTCTCAAACACTATTTGATAAAATGATGAGTTGGCTGATATTTTCCCTGGTATCTGATGAATCCCAGATCTGTGGGACACAAACATGTTGATTATGATTTATGGGAGCTTTCATATTTCAAGTTCTAGGACAAAATGCTGCTACAATCAGCAAGTCCTACATTTCATTTGAGGCTGGATCCACAACAGATTGAAGGAACAGCCGTACAGATACAGGCAGACACTGAAAAAAATTATTTTGGGTATGGATTCTTGTTGCAGCTAAGCTGAAGTATTGGCACCCTCTTTCACTCTTCTGCCCTAAACCCAATCCAGCTCTGAGGCCATATGGCTGTAAGTAGGAAAAAGATCAAATGAAAATTTTGGAAATTTGAGCCACAGTGAATTAAAACAAAAAGCCAGAAAAAACCAAGATTATTTTCACCTATCTTCATTATATCACAACACTAGCTATTACTAGTATCTTTTCAGTGTCCATAAAGAGCAAAAAGAGGCAGATTTTTGTCAGACATCACTGGCATCCTGCAGAACACTGAATAAAAACTCCCTGCTAGTTGAGGGATGAGGCCCAGCAGGATTCACCAGATGTTGGAATTCTCTTCAAGTTCTTAAAGGGATGTACACAGAGATAACCAAATAGAAATGTCTTGACCTTTAAAAAGCAACAACAGACATAGAAGATTAAGAGCTGCTTCTTTCTTCACTGAATTGTAAAATGCAGACACCCACTACAAGGCACAAGCTTCCACACAGGAAAACTACAACAAAAATTCACAGAAGCTTAAAATCTCTGTGTCCTATCTGTGGAGCACTGCTGGGGAAACAACACCTTGAGAAAGAAGAAAGGTCATAAATAAAGCAGAGAGAAAGTGACAGAAGGATATGATGATGATTTGGAGGCTTTAATTATTCAGTCACACATTTCAACTCGGTCCCCTGAATTCTGCATTGCAGAACTGCAAGGAAAATCATGCACTCTATTTTACTGCACATCATGGTGTGTAACAGTTGGACTCCATTAACTCTGAGGTCTTTTCCAGCTTAAACAATTCTATCATCTTTGAATTTGAGTCTGCAATCATCATGTCAAGAAAACTCAGGCAAATACACCAAGTTTATGTTTCTTCAAGAGCTACAAATCTTGTGCCAAGAAACTGTCAAATACTTTGATACTTATTCCAAGGTAAATACAAGGGTTCTTAATAACCAAATGTCATGTAATCAAGAGAGACTGATATGTTTCCCCTCCCATTTGCATACAGGTATATTAAAGTCTGTCTTTCAGAAACAGAACTGGATGATACATCTGTAACTCAGCTGTGTGAAATGTCATCAAGCAGGCATCTTCTTTAGTTCAAGAGATGCCATAGCCTGTCTTCAACGAAACTACATTTCAGAAGAATACTCTACTACTCCTTTCAAAAAACCAAACTAACCCAAAGGAAAAAAAAATCTCCCCAATGGCATTTTAACTAGCAAATGGAAAAGAAAAAGTCACTTTATGCTTTCAAGATTGGCAGAGCTTAATTTAGGTTTAGGGGAAGGATAGGGAGGTAGAACATAGGACAGTGTTCAATGCTAGTTTTATAAAGGTCTATTTACTTCATAAATGTGCATTTATAATTTTAAGAGAAGTTATTTTTGCACAAGAACACCTGGAAGCAAATTAATTTAATTTTATTTTTAAATTAATTTTCCTTATGTACAGGAAAAGTATGATTGCCATCATACTTTTGTTCCTCACCAGGTGTTAACCTTTCTTGCCAAAACAACATATAATGGAATAACAAGACTTCTACTCGAACACAAGGAAGATACTAATTTAAACACTAGTTAACTACAGCAGAAATCCAAAAGACATCCAATGAAAGCCCCAACCACCTAACTGGTTGAGTTTGAAATTCTGCTTTGATGGGAAAGGAAGTTGATGACCTAGCAATCCCAGTTTTCCTGTTTCAGAATCTTCTGTTTCCTCACAGTGATAAAGGTAACAGAATAGTATCTTTAGTCCTTTTTTTCTGCAAGCGTTTAAGTGCATCACCATCATTCTTAAGCTGGAAGCCAGAGCCAACAAAAGAAGACTGGATGTCCTCACTGCTCACAAAATTGTTTCATTAGAAACAGCTAAAGGTAAGAAGTGTAAGGATGCTCTCAGCTAAGACTAGATACCTTGCTTATCCTCCTATGTTCCAGAAGGCAGTAAAGAAAAAAGAGAAGCGAGGGACAGCAGAATAACAATGATGGAAAATGAGTGTGATGGGGGAGTGGGAATGAGAGCAAAAGGGAAGGCACATTACAAATTAAAACCATTGCCAATTGTACTGTTCCACTGCTACAACAGTGCTTTCTAACATGGCTGCTAGTATTTTAGGTCAAATCAACAAGAGACTCTTAACCAGCTTATTAACTTCTAAAATAGAGGAGAGAATAAAAAAAAAATCCTCTGATCATCCTCACATCAGACATGGCAAGAAAAAGAAAATGGATCAATTTATTTTACCCTCCCAATGTAGAAATGTTCTGAGGACTCCTGGCACCAAATGTGAGGCCTGAGGGCATTGAGAGGAAAGGGTGGAAAAGGAATAACAGTTCCTGGATAACCTGGTTTTTGTGTGCTGAATATAGAAGCCTCGCTAAGCAGCACCATGTGGTCTAGCCTAGCCTGGTTTGGTTGGCACATGGCTGTGGCCAACCAAGGAAGGGGGAAAAAGGCCAACTGGCAGCACTGAGGAAGACTAATCTGGGCTGCTGAGGTATGGCAAAACATTGCCACTCAGGTAGAGGAGTTACCTGTGAAAGTCTGCCAGGTAGCTGCCCATGTCCCCAGGAGCAGAGCTAATGAGGAGCACCAAAACAATGACCAGGTAGATCAGGCTGCCAAGACAGAGGTGTCAAAGATAAGACTTAGATTGGGAACACAAGGGAGAGTTGTTCCTATCTCGATGGGCCCATGATGGCTCAGGTCATCACACAGGTGGAGATGCCACCTATAAGTGGGCACGAGACCGAGGGGTGGATCTAACCATGGACAGTATTTCCCAGGTTATCCATGACTGTGAGACATGTGCTGTGATCAACCAGGCCAAGTGGATGAAGCCCCTACGGTATGGGGGCAGTGGTCTAAATATAGGTATGGGGAAGCCTGGCAGATTGACTACATCACCCTTCCCCAGACCCGCCAAGGCAAGCGCTATGTGCTGACCATGGTGGAAGCCACCACTGGATGGCTGGAGACCTACCCTGTGCCCCATGCTACTGCCCGGAATACCATCCTGGGCCTTGAAAAGCAACTCCTTTGGCAGCATGGTACCCCCAGGAGAATTGAGTCTGACAACAGGAACAGCCTTATAAACACCTGGGCTAGAGAACATGGCACTGAGTGGGTGTACAATATTCCTTATCATGCACCAGCTGCTGGGAAAGTTGAATGGTGCAACGGACTGCTCAAAACCACCTTGAGGGCACTGGGTGGGGGGACTTTCAAAAACTGGGAGCTGCATTTAGCAAAGACCACCTGGTTAGTTAACGTCAGAGTCTCCACTGACAGAGCTGGACCTGCCCAATCTGAACCCTTGTGAACAACAGAGATAAAGTTCCAGTGGTATACATGAGAGGTATCCTGGGAAAAACTGTTTGGATTAATTCTGCCTCCAGCAAAGACAAACCCATCTGTGGGGTTGTCTTTGCTCAGGGACCAGGTTGCCCCTGATGGTGCAAAAGGATGGAGAGACATGATGTATCCCTCAAGGGGACCTTGTTTTAGAGTGAACCACCTGTCACACTGTTCCTGTATCTAGATCTAGATGTATATAATTGGGGTAATGCATGTATGTATACAGTTTAAAAGTTTAAGTTCGATGTAACATGCTGGTATGGGAAAACATTCAGGGTGGATAATGTTAGAGGGTAGGATTTTTTTTTTTTTTTTTCTTTCTCTCAGGGAATTTTCTCCCATCTGCTGCCTAAGAGACCCATACTTAAGAGAGACAAAAGGTGTAGTCAAGGAGGAGAGGGAAAGGTATAGCTGTCTGCACTCATAGCTGAGGGGCTTTCCTTTGAGAAGTGAGATTTTGGCTGGGGCGTGAGGGGCTGGGCTCAGCTCCTGGGATCAGAGGGGACAGCCTGAAGGACGTCAGCCAGGTGCCCAGCCCTTCACCGGGTGTTAACGTGTGAGAACAAGTTTTGAAAACTTACTCAGTCCCCATGGGCATTTGGCAAGCCCCGGGTACTATCACAGAATTAACAGTTTCTGTTGGAGAGCCCAGAAATTAAGCAAGAAAGGTGCTGCAGGTCAAGTTTCACAGACTGCCATCTGTCTCCCCAGTCACAATAGTTCTTCCCACTGACAACCTCAGATCATATTTATTTCCAAATATTTCCAAGACCTCCATAACAGAAAACTACCATTTTAAGACCAGAAAAAACTTAACTCCTAAATACCATGATTTATCACAAGAAAAACAGGTGCAAGTGTGTGTGTCTTCCTCACACAATTTCAAACAAAGAAATTTAATACCACATCAATATTGTTGGTGTAACAAAAGGACCTAAACTTTTCATCTCTCACCACTACCTTTAGGTTTTATTAGAAAGGCGTTCTCACAAAAAAATGTATTCTTTTATTAATTTATTTTCTAAAAAGCCAAATCAAACTAATTACAAAAATGATTTGCTGAAGTATTGTTGGAATATTTGCAGTAGTCAAAGATGTCAGACATTAAATACCTTTACTTTTCTCAGTAAATACTTCATAGCTGGTATCTTCTTCCATGCAGGAATTACCTGCAGTACTTCAAAATGTGCCAAAACCCCCCAAACCCTGCAAAAAAAAAAAAAACCCAAACCCAAAACAATAAAATCCCAGAGAAAGCTTTCTTGTCATATGTATAACTTCTTCCTTTCTTAAAAGGAAAAAAAAAGGATAAAAATCATATGAGAGTCAGTTTTCAGTCTAGGCAGATGTAAACATTTGCAGGGGAACCAGAGCAACCAGCCCACTGACCACTCCATGTAAATTGCATCCTTTGCCACAAAAGCTCAGCCAGACTCAGAAGAAACCTATGAGCAATGTGGCAGGAAGTGGAAAATGCTCCTCCCCAAATCAACTGAGAAAAAACTGAGGTTATAATTACGATGGCAAGCTACATGAAATACTTTTCTATCTCCAAATTAATCCTACAGCCTGTTTGATACAAGCCATTAAGAACAGTGTTCCCCATCTGTCAATCGGTGGAGTAATAGAACAGATTTGAACTAGCAAAAAAATCTCTTCAGTCTCTTTACTGTAGGTAATCTCTGGAGTTTCAGCTTAGTTCATAGAATCATTAAGGTTGGAAAAGACCTCCAAGATCACTGAGCCCAAAGTAAGACCAACCTACAAATTCCAAGCAAACAGAAGAAAACCCAAATCCATATACTTAATGTTTCAAGCTCAGAAAGTCAGACAAAGAAAATGTTGTACCATTCACATGCCGGTCAAACACCACCTCAAAGCTGGTACAACTGTAATTTTCTTCCTGCAGTTTTTATCCAATTTTTACTGAACACAAATTCTGTGTTGTGCATCAAAATTGCCCAGACTAACTGGATCCAGACAGCAACAAGCACCAAAAATTCCCAAGAAAATAAACAAATGTAGTCATATGTTCTTGTAAGTCCCTGAACTGCTGGCTGAGGGCACTGCCACCACCACCAGTCCTAAAAGACAAAGCCAACACCAGGTCTTCATAGCTACATGAACACATTACACAATTTTATCTTTGACTACTTCTATGTATCTTGTCCTTAAATGATTAAGGAACAGGTGAAGTATTTTCCTGCACAGATAACCCAGAGGAAATAAAAAATGACCCAATTCCAAAGTCATGTCCAAGTACATTTAGGTACATAAAAATATACACATATATATGATGCAATATCATAGAACAAGTACAGGCTTTAAAATGCACATTGATGCCTTTCCTGTCTCCACTGCAGATAAGAATTTTTAAAGAACTGTCTATAACCTTAGTTCTCTTTCAGAGCAGGGAAGAAAAAACCACACCAAACCTCCAAAACAAACAAACCCCCAACCACCAGTGTTTTATAGTTACTAATAAACAACCTGAAGTACTGGAGCTTCAGAGTGTCCCCATCATACTCTGACAGAGATCCTGCCAGTCTGATTAGGGAACTCTGCATACTTCCATTAGACCAGAAAGCTGCAGCATCTTAGAGTCTTAAGATAAGCAAGCCTAGTCCACAGATTCATCAGCTGAAACTCAGCTTAGGTGCCAGGCATGGTCTCAAAACTGTCCTTATCTCCCCAAAAGGTTGTGGCAGATGTCTTCGTTTTCTTTGCAAGATTCACATTATTTTTTTTTAACAAGAAAGAAATTAGTGTTGATATAACAAAGCAACACAGTAGCATCATAGTAGGGTCACTTTTTATCCCAAACTATTATTTTTCTAGTACATGAAGAATACAATGTCAAGCAAGAGATCAGGATCTTGTAAAGCTGAAAGATTCCTAACAGTGCACATGACTAGAACTGTAGCATGAACGGCATTCCATCCCCATCCAAATTTCTTCTCAGCGGAATGCTCTTCTTAGGATTTTGACTTGTCTTTAGAAAGTACCAATGTACTTATGTCTCCACTCTCCTCTACACCTCAACACACTTTTCCCAGCTTTTGCTATGATCATCTGAACCAAAACCAAAGGAGGAGATTAATCATATTGCTGACTTATTTTTTACAGGTGAAAATAATGTAATCAAAGAGGACAGACATTATTCCTGCCTCATCACAACACACACAATATTTCAACTAACAAAGTACACAAAGTAGAAAGAAACGTGCTCTCATGTTTCTCCTTTCACACTTCCTCTCAGATGATGGGAACATCCACCCAAGTACTGATCTTCTCTAACTTGAGGCACATTCAGCTTAAGAAATCTTAGATTGCTATTCCTTCCTCTCCAAGCAAGCAAGTTCTGAGCATTAAAGATGGAGGGCTCCATTAAAAGCTGCGCATACAAACCTCAACCAGTGGCAGGATATGAGCACGTAAAACATTACCAGATATTGAAGAACTACTTGCAAACATTTTCCAGTTTAGAAAAGACAGAAAAGGAGTTACATCTAAGCTCATAAACTAAGTCTTCAGAGTGATCAAGAAATTCAAGCTCACATTACCACTTTTACCCAATCACTCCATTAATCCAGCAACTACACAGCTGAATACACATTCCACATAAGACTCACACCACTAGGACAGTGTGCAATCACCTCAAGCATCTCACAGGTTTTAACATACTGCAGATGCACCTATAAAAAAACGCTTTATCAGTTAAACAAACACACAGGCAGGAACTACACAGCAGAGGAGCCAGCCTCAGGATATCCCTGCACATGCCAGCAGGCACACAGCAAGAACCACTGTACCCTGCATGGCCACAGAGCACACAGTCCTGTGTGCACGCAGGAACTCATCTTGCACATGCAACAGGGCATGCCAGGCACTGCTTCTGACTATGCCAGCAGACATGCAGCAACAGGTTACATTTGGACAACAGTCACCCATCCTACACTTTTCCTCTGCACCAAGGCTTCCACACTGGAGATGACAACAGCAGACCAGTGAATAACTTCTAAAACCATGACCTGAACCAGGCAGCACATTTAGGTTAAATATCCCCAGTTTTGCCCACCTGAACCTGCTGATCTGGAAACTGCAACATCTGAGGAGCAGAATGCTCCTAATCCCAAAACCACAGCTGGCATTAACAGGATTTTAGCTCTTCTATTCAAGGGTGCAGGTTGACAGTGTAACTGGGGAAAATGCAATGAGCAACTGCTCTCAGAACATGCTGAAACCTCCACCCCAGTATGCCCTTCTGTACTGAGTACTTTATATCAGCCTGTCTGCAGGACAGGCCACACCAGAGAATCAGTATGCAAAAAAATCCTTCCCCAGCTCTTAAACAGCAATACCACGACTAACACCCACAGGGATCACGGAAGCACTGTTATCACCAAACGCTGACCTGAAGGCAGAAGGGATGTCTCCTTTTGGGGGCTGAAAATCCATGAAATGGTCACAGTGACCCTTTGCCTGGCACTGCATATTGTCACCTCTGGACCCATTAATGTGCAGGGCTGCAGCCCCTCTGCTCTGGAGACAGGCAAGGAGAGCTGGGGGTCTTCAGCCTGGAGAAGACTCTAGAACCCCTTCCTGTGCCTGAAAGGGCTCCAGGAAAACTGGAGGGGCTGTGGACAAGAGCCTGGAGTGACAGGACAAGGGGAATGGCTTCCCACTGACAAAAGGGCAGGGTTAGATGGGATATTGGGAAGAAATTCTTCCCTGGGAGGGTGGTGAGGCCCTGGCACAGGCTGCCCAGAGAAGCTGTGGCTGCCCCATCCCTGGAAATGTTTAAGGCCAGATTGGACAGGGATTGGAGCAGCCTGGTGTAGTGAAGGTGTCCTTGCCCATGGCAGGAGGATGGAACTGGATGAGCTTTAAGATTCCAACCCAACCCATTCTACGATTCTGTGGCTCTATAAAAACGGAGTGAGAATCATCATATTCCTGCCTGTATATACAGTGAAGCACGAAAAAGTTGGAAATTAATGACAGATACAGACGGAGAGATTTAAGCTTTTAGCTACAGTTAGGAACAGATATGAAAACTAAAATAAAATGGTCTTTCCAGAGTGTCCAGCTGCACACTAGCTGCCTATTTGGAAGAGCTCCTCAGGGGTCTCCACCAGGCGCCGGCCGCAGGGGCCGCGGGCGGTCGGTGCAGCCGCGGGGATGGGGGGACGGCGCAGGCCCGCCCGAGCCCGGCGCCACCGCCCGCTCCCGGCCGAGGGCTTCCGGCAGGAGCGGAGCCCGGGCCCGGCGAGAACTATTCCGGGGGACGAAGACGCCGCCGCCGCCGCCAGACCCCTTGGCGGCACCGCGCCCGGGCCGCCCCCGGCAGCCACCCGCGGCCTTCCTGCCGCGTCGCCGGTCACGCCTGGCCCCGCAGCCCGCCCGCGCCCCGAGCCCGGCCCCACTCACCCTCCGACAGCTCCAGCTCCAGCTCGGCCAGGCTCTCGCGCACCTCGGGCGGCAACGGCACGGCCTCCAGCGCGCAACCCCCGCGCTCCGCCGCCATGGCGCGGGTGGGCGAGCAGCGAGCGGGCCCGGCGGAGGCACCGCCCAGCGCTGCCGCAGGTGGGGCCGGGGGCGGGCCGGAGGCGGGCGGCGGCGGTCCCGGGCCGGGAGGCAGGGAAGGAGGGAGGAGGTGGCGCTGGCCCCGCCGCCCCGCGCAGCCGCTACCGCAGACCGGGACGGGGCCGTGCCGCTGGGGAGGGGCCACGGCACGGCCCGCCCGCTGCTGGATCCGGCCGCTGCCGTTCTGAAGCTGCCTTCCCTTTCCCCACCTTTCTCGTTGCCGTGGCACCTGCTTCGCTGAGGCCCCTTTCCTGAAAGTACCGAAACTGCCCTTTCCCTCCCCACTTCTTCCTCCCAAAGGAAAATAGAAAGTGTGACCGAGCCCACGGGGCCCACCTAGCCCACCGGGTGTGCCAGGATAGGGCATGGACATTTTCATGGCACTGAATTCCACAGTGAGAGCCTGAATGTAAAGTGGTGCCTGGGACTGCATTAAAAAAAATAAAATAGTAAGAGTGTCTTTCCTAAAGCAAACCACCTCTCAAAGGCAGTAGAGAGCAGCAGGAAGCGTTTTGGTTGGAGGCTGAGGTGAGGCAGCAGCTTTTCCCTGTTCAATTGTAGGTTCCAGAGTGTGTGGCAGGGTACCACAGCCTCAGGTTCTGGCTTTCCTGCAGCCTCCCTGAGGCTCGGGCAAACGCAAATCCAGGACCTTGCCAGTGGTCCTGACCACCCAAACTGCTCTGTCGGTAGCAACTTTCCAAGAAATAGAAAATAGGGAAATCTGGGGAGTAGTGTTCTGCCGACAACTGCTTCTGCCCAAAACACTGCTCCTGTTTGGGATGATTGGGTTCATGTTGATGCTTCCAATTTCTCTACCCACATTACTGAGGTCAACACATCACAGGAGACCGTATCCCATGTGGCTGCCCTTCCAAGGGCATTGACACACCACACCAGCACTAGGAAAACCATGCTGCTTAAAATGTCTTCCCTTACACTGGGCAGAAACACTTCTGCTTCCACTACCCTTCAGAAAGCTGTCTGTGGGTATCAGGGAGCTGATGGCAACAGAGCCACAGGGAACACAGTACCTGTAGCTCAGATCCTAGTGGGTTGGATTCCTTTGATGCCTAAAGTTTTAGCTTTCATATTTTCCAGATTCTGCAGTGCATTAGGATATAACTCTGAACTTCATATGAAGTGTTAACAAGTTCTCCTCACAGTTCAGTCAGACAAAACAATCCTTTTCCAGCCAGAGAAGCAAGGACACCATTGCAGCTTCAGGCCAAAAAGTAGAAACTACAGCAAATTGAGAGCAAACTGGGAGGATGGGACTTCATAACCTGAAGCTGTAATTGGCCAATTAACCCCAACACATAAATGGACCAAAACTTATGAAAGTATGAAAATGTGTGACCCATTGTCCATCTTGGGTGGAGCCTTGGCCAGGCTCTTGTACTGCCCAAGGTGTATTCTTTGAAGGCCTTTTAATAAATACCTACTTTATTCCTCTAACACTGTCTAGCCTCTGTTCTAGGTACCCTCTCAAGGCATCATCTTCTCTGATTTCTTTTCTGTATAGGGGGCTGCAGCATCTGCCCCTAACCCCCATGTCCCACCTGTGTTCCTGGAAAGAGTGACTGCCCAAGGAGACTCTTGGAGGGGCGTGTAGGGAGGAGGTGACACAGACTGCCACAGAAAAGCTCCTCTGAATGCAAAGCTCTGCCAAGGCTTGGGAAGAGCCTTGCATATTCTGGGACACAAAAAAAAGCCCCTGCAGACTGAATTAAAAATATGCCAGTGCAAAGCCAAATTCCCTTGAAACAGAACAGATCCCTAGGATGTGCCAACTGTCCTATAAAGGAATTGTCTACCTAGGAGTGCCAAGTTTTAAAACTAGGCATTAATTTGGATTTGCAGTGTCAGTACTGACTGGCTAACTCTGAGCATAGGCCCTTAGGCCTCACAGCCCTCCTGCTTACACTCAACATGGAACATCCAGCTGTGAGTGTACTATTACAGATTGGATTTAGTGCCAGTTCTGAACTCTGCTCTAGAAATGCATTGTTCCCAAAATGGGATCAACTTGTGCTATGCTAAGTAAAAAGGGCACCAGCACCATTCAGTGTGTGCAGTCTGACCATGGTGCATTGAGTGTTAGGGACTCCTAGAATCTGATTTTTAGAAGAAATACGATGCAGTCACTGAGCCAGCTTAAACTTAGTTCAAAGTGGTTTGGAACTCTGGACAAGTTAAGTTACTTTTGCCAAGCTTTTACACCAAATCAAGTATTATTTGTTCACAGCTCTTTTAAATTTATGCCCAATCAGTTCAAGGGCTCTCCTATAACTGTCAGGGGGTAATAAATCTGTACATGTGTCAAGATCTATCTCTACCACGTTTTTTTTCCAGAGAACCAAATTATGATCTACCTGACAGATAAATATCAGTTTACCAAGACAAAAGCAGATAAATAAGTAATAAAACAACCTCAGATGAATGCCAATATATAATTCTCAACACTAAGTAGAGAAAAATCTTTTAATAGGCTGCTGAGAACAATTTACCTCCAGAGATTTTTCTCATGCTCCAGAGTTAAACACCACATCTGCTTTGAAGGTAGAGATTTCACATTTCCAGAGGTTTAAAATATTCTGGTATTATAATTCTTCATATGCCTTTTCTAAAAAAATACAGAAACATCACAGAAAACTCTTATTCAGCATAATACTTGCATCTCTCTCATTTTTGCACTGAGATGTTTTGACTGGAATTGGGTGTACTACCAGAGCACCTCTTTATTCTTCTCTGACCAGCAACTTCATACACATTTGGAAGGTAGCTACAGCACAAGATACCAGACAGAGGTAGGATCACTGTCATGGGTTAGAATTCAACAACCAGGCGGAAACACCAATTTATGTAGTAGTTTCACGTTTGCTGAATTTTGTTTGCCAAATTTAGTGTAATGGTCTAAATATCTTTTTTTCTGTGAAATATGATTATGAGAACAGGAGGCTTAAGGATGAAAACAAATTTATTAGCACAAAAAAGGAAAAAAAAGAAAAAATTAGAATCAAAATGAAACCTTTAAAACAATCCCCTCCCCCCACAAACAGTTCATTTTCCCACATGCAACATAAAGAGACAAAACTCAGAGCTTCAGGTCAGTACCACTTATAAAGTAGTCTTTCATTCAGTCTTTGAGACAGAGAAGTGTATCTCCTGATGTGTGTTTGGGTAGCTTTTCCACAAGAGAAAACAGTCTGCTAATGCTTTCTAGCTTCTACAAAAAAAGCAGCCCGCCTGAAAACTTCTGCAATTTGTAGTCCTCCCAAGTCACTAGCCTTCCTATGACGACATACGGGTCATAGACTCACACTGGGGTTTCCCTGTTTAAAAACGCACACTTCCACAAGCAAAGGATTTTCTCATCTTAAACAGCAGAGATATCTTCTCAATTCTTCACGGACAGAAAGGGCTCCTTCTTACCTCTCTCTGTCAAAACATCTTATAAGATCACCTTATAGTTTCTAATTCAACATTCACTCAGTAAATTACAAAATACCTTTGCTTAAAATCTACAAAGCATTTCTCCAATCATATTGTCTACGATTTAAAGGACATTTCTAGCATAGCACAATAGAGTCTGTTACCACAACAAAGAGGTTTAAGCCTAAAGTTAAGGCAACTCGTCATCTGTCCCGCTTGAGAAGTCACTCTTCTTTTACCGACTTTGATATCTTCATATTGTCTCTTTACATCTCTTTAATTCAGCCTTTTCTCTCTCTCTGAAGAGGATTAGAGTGTTAAAAAAGTCCCAAATCTGTGTCAGGAAAGAGTTAACATCTCGCCGGGCCTGCAGAGAGCCATTGTGGTCTCTGCCCGGCGGGCGCTGCAAAAATCTCTAAGCCACGCGGTGAGAGAAAAAGTTCAGAAATAGCAGCAAAGATGTCCAGCGTGGCTGGTCGTTTCCCCCCTCCCCCCCCGCCCCACCTCGATTTCAAAGGGGTAAGCCCGGCCCAGCCTGGGCTTGGTGCCGCTTCCAGAGGGGGAAGGAGGCCCGGGGGCATCTCCCTCGGCCATGCGGCAGTGTGGGGCAGGCCCCAGGCTCGGCTGGGTGTTACCAGCGCAGCTTCTCCTTTGCCGGCAGCCAGGGGAAGAAAGGAGCTCAGCCGGCCAGGCACCGCTCTGAGGCGAGGTGGCGGCTCCCGGAGACCCGGCCCGGCCCCCTCCCCGCAGGGAGGCAGCCAGGGCAGGCCTCTTACCTCTGTAGTGACGAAGGGCTAAGAGGGCGGTCCCCCCCAAGTCTCTTTTAGATGGGTATTTCCAAAAGTCGTATCAGTTCTCTCAGTGGCTAGACCGAAGGCCAATAGCTGAGAAAAAGTCCCTGATAGGCATCTGCCCTCCTCCAAAGCAAGTTCAAGGTCCTGACAGGACGGTATTCTATATTCTTCTTTAACACAAATTAAAATATTTCTAACCCATAACAATCACTTACATTAGATGTAGGGTTCACAGGTTTCGTTTGGTACATTTTGCCAAAAATGCATAGAGTTAAATAAATTACGGGCCTTTTGAACTGGAAAAATGAAGCTAAAAGTGTCCAGAATAAATAGGACAGATGAGGGAGGACTTACATACTGAAAAACCAGAAGAGCAAACTCAAAATTCATAGAAGGCTATGGGTATCTTTGATATTTTTGAGAGTATGTGAGCTATTCCTTTAATTGGAATGATCCTACAGAAATACTAAAACCCAAACAATTTTAGGAACAGCAAAAGAAATAAACAGGTATAGCTGAAATAAACAAGCACACAATGTAAGAATTCACTAATAAAATGCAATTTTAATAACTTTTTTTACAAGGAATCCACCCATACACTATAGAAAAATAAACACCACAGACTTTTTGCAGCTTACAATACAGCAATGCAGCCACATTTCAGCTGTTGACTTAATTTCACATGAGAATGTAAAACATTTTTCTTAGTGAAAATAAGTCCCTCTTAAAGTACTAAAATATAATAAAAGGAGTCATATAAAAATCTGCTGTAAAAGCACTGCCCTTTATTCAGTTGCATGGGAGATGGCAAGTGCCTCTGTTGAGTGAGGACCAACTCAGAGGAAGCAGGAACTTGCAGACAGATTTCGTAAGCGTTCCCATCACTTTTTTAGGTTTCTATGATGAGGTGCACCTAGCACTTGCCCTAAATTTAAAAAAAAAAACCAGATTGATATTAGAAAATTGCTTGTGTTATGAAGCAACAGTGTACAATTAGCAGCATGTTCTTTCCTCAAAGCACTTCATATAAGCTACACTGAAAGCAATTCCAATTTTCAGGAGCCACCTAGGAGCAATCTCAAACAGGATTTGAAAGCCTAAAATGTGCCAAAGCAAACCTTCATACCCTGGGACCAGTGCTCCATCACAGGCCTCCTTTACCCCCGCTGACAGCTCACTTCTGCCATTCCTGTGGTGATTCTTTAGGACAGCTACTCAGAAAGGTCTTGCCACTGAGCAGATGTCCTAAAGTTCATTAGGAACTGGGAAATCACTTGGCTGGCAGCACTGTTCTAATGATTGCAGCATTATTCTGTAAAGCCTAGACGTTATTGTCCTGGTGACATGGAAATGACAGAAATTATATGCACTTCTCACAGAAGTGCTGTTCATGGTGTCCCAGCTGTGGAGTATTTATTCCACACTTGGAGTGAAGTAAAATAAAGGCAGACAGGTTTCAAGTCTAAAATCTGTTTATCTATCTGTATCAGCCATGCAGCTGCAGTATTTGGAAAAAAAAACCCAAAACAAAAAAACCCAAAAAGTCATGGTAATAAAGTTTCTAGGTAAAATCCTGCTGAGAACAGTGTCAAAGTTCCCAAACTCTTCAAGATATCAGAATGATGTGGTGACAGTTTGTGAGTTCCTCCTTAGGACAAGGTTTTTCTCTGCTACAACCAACAAGTAACAAGAGGGGGTAATTAGATTAATTAAACTAAGTAAATTTGGTCTAGAAATTAGGTGGAACTGTTTTAAATAGCAAAGCTAAGTGCCACTACAATCCTTTGTGTGCTCTTTGATAAATCTTAGAACTAGATGGCTGTATTTACCAGCCTCCAAATCTTTTTTTAAAATCTGTTATGAACATAAGGGAATGATAAATATGGGAAACATTACAGTTTCTGCTGCAGAGAAAGCCCTGCTCAGCTATTACAACAGCTATGTTTGACTTTAAAGCAAATTAACTCCACACAGAGCTTCATTTATATTGCAACACTTGCTTGTTTAGACTTGGGAACAGGAGAGGGGGCAGAAATCACATGGAATTATTCAGTCTTACCTCTTTCACTATGAACTCAGAGAAATGCCACACTTGGAGTAGTTTTAGATACGATTCAGAAAGGTTTCCTTTCAGAGACTGACTTAGTTGTTACCCCCATATGATAATTATTCCTTAAAATGATGCTCTTTATTGGCAATGTATACAAAGAACCCTGCAAAAAGCAGCCCAGGCTTGCAGGAGCTGTGAGGGGTAAGAAGGCGGTTCTTACCTGGCTGCACCCCGCCAGCCTTTGCTGAATCACCTCCAAGCGATGGATATATTCTGTGAGTGACTGTTCAGGGTCCTGAGGTGGCACAAGGGACTTTTCTGGAGCTGAACTCAGGGACGGACGCAATCTTAAAAAGAAAACAAATGATTTTCTCCTTCTCATGTCCAAAAGTTACATTCATATAGTCAGGAATTCTGGGCAAAGAAAACTGGAACCACTACCACCCCTTTCATCTGTATAGCTTGGAAACAAGAGCAGCAACAGGCATCCTTTAGCCTACTTTGGATCTACACCAGACCCGAGCCACCACTAATCCAGTCACACTGAGCACCAGTCAGGGCTGCTGTTATTAATATCATGTTCCATACAGGTGACTTTTCTTAGCAGGGCTGTCAGAAACAGACACATGCCATGACAGAGGAATAGGGTGGGGTAGAATTAAGTCTTTTGGAAGTGCTTGCAGGTCCCAAACTCTCCAAAACGTTTTGCTAAATTCCACGCAAATCAGAAGACTACCTGGCTGTTTGTGACAAGCACAGTCTGTCCCCACCAAACCACTCAGCAAAATTAAAAAAACACCCTACAATAATTTGAAGCATCTCATCAAAGGTAATCTTTGCAGACTTACCTGTTGTGTGAATGGGAGGAGGATCGTGGGGAGAGGCTCATGAACCTTGCAGCACAGCTGGTTCTGTGGCACACCCCTGTGTCCTTGTCCCGGGTAGGGGGAGAGCTGACAGGAACAGCTGGGGGCTGCTGCTCTTTCAAGACTTCTGTTCTAGCACCAGAGGCTGTGGTAAATATGAAGGGTTAAAAAATATGCACTAGGATCCATTAAGAACAGGCTACCATAAACACATCCAATAATCCCATACAAATGACAACAGAGTATGCTTCAGTTTGGTTTTAAATGTAGGTAAATACACTTTCTACAACTAACTGCTTTTTTGGTTTGTGTGGGGGTTTTTTGTTCCAACCATATTTAACAGAATTGTGATGCTATTTTGTTTTGAGGTAGGAAGTTCAGTATTTGAGGATTCAAGTTTCTTAGGACTCATACCACAGTGGTTTTATGTACAAAGGTGGTGCCTTCTTTTAAAATAAGTATTTCCAGCAACTTAGAAACAGTGAAAATTGCATAGTACCAGGTAATGAAAAAGACACTAATTAATCTGAATTTTGTTTAGCATTGAAAAGGCACAAGTAATGGAATTTTACATTAAGGGCAACAGCTCCCCAATATTAGGTGCTGCATTAAGATGTTTGTTGGAATTCTTACAAAGGCACTCATCAGTAACTGAAAGGAATGCTCTAGTGTTCCTCAAGTAACTCAAGTCCTTATTGACCTGCATCAGACCATCTATCCATCTACTCTACAGATTTTCCCACTTTGGTTTTTTTGTAAATTAAACACATCACTCAAGAGAAATTATGAAGAAAACAATGTACTTGTCCAAACATGTACCTGTGTTACCTCCTGTGCTGTGAGAAATGCTTTCACCCTGTGTGCTCTTCCTGCCAACTTTGTTCCACTTCTTCACCAAAAACTTTAACCTTGGTAAGAAAACAAATTTGTACAAGCATTAAAAATAAGCAGAAATACATTAAACTTTAATATTATTTGTTAGCATAGAACCTATTAAGCAACATAAGCAATAATTGTTGTGGGAATGACAGGAGAATTCTTCAAATTCAGTCTTTGGAATGCTGGCTTATCCCATTTTACCCTGCAACCATCTTTGAACTGCTGAAAAGACTTGCTTGTTTTGGCTCTGCTCCTGATCTCCAGAGAGCTCTACCTACCTGAAAGGAGGAATTTGGAAGTCCTGCAGCCTTTGCTGTTATTATGGTATTCATGTCAAAGACTCTGTGACATCTCCTGATAGAGGCTTGCTAGTAACCATTTTAACTAGACAACAAAATTGCTCAGAAATAACCACCTATTACATTTAAAACTGTTTTCATTAAATGAGCTCAAAGCCATTGGGAGGTGACATGTTGTCCCATGTACAGCTAGCAAAACCCACTTGATAGTGACAGAGCATGATAGAATCACACCCAATAAAACACACGCTACTGGATTCCAGAGAGAACCATTCCTGACAGATCACATTCTGATACAAAACAGACTACCCAGTGATACCAAGGAGATAAGGGTCAGCCCCAAAGCACTTTAGTTTGTAATGCTGTGCACTGGTTCCCAAATGTATTGCAGCTGGGTATCACTCAAATAAGCTTTTTCATAGAATTATGGAATGGTTCAGGCTGGAAGGGATCCTAAAGAAGCCTACGTTGTTCCATTCTCCTGCCATGGGCAAGGGACACCTTCCACTATCCCAGGCTGCTCCAAGCCCTGTCCAACCTTGAACACCCCCAGAGATGGGGCAACCACAGCATCTCTGGGCAACCTGTGCCAGGGCCTCACCACCCTCACAGGGAAAAATTCCTTTCCAATACCCCATCTAAATCTACCCTCTTTCATCTTAAAGATGTTTTTTACAAATCTTTAGTACAGATCAAACTCAGCTAACAGGTCATGCTTGACCCAGTCCTGAAGATTGCTTCTACTTACTTATTAATGAAAGATAAGCCACAGGAACTATCAATTTTTAAGTTTGCAAGAAAACATCACATATAGTAGACAGGGAGTGTTTTGGCTTTACCTTGAGATGGCAATGATGGCTCTGACTGCACACCTGAACTTGGTGAAAGGCCGGGAGCGTGCTCCAGAGAGCTGCAGGTCCGCAGGAGAAGGATAGATTCCCATGCGGGCGATGAGAGAGAGTGTTGCTTGCTCACAGTCCTGAAACCCACCAAGCAGCAGCAAGAGGTATTTCTTCTGATAAACTAGAGCCTTTCTAAAGCTCTCTGCTCGAATGTACTTTCGATATAATCTCTGCAACTGCAGAAAGGAAAAAAAAATATTAAAAGTTCAATTTTTTTTTCCACAGTTACTGTTGCAAAAACCCAGCCACAAACAAAGTGTCTTCAGGTCAAATGTCCAGACTGAGGACACAAGGGCAGCCAAAACAATTCTGTATGCTGCTAAAACCCACCCATATTTGGAGTGTAAGACCTCTTTAAATCTCCTGAATGTTTTTAAGCAGAATTGCAATATGCAAAACTCTGAAACAGTTTAACTCTTTAATAAAGAAAATACATGTGATTAAAAAGATATATTAGCCAGAAAGCATGGTGGGAGAGCTGCCTATCAGAATTGATTACAATCAAAGTGTCAGAAAAATAAAAAGTATTTATGATTAGTCAGCAGGGATTAAAAATAACGAGTGTTTTCTATCTTCATGCTTAGACAAGAAATCCAAGTCTCCCTCTCATTTAAGAGTGGAAAGAAATTCCAAAGATCCAGATTACTTTTGATGCCAGCTCCTGTCTAACACTGAGAAAGTTCCAAAGAAACTTATCTGATAAAGTACATACGGGGAAAGTTTCTAATTTAAAATACTATATCAAACTGTTCATCTAGAAAATCAACCTTTTAAAATAGCAATTAAAGATTACAGCAGTAAGTGAAAGATAAATGCCATAATCTGACAGATCCCTTTTTTCCCCAGCAGATCAGGTTGAAATGATACCTCCTGGCTGGGGCTCTGCTGGCTCTCAAAGCTCCAGAGACTCCCTTTGCTGGCTATCCCCATGATTTTACCTTAGGATTGGAAGTTTCTGCCACTGGTTTGTTTTCAATTTCAGCATTGGCTTTAGCCAGCTGGGATTCTGCCTGTTTCAGCATGTTCTGCAGTGTGTTCCTCTCTCGTTGCCAAGCCTCTCTTTCCAGCTCTTGAACAGGGTCAGCATCACCTGTAGATCTCATCTAAAACAGAAACCTAAAGGAAGTGAGTCACAATGGGTTTTGCACATTACTTCCACAATCAAACATCTCAAACCGAGTAATAACCCAACTTGATGACAAATTCAAACATAGTAACAAGCCCACAAACCAGCAAGGGTATTTAGGTGTTAAACAGCATAGTGGGAAACTGAAATGCATGAAAAGCCCTTCTGACTTTCATCTGACCTTCTTCTACATCCACAGGCAGCGCAGAAATAGTGAAGATGTCTGTGTACATGCAAAAAACAGTTGCACATACAACAAAAACAGCTTGTGAAAAATTCTGAAAAATCACACATTCAATTCTGAGAGTCTGTTGTCCAGAAAAGCTGTGGCTGGCCCATCCCTGGAAGTGTCCAAGGTCAGGGTTGACAGGGCTTGGAGCAATCTGGTCTAGTGGAAGTTGTCCCAGCCCATGGCAAGGGGTGGAATGAGATGGCCTTTAAGGTCCCTTCCAGCCCAAACCATGCTGTGATTCTGTGAAATTGAGTTTTGTGATAAGTCATCTCTTGTAGGAATGAGACCCATGACTCCAGCTCCAATTCTTCATGGAAGTTCTGCCTTCGTAATCCTCTTTGTATCAACTACAAATTTACTGGTCATCAGTTACATCACTGCATGATGCAGTAGATCACAAAAGAAATAGAAGATTTTTTTTTAAGGTGGTTGATGTTTTATCCCTTGAAATAAAATCTATACATTAGAGAAGCCAGTACAAACGACTGACCCCAGTTTCTCCTAGCAACTTAGTTCAGTACAATCTGTAGTATCTGAAGGAGTTCTACATGACTTATCTATGCCCTTGACTGTTCTACTGCACCATTTGGCAGCTGACTGACCAGACAGCTCCATTTGGCACAGATTTTCCAAGCTGACATTTTGCCAGGTTCCCTGTCCAATACTCCCCAATTTATTGCAACTCAAGGGGGGAACAGCAGAAAATTCCTTTGGTCTCCTGAGCACATGGTTCAGTACCTTAAAGGAAGGAGAAATTCAGGGAGGAGACTGAAAGAAAAGGTGATTCTGGGGAAAAAAAAAAAAAGAACTCAAAGCCGGAAAAGAGGGCAGAGAGGAGGGATTGTTTGTGTCCACAGAAGACAAGCTATTGAGGTGGAGTTTTTGCTCCTAAGCTCTTTAAAGCGCTCTACTGAACACTATTTTTGTTAAACAAAATTTAGGTCATGAAACTTGAGTTCTTTTATATTTGTGTGGTCAGTCTCCGAAGGAGGGAACTCTGCTCCAACAAGAATTTTTGTCTACAGCTGACAGCTCTAAAGGTTTGTTAGAGGAAGGCTTAACCAAAATAACCCCATGAACTTGGAGAAGAGGCTGCATCCCTCTCCTTAAGGCTGGAGATGATCTATCAGGCAACCACCTGTGTGGCTGCACAGGTGACAGAAGGAAAATATTAACTGTATTTTGTAAGCAGGTAGACACAGGGAGGCAACATGCCAAGGCAGCTTGTCACACGAGACTTGTGAACAGAAGGTACAAAAACCTTTTCACATATCAGTCATAGATCTCTGCCTATTGCAAGAGAAAGACATAAAACTGCAGTTTTATCTGGGGAAGCAGATGGAATCAAAAGTTATGCTTCTATGTATTTTGTATCAATAGACCTGAGCTTGGTCTTTGGTAATCCGTGGGCTTGTGTAAAATATTTGCAATACTGCAAACTTGGGTCCTGAGATTACAAACCACTATGTTGCTTTTTGAAAAGTACTTGGCATTTTGGTGAAAAACAACTGTCTCTGAATGCATAAAGAAGCTACAGCAACATATCCCAAAGCCTGTGATCCTTGGACACATTACATATCTAGGAATAAAATGCTCTCAAGAAGCAGACTCTGCAATACAACAAAACAGAGTTGGACACTAAAATATGTTAGTATTTTCCTTACCTGAGATTTAGGAGAAGACAATAAATCTGATTTTAGTTCCCTTAGTGTCTGCAGTAAAGAGGCTACAGCTTCATCATTTGATGCAGACCAATCATTAACCGTTCTGTTAGAACAAACACCTTTTCAGTATCAGGTTGATTTATAAGAAGGCTAATACACATTTAATTGCTTCTTCCCACCACATGACCTTTAAAGTTCTGAGGCTTTACTTATGCAATATTTACCACACAAATTACAATAAATACACAGAGAAATGAGCAAGTTCTGTTAATTTTTAAGAATTAAAAGAGCTAAAGGCTCTCAGCCATGACCCACACAAGTTAAGAAGCAGGATGGAAAGCAAAGTGCTATTTTATGAACTCACTTATCTAAAGTTTTATATATGAACTCATTCAGGTGCGCAGCCACAAAGAGCAACTGCTGCCTTATCTTCTCCAGCTGTTGTTGCTGCTGTTGCAAGTGGGGTTTTTCAGTTTCTTTTGTCACAGGCTGTGTGGCACTTCCATCTTTGCTTGAGGTACACAAGAGTTCCTCCTGATAGTTTGGAGTTGGGGGATTTCTTTCTTTTTCTCTTTCTTTTAATACTGTCAGTAGTTCCTGCAGTTCTTTAATTCTTTGTTCATCTCTTTGGTGTTGCTGTTCCAAGTTTTGCTGTTTGAACAGAGTACGTAGTAGTTAATTGCATCTTATATATATGCACTTACATAAGTGTCACCACACCTAATTAGCATCTGGGTGTTCCTCAACTGCCAGACCACTTTTGGGGGAAGGCTTAGAGCCTGCTTTCCAGGGTCACGAGGAAGCCGTTTAATGGCTGGATTGGGCATTGTCTCCATACAAAGAGAAACCCAGGGTGAAACTGATACTGTCTCAAGCCATGATAAGGATTCTAGCTCAAAATAAGAGCAATGACATGAAAACCTAGTTTGGTTCCATCCTGCATTTAACCCATATTCACCCCCACCCGTGAACAACCAGCAATTCCCAGCACAGGCAGAAATTTAAAGATAAACTTCCATCAACAATAAACTCAGAAACAATTCCTTGAAAACAGCTGCATTTCAGAAAAGCAGGACAAGAGCTCATTTAATGCATTTTTCAGAATGCTTTAACAGAAGGAAACACTCCAATCAAAGAACACCATCCAAAGGGTTAAATCCCAGTGTGTGGCTATTTCAGTGTAAGGCAGAGCACTCTCACCACTCTCTCGTGATCTCTCTGCCAGTCCTTCTGTTTCTGTAGCTCTGTCTGTTGCTGCTGTTTCCGCTCTCTCTCCCTCTCCTCTCTCCTGTTCTTATCTTGCTCTTTAAGCAGCTTGAAGAGCAACTGCAGTTGTTCCCAGTCAAGTTTCAGCTTGACCTCTCTCTCCCTCTGGGCCTCCAAGGAATGGATCACCTCTTGCTTTTGTGCCTGAAGAGACTCCAGGGTAGCTCGCAGTTTGTCACTGACCTCCCTTTCCTTCTGGGTTTCCTCGCAGCACATCTGTACCTCAGCCCCCAGCTGCCTTTTGGACAGGATGACCTTCTGGTGCATTTTCTCAATAACAGCAGCAAGCTCCATAGTGCGGGCCCTCTCCTCTTCCAGCTGTGCTTGGAGCTCTCGGACAAAGGCTTGTTCCAGAAGTGACTCCCTTTGCTGGCAGGAAGCACCTTCCTTCACCCTCATGCTCAACTGCTCTGTCAAAACACGCTCATGATTCAAGGAATTCAGGAGCTCCAAGGAACGATTCTTCTCAGCATCCAAGTTCTTCTGTAGCTCCCGCAGTTTGGTCTGTTCCTGGGACAGCAAGGCTTCGCAGCGGGAGTGCTCGATCTGCAGCTCCTTGCGGAGGTTGTCTGCAACTGTCCTCTCGTGCTCCAAGGACACGAGCAGCTGGCAATTCTGCACCGATTGCACATCCAGGGCAGCCTGCAGCTCCTGGGCAGAAGGGAGGAGAACACATTCATATTCCAGCACAAACACTCATTTGTGAGACTGGCTGGTATTTAGCAATTTTCAGCCTCCTGTTTTATCCAAAAAGATACTCAAGACTTAACTAGAGTAGTTCAGGTATTAAAAAGTTTAATTTTAAATTACAAGTGTCAGAAAAATTCTCCTTAGCAATCTGGCACCAAGCAACAAACCTAATGTAATGTTAATGTATCTGCCAGTACATTATTTCTTCAGTTAGTAAGACCCTCATTAGAAAGTCACTACTTTTTACATCACTCAATCACACTAATAAGTAACATCTGAAACAGCAATAACCCTGTTGTCTTATAAAGAAAAATCTAAGCAGTAAGAGTGGATGTAAAGCTTCAGGACTTAGCGGCCCATCTTTTAAAAGCACAGAGTAGAAACTGATAAAAATAATCACAGAGTAGTCGAGGTTGGAAAGGACATTAAAGCTCAACTCATTCCCACCTTCTTCCTTGTGCAAGGACACCTTCCACTATCCCAGGTTGCTCCAAGCCCTGTCCAGCCTGGCCTTGGACATTTCCAGGGATGGGGCAGCCACAGCTGCTCTGGGTAATCTGAGTGCCAGGGCCTCACCACTCTCACAAGAAAGAATTTCTTCCTTATATCTAATCTAAATCTACCCTCTTTCCCTTTAAAGTCCATCCCTATAGGTCCATTCTGGGAGTCAGCCTTTCTTCAGAAGGAGAGGGCAGGGACTGAAGGGGCAGTTGTAGGGCACTGCAGACAGTCAGAGCTGGCACTGCTCTCCTAGTAGGGAGGTCTACCCTGCCCCTATCCAGCCAGCACCATTTGTTATCTCCTAGAAAGCCAGGTCAGATGCTAAATGGCAGAAGCTTTCCATAATGGGGCTTCAATAAAGATTTGTGAATGCCAGACTGATTTTTCAAACAGCTACCCCAGAGCAAAGCATTTCTCTCCTGCCCTTGGCTACTCTGTCGTCCTTGAATGAGCAGGTTTTTGAAAAGGAGGAGGATGGTAGCAGCATTTCCTAACCATGCAGCAGTAACAAATATCCCAACAAAAATCACTAACAAACCTAAACACCTACCAAGAAGATGACAGGAGAAGCCAGACTACAAAGGAAATAGTCAGAATTGTGCTTCCTCACTTTGGGAATTTAAGTAGGATTATTTGGACTTCCTTGAGAGAGTTTAGTTTTGGGGTTTAAGAAATGGTTTATGTTAAATCTTCCTCTTTTTCCATTTACTGTAGGCCTTTTACAAGCATTAGTCATTGCTATTACAGTCTTGGAGAGAAAGCTGTTAGTTTGTTTTCTGCTCTATTTAGAAGGGAACAGGACAACTTTGGTTAACCTCCAAAAATACATATTATATTGAAAAGGCTCCACTTACTCTCTGCCAAAGCTATTTATCATTGGGTGGTTTTCTTAATAATCTCAGAGATCACACACCTCACACCCTCATAGAAAGTTTGCTCTGGAATTAAGGGTGCAGTTACACAGCTGTAGAATCTGTCTGTCCCTAGTCAACAAGGGGCAGTACATAGCAATGGAAAATGGGAAAGGATAAAACCACTAAGACGTGGGGGAAAAAAACCCAATACAGCATTCAACATTAGTTTGTTTCTGCACGTGCAATTAATGAAAGTAACTGAAAGCTTTGACTGTGTGAAAAAAGCTGCTGTGCACATTCAGAAAAGGGATGAAGGCTTTAACAGTTACTAAATAAAAAACAGTGGAGGTGAAGAAGACTGCACAAATAACCTGCTAGTAAACGTCATGCCCCAGGGGAGCTGGGTGTTACCTCCATGGCCTTTGTCTTTTCATCCTCTGCTTTCCTCTGCTGACGCTGCTGTTTCTCAAACCAACCTTGAAGCTCAGATCCCTTCAGCTGCTCAGCCTGCAAGTCCTCAAGCGCAGCTCCCAAATCCTTTTCTTTTTTTTCCAATTCAACACTGCAAAGTTCAAAACAACATTTCTATGAGCAGAACAGACCATCCTTCACCAGCATCACAAGCAAGACATTTTTGTTCGGTTTCTCTAAGTTCCTGCTACTGATTTGTTTCTTTAAGGTGGCCTCTATTCTTTCTAAAGAGGGTCAGTTTTCAAGTCACAGCTAGTTAGCATCTGAAAACATTTATCACCCTGCAAGCCAAGATAGAATTGCTCAATTTACTAACAATTAGGAGATAGGCTATTTATCCTGGCAGAGCAAAGCTGTTGTCCTGCAAAATGAGAGCAAAATATTGGCAAACACTAAGAAGGGAGTGGGAAAGGAACATACCCAAGATGACAGAATTTAGTAAAGAAAACATACCCCTTATAAGTGAGAGACCCTAGTTTTCTGCCCTGTGTTTCCAAATGCTAAGCCCTTTATGGATCCAATTAGTATAAAGCTCTTTCAGACCTGCTGATAAATCAAATAAATGAACAACTTCTCACCGTAAACTATTTATTTCCCTCTGAAGCTCTTCCAGGGATTTCTGCAACCTTTCATTCTCTTGCTTACTTCCAGAAAGCTCTGATTTCAGGGATGCTTTTTCTTGATTCAGGAGATCACATGTTTCAGAGAATCTTTTCTGCTCCTCAGAGAGGGTGCTGTGCAAGTCACTTACAATAGATTTTTCCTGCTGAAGCTTATACTCCAATAATTCAACTAGGATAAGAAAAACACTGTAATAGTTATTTATATTACAGAGACCATTGACAATATGGTATCACTTACACTAATTCAAATTAGGAAAAAAAAAATTGAAGCTGTATTGAAGTGTTCTTGTCTGAAGAATTCATCTCTTTTCAAACATGAGAGGAATAAGCAGAAAGATGCACAAACACTATGATTCTATCACTGTGATCTTCTGTAATATCACTAATGGATTTTAAACCTCATTGAACAAACTTATCCACTTACATAAACATTTTATGAATGGAATCACTATATAGAACCTGTTTTGCCAGCTCTGTTCAGACTAGTGAGTTAAAAGAAACAGCTCTCCCTAAATTTGGAGGTTCCTGTTTGATAAGTATTTAAAGATAATTAATGTACCTATGTCTACAGTATTCTGTAAATAAAATCAGCAATAAACTTCTGGATTTCTAGAAAACTTCCCTCTATTGCACTAGTGCATTTTTAATAAAATGGCTGAATCCTAAATGATATGATGGAAAAAAAAAGAAGGAAAAAGCAGTGTTTTGCGTTGAAGAGAGATGTTTATTTTTGACCAAGGTCACTTGTACTTGTTTCTTTATTACATAAAGGGAACCTGCTGTGAGCACCAAGGCTTGCTTTTTTAGTCAGAAACATGGTTTAGCAGTGGGCTTGGCACTGTTTATGGTGGGACTCCACAGTGTTAAAGATCTTATCCAACCTTAATGATTCTGGGATTCTCTACTAGCAAACATATAGATAAACAATTCTCTGCAAACAAACAGGGGTTTTACTGCCCTTGCTGGGTTTCCTCCATGTATACATTCCTTCAGTTCTATTGCTTTGGCTTATTTTACAGTTTCTCTTTGCTTTTCATAGATTTGTCTTAACTACTGATATGAGAAAGAGCTGCTAACATCATGGGCTACACCTGAGTGCATTCAGTAAAACTGAGGAATTGTACAGCATCCACTTCTTTGCAAGGCACTTTTTTTGCCTTTTACCTTTGAGGCAAAAAGGAACTGATGTAGAAGGCAGAAAGAACTGACCAAGACAATAAAAATTACCTTTCCTCCGGAGCTGATGTTCCTGTTTGTTCCCATGATCTTCAGCCTTGGTAAGGGTTTCTTGTAGCTGCTGGAGCTTCTCCTGGTTCTGGAGATGTGTCATGCGGAGCTGAGCTCGGAGGTCCTGGATTTCTGAGAGCAGGCTATTCCGGTCTGAGGAGAAGAGGTGCTCCACAACCATCTGCCTCTGCTCCTCCTGAAAAAAGCCCAGGGCCTATTCAAACTACAAGGCTATTTCCATATCTTCTGCAAGGTTAAATACTAAGGAAACTCTTGCAGTACAGGTTTTGTACAGAAGCACTCTTATTACTAAGTTCATGCTTCATGTTAATGTGAAACGTTAATGTTATGTAAAAAAGAAAAACCCCACTTCACTTGCCTTGTTGGGTTTATATATAACCATTACTACAACCTAGAAACAAAATATTATTGGCAAAAAGCCCTCAGATTCAGAGTTAGTTCAATATATACCCTTTGCAAGAGAGCTCTGTGAAGTTCTAGATAAATAGGAAGGAGGGAAAGAATTCATGCAAGTATTTCCTATTCACTATCAGTGTCTTTCTTGATGGCAGCTGAAATAATCAATAGGCTTTGTACAAAGTTCAAGAAAAATGCTACCACAACAGAAACTCTAAAAGCTACTGATCCCACACCATCTGCATTAACACACAAAATTTAACAACAGAAGCAATAAAACATAAATAAAAGTGATTTATGAGTAGCACACTTGAAGAGCTTTTCATACTTGTTTCATTATATACTCCAGCTTTTCCCCTAATGAACTTGCATCACCAGATGCAGGATTGGAGAAGTGGGACTTCAAGTCTATTTGCAACACATTTCTCTCCTTCTCAAGCACACTCTGTACTGCTTGTAGAAGTTCTCCTCTCCAGTCATCAGCAATACCTGAAGTTTCCTGTTAAAATATATTTTTTTTAAATGGCATCTCTCTCAACCTCTAACACAGTATCTTTCATACCATAAGAGTATATCTGTTAATTGAAGCACTTTTAGAAGTGTTTAAAGAGTACTGTCCCTTACTCCTTAAACATATATATATACATACACGTGCCTTATATTACATATATAATATACATTTATATATATACACAACCTGGTTCCCTTGCTTTAAAGGGTATTTTATTACCATACCTTGTCTCCTCTATCTGCCACCTTGCTGAGGTAATCCTTTAGTGACTGGATAGCATCCAGCAGGGATAACCCCTCTTTCTGCCAGCCCTCCATCGCCACTCGCGTCTGAGGGACATTCCTCAGCTCCCTAAAACCAAGGGGATGCTCTGACAAAGCCAAGATTTTGCGGCTCTCCTCATACACCATCTTCAGCACAGTCTGAGAAGAAAAAAAAAAGGAAGATAATATTAGGAAACAGGCATCAGCATCCTGTCAGTGTAAGAGTAGGATGGGATAGTACTAGACAACAAAAGTCAGGTGTCTGTATCAACACACTAAGATGCAATTAAGCATAAATTATTATTTACGCCAAAGGGCCGTACTTCACCTTTTTTTCTGAACCATTTAGCTAACTTTTCTGGGAGTAAATTAAATTTATCAAGTCTGAAGCTATGTTACTAAACCCCAGTGATGCCAGAAAACTGAATTATGTATTTAGACAACCTTAGCTTAATTTAGCAAATTATGTACAAATATCAAGTCCCAAAATAGCCAGTTTTAATAATTTACACAGTGGAATTGTTTCCTCTAACATTGTCAGGCCAAATAATATATTTTAAATAAATTCCCTGCTCACAAACTATTACATCATGCACAGATGTTTCCTGGCCTCTTTTCAAGGAAGGTCACTGGAGATTTAAATTATTTTCTTACACGCATCTCAACAGAAATATCCCAGCCTCCATGTGGAGCTGTGCCCCATTGCTATGCACTTCAACAACAACATAGAGTAACTTGTATTTAACTCTTGACATTCTTTCCTTGCACTTTCAATTTTAATTACTTTTGAACAAACTTGAGTTGCTTTTCTGTCACTGGAATAAAAATAGTGATTACTTCAATAATCAATGAAAACCTTTAGTAAACATTAACATCAAAAGCATAGTAAAGTGTTCAAACATTCAGTACTGGAATATGCACTCAGATCGTACAGCCAGTAAAGTCTATATTGATGCTTCACAAAGGAAACTAAGAAATGCCCCCCCTCCCCGTTTCTTAAGGTAAAATAGAATTCACCTCTTCCACAAAGCCTCTGACACAGAATTTTTTAGACACAGGTTTTCAGTTGGAAGGAACCTTTCAAGACCATATCTAGTCCAACTCTGCTGTGACAGGCATGGGGAACATTTTCTATTATTTCAGGTTGCGCAAAGCCCCATCTAATCTCATTTTGAACAGATTCTGGGATGGACTTCGAGGGCTCCATCACCTCTCTGTGCCAGTGTCTCATCACAAGGAATTTTGTATTTATGTCCAATCCATTTCATGATCTTACTGGGCAGTGAGTTGAGGTTGAAAGATCAGTAGTTTCTAGGGTGCTCGTTATTAAGCTTTGTAAAATGAGTGCTATGTTTCCCTTTTCTCCAGTCACTGGGCTCTTTATCTGACTGCCACGAATTTTCAAAAATGATGGAAAGTAGCTTGGCAACTGCAAAATTCCCTCAGGACCCTGAGACTCGTGTCTTTGGGTCCCATGGACTTAACTATGTCCTGGTTCCTCTGGTGGTCTTGAATCTGATCTCTTACAATATGAAGGGACTTCATTCCTCCAGTCCTTTCCTCATCTAATTTAAAGCTTTCTTTATAAGGTTGGCCGGTTTATTGATGGAGACACTCTTGTCCCAATTGGCTGAGTCAATTTCATGAGCTCCCAACATTTCTGGCTTCTCAAAGGTAAATCCATGATAATAAAAACCTTGTACTGCACTAACTGCACATCCAGCGATTCACCTCTATCCTGGTCCCCTTCCTCCGACTGGGAGGATAGAGAATATCACCCATGGACCCAAACCTTAGAACTGTCCCGTTACAGTTCTGTTAGACCTTACACAGGTCTGTAGGGTCTAATATATATAATCTATAATCTGTAGGGCTCACTCAGCTTGGCAGCCTCAAGGATACCACAAATACAAGCTGCTGGTAAGCAACAAACTTCTCTAGAGAAGGTATCTAGATGGCAAGAAGGTGCTTCAGTGCCTCTCAGGAAGGAATCTCCAATTACTAACACCTGATGTACTTTCTGGTAGCACTGGTCCTAATGCCAGCAGATGGTTTCATCAGCTTTGCATGTTTGGCTTTTCCTGTATCACATCAGTTATTCCATGTGCTCTTCCTTCTCCAACCCTAGAGCATCATGTATCTTATTAAGGGCAGATGGATGGGGGAAGGATTTTCCTTCTGACTTGAGCAGCAATAATGACCCAGTCTCCTTCATCTTGTGAGTTACCTGTGCAAGTTAGCTTGAGTAAGTTTGAATTCAGTCTTACCTTCCCCTTGCACAAGTCTTCCTCCATTGTGCTGGGCAAGCTGAAGAAACATGCTAAGCATATCAGGAGGCAGGATTCACTTTCTAGGAAAGGTATTTCTTCTAGGTTCTTATTACTTGAGAACTCACAGTAACCTATTGTGTTCTCTCATAGATGAGAATTTCTCCCTTTCCATAGCTGGAATTTTTGAAATGGCTGAGAGTTGCTCAGCAAACCAGAGTTCTAGGCATATATTTTCTTCAGCTTTCCTTACTGACTAGAGTGAGCACTCACTACTCGGTCTTCTGTATATTCCTTATGTTGCTTGAACTGGCTCTGACCTATCCCTGTACACCTTGCAATGGTGTTTCCACAGCTCTCCATCACATCAGGATAACAAGAACAGGCATGATGTCAGCCAGCTGTGGTTGCTTCTGAAACAACTTTCTGTGAAGCCTCCAGGGCAAACCCGTAAGTCCTTGCAACCCCTCATTCTGAAACAGCATCAGTGTTGTCCTAGCAAAACTAGTTCAATTCTAGCAAGTACAAGCTAATGTCAGTAAAGCTGTTACAAGAGATTCAAGGACAAGAACCATAATCAACTTGAAGTTTAAACCATTACAGAACAGTTTTTAGTGTAAATGTAGCAGCTATTTTATATTACTATCTCATTTTTGCTGTCCAGTTTTAATTTGCTCGTATGCTCAAATCAATCATACATTACCTTCATCTGTGGTGAAAGTATTTCCTTTTCTTTCATTGATTCCATAATATCTGGAATCATTCCCCGGTATCGCAGGTAAGCCATGACATTGGCATCTAGGTGATCTGATGTTTGTAGCTCCTGCTTTAGATTAGCTGCCAAATTTGAGCTGGTATCTGAAGGAAGAGACAACCCCCATCCCCACAAAGTGTTATAAATATGGAAAGGACTTGAAACTAGAACAACCACTTGCAAAATAACCATGATTTCTTCTGCTCGTATGAATGCAGGGTCAGATTGAGTTAGTTGGTTGAGATCTCAACTAACTTAAACAAGTTAAAAATCAGTAAGTTGCCTTTAGAACCAGAGAAAGTGTTGTAGTTAAGTCAGGACTCGCTAAAACCCCTTGCCTCTGTCCTGTATGTAGATGAAAAGGTAAAAGCAGGCACAATATACATATATATGTGTATGTTTCTAAACAAAGAACTACCTGCCTACGGCATAGCTTTCCAGTAAAAGACCCAGGGTAAAAGAAAATGGGGGAAAGGAGAAACATGTTTTAATATTGAAGTTAACAAAAGCTAAAAGGAATCTACAAAGTTCAACTTACTGCTGCCACATCCATCACTCATTGCAGATGCTCTTGATCTTTCATCATCTTGTAAATCAGAAGGGGTTAAAATCAGATTATCAGCTTCTCTCATCTGCTGAGAATAAATTTTTCATGTTACTTTGGTTTTCTGAATGTAGCTGTTGATTTCTGCATTTGTGACAACATCGTTACTAGCGTGGATTTTAGCAAATGCTTACTTGATCCAAGAGTTAGAGATGGCAAATACCATGATTAATGCACCACTGGTGCTCTCTGGAAGCCATTCCATCTCAATTTTTTCCTCTTTTAATAGTCTTAAAATACATGTATTTATATTTAATTACCCATCAAAGCAAGGCACAAAAAAACACAGCCAAAGAAAAGTTTTCTTAAGTACAGACCTTATCTTCCTTTGAAATTACAGAATACAGACAATATATGTATATATATACAATATATAAAATACTGCCATTAAAAAGAAAAGCCTCTATTCTCCAGTTTTGAAAGAGTCTCTTCTAATGCTTAACAACAGATTGTTGAAGAAGTGGGGAGCTGTTACAGTACACTAAGTACTGTGGTAGCAAAGGTTATACACAGGTTTAGCTCAATTACTGACACATTTAGTGTTATCACAAATTTATCAGTTTTTATCATAGTAAGAGAGGAACTAATAAGTGTATGTCCAGAACTTCACTGGACCTACTCCCAGCAGTGTGTAGGTTTCTACTATTGGAGTCTGTGGCCCCTCAATGATGCCAGGGGGAGAGGACTGAGCAGTCTTGTTTAATAAGAATTAAATCAGATGTGAAATATCACTTACCAGAAACTTCTTCTCCGTATCTTCGTCATCATCAACAGAATAGGTACTTTCAGAGAAAACAGGGGATTTTTTATCAACTCCCACTGCTGCATTCCCACTGCCATTTTCATCCAGGTTAGAATAACCCAGTGATACTGAATTATCTCCTTGCAGAGATAACGTTGTGTGCACAATTTGAAAATCTGTGTTTTCAGCTTCTGAGAAGGGTGTCAGGTGAACCATTGGTTGAAGTTCCATGCTTATATCTTGCTTTCTCATGACCTCAGGTGAGCCCCATGAAGACATACTTGCAATTAAATTCTGGTAATCTTTTGGAATCTCTTTGTCTATGTTCAAATTGTGTTTTGGTGAATCAGGAGTTTGATGAATTTCCAACATTTGCTGGCACTGCTTTTTCAAATCTGGATCCCCCTCAGAGCTGCAGACCACGTCCAACTCCTGGCGCAAGATATTTTCTTGCAATTGCTCAATCTGTGTTTTTGGATTTTTATTGTGAATTGTCAAGTCAAACATAACTTCATCCTTTTCCTATAATGAAATAACACATATTAATTGTTTAATGGAATTTGAGTATGATTTTACAAACTGAGAAACATGCACTTAAAAACCTTTTAGAATTGATTGATTTTTCCTTCAATCGCTTTATCTAACTTTAAGTAAAATTACTCTTTTAATCTGATTCTGTGACTGAGTCTAAATAATGTACTATTTGAGAAGATATCTTAGTTTATTTTAAACCTGTCAACATGGAAATCTCGTTTCATCCTCCATACCCATTAGTTTGTCAGATACAGTGAATAATTCTTATCCCTATCATTTTAGACCTTCACTTTAATCCTTTTGTGTTAATCATCCCTTTTAATCATCTCTTTTAAGCCTAGTGCTAGCTGCCAGGACTTTACTCATTTTGCTGCTCCTCCAGCTTTCATTTTAATCCATTTCCTAATTTTCACATTGTTTCCACTTTGGAACCCAAGCATAACTGTAGGAGGGGTTCTTAGCTCCTTTAAGAATGCTGTATTACACTTTTGGTAATACTAGGATGAACTAGATCCATAGAAAAAAAGGCTATTGTAATGAATGCTTGAAGACATGGTAGTTTATTTACTTTGATTCAACATGTTCTCTAATTTTGATAATTATCCCTCCTCAGCCTACTTAAAAACTTCCAGCACTTAAACATGGAAATACATATGTTGACATAAAAACATCAATTTAAACCTTTCAGAGTCTGGGTTTCTGCTTGAAAAGCGATTTTTAAATCATTTACCTGCCCCCAGCATTCCCTGATATCCTTCAAAATGTATCCCTACTTGGATAAACAACATGGTCCAGTAGCCACTGGACTGGAAGTCTGCTGCCTTTAACAGACACATTCCACGGTCTGAAGTACATCAATCTGCATGGGTCATTTAACACTTTTCCCACCTATTTCCTTTTCCTGAGAGATTTCTGGGGCAGACCCTGAATGTACGGTGTCACCCAGGCACTGATGTCATTGCTCCAAACTTGAACTTCCAGGCAAATAAAAAAATATAAACATCAGGAATGATCACATGTTTTGCATAGCTACACTCCTCATTTCTGCTTTAAAAATAAGCGTGCCATAATACATAACGATTATCCTATCATTTCTTTAAATAAGTCATCTGCCTTGGATGATTATTATACTGCCAAGCTGGGCCCTGAAAATCCACATAAGCCTGACACTGAATGTTTTTCCTTTCCTGTATACTCAAACTCTTCATAAGTCCTCTTAACTAGCACTTATCACCTTTGTAAGCCAGCCTTTAATGACAGTGACTTGGTGTATGACAGATTTCTACAGCTCTCTGAAGAAAGGGTTACCTGGGTCCTACTGCTTTCTAGAATTGAGTGATTTAATAAGAACTTAAGAAGATTACATTACTTGGAGCAAATGGTTCTAGGGAAGATTCAGAATAATTACAAGAAGGAGTCACATAAATAAGAATTTCTGAAAAGAAAAGGAAATATGATGAAGTGTTTTCAAGTAGTTCTCCAATTGCCATGAAGAATGGCAAACAGTCTTGGTAGCTCATGGTGGACTCATTGCTTGGCTTGCAGATGCCCACCCTCTCACTCTTCATCCTCAACAGATCAGGAGGAAAAAAAAATAAGCTGGGAAGAGCTCACAGGTGGAAAGAAAGAAGGGATATCACCTACTAACTACTCTCAGAGGCAAAATAGAGTAAAATGGGGAAAATGTATTTAATCTATTAATCTAGAAATAGATTATTCTAAAAAAAAACCTTCCCAACAAATAATACTATTAAAAATCAAATCTAATACTATTAAAAACCAAATCATGTACCAGTTTAGCAGTAGGGGAAGCCAATACTCCAAACGACTGATGAATATTTGCTTCTGATTCCTGAATTCCCTTTTTAAGGGCTGCATCTTTTCCTTTACTCTGGCAGAATGGCTTGAGAAATTCAGTCTCTTCATTACCTACTTGCTCTGCCAGCTTGCAGGACTCCAACTGTGAAAGAATTTCAGCTCTTTCCAATCGCAAGGCTTTGAGCTCTTTCATATGGGTCTTGATTTCACCTTTCAGTTTTGCAGTGCTCCCTTGCAGTTCCTTGATTTCTCTCAGATAAGCTACTTCTTTCTGATTCAGTGCTTGCACCTGGAAATCAAGTCTAGAAACTTCTAATTGAAGACTGTAAACATCTTGTGCCTGATTTGCACCTCTCTTTTCCAACTCTCTTTGGAGCTCTGCTACCTTTTCTCTTAAGTACTGCAGCTCAGTTGTGTCAGCTTCTCTTTGATCTACCATTGTCTTAATTTGCATCTCTTTCTCTAGTATATTTGCTTCCCTTTCTCTCACCTTATCTTCAAGTTCTTGAACTTGAGATGTAGTCATCCTTGTCTCAGCCTCTCTCTGAGACAAACGAGTTTGGGAAACGCTGTATTCTTCCTGAAGTGCCTGGTACTGGATTCTCAGGGAGGCAAGCTCTGCAACAGACTGCTCTGACGACTCTCGCAACTGTTGGCATTTTTCCTCCAAAATTTCCACTTCTGTTTCCAGCTGCAATTCCTTTTTTTCCAGTTGCTGCTGCAGAGCTTCTTTAGAAGCTGAGACAAGCTCCAGTTCCTCCTGAAGTTCTCTCACTTTGGAGAGTACTGATGTGTTTCTTCTGTTTGGATCTGCATCACCTTGACAATCTACCAGTCCCTTCTTCAACTCATTCTGAAGATTTTCCACTGACTTTTCCAATGAAACATCATAGAAATAAACTTGGTTGTCACTATCATCGTAACATACTGGTCCAAATTGTGCCAGCTCTTTTTGAAGCTTCTCAATTACTCCATGGAGTTGTTCCACCTCTTCATCCTTGTCCTTACGCAGCCTCTCCTGGTCAAGGCGAAGGTGCTCGACAAGTGATCGGAGTTCTTCAATTTCAGGTTTTTGGTCTTCTGCAACCTAAACAAAAGGATAAAGACTGAATATTACTGTATGCAGGCAATTATTATTGCACACAGAGTTTATATTTCTCCTCTGAATCACGAGGGCATTAAATCACACATTTAACAGCAGGAAGAACCACACATTTCAGCTGGTAACTTCTCAAAATAATCTCTATTTTCCTAAGAGAATTATCAAACAGATTTCATTTACAATAAGAATCTGCACACTTTGCTTCCCCCAAAAATCAAGCAATGAACATATAGTAAGCACTCTTACTTTATTCTTCAAAGCATTCTGCAGCTCATGCTGAAGTCTCTTCATCTGCTCATTCAAGTGATCAATTTCTTGATTCTTTTCTTCAAGCAGTGCTTGTGGGAATGACAAAGCTGAGGAATCACTAATACCCAGGTCCTGGTTTTGCTTCACATGAAGATTTGTTAGATCCTCCTGACCAGAAAAAACAAAAATCTTTTAGAAAGGACTGACTTTCTCTCTCAACCTAATGGCACAGCAGAACTAGGGGCTTTATTTAAACATTTCCCTCTTTACAGTAATGATGAAGAGCTTGGGAACACAACTACAGCTTCTTTGGGTTTGCATCACTGTACTAGACGGCCCCAACCCAGAAAATAACCTCAGCTTTTGATTTAAATCAAACCACTGTAGAAGATAATACTACAAGCATGAATCTAGAATACTGGGAGGCTTTGGTTCTATGATACTCAGCATTAGTCTTGTAAAGGTAACGCAACATTCCGATGGCAAGAGAGAGAACCCAAATATCTGTTTACAACATTGAGATGAAGACCTCAACACTCGAGAAAGCACTCTGACATTTTAAGCAGTGCACTAAAGCTAGAGGAACCTACCTGCAAATGTGCATTCTCTGCCTGAAGCTGGATGATGTTGGAAGTACTTAAGTTTTTTTGTATCTCTAACTGCAAGTTCAGCTGCAATATCTCCTCATCTTTCTTGCTCAAATTATCTTTATATTGTTCTACTTGGTCTAGCAAGCTTGCAATCTGAAAAAAAAAAAAAAGGATGCATAGCTGTTTCAATTACATCCTCTAAGATAACACTTCATTCGTGATATTATTTAATGACAAGAAGTAACTTCAGCAGATTCAATGATTTAAACTCTGATCAACCTGCATTTATAAAACACCTGAGACAAACAGAGTGAGAATCTTATGTTCCAGCTCCTTATCTGCAAAACCAAAGTACTGCAAAGGTGGGTTTTTGTTTTCTACTTTAAAAATCTGCCTGCTCACAAAAGATCCATTCATCTGTATCATAAGGGATCAAAAGGCTTGACTGAGGTCATTTGATGTAACAATATGAAACATATTAGCATTTGATGTGCAACTGTGACAAGGAATCGATATAAAACCATCCTCCTCCCACGAGTCAGAAATGAGCCTCACAGTGCCAATCCCAGTAACACAGACAACAAAGAGACGATTCAATAACCACACTTTTCTCTGCAGTGTGATGTTGCCATCCACTGTTTTTATCATCTCTTGTCTTAATGGGTAGCAAGGAATAGTGGCTTTGGGAATTATGATTGTTGAAATCAGACTTGATAAGAGAAATGGAAATTCCATCTTTAGGAAAATAATTTTTATTATCTTGTACTGTTTTTGAAAGAATGATGTACAACTGACTGAAGGATCATTCCTGTTTTTCTTCTTTACACATCCTTAACTAGACTATGTTTCTATATCACAGATATAATAATAATTATGTAATAATATAAACATACACTGGGTTGTGTATGCATGTATACATGTAAATCCAGTAAGAGTTCCAGATATTGTGAGCAATTTCACTATTTCTTCTTAGCTTGACAAAAAAATTCATCACAAACATGCAGTCAAAATACATTAAATTACACTATTATGGGTAACTGCCCTTTCTAGTCTTAAAAGAATTATCTCTTACTCTCAAACAAAAACTTATCTACCTACTTCAACTTTGGAAGGAAAGGAAAATCAGTTTACAACTGATACTGATCAGTCTCAAAGTTACACAAATCATCACAAGACAGTTTCCAGCAGGAAGGGAGATGGACATAGAGGAAAGCAAGAAAAAGGAAGGTTAGTTGAGGCCAAAGCAACTCAAAGTCTGTAGAAGTCTCCCAAAGCTCTCACCTCTCTCTCCTTGGCCTGAAGTGCTTCCTGCTCTGCCTGTAGCTGCTCCTTCAGCACTGGGGCAGAACTGCCACCCACTGGCACTCGGTGCCTTGCTTCATCCAGTTTAGACTGCAGGGCAGAGATCTGGATCAAGTTATTGTACTGCTGCTGTTGCAATGCCTCTTTGTCCTGAAATTTTTTTTTTATGTTAGAATTAATTGCTGTCAACATAGAAACCTACTAAACCAAAACAATCCTGCTGAAATACTTCATTGACCCTGACACACCCAGCACAAGAAGAAAAGTACATAATCCCAGTGGCCTATAAAGAAATAGGAATTCAAAACAATTGAATGTTTTTAGCTCATTTAAGTTTTCACCCCTTTACTTTTTGTAATCCAAGTTTAACAACTTCTGAAAATTTAGCATTCAGTGATAAATTACACTTTCTCAGTTACATAGCATTTAATATGTTTAAGAACATAACATCTTGTTCTTGCAGCTATTTCCAAATTTATTATGATACCATATATCTGCCAAACTAAATTTGATAGATGGACACAATTTAAGAAATCAAAGAGTTCTGGGTAGATCAAAACCTACTCACAAATACATCAAGTTCAGTCAGAATGTGATAAAGCAGCACTAAGTTTGTCCAACCTGTGATCTGCCAAGCTACCATAGCTTATTTTATTTAAAAAATATTGGGTTTCGATCCTCCCTCTTTCACAGTCCTTCTCAGGAGCTGAGTCAGTCCAAGGAGGAAAGGTTCACTTGGGAATTGTCCAAACAATAAGCATACATATCTGTACTTAATGCAGTAAAGGAAAGCTTGACAAAAAACCTAAGGCAGTAATTGCCTCTGCTGTTCAACACTTACTCTGCCCATAGTTTAAGGCATATATCTTTAATAGGTTATTTTAGACTACTTTATGATCTGTAAAAAAGTACATAAATTTAACCATCTTTTCTCTAGTTTAAGGGATCTAAAACTCCGAACACATGGCTAGTAAATCTTCTGCTTGAAAACTGAAAGTAGTAGCAATTTAAAAAATAAAAATAAATTGCAAAGTTAATGCTGTATCACAGTATCAAAACATAAGGGAAAAGCAGAAATTTTTCTTGCCCTCACATGAAACCTGTGATATCAACCAGCCTCTCTGGCAGCCCCTCAGAAAAGAACACGCATAAAACCAAACCCCAAGCAATAGCAGAGCCTTTTTTTGTTGGTTTTTTAGCAACTAAAAACATTACCCAAACCACACTGATCACTGACCAAAACCCTTCAGCAGCCATGTGCAATCCAGACTCCTGCAGAAGTGGGCTGCCTTAGCTCCAGTGTCCCTGCCTTTCCTGGACAGCAAAGCTGCAAGTGTGCAGTGTCAGTGCAGCTCTGCACACAAGAGTTCAGCTCCTCCTGGCATTCTCCAGTTGCCATGTCCTGAGGTTGCTAGAGAGAACCAGCAAAATCAAGTGCCAAGCTAGGCAAAAATCAGGGCTTTATATAATGCACCTTCACTGTAAAACTTTCTGGGTGGTCATTCACATGTATTCTAACATGCTGTGTTCTTCCATGAATCCCAAAATCCACAGGAAAGTAGACTCCGTAAGTTAGCCCCACTTTTTAGACCTCAAGCAAAAGGATGAGCAATCCTCCCAACACAGCCCTAGCCAGGAGCTTCAGTATTACATACCAGCAACCTGAACTAATGCAAGGAATTGGAGCAGGACACAGCACCTGCTCCATGCACATCAGCAGGGCAAATGAATCTGTTAGCTGTGACTTTGCTCAGCATCCCTCACAAACTGTTCTATATTCAAGACATTCTATTTCCAGACCTATTTCTTATTTCTCCATCACCTGCAACACATGCATTTTTGATGTGCTGGAATTTGGGGGACAATAAAACTCTGCAATCACCATTCACACTAAATGTACTTTTACAGAAAAATGCCGTAGAGCGTAATTGTTCCTAGAGCTCCATTGGAACTTATTTACTGCATAAAATCGCTTCAAGACAAGCTAATACAATGCTTTCAGGTGGCAAATTGAATCGTACAACCTTGTTTAGATTGGATGAATTAGTTTCCGGAGGAAAAAAAAAGAAAAACAAAACTCAAGAGTGTCTGAGTTTAACTTATTTAAGATATTTAAAACACACCAGTTGATGGGGACATTTACACAACCAAAAGAATATCCTGAATTCACATGGATAAAGAAAGCCTGTTTAACAGTAAGCCAAAATTACAGAGAAAGAGCAACTTGACAAAAGCAAACAGCACCACAGGCTCCATGCACTCCAAGGCAAACAGAAAGTAAATGAGCATGGCTTTTGTATGTTTGGATAAAACCACAGAAAAACTTAAGCTGAGAAAGGTCTTTAGAGTTCTCTGACTTGAAGCACAACCAAGTTGGCTCTGCTCAGGCAATTCTCATATCTCCAAGTCAGAGACGCCATTGCCACTCTGAGCTTCCTTTGAGGAGTGACTACCCCCAGTGTGACCACTTCCCCCTTCCACTTAATTGGAATTTCCCTTGTTTATATGCATATCTTCTCATCCTTTCATTTGCACCTTCTAGTCTTTGGTGACTCTACCTTCTTATAACCTCCTCTTATAAAACTGTAGGCAACAAGATCTCCACAAAGCTTTCAACAATACTCAACCAAGGAAAATTTTTGGGAGGACACTCTATAGTTTCAGATGATAGAAAAAGTTACTCAGATGTTTGGTAACTTTTGCTAAATGGATTGTAATTCTTAACTCTAGGCTGTGATTAACTCTGTAGTAGTAATAAAGTGCTGGAAGTCTTGGGCTATGGCAAACAGATCTGGCTTCAAAGACACAGAGCAAGAAGGGCTACATATTAAGATAATTTGATTTTAAACACAAACTTCTTGAAGACCCTCAATGTTTGATATTCAGTAACACCACCTTCCCAGAAACTTCCAGGCAAGCACAAGAGCAGCTCTGAAGCAGCAAACATGACAACTGACAAAAGCAGCCTCCATAGTAGGACTTTGAGTAAGTCTTATTTAAGTCCTAAGTAATATCTAAGCACATACTACTTAGAAGTAGTACATAAGTCTTTACAATGGACTTAGTGTTTATAGAACCAGAGATTATTTAAAACTGTGGTTCTGATAGGTGCCTTTAATACACCAGTTTAACTCATCCCTGGGTGCCAGACAGCGTTGCAAACACTGACAACCCCCAAAAAGCCACTGTCATGTAATGCCAACCCCATTTAAATAAGGATTTAAAAATTACCTGTTTCAGTTCAGTTTCCACTTTCTTCATTTTCTGCAGCTGTTGTTCCAAGCTGTGTACAGTCTTTGAGACCTCAGCACTACTGAGCTTCAGCTCTTGGATCTGTGCCACCAGTTTTTCTTTCTCTTCATCACGAGCTGCAATTTCTTGCTGTTTTCGCTCCTTTTCTAGTAACAGTTTATTATAATCATCCATCTTCTCTTTTATTTCTGCTTGCAAAGATTCTACCTACACAGAAATCACAGTATACAGACATTCAGGCAATATGAACAAATTTCCTGCCAGTTGAAAGCAAGAGTAATTTCACATTAAAGTAGGTTTTACTATGGATTAAAGTGGTGCTAAAATCCCAGGTGAAAACAAAACTAAGTATGCATAGAAAGTAAGAAAAAGTTAGTTAGCTTTCTGAAATCTTGTTTTCCAAATGCAGCAGTTCTTAGATACACATTTCATTATTCTCTCAACATCTGCAGTACTCTCAAAGTACTAGACTGAAGGCATGCTCTCAAAGGAGACTTTTGGTGACAAGGTTAGTTGGTTATGAGATTAAAAATCCACCAAGACTACATGAGTTATTAACAATAACATTGGATTTATTTCTGTAACCTCAGAAACCTCGTCCAATATTCCAGTTAAAAGGAAGGTACCAAGAACTGAAGGATAAGTATGCTATCAGAGAGATTCCCAGGAGTCAACATAAGACAGGTACTTCGTTTTCCAAATATCATTTAAACATGAAGATGATACCAATTTTGAATTTTAGCTGCAGGAAAACAGTCATTCATTCATCCCAGTAATCAAGGTGAAGGCAAGGCTAGGAGCTTTGGTGTCGCAGACAGACTATCTCAGGGTGTGACAGTCATTTAGCATAGTGAAAGCAAGCTCAGGCAGGAAAGTAGTGGGAATGGAGAAGTAATTTGGTCAACATTCATGAGCAAGGAAGATCGGATTTTACAAAATAAATGTTTTGTTCATCAAAAAGTGTCTGAATTGATGCAAATCCCACTTCAGTATTACAAAACAAAAATTATTTGCATTAACATAGATCTTTACATCTTCAAAGTATTGTGCAGATATTACTAAAGCAGGAAAACACGCTTGAGCAGAGGAGTCAAATTATTAAGCAGGGAGAGTGTAGGAGACTGCTTAAGAAACCCAAAAGTTATGAACATTACATTTTTAACTGCTTTCACGCACAAACATTTCCTTGATTGTGTATGTACCTTATTCCCTTCTCATCTCATCAGCAACTAACCACTGCTAACCATAACACAGGTATTACAGTAAAGCTTTTAGGTATAGAAAAATCTTCTAGAAGTCTAATCTTTCTAATGCTAACAAATTTTGGCATCAGAATCCCCAAACTATGACACTTCAGACATAAAAAGTGTGTTTTTAACACCACAGTGCTAGAAAGCTGGTGCTGCAATCCTATAGCTAAGAAAACACTTCCACATAACCTTCACTCTCACAGTGCACACTGCAGCTCCCAAGAACTAGTCAGCACTCTTTTCACAAAATAATCCTGCTTACACATACCTCGTACCTAGTAAACACCAGAGGGGGAAACTTGTTATAACTGCTACATGCAGAAATCAGGAGTTCAATTGAGCTGATTTGGTTTGCAGTGAGTTAAGCACTTCCTGATGTTACAGCTGCATTAAACAACTGAACAAATACTGACATTTCCCAGCACAGAATGCCTGCATACCTCACCCTACCCACAAATATCACTTGCTTAGTTACCATCCTTGCATGTTTTTCTTCAAGTTAGTTTTCATCTTTTCTGAGAGAGGTTGCAAAGCTACAGCGTTAATTTTTTCAGCTATGCCCTCCAGCATGGAAAATTCATTCACTGGAAATTCATTCATATCAAAGATACAGATGTGCACCTCTAACACTGAGGTACACAATTCCATAACTATACATAAATAGATGTAAATGGAATTAACTACTTTACAAGTTTTGATAAGTCAGGCCACAAACAAAAGCTGACAGCTATGGCACAGTTTTATCACCATTCCATTATCTTAGTTTCATGCTCCAAACCTTAACTTCTCTTATACCAAAAGGCTCTTTCAGAGAATAACTGCCTGTAACACTTCTGAGCAATAAGCAGTAAGTACTTATGTACAGGAAATTAAATTGAAAGCAGTTCTTCATTCCCTGCAAGAATTCTGCCACCCTAAAACCTGTATCCTTAGCTCCAAGTCCTGCTGAGTAATGCCTTGACATATCAAGAAGAGGAAAAAAGCTAAAGCGTATCTAGAAGGGCTTGAAAGGAAAAGGAAAGAAAATTTAAGAGACATTCATGCTATTTTCCATACCTGTAGAATCAATTCATAGTTCTGTATAATGTTCATTTATGTGAAAAAAACCAATCAAAAGAAAAAAAAGCAAAAGTTAATCTTTGAAGCCAAGCATCAAACAAATGAAAATGTGTAAACAAGGACTCATTTATAAACTTAAATAGGATGAGGCATGCAGACGAAGTACATCTCTATTACAATTGTTTAGGTGGAAAAAATAAACACATTTAGAACTCAGAAGTCACTTCTCAGATGCGCTTTTTAGAGTGGGGTGTCTGTAGTGTTGTCCTCCTTGGGTCATTTAAACCAGGCCCAGAGGTTCCTTTAAACCAGACTCAGAAACTACTGTAAAGCACATGCAACAGTTCTTTCCATCTCCATAACAAATAATATAAGTGCACCCTCATTACCTGAATGTAGCTCAATCAGCTGGGAAAAAAAATCTGCTCTCCGGGTAACAGAGGAAAAACGTCTCCCAAGAGCTAGACTCCCAAGAACATATAGTTTTGGTATTTAATTGTAATAAACTCCACTGGCCACCAAGTCCGATTTTACTCACCCTCTGCTCTCTGGACTGTCCTGAAGTCTGTGATTTTGCTGACAGTTTTAACTGTTCTTCCAGTTTCTGAATTTCCTGCTGAAAATCATCGCGTTCATGTTCCCTTTCTATGGCTTGTTCCTGTAAACCCAGCCAGAGAGAATCAAAATATTTTTGAAGATTTCATTGCAATCTTGAGTACAAGAATAATTGGGGTTTGTTTTTGTGGTGAAGAAGCTGTTAATTTAAGAAATAATTAACTAATTATGAATAATTAATCAGGACTACCTTCTAGTAGTCCTGAAGTCATATATACAGTTACAGGAAAATAAAAGAAAAAGCACCTTTTTGACTGCAACATACATATAAACTACAATTATCATTTAATAAAAAGGAAAAGTTACTCTGCAATACTGCAAAAACTGAATTGGAAATTTAACTTTTTTCTTTCATGAGACTAGAACACCAAGGTCCTAATTTCAACCAAAACTGAAAATAGCCCCTTTTGGGAACCACCTTCCATGTCTCAAACCAGGACGAGAATTCATCACCTCCAAACCCTTGGAAATGTTGTCTCTTACTCACATCCATAAACTGCCGTTGATTTTTAAGCTGTTTTTCAAGAACTTCAATTTGCTGTTTTAATTCAGCAACCTCCAGCAACTTTGTAGCCATGTCTTGGTTACTGTGCAGCTGCTCTTCAAGTTCCACCTCCAAAACCTTCATCTGAGAACGGAAGTTGGAATGGTCCTTTTCTGCCTGACACTGAAGCTCAAGTTTCTCCTTTGACAAAAATTCTACTTCCTTGAGTAGACCTGAGTAAGAACACAACAGTATGACCAATTCAATGCATGTGATTTCTGACCTAATGTCATTACAAGCTGCTCTTACAAATCTTTGCTATCACAGCATATCTACACATAGCTGTTTTTTCTACGGCTTCATTATCCACAAATATTTAATGACATTTCTAGACCCTTGATACTAAGCAAAAAATAATGAAAATTTCCATGTTGATGTATAAAAAGATAAGTGTGACAGGCTTGAAAAAAATGCAACAACATTTACACTACACATTGGGGAAAATGTCACCACAGTGAGGATAATGGAAAACACTGTGAAGAGTCTGTGAATTCTCTGGTTCTGGAAATCAAAAAAAGCCAGACAAAGAGAAACAAGGAAAGTTTGGGACAAAAACATGGACTGTATGAGCTCTCGAGCTCCACAGCATTCCTGCAGTGGATTAAAGCTACACTCTAACTACATTTCACTCCAAGCACTAATTATAGCCTATGTAATAACCACATAGTGGTAATAGTGCAATTACTGTGCCACACTCCCTACTTTTTATTTTATTTTTAAATAATCACAATAAATAATCACAAGTTCATTAAGTTGTGGATATAACTCAGGCTCTGGCAGAATGCATGAAGTGAAGACTCTCCCATAATTTCTCTCCCAATCTCCTCGGAGCTGTATTGTACATATCATGTATTATATGTATCATGTAATGCAATAGAAAAAAACCACAAAACACAACATCAGTCTGAATTCCACTAGGACACTCAATCCTGGCCATAACTTCATGACAGAGAATATCTTTTACCAAGAACTGCATTTTGCCAAGCAGTAGATGGGAATAATGTGAATAAAATAGCACTCTAGTCTATTTACTAATACATGGTACAGACAGGAGGGCAAGATCAGGTGCTAAAGATATTTGGGCACCCAGAGGAAGGTCATGGATTTAGACTGACCCTGAGAGGAAAGAACTGGTATTTGGGAAAACGAGCACAAGAATTTTATCTCCTATATCCTAAGAAACACAGTTGATGGGTTCTTTTTTAGCTTCCAGAGGAACACTAGTGCTTTATGAGGAACAAAATACTGACTAAGTAACAAGTAACACTGATCTACACAGTCACAGTCATCTGCTCAGACAGAAATGCAAATTAATTGAAAAAAAAAAAATAGGCAAACAGATTTTACCTGGAATCAGCAGTATTTCAAAGAAAGCAGGTATCGAATTTTGGCAACATCTAAGCGCAATCTTTCTGACAATTTTTGAATTGTTTTTAAGCACGTTTCTCAAGTGTATAAATAGAATTCCAAGCAACACAACAATAGATCACCAACTCACAGATTTGTTTCTTTGTAGAGACAAACCTATTTTATTAATGCTACTTCACACCATGCAATTCCCCTTCGGAAAGGCCCCAGCACACTCCTTCCCACTCCCACCATCATTAGCAAATGCCAAGCTCCATTCCAAAAGAGTTTTAATTAGCAAGGCCATTCTACTCACATTAGTGCTCCACATGAAAAACGAGAGGAGATGTCAGCTTTTCAAGGAATAAGCCCATGTCAATCAACTCCAAACAATACAATTTATATTTATCATGTTCTCCACATACTACAAACAATTTCAAACCTGAGGAAGAGTACTACAGATAGCTGGGGTGAGGGAAAATGGATGGGTTTCAGGACTTGGCCCCTGCAGCAAAAGTAACTGTTCAAGTTCTAAGGAGCTGCTGGCAAGAGCTGGGCTGCAGCTCCTGGGAAAATGTCAATCCTAAAATACACCATAACCAACTCAGTTCTACATTCCCTCTCATACAGGGAGCAGCAGCAAATTTCAGGACAGTGAGGTGGCTACTAAAAATAGGTTAAATTAAAAATAGTGTTTGAGGGACATCTGAATAGACAGAAGGAATAAAGATACAGTAATGGGTAAGAAAGCTCAGTGCAGCTTTTTGACTCTGAATTTACCCACATAACTTTTTATTCACCTGAGTGATTTGGTTTACTCAGCTTACACTCTCTGGGGAAAAGAAAAAGTCCAGAAATAAGAGACAGTGAATATGCAAGAATCTATGAATATATATGTGTGTATAAATAAAATTAATCTAAAAAACAATAGGAGAATTATATTTTGAGTAGACCACAAAGCAATCATAGCAGCTATGAATTTATCTGATCTAAATGTTAGCCACTCAAGAGTTAAGTATGCAAACTTTAGTTCAGGAGGAAAAAAAAATTCCTCTTTCAATTTGGCATCTACAAATTTGACTACAGCACTTGACTTCCAAAATTAGTGTATAACTCTATGGATCCTTCCTGCTTATCTCTGGTTTCCTCCTTCCTTTCTTTACTAGCCTTCTCTACCATTCTGCTTTCCTTTTTTCTGACCTACCAACCAATTCAGTTATATTTCTCTCATCTCCCTTTGATGTCCTTCAGTTTTTGTTGTACTTTTTTTAGCTCACAGTTTTGTCACCTCAAATATTTTTCGTTTTCCTTTCCTTCTTTAACTTCATTTATTCTTTTTGACAGCCCACTTTGTATCACTAGAAGCTCACAGCCAGCTTGCAATCCACTCCATCCTCTCAAAAAAAAAATGAAGCTGGCAAATACAAAGACATTACTTTAAGCCTGATGGCAGCAAAACATCTTTTTTGCTTCAAATATTTATTATTGAATTGAATATTCCTAATTTTGCATCACAGATGTCATAGATTTTTTTAGCCAAGATACTTACAAACCCAGTAATCTGTCAGGCTTAATTATTAAGTACTACTCCTCATTGTTAAACCAAAATAAACATTACCAATTCATTCACTCAGTGTTACAGCAACATGGCAAGAAAAATCCACACCTGTCATTACAAACCTGACCCTTCTTTTTGTGCTACATTAGCAACAGGTGTTCCTAGAAATCAAAACACAGACACATGTACAAGACCAATAGGGCATTGTGATCCATTTCACCTTCTAAACCACCAAAAATGTGTATGGAATACAGGTAGTGGCGACCTTTAGGCATTTCATCTTTATTGTGACACAAAGCTCCTGATGACCTTGATCCATGTCTGTGGAGCCTTCTGCCTTTACAGGAAGACCCTCTCACCTGTGTACAAGTCTCAGCTGCTCGTTAGGTCATCAAGCCAAACTCTGATCCATGACAGGAGGACATTGCAACGTGCCCTGACTGGAGACAAACTGGTTTTGTGCTAAGAATGCTCTGCCCTCTACTCACCAAGAATTGCTTGCTCCTGGGTTAGCTCCTGGAAGCGTTCCCTCATGTTCTCCAGCTCCACAATAAGACAACGCTCAGATTCCTCTTTCAGGTTTAAGGCCTCTTCTAGAGCAGCTTTTTCTGCAACGTAGCCTTCAATAATGCCTAGAAGCCAAGTCAGAATGCAAATAAAGCCACAGGCAAACTCATCTATTGGGAAAAAGCAGCTTGAAAACATGAGTAAAAACAATTGTTTTTTCAAATATTTATTATTGAATATTCCTAATTTTGCATCACAGAAGTCATAGAGAAAAACATGAGAAAAAACAATTTTTGCCAAACAATGGAAATTGACATAAAAAGGAAGACGTAAAAGATGATTTATGTTTATACTGTAGCTAGGCTTTTGAAGTATCTTAAGGAATGAAATGTACTAGTTAATGTATTCTAAGATTATCAAGTGTCACAAAATCACAAAGTGTCTCCAAATCTGTAGAATTCAAATGGGCATCATTAAGCTTTGATGGCCTGGGATGAGCTTAGAACACATCCTCTACTGAGGGCTGACGTTTGAAGAAACAGATTCTCCAGAAAGTGAGATCAGATGTAAGATTTAGGGCCCATGAAATCCAGGAAACGGAAAGCATATCACAGATATTAGGAGGAACAAGCACTGCAATCTCACTGAGCTTCCTTTTCTTACCCTCTGCCTTATGAAGCTCTAGTGCCAGCTGGTTCTTGGCCTCACTCTCCTCACTGAGGCACTCCATCAGCTCCTGGTGCTGGCTCACCACCTGGGCGGTCTCCCGATTGCGACGGCTGAACTCTTCCTCAAACTGTGCATGGTTTTCATGCATCTTCTCCAGCTGCAAGTGAACAACTTCCCCAGCATCAGACTTCGGATGCACACGCAATGTAGTATCACCACAGACATTTCAACAAAAAACTTCTCCATTTTTTAATAACATTTATGCATTAAGGTCCTAGTTTTGAAGTTTCATTTTAGCACTATGCTGACTTTGCCCTAAACCTCTGGACACTTTGGTGAATCCCTGTACTTGCAAATCAGTATTTTTGCCACAAGTCTTGCTTAGGAACCTCAGTTTCTTCTCTGTGCATAAAAAGAAACAGCTCCCTATTGGCTAAACTGCTTAGCTTGACACTTCCTGAGACACTTGAAATTCAAAGCATCCTTACACTTGAATTCTTCAAGAGATTCAGTCATGTCTAATAGGCAGTGAAGTCCATATATCATCAGGTTTCCAAGGTACACCACCAGTAAGCAAAGTATGCTGGATCACAACTGGTGAGAGTCACCTAGAACCCAGATCTGCTATGGCTTGGGCAAGTGCTTTAATCACAAGTTAGCTATGTCTCAGTGGAGCCATCATCACAACCTAAAGGTAAATCTATACCTAAAGGTAAACCTCATTCTAGGAGGGATCTTTGAAGGTGGTGAATATACATTTCACACAGACACATATCTCTAGGTTTCACAAAACACCAGAGGAGTAGATTAATTTCAGACATATTTTTCCCCTTCACGTCTTCTATTCAATTAGGGACTTCCTTACCCAACAAACTAATTATTGTCACACTAAATTAAATCCTCAGATGTATACAGTGCTTGTGCATCTACCCTAGATGTGCAGTCTAGACACTGCAAAACTCAATAGGGAACTACTCAAGTTCTTTTATGATACTAAGTGCATCTCCTTTTGTCACAATTAAAGCAGCATATAACTACAAGGATGTTTGTTTGCTGCTATCTACATATTCCCCAAGCATTTTGACATTGGACTGAATTTGCCTGAACCTGCTTATCAGTGTTAAAGAGCATCAATGTGAAGTATGATAAAACCCCCTCCAAAAAACTCCTGGTCTCCTGAAGTTACCAAGTGAATTTAAAATTCTAGTTTAAATCTACTTAAGGTGACCAATTTATTATTGCCTTCCCACAGGATCTGTTAAAAGGTTAAATGCACAGACTTAAAACTGATTTCTCTTTCTCAGTGTTATACACAAAATCATGGAATGGTTTGGGTTGAAAGGGACCTTTAAAGACCAGCTAGTTCCAAACACCTGCCATGAGCAGGGACATCTTCCACTAGACCAGGTAGACTCTGTAGAGATTAAAAAGCTTTACCTCTTTAGTTGACTGTGTAACCAGCTCCAGAAGTCTCTCCACTGCAGTGCGCAAACGATGACAAATTTTCAGTATCGTTTCTTCACTTTCACACGCCAATTCTGGCTTTACAAAAACACTTTCACATAAGTATTGGCTCAACCCAGACACCTCGTCAGTCCCTGGAGACAGCTGGTTGCGTTCTGTGAGAGTTTCATCAAGCAGCTCCTCTACTGAAAACAAGGAAGCTATTGAAAATCACAGAAAAGTGACAGCTAGCCACAAAACTGGTCACCCAGCTAACTGACATCAGGCAGTGACATGGCCCTGGACATGCACTACAACATGAAAACTTGGACACATCAAAAACTCAATGTTGAAAAATCATGAGGGTTTTTCACGTTTGGGAATCTTGTGCTATACATCAGGACCTACAACTCTGTATTCACCAAGTCCATCTTTCCTGCCCTATAAGCTATCCAAGCTTTTCTAACAACATTTTAGTAGCTGCACTATTAAAAGAATTAAACTGAGAGAACACTGGTAGACACTATCTTAAGAGTGGACCAACTTTGAAAGACAAAAACATTGCAAAAAGAAACGTTCTCTTTCTGATCTTCATCCATACAAAAGGAAATGAAAAGGCAGTTTTCAAGAATATGAATTGACTACATCCAGATTTGCTGATTTGTACTTACGGTTTTCTAGGTGATGGTTTTCTTTGGCTTTAAAATACCGCATGAATCCCATTTCTTCCATAATACTCTGAGCCTCTTTAGAATCTCCAGAAGCCAGACTGTCATGAAGGCAAAGACCAATCTTGCTACAGATAAGGTCCTCAATAGCTATTGTGGCCTTCACCACTTCCATAAGCAGTTTCAAAACGTGCTGATAAGATTCACGCAGTTTTTCCCTAGAACAAAAACATATTGAACATTTGAGAAATTGCAAGAAAGGCACTTTGAAGCTACTGTAAACCTGACAGTCTAAAATGGGTATCTGCTGTGGTTGGGCAGTTATCAGTGAAGATCATTCAGATGACTCACAAAACCCAGGTTATCTTTAAAGAGCTGGTACACAGCAAAACACCTTTGTCATGTCCACAGATAGATCATACTACAGTCACAAGCACCTCAGCCCAATACCTATGGAAGCACCAGCAAGGAAGGTATGTCTACTACTACAGTGTCAGTGACATCAAAATAACTAGAGGGTGTTCTGGCAGACCTGACAACAGAAGCTCTATTTCTATTTATGAAAATATTTTAGTTTTAAGGTTAACACTAAGCCAGTTTCTGAAAGATGAGAGAGGGAATTCTAGAAGTTTGTTCAGTATGACAGCTTCTCTATTCCACACATCCCCATGACATGTCAAACCAATCCACTTCATCTTGGTCACAGAACCTCTCTCCATTTTTTCAGATTTTTCCAAGATAAGAGACAGCAGAAACCCCAAAACACTAAAGTCTTCATCACACTGAAAGAAAAAGAGCAAGGAAAAAACCCGATTTGCTCTTAATGTCAGAATAGGTTGATAATTTAAAGAATCTCAAAATAATTTGCAAATAGAAGCAATATATCATCTTCCAACACTACTATTTTGAGCTGGCTTAGTTTTGCCTAATTATTGATTTCTTTATGAGAAGTGAGAAAACAAGTAAACAAGAAAAATCCCAAGCACTAAGCATTATGTAACCAGAGATGAACAAACCTTTCCTCCTTGGACTCCTCAATATCAGACCTCAACAAGGCTACCAAATTTCCTCCTTCTTGGTTTTCTCTGTCCCGCCGCTGAAGGAGTGTCTCCAATTCAGAGTTGGTTTCCTCTATTTCATGCTTTAAAGATGCCACCTTCTTTTCCAGCTGTAGAAATAGTGACAACACAACAAAGTCAACAATTTAGCCTAAACTTTGCTTATAACCTCCACCTGAAACAAGTTTCTAGAAAAATTACCTATCTCCTTATATTCATTTGTTCAGATGATACCTATACCAGATTAAAACATATGATTACATATAAATAAAAGTACCTATTTGTATTTATATACCCAACCCCCCGTCCAGATTTTGTTGCCAATCAAATGCTGCCATTTTGTTAGAAACTCTCTCTCATAAGTAAGTTAGCAAGTAAGTCAGAATTCCTATTTGGCAGAAAACTGCAAGGACAGAAAAGCATTCTGCTCCCATGCTAACATTCTCAACCCTCATGAAGTCCAACAAGAAGAGCTGGAAAGAGTAACGCATTTCCACTCAGGAAATTCTTAGTGTTACCCTGCTTCCCCCAGTCTAATATACCACATGAATTATACCTGCCATCCCTCTACATAGACACTGAGACAGAGCCCTGTGCTAAAATACAACCCCAAAAGCACATTTAATATCTAGGTTTAAAGTATTTTCTCCACACCTGGGTAATTATTGCTGCCCTTTCCTGCAGCAGGGCTGATAACATTTCCTGTTCCTCTTGGTGGGCAGCTTGTGCCTTCTCCCTCTCTTGAATTAACATCTGCTCCTTGTCATGTAGTGATGCCTTTTTTTCAGCTTCAAATTCATCCTGCATAAATCATATATACTTGGATTCACCGAGAAAAGAAAAAAATGCCCAAACACTACCACCACCATCCGCCCAAAAAACCTCAAACATCCCGTGTATTTTTTCTGTATTCTTTAGAAGTACACATTTTGCCTCTCAGAATAATCAGCAGTAACTTACATAAACACAAAATTATGCCGAAATTGTGATCAAATCAAAAACAGTGTGGCCAGCAGAACCAGGGCAGTGACTGTCCTTCTGTACTCAGTACTGATGAGGCACAATTTTATCTGTGAACACCAACACACTCCAATGTGACAGCCACCTATTTTTCACACTGGTAAGTCAAGAAAACAGTTTTTCCTCATGGCAAGAAATAAGACTCCAGAGCAGAAGACCTGCAGTCACCTGAGCTGACATGGATCCTTTGCAGAAGACTGAGCCAGTCTTTGCCCCATGCTCCTCTAGCAGCTAGGAAGGTAAAAATGAGCTGACACAAAGGGGTATGATGACTTTCCTTGACCTAGAACATGGCATTTATGGACAAAATCTCTGAAGCAGCCTGCTTTTTCTTCTCAGAAGCACTTAGAGAGTTTGTCAGAGCACAGACAGCAATTCTGAATACTTCAAATCTGCTAGGGGAGGCAAAGGGATGGAACCAAGGGAACAGGGTTGGCATGAAGAGAACTGCATGATCAGCACAGGGGAGTGGGAAGGGAAAGGCTTGTTGTAAAAACCTCTGTCAGCGCACAGTACAGCTCAGTCTGACACTGCAAAGAGATCCAGCCAGTCTCTTCTGGGACCAAACATCGGTCATTAAGTGCATGAGGCAAAAAACCCAATTGAATCCATAGACAGCTGTAGCAGCAGGAGAATTAGCCATGAAAAACTTTCAACAAGAAGTGAAGTTTCTGGTGTTGCAAATGTTAATTAAGGCAGCATAACAGAAAAAAAGCAGGGATCATTTCTAGAGTTTCTGCGTAACACTCAGTCCAGTCCCAGCTTCTGTGGGCTGAAGGCTGGGGTTCGGCTGAGGCCAGCAGTGCCAAATATACCTGCAGCAGCTTTTCAGGATACACTTGTGCCCTCTGTTTCAAAAGACAGCTGCACCAGCCAAAGAGAGGTCAAATAGTGATCAGGACTACACAGAGGGCCAGAGGCAGGAAACACCTTGAAAATACTTATCATGATGTTTATCATGGTGAAGCAATGAAAGCAGAGATTAACAACAAGAGTAACAACAAACTATCTCGTATACAAAGAGTTCACTGCCATCACACACTTGGTAAAAGCTTAGGTAATATTTTGCCACATACACACAGTATGTGCAGTAGATGTGGGATGATAGGCCAAGGGCACAGTCTCTGCACACACTATGAAGAAAAAGTCTCAAGTCATAAACTGAATATGTACATAAGGAATGCTGCTTAGAGCATGTTCCACTGATTTCTTTGGTTTTGGCTGAAGGACACTTCATATCCACTTCAGAACTTTAAGATAACCCTGTGGTAAAGACAATTGCTCACAGAACACTGCTTTATTTCCAGTGCTGTTTTTCTAGTTTTAACATTGTGAAGCATGGGAGACATCTCACTCAGACTGCCATTTTAGAGGCTTAAGAACAAAAATCTTACGCCAATTGCTCTTTTTCAGTGAAACACACTCCCAAGTGCATACTCAGCAGTGCATTTTCACCAGAGCCTACCTTCAGCTGTGCAATCTGCTGCTCCAGCAGCACCTCTGACTGACACTTCAACAGCTCAATCTCCTCCTGGAACTGAAGCTGCTGCTTCAATTTTACCTCCTCAAACTGAGCCAGAAGAGCTGTTCTCACAGATTCTACTTCAGAAGCTGATGCAGAAGCATACAGCTGTAGACAAGGAAGGAATAAAATATTTTAGCCACAGTGTTACAATTAAGGAAAAAATTAAACCAAACTAAATCCATTAAGCTAAACCAAATTCTAAAGAGCACATTCACAATCCTCAAGGTCACATAGGGCTGCTGTCTATCATCATGCTGAGTATAGAAAAAAGCAGGTTGATAAAAATAGATAAGAAACGACCAGGCATTAAGTATCAAGTATCTCCTGTATTCATAAGACCATCAGGTCAGACTAACAAAGTATTCCTGGCTTATTCTTTCCAACAGACACTCCCCTAAAAGAAAATAAAAAAAATAAATAGGAAAGAGGGGGAGAGAAACAAAGGGAGAGGATATTTTGTTAAGATGTGATTTCCTTTGTTCAAATCGGAGCAAACATTACACATCTCTATTTATTGCAATTACCCTGGGATACAGTTCCTTTAGGGGTTTTTTTCCCTACTATTCCCTCTAAGAAGAGTCACTGTAGTCATCAGAATAGACAAATCCTGTTTCTAGGATGATGTACTTGAAGACTGAGTAACCATTAGAAACTCCTAGGAAACTAATGAAACTTCCTCCCCACGCAATCTATTCTTCTAAAAGTGATTTAAGAGTTATTTGGAAGATTATCAAATTTTCAATTTAGTAAGCAAAACAGCAATAGTTAGTAATATTTTAACTTAATGTGTTTTGTGGTTGCAGCTGGATAAAGCTCATCTTGTTTGTGACTTTTCCTACTATATGAGCATCATATATAACACCAGTGGTTGCTTCCATCTGCAGAAGTCAGACTGTATCCTCTTATTATTGGCACAATTAAAAATAATTCAAAAACCATCTAGACATACAGCCTTATTTCTAAGCTTAATAAAACTGAATTTACTTTATGATAAAACATGGATTGTTTTGGGTTTAGGTATTAAGCAGAATTCTGACCTCTTGCTCACGTTCATGCTGTGCTTTTAGTTTCCCCAGTTGTTCTTTCAGCTCCCTGGAGTACTCTTCCTTATGTTTCCTAATATCTGCCTCATGAAGATCCTTGAGCTCTTGGAGTGCTTTCCTGTGCTTTTCCTCCATCTGCAACACTTCCCCACGTAACAGATCCAGAGCCAGACATTTTTCTTCTTCCAGCAAATGCCTTTGATTTCGAAGAGCTGTGTTCAGATCATCCTGTGTAAGCATTAATTAAAAAAAAAAGGGGAGGGAAAAAAAGTAATTACAAATATCTTTGCAACCCATTTGTCAAGCACATGTCCTGCTGTATCAAAGCTTTTAAAGTAAATAGGAACAATATTGCTTCATGAGGGATGAGCATACATACAAATACATACTCTCTAAAGCATTTAAAGGGGTTTATTTTTTTTACCTAGTATAAAAGTTTTGTCAATCCTTACTTATTCAGAAGGATCTTTAGATTCCTAGAGATGTGGCTTAATCTCCAGAATTGCATTTACTTTGGTTTAATCACTTTCTGAAGAATTACACAATAGCTCTACTGGGGAGTGAAGGTCTGAGCCACAAAATGGAGACCCTCCAATCTCAAATATATTAAAAGATACACCTCATTTGTACCTTTTCCACCAAATGACATAGAAGACTCATTCGACTGAGCATTTGGGGCATGAAGCAAGAAATTGATTTAATTTTCAGCTAGAGTCTCCTGTTTCACCTCATAATATGGCCACACACAATGTGTCAGTGCTGGCACAAAGAGGTTGTGAAAATATCAAGAACAAAGGAAAAGGTGATCCCACACAAGGTCTCACAAAATTTCATCTCCTATGTCAGGTTTTCTTTCTGACTCACCTTATGAGCTGCTTCTGCTTCAAGAGCCATGGTTCTAAGATTTTCCATATTAACAGTAGCCAGCTCAATTTTCAAATTATTTTGGCAAAGCTGAAATTCTTCAGCATGCTTTAATTTCAGCATCTCAATCTCCTGAAGCAGTTGTGCCTGATGCATTTTATCCTGCTCTAGCAGCTGCTCCCTGTGCTGTAACTGTAGCTTCTCCAGAGCCTGAATGTGTTCATCTCTTACAGTCTGAATTTCAGATAGGTAGGAAGACTCCAAGGAATCCAGATTTGATAAGTGTTTAATCTCCAGCTCATCAATTTGGGCCTGATGCTTTGTCTGTAGTTCAGCAACACAACTTTCAAGCTGAATCTGCTGTTTACTTTCCAGTGTAGATTTAAGGGTCTCAATTTCAGCTTGGTGTTTTGCCTGAAAATCAGCTGTCAGAGACAAAATCTGCTGCTTATGCTTCTCCTGTAACTGCTGACTTTGGAGTTCCAGCTCATCCACATGTTTCTTTTTCAGCTTTTGGAGAAGAAACTCTTGCTCAGTTGTGAATTTCTGAGTCATTGCTTGGTGTTCCTGCATAAACCTGTATTATTTCCATGAAAATTAAGAGACTATTGTAAAAAAAGCCACCGGTTTTTTTAAATAATTGAGCTAATAAATAACAATGCAAGGAAAATAAATAGACCTCACACTCCACAAGTTTTACTTGGTGCTTCAAATACAGAACTAAATTCAAAGCAAGCCACAACATTGGTTTCATAGCCACATAACTAAAGGTTTCTGCAATAATCACTTGGGAGTATCTGGTTATTACTAGAGAAACTGACACCCCTATTAACTTACAAATACAGAGCAACATGTTTGAGAACTACTGCCATGACAGTATCTCATGGTGTATATATTGCTACATCTCAAATGTGTAGTCTGCAAATAAATGAACTGTCATAAAAAAACACCTCTAAAAACATCTGGTAAGGACAGACATAAAACCACTGTGGAGGTGTATGTGAAATACTTGGGGGCTCCTCCAAACCCAGCTGAGTTCTGCTTAAAGTTTGATGCAGAAGATTTCCAAAGTACTGCCATTTACTGCAATCAGCAACTACGGTATTTTTGCATGCAGACACCAATAACTAAAAAAACCCAGTTATCTAAAAGTTAAGTTGCTGCTTTCAGTGTTTTCTTACAGTCATTATTTCTCCAGTCTTGTTCTATGAACATCTTTTTGGGGAGGGAAGAAGGGATAAATTTGAAGCAATGCATGCAAATACCAACACGTGGCTGTTTGCTTCCCTTAATTCACTTGAAACAACAGGGGTAGGAAGGGGAAGAAAAACAGTAGTTCCAGGCATCTAACCAGAACTTAAGAATACCAAAAAGGGGCCCCATCAACCTCAGCATTCAATGGTTAGCACAAGCTTCATTCATCAGGAAAAGCTTGTTTACATTCATTTGAATTGTTGAAAAACGTTTAGAGAATTTTTCCACTTATATATCCTGTCACACAGCTGTGTTGTACTCTTAGCAGGCAAAACTTGATGACATTTTACTTGTTAGACTAGATGAAATGCCTTTACATGGAGCAAAATCTACAGCAGATCATAAAAGACAACACTGCTGTTCCCTGGGGCAGGAAGCTTTACATATGTAAGTCAGATAGTGCCATCAAGTGACTACCTTGCACTATCACTCATTAAGCTCGAAAAAAGACAAAGCAACTCTAACAATGAGTGAACTTCTAAGGGAAACTTACTTGTTTTGTGCTTCCAGGAGTTTCAGTGCACACTCTTCCTGCAGGTGGAGCGTGGTCTTTTCCATTTCTTTTGCCATGAGGGCTTTGGCAGCCTCCATGTCAGCTTCATATTGCTGCTGAGCTTTCTGCACAGCCTGGGCACCTGCAAGGCTGTCCTCCAGCTGCTGCAAGTTGTTTTGCTGCTCCTTCACCAGCTTCTCCAGCTCTAGAATTTTGGCAGCTTGGTGATCTTGAAATTGAATCATTTCAGCTTCACGCAGTTCAAACTGTTCTTGTAAGTTCTGCTTCTCAGATTCTGCTCTGGTTTGCAGTTCTATGTGCAATAATGATAACTTCTCTTCTGCTAGGATTCTCTGGGCCTCACTTTCACACTGCCATTTCTTCTCTTTTTCTTTGTACATATCCTCTATTTTCTGGACGACTTTTCTTAATTCATTTTTGTGATCCTCAGCAATTTTATATTTTACCTGTGAAGACAATTATTTACAAGAAAAAAGAATAAACCACCAAAACCAAATTAAGTGCATGAACACTCTCGGGCATATAAGGTTTTGGAAAAATTAAATACCTGTAGTGAAGTAACCCTTCCTAATGCAAGTAAGGCTAAAATGACAATTTATAAACTGGCATGCATTAAATAAAATGCATTATTAAGAATTAATTTGGATTATTAAGATAAGAAAAAATTAAGGCAGAATTCTAGAATTAATATGGTACTCTATGTTAATTTCTCTTGAGGTCACTTATCTTCTTTTCAGGAGTTTAACTTCCAGAGCTGTGAGCATCTAAGGAATTTATATTAGGCATGAATAAAAATCCCTTTTAACCTTCTTTTAAAAGCCACATTAAAAGCATGTAGCACAAAACCAGAAACCAAAGCAGCAAATGATTTCTCAGTGACAGAAGGCAAAAAAAGACTGTCTCTGGCTTTCTCCATCAGTTTCTAAGCCTGGAAAAAGATACACACAGCTATGGTTCTTTAAAAAGGGTGGAAAGGAGGACTTGATAAATAAGAGCTTCACCCATCTAATTCTCATAAGCACTCAAATTTGCAACAATTTAAGCAATGAATTAACATCCAATCTAAGTTTATCCTCAGATGGAACAGCTGATTTAACACATAAGAGTGATGGTACTGTGTATGATTGTCTCAACTCTAAGACTTTGAAGTACAAGAGTTACACCAAAACAGAAGTGTATTCTAACATTTATGTCTATCCAGGCAAGTCCATTAAAAGCTTTAGCTACATTCCCCAAACCAGAGACTTTTAAATGCAACTGCTCCCTCACCAGGCTGGAGCTTGCCAAACTCTACACGAAACAATTCTGTAGTACAAATTACCTTTTCCATTTCTTCTTTCAAATGCTTTTCATTTTGCTCAGAAAAATCTTTTTGTTTTATAATCTCTTCCTTTAAATGCCTTATTTCCTCTGAGAGCTCTGCAATACGCTGTTTGTCAGAGCTGGAGAGAGCAAGCTTGGCTTTGTGCTCTTCCTCCAACTCAGACACTGGCTCAGCCACCTCCATTTCAACCTGACATGCTACATCTTGAGTACTCTGGAGACACAGCTTGGTGATTTCTGGAAAGGAAAAAAAAAAGTAAAACGAAAATCCAAGCCAGACAATAAAACGGCATTCTGGAATTGATTTTAACAGCTCCTACCTATTGATGAACAGAAATAAAGCTGAATGTTGTCAGCTGTGCAATTTATCAGTAGCTATGCTAACTACAGGACAAGGAGAACTCCTTAGCTGGATGATCTTATACTCTGTTCCATTTTATCACCACCTTGGGAATTTTCCACTATTAACATACACAGAAAATTATAAAACCTGTGGCAGGACCTCCCTCCTTATCTGCAACAGCAAGAGGAGCAGACTTTCTTTCTGGGCAATGTAATGGCAGATTTATGGAAGTTTTATCTCCTCTTTTGCACATCATATTTACACAAGGCATTTTCCCAAAAGTCAGGTGGGACAAATTGCTAAACATTCAATTTAAGCAGTTTTGATACTCTCTCTAGTATTAAAAATAAATAATTGAAGATCAGAAATATAAGTGCAAATTTTAAAAAGCTCTACTAATCTCTTTAACCAACATGCAGTGGAATATAATTATAACCATGTATGTTAAATTAGCTAAGTTATGTATTGTTCGTCCAAATGTTTGTAACACAGTGCCCTTCTAGGCACCAAAAATGGAAACCTGATGAGCTCCTTTTAGCAACTGCTCCACAGTTCTAGTAGTTTTTATACTACAGAATAAACAACTTCAGGTCACCACATCTTTGGAAGTGCAACTCAACATGCCCATAAGTGCTGGATGAAAGGGATTAACACTTGTTAAATGTTCCCCATAGTTAGGGTAAAACTAGTAAACTGAAAACTTCTTCAGATAAGCCTGTTTAAAGAAAAATGTAAGCCACACAAGCAGCTTACTGTTTCTCTTCCCAAGCTGTCAGACCATCCTACCTTTAGAATGTTCTTTTAAAAGTTGGGCACGGAGCTGCTCAAGTTCTAAACAATGCTTTCTTTTCATGGCCTCAATTTCTGTTACATATTTATCTGACAGATCCATCTTCATTTTCATCAGGTCCTCTTTATACTGAAGTGCAAGGGAGGATCTTAAGGAATCCAACTCATGCCTATGTTGCTCTGTAAGTTGTAGCTGCAAACAGGCAAGTTCTTCCTACAGAAATAAAGGGTTAGGAAGAGATCTTTAGCTTCTAAGAAACCATGCTGAGGATCTTTCAGTGAGAGAAAGGAAAATTCCTTTTCCAAACTCTTAGACAACTTGAAACAAGTTGAGCAAAAATGTTGAGATCTTCAGTTACAGCAAGGTGCATGAAAACAGGAGCATAAATGTAAGGGGGGTCAAATTGGCATGTTGGCTAGAGGAGAAAAAGGACAGGCACAATTACTACCAGAACTACAGAAAAGAGAAACACTATGAATTCTGCACTTTTGTAGAACTGGTAAGCTCCTTACTCGGAACAGGATAACCCAAACAGCACATAAAATTACAGAGCACTGTTTCAGCTGTTCTACTCTACAGCCTCTCTGAGGCTGAGAGCTATTTAAAGTTGCTAATTTACAATATTCTTGTCAAAAACAAAGCCCTGCTAAACATCTGAAATTACTCTTTGTAAGAGCTACAAATCAGACATCAGTTTTCATACAGGTCATGTAAAGAACAGTATAACTTAATATATCAAAAATCCTACCTGTTGTTGTTCAAGTTCTTGGTTTAGCTGGCCAAGTGCAACACTTCTCTCTTTCTCAGCAGTCTCTTCAAAAAGTGTGACAGAAGAACTGAGAAAAGGGTTTTAAATTTTATATGGGTTTATAAATTTTAAATTTATAAAGGGTTTATAAATTTTAAATTTATATCACAAAATTTAAATTTTGTGATATGTCATGAATCAAGTTAAATTTACTTGACTTATGGTGCAGTACTGAAAGAAGGCAAAGAGCAACTATAACAAGTGCTCAGGACTGGGCCATCACCTAATGCTCAATCCCAATAGGTTTGGATGCTAACATCATCTCTTATGTTAAAGAAAAACAAAATGGAAGCATGCTGTCATAAAATGAAAGGAAAAAGATCAGATCACCTGATGTCCCCTGCTTGACCTTGACTCATTTCCAGCTCTGATAGTGAATAGTCTGTCAGTTCTTGCTGTTTCTGACTCAAAGTCAATTCTTCTTTGTAGTTTTCTTCAGCAACAATTAACTTGTTTTCAAAATAAAGTCTCATTTGTTCCAATTCTGCTTCATGCTCCCTGTTTCTCTGCTGACACTGCTGTTCAAATTCCTGTTTTAAGCACTCTGTTTCTTTCACCTGTAATGCTTGAGCCAGGAGCTGCTCTTTTAGCTCTAGAACGGAGGCAAAACCAACACAAGCACTAAGAATACATATCTTTAGGCTAAGTAATTCTGAGTGTCAGTGGTTTAGGAATGGCATTGCCCCATTAATATTTCTACTAAAAACATCATGAGCCACTTCTTTCTCAATGGGAGTCACAAAAGGCAAAGATTGGGGTAAGAACCATTTACTGGAAATAGCCATGAGATAAGAAAAATGAACTTCTGAAAGACAAAAATTCCTTACTCTGAAGACATTCTCAGTTACACTGCATTCAGGGAAACCATCCTCATGCTAAGAACCTGTCCTAGGTTACAATGTAAAATTGTGCCCAAGGTTTGTATTCTATCCCCATGAGCCGTTGGAGACAGGTGGGGCAGTGTTTTCCTTATCTTCTGTTAACGAGCCTAACAATGCCTTGCTGCATGACTCATAGATAACTCCCTCCAGGAGCTATCTCTGTTTAATGGGCCATCAAGGACCCACTGCATGACTCATAGAATGAGATCATCCCCATTGTGAGATGCTCCGCCCAGGGGGAGGAGCCAAGCATTCCCACCTGGATAAATCCAGGGTTTGGGACAGCACAGGCAGCTTTTATCCACTGGACTCCCAGAGGAGACAAGAGCTACCAGACCTTTCTACAGGAATCGCTGCTTCGACAAGACCATCTCATCTGGACTGCCGCTACCACCCTAACAGGGTATCAGGTTGTATTCTGACTCTGTCAGTGGGGGTTTTTTTGTACTATTACTTTTATTTTAATTTGCTTTCATTTATTTCTTTTCTTTTCCTCTTATTAAATTGTGTTTCTGACTTGGAGTCTTTCACTGGTTTTGCTTTCAAACCAGCACAGAACCAAATTCACCAGCACACTGTTAGCTCTCCTTGTTCTCTCTCAGTCTAACTCTTTGTTACTAGGATTAGGCTGGTAAGAAGCAGAGTCCTGCACTATTACTTAATCTTCACATCTGCTTGCTGTTGTAGCACCCAGAAGGAATAAATTATTCAAGAACATTTAATTTGCTTCAAGCAAAACTATCCAAACAAAACCAAATTTAGCATAAACTGTGCAGAAAACAAAAAAAAAATCACAGGAAGGAAAATAAAATCAACTCTGGATTATTTTAATGATGGTTTGCTACCCATTGTGTGCTCAGAGGCTGAACTGACTGGATTAAAAGAATTAACCAATAAAACAAGACTGCAGTAAGAAGCAGCTACCAAGGCTGGTTCAGCAAGCTGCCCTCCTTCCAGAGAGTGAGAACAATGGCCAGCATTGCAGCCTTTTCATTAGCCGTCTGAGAGCTTTCTTACCCACCTTCTCTATTAAAGCAGCAATAGCCTTTTGAGAAGTTAAAAGGCAGAAAAAAAAGGAAAAAATCTCAAGAGAGCTAAGTTTTTCCAACAGCTCAACTTTTCAAATAATTCAAGTTAGTTAAACCCCCAAAGAATGAACTGAAGAGGGAAATCCATTTCAAGAGGAAGGAGCTCAGAGAAGTTCCTTGAAAAAAACCAGCTTGCCTGGAGAAAAGCAGTTGTTCCACAAGAGAAACTTCAGAAACTTTGATGGAAACAGAGGATTCCATCCAGAAGCACACAACTGATTATCAGAATGTGGTTTTGTGTAGCAAACCAGAAAATGCACTTGTGGCATGAAAAAATTCTCACAATGAACACGCAATTCTCACAATGAACATGCAAACAGAAAGAGTAAGAGAAGAAATAAGTGTTCAAGGCCAGGTTGGATGGGGCTTGGATAGTGGAAGGTGTCCCCACCCATAGCAGGAGTTGGAATGAGATGATCTTTAAGGTCCCTTACAACCCAACCCACTCCATGATTTCATGATTCTGTGAAGTAAGCCCATGGTTCAAGCCTGCTTACAAAGGGAGAAGCTGCCAGGCAGAGGGATCAGAGGAATCAAGTGACAAGAAAGGACAAGTAACACCATCAATGCCATAGGCAAGGGAAGTCCAATCTGCCCAACCAGCAAAGTCTACTAGCACAAAATTAACCTAAAAAAGTGTTTTGTTGTTTTGAACTGACATGTCATTCTTACACCAGGGCAGCAATCCCATCATGCAGCTGCTATGATTTGAATCCTACCATCAACCCAAATGCATTGTCAAATCTTCACTCAAATGAAGAACAGCAGAGTAAAACAAAACACCTTTAAGATGGATCCAAAGCACCTCACACACCAAAAGAGATCCTTACCTGAACCACGTGCCTGCATTCTGGTCTCACCACCTCCAAGAAAGATGAAGAAACAGAAAGGGTCCAAAGAACAGGATTGTGAGTGATTAGAAACATGAAAGACATGTGAAATGTTAAAGATTAGGGCTACAGAGAAGAATACCAGCAAATACTATCAAGTGTTATGTACTATAATTCTGTAATTAAAAACAAAAAGATGAAATAGTCAAGGTAAAGTCTGCCTAGATAGAAAAAATTTAGTGTATGACCAAACCAAACAAAACCCTAATACACTTAAAAAGCTACCTACAGTTATATTATTCAAAAAATCTGAAATAGTATTTGAAGTATGTTACACGTGCCTTCTGTTCTAACTACCCCAGCAGAACTCAAGAACCTCATGTTAGAGTCAACACAACGAGAACACTGGCGAAGTCATGGTCTCTAGTTGGTTTTTCCCCCCAGTAGTTCTTTAATGTGTTATACGTGTCTGTGCACACACATTTAGGACAAGTTATATTTTATTTCAAAAGTGTAGGTCATCTCCACCACTACACTGCAAAACTGGCTGTTTTATTTAATACACCTGGGTCTTGAAACAAAAATACAAACAGGAGCATGTTATTGCACTGACCAGTATTTTCTCGAGTTTTTAATTTCATGATACTTAATTTGACCTTTCAATAAAAAACCTTTTGTTTTCACTGAAGATTTTTATAGTGTGCGGGAAGAGTGGGAAAGGAAAGGAAAAGCACAGGAGCAAGCTTTTCCCCACAGTCATACCATGCTTTTTGACACTGCAGAACCTGTCATCTGACACTTACTCACCTCAACCTAGAGACAGATCATTGGGCTACAGCCCACTGACACTGTGGCCTTCCTGTGCGTTTCTGGTACACAGTTAAAAGGATTTTGTGTCAATAATGCGTACTTCTGTATGAAGAAGAGGCAAAAAATACAATGTGTCAGTTATGAACATACCACTTAGCTCTTGTTGATTTGCTCGGGTAATGTCAAGCTGAGACCAAAGCTGCCTGATTTCTTCTCGTGACCGAGCCTTGAGTTGCTCATGCTTAACCTGAAGTTTGTCCAGCTACAAAAAAGAAAAAAACATGTTAAAACAAAAAAAAAAAATCCCATCACAACTTGTTAAACAATTTTGTTCTCAGGGCTTATTTTACATGCAAGAGACACTTCTGTCAGAAATAGGTAGAAACAGTCACAGCACCACTGTCAGCTCCTGACAGTATCAGACATACTGAGTAGCAGCATCTCAACTATTACACCCACTCCTCTGAGAGGGAAGAATTTGTTCCTGATGCCATAATTATCTTCACTGGCAAAAAAAATAAGACATTAGCCAGATAAAAACAAAATGTGAGAACCAGAAAATTAGGAATATAAATACAGAGGAAGAGATGGCACAAAATGGCACAAAGGCAACTCCATGCCAAAGATTTTGAACTTCTATGGAAACTCCCAGAGTATTTACCTGCTTCATGACGCATTTTGCTTTTTCTGTAACATCCCTAAATACAAACAGGTTGCCCAAATGATACGTATATGGTCTAGTTTTTGTTGCATAAAGAGTAATCAACTACTCTGAACAACTAAAGAAATGTAACTTACCTCCTTCTGAAGATCCTGTTCTTTTTCTTGGCTTTTCATCTTCATGTCTTCTAGGAGTTGGTTATGTTCAGCCTGCAGCTGTTCTTGTAATTTTGTGATGGCCAACTGGTGTTGCCTCTCCAATTCTATACATTTCACTAAAATTAAAAATTAGTTCTGTTACTCTCTCATCGCGGTTAATGAATAACCTGTACAACTTCTGTGCAACAAAAATAGAAATGCATGCCTCTAGCTTAAGCACTAGCTTTCAGGGAATCAGAGAAATGCTTGAGCAGTCAAGTATTTGAAAGTCAAATGTTTCCAAGCACTGCTTTGTAGTTCTCTGCATCCTACACTGTTAGTTAGCCAAGAGACAACCATTTGTTCCATTAAGCCTTAACTATTCACAATCCAAATGCAAGTTTTTGTTAGAAAAAGCTTCTATTAATATTAATCACACTTTTGATTAACTTAGCAACTGTCAAAACAGGTTTTCAGAAAGAAGCAAAACAGTACCTCCCTTTAATATTCACCTCACATCTCATACTCTGTGGAAGTTAAAATGCAACAATGCTATCTAGGTTTTAAACAGTTTTTCATTTACAACCTGTTGTCTATACAGTCCCATGCCATCGTCCCAGTTTTTAAATAAGGCTACATAAATACATCTTGTATTTGCTTTTAGACGTGTTGTAAAATCACTTAGCTATGTCACTGTTCAACGAAACAGCTGCCTCCCAGACCATGATACTTACTTTTAGATTGTACATTCTCAACAGAAAGAAGCCCCAGCTCTGCTCTGACTTTTTCCAAATCCATTTCCAGAGATTTATGCAGTGCAATCATGTCAGTCTGATGCTTTTCACACAGCTCCTCACACACATTTTTTAAACGTCTATCAGACTCTAATTCCCAGTCTCTTTTGAGGGTCTAAGAGGGTAAGACATGCATTATATTAAAGCAAACACATTCAGTAAATTTTTTTTTCTCCATTTATTTGCCCTTTATAATAAATGTGAAGCAGATCTGGGACTTGTACCAGCTCTTGTTTTCTGAAAGCAGCTTTATTTTTTTCTTGCATAAAGAACAGAATTTGTACCTCTAATGCCTGGACATGTGCCTCTTCCATTTCCAATTCTATTTTCTTTTGCTGGTCAACTGTGAAATAAAATACTTATTAATAAATTTATGGAAAATATTACTAAATTATAAGTAGAAATATTAATGAGATTACAATTTTCAACATCAAACTCAGGGCTTAAATGGGTAGGCACAGAGCCAGGTAAGATGCTGGGTTCAATCCACACCTGCTGTTATATTATATCATGCTAGTTCACTTTTCTTTTAGAAAACAAGCATTCTAGAACTTACAGCTGCAAGACAACTCAGAAAGTAAAGTTCAATTTAATTAGTAAAGCCTGCTTAAGTCTACAGAGAACATGATACTAAAAAGAAAAATAACCCTAAAGATACAAATTCAAATGACTATTGATGTCATTTTAACATTTTACTGCACACCACTGTGAGCACAGAATCATCTCCAGAAAGACAGAAGGAGTGGCATGCAGCAGCAGCAGGTAGGAAAATTCAAATTTCTGCTACAAATGTCTAGGAAAAGACTGCAAGACAGATGTCACTTTCTCCTCAGTTATCACTAACACAAATAGATTCCTCCTTTCCAGCTCCTCCCTCAATTAATTCCAGCTTCTTGTTCAGCCACTTTTTTGATTTGCAGGAACTCTGTAAAGGCCTATCAGCCACCTTCCCACAGCATCAAAGCACTGTTCCCTAGGCTTATTTATAATATTTTATAGTTTATAATATTCAACCATTATTTCAAGTCTTTCCATGGGAAATGAAAACTTTAGAGATTAAATCGGTATTAAGTTACATTGGCAAAACACATCTTAACAACATTGATATTAAGAACTGCATTTTGACCTCCTCCTGTTCCCAAATCCCACTGTGCTATCAGTTCACTGCACTGCTGGTGGTAACAAATGGTTTCCTACTTTTAGGTCAAAAAGAAACACCCTTAAATTAATGTTCTCTTTCTCTTAGGGAAGGACAACTAAAGGAATGGTTTCTAAACCTTATTTCAGAGCTCAGAAGGGTATGATGAGCAGTGCAGAGTCTAGCTGGAGCCCTGCAACTAGCAGCTCCATGCATCCATCTGAATACAAGAAAAAATTTCTTTACTGTAAGGGTGACAGAGCCCTGTAACAGGCTGCCCAGAGAGGCTGTGGAGCCTTTTTCCCTGCAGATATTCAAAACATGCCTGGACCTAATCCCGTGTAAATTGCTCTGGGTGAAGCTGCTCTAAGCAGGGGTTTGATGATCTCCAGAGAGCCCTTCCACCCCATCAGCCTGTGATTCTGTAAACTTCTTCAGTGAAGTGCTGCAAGACCTACCTTTCCCCAGAAATTCCTCAAGCTCTGTCATATGGGTCAGAAATGGTCTGACCTGGAAAGAGGGAAATTTCCCAAACAATGCCAAGAGCATCATCATCAGACCTTCAGTACTGTGAGGTACAACTGCCTTCTTGCTTATTCCACAATACAATCTGTATTGTATAAGTGCAGCTCAAAGGGCACCCAGCTACAGGTTCTCACTGAGCCTTTCAGTTCCTTCCGAACTCCTTCCTAACACTGGGAGGGTAAGCCAGAAAGCATCCACATATTTTCTCAGAAAGACAACAATAGTGCTGACTTAGGGCAGGAAAAACCCTGACAAAACATAAGGGATAAGAGCTCTACTCTTTGCACTGATCAAGTTCTTTATAAGAACTTGGTCTAAAGCCTCCTGAAAGAAAGTAGTTCAGTTTAGCACTAATTCACAAATTAAGAACAACTAAACTTAGGTCTGCACAACTCCATTTTCACATATAAAACATGCACTGTTGGACATGGCAGTCCTGCCCATATTAGAGGCAACACCAGCTGTCATTCACAGGCCAGCTCTACACCAAGACAGGAACCGGTGCAGGAAAAAAACACTTATTCCCCAGTTTTAATACCTAGTTCTTGCTGATACTTGGCCTTAAGGTCTTCTTTTTCCTTCAGATACTCTTCTCTGATCTTCTCCAACTCCAGCTGGTGGCGGCTTTGCAGAATAGCTACCTCCTGAGCACGTTTGTCATTGAGCATCTCCCGCAGCTCCATGAGGGCAGTCTCCTTCTCTTTCCTCAAGTTGGACTGTGTAAGCTCCAGCTGAGAGGTGTGCATATTGTTTAAGGTCAGGCGTAAAGCTTCCAGTTCAAGGCTGTGCAGTGTCTGCAGTGGAGTAAAAATGGGTTTCTCCCTCCCCTCTAATGAAATGTACTCACTTTTTCATGACCAGTTTTAGTTTTGACTGTTACACACATCTAAGTTTTGCCTTTCTGTGTTTGGAGAGCATTTCTTTGTGGAAAGGACCCTTAAAGGAACGATTAAAATAAGCTGCTATAATGAGACTTAAATGTTTTCAGTGCAATGTAAAAAGCTTTCCTTACCTGCCTCTTCATTTCCTACAAAATATCCTGTATCTGTCCACTTCCTCACATCAAAGCAGAACACAAGCTCACTCCAGCCTTTCACTGTCTATTGAAAGAATTCCTTGTGTTTGCTGTTGGTTATAATTTGTTAACAAAGTAAAGTTCTAAGTGATACTGGAGAATTAGAAATAAAATTCACTACTTCTCAATTCTTAAGTCAACTAATCAGTGTACCAACAGGTTGTAATTAGACCTAACACTATTCTTTCCATTTTCACTTTGCATTTAGTGGAAGAGTTCAAAAACCCAGGAAGTATATGGAAGAAAAAGTCAGGTTTTCACACTTCGGCTTAGCAAGAAAGCATTCCTAATTATTAACAGTGGGATAATTAAAAAGTGGGAGTGGTGTATATCCTTCATAAAATTTATTTGTTAAACTTTCCAAGACAAAAAATTACAAAGCTGTTTTTTCTCTCTTAAAATCATCAATTTAAACATCCAGTTTTCCTCAGAATTAACGTTAAAATATAACTGCAGAGAGGATTCTGGAGAACTCCTCTAAAAAGTAACTACTACCACCCACCAAGAGAACACTCCTTTTCCTTTGGTTGCAGCAGCGTGTGAAAGAGCACACGTAATATCCACAAAAATTAAGGAGAAGGCTCCTTGATTTCTGTGTCTGCTGGAGATCACCAACAGTCAGCTCAGAACTATATTAATCACTGTGTTTCCTGTTTTTACCTGGGATTGGAGCTGAGCTTGCTCATGCTCTGTTCTCTGTGTGGCTTTCATTTGCTGCCTGAGTTCATCTAAAAGGTGCCTCTGTTCTTCCTTCAGCTCAGCACGGAGCTTCTCCATTTCCTCTGAGTGTTTAGCAGACAGCTCAGAAATTTCCCGATCGTGCTCTCGTTCATGAACCTGCAGAGAATACTCAGGTGAAAAGCTTTCTTCAAAATATGCTTGTTTAGCCCTAATTACAGAACAAGAATTCTCCCCTCCTCCTGACCCCCACCACAGAAAAAAAAAATAGAATTTTGCATCTCTAAAATGTCTACACTGCTTACATGACAATGCAAAATGACTTTATTTCTCCAAAATGAACCAAATGCCAGCAGGTACCTTTTTTATTATAGCAATCTCTTCCTTTCTTTTTTCTTCCAACTTCTGTTGTTCTTCCACTTTGTCTTTTATTTCAGCATTTAACTCTTTTATCTAAAAACAGGCATACAAACATTTGTAATGTCTACCTTAAGCATTCCAAAATCCCACCACTCCTGCAGCTGACAGGGTTTCCTACCTCTCTCTCGTGTGCCAAACTCACTTCAGATAATTCAGCAAGCCACTGAGTCTTCATCTTATCCATTTCTTCTTTGTAATGCTTCTCCATCTTGGACTGAGCCTCCTGGGCAGCCTGACAGGACTCCTGCAAATGACCCTCAAGCTCCAAATGAGCCTTTTTCAACTGAGCAATTTCTCTGGTCAACTGGCTTTTTTCCTCATTGTATTCAGTAGTCTTTTCCTTTATTTCAGCAGTAAGTTTATTGATTTCTTGGTTGCTGAGGTTTAACCTGTCCTCATAGCTCAGTCTTTCACGCTCCTGTATTTCTTTGATGTTTTCCATTTCAGCATTAAGCTCATGAATGTTTTTCTCAAGGTCTTCAATGATGCTGGCATTCTCTGCTAGTGCTTTTCCTGCTTTCACTAGATCCTCCTCCACATTGGATAATCTCTCTCTTAAGGCTGTTTTTTCCTCCAACAAAAGTGCTAAATTTTGCTCTTTATTATTGATTTCAGCTTTGAGCAACTCTTGTTCTTTCAGCAATGTCTCTTCAGATACGGTTTTCTGACTGAACAGCTCTGCTATTCTCTGGTTTTTAGCCTTCTGAGCATTAAGCTGGCTTTGCATCCAATCCCTTTGACTTTGCAAAGCCGCCAACTGATGGCCAAAAAGAGCCTGCACTTCACTTGTCATGGAATCAGAACCTATTTTCTGCTCCTGAACATCTCTCACTAACTGCTCCTGAGTTCGCAGCTGCATCAACAACATGTCTCTTTCCTCCTGGAGGTCTTTCACCATTTCTAGCCAAGTAGAGGGGTTTGACACTTGTATTAGAGATGGCTGGCCTCCATCCTCACCCTGCTGCTTCACTAGAAGCATAAGTTTATTTTCAAGTTCCTTCTCTTTCTCCATTTTCTGAAGTTCTTTTTCACAACAGATCCATGCTTCATGTTCTTCCTCCAGTTCCGCATGCATGTGAGAGAGCTCAGACATGGCTTTTTCCCAATTTTGAACAGCTTTTTGGGTGTCCTGATAAGGCATTTCCACAGTTGACTCCTGATGGAGCTGTTCAGTTGGCTTCGGATGTCTCTCTGCTAAACACATCACTTCATCATCCTCTATGTCACCAATTCTGTTTTGCTGCAGGGAGCCACCTGACACATACGAAACAAAGGCCTCTGCTCTCACATCTGCCTCTTCAAACATGTCTTGAGCCAAGCCACTAAGACATGTCCCCTCATCAAGGCTAGAGTTTAATGGAGAAGCTATAAAATCCCTTCTGGGTTCTAGGAGCACACTGTTGTCTAACCCATACGTACTGCATCTGCCCTCTTCAATGGCTTGGCCCTCCAAAGAGCTAGACACACAGGAGTCTTCTGGAGTTTCTGTGGAAATGAGGTATTTAGCCAATATACCTTCATGACCACTTAAAAGCCCTAGTTCTGACAAGGGTTCTTCAGACAGGTTCTCCTCTTCACTTATTCCATTATCCTTTATGATCTCTAAATTCTTTGCTTCTTCTAATTGATCCCTTGAGGAGTCATGCTGAAACTCCAGTTCTCCATGCATGGGCTCATCTCTACCTTCCAACTGGTGTGCTCTGTCCCACATCTCAAGACCCACTCCTTGCAACTGAGACATCCCTGATAAAATCTGGTTTTCCCTCAATTCCAGTAACTTTTTATTGGAGACAATCTCTTCATCACACTTTTGCCTTACATCTATACTTTTTTCAGCCTCGTAAAGTCGCTTTTCATTTAATTCCTGGATGTAGGAATTCAGTTTCTGAATCTCTTCATTCAAGGACTGTTTTTCTTTTTTATATCGCTGGGCTTCCTTAACTTGCTCTTCTGCATTAGAAAGTTGATATTTAAGGCCATCAATTAAATCCTTGTATTTAGTTTCTGTTTCAGATTTTTCCTTCTGAAAGTCTTCCTGTTGATTTTCAAGTTTCTTCTTCAAATTTTCATTACTAATTTCAGATTCTCGAAGCCTTATATTTAAGTCAATTATTATGCCATTCAATTTCTGAATGTGTTCTTCAGAATTCAAAGCAGAGAGTTCTTTTTTTAAATGTCCAAGTTCATTTTTATATTTTAAAATAATTTCTTCTTCATAGACCTGCTTGGCTTCTGCAATCTCTCTTCTGTGACACTTCTCCAGCTCATTCCTCAAGTTATCCAACTGTCTGCAAATATCCTTCTCATGGGTGATTTTCAGTTCTTGAATATGTTGCTGCTCCTTCACTTTGGATAAAGCAATTTCTTTTTTTAATTCTGTTATTTCTGAGTCCCGGAGAGAAAGTGTGTGCTGTAGTATAGACAAGCCAGATCTTTCTGATGTCAGTAGATCTTGAAGTCTTTTAATAAATTGTTCTTTTTCATCTATGCTTTTGTGTAGCTCTGGCATTGTATCTTTCATATCCTCTTCCATTTGGGCAAGCAGATTTTCTTTATCTTTGGTATTCTTAAAAATAAAACATTACAGATGAAATACGCCATGATTTAATTTCCTTAAGCTTCATGTTTCTAATTTGCATTCAGAAATAACAATGTTTAATGTTTCTATTTATGGCACGACTAGTTACATTGTTAAAGGAAGCCAGACCTTAAGCTGTTTCATTAATGTATGTTAGTCATCACAATCCCTATAAACTTATTTCTTTATAAAAAGACCTTTTTCATGAATATGTCACTACAGTAAATTCAAGTTAACACCAGATTTGAAATAAATTTATTATTTTTTTTAAAGTATGTTTTTACCTTTTGAGAAGATTCCAGCTGAACCTCCAGGTCATGTGCTTTCTCACGCAGCATCTCCAAGTGTGCACTTTGCTCTCTGAGACAATCCTGAAAGAAGGACATTTGCTGCTGGGCTTCTAATCCTTCGTTTTTCCTGAGACTTTTTCTCCTCAGTATCTCAGTAACCTGGACACATAAAAGGCACTCATAGTCAGGAGAAAGTTTATATCCAACAACTCATACACAAGACTCACTGTAAGCAAGTGTATTTACAGATTTACCCTAAATCTTTCATTCTCAAGGAATAAAAATCATCCTAAAAGGGCAGACAACACTTGCCATGTTTTAGATACTATTAGTTACTGAAAAGATGCAAATGTTAGATAATTCATCCATATGGTGAATTTTTAGCATAATGAATCATACTGAATTCCTCCCATATGAAGCAGAACTTCCAATGGACTGGACATGACATTAAGAGGACAATGAACAAAACCAGTCTTCTCTGGCTGGATTTACAGCTCATTACTAAAGGTTGCTTTTTTCCTCTCCACATTCCTTCAAATCTAAGGAAAACATTTCCCTCATGGAAGTAAAATAAAATATGTTTTATTTAACATATTTTTCTCAATATGTAGCTAAAACCAAGGAAGAATATGCAAGATAGTATTAGTGCTTTCATCTATTATCAAAGTTGACAGCCTTCCACAATGTGCATTGTCTCACTGGACTTACTTAGAATATGCCTGAAATGCTATTTGGAGGCTTGATCCTTGTCTTTCAATGGCTGATGGTGCAAATCCCAAGCACCTGTGGAGCAGCCTTCACTTTTACCACATTCTGCTGTTGCAACCAGAATTTTAGATAGAAAGCAGTATTTTTTGTTATTTTACAAAATAACAGTTTATTTTTCAGGGCATAAGCAACTCCTTTAAGATAATTCTTGGGCTAAAAAGTCTCAGGTTTTATTTTTAAAATTTTTAAACCCCTTTCCTATCGAGACCTTTAAGATATGTAATCCCATGTAGAGTAATTCTTATCCTGCAAACCTGAGACAGTTACTATACAGAAACATTTCTCTTTGGTGTAGACTACAAGGCTCCAAGGACAACAAATACATAGGTTCAGAGAGAATAGCCATTAGAACACTGAGCATCACCAGGAAAGAATAAAGCACTTTTAAAAATACATTTTAAAGCGGAGGAAGGCTGCAGCATATCTCATTATCCAGGATTAGACCATGATCAACCTGTTGCACTGAGACAGGTTCCTATGTGTCATAGAGGCTGCTTGAACCATGTTATTTTAACTTCCTTTCTTTGATCCAAGTCACATTGCACTCAGCACAGCCAGTTTCTGTCTAACAGCTGAGATGTTCCAGTTGCCCAAGCATAAACTCATAGATTTCTCTGGCAAAGGACAAATGATCCCATGCAAACTCAAATTATATAGGAACAGTTGTGTAAAGGCCACAAACCATTTGTGGCAGGACATTCCCCTACCACAGAGTGGCTTATATGTTCTGCCTATCAGCTGGTGCAATAGCTCGGGGCATCTTCCCCCTCGCAAGAATTTGCCAATTGGTGAAATATCTCAGGCTGGACATCTGTCTGGTAGTGAGATATTTCTAGCTCCATGGAGGTGGCATTCCCAGCTGACAATAAACATCTTGCCTTGGGTGAGAGACGGAAGGAAGATAATCTTGAATTTCTGACTGACAGACACTTAACTTTACAAATTATAAAAGCTACACCACATTTTCCCAAGGCAGAAGTCTTCTGCACATTCCCTGGAAATGTGCAGGGCTCTTCCCCAAAGTTGGGATGCCACTTTGTGGCTACTCTCTTGGGGGTTGAGTGAAAGGAATTTGTACCTCATAATCAGTTTGGTGGTAAGTTAGATTGACTCCTAATCTATGCTATTTCTTTGCTGGCTGTAAGATAGGTACCTTTCTGTTGCGCACTGTTCTATGTAACCTACTAGCAGTTTGTTTCAAAGTGTGTAGTACAGAACTCTGTTTAAGATCATTTGTCTGTTAATCTTCTGCCTATTCAGTAAATAACTCATTTTATGATAGACCTGATCTGCAACTCTTAAAAACTTGTGAGCCAGAGCAGTTTAGGTGTGCCTCAGCTGAATTCAAGCTGCTGCCAAAAATCTGAACCTAAGGCAGGGCTTGTCTAACTCTTTCACTGGATCCACAACACCATAAACAACATTGTGTAAAATCCCCTAACAAGGGCTTATCTGTTCTTACCTTATTTGCATCTGATGAACAAAGAAGTGCAATGACCTTCAAAACATTATGCATGCAAATGGAAAATATGAGGATATTTCCAGGACTTCTCCATACCAACCAGGAAAAAACCCTGCCTCGCCCTGAAATCATTTTCACTGCTGTGCTACAAACTGAACTATGAAGAGCTACCTCATCAGCTCAATGTTTTTCATTCATAGTCTAAAGCTGTTCTTGCAGTCTCTGTCAGGACACCCAAATTGGAGGAGAGGCACACCTGATGTAATTGGAGCTGTAAATCATGCATCTGACCAGCCACATGTGAAGCCTCCTCCTGTAGCTCATCCCGGTCTTTCTTGGCCTGTTGAAGACAGGTTGTTAACTTCATGATGATTTCATTCTGCTGTTGAACTGTCATTTCCTACAGAGGTCAGAAGAAGTGCATTTTTAACACTAAAATATTCTTAAAATACTTGGAACCAAGTAAGTTTTCTTGAAGCAAAGCCATTACAGACCCTGTAGTGACACTTCAGTTTTAACCAACTTGCACCAAAGAAGTCTTTGTATTAAAAAATGATGGCAGGCATGATGGAAGAGGAATCTGAAATTGATCTCAGAGATGACGAACCTAACCAAAAGTGATTCTAGAAACAAATTATGGGATACCAGCAATGAAATCGATATTTTTACTTCCAAATTTGTAGCTCTTATTGATGTAAAAAGCAATCAAGTTCTCAAAAAGGATATAATGAATATTTAATACTCCCTAAATTGTTTCCTATCTGCCAGCAATTCCCTTCAGTCATGTGAGAGGAAGCTAATGAGATGGGATACATTAATCCTATTTTATGTTAATCACATATATATTTTCAATTTATTCCTCACTAACCAGAAATGTCTTTGTTTCCCCAATCCTAGAATGAGAAAAAGATCACATAAAAGGGAAAGTAACTAGTCTTAGAAAGCACCTGGTAATAATTTACCTTTTCATAGAACTGCTAGACAAACGGAATTCAAAGTATTTTTTTAATATTCCGGAAGAGGATGCTGCTTTTTGCACTACATGTTAGCAAGGTGAAGTACTTCTCATTAAAAACCAATAGGCTTTTGAGTCTTGAGGCCTAAATATTTTTAGGATTAAAATAAGGTAGAATTATCCCATTACCCAGTTCTGTGAAACATACCTGAAGCTGCATAGAATCATCATGCTGGGTGAGTTGGTCCTGCAGCTCATCCATCTGTACAGTGAGTCTTTCCACTGCTTCCTGTTTCTCCAGCAGTCTGCTCTCCAGCTCAGCTATCCTCGCCTGACACATCTGAGCATCAGCCTGGCTGTATTCTGCAGCAGAATTTATCCTATCTTTCTTCATAAAAGAAACAGAAAAAACAGAAATGCATTTATTCACTAAAAATACCATTTCTGGTTTGTGGTTAGTCTGAAAACAAATTCAAAGTAACTTCAAGGTTAAGTCCTGGGCAAATTCTACTTCAAAAGTAATTCAACACTGGAACTTTATCTAATACAAACATTACATACATAAAGTCCTTGATGCTTAAAAAGTTCAAATTAAAAATGATCATAGATAAGAAGTTTTCATGATTGTTCAAGGCACAAAAGTAGAATGTAAATGGGGATTTAAATACCCCCAGTTGTGAGGAAGGAAGCAGAATACTACCAGTTTAAACAGAGCTTTTACATCCATCTGACTGGAGAACAGTCCACCCAAAGGAGAAACAACAATGTAAAGCACTTCAATTACAGTTCTGTGGTTTCTTAGGAGCAACACTGTTACAATCATTGTAGAGGATACAGTATCTTACATTTTATTTTGAATACTTTCTGGTTCTTTGTATATTTTTCATTGTCTGAAACAACGAAAAATGAAGCCATGTATCAACTGGAAACATTAAAAACATTCAAATTTCTCTGGGCAAAGTCTATGATTTTACAAAACCCAACTTTCTTAGCAACCAATTTTCACAGCCCATATATGTACATACAGAGAAATACCTGTTTTATACCATAAAATAGTGAAATCACATCAGTTTTATCATATTTGATAACAATGTTCAATTAATCATTTTAGCAACCAATTATCACAGTCTTCTTTCAGCTCTATCTAGCATCTTTTACTACAGATACATCCTTCCACACTTACTTCAGTTGCATCATCATCCAGTGGCTCCCAACTAGACCAATAAGTGCTGCCCTGGTAAACAAATAAATAAAACAAACACTAAATCACAGCTATTCTACATAAAAATAAGGAAAACCACAATTATTTCAGAAACACCTTAAGCATGAGCCGGAAAGGTCTGTGTTGTGAGAGACTGACTTTATGCTAAATCCAGCTGGTCTTTCATGGTGAAATGAACTAAACCGCAAAGCAAACAAACAAACAAAAGTATTATAATTCTGGTTAAATTTAGGGGTAAGCCTCAACACTGATTCAATGCTTGATCCTCTGCTATTGTAGCTGGCAAATATTTGGGCAATCTTTAATCTACTACTAAAAATTAGTAACTGACAGGAGATTATTTAATGAACATGCTAAAACCATTCAGGTAAAAAAGCAACATTTTTTTCTGACACATGGATTTTATATAGCTTGATACCTTGAGAGATGCTTCCCTCTCACTAAATTCACAAGACCAAGATGACTATTGCATTATTTGGAAAAGGCAGTCCACAGCTCTCCCTGCATTTTGAGTCTGCTTGAAGTAGTTCCCAATGATAACTGTCTCCCTGGAGGTACCCTCTCCAGGTAACCTAGAATTTCAGTTGCTTTACAAACCAGCTATTTTGAAAAAAGCCGCTTAGCAGCAGTAAGTGATTTTTGTTTGTTTGTTTTTAATTTAAGCTCACATGAATGTAGCAAGGACACTGCTGTGGCTGAGTGATAAAACATTGTTTTTCCTCAGTGCAGACACTCATGTGTAGCTTCATAAAAGCCTCTGCAATGCTAACATAACATTGATGATATCCTGAAAGCAACAGGGATACCCTCACAACAGAAAGCAGGATAACACACTCAAATTTTATCCCTCATCATTGCAGGTTTGCAAACACACTAGTTTGATGCTATTGTGTGATGTTGTGAAAGCATACCAACATCTAGAGAGATGCTTTTGGTGCAGAAGGCACCAGCTCCCCAAAATTCTTTCCACAGAGAATATTACTACCTTTAGAAAGTCATCAGTGCATACATACTAAAATACATCAGACACAAGCAGATTCACACCTTAAACAAATCTGTGGAAATAACATCTATGCTGGCTTTACAATGGCTACTAAGAGCTTGCTGGAATAAATTAGTTTTTCAGAAAACATTAGGCATATTTGTGACCAAGTGATACAAAACCAAATTAATGCTATGCATTATAAGGTCCTAGCAGTTTTTAATCTGTTGATCTCCCAATCCAGATTTGCCACATAACCATAAGTTATGTGCAAAGATTCACAGCCACATAACCCTAGGTCTGCCCACTTTCCATGGCAGTGAAAGGTGAAAGACTATAATTTAGGAGGCTAACAGCTCCCTAGGCCGTACCATGGAGATGTCTTACCCAGTAAATGAGACCACTTTGTTAGAGTGAACTATTACAAGTGAAAATAACACCAGTTCACTTACCTCCCAAGGGCAGCCAGTGGCCAGTGCCAGTGAGCTAACTCTAATGAGTAAAACAACCACCTGGAATACTTGTTACCTGCCGACAGAGCAGAGCAAAGGCAAGAAATTCTAAAATTTACCTGTGCTTCTCTTGTTGCCTCTGGCAGGTTGGTGTCTTCAGCCTGACCCTCTAGGTCCTTCCCAGCATGTCTGGCTGCTAGTGGGTGCTCTTCCTTCGGAAGGTCATGCGTGTGGACAGCCGAGCCCTTCCTCTTCGCCGCCTTTTTCTGCGACTGCGCGATGTCGCCCTTTGCTTTTCGCTGTCTGAAGTAAGCAAACTGTTCAGGAAAGATTGCAAGAGGTACAGGGAGAGGTAAGCAAGGAAAAAGTAGCAGGACCACAAGATTAACACAGTCATGAGTGACAGAGCTCCTGTCTTGATAAAATATATACATCTGCAGAAAAACTACTTTTTCTGCCTACTTTCCACACATTCCAACATACTGGATAACTGTGCCATTAAGCAACAAATCTCACACCAGCACTAAAGGCTCATTTCCACACAAGAATCAAAGTTTTACTCAGTGAAACTTTGTGTGTCAATGATAATCCAGAATTACAGCAAGACAAATTAGTAAATCAATGAGTTGTCAATATACTAGAAGCACTAGGAAAAAATAAAAATTGAGCAGTCCTTCTGCAAGACCAGCAAAAACAAGAACCCCCTTGTCATGGTGCCAGAACCAGCACACCCCTACAAATACATCTAAACAGGTCTTAGCCAGCGTAAGCTTTGAGATGAAGATTCACTTCCGTTAATTTTAATGCTCCTTCCCTACCACCCCCTTAAGAGAACACAGCAAAACTTCTTCGCCAGAAAGCAGCCTTCAGTACATAAATAGAAAATCAATTAAGCCAGGTCATTTTAATTTCTTCTGTTGAAGAATCAGATGCTCTACTTTATCAGGCTATCACAGCTCTACGAAACCCCGGGGACATGTAAAGAATGTCACTGACAATTTATTACCCAACTCTCCCTAACACCCTAAACAGCTTAAAAAGGATTATTGTTATTTTCAACTCTAGTATTGTGTTTAGGCAGCATTTCCAAGTAGCATCTCCTCCTCAGCAGAAATCCAGACATCCTTCTCTTAAGGAAAAAAACTTCTTCAAGGTTAAAACCACAGATTATCAAGTGTAGTGTTATATCCTTGTGATGAGACAACACAGAGAGTTAACTGATGACTGGATGTAAATATCACTGCCAAGTTCTACCTGCAATACACATGAAAATCCACTGCTTGACAGCTTGGTTTTCCTGTCCAACAGCCACCTCGCAAAAAAATCTTGTCTCATTCTTGTCATTCAGTTTGTGAAAAGGATCTAGTTCGGTCCCCTCTCCTTACAGGAACTTCTATCTGACAGCTTAGCTACTCAACAGGTGCACAGTTACACATCTGCTACACCCAGCAGCCTGTTTAAAAGATATTTTTGCAGAAAGACATCAGATTCTTACCAGCTGATAAAATTTTTACGTACAAAAACTTTATTTTTAAGACTATCTTCTGTAATTTCTACAGTTAGTAATAGTGAAATGCAGATTAAATTAAGATTGCCAGATTTGTGCCTTTCATAATAAGCAGAATGAACAGAAAGCTGCAGTGAGACACAAATACTATCCTCTGAAACCAGGTGTCAACTCCAGCACTTGCTGATGGCAATGTATGCCAAAACTAGCTACAGCACTAAATAACCTGATAACATGTGGAAATGGGGCAGGAGGAAACCTGCAGAAAAATGGAGAGCAGAGGAAACTGCTGAAGCAGGGAAAAAGGGAAAACAGGAGTAAAAGAAGCAGAAAAGATGAAAGGCAGAGAGAGTGGGCATGACAGAGCAGTTACTGATTCATGAAGGGAGACCAAGTATCTCACATTAAAATACCAGGACTTGGCATGACTGAACACTAAACAGTATAAAATTTTAAATGCACAGGTCAAAGAAAACAAAACTTATTTTGTCCCATTCACATGCACTATACATATAAAATCATAATTCATACCATGCAAAAGTATCTAACTACACCAAAATTTTATGGAACTACTGGACTTGGTGGAGTGGCTGGATACAAACATGCTCCAGATTTATGGCAAAAGTTCTATTTAGAGCAATATCGAGTTTCCAAAGCCTTTCATCACCTACAGAAAGTGTCATTGTAAGAGAATCTCAAATTCACAGCCAGCCATCCAACACAAAGTATGGAGTGTGAATGTGAAGAAAGCAAGACACAACTGCCTCTGCCTCATCACAGTGAGATCCCATCATGTCCATTTTGAATGATTAACCCTCCTTTTGCTTTCTAGAAGCACATGCAAAGGTGAAAGCTTCACTTTCAGCCAAGGTGTACCATTGCCACAGGAGCCCTGAGAGCACTGTCCTCCACAGCATCCCAAGCAGTTGTTGTAACAGAAGAACACCTTTCTACAGGTACCAATGCACTGCAACTTCATTTCACCAGGAGTAGTCAGTTAAAAGTTTATGTGCTTCACAAATTAGTACCAAAACCAACACCCAGAGATGATAGGACAGAGCAGAAAACCACATCAGCACCAAACAGAAACAGGTTGTTCAAATAAATATTAGACCAGCTCTTGGATACAGCAAGCATAAACAAAATGTGCTCTTAAACAAAACCAAGAAATATTTTCTGGACCTTCCTCAAAATGATGAGGTGGGAAAACCTCTTGGAAAACCTGAACTCATTTTTCAGGTCCTAACTGTAAAATGGAGGCGGAGCTAAACTTCCCACACCTGAGGTATGGCACAGAGAGCTCTGTAACTAGAGGCACAGGTGGCCAACATGCAGACTAATTAATGTGAGGTAGAAAAAAACAAGGAGAAAAAAGCAGCACTGAATAGTTAGGCTTGTTCTGTTTCTCAGTTACTACCCTGGCTATCAGTATTGCATTTGTTAGAAAGAGGAATCTGAAGTACCTGATACACTCAAAACTTAGCTGCCAATTACAATCTCCAATAAATACAACAAGTTGGCATTGGCATTATTATTAGGTGATAACTTAAATGCATCTCAATAATGGAATTTTTATTCCTATATGAAAAATAATAATGCAAGTAGTGGTTTGAAAAAGAAAACATTTAGATCATGTTTCTTTGCCAAGTCATTGCTTAGCAGACTAAAATCTAAGGATGCTAAAGATAAAATGATTTGTTTTCTGGAGGGTGGAGGTGAGGCAAAAAGAGTTCACACCTCCAGACTGAATCAGGATCAAACTGCAGTTGCATCACTGCACAGGTTGCTACAACAGAGGCCTCTCACATACAAAGCAACCTCACTCCCCTGCTGTCAGGAGCGCCAGTGCAGTGATGTAGAGATGGTTCAGAAAGCTGATCTGACGGACACTGAATACTTCTGTGTCACACCAGAGATAGGATCACCTTAAGCTGCTCTAGGCTGCACCACAGGAAGGAGGCCCTGTTCTTGCTCATGGCTCTTCCTCCCTTACAAGACTGTGCTGTATCCATGAGGAGGGGAGGACCAAGAAAACTAGAAAAAAGAAAAGCAGAAGAATGAAAAAGGGGAAGCATCTCCTGGGTGCTTTTTGGAAGCTGTGTGGTGCTCACAATCTGCCAGCCAAGAAATAGGTCTCTGTGAGTTTTTTAATCAGCAGAGGAAGCACTACATCTATCTCTGCCTCTCTAAAACTCTTCCTCTCCTCTTAGGTTATGACACCATACAGCAGCAACATTGATGGGGCTACTAATGACAGGATTTTTTTTTAATGGGAAGAGAAAGATTTAGCACAGTATAAAAAATAGTAAATGCAACACTGGCTCTGCAGGTATAACTTGAAACACGAGGCAAGTCTCTGCTTTTTTTTTTTCCTTGTAATGGCAAACAACAGTTTTCCAACAGGTGGAAACTAATAACTTATTCAAGCTAAGTCTGTCACATTTTTCTAATCATAAACACATCCTGCAGCTGGAATTAATTTCTGTTAACAGAAATATTAACACAGGTCCTGCCACACTAAGGTAACCTTTCAACCCTAAGAACTCCTGCTCTCAGAGCTCTCTCTCTTGAGCTAATGATACAGCTATTCTCTAGTAGAGGATTGTGTTCTCACAGCACATAAGAAGGCTGGGAAGGCAGGCAGATGAGAAACTGCTGAGCAGGAGCAGGCAGTGTGGAATCCATGGCAGCATCAGGGAGGGCCAGGCCAGGGATGGAGCCTGTACTGCCCATCACCAAGCTACAGCTCCAGTACAGCTCCAGCTACAACCCTGCTCCCTTCCAGAAACACTCTTTGATTTTCTTGTGCACAGCACTGGCAAGAAGCAGCGGAAACAGAAACACGGCAGACAGGACAGCTCCAGGCCACCTCTGACCCACTGGCCAGATATCCAGACAGGCTCCCTGCAGATCTGGAAAGATCTGATGGATCCAAAATTCCCATGACCCTGTGCAGCCTCAGCTATCTCTATCTAGCTATAGCCCCCATCCCAATCCTACTGGAATGGTGAGAACTAGAAAGCCTTATTTAGCAGGGACAGCCAGATGGGAAATAGGAAAAAACCAGCTCAAAACCCAGCAGAAATGCTGAATTAAAAGGAAAGTATCCAGGCATTTCCAACCAGCTCCTTGAACATCATTACCAAAACAAAGCAGAAGTTTTTTTTCTAACGAGGTTAGCACACAACCAGTGTTAAAACACATGGTTTCAGGTAATAATTACTTGGAGAATGTTATTTTTATATATCAGCGTCATCCTGTGAGCTCTACACAAGTCCCTACACTATATGCGAGTGAAGACACCTAAACGTTCAAAGCTTATGAAGTGTTTGCTACCGGCGTGACTGGAAACCAACAAAAGGAGGCCAGCTCCCTGCTAACCCACCTGCGGACACACAGGCAAGCGAATGAGCCAGCAGAGTAATAAAACAACACCCGTTCTTTGGGATCCTCAACTGAGAATGCACTATTCCCACGGACACCGAATCCTAGGCAAAAATGGGAGAGCTGGGAAGAAAAAAAAAAACCAAACCAACGAAAACAAAGCCTGAGGGACGGTATATGCACTGCTGTCAGCTGCTCTGTGTTCACCCGAGGTGATGTTTCTGTGCTTGTGTAGCGGGATGGGAGCCTCGCACGCAGCCCGCACGCAGAAGCACCGCTGGGCACGACTTTCCCTGCGGAGCCACGGGGCCAAGGAGACAGCCCGGGGCCGGCAGCGCACCCCGCACCCAACTCCGAGGGCGGCACGGAGCCCGCAACGGAGGGGAGACCCGGGGCGGGCTGAGGCGAAGTCGCCCACCGGCCTGCCAGCCCTCTTAGCGCACCGAGACTGGGGCGGGCGCAGCCTCCGCCTAGCCGGGACCCCTTCCCCTCACCTTAGCCCTGCTGGCCTCCAGCTTGCGCCTTCGCGCCTCCTCGTGCGCCTCCATGCCACGGCCGGGGCGCCCCGTGCCCCCCGCGCCGTCAGGGCGACGGTAGCCAAGCTCCGGTCATGGCCGCCCCGGGCCTTTCCCCGCCCGCCGCCGCGCCGGCCAAACCGCGCGGGGCGGAGCTCTGCGCCCATTGGCCAGAGCCCCTGACGAACCGCGGCAGCCAGCCAATGGAGACAGCTTTCCTCAGCCGGGCTCCGCCCATTCTCGCTAAATGGCTGCTGGGATACCCCGAGCAAGCCGGCGCCAGCCCCCGGCCCCGCCCCCTCTGCGGCAGCCACCAATGGCAGCGTCCCGCGCCATTTCAAAAGGGCCGCCGTCCCCGCCCGGCTAGGGAGACAGCCAATGGAAAGCGGGAGCTAGGCGCAGCCGATAGAGGCGGGGCTAGAGGCAGCCAATAGGGTGTGGGGGAGGGTTAGTGGCTCCCTTCCCGCATCTTTGTTTATCAGTAAATGTTTAGTGAAGAAATAATGTTCATTGGTTCTAAGTTGCGTGATTCTCTTCAATAATCAGTATGCTATCCTCTATTGCTTATTGATTTCTCACTCTTCATGCTAATTTGGTCGTCATTCTTTAGTCCCTCTATCATTATTTTCTGGAACATGGAGTATCCAACTTTCCAGGCCTTAATCTCCTCTGGAGTCTTCTGGTTACTCCAATGTCCTTGAAGGGCCATAAATTTAAGGTCCCAGATGCCCAATCTTCAATCCCTTTTTCTCTACTTATTGAAGCTACAAAACTAGTGGCTTCTTTGTATTTTGAAATCACTAAATTATAAAAATAACAGGCTTTAGTCAAATCTGTTACTCGGAACATCATGCTGGATTGGCAAACATTAAAAAGCCCATTTGTGTCGAGGGCTGAGTTAAGGTTAAGCTTTAACCCATTGGTTTCTGGGGCACAGTATTTTTTTGGCTTTCCTCTTCATGAACAATTTTACTCTTCTAAGGAAGAGTGGAAGTTCCAATGAGCAAATCATACTCGTGGTAGATCTGAGAACGAAGATGTGGCTAATTCTGGTCATCTGCTGCTTTGTCAGCTCCTGAGGTGTTTATTTGTTTTCCCTGGTAGTACTATCATGCTCTCTGATTTCATAGCCAGGATTCTGAGATTGTCCCCAGCCAATACCAAAAGACAAAGTCTGAATTATGAAATGTCTTAGTTATCACCACCAAGGATCAGGCAGCCACAATTTTTCTGGGCAACCTGGTCCAGGGCTTCACAGAGAAGAACCTTTTCCCTAATATTCAATCTAAACCTACTCTCTGTCAGTGGGAAGCCATTTCCCCTTGTCCTGCCACTCCAGGCCGCTGTAAGTAATCTCTATCCATCTTTCTTGTAGGCTCCCTTCAGATACTGGAAGGCCACAGTTAGGTTTTCTCTTTTTCAGGCTGATCAATCCTAATTCTCTCAGCCTTTCCTTGCAGCAGTTGCTCCACCCTTCTAATCATCTTGGTTATTATCATAACATCTTTTAAAATTGTCTTTTAGAACTCATAGAAATTAAAATTAAGGATATAAAATGTCAAAATCAATAAAAGACATCAAAGAAATGCAATACTAGTATAGACCTCATCATGTTATCTAATCCATTCTTGTATCTGGAGTCCTCCAGTAGTCCTATAATGTTCAACACATTTGGTTTTTTAGTTGTTTGTAAACAACTCCTGTGAAAGTTTTTGTTTGATAGCTGCTCCATCATTTCCCTTGGTGGCTAATGAAGATTTCTTCTCCTGTTTTTATCAGGTTTTCTCTTCCTCATTAAGTCAAATGCCTGTGTTTTTCCAGACAGAACCCCCCCCACACCCCACCCTGTTCTTTCATTGTATCCTCTCATTTATTTAAAAATTGCTGGCCTGTCCTCTTTTCACCATCTACTTACTAATTAAACAAAGCCAATTCTTCAATGTCTTCCTTAGAACCTACGTTTTGTAAATGCAGCCTTTTTATTTTTTTTCCTGGTCTTTCTTTCCCTCTTAAACCACCATGTCTAAAAATAGGCAGTGTCCAAACTGACTTCAGCACTGCTAAATAGAGCAGAATAATTATGTCCTGTGAGGTTCATGTAACACACCTGTTATTCCTTTGTAGGATTAAATCTCTCTGGTTTTGCTCTTTTGAATCCTCATTCTCAAGTGTGATCCCTTGCTTGGGATTCAGTGTAGCTACAGGTCCCTTTCAGCACAATCTTGTGTGTGGCTTGCACATTCCTGGCACCCCATTAATTCACAGGTTGTAAGATGTCCCAAGAATAGGGGTCACACTGTTGACCAAGAAATCCGTAAGTGTGGTAAGAGAGATCCTTTAGCACATTTTCTGGAAAGGGTTTTTGTTTGTTTGTCTGGCTTGTCACTCCTGCCGTTCACCACAGAGTCCTGCCAGAGGAGGCTGAACCCCAGCTCCGACACAGCACAGCTGTTTTAGGGATCCCTGCATACCCTTAGTTTCCCTAACTTTTCCAGTGACTTCCAGCTTGTGTCTTTTTAGGGGTGGGCTGTGTGGGTCACAGCTGAGGGAGATCATCTGTACTGCTCTCACACAGTTTAGGAGCATCTCTGAGCTGCTCCAGCTGCCAGCAGTGGCTCTGCTGCAGTTTTGCTGTGGCCTTTGAGTGAGGAAGGGGTTGTAACTTGTCTCTCCTGGGAGCAGAACTGGGCTTAAAATACAATACTGAGAAGAACTGTCTGTTACTTGGCTTTTTTCTCTTGCCTTGGTGTTCATTTTATGGATGTCACTGTTAAATGTTACCCTGTTTTTAGGCTGGGAGGACTTTGCTGGGAAAGGGAGACATTCTACCAGTTTTTTGGGAGATGGTAGCCATAGCCTCTTTACTCTTGAACTGAGCCAGGGGTGAGTTCCAGCTATGCTCCTTCATTTTTCCGTTATTGTTTAATAACAACTCATGTAAAGGGCTATGTCAAAAGTGTGCAGACCCCTAACAGTGGGATAAACGGGTACCAATCAGCAAGATCATAATCTGACTGCTGGCACTGGGCTTGTTCTAAAGAACTATTGGCTTTTATTTTTTTTTTTCTTGTCCACTAATGTGCCAGGCATTTGCTTTTCCAAAGGTACACAAGCTTCTGTGCCTGGAGATGAAATTGTTTATGTTATGTATCAACACTATAAACTTAGCAACCAGGTAACAGGCACAAACTTCTGAGCTAATTAGAAGGCTCTAACAACACAGGCCAGGCTTAGTAGTGCTGCCAGGGGAAGGATAGCAACCGTTAGGAACAGACAAATAAATATTCAGCCTCAGTTGCCTTCCTGTGAGCATCATAACCATCTGCAGCACAAAAGTAAGTTGAGAGAAATGTCAGAAAAAGCTGTGTCTGTGATATTGTGAATGCCTGTACTCATTTTTACCTGAGAGTGAAACTGAAACTTTTATCTGCTTCCCCCAATTTCTACTCATCTTGTATTATTGTTTTTTAATAATGGAACTATTCTGTGAAAATTTTGGAGGGAAAAAAAAAAAAGAGCACTGAAAACCCATCTGCCTCTGTTTAGCTTTTTAACTTGCTTTTACCTGCCTACTCTTCCAGGACATAATGGCAGATCCTTCAGTGGTGGATCACCTGACACGACTGAAACTCAAACTCCTAGAAAAGGTAAGGGAATAATTCTGCAGTGCTCTGCTTTTTACTCTTGATTGTTAAAGTATTAACACTGTATTTTAAAATAGTATAACTCTACTAAGATATGCTGAGGAGTGATACTACTTACTGTCACTTCCTTAAATAACACTGTACAAGTTTACGTGGACCTACAGTAAATTAAATTGACTTTGGTTTTTTGGAGATGTCACCAGTTAGCTCATAGCCAATTTGAGTTGGGACAGGCAAAGTTTAGGAGTAAATCTTGGGTAAAGAGAATCTCAGGTAGTTTTAAGGCAATTTCATGTCTGCTTTCTCATAAGATGTGTTGCCTGGTCACACCTTTGCTGAATCAAGAGTCTAGGTCTTGGATTATCAGGCAAGCCCAACCCGAACATTATAAAGTTCTTCATATGATGCAGCTCTCTGCCCTACAAAATAAATTATATATATGTCTCCTGATTCACCATGCTATCGATTTTAAGGTCTGGAATAGCCTGGACAGTTGGAAGCATGACTATTCTGTACTGTAACTAGATTTATAACAAGACATTTCATACTTCTTTAAGAACCATCATTTTTCTCCACTTCTGCTCTATTTCCTCCGTTCCAAACCCATGCCATAGGCTTAGAAATCCTTGTGAGCTTTTCTGCCTGACTTATAACCAGTTCTGGCTATGGTTCTGCCAACAGAGACTAGAAAATGAACAGGAGAACCTAGAGAAGATGGAGTTGTCTCTCCCAGCTGCATGTAAGAGAAGCATTTGTTCTAATTATAGGCATATTTTAGAAAGGGCTTGCTTATGTTCTCAGGCATGAGTTCCTCAGGAGATGATCCCCTCTCCTCCATAACAGCTATGAGCTAACTGCTTTTTATCTTTTGAATTTATTCAGCTGTCTTTTTCCTGACCAGGGGAAGTAAACAACAGCTGAGCACTAACATAAGATGACTTCCTGCCCAGGTATCCTCTGCAGCCTCTCAGCTGCAGCTGCTGGCTCTAATGGTGATCCAGTTTGTCCTAGCTCTTACACCTAGCAGGGAGTGAGCCCCTGTTGTAGTCCAGCTGTTGGCTTGGCTTTGTTGGTTCTGAAAAGGCAGGAGGGACACTTCATTTCCTTGCAGGGAAAATATTTATATCATGTTTCTATCGTCTATGGATTCAAGGCTGCCAGTAGAAGCTTGGTGATATTTCTAGATTGTACTGTGGGCTCCTATGCATTGATCTGATGCACAAATAGTTGGAATCTTCTAATGCTGTGGCCAAAAGTTTTTAAAAATCCCCTATAAAAACTTACAGTTTCAAAATATGGAAAGGTTCTTTCCAGAACAGATGCCAGGCATGGCTCTGAAAACCTTCTTGCTTGTCTTCATTTCAAGCGAGTGCAAAACTAACCACGTGTGGGATGAACTGAAAAGGGAGTTGATTCAGAATAAAACAAAAAAGTTGATGTTCAAACCCAAGTTTGTTTGAGCTGTTACAACAGACAGTCATCCTCTGCATACACAGGGTACATGTAAAAGCTTTCAGGCTGAAATTGATTCCTAAACCAGGAGGTTAAAAGGAGGCTTTAGAGAGCAATCTAAAGAGTTTATTTTCAGAGGTGTTTTGCCTTTGTAGAGCTGCTAAACAGCTGTGACTGCACATGGAATAAAGTCATTATCCATACATGTATTTGACAAGACAAGCAGCCCAAGCCTTTTGTGGAAGGACTCAAGCTGCTAAAGCAAAGCGATGCAGAGTTCCCAAGCAGGTGCAAAGGAGAGCCCCTTTATTGCAAAACCCAGGCCTTTTAAAGCATTTAGGCCCTTACCAGTCACATAGTTTTAAATCATAACAAACATAATCCAACCAACCATCATACACCACGATGTGAACATGTAATGGTTATATAACTTGTTTTTCTACCTCTAATTCACTTAAGTCACTTTCCCACTGTCCTCTTCTACTTAGCCAAAGTAGCAGGCCTGAGCCATGATTTTACAAAGGTAACAGGGCCCTTATGTTATAAGGTTCAACCTATATGCAACATCAAGCTATCTAATAACACATTTTTCACATTTATATCATAATCCAGGTGCTGTAATAGCTTTGTCTTTGTGATCCTTTGAGAAGATAATGGACTTTTCCTCTTCCAGGGAACAGACCTCAGGACATGCTCCAAAGTGCCCTGAGGCAAAGGAGAGATCTGCTGCAGGAGCTTAGGGTAAGAGCCCTCTCTGGCCCTCTCAGAAATAAACAGACAGGGCTCAGTTACCTGCACATCCAGTGCTGATGTGGATTCAATGTTCTCCTGTCCTTTAGTTCTGGGGCTGGGCAGGATTTAGTGCTGTGCTGCTTTGGAATATAAAGGCTGGGCCAGCTAATCAGGGAGAGGGCCTGGGGAGCAGCTTGGCATCCCTCCCTACAGCTGCAGAAGCTTGCACCTGCTTCAGGTACTGCAGTGGGATGATTCTGTTTGTCCTGAACTGCTGTATCATAAACTTCCTGTGCCAAAATGCAAAGAAGGGATTTTTAGCAATGCTGAGGTAAAGACAATAGTAATTGTTATTTATTCCTAGTTTATGGAGGATACCAATTATTAAGGAAATGTTTTCTCAGACTTTTGGCAGCTTGTTCTGCACTTTTTTTTTCCTCCCCAGTTCTTTTTGCTTATGCTTCAAGATCTGTGGGAAGGAAAACTTTCTTTATACTTATGCAGGCACTGGCCGTGCCCTTGCTGCAGGTTCCCAGGGGCTAATCCCATTTAGTCCAGAGAGCATAACCATACTGTCTGCCTTGCTGTGACCAGATCTTCTTTAAGAAAATACTTGACTTTGTAGGAGCAGCACCTTCTGGAAGAGCTTTCACAGCCACCTGCACCAGCTGGGGGACACTGCCATGACCACAGAGCTGCCCTCCCACAAGTCTATGAGATCCCTTTTCCGGCTTCCCAAGTGGAGCCACCAAGGATTATCCAGCAGACGGTAAGAATTGTCTCATAGAAAACACCACTAGCACTGTGCCAGTCTGAGCTGACAATCATTTGGGAGCTGTGTGGAATTGCTTATCCCACAAAAAGAGAAGATATGCCTCCTGCTCTTTTATGGGACCCTTGCTGCCTGCAGCAAAACCTAAGGGGAAATCATCTTGCAAATAAGGCCTGAAATTAGCAGTGGGAATGGTTTAACCTTGGAACAAGATGGCAAAAGGAGTGACAGGGCTGCCCACACCCCAGCCTGGCCATTCAGCTACTTTCTAATGCACATCACTGTCTGTTCATGCAGGCCACAACCTCAACAGCTTCTCCACTAGAATCCCAGAGTTTTCCTGAAGCCTAGGCTGATGACAGCTGTTGCCACAGACGGTGGAGCTGGCCAGAACCACCCCTGACTTCTCCATTTCCTTTCCTGTTCCAGATGCCAACTCAGCCTGCCACCATCATCCAGCAATTGCCTCAGCCATCCCCTGTGATCACACAGATTCCCCCAGCCCAGACCTTTGCAGCCCCCCGCTCTGGAAGCATTAAAGAAGGTAACAAACTCTCCATGGAGCAGCCAGCTCCCGTCACCAGGCCTGGAGAGGGCAGGGCAGGTACCACAGTAAGTGGAAGGGCATGTGGGATGGTGTCCAGGCTTGTTAGTGACGTGCTGTTTAATGAGCTGGTGGAGCTTTGGAGTTGTGCTCCGTAAGTGGGATGGGTACCAGATGTAAAAGGCGTTCAGACAAACTCTTATCACTAAAACTAAAGAAAAAGGAACTACAAACTCAAGGGAAGATTGGGAAAACAAAACAGTTGAACTCATGGTACTGAGTAATATTAACAAAGTCAAACTCATGCACAGGGGTGATTCCAGAATTAGCTATCAGGCTTCTGAAATTGGGTTTTATGCTTTTGTTCCTTCCTAACCTGCTGTTCTATCTCCTCAGGCTTTTATTTGTACCCTGTGTTTGGAAACAAGACAGAACACCTGAAAGTGTTGTTCTAAATATAGTGCAATGCCAATTTAAGAGTTTGTTTCTAAACATAGGTGGGTGCTACTGTGAAATAGCACACAAACTAAAACCTGGGACAATTTCCCTGGCTCAGCCTTCAGCCAAAGGTTCATCTCACACAGGAATCCTCAGTCATGAAACTGCAGTATTTCTCAGCTCATACTTCATCTAAGTGTCTGGACTTTTGAATCAGATCAAAAATCCACTCATGACTTCTCTGAAGCTGCTACATCTAAACTACTTTTTGCATGATCAGTAAAAAGGAAAATGAGAGTTGCCTTCGTTATTTCCCCCTCCGCCCCTTTTTTTTTTCATTTCTTGACTTCTCGCCAAGTGAATTAGTTACACTGCACAAGTCCTTTGGATCCCAGAGATCATGTATGGAGATTTGATGTGCATGAAATGACAGATTGAGGGTTGAACTTGATGATGTTAAAGGTGTTTTCCAACCTTTACAATTCTATGAGTCAGTGGACTCTCAAGGTGGCACTGCAATATAACATAAATTTGAGGAAACCTCTCACATGAAGAGCAATGACCGGGGGCTGAGGCTATGGAGAGCACAGCCAGGAGCCCTCTCCATGCTGGAGTAAAGGAAAGCTGCAGCTCAGCTCTTCTCCATCCTGCCATTCAGCATAGCTAGGGGTGTGGGCTTGCAGGGCAAGCAACAGACAAGATACTCAGCAGCAGCTTTCTTGTAGAAGGGAGGAGAAATAGGAAAGCTGATATGAACAATCCCATGCATTAACTTAGCACTGTCTGGGGAAATAATGCCAATATTCTTCACGTGCCTCCTTACAGCTGCTTTGCCTTTGTTGCAGTGACCTGTCTGTGTGCTGGAGGGTACTCCTTACCACGAGGCCTCTGCTGCTTGTCAACTGCAGATAAAGCTCTTATTCTTTCTTTCTCTTCCCAGATATGGTCGAGATGATGCTGATGCAGAATGCTCAGATGCACCAGGTGATGATGCAGAACATGATGCTGAAGGCTCTGCCACCCACGGCGCTCGCACAGCTTGGGGGAGGCAGCTCTGCCCTGCTGCAGCACCCACAGCAGGTAGGAACACCCAGCCTGAAGGGATCCTTGCCCACACCAGGCACCTCATCTCCCTGGGAGGGAACAAGGCCTGGGCAAAACACACAAAGAGCTGGGAGAGCCAGAGGACTGTGGAGGACACTTCACCTTAGGAAAGGTGAGAGAGGAAGAGCATGCCCTGATGTCCACCTTCCTCTCCAGGCCATCCTGCCATTCTGCATTTCCCTGACATTGACTAATGGAATAAGTGGGAGGGAGTGGGATCTGAGTGTCAGGTGAAATCTGAAGTCACCTGGTGTTCTTGGACCTTCTGTACCGGAACCTGCAGACTCTTCTCCAGACACATCCCAAAGGTCTTCCTTTCCCAAAGGGTGGCTGAGTGGAACCCTGGCCCCTCAGCTAGGGACACCCCCTGCCGTGGGGGCACAGGTTTCTGCAGCCACCCTTTGTCTCTCTCCAACAAGGACCTGCAGCTTGCTGCTCCCCTGGCCCTGAGAGCAGATAGGCCCAAGCCTCCTGTGGTCCACCACCACCACCATTACCCTCCCACGGGGGTGTTCCCAGTGCCACCCAGGAGCTTCCTGCCCACATCCACAGTGCGGCACTGGGCTGGCAGCTCTGCCCAGCCTAGGTAAGTAAGCAGGCAGCTAGGATGTGCACTTGTAGCCCTTTCTCCCTTCCCAGGTGGAGAGATTGTGGAAGAAACGGGGGGATCTAACAAAAATGATGATCACACAGATCCCCCACCCTGCCATGCTGCAATTGCTCTGCTCTGCAGGGGTTCTCACCCTTCCTTTTGAGTCTCCCTGTATACCCAGCAGTCATCTGCTAAATAAGGGGGCGGGGAAGTGTTTTACATTTACATCCCAGAAGGATTTACGTTCTTAAAGCACTGCTGGGATATTTGTTGATCAGAAATTCCTGGGGAAATAAAAGACCCAAACCACCAGCTAAGAAAAATGGTTCAGTGGGAGGGGAGTATCAGAAATAATGCTGAGCCTTTGCCATAAGCTTGTGCCTGCAGTAGAAGGGGGTGGGTTTCAAGTGCAGAAATGGATGAACTTCTCCCCAGGATGCTCTCAGATCCATAGAGCCCTTGTGCCCCATGCAGAGATCACAGCCAGCCCCTCCAGGGGCTCACTTAGTTTGTGCCTTCGTCTGAGCTTGTCGTGCTTGGCTTCCTAGGTGCTAGGAAGTTCTTACATGCCAAGGCTGGTAAAGAAATGCACCTTGCTAGAGCATAGAAATGGGGGTGACACACTGTGAAAACTCAACTTCTATTTCTGTGCCATGGCTCTTTCAGAGCCTTAGTGAACAGGAGAACAGGATGGAGGCAGCTGTAGCCTTGGGCACGGGTGACCTGCTGGCAGGGGTATCTGTACAGCCCTCTTCAGCAGAGGATTTGAATTCCTGAATAGATTATTTACCTAATGGGTAAATACCTAACCTTAACCCTAATGGGATTATAAGGGATGAACATTTCTACCTATTTCCCCTTGATGCGGGTTTGTAATCTGAACCAGTTAAGAACTCCTGGCTCCTGTCAAGATCAGTGCAATTCACTGTTTGCAGAAGCTTGTCATGGCCTTTAAACTATGTTCTTCCTTTTCCTCAACTGCCTTCCACCACAAGGTATGAGACCAAACACATCTTTTTGAGCTGCAGCACTACTGGCTGTTACTAAACACAATAACCCCATTTTTCATGTTGCAGGTGGCCCACATACTGACAGTACAGGATCGTCTGCAAGTGGACCATGGCCTTTCTAAAAACAATAAAATCCTGGTGTTCTTCCTCAGCCATTGGCATGCCTTTTTCTTCAGCAACATAAATTGAGCACCTTTCCCTCCTTCACTTTTCCCAGTAGTTTTCAGAGGGCAGGCTTTAATCCATGCCCATGTTATCCTGTTCTTTTAAGGTTTATTTATGACTCCTTAAAAGGCTCACTTAAAGTTTTTATCAGGCAACATTTTTCATGCGCTCAGCAGCCTGGTTTACTTAATAGAGAAAGATGAACAATGCTTTTGTAGCACTTTCTCAATATCTTCCCACCTTCTGTTTTTATACTGGAGAACATCTGTACACTGGGTTTCCCTGGTGCAGTTTGTGAGTGAGTTAAGAAAACCCAGGGGCCTAAATTTTGTTTAGGATGAAGAAAAGATAGTAACTGTCACTGCTGGAAGCTGATCATGTGTGCTGTCTGCATTCCAAAAACAATTAATGAATAATTTATTTACTGTGTAAAACCTGCCTTGCTCTTTGCCCTCTCTGCTCTGTCGTCTTTGAGAATCTTATCAAGATTCTTATCACTCTCTACAACTTCTCAATTTCTACAGCTACCTAAAAGAAGAAATGGACTCAAGTTGTGCCATGGGAGTTTAGTTTGAAGATTAGGAAGACATCACCTTAACTGAAAACATTGTCAGAGGCTGCTGAAAACATTGGAAGAGGCTGCCCAGGGAAGCATTTGAGTCCTGCCCCATCCCTGTAGGCCTTTGATAGCCACGTAGATGTGGCATTTGGGGTCATAGCTTAGTGGTGTGCTTGGCAGTGCTGAGTTAACAGTTGGACTCGATGTTCTTAGAGGGCTTTTTCTACCTTAATGATTCTGTGAGTCAAATCTGCTGGTGCCTGGCAGGTTTAGCAATTAATTGTACTAGGTGATATGAATGTCTGCACTTTCACTGTGTGCTGTTTAATTATTGCATGTTGGCTCTAATTGGCTCCTCCCTTTTCAATGTTTACTGTGGGCAGCATTGGCTCAGCAGAACTTTTCCTCCCAAGGATGGGCATGTGAAATGATGCCTGTAGAGATGTCTCCTCACAGTCATGTTTAAGTCCTGGAAAGCTTCTGCAGAGCAGGCCTGGACCCTCTCCTAAGCATCACCCCCCAAAATGCCTGAGTCACACACAGCTTCCTTGGATGAAAGATGTCCTCAAAGATGGGATGAGGCTCCTGGGCAAGTAGTCTGGCTCACATCACACCCTCAGGAGAGAGTCTGTGAGGCTCCAGAAGTCACTCCACATTGTCCCACCAATGCCTCTGCAGTTGCAACTCAGTGAAGCCAGCAAAAGCCTGGCTGATGAAAGTTCTTCTCCTGCTCTGTGTGAATTCCTTGGAGACTGCAGGATTGCTCTACAATTTCCAAAAGAAGCCTTTGGATAGAGCCTGATTGAATAACACCACGTTGCCTTCTCTACACCTCAGGCTCAGCCAGGCTGATTCCCTGACCGTCCCTGGACTGGGAGTTAAACTTTAATATGAATCGGGGGGGAGAAGAACCCAGGCATGACTCAGCCACCCACATTCCTTTCCTTCCCCTTCCTACTGGCAAGGGCAGTGGGACTGGGGAGAAGCAGAGGGATCAGAGACACAGCAAGGATCTCAGACCCAGGGGCTGACCTAGCATGGAGCCCTGTGACCCACGAGGGAAAAGAGTTGCTATCATCGGTGGTGGTCTGGTAGGAAATGCCGTTTAGCTGCTGCATGGTTGTGTTTGCCAGGGAGCTGGGGCTACAAAAGCACTGCTTGGATGTGGGGGTGAATGTTTTTCTTAAAAACATTCCTCTGTCAGATGACGAGGTGCTGCAAAGGGGTTGATTGGGTTCCTGCTGCGGGAGGCTCCTGTCCTTTTCTGGGATGAAAGGGTTTGGGTGGTGAGTGGAGCACTGGTGCCCAGGTACACTAAATAACAGTCCTTGTTTGGGCTGCCAGGTTTCCCTGTGCCTTGGCTGATTTTGGCTGTGATCAAATCTCTAGTGTGAAATGCTTTGCAAGGACGGAGACCGGGCAATGCCTTCCTCTGCCCACTTTTGTTTGGGAATGGTTTTCATCCAGTGCTACTTACAGAGAGGTGTGACACTAAAGGCCTGGCTGGCTGGGGCTCTGAGTAACCTGGGCTAGTGCAAGGTGTCCCTGCCCATGGCAAGGAGTTGTAACAAGATGGTCTTTAGCATCCTTTCCAGCCCAAACCATTCTACAAGTCTGTGATTCTGTGACAGTCTGGGGCATTGCAGCACCTACATTTCTCTCTTGACTTTTTGGACATTAGCTTCTTGGAAAAGAGTGATGACAGAAGAGGCTGTAGCTCTGACAAAAATTCATAATGGAAATTAAATTTTAAAAACTATTTAAATTAGGAACAGGGCATATTTGTACTGTTCTCCCTCACTATGTTCCCAAGGGAATGCTGCTACACCTGGAATCCTAGTGAGGAAGGTAAACAGTCCAGAGAGGAGCTGGGAGCTTGCCTACACCAGCTCCTTCAGTCTCTGGCTGAAGAGGTGAGCCCTGCTGCACTCAATTGCTGTGTATAAACAAGCCTGAGCTTGGTATGACTTTATAAAAAGAGTTTTGACAGGTGGCTTTTGTCTTGGAGGCTCTGCAAACACAGAAGGCTGCCAGAGGACTGCTCTTCAGTAAAAAATCTTCTAAGGTTCTTGGTTAAAGGACCTCCCTGCTTATGCTGAGCTGCATCCCCTGATCACTTCTTCCCTTTGATGCATCTCAGTAGTGACCTCTGAAATACTTCATCCACCATTCCTGATTCTTGTCTTGTAGGTGGGTGCATTAAATGCCTGTTTCTTTGCCAGACGAGGTTTCCAGGTTGACGTTTATGAAGCCAGAGAAGGTAAAGTCAGCCTGATCATTACTGTGTGAGCTCACTGAAATTGTAAGAAAATAATGAAATCTGAGAGTGGCAGTTTGGGGATATTCTTTTCTCTCCCCTTTAGCTCCTGTGGTGGAGAGGAGCATTTATTTGAAGTTCATCTTGTGTGGAGGGAACCCACTCTTTAGCTAGTAAAATTATGCCCTTTTGTATTCTTGGCTTAAACACTGATTCAAATCCTCACCTTTGAAGCCTGGTCTCTGCAGGAAGCATTACAGTACAGTGCTGGGTCAGAACAAGAGATGGAGTCTCCAGGTCCACAAGGCACCACAAAAGAGATATTAGGATTTAGAGCCAAGCTGCTGGCGGTTTATCTTCAGTATCTGTCAAATGAAACCTGGGCAGAGGTGGCAAGACAAGTGGCAGGTGGGAATGATACCATGGAAAGTGAAATTACTCAAGTGTGCAGTGAAGGGAAGGAGGAGCGTGCCTGACACTCTGTGGTAGCTCTTCCTGCTCTGAAAGACATCAGAACAGGCAGTTCTGCTGCACGGCTTACAGTCGCCAGAAGTTCCACAGCTTCAAAAAGCCTCTGATTGCTCTTATCTGCCATCTGAGTTGGATGGGTCCTACTGTGCCACTCCAGTTTTTGGCCCGTTGCTTACACTGACATACATGTTGGGATGAGGAGACTCTGCTCCATGCACTGGCCATACAACCCAGGAAGTCTGAATGAGGCAGCTCAGAGGAGGAACGGGCCAATGCCCAGACATTTCCATCTGATCAGCCATGAGTAAGGGGACCTGCCAATGTCCCAAAAAGCATCAGTCTGTAGGCCTCAGCAGAACCTGGCAGGCATTCATTGCTCAGCCTTCCCCATTTAGAGGGGAAATGGCCCCTAATGTTGATGGACCCGCTGGCATGTGGGGTGCTGTCAGCATCCAGCGTTCCCTTTGCAGTACTTGGCTGCAGTTATCTCTTCCAGGCTAGAGGTGGCACGGAGGATCCAGGCTAGACTCCCCCCTACCCCACCAGCTATTTCTGCAGGGGGCCTGGGAGATGTTCCCCTCACCAGGCTGTGCTATCATTGCCTCTATAACCAATTGCTCTTCCCAAGCAGATATCCGAGTGGCCAGCTTTGCCCGTGGCAGAAGCATTAATTTGGCTCTGTCTCACAGGGGACGCCAAGCCCTGCGAGCTGTGGGCATGGAGGAGCAGGTACTCTGGCACATTCTGTCTCTGTGCCCTGTCCTTTCTTGTCCTGTCCCAGCCAGACTTCTTCCATTGCGTGCCTTCAGCCTGGCTCTCCCCTGCTTCACTGCACATCTGCCAGCAGGATCTTCCCCACCCCAGGCAGCTGGGCTCTGCTCCTGGCAGTGGGTGCTTCCCTGGGAGACCAAGCACCTTCCAGAGTTTATCTCCCTGCTGTGCTCCCCTACCTCCTGGAGAAGAGGGCAAACAGGGCAGGAGTAGATGGACTCCTGAAAGAGCTGATGCAATAAAGCAGGATGCAATAAAGGCAGCTGTTTTCCCCACTGACATGTCCAGATTTGTATTTTCCCAGGAAACCTTGATCTTTGGGCTGACCCCTGAAATCCATCCACACTGCCTTCTGCACAGCATGCTGGGCTGGGAGCCCAGCATTCTTCTGCAGGGTACTGGTTACCATTTAATATCCAGCTGCTGGCAGTGGTGGGATCTCCCAATTCTTGGATCCCTGCAGAGCAGCCTGGGCTTTGACAACACACACCCCAGTCCCAGGATGTGATTTGGCTTTCATCCCCTGCCCTGCCCAGCACTCTGGGATTTTCATGTCCCTTCTATCCAAAATCTCTAATATCTCTGATTTTTATGCGAATGAGCTTCTAAGTAATTTCAGTAAACTGTAGTAAATTAACATGATAGCCCTGTTAAAGTTTTCCCTGGTGATTTGGAAATATGTGAGGAAAAAGCCCCCCCTTCTTCCTTGAGTGCAGTGCTTGGGTGAGGGGATGATGCTTGGTAATCTGTACTAAAACCGTACAGTTTAGGCCAGAAGCATGGATTGTGTTCCCTTCTGTTTCAGATTGTGGCCAAGGGCATTCCCATGCGGGCAAGGAGGATACACACACCTTCAGGGAAAAAGTACTCTATCCCTTATGGGAAGAAGAACCAGGTACTGGAGTTGCTTTGCAGAGCAGAAGAGGTCTTTGTTAGCATTTGTATCTCTGTGTCATGGGCAGTGTGGGGCTCATGGATGTGGGAGAGGCTGGGGAAAACGAGGGAAGGGGATTACTTGGAAGGGAGGGTTTCCTGTCTGGCCATGCAGAATGACCTTCAGCAAAGCTTTCTGAACCCCCTGTTTGCTTGCCTTGCAGTACATTCTCTCTGTGGACAGAGCAAACTTAAATAAAGAGCTGCTCACAGGTAGGTTGTCACTTGTGTTTGCAAATTCTTCTAAAACACTTTTTGCTGGGATTTAGGGTTTGCCCTGTGACCAGAAGACTTTGGGCCCCAAGCTCCCTTACCTAGATCTCAGAAAGTGCAAACCTGAACTAGCAGAGGAAAACCTGTGCTGTTTCCCAGCTAAAGCAGGAAACACCTCCTCAGCCTTGTGTTTGTGTCACCTCACAGTTTGTGGCATTTTCCATAACCCCTGATTGTACAGAGACAAATAGAAATTGGAGCTCTGTGGCCAAGTATGTAATGGGACTAGACCAAATTTATGCAAATTCCCCACTGACTGCAGGAACCTTATCCCATCCTGAACTTCAGTGGAGTGATGGTGGAAAGCAGTCAATGACTATGTCATTGGGGGGAAGAAAAAGAATCCTTGCAGGATTTCTTGCATTTTTCAAACAGTTTATACCACAGTTGACCACTCCCAGTGTGCCCTGGCTGCTGGCCCTCGTGCAACATAGCAAATTATTTGCTGTAATGGCAAAAATCCCTATAATTTAGGGATCTCTTGGAAATTTTTTTTCTGGTCACAAACTCCTCTACATTTAGTAGTCTTTTCTTTTCACAGCTGCTGAGAAGTACTCCAACACTAAACTGTTCTTTGGACACAAGCTCGTTGGGTGCAATGCAGAGTTGGGGACATTATCCATAAAAAGGTAATCCCTAGACAAGTGTGGGATCAAGCACTGTGGTCAGTTAGTTTTTGCTTAATCATTCATAAAACCTCAAACAATTGAGCAATCTCAGCTCTGAAACTACTGTGCAGGCAAAACCTTGTGCCAGCTTTGGAAAGGAGAGACATCAAGGCAGCATTCATGGGGAGACTGAGAAACGTTTAAGCAACTCACTAACCCCCAGCCTGGCAGCAAGCACACACTTCCTGACTGTGCAGGAGATAAACATACCAGCATCCAGAGCACCGGGTTGAGGGACAGGTTTTTCATCAGGGAGGGCGGATAATTGGTGATGGTCCATCCCTGGAAGTGTTCCAGGCCAGGCTGGATGAAGCTCTGAGCACCCTGGTGTTGTGTCTCTGCCCCATGGCAGGGGGTGGAACAGGCTGAGCTTTAAGGTCCCTTCAAACTCAGACCATTCTGTGGTTCCATGACCTTGTTTCACAGTCTATCGCAGAAGTTCTGGTCCTAGCCCGATCCTCCTGGCAAATGCTGCAGGCTCTGCAAAACAGTAGTTTTATCCCAAAGGTGCCTACTGCATTGCTGAGCAGACCTGGCAGAGTTATGCTTTTGATAACCAACAGGATAATTATTTTTCCTAATGCTGTGCTTCCCAGGCAGTGAGAGCCAATCTTCTTTCACCCTAGGAGATTATTAACACATTTTGCAAAAGGCAGATCCTCTGGACACAGTGGTGCTGGGCTGGCCTGGAGTTACAGAAGGATTAACCACAGAATCATAGAATGGTTAGGGTGGGAAGGGACCTTAGAGATTAGATTGATCCAAGGGACTGTCTTGCTTTCAGATCTGACCAGCAGAACTTGGAAGTGACCTACGATCTCATCGTGGGCTGTGATGGAGCCTTCTCAACAGTCAGAAAGCAGTTCCTGAGGCAAACGCGCTTTAACTACAGCCACGAGTACATTCCTCATGGCTACATGGAGCTGACCATTCCTCCCAAGGATGGAGATGTGAGTGTGCCTGTCCCAGGTGCTGCTACAACCTTCACAGGGTGGATATCTCACCCCCTTCTCACTGTGGCTCTGCTGTAACAGCTTTGGAAGAATTAATTTCTCACCTGGGGTTCAGGCAAGGGATTAAACCTTTCCTAAGAGAAGGCATGGACCTTTTCCTCCTCCAAAAGTGGGGCCAATGTTGGTACCTGCATGCAAAAATCCTAGAGAGCCTGTCCTGGAGTGGTGGGATTAACTCTGGCTCTGAGAGGTCCTGGAGGTATAGGAACATGTCTATGAGGACAGCAGCAATTGAAAGCATCAGATTTTTGCCCATATTTCTTACCCTTCCCTCTTTCCCTTGCTCTGTGTCTCCCTGAAGCATCAGGGACCAGAAAGGGGCCCTGTAGTTGTTGCATCTTCCCATGGGAACTGTTGTGCTGGTGGGGAGGGGAGCCAGAGCCTGGACTGGGGAAGCTGAGCAGGGCAGGTCAAGGATACAAGGCAATTTTCTTTCTCTTTCAGTTTGCCATGGAACCAAACTACCTCCATATCTGGCCGAGAAACACCTTCATGATGATTGCACTGCCCAACATGGTGCTAACCCAGGGCCATGTTCTCTTGGGGCACAGGATGGGGCTGGTGGGGATGAACGGCTGTGGTGGAAGGGATTGGGAGGCTCAGGAGTCACAGAATAACCAAAACACAGAATCAGTTAGATTGGAAAAGACCTCTAAGATCATCGAGTCCAACCTATGACCCAATACCACCTTGTCAACCAGACCACAGCACTGAGTGCCACATCCAGTCTTTCCTTAGAAACCTGCTGGGACTGTGACTCCACCATCTCCCTGGGCAGCCTGTTCCAATGTCTAAGCACCCTTTCTGTGAAGAAATTCTTCCCAATGTCCAGTCTAAACCTCTCCTCGTGTAGCTTAAGACTATGTTCTCTGTCTTGTCCCTTGTTACCTGGAAGCAGAGTCTGATCCCCACCTGGCTACATCCCCCTGTCAGAGTGTTGTAGAGAGTAATAAGGTCTCCACTGAGACTCCTTTTCTCCAAGCTAAATACCGCCAGCTCCCTCAGCTGCTCCTCATAGGACTTGTGCCCCTTCTCTGGACATGCTACAGCACCTCAACGTCCTTCCCAAACTGAGGGGCCCAGAACTGGACACAGCACTCAAGGTGTGGCCTTACCAGTGCTGAGTACAGGGGAAGAATTACCTCCCTGCTCCTGCTGGACACACTGTTTCTCATACAAGCCAGGTGCCATTGGCCTTCTTGGCCACCAGGGCACATACTGGCACACATCCAGAGAAGGAGCCAGGAGGGACACCCAGCCTGTGCCAGGCTGACCACAGCTCAGGGGGGTGCAGGACAGGGTGCTCAGAGCCAGTCCTACCTCTCAGCACTGAGGGAACCTGTGGCACCTCTCTCTGCCCACACATCTGAGCTCAACCAGACCCCCACAAACTAGCACTCTGCAGCTGGATGTTATAAACTACATACCAGGAGCATCAGGACAGTGTGCCAGGCCCATGCTGGCCAGTCACACTCTGTTTCTGCTTCCCTTGTGCCCTCCCACCATGAGAAAGGGGTGGCCAGACATTTGTCCCTTGCTGTGCCATTGGGTCACTGTGTTTGCCAGGTGGCAGTCTGGGCACTGAGCTGCTGCTTCAGGTGCCACATGTTCTTTCTGCTCTCTGGGCTTCTTACTGACTTTCTTTCCTGGCTGGCAGGACAATTCCTTCACCTGCACGCTCTTCATGCCCTTTGAGGAATTTGAGAAGCTCACAACAGGCGAGCAAGTGCTGGGTTTTTTCCAGACCTACTTCCCAGATGCCATTCCCCTCATCGGAGAGTAAGTGTTCCCATCTCCCCTTTTCACTCACCAACACAGTTACCTATTATGGGATGGACTTTTTTCTTGGATGATATCAACAGTCTCAGCTGCATTAGGCAGTTTCCTTTCCTCTTAAAATGAATTGTCCCAGGACTTCATATTAACTAAGAAACTGATATTCTCTGGCTTGTCCTTTCTACATTGACCAACATCTACCACTGCTCACAGTAAGAGGACCAAGATGTCAATGGTCAAGCTGTGTGCAGAACTTAAAACCTACAGATGAAATATCTGGTCCACAGGGGGGAAGCTGACTTCCACATTTTTCCCAGCACCAACAGCCTACCTAGTGCACAGGCTGGGGGTTTGTACGCCAAAGCTGACAGTGCCTGTGGCCTGGCTTCCTGAGCTTGGCTGTGGCATGGCTTGCTCTTCTCTCTCCTGGTCCCACACAACAAAATCTGTTGTTTTACCTGAAGGCAAGAGCTGAAGCACGATTACTTTTTGCTGCCAGCCCAGGCCATGATCTCTGTGAAGTGCTCTTCCTACAACCTCTCCTCCCGGTGCGTGCTGATGGGAGACGCCGCCCATGCTGTGGTGCCATTCTATGGACAGGGCATGAATGCAGTAAGTTAAGTTCATGGCTGGCCTGTCCCTGTTGGTGGGGATCCCACTCCTTTCACCTTCGTTTTAGTGTTTAATCCCATAGAGTTCATGGGCTGGCCTGTCCCACAGACTGATGTCCTCTGCGTTGGCAGGGATTGAGCTCCCATCAGAATGTCCTCCTGGGAAGGACAGGGGACAGGGTGGTGATGCCACCTTCCCATGGAGCAGAGGACTATATAGGAGGGAGTCCAGGCAGCTGGGAAATGCAATACCCCGATTTCTCTCAAGACCCCTGTCAGAGGGGCCTGGAGTAAGACTCCTGCTCTGAAGCTGTGGTCAATGGGACCAAACAGCATCACTAGCTAAGCATCCATGAGAGCACTTCTCCTGAATGTGTGGGTCCTTTATGCCTATTAACCCCCCAATATTCCTCCCAGGGCTTTGAAGATTGTCTGGTCTTTGATGAATTAATGGACCAGTTCTACAATGACTTTGGTGAGTGAGGTGGCTGGGGACGTGCAAGAGGAGAGGAAAATCCCTCTGCACCCGAGGGCAGCTGGATACCTTGCAGGGAGGTGCCTGTGAACTTTCTTCTCCCAGGTGTCTGCCTCCCTGAGTTCTCCAGACTGAGGGTGCCAGATGACCACGCCATTTCGGATTTAGCCATGTACAATTACGTGGAGGTAGGTGAGCCCCACGCAGACCTGTGGTTCCATGGGCCATGCACACAGTAGTGCTCTCAGGATGCATGCAGCAGGCAGGGGCACTGGCAAGTCTCTCGCTGGGCTCTCACCCTGGCAGGCTTTAGCCTCAGAGCTCCTTGGGAATGTCAGTGGGGCTGAGGAGGCACCGATCCCTGCATCACCTCCAGGACAGGCTGTGGGAGAGGTGGGAAAGCACAGGGGAACTCTGACAAAACTCGTTGCAGAGGGGTGACTGTTGCTCTGTTGCAGATGCGTGAGCATGTGAATTCAACATGGTTCATTTTCCGCAAGCACGTAGACAACTTTCTCCATGCCCTCATGCCTTCCACCATTGTCCCACTGTACACCATGGTAAGCCAGACTGTCATTCCCCACCGCTGTGAGTTCCCCCTGCCTGGCTTTGGGCTGGTGACATTCTCCTGCAACCCCTCCCAGGTGACTTTCACGAGAATTCGCTACCATGAGGCTCTTCAACGCTGGAAATGGCAGACAAAGGTTGGTCAAGGGTGGTGCCCATCCTCCCCATGCCCTGAGCCTTGGGAGCACTTTCCACACTAGCTCTGCTCAGTTGTGTGGGGCAGCTTTGGTGGTGGGATATTGCCAGGTGTGATGACACTTTGCTTGGTGCTGCAGGGTAAGGGCCAGCCTCTGATGATGTTGGGGTTTCTTTTTGCACTTGCAAGTAATTAGATGATGTTGGAGTTTCTCTTTGCACTTGCAGGTCATTAATCGAGGGCTCTTTGTTGTGGGGGCAGCAGGATTGGGTGGCACCTACCTGCTGATAAAGCGTCTGTCACGGAACTTGAACTTCTGCTTGGAAGATTTGTGGGGCTGGTCCCATTATCTGAAGAATATTGGAAACCTTCCCTTTGGCACACAAGTGGTTTAAATGTATGGGGAGCTCCTTGTTGTAATAAAAATGAAGGCACGGACTGCTGGCTCAGCTGGGTGAATTTGTTTCTCTTGGGTTTGGCAGCTCCTGCAGCCCCTTGGAAGCAGTTTCCTGCCCAGAAAGCCTCTCCAGGGACTCAGATGCGTAACCTTGGCAGCCTGGTCTCAAGGGATGTGGTGTGTAGATGTGGCACTTAGAGATTATGGTTCAGTGTTGGACCTGGCAGTGCTGGGTTATTGGTTAGATGGCAAATGATCTTGGAGTTTTTTTCCAACCTTAATGATCCTGTGATTCTATGACCTGCCCAGTGCGTCCCAGCTTGCAGGCTGCTGCTCTTAGCAAAAACAGGGTCCTGAAGCCAAAAATAGCTGCAGCCTGGGAAGCTGCAGTACTATGAGGATTATCAGACACACTTTCCTTCTTCTTACCTTGCCCTAGGCCCTCACAGTCACTGCTTCAGAACAATAAAATGGCCCAAATTAACCCCTGATCTGATGTGGCACAGCCAATCTCATTTGAGGTGGTCTGTCAGCACTGGGCAGAGACAAGAACTGCTCTGCACTATTCAGTGAGTTAGTTTTGGCCTGCAAGGGAGCACCATTCAGGGCATAGATGGCAAGTGGTGTAGAAAACAGTTTGCTTCTCTAGCTGGGATCTTTCCCAGGCACTGTACCTATGGAATATGGTGGCAGCAATGACAAGGTGTGACTGTAGTTTCTCCAATTAACACTTTATTTGCTGCCCTTGCACCTAATTCTTAGCAGGACAGATGTATTTACCTCATATATTAATCTTTATTCACATTAAACTTCTTCAGAGAGCAAATAAAGATGCAACACAATACAACTCTATGCAAATTAATCCCAAACTTGAAGCAAATAAGGAATTGTACCACAAGAATGACCCACAATATAAGAGCAACTGGCTGCTGTGTGTGGTTGGGATAAGTGTTGAGCTGGAGATGCTCTGGCTACTGCCAGGTGTTTTGCACAGCTGGCTCCTGGTATGTCTGACACGCAGAGCAGGGAGAAGATCATACCTCAGGGCATGAAGGAAGTTGTGGCTGACTTCCAGCCTGGATTTTCCAGGTGCTCATAGATCATAGATCAAATTTCATAGATAAAACAGTGGCTCCTTACTGTGCAGAGGACTTCAAGGCATGATGGAGGTAAGCCAAGCATGCAGAAGCCCAGGCAGAACCTTGCCTGAGGTAGGTCTGAGCAGGGAGGGATGTCAGGAAGCAACTGGTGATTTGAGAAAATGCTAGTGTATGTTCTCCAACTGCTCTTCATCACAAGGTACAGGTGCTCACTGGCCCTTAGGGCCTATCATATCACTTCAGCCTCTAGGGTAGTTGCTTGGACCCTTTATGTCCAACTCAATGAGTTCTCTGGAAAACATTGCATAGTGGTGCAGAGCAATGCAGCAGGGGAAGGCATGGAGCAGCCTGGAGACATATCTTGCTGAAGCAGAAGAGAGATGGCAGTTTTGAAATCCCAGCTCAAAATCAAAGCTGGAAGCACTCTGTGCTCTCAGCTGGCTTTGGGGCTCAGTGTCCAAGACTCCTGCCAGAAAGCAAGGTTAGCACCAGGAGATGGGACAGGAGCCACTGCATATTCCTGAGGTGTTCCCCTCTACCAGCTTCACTAACACAACCGTCAAGCAGTGGGCCAGGAGTCTGGCATGGGTGCAGTCCCTCAGCCTGCACCTGACATGATGGGGGCCTCTTGGAAGAAGGGATGAAACCATGAGGATAAAGAAGAAGGGGAGGGAGCCTTAGTTTAAGATTTCCTTAGTTTGAGCTTTCCTTATCTTGCCATTTCCTTATTTATTTAACAGTGCATCCTGGTGCTGCCAGGTATTGCCTCATTCAGTAAACCTGGGGTTGACGACAGTGGTGGTGGCACTCTTGAAGAGGGGATTATCAGCCTGGAGGGAGAGAAGTGAGAGGCTTGTGTTGGGCTGTGTTGGATTTCCAGCAGAGCATTACCCATCCCACCCCTCCCAGTGCCAAAGCACAGACAGTATTGGAAGAAGAGTCCGTAGGATATTTAGGCCCTTATATGGCAAAATCCAGCTGGGCTGAAAAACGAGGAGTGGGGAGAGCTCAGGTCTACATGGCTGCCTCTGGAAAGGATGTCCCCTCCTGCTCTCCCCTCCCCAGTGGATCTGAGCACCTCAGAACATCCCACTGGTACGGATAGGCTCTCTTACATCATTCCACTTGGCTTTGGTCTTCTCCTTCTCAAACCTGCGGAATTCCCGACGGTCAATCAGCTCCATCACGAACCTCCAGATGACCAGGACTAGAACGCCAATGAGGAACACACCAGCGATGGTGCTGCCCACGATCAGGGGGACATTGGGAGGCTCTGGGCACTCTGTGGGACAGACAGATGGTGTGGGGCTGCAGCCCCTGGCGAAGCAGCGAGGCTGCCACAGCAGGGTTGGCAGCCTGCCTGTGGCAGGGCAGGAGGAGCAGGGATGGGATACCTCTATCAGGATCAACGATGATGGTGTACATCTCCTCGCCATCCTCCTGGACCATACGGAAGGACATCCAGCAGTTCTGGGAATCCTTTTCCCTGCATTTCCTATCATTTTCGCTCACCTCTGTTGAGTTTGTGGGCAGGTGGATGTTGTGACAGGCCTGGGAACAGTTCTTCTCAAAGGGGCCGCTGTTGAAGAATTTGCACTCCACACAGGAGCTGCAAAACAAGTGGCCACAGCTGACATCTGCAGGGGCAGAAACCCTCTCACCTGGTTTTGGCTACAGCTGGGCTCTGCTGTAGCCAAAATCCTGGGATATTGTGGATCCCCACTTCCCTGTGCCCTCTCTGTGCGCATCACTCACGTGTAGTTGCTGCAGGGTGAAGGGCAGCCTGGGCATTCCTGGCAGAAGGGGGGCTGGTACCCTCCCCAGCACAGGCAGCGGTTGCAGTGGCAGGTCCCGCGGAGGCTGCACACATTTCTGCGGATGTTGAGGCAGCTCTCCGTGGATTGCTGGCACTGGCAGGCGCTGCCCTCGTATCCAGGCTGGCACTTGCACACCCCGCAGTCACATTGCCCACGTGCTGCAGAGGAATCCCCTTCAGATCCTGCAGACAGCCAGGTGACCCTCCCTCTGCCCCTGCTTGGAGGGCATCACCCACCCCGTGCTCACCATGCCACCCTCCCTGCGATGCTCAAGGAGGTCCTGTAGGCTGCTGTGGCGGGACCCAGCAGCCCCAAACCCTCCCACTGGGGTTATGGCACAAACAGGCTGCATCTCTCTGGTAATTTAATTCCTCTAAGAAAAGCTGGGCACCTCACCTGGGCCACCGCAGAGGGAGCTGTTGAAAAACTCGCAGTTCATGTTCTCGCACTGGCAGTGAGTGCCGTAGATGTACTTGCCAGGCACGTCGCTGGTGTGGCAGACGCACTGCCCGCACACGCAGTCCCCCTGCCCCGAGCAGATCACAGAGCTGTTGTCCCTCCGGCAGCTGTGCTCCAGCTCCTTGCTGCTCTTCCCTTTGGTGTCACACTCACAGTTCTTCCCTGTGTACCTTGAGTTGCAGCTGCCAAAAGAGGAGGGGAGCAAGCTTGGGTCAGTGGCAGTGGGGCATGCACAGGGCCCAGACTGCCGCAAAAGTGGAGCAAATCTGGGACAGCCTCACGAAAAACCCATGACAGCATGTTGGTGCTAACTCCATGCTGGAGCAGGGTGGCTGACTGGGAGCAAACCTCAGAAGTGCTGCTTTTCCACTAGTTGTATTCACAGCACCAAATAAATGCCCAGAAATTATTGTTATATTTGTAATTTCCAAGCTCTTGCCAAGGAGATGTGAGTATTTCCTGGGGAAACCCAGTCTTTTCCTCCCCTTGTCACTGAGAGACCATGAAGCAATAATTACATTTAAGGACCTGTGTGAGCTGCAGCGAAGAAATGGGATTTTGAGAGATTTCTACAGAAATCTGTGTCTGCTCAGTGGGTAGATTGGTGGATGATTTGATACTGGGATGGATGGGTGGATACATGGATGGATTGAGGCCCTTAAAAAAACAGCATAACCTCCACCAACAGAAGAGCCAGCTCATTGTGTCCCCTGCCTCCGTGAACAGAGGGGACAGTTCCAAGAGGAATGCACAAATCCACCTCTCTGAATAAAAAAAAAAACTGTGCAAAGCTACAGAGCCCAGCCCTGGCTTGGCTCAACATCCCTCCCCCAGCAATTCCCCAGCCCCTGCAGCGTTTGAAATTGTGTTTTGGGTGGATAGCACATACCTGCAGATCCCACATTCAACGGTGCCTTGCCCATTGCAAGCGTCTGGGTCAGGCTGGTCACTGCAGTGGCAGTTGCAGTTGCTGGCCACATGGACAGTGAGGGTGTCTGTGAAGCCTAGTGGCCGGATGGTGAAGGAATAGTTTGGAATGCACTCCTTGGCTGTGACCTTCACTTTGAAGGTGACCTAGAAAGTGCAGAGTAGTACAGGGAAGGGTCAGATGTCCAGCTGTCAGAGGGTGATATTGGCCCTAGGCTGAGGACATGCACATCCAGAACAGCGGATGATCTCCTGCATCCCATAGCATTTTGGACACTCTTGGCATTAAACTAATACAAACAGAAATCCTGGAAGAGCAACCAGGGTTCCTGTCATTAAACAGGATGGGCAACAGAAAGTGTGGAAGCTGTGGGGTGTTCCTGGTACAGGAGAGCATACCTCATCATTGATCTTGACATTGTCGCAATGGCCTTTTTCTTCATCCATGGAGTCCTTGTCGTTTTTGCATTTGGAGTCATATTTGACATCCAGAGTGTCCAGCAAGGTGGAATGGTCCAAGATGATCCGCGAGGACAGGTTCTTTGGAAAAATGGTGGAAGAAAGTGCCATCATCCCAAGAGTAGACCGAACCAAGAGGGCATGGGGGTGCAGGTCAGGAGAAAGAGCCAGAAAGCACCACAGGTCAGGATCTCAGCTGCCTGCAGTGGTTCTGGAAATGCAGATGATGTCATTGGAGAGGTGGGAACTCCAGCACTTACATTGTAGGCCACTTGGATGAGTTCAATGATGTTGCTGGAGTCCTCGTTCAGCTCTCCCACCGCTGACTTTGGGATCATCTCACTAAGTTTCTGTCAGTGGAGAGCAAAGAGGTGAGCACTTCCTACCACGTGACAGCAGAGCAAGACACAGCAGCAGGGGACACACACAGCTGTGTCTGTCCTCCAGGGAAGGGAATGGAGGCACCTGGACCATCTGGCATATTCTCACCTTGTAAACATCCACCACCTTACTGGTGACAGCAAAAATGGGCTGAATGTTGTTTTCAGCAAGTGTCTGGACCAGCTGGCCAACAGATGGGTAGTCCTGGATGGAGAGAGGGATATCACACTCAGCACAACCTCCCCCACCAGCAGAAGAGAAGACACTTCAGGTGTGGCAGCACAATTTACGGTGATTAAGGTGATGTTTTGGTCTCTGCAACAGGTTATTTTACATGGCATTGTCTTTTCTGTCTGGGGGAGTGAGGTGGGGGGTGCTGGAGATGCTGAACAGCCCCCAGGTACTTACAAACTCATTGCTCCTTTTGTACATGTTGTCCTCCAAGTGACACTTGCCATCGTTGGGGGTCAGGATGCCTGCAAGCTTGCCATCCCCGGCAAAGTGGAAGCCATCATCAGTAGCGAACACCAGCAAGCGGGTCACATTGCGCCAGCCAATCAGGTCCTGCAAGTGACACAGAGAGTGGCCCCTGTCCCTGAGCAAGGCTGGCAGGACAGTGGCAGTGAGGGTGGCCCTTCCCAAAGTCTTGTGTCAGCCGCAGCATGGGGCAGGGGGCATGAGGAAGGTGGGTTAAAGGAGATCAGGGTTAGGAGGCTCTGGGGTAAGATGCTCTCTTGTACTCTCCAGAGTGACCTGCCCTGCTGCCAAATCAGAAGTTAGGCAGGATGGGCTTCCAGAGCCCACCTGGAGAGGGGCAGAGCCACCTGTGGGCCTGAGCACAGTTCCTGGCAGCAGGGCAGGAGGCAGGACTCACCCCACACACTGCTGCCTGCATCATGGCATCCAGTCCCCCCTCTGGGGCATCCAGGTTCCCTGAGATGAACTGCTTCCCCACTTCGCTCTCAAACTGCTTGGCGTTGTCCGTCAGCGACAGGATGTGCTTGAAGGCGAAGGGAGGCTGGCACTTGTCATCTTTGTTGGGGCAGGGGTTCTGCAGCTTCTCAGGGTGCGTGTTCACAAATGGCAGCACTGTCTTGTCCACAAAGGAGCCAAACCCTAGGGTAGCCAGACTACAGTTTCAGGGACAGGGCACAGGGCATGGACAATCCGCTGGCCCTCGTGTACATGCCCATGTCCCTTGCCCTGCCACACTCTTCAGCCTGGCAGAGGACACCTGCTGTCCACATTCCTGTATCCCCCTCCAGCCCTCCAGCTTTTCCTAGCAGCAAACAGAGGTTCCAGGCCGAAGATAGGCTCACCAATGCGCCGAGAGGGGGTGGTGCTCTCCAGTGCCCTGAGCAGCTTCCCTCCCAGCTCCTTCACCTTCTCCAGGTCATCCAGCATGGAATAGGAGAGGTCCATGAGGTAGTAGAGATCAATGGGATACCCCATGGCCTGGCGAAACTTCACCTCAAACACAGCAGGCTGGCCTGAGGGACAGGGATGGCGGGATCAGCTGCCATGTTGTGCCAGCTTGTGCCATCACCCACCCGTCCTCCCTCTTGGAAGAAAAGAGGTGGAAATGCAAGCTGGAATGTGTTGCTGTGTCTCAGGTGAGTCTGGGGATGAATGGAAGGGCATTGCTGCCAGGCCACAAGAAGAAGGATGTTGGGAATGCCAGGCAGAGCATACCTATCCTCAGCTTTAGGTGCACCTCCTGTGGAGTCAGCTGTACCTCGTTGCTTAAGGGTTGGTTCTGTGTTCTTTTGATCTCATTGCCTGGAAACACAATCTCACTGGCTGGGCATCCCCTCTGCTTCAGCTGCTCAGAGGTGTCACAGCGGATGGAGTCTGGCTCTCCAGCTTTGGTGAAGTTCTGTGTGTGTGACAACACCAGCAGGAAAAAAAATCAGATGAGCAGGAGGTGAACAGGCATCTTACAAGATGACCTGGCCCCCAAACCAGGTCTCCAGGGCACCGATGGAGAAAAGAAAACCTTTGATGGGTGTTGATGGAGAAAGGTCATGGCTGTTGGAATCCTCCTGGCCCCATCCACCACGCAGGAATGAAACATTCCCACTATGAAATCAGGCAGAGCCAGGCAGGCAGGGTGACTCTCTTGACGCCTGTTAGCTGACTGCTGGGGGGTGACAACTAGACAGACTACATGGACTTACCAGCTTCTTGCACCAGGCGCAGCCAGGACCAGACTGAATGCAGTCCTTGCATGTCCCCACCTTGATCTTGGGGCACTCCATGGCAAAGGCTGGAAAGACAAGAAGACAGAGATGGTGTGGGGGGCAGTTGGGGGTGTTCAGACACCCAACACCAGGCACCCATGCTGGCCTGAGCCTGCCCTGCCTCTCAAACCAATGCTGGGGGCTCTGGAAGGGCCCTCAAATGCCTTATATCCTTCAGCTGGGCTGGCTCGTGTTAACTCCAGATCCCACGAAGTGTAAGGACATTTTGCGCAGCTCTCAATGCTGAGTTTCCACTGCTGTTGGGCAGCATTTCAAATGCCCCCACTCTTTCACTGCCCGTGGAAGGTGCTAGGAGGAAGGCAGGTCGGGCTCACCTGTTGTCACCAGCAGCAGCACCCAGGTCACTGCTGGCAGCTGGAGGCAGCAGTCACGAGGCATTTTCTGCAAGACAAAAAGCATTCTTGTGACCACCTGGGATGTGCCCCAGGGATGGGATGGCCACAGTTTCTCTAAGCAACCTGTGCTGAGATCACATTAATTAACACTGTCATGTGTCACACCTTTCCTCAGCAAAGCCCTGGAGCAAACCCTGACAGTATAATGGCCTTGCAACATGGATGAACATGGGGAAATCAGAAAAGAGGAATTTGTTAAAAGAAGAAAAAGGAATAAGAAAGTACAAAGGGACAACAGACATTGCCCTTTTTAGCAATTGTGACACAGTGTCACTTTTGCTCTTCTTAGCAGACTCAGTGAAAACCACATCATCAGTTTCAAAATAGCTTTGATAGCTGCTCTGAGTAAGAAAAGAACCACTCCTTGGCTCCTGCCACCACCCCTTCCTGTGAGCATACCAAATAAGCAGCTCAGAGTGATGTGGAAATGAGAAAACAAGGGAAACTGTCAAAAGACACTGAGGCAGGTTAGTACATTAGGGCTGCTCACATCCCCTTCAGGGCATCAGAGTGTGCTGTCTTAGCTCATCAGCCTCTGTAAGACATCACACCAGCAGAGCATGACTGGTCAGCCTTGAAAGGATGTCTGGTCTCCTTCCAAGGGTGGAGAGAAGTTCTAGGTAGATCAGTGAGTAATGCTTGCACAGTGAGGTTTGGTGCCCAGCTGTGGTACAGACTTTGAGATGTGTCAGGACTCTCAGGGATGTGGCCATCACTGATTATGGCTGGGGCCATCTGGAAGCTCATCCTGCCCTGGATCCAGTCCCCCTGGCAGAGCTCCACAGCTAACATCACACTGCTGCACAGCCAACAAGAGGCAAGAGCTCTGCAAGTTCCTCTCCACCACCACAGTCCCCCATGGTAAGATTTTAAGGGCATCATTTATTGCCACAGCTGCAACGTCCCTGTCTGTGTCATGCTTAGCTGTGCTTAGCTGGCCCAACACATTCCTATCACCTCCAGATTCTGCCAGCAGAGTTTGAGCTTGCAGGAAAGAAAAGTGGGTCCTGCCTTTGTTTCCTGTAGAACTCAGTGACTGACAGCCCAAATATGCCTAATTAGGCTCCAGTTCTGCTACAAACCAGAAGTTCCCACACATGCTGTGAGGACCAAATCCATGGACTCCATGTCCTCCTGCTATTCCACCTGCCTGGTGTTTCCAAGCATTTAATTCCTGCTGCCATGCCAAAGTGTGTGATGGGATAGAGCTGTGCGAGCTCCTCATTCTTGTTGCAGGTTGAAGTTTCCTGCTTACAGGCTCATCTTGTAAGTAGAGCAACCCTAAAACTGGATAAAAAAAAGCTCCCAAACTCCAGAAATACAGTGGGACTCTCAACACACCCCCAAGTGCTAGATGCTATCAAGTATTATAAAGTAGGGTTCATGTTGTGAGCTGTATTTGGACACCTTTTTCACTCCCACAGTGGCTTCTTGCCCTTGTCACAAGAGTGTGAAGCACATCCTGATACTGGGAGAGTATTAGCAGAAGTTCAAATCTCTTCTGCCATGGAGGGAAATTACGCCGTGGTGTGTGGGTGGGTGAGTGAGCACAGGGCTTTCAAAGACAACTAATGGGGCTTCTGCCTTTGTCTGCCTCCTTACAGCCTTCAGAGAAGGGCAAAGCAGGTTTTCAGCCTGACTCTGCCTGAGCAGAGCGCCGACATAGGCCTCAGCATTTCCTCACACCCCCCTGATGATTCCTTCAGCTCATTCAAGACTTGCAGTCACCACTAACCCTGGGTCTTGTCTCCTGCATGTGCTCTGCCTGTGAAGTTTTTTTCCCCCTTCTCTCCCATAAACACAGACAAGAAGAGGGGTGCACATAGTCCATACTCCTGCCCTGGTGTGAAGGAGCAGAACTGCAGAGTTCTTTACAACCACCTTCATCCTGTGGTGGGGAGTGGGGTGCCAAGATGGAGCAACCCAGCTAAAGGCAGGACACATGGCCACCAGGCTCTGTTTCCTGGCCAGGGCTGCATGGCGGCATCACGGGGAGGAAGCTGCACCTCAGGACCAGGGTCCTTCTTGGCCCTGTGCTCCAATCTTCTCACCACATGCCTTGCTTGGGTGGCTTGGGATCAAGCCTCTTCTTCAGCAAGAGCCTTTTGCAGAAGCCACCAGGATATTCCACCAGTGGAGCATCTGCCTTAGGGCAAGATGCCCCCCAAGGGTCTGTGAGCCAGAAGATATGAAGGTGACCTCAGGAAAGGTGCATAATCTAAATGCTGGGTGCTGTCCTTGCTGTTCTGCCTGTGGACAGGGTGCAGAGCTGGGGCACTCTGGCACTCAGGATGTGCTGGGGGCTGCCATTGGGATGAAGCTGGCTGCTGTGCTGCATGGAGGAGCAAGCTGGGAGTTATAAATAAGGCTGAAGGGGAAGTGTTGATGCCAGCAGTGATCTTGTTGCTATAAATAAAATAAGTGTTCAACAGTAGAGATGAGTCTTAAAGTCTGTTAGCCACAAGTTCCCATCAGGGCTTTGATAAACATCAGTTTTCTCACAAAAAAAGGAGGATATGCACTCATGCCTGGTATCTTGGGGTGGATTCCTGTGGTGTTTGCACCATCCACATATAGGGGTGAGGTTCCACTAGTGCCAGTGCCCATGGGTGCTTCCTCCACACTGCCAAGCATTCCTGGTGCCGGGTCACCCCATGCTGCGACAGAGATGCCAGGTATTGCACCCAGCAGAGCAGCTCCTTCCCACCCCTGCAATCTGCGCACTTCCAGACCCCAAAAAGGAAATGGTGCATGGTGAGGATGGGAGAGTGGATGCCACTTGTCATGGGGCTGATTCTTCCATCACTCTGTTGTGTGATGCAGATAAATTCCACCCAGATGGTCATACACAGTCCATGCAAAATATCACACTCAGTGTGTGTGTATATGTATTTTTATATATATTTTATATATATAAATCACAGGGAAAATATAAAAAATAAATATATATAAACACATTTTCATATATAAAGAACAAATATAATTAAATAAATAAAAAGTATATATATACATACATACGTGCACACACACACACACATATATATATATATTCCCATGTCCTGTTATAGGAAATATGAATATATTTTATATGTATTTCCTTCCAGCAGTCTCCAGTGCCTGCAGAGGAGAGATCTGTGGGGCGAGCTCGCTCCCATGCACATCAAGTCCCTGCCTAGTCTGTGGCATCCCTTAGCTCTGAGCACCAAGCCCTGGGTGCCCGTGGGACCCTTGCCCTGCCCTGGGAGGAAGGGAGGGAGGGGATTTGGGCTGCTGGGTCTGCCAGGGTCAGAGTCTTGATTGGGTGGGAAGGGGCTGCCAGCTAGCTGCTCTGCCCTGGGTAGTCTGGGCACACCACTACCCCCAGCCCGCTGACATCACTCGGAGCAGCACCAAAAAGGTGCAAACCTCCTGTGAAACAGGATGTGACAGCTGTGAGAACTAGGATAGCAAAATGCACCATTTAGAGATTTTCCCACAGCTTGCAGCAGCCGCGTTCCGGTGTCCATGCTGGCCACAGGACATGATGTCACTGCAGGTGTTCACATCTTGGCTTCTCACCTGCCAGGAGGCTGGGAGCTGTAGCTGTGACATTGGAAAAAGCATCAAAAACAGGGACCAGGCTGCTTTCCCTGACACCCCACATTCCATCTGCATCCAAAAGCCACTGAGACATTGGGAAGGACCTGCTTTCCCCTGGGTCACACACCTGCAGAGTATTTGATCTGTGCAGCACACAGAGAGGTGGAGAAGAAGAGCAAGGGTCTCACTCCCTCTCCCAGCTATTCCCCCAGGCTCACAGGGGTGGAGGGATACCCGGGAAAATCTGTGCACAGGCATTCCAGGTGGTGACACTGTGCTGAGCCCTCCAGGCAGCCATCCCTGCCATCCTCATGCCATGCTGCCATGCCACTTCCCTCTTTCCCACTGCAGCCTGAGGCTGTCAGTGGCAGAGATCCCCTCGGGAAGAGAGAGGGTCATGGAATGTGGCAGCCCACAGCCCTGGTGCTGCAAGTGAGGACACAGCCCACACTGCCCTGCCCAGTGCCGAGTGTGAGGGTGTGGGAAGAACACACTGCACCCTCTCTGCTCTGCTTTCCCAGCCCGTGGGGTGGTGAGGAAAGGGAGTTCTGGAGTTTTGGCATCCTCCCCGCAATAATCACTTGCATTTCCAGGCTCAGTACTACCTCCAAAGGCAAAACTGTTACAGACCAGGCAAGCTGCCTTTGCAAAGGCTGCATAGACTGACCTGCCAGCAGGAGGGACTCCATGCCAAGCTCCCTGAACTCACCAAATCTTGGGAAGATGATTATAATCAGCCAGAGGCTAGATCAGGAATTATAAAAGTATGCCACTAAAACACCAGAGCTACAAAACCCCTTTGTTTCCTGCCTGCCTCCCCCCAAGATAGGAGGAAGAGAAGCATAAAAATTGAGATGCTGTACTCGCCTGGCCTCTAGCCCTCGTCTCTGTCCCGTACTTGGGCTGGGATGAGGATGGTCTCAGCTTCTCACGTTTGCCTGGGAAAAGCAGCTGGGCATCAGGGGGTCTGTGACGCACCCCAATCTTTCCTTCCTATTTCTCTCTTGCAGTTGCAGGGGAAGAGGAAGTCAAGAGTGGTGTCTGTGGGAGGGTGTGCTTCCCAGCCAGCCCCACTCAACCTGGCCAAACCCACAGCCTCCTGCCTTGTGGGACTGGTCTCCCTGGGATCCCCAGGGGCTTGCAGCCCTCCCACTGCACCTAGGAAAGGGACCCACCCAAAACCCCATGCTTTGTGAGAACTTTTCACCTTTCACAGCCCTGCTGGGGACCAGTGCTGACCTCAGCGGGCAAACAAACCTGGGAGTGGGGGAAACTAGTTCGTTTGGCAGCCCTTGGGTGTGGAGAAGATGGGGAGCTGGCTTCTCTCTGACTGGGGGTTGGGCTCTAAAATGTTTGTGTCAGGGTAGCCAGGCCTCCTCACATGACAGAGCATGCAGGTACTGTCCTCTGGCAAAGCTCAGGGCTGAGTGGGGATTTTTTTAAGCAGCCATCTAGTGTTTTTGTGCTGGCTTCAATAACTCCTCCCAGCAGCAGTGTTTCCTGGAGCAGAGAGGAACCTGCTCCTGGCAATTTTCTCTTAACCTCTCCAGGGCACTACAGTAAAAAAAAAAATTGGAAATTTAGAAAACATACAGGATTGTAGCGTTTTTTAAAAGCTAATTAATGTGAGTCTTTATTTATTGCTTTGTAGGTTCTCCTTCCAAGCAAGCTGATGTTGAGTCACCGTTTTGCATTATCATGGAATCCCAGAAGAGCTTGTGTTGGAAAGGACATTACACACCATTTTCTTCCAATTCTCTTCCATGATCAGGGCAACCTGGGGCATTATAAGACCTGATGCTGTTCACCTGCTGATGTGTTATAGTTATGGGTTTATTTTTGCAGCAAGAAAAGAGATTGTAGTGCCAGCAGAAAATTTCCAAGCCCAGATGGATGCTCTGTGGATTGGTGCTTTTATTAAAGAAGACATCATAGCCCTGGCTTGGTTTCATCACAGCCAGGTGCAGCAGGCAAGCATCACAGTAGTCCTGGCAGTGGGACAGGAGCATCAGAGCATCTGATGCAGGATATGTTGGGGATGGACCCTGAGAGTGAGCCAGCTGGAGCAGGGATGCTCACCCAGCTTGGATGGCTGAAGCTGGATGCTGCAGCTCTCAAGCCTGGAGTGGGTGAGCTACGGCAGATGAAGCTGGTAAGGCTGGTGGAGCTTCCTGCCAGATATGGGGAAAGGAAGTGTGGTTGAACGAGATAAACTGCCGTAATGTTCTCTTTGTATTGCGTGAGGCCCCTAATGCGCGGGCCTTTTCTCCTCACTTGTTTCATGGGGTTTGTCCGACCACTTTGCTTCACCTGACTCAAGGTTGCAGGAGGGGGTGGGAGAACTCTGAGCCCCCAGAGTTGGAAGGGTGGGAGCAGAGAGTGTGTACCTTGGGTCCTTGCAGCCAAAATTGAAGCTTGTTTGTATTTCAGCTGTTCCTCAGGCTTTGCTGCAGCTTTGGCCTTCAGTGCTGCAGGTGAAGGGGGTGGGCAACCATTGGGAATATGCTTGATCATAGCACACATGCTCCCCAGCCTGTTTTATGAGCATTTTAAACTGCTAAACATTCCCTTTCCCATTTTAACGGCCTTTATTTTTATTGTTTTTTTTGGTTGTGGGTTTTTTTTGGTTGTGGTTTTTTGTTTGTTTTTTTTTTTTTACTAGTGTGGATTGTGTTCCCCCTCCCCCCCCCCCCATTCCCCACTAACTGCAGGACTCCTGTGGTTTATGCAGAATGCACTTGAGCAGCTGGGGTGGGGACCTGGGCATCCACCTGGGAACTGTCAGAGTGGTTTTTTCCCAAAGTCATTGATTTTGATGATCAGAGTTGTCATTTTGGGCCTTTGTTCCTAAATGATGCTCACCCAGCCTACAGGAGGGTAAGGGAAGTTTTCCTGCTGTTATTTTCTATTCCCAATGAACCTTAAATCTTTCTATCCCTGACAAACATTAAATCTGGTGGATGCCCTATCTCTGGAAGTGTTCCACGTCAGGCTGGACTAGGCTTGGAGCAACCTGATCTAGAGGCAGGGGACTGGGACAAGATGATCTTTAAGGTTCCTTTCAACCCAAACCATTATGTGATTCCATGTCTCCAACATCCTCTCAACGGGAAGCAGAGGGCCAGACACTGATCTCTTGTGCCCACTGACAGGACTTGAGGAAATAACAGGGACCTGCATCAGAGGAGATACAGGTTGGATCTTCCAAGGTTCTTCCCCCAGAAGAACCCCCAGAGGCCTCTCCCTGCATTTTCCTGGTACCCACAAGGAGTGCACTTACAGCTGTGCACTTCTATGGCCCAGTATCAGACCCTGGGAAACACAGCCTGGGGGAAAATGGGGAGGGCAGAGGATGTGGAGAACAAAGATGCATCAACCAGGGAGCACCTGTCAGGGCTTGTTAAGATCAAATATACTGTGGCTTCAGGCTTGGAGCTTTTTATTCATCTTAGAGCAAGGAGAAGCAGCTTTGCATTTAACCCCCTCCTGTGGGTGGAAATGTGCAGCTGAGGCTTGGGTTGCTTTGTTGTGGTGTCCACCTGGGCCCATGACTGCAGTCTGGCAGGCGTTGGCCCTGCCTAGGGGCTTGCTGGGTATTTTCTACTGTTTTAACTGTAGAAATAACTCCTGGCAGGAAGTTTTAGAGTTGTTTTTTGTCCTACTGTGGCAGCCTGGTTGCTAGCTGGTGCTACTGTTACCAAGAAACCACCAAAATTGTTGGTATAAATAAGACTCTCTCTAAAACCTTTTCGTGTTAGTGAGTAAGCCTTTATTCCTGGCCAGGAGGAGGTGTGTGTGTGGCTAAAAACGTTTCAGCCGCCACGCTGACCCCAGTACAAAACTTTTTTCACTTACTTACACACTTTATAGATATATGTTAATATATATAAATATATATATTATATATATATTATATGTTATAAAATACATTGTAGAAATTGATGTAAATTACGTAATTATCTTCATTAATTAGTATTCTATCCTGTACTGCTTACTGACTTCCTGCCCTTCATGCTGATTTCGTCCACATTCTTTAGTCCTCTTATCATGTTTCTCCGGCAGGGAGTCTCCAGTCTTCTGGTATCTTCTGGTTACTTCAACGTCCTTGGAGGGCCATAAATTTAAGATCTCAGATGTCCAATCTTCAACTCACTTTGGCTCTGCTTATTGAAGCTTGTCATGGTTAACCAACTAAAGGTTTCGGTGATCTAGTGAACAAAGTAACTTTAAGAGTCTGTGAAAAAACTTAAATAGTGGGCACTGCTTACAATTGATCAATTAATTGAGTTTAGGGAAGTTGTATAATTTCCAACGCTACCAAGAGCTCTCAGCTCTTACAGAGGCGTACACTTGGCTTAAAACCGTGTTGCAGAGTATCTGGGTTTAAGCTAAGCACGCTGAGCGCCCTCAGGTTGTTCACAGAAACATCTCCGGGCAGGCCGCAATTAACCAGAGGGCAATTATCCTCTGCAGGCTGCCCAGCAGAGAGGCTGGCAGCACAAGGCCGCCTTTGCACCTTCCACCAGAGTGAAGAGCCGGGACGGGCTGGCTTCGGCTGACGAAAAGGCGCTTCCCGAGGTCCGCCCGTGGAAGGGAGGAAGGCAAATTTCCCGGGACTCCGGGAGCGGTGTGGGCGCAGCCGGAAGGTCCCACCCGGCCCGGCCCCTTCCCTTTCCGCCCCACACCGCCATGGGGAAGGCCAAGCGCCCGCGGCTCCACCGCGCCGCCCCCCGTCCCGCCTGGGCCGCGCCGCCGCCGCTGCCTGAGCCTGGGCCCGGGCCCGGCTCCGCCGCGGGCGGATGGAGCGCGGCGGCCGGGAAGGTACCGGGGGCGGGGACATGCGGGGCGGCGGCGGGCGGCGGCGGGCGGCGGCCGATTCGCAGTGACTTCTCCGCCTTCCCCCTGCAGAAGGGGCCCGCCCTCGCGCACCCCCAGCCGCACTGAGCTCCTGTGGGTCTGTCCTGGCTGCACCGGGGTGCCCACCGATAGCTGCGAGCCTGGCCGCGGTGGTGGCTGGCAGGGCGGCTCAGGCCGGGTCCCTCTTGGCGGTGAAAGCTCTGTTGCACTCATGGTGCTGCCGGCAGCTGCTGCTCTGCTTGTCCGTGGGATAGTATGGCACGGCCACGGCAGGGAGGTGACACGGCAGAGCCTGGAGCTGCCCCAGCATTGGGCACCAGTGGCAGTCGCAGCGTGCTGCTCCAGTGGCAGTACCGCTAGTCCGGACCAGCAGCACCGTGGTGTCCTCAGCCCGCCTAGGATGGTGACACAGTGACACACGTGTCCCAGCGCTGCTGCTGGAGTCAGGGTACCTGGGCAGCGTTGCATTGGGGAAACTTGAGTGCAGCAGTGGGCATTGTTATCAACAAGTGTTAGGAGAGGAGGGGAGTCTTGCAGTGCCTACCTCTAATTTTAGGTTAGGGCAGATGCAGAGGAGTAAAAAAGTAATTTATACAGGATTACTTAGGATACTCTGTTTTCCCCAGCTGTGTTTTGAATACATGGTTCAGATGCCTCCCCCTAGCCCCCTCACAGCAAGGACACAGCAGCAGTGAATGATTTCTATGTGCCTAAGCTTTCCTTGTGAGGAGGGAAGAATTGCCTGTGCCGAGTACAGCTGGGTTTATACCACTGTGACGTTATGTGTTAGTGATGGTAGGTACTGTTGGCTAAACTAATAAATTCTAAGCTAACCAGAGTAGCTACTGCAGATCTTAGGGAGGCGTTGTATGCTTAAAGCATGATGCTGAAGATTTGGTGAGTTGCGAGTAGTTAGTGAATCTGCTTAATGTCCATTGATTTAGGCTTTAACCCCCTAATCTTCGCAATTTTTGCTTATCTGTATTGTTCTGTACCTGTAATAAACTTGTCTTTTCCTAAGGATGCTGTTTGCAGCTCTCCTGGGAGTGAATACACCTGAGTGAGGTGAGGCAGGAATATTTTAGGAGCAGAACAGTCCAAAATGAGACTGTGAAACTTCCTGCTGTGTGGAAGAGGCAGGGGGGAGCAGGACAGGAGGGTGCCTTACATGCCCTTGCCTGCTCAAGAGACACACCTGCTCACTACTCACTACCACTGCTCCTATCCGGATGGTGCTGGGTTTGATTATTAAATTTTTTTAGACAGGTGTTGCCTGGTGGTGTATGTACTGATTCCTGCTTTATGTTTCTTTTGCATAAGGACTGGGACTTCTCATCTTCTGGTGTATTTTCTGGGCTGAAAATTGACCCTGATACCTTGGTAAAGAAGCTTGACTTGGACTCCAGAAGCATAATTTCCTCCAAAGCAGGTTTGTTGTATTTTGAATGAGTGCTGTGTTAGGTTTTGAGCAAAGACACTGAGGACTGTATTTGCAGTGGCTTTTACTGGCTATCCTAGGAAGCTCAGGAGGTACAATGCAAACATTGCTTCCTGTGTTCCTGTGAGGGCTTTTAGAAGAGGTTTGTTTTTGTTTGGGCTTCTGCATGGATGTGCTAGACCCCTAGGTGGGGGACTAGCTCCAGGCAATCTGTGTGATATCCTCGTGCAGCCAAAGACTGCCAGGGTTGGGAGCACAGCAAGGCCCAGGCTATGACCTGATTGCTGGGCTTGCACTGTGGCTGCTTTTGCTTCACCAGCAGCTGCCATTGATAGCTCAGCACTTGGCCAGCAGGTTCTCATTGTGTACCAACAGTGCTTCACTCACAGCAGCCTGACTGCAGCAAGTCTTCTCCCATCCTTTGCTGTTGTGGGGTCCGTGGCTTGAGGATTCCTGGACAGGAGAATCTTAACTCATAGGTATGAGTATAGAAGGTGAGAGGGGGAAGAGGGAGGACGTGATAGAGCCCTTTGATTTCCACAAGAAGGAAATGCTCTCTTTGGCTGCTCACTGTGAGACAAAGCTTTGTATCTGAAAGCAGTTTTCACTTCTAAGTGTCTGCAAGGTCTCAAAAAATTTCTCTGAAACTTGAATCCCAAACCCCCACAAACTGTATGTAAATGTTTAAAAAATCCCAGAAGGAACAAACTACCAGACAGAGCTTGGTAGCACAGTAAGCCGTCCTGTTGCAGAAGATGCATGTGACCTCCAAATACCTTCTTTGCAAAGTAAATGAATTTCTTTTCTTCATGTAGATAAATACTACAGTGACTGTTTTCCTGTCCAGGCCTATAAACAAATCAATCACACAAGGACGAGTGGTTGCCTGAGCAGCGGTGAGCTGCCCATCAGTGACAAAGAGTGAGGAAGTGGAGAGGTTGTGTGAGGACTCATTTGCCTGCTCTCTGCACAGAAGCCTTGCTGCTCAAAACATACTGTGTTTGAAACACTGGGCTCATTGTTGGTAACTCTCCTGGGAAAAGGACACGTATGCATCTATGTGTGCATGTGCACGTTGCCAACTCTTTAATTAAATCAGACAGTGTGTTGTTGGGGGCTGGCAGCCTGCAAGTCCCAGCCTTTCATTGCAGGCTCCAGCTGCACACGTCTGGGTTATAAATAGAGCCGTGCTGCTGGTCCCCTTGCAGTGCTGATGATGCAGATGTGCAGTGCCTGCCTGCCTCTCTCGGGGGTATGTGCTTGCCTCCTGCAGACAGCCATGCTGACCCCGGTGCTTTGTGCTCCCACGCACTTTCCAGATGATCGGCTAAAAATAACCGTTCGTTTGGAGGCTCTAAACTGCAACTCAACGAGGCAAAAAGGGATTTGATTATTTTCTTTACATCTTCCCAAGCTGTTATGCCCTTTTTTGTTGTCGCACTCTGGAGCCATGTAGAGGCTTTTTCATTATGGAAATCAGTTCACTTTTTTTTTTTCTGTTAATTCAGTGAACTGTAACTAGGTTGTGCGTACAATGGCAGGCACCATAGAGTTAAAAAAGAGATTCTGGGCATACGTGCTTTGTCTCCTGGCATCTCTGGTCAGCTCAGAGCCTGTTCTGCAGGAAGTTCACCTTGACTCTAACCCTTCCTCCACCTCTTCCTCCCTTTCCCCCTCAGCACAGAGGGCAGGAGGGTAGGATTCTCCTACACATTGCTATTTTAAGGTTTAATAACAAGACAAAAGCATGCTTCCCTCCCACTTGCTTTTCAAGCTCTAAGAAGGTCAAGTTGGCAGACTGTAGGTGGGCTCACTATCTCCTGTGCTTTTCACAGCTAGAGGGTTTTTTTTTTTCTGCCAAGGTTGCTGTGTGGCAGTTGGGAAAAGAGGTATTTGTCCTGTGTACGTGTGTATATATCTCACATTATCCAAGATTTATTCACATTGTCCAAGGCTGCCGGTATCTCTGTGTTTTGTGTTTAGATCTGGCCTTATGCTGTGACTCTCTTCCAAATAAAACCTAGTCAGAGGAAGATCTTGGAACTGGGTTAGATTTTAGATGTCAACTTGGAGCTCGAAATTAGTCAAAAAAGCCAATTGGATGTTGGGAAGTAGGAGGAAATGAGAACACGGAGAGCATTGTTATGCTCTGTAAATGAATAAACCCATGGTGTAGGCAGCTTTTGATGCTTATGCTTACCATCACAGGGGCTACCTAACCCAACAGCAGAGTGTGGTTACTTCCATGGGATAAAAGGCTTCACCTGGAACACCTGTTTTGGTGTGTCAGAGCCAAAGGGTTGCAGGAAGCCAATCCACTGCTGTGCTGGGGCTTGAGGGCTGTTACCTGTGGTTGCCAACAAGAGAGGACACCTCTCTCTACAGTTTTTTCCTCATAGTTTTCCTCAATTTGTAAGTGACTAGCTTTTGCTGCTCTTTTGACTGTGGTGGTTTTGAGGGAACAGGGAGAAACATGATGTGTAAATTGGAAAGTCCAGAGTCTTTAGCAGGGTTATGCCATGAGTGCTTGTGTGTGCTGGGGCTGAAAGCAGTGAGGCGCCTTTTTGTGGGAGGATAAACTGGTGGTGTTGGTTCTTGTTAGCCGAAGGCCTTGTTTATCTGGGGATTTCTGAGAATTGCTGGTGCATCTGGTTGAGGCAGGGTGCCCTTTGGAAGCGTCTGCTATTCATGGTAGTGGTCTGTTGCTCCCTTTAGATCCAAGGCTGATTCAGTGTGTTTGTGATTAGTGTGAGGTACCAGCATAAGCTGTTCTGGCGTCAGCAATCCTTGTGGCATGAGGAGAGGGTGGAACTGTAATGAGAAATGTCACCAAAATGGAATTCATTGTAGGTGAGTCTTGCATTATGTGATATAAAAAAGCCAGTGGTCTAAAAAGGAAAGTATTTTAATACAGTAGCTCTAAGCTGTGTTATGCTGTGAAGCAGACCTGCTGCGACAGCTTTCCCCGTTCTGATTTTTGTCTTTAATCATTAGCTCAGCTTAACACCAGATTCCAGATGATTTCCATACATTTGTAGGTGACAAAAGCCAGTGCCATCCCTGAGAATGCTGGAGTTCAGTCCATGACTTACTCTGTGCTCAGTGATTGTTTCCTGTCAGTATAGTTTACTTAGCCACTGATGTAATGTAAACCGAAGGCTTTGCCGTAATCTAATCCACGCAGGGACCTCTGCCTCAAGTGAGTGGATTAATCTCATTTGGGTGAGCCTCTGTAGCATGGGAATTAAATGTTTCCTACCAAGTCAGAAATAATGGCCTGTCATATTGGGGTTGCTGCTGCTCATTTTTTTGTTGTTTTCTTTAGCTTTCCTTCAGTGTTTGCTCTTTGGAGCAAACAGGGCCTAAGCAGTTGTCTATGAATGTCTCGTTTTGGAGTGGATGATGAGCCAGTTGTGGAATGATACGAACAACTGCATTGGTAGCTTCCTGCTTTATTTTCAGCTACTCCAGAGGGGAACAGTGACAGGCCATGTTGTTGAGAAAACAAAAGTGCAACAACAGCAAGTTCATAATTGTTTGCAAAACCTGATGCAAAATCATCCTGATTTCTGAGGCTGCATTGGACATAAAGAAAGACTTCCCATTTTACAATGAGAGTGATGAGGCCCTGTGTGCTGGTTTGAAAGCAAAACCAGTGAAAGACTCCCAAGTCAGAAACACAATTTAATAAGAGGAAAAAAAAGAAATAAAAGAAAGTAAAATAAAATAAAAGTAATAGTACAAAAAAACCCCCCACTGACAGAGTCAGAATACAACCTGACACCCTGTTAGGGTGGTAGTAGCAGTCCAGATGAAATGGTCTTGTCAAAGCAGTGATTCCTGTAGAAAGGTCTGGTAGCTCTTGTCTCCTCTGGGAGTCCAGTGGATAAAAGCTGCCTGTGCTGTCCCAAACCCCGGATTATATCCAGGTGGGAACGCTTGGCTCCTCCCCCTGGGCGGAGCATCTCACAATGGGGATGGTCTCATTCTATGAGTCATGCAGTGGGTCCTTGATGGCCCATTAAACAGAGATAACTCCTGGAGAGAGTTATCTATGAGTCATGCAGCAAGGCATTGTTAGGCTCATTAACAGAAGATAAGGAAAACACTGCCCCACCTGTCTCCAACAGCTCATGAAGATGGGAATAGAATATATACTTTGGGCACAATTTACATTGTAACCTAGGACACCCTGGCGCAGGATGCCCAGAGAAGCTGTGGTTGCCCCATCCCTGGAAGTGTTCAAGGCCAGGTTGGATGGGGCTTGGAGCAACCTGGGATAATGACAGATGAAAGAGGGCGTTTAAGTAGATGTTCTCTGCAGATTTCTTCCAACCCAGACCACTCTGTGGGTCTGTGATTCTATACCAGAATGTGAAGCATAGAAGAGGGAAGCAACTGAGCATCTGACAAAGTAGGAATTCCCTTCTTCTCCTGAAGAAATGTGGACATAGGAGATGATAAAATCAGACTATGTGGGAATTCACTGACAGCAGTGAATTTCCAGGGTCTGCAAGCTGTGTACAACCTTGCTTTCCTCCTTTCTGAAGTTCTCTGTGAGTTTCTTTTGTTACCAAGCCTCCGTTTGCAAGTCACTGACAGATCCCTTCTGGTTTGCACCTCAGCTTCTGCTCTGGAGTTCCAGATCTGCTGGGTCTGTCACCTTATCTGCTTCAGATTCTGCACCCACTTGTCCAATTCTGTTCTCCTTTTGTAGCCTTCAAGAGAAGCAGAAAAGCTGTGGTTGGTCAGCGTTGTGTCCTGCATTAGCTTCATGCAGTATGATCTGCTGTCTAGTTTGGGGGTTTTTTTAATGAATGTTGTACTCAAATGTTAGAGTCCCTGTAAGACCTCTCCCTCCTCTGGCAGCATTTCAGTTCCTGCCGTGTCTTGACTCGTGGTTACCCCTGCAGTGGACTCACACCAGTGTGGAAAAATTGCAGCCATGACCAGGCCCCTGTTATTCTTCAGGAGCTCTTAACAGGTTGCCAGTCTTTGTGTCCTATAGTTTATTCGTGTCTGTTGATTGGATTTCTACATGTTTATTGCCTTTAAATATTAAGGTTCCTCCTTCTGTCCTCATCCCTCATCACCTTTCCTCTGTTTTGATTTTATGTTCTGGGTTTTTTCCACTCTTCTGACCTACTGGGGTGTTTAACAATTGAAAGATTAAAAAATAAAAATTAACCCCATTTGTTTTAATGAATGCATCTGTTCTGAATGTCGGTTCTAAGCTTCTGCTGCTTTTTCTTGATGCATGCTTGGGGAATTTTGAAATCTGCTTGTCTTGGTCATTCACATCTCTGGTGTGGAAAGCGGCTGGATCCTCACAATTCTGCTGCCGTTGCTTTTCTTCAGCTTTTCATTCTGTGCTGGCAGTTGTCAGGCCTGTCTTGTGTTTGTTGTGTGCAGAACGCCTTCCTCAAGCTGTTCTCCAGCTAGCACTGCCCAGGTGGGAAGGGGTGTAAACGGGCTGCCGAGGATGGCAGGGAGCGGCTGCAGCACCTCCAACATGTTCATGAAATTTCCCTGGGAAGTGCCTGTGTGCTGTGCTAGACCCAAATGATGAGGTGTTTCTCCTCCATCTGTCTTTGTTATTAGCTGCCCAAGCTGTGTGAATTTGGGGAGTGGTGAAATGCTCTCCCTGACTCTGTCAGTGATGCCCTTGGTAGTGTAGCACTGAACCCATTTTAATGCCTTTGAAAATATCTGACGGATGTGTGGGCGCTGCCCTGGAAGGAGCAGCTATTTGAGTGGTGTTTGAGCTGGGAATTCTTGCTTTAGCTCCCCACTCCCTCTGGTGCCTTGCAAGGCTGACCTGAAACAGAGACTGGACAGAGCTAGTGAATAAAGTAGATATTCATTGAGAGGCCTTTAGGGTATGCCTTGGGCAGGACAAGAGCCTGGCCAGGGCTACATCCAGGGTGGACTTAGAATGGACAACCGGTCCTGAGGTCTTACACTTATAAAAGTTTTGGTCCATTTGCATATTGGGGTTTAATTGTCCGATTACAGCTTTTTGTTTCTCTCTTCATTCCACCGTTGTTTATGCTTTTCGGCCTGAAAACCCGTACCCATTGTCCTTGGTCTCCAGCAGGAAAAGGATTTGTTTTGTCTACCTACTCTGTGAAGAGAGCTGACTAACACTTAATATGAGGCTCAGAACTACATCCCTAGGCAGTACAGAATCTGAAAACTTAAGGCATGAACTTTAAAACTTAAGGCATTACCTCCACGCCATACCTTCTGCAATGTGTCTGTTCTTTGTGTCACCTGCACAGGTCCAAGATGTGTCCCAGGACTGAACGTGCAGGTCTCAGCTCAAAGGGGAAATTTCCCTCTATAAGCTGGTGTTGCTTCTGATACAGTGTGTGAAGGTGTTTGAAACCTCCAGTAACAAATTTGCTGGAAAGGAAGAGTTCCCAGGGAAGGGAAAATGCTGTGTAGGGATTAAATGGGCCTTGGGCCTCTTTACCTCTCCCCCAGGCCCAAGGTTGACCACCCTGCTAGTGTCAGATGACAGTTTACCTTATCTGGGTAAATTGCTTCAGGTAGCAAATTACTGTACGTTCCTCCTTTCTTGCTGTTGGGCTGAAATTTATTTGGTTTTTTGACTGCATCATTAAGACCTGCTTTTATTTTGACAATGCCAGATCACCTTTTAAGGGCAGATTTGGTGTCTGAGAGTTTAGTAACAGGCTGTTAGAAAACTGCACTGTGTTTGAGAGGAGCTGAGACAGTGTTTTGTTGTGTGGGAAGCCTCTGCAGTGAGGTCAGACGACCTCAGTCTGCAGGACACCTCAAACAGATGCTTTGTATGACCTCAAAGCTAGAGGGTTTTTCTGTTCCTTTGGTCCAAGGGATTAAAGTCAGCGGGATCTTACTTCAGGAGTCAGATTGACCAAGTTCTGTATCAGTGGTGAACAGCTGTGGGAGTTGGTTGAAATGGAGAACAGAGACCTGGTGTGGTCTTTGGAGGGCTGTGGAGTGGGGATCCTACTGAAAGCTAAAGACATTGATGCCTTAAATAATAATTTAAAAAAGGAGGTTAAAAATCCATGCTGCTTAATGTTGCTTTAACGATTTGTCTGTGCAGTGTGGTGCTGGCTGTGGGAATAGCTGTGGGAAGCTCCACTTTAATTCAAGTAAGTGCAATTAATTGAGAAGCAGTAAATGAGCGTCTGAAGTTTGCACTGTTTTCAGTGCTTTTACTTCCCTTCTGCAAATAGAGCATTTCCACGTTGTGAGTGCCTTCTGCCAGATCACAGGAATCAGTTGTGTTAATATTTATGGAACTAATTAACATTTTTGTTTACTTTCTCTCCCTCTAGCTGTGGCTAAGTCTCCGTTCTTAAAATTAACGTTAAAAAGCCAAAAGACTCCAATTAGCTCGTGGTCATGGATACTGAGCACTACACAAACACAAACGTTTTCCACAGAGCCCAAACCTTCCAAAATGTTTTGCAGCCTGCTCCAGGGGAGGAGGCTGTCAGTGGGAAGAACTTGAAATGAGTCCTAGGAGTTTGAAGGATGTGTCAGATCACTCTAGTTTCTTGTTATGGTTGGTTCCTTGGCTGTGCCTGCTGTGTAATGCTCACCAGTAGCACTAGTGGAAGGTATGTGCCTGCCCTGGAGCAGCCTTTCTGTGCTGCTGGATGGATGGGAGAGGAGGATATGGCTCAATGAGGGATTGAAGACTTCTTTGGAGATGCTCCTGACGTGCTGCTTTGTGCTTTTGCAAAGCCTTCTTCCAGACTTTGTAAAAATTGGGTGGTCAAACATATCAGTGCCTTGTGCCACTGAAGGGCTCGCTGAATTTGAGGCCAGAGTGACCCCTTGCCTTCCTGGCCAAGGAGTGGTGGGGCATGGCAGGTGCATGTTTTGCCATGTCTTGCTCTGTGTGATCACGGTTCCTGGAGCTTTAAAAAGATACTGATCTAGCCTGGTATTCTCTGGTGAAATGAATTTAAAATGGTTGGACATCCTTACGCAAAAATAGATCAGCGCTGCCTAGGAGAGTACTGAGGCTGCAGTGTTACAAAAGAGTTATGAACTGAAGCCCTTCTCTTTGCTGTACTAATGTTGAAGCTTTAACGTGATTAAGTTATAAAATTATAACTTCTACAAAGAGGGAGGAGAAATGGCTCTGCACTGGTGCCAAAGGGGCCTCCTAGCACAAGTTCCAGTAATGCAAACCGCTCGTGGGGTGTGAGAGGGATGGCTCAACGCTGCAGGAATTGAGAAACCAAATCTGAATAGGGATGAGGAAGCACTTGTGGAAAGGGCAGATTGATAGCTCTGGAAGTCAGAGCCATTTCCTTGTCAGCAGCAGTGGTATGGTGTTGTGTCAAACTGTCAAATGTCTCTCTGAAATAGGTCTCCTGGGAGTTTAATAGACAAATCTGTTTAGAAAATCAGTGCAGGCTGCTGAAGGGTGGATGGCATGAGAGGTTTCCCTTTTCTGGGTTGCCCTTTCTGACTTGTCTTGATACGTTTTTGGGGTAGAGGAATAAGTGCTCCTGCTAAACCCTCTGGGAAATGCTTACATGATAAACATTATTTTGCTTGGGTGGTGGGGTTTTTTTTTTTTGTTTTATTTTTGTGGGGTTTTTTGGCCTTTTTTTTGTGGTTGCTTTGTTGGGTTTTTTTCCCCACAAACTTCTATGCTATATAAATCACATTTCTGATTTACTGGGAGATGTATCTGTGCCCTGCTAATGTGGGTCTTACTGAGTTACAGGCTGTGTTACAGGGATATCTCAAAAGTTCATGTCTGTCATTCAGACCTAGTGGGATCTATAGTGTTACTCTATTCTATGCAAATTATCCTTTATTCTGGTCTTTGTGAGCAATTTATGGACCAAGGTTTTCTTTATGCTTGGGTGGAAATGCATGTGTCAGCTGAAGATCTGTTTATCCCCTTCAGCATTTCAGAGTGGCTCTACTGATGCTCATAAGTGGCATAACTGGTAATAACATCTAATTTGGGCTTAGATTTTTAGTCAAGTGGCTTGTAGAAAGAGTTTTTTTTTAAAAAAAATTTAATGAAGCTTTTAATACTGTAAATCTCAATGTACGTTGTCTGAGTTAAATGTAGGAAACACAGCTATGCAAGGATTAACTGCAGTGAGTACTGGAATATTCTGGGTTGTTTGAAATTATAGTTTGGACAGATTTAGATTGAACTAGCAGTTTTGCAAATGTTCCATAAGATAAACCACAGAAAATTCTGGAGAAAATCCTGCTGCAGAAGAACAGGCTATCCAAGCAGTTCTTCAGACAAGCAGAGACTGTGAGCTGGAAGGTATGTAGTGATAACCAACTCCAATGAAATGTGGTGGTTTAGAGAGTCCCAGGCAGGAAATTTGAGGGAAAATGGGGCATACAGACATGTTTCCTGATCCATTTATGCTGTGTTCTTGATTGCTTGGAGAACACAGAGCAAATCAATAGATCTAGTTAAAGAATTTTGGCTTCTATGAATGCCATGGATTTTTGTGCCTGGTGTGGCTGTGCACATACATGCTCTAGGCTGATTTCTGTTGTGTTTCCCAGCTCCATGGCTTTTTAACTTTGTTTTTCCTTATGTCTATTTTCCTCTCCAAGGTTATTTGTAAATTCAGGTCACTGAGTGTTCTTATGTAACGGGAATGGGCTTGTTTAGCATGGAGAGGACATTTCCAGCTGCCACAGGTACAGGCTGTGTCTATACACACAGCAGTTATTTCACAATGTGGTTTGAGTTGAAATAACCTGGTGTGCCTATCAGCAGGGAGACATGGGAAGGCTCTTCCAGACTGCAGGAATTCTGCGGTCAGAAATCACAATTTTAAATTGCTTTGTTCAGTGACACTTTTGTATTTTGCTCAGCAGAGCCTCTGGCTATTGCTTTTGATTCATGCCAGTAATTTGTGACTGCAGGGCTGGGCTTGGGTAGGGCTGGGCTTAGATGTGCTCTTCTGCAGCTGTGCTTGTTGTTTTAGTGCCTGTACGTGAGTGGGTTTTTATTTATGGAAATAGCATACAGATGTCTAGATACTGCTTATGTGGAGCTATTAGAATTTCTTAATGTATTTTTTCCTCCGAAAATAGAGGGCATTGGCCTGTATACCTGTATTGGGTGTAAGTGGCAGGGTTTTGGTAGCAGGACAGAAGCCAGAGCTGTCACATTCTGGGGACAGCCAGGTCCAAAGAGCTGAAGTGCACCCAGTGCAGCCACAGCTGAGCCTGTCAGGCACAGTGGTGCTGTCTCTGGGAAAACGTATAATTAAGAAGGAGTAGAAAAGAAGTGAGAGAGCCCTATGAGGACAAGGGACAGAAAAGGAAGAAAGGAGGTGCTCCGGTCACCAGGACCCCAGTGGGTAAATGTAAGGAGGAAGAAGCAGTGGATGATGACTGTAATGCCATTCCCTGGCCCCGTGCACTGCTCAAGGGAGCTGAGAATGAAAAAGTCAGAATGAAGGAATGAAGCTGAGAAGGGGGTGGGTGGGGGGGAGATGTTTTAGTGTTTGCTTTTCATCATCTGATTCTATTTTAATTGGCAGTATGTTGCATTAATTTTCCCTGAGTCAAGTCTGTTTTGCCTGTGATGGTAATTGCGGAGTGATCTCCCTGTTGTTTGCCTCAGCCCACAAACTTTTCATCTTATTTTTCTCCTCTGTTCTTTTGAGGAGGGAGGGAGCAGCTGGGTGGGCATCTGGTAGCTGGCCAAGGTTGGCCCACAGCATCACAGTAGCTCAGTAAAAACTGAGATGAAACTCAGTACTGGGTGGAACTTTCTCCATGGTGGTGTTTCTGCCTTCCTTACTATGCTTTTCAGCTGAATGTCCTCTGAGCATTGTGCAGATGCAGAGACACCCTTGCATGAGAACTGAATTCCTTTGCTTTTCATTGAGGCTCACAGGTGTTCAAGCAGGTCATTGTTCTTGCTGTGGTACCTGTAACAACATTGTGGTCCTTGTGTCCTCAAAGTCAGCATTAGGAACCTCTCCCCTCTCTCTATTCAGGCAAGAAAAGGGAACAGAACAGGATACTGCCATATACTCCAATCTGAACTCAGGGAAGTACAGAACAGATCTTGGGCCCATCTGGGTGTTTCTTCTGCCTGTCTTTGCTGTGTGGGAGGTGCTGCTCCAGCTGTGTCTGCATTGCTCACAGCTTTGTAGCACAAGAGGATGTACCTGTGGCAGAGCAGAACAGATCTCTTTTGAGAGTGTTCTTTTTCAGATGTTAAATGTGCTCATTAGAGGGCAGCAGAATAACTCTTCCTTTTTCTAGGTCAGATCTATATTTTTGAATATTTTTCATCTCTGCAGGGCATAGAATAAAATTTTCCAGTTCCTCCTTCAGTTTTTCCTGCTGCATTAAGTGTACAAAACAACAATGCTCATATGAAAACCTTAGCCCGTATAAAGAAATATGGAGTATTTATAGTAAAACTTGTTTCTTTGAAGCTGGGTGGGGGGGAGTTGCAGGCTCATATGAGAGAGAGCTTCTATAGGATTAAACCACAAATGGTCAGCACAGTATGTGCAAAGACAGCCAAAAGAATATTTCACAGCTAACTTGTTTTTTACTGAGCCTAATTCTTATTTGACCTTTATGTCCATATGTATCTATGGATTTGTTTGCTGCACTCCAGCTGCTGCTGCCACCTTTTTCTGCTTGAATAAAATGTTAAAGAGCCAGTCTTGCTTCATCCAAAAGTAATCTTAAAATGAAATCTGATAGCACGCCCCCCACCATCCTCTGGAATGTAAATACTACAAATAATTATGGCACTGTCTATAAAGGCTAAGTGAGGCTGGGATTTGGAGTCCAGCATCACAATACTTAAAATGCCTTATTTATTATGTAACATTCAAAGAAAGCAGCTGTAGCACTGACTTTGTAGCCGGTGTGCTTCAGGCTTCTGGAAGAGCTGGGTACAAGCCCTGGCTAGGAGTGAGCATCTTACTGGTGATGTTTTGCATGCTGTTGACTTTTGGAGGAGGTAAGCTGGTTGAAGACAGCTGGAATAGCAAGAAAATTTTTGATTTTTTTAGGTTTAGCAGCTTCAGCCATTGGTTTCCAACAGCTGACTGAGTTTGGAAGGTTCTCAGTGGAAGCAAAGCTTCACGAACTAACCTTTGCTCCTTGGCCTGACCTGGTGGAGCAGGTGGGAGGATTGGCAGAGGGAGACGTGACACCTTTCTCTCTCACCCACAATGTGTTATGTGTTTTGACATCCTGCAGGCTTCATCTCCCTGTCCTCTACCCAAAGGTGCATGTGTCCACCCAAAGGGACAGGTCCCTCAGGAGCTTGTGAGTGCCGTGTGTTCCTCACATGCATGAAGACCCTACCAAAGCAACATGTACTTGGCTGCGGCTTTCTGCCCTTAATTATTTTTAGGGTGGCAATATCCAAACCCACAAATTGCTGAAGTGGAACAACCTTCTTCATACTGTCAAATGTTGTTCTTGGCACAGTGGCTTGGATCAGTCCTGCCTCCTGGAGAAGTCCAGATTGTGGTTTGCACTCCTGGTTTGAGATCCACCATGTAGCTGGCATTTCTTCACGTCATGCTGCGACACCTCAGCAAAGTCAGGACTAATGGGGAGCTCCTCATTAGGGAAGGAAAGCTGAACAAAGCCATAAAAATGTGAGCAATGGCTCATAGCTCTTGGCAGCTCTTGGGCCATTAGGTAAAATTAATATCCTATCAGCGGGGTAAAAAGATTAAACTCAGTCTTACAGACCCATCATGTTTCTCACTTAGTGTAGGCGTGTGGATTTAAATCCATTGGACTGTGATCCATATTAGGAAATTAGCAGGCACAGTGCTCATGCCACAGCCTTCCTGCAGAGAAATACTCTTCCTGTTAGCATCTTCTGTGCAATGCGGGAAGATCTGCTGGCTTCCCTTATATAATGAAAGTCTCTCCTGGGAGCTAACATGGTAATTTGTTGGGGATACAGGTGTTCTCAGTAGGCGGGTTTTTTTGGGTGTAGTGAGCCCAAGTATTGCAGATACTAGTTGGGAAGAGGGGGTGTGTAACTTTTTTGTTCAGGGAGCACTTTCTTCAGAGGAGGGATGCCAGTCCTTGTTGCCCTGTCAGCATAGGGATACTGAGTGAGAGGTGAGGGGGTGGATGGGCAGGCTCAAGGTTTGGTGCTGCAGTCCCAGACCTGGGAAGATCAAGGTAATGCCAAATGTCTGGCAGCTCCAAAAGCTGACAAAGAGTGTCAGAGAAGCACCTACTCATGGCAGTTTGTTCCTTTGCCATCCCCTGTTATTTCTTTTAACATCATGGGTGTTCTTGCCACAGCTCTGTGCTGGCAGCTGCTGATCTCATCTCTGTGTGGGGTGGATGGGGCTGGACCCGTTCATGCTAGTGCAGACAGCGTAAATGAGACTTTTTGTCTGCCTGTGCTGCTGGCAGGGGAGAGCATCAAGTACAAAGTGACAGAGCCCTGTCATTTTTTTTCAAATTTGGCTTGCTTTAATATAGATTCTACCAGCAAAATGTCATTCCAAGATGGGTAACCGATGCTGACCTGCAGGATTGAAATAGAGTAAAGGTGAAGAGGTGATGGGCTGGAGAAAAAACCAAAAAACCAACAAAACAACTTCTACCTCTTTTAGAGGTGCCCAGACCTCTATTTTCCTTTTTTAAAAGATTTAGAAGTGAGCCAAGTGGGTATATTAGAGCAGAGAGGCTTGCTCTAAGGCCTTTTTTGAAAAGCATGTCTTGTGTGAGAAATCCTTGTGGGCCAGACAAAGAGCTCCCCGACAGGGGGCAAGCCTAGCTCTGTCAGGAAATGAAGAGTGCTGTGGGAGGTCTGCAGTGAGGTAATGGTCACAGGGGTCTGTTGAGAGCCTTGGTAGTGGGATGGTGCCCTGTGTCCCTGGAGCCAGAACAGGAGTAGGGTGTGGATGTAGGTCTGTCCAGGGGGGAAGATGCTGTGTGTCTGTGTAAGATGACAGAGCTTGTGATCTTGTTGGTGCCTCAGGGCTTTTGGGAGCTCTGAATTGTCAGCTGAAGCGGAAGAGCAGTTGAGACAGCACAAAAGCAGCAGCCACCAGAAGTGGCAGTGGCAGCTGGAAGAGATGGTAAAGCAGTGTTTGGACCAGTTCCACTTACAGGACAGTCTGTGCTCCCAGGAAAAGGGAAGGAGACTTGACGTGCTTGGACACCACCTGGAATGAGTGTTTTCATGGGCTAGGCTTGTTGAACTGTTTATTCAACATCCCCACCATGAAAAAAAAACCATCAAAACTGATAGTTCACTGTGTCACATTTGAATGCTAGAACTAGTAAGACCCTTTCAAGGTTAAAGTGCCATTATGATCACACAGAGGCTTCATGCAGACATGGAATCACCTTGATCTGTCCTTTTAGGGGCTTCTGCTTGGCAGCTTCAGTCTTGACCCTGTGGTGAAGTTACTTATTGATGGTACTCAGTTGTACAGTGCTGTGGTAAAAAAGCCATCTTGTTTCTTGTCTAGACATAAGCCCTTTGAGCCGGGAGGGCTGTGTGCTTATGGGAGGCAGGAGGGGATGCCTGGGTTCAGCAGATGCTAAGCTGCAGTAGATGCTGAGATGTGGGCTCCAGTTCCTTCTCCACCCCAATCACAGACCAGAGGAGCAAGGATTTTATACTTTGTACTTCTCCAGGCAGCTATTTTTCCATCTCTATTCTTTGAATACTTCCCAATTTTGAAATCTGCTGTATGTGCCCCTAAAAAGGGGAAGAATGGGAAGCATTCTGCATTGCCAATCCTGTATGTCAGTTGTTGCCCAACTGAGCTGGGGGCTGGAGATCAAACATATGCCTGTCACAAGCTGTTTGGAAAGCTTTCCTGGTTATTCTCATCCTCCTTACTTTATGTTAGTGTTTTAGTCCTCTATGTGTGCCGCAGTTTGTAAAGCCATTTATGATACAAGTGGTGTTTGAACTGACTGATCAGAATGTGACCAGATCCAACTAATAATTCTTAAATTATGTAAATAATGAAAGTCTACTGGTACTGTACAGGCTGAGTTGTGGTGCTCTTTTCTATGTCTAAATCTGAAATTGCTTTGTATATATTGCCTAAAAAATCTGTGGGGTAAAAAAATGAGTGATTACATTTAAAATATGGCTGTTCAGTGGTAGATGATGTGGCTGGACTTAGTGTTTCCTCAGTGCTCCCAAACTGCAGGCTTTCCCAGAGTGTAGGAGCTCTGACAGCTGCAGATGGTGGGATTAACTCCTTGATGTATGGTTGTGCAATAGATAGGGCAGCATGGGAAGGAGGATCACACTGTGCTAATCTGCCAAACAGACTCAACAATCGAGGGCAAGCTCTGACATATGATTTTTTCATTTCACTGTCAATGCATGGAGTGTTGTGAGTGGGGAAACTAACTCACGCCACAGCACAGGGAGCCTGAGACCAGACATGTTAAAGAATCCAAGGAGGAGTGCCAGGAGAGGAGAATTAATCAATAGTTAAAATAACACAATAGAAATTTTGCCATGGTCCTAAAGCTCTGAGTAAGGTTCAGAGTAATTTCTTCATAAGAAGAATTGATTGGAGCAGTCAGGAAGTGTCTCTAGAAACTCTCCTTCTGCTTTTCTTTCTGCTGGTGTGTAGGCATTGCCCAGGTACTTGTGACTGTGAATGTGATGCCAGGTTCACTGAGCTTTCTTAGCATAGGGACAGAAAAAACACACGTGCCACACCTCAAAGGAGATACAGGAGCTCACAGCAGTCAGTGCTGTCCTTCCTGAGCTTTCATGTTTATCTGCAGATCAGGTTTTTGGCATTGATGCCAAAAGTGTAGAATATGAGCAATGACTCAGTTGATCAGACCTCTTTTGCTTAGAAAAGATGACTGTGAGAAAAGAGGAGCTGATGAAGTTTAAGCAAATAGCCTTGCCCCAGAGACTGAACTTGTTCCCAGTGTCTTCCAGTAAGATAAGTGGGGAAAAAAACAACCAGAAAATGCTGGGTTCAAGGTGGGCAAAGATCCTTCAGTAAAATGGCAGTTAAGTTGCAGGACCCCTTCCACATATTTGTTCTGAATTTCTGGTATCCACATGGATTCAAAGCAGATCCTCCAAAACAAAAATTTATTGGAGGTACAACATGCAGGCACTCTCTACTTGGGCATTACACAAAGCTGTGGTCAGGCCTGGTATGTTCTTAGCTCAGTGGTGCTATTTGCTGGTGGTAAAGCTGGACACCAAAGCTCCAGTTCAAGTCCTCAAAATGCCTTCTGTTAATGCTCTGTGAGATGTTGATGTGTAGCCTCTGCTTGTGGCTGGCCAGACAATGTGAAAGGCCAGGGGGTGTTCCCTCCACCCCAGTTTCAGGGGGTTTTTTTGTCTCCTGAAGCTACAACTGGAGATGGGGCAAAGGGGCTGCCAGTGGTAGAGCTAAGCAGTGCCAAAGTGGAATATTTTGTTCCTGCCCTGTCCCAGTCCCAAATACGTTCCTGCAGTCACTCTGCCCCTTGGCTATTTTAGGATAAAGTTGTCACTGCAGTATTTCTGTTGCAATTTAAAAACTGGAATGAAAGTGTTAAGAATCTGACCTTTTACATGCTTTTAATACAGTTCTGTGGCAGACCTGCTGGAACTGAGAACAGGTGATTAAAATACTTTTGGGTTACAAGTTAAGCTTTGGGCTTTTTTGTCTATTCTGCCTGTAGCGTTTTTGTAAGTGCCAGAAGATTGGTATATCTTCCCATTCTGTTTTGCAGTCATTAGTCTGTACTTTCTTCTTTCCTGTGCTTCCTACTGTCCTTCAGATCCATCATGGAAATAATTGGTGGGGGGAAAAAGAACAGGGAAAGAAATTTGTGCTCTGTCTGTGGCAGGAATTTGCTTGCAATGCTATCTCAGGTTAAGTCCACAATTGTAACATGCCTTTCTGTAAGCTACCAGGCATCTGCTTACTTGCTTCAAAATAGGATATGCAGCTTTTGTCTGGAAAATAAAGCCTGTGGCCAAGACTGGAAGTGTTGGCTACTTAGCACTGAGGAGGAGAGATTACAGTTCAACAAGCAAAGAGGGCAAGAATACAGTAAGAAATGCTGACTCTGCTGCCCTCAGAAAAGGGTAACTTGAGCCCAAGTGGTTGGGAAGCCACTGTTTGGAGGTCAGGAAAAAGCTACTGTTTGGAAAGCAGAGGCAGGGATCTGTTAGAAAGGTCAGAGACTGATTGGCTTAACTAGGGCAGCACTAAAAGCTCATCAAAAAGAAAATAAGGTGGGGCAAGGCTTTTTTAAACTTCTCATTGGTCTTGCCCAGGATCAGGCATTGGGAATTCTTTAGAAGAGGCTGGAACCTTCTCTGTGCCTTTTGTCAAGGCAAAGGATGTGTCTGTGCTCCTAGCATGGGCCTTCCTGGAGGCTGGTCTCTGCACACTGCAGAGTCTTGGATCGAGTGGTCTTCTCCAAAGCCTTCCTTCTCACCTCATGCCCATTCATAAAGCAGACCAGGGCATTGAGTCATCTCCTGTAATCTTTTCTAATCCTGTTTTCTTCTGTTTGTTTGCTTATGCTACAATTCAAGCTGTGTCTGTTTACTCCTTGTAAAATTCTCACATGCCCATCTGAAGGGAAGTTTCTGTCATGTTTGCATCTTTAGTTTAGAGGCACATACTCCTCCCTGGGTATGTGCTCTGGAGCACACAGGGCAGAGGAGTGGCTGAGGGCATTGCACTGGTTTTATGTGTATCCTGGGCTCTGTCATGTGCCTGGGACCAGTTAGGAAGCTACTGTTTGCAAACACAAAACATGCAACTTGTAGGACTGTGATCAGGACACAGATAAGTGTCTCCAAATGTTACGCATATCTGCTGTATTTTTTTTTAATCTTTCCTGAGGTCCGTGTGGGGGAAAGTCTAGTGTCCAGACATCTCTGCCTGATTTTTTTTATGTCAACAGCTCTCCAGGAGCCATTTCAGCCACTTTCTTACTTGTTACATGTGTCTGAAAGCTGCATCCTTGGTGGGCTTGCACAGCCTCTTACCATCAGCTTCCTGATGGTCTTGAGCTGACCAAAGTTTTTTGTTGTGTAGTCTTGATGGGCTAATCTTTTACCAAGATCTCCCTTCTGTGTTTTGAGGCAGAGGTGTTTACAGCCCAGTACCCCTAAAGAGTGAGTAGGAAAGTAAGAGAGGACTGTAGACATGGTGGAAAGCTCATTCCTGGGATAGTTGTGGGACCTTAGGAGGAGGGGGGAGGTGCTTGTGCTAAGTTATACAGCTGTAACTCAATCTGTGAGGAAGAAGAAAAGATGCTGTAGCAGTGTTCATTGTAACTGTTTAACAAACAGATGTGGGAGACACAGAATTCACTCCAAAAGCTTTTTATTCAGAGTATGCATCTGGGTTTCTCTGTAGGAGTCCTCTGCCAGCTGCTCCCCTCCTTTACCTTCTGTCTAACAACAGGGGCTCTTCTGGATTCCTGTGTCTGAGTGTGGCTGGGAAGTCAAAAAACCTCAAAGTTGTGGTGTCATGCCAAGTCCTGCCTCTGGTTATCTCCCTTCTCCCATGGCACATGTTGCCTTTTATCTTGGTGGAGCTGTGGCCTCTGCATTTTAGCTGTCTGTTCTTCTAATTAGGTCCTTGGGAAGAGGCAAAACCCAGCTAAAAAATCTGTAGCTAGAAGTACTAAAGGAGAAGGTGAAATAGGGGAGGAAGGAGGATTTTTCAGGCTGTTCATGAGCTGGTGTTACAGCAGGTCAAAACCTGCTACTTGATGTTGACACCTGAGCTGTTTCTGAAGCTGCTTCTGGTTTTTGCTTCTGGTTTTTGATTCTGGACTGCAATCTGAGTGGGAATTGGTGCTGGAATATTTGATCAGGGAATTTGTTTCTTCCTTCTGATGGTCAGACACAATTTTCTCTATGGTTCCTGTGTGTGGGAGAGCTGTGTTTGCAAGGTGAGGGTTGGGGTGGGTCAGCCAATGATTTTCATGTTTCTCTTGTTTCTCATGGATTGGTTGGTGCTGTCACTGCTGAATCTCTTACTGTGACAAGATCATCCCCACCAACTGTTGGTTGGCTTGTTTCTTCTTGTTTTTTTTACCTATAGAATTTTTTCCCAAGAGTTGCGAGGCAACTAATTACTGAGTACTTATCAGTGCTCAGGTGAAACAAAGCGATGTAGCCTGGCACTTGGCTACACCCTTTGTGTCCGGGAGTTTCTCTGGGGGGGGCAGGGAGAAAGACGGGGCTGGGGGGGCAGCTTCACTTTTGGTGTGGTCTGCGTCGGGAGAGGACGAGGCTGCTGTTGCTTCGTGGGTTTTTCACTGGCACCACCCAGATCTGATCCTGAGGAGAGCTACCATCATCTGCTTGTGTGCCCAGGGGGACTCCTGAGTTCTCCTTTTCCTGTCCTGCTGGAGGTGGCCCGGTCCTGTCCCACTGCCTCTGCTTCCTCAGCCCCGCACTGCCCTCCCTGCTGGACATCCCTGCCCTCCAGTGATCACCAGCGGAGCTTTAGATTTTATCCAACCCACCAGCCCAGGATCCCTCGCTGTTCTAGCTTGGTACCTTTTTTTTTTTTCAGAGTCCCAAGAGACCAGACTGCCCCGGGTTTTGTGAAACCAAGCTCTGTCAAGGTCCCTAGTTCTGTTTTCGCTATTAATTGCTGTAGTTGTTGTTTGTTTGCCTTGTTATACCTATTAGTAAAGAACTGTTATTCCTATCCCCATATCTCTGCCTGAGAGCCATTTTAATTTTTCTAAATTATAATAATTTGAGGGGAGGGGATTTGAATTATCCATCCCAAGAGAGGCCCTGCCCCTCTTTAGCAGATACCTGTCTTCTTTTTTCAAAACCAAGACACCAACCCACAAGGCTTGGCGCAGGAGCTGGTGTGCTGTGTCAGAGCAAAAAGAGTATCCAAACTGGGCACTCCTATCTTTTGACAGCAGCCAGCAGGGAAGACCTTGGGAGTATACTAGCACTTTCCTCAAAATGCTTACTTAGCTGGGTACTTAAAACATCCAGTGCCTAATAACTGTTACAAAAAACAAACTAGTGAACTGCACAAGTAGAAAGCTGTAGGTATCACCAGTGCCAAATCCATTGAGTGCCCCTTTTCCTCTAGCTCTGAGAGGTTCTGCAGACATTCCCTCTGTCCTTGCTTGTGAACCTGTCCTGAGGGCTTAGGAGTGCTTGTGTGCTCATTCATGTCAGGCTGGAATAGGGACAACAGTTGGCCTAGAGGTATGTTGCTACTGATGAATTTTAACGTCTGTCTAAAATAGATTATGGGTACTTTAGACCTCGGGGTGAAGTCTGAAACATCAGTTCAGAGTCTATGTCTCACAGAGCTCCCTGTGTTCCTGACCATGCAGCTCCCTTGGTTTGGCTCAGCCCCTTAGAGAAGCAGGAAGCTGAGCTGGGTGCAAGCAGTTGGGTTTGTGTGCAGGACCTGGCAGGGGACAGGATGGAAGAACCAACAACAAATGCTTGGATAAGCTAAGGCAAGGCTAAGCTCTCATTCCCCAGCACCCTGAGCTGCTGTGGAGTCTGATTGCTGTTGTCTCTGTGCCAAGTTTCCAAATGTCATGTATTGATACTGCTTCACATTCCATGTCGATCTTTCCAGGGGAAACAGCCCTGACTTTGTCATCAACACAGAAGTCGATTACAGTGGATTTTTTTTTCTTTAGTTCCATTAAAACCAAGCAATCCAATATTGCATTCAGTATTCCCTGGAGCAAGTCAGCACTTTGCAGACCTCTTCCCTGCTCCCCAAAGCACCCCCAAGCATCCTGCTATCATCACTGCAGAATTTGAGAGTGTGACTACAATCCCTTTAGCAGTAGGTGGGGCGTTGGCATACAGAGATCTTGGAGTGGTGTTCTGGAGATATTGCCTGTACAGGCAGGTGGTGGAAGAGGCTGCCAATTGGCCAGGAAAGCAGGCTTACTGAACAGAGAATTTATTAAATGAGCTCCGGGCTACTTCCCTCATGTGTGGCCCAGCAAAGGGTGAGGGCTGCCTACCTTAGGTGTGGCTGAATACACTCAGGTTTTTTGACTGTTGTCTGACATGGTTTTTTTGAATATGTGTTTTGGTGAAATCCCAGCTTGGTTGTAGATGCTAAAGCACTATTTTTGATTAATAGAACTTTTTTTGAGGAGGTGGGGGGGAAGCAGAGATGTGACATTTCAGCTTCCTTGTCCTTGAGCTATGCAGCTCTCTGAACAATGGTGGCAGGGTGGTCCTTCCTCTCTGCTGAAAAGGCAGCCTGAGATAACTTCTTGCCACTGTTAGAAGGGTGCATTCAGGGCCATCCAGCAAATCCCTTTCCACAAGTCTGGATTGCAATACACCATTTAGATGCTAATTTAGCAAATCTCCCAAGAAGAAACAGGGAAACTATTAGCTGGGAAGAATACTTTTGTGGATCTTCAAAGGTTTTTCTAGGATTTCTCATGGTTTTGCACATGTGCTTTCATTCTGTCCTTGTATTTCTGGACAATTGTGAAGAAGGGAGGGCTTCAGGAATAAATTTTAGGCAGTCTTTTCCTACTTTAGGCAAGTCCAAGTCCATGTTGCTGTTGGAATAGTTGTTGCCACAGGAGATGGTGGGGTGCAGAGATCAGGCTTGGATGTTACTTTTGGGTCAGCTGTCATGTTTGACAAGTCACAGGTTCAGATTTTTCTGGAAAGCACTGATTGGCTTTCCAGCACAATTTCTTCTCAAATGGAAGTTGCTGGAGTGAAGTACTTGATGCCCTTCTAGCAAACTAGCCACTGAGGAAGTAATGAGAGAGGCGGAATTCTCTCCTCTCCCAGCTCTCCTCTGCCTTCTGCTGTGCCCCTGAATGCTTATTCCTTCTTAACTGATGGAAGGAGAGGATCTGTCCAATCTGTGCCTTATGTGCCCTGTGGAGAAGAGAGGGCTTAGTGAGTAGGTGCTTCAGGTCACCTTCAGGCTAGGAACAGAAATGATCCTCCTGCCAACTCTTCTCCCTGTCTGCCCAGATGAGCTTTCTGTGGGCTTTGGTTTTGCTATGGCAACCCCACACCTTTCTTTCTATTGGAAGACAAACCTCAGTGAACATTTAATGGTGTCCTGTGGGTGTCCAGCTTCCTTTAATATCTTTGTTTCTGCCCCTTCCCTTCTCACTTCTCTTTTTCTCTCTGCAAGAGTTTCATTCTTATGTTCCTGTCATTTGAAACTATAATTTCAGCCAGTTTTGACAGTATTCTCTTGACCTTCATGGCTTAATTCTTCCTCCTTCACTGTGGAGACATTTGTGGTGTGATCTTTTCTCTCCTCTCTGTGCTGCTGAAGCTCCTGTATGTTACTCCCACTTATTGCTGATCTTGTGATGGTTTTGTTTTTACCCTGAAGTTACATATCTGCTGAGTTTACTCAATGCAGTTTCTGGCTGGCATTGTTGCCTGGAAATGTAATTAAGTATTGATCACTGGGCATTCAGCAGTCAAATGAGTTAATCTATTAATTATGTGTAAGAGTATGTCATTCCAGTAACGTTTGTTACCTAGTGGTTGACATAGTGTGTGTTGAGGAGAAGGGTGTAGCTGGACCTTGGAGTGGTGTTTGCTTTCTCTTTGACGTTTTAATGGTTGTGAGTCCCTAGACCAGTGTGTTCTGGGCATTGCTGTTTTGCTGGTGCTGTTGTTTCTTGCCTGTTTGTGCTCATTGTTCTCCGCTGATCATAAATTTTCAGAAGCCTTACACTATGTCAGTGGTTACTTCAGTTTGGAAGCCAAGCTTGAGTAATCCCAGTTAACATCTTGCTTCTGGGGGCTTCCTGGGAAATGGAATGGCTGGGAATGGCTCCCTTACTCAGACTGTCAGTAGTTGACCTGATATAGGAGCTGAGTAGCTACTGGCTGGAACATGTGTCTCTCTGCCAAGCCTTCATATGACAGAGAGTGCAAAAAAATCCACCTTGTCCTCCTCACTCCCTGGTGATCTTCACTGCTCTGACTCCCACCCCTCCCTTAGACCTACAGCGGGGATCCATTGTGAATATGTGGCTTAATGTGGGAAAAAATGTTTCTCTGCTGAGAAGTCTTGCTACCAGTTCACATTGGATTCTGTCCATTAAAATTCTTTGAGAACCTCTGGCGAAAAGCAGCTTTTGATAGGAACTATATGGTTAACCTGAAACAGTCTTGCCAGCTTCCCCTGTGCCACAACTGGTGTAAAACATCACAAAGCCTGACCTCAGCGTGTGTGGTGGGAGACTCTTCACTTGTCCAGAGAAGGGCAGTGGAGCTGGTGAAGGGTCTGAAGCAAAAGTCTGGTGAGGAATAGCTGAGGGAGCTGGCAGGGGCTCAGCCTGGAGAAAAGGAGGCTCAGGGTGGACCTTCTCAGTTTCTACAACTCCCTGACAGGAGGATGCAGCCAGGTGGGGCTTGGGCTCTGCTCCCAGGGAACAAGGGACCAGAGGAAATGGCCTCATGTTTCACTAGAGGAGCTTTAGATTGGGGAAAAGTTCTTCACTAAAGGGGTAGTCAGGCATTGGAAGGTGCTGCCCAGGGCAGTGGTAGAGTTACATCCCTGGAAGTATTCAGGCGGCTTCTGTGGTGCTTCGGGACATGGCCTAGTGGTGGAACCTGCACTGGTAGGTTAGTGGTTGGATTTGATGATCTTAGAGGTCTTTTCCTAAACTTCCCAACTCAGCTCCCTGCCCTTTCCTTGAGTGATGTCACTGGTCATGAGAGTGAAGAGATCAGTGGCTGCCCCTCTGCTTGCCCTTGGGAACATGTTGAAGACCACAGTGAAGTCTTCCCTCAGTCTTGCCAGGCTGAACAAAGTGACCTGAGCCACTCCTCATAAGGCTTCCACTCCAGACCCTTTCCCATCCTTGTAGTCCCTCTTTGGAAGCTCTCTATCAGCTTGATGTCTTTTTTTGTATTGTGGTGCCCAAAACTGCACACAGGGCTCAAGATGAGGCCACAACAGCACAAAGCAAAGTGGGACAATTCCTTCCTTTCACCAGCTGGCAATGCTGTTTTATTTTATTTGTTTTATTAGTTTCTCTTCTTTCCCCAGCACTTGCTGTCAGGTAAAGCATGTACTGTCTTTGCTTAGCAGAATGAAAGGGCTGAGCAGAATGAAAGGATTCCTTCTGCCTCTCTTTTTCCATCTCCATCTGAGGAAAGGTCCAGCTGTAGCTCTTGCTACTGGCTGCATCCCTGCCTTGTCAGATGATGAAGGGAGTGGTTCCTGCAGGCAATTGTTTCACCAAGTTGCACAGTGCGCATGGTCTGGTTGCCTGTCCTTCCTCATTTCAGTTAAAGAAATGATTCCAGATGATACAATCTGTCTGAATCTTTCCATGTCCTGTTTCTCCCAGGAAGTTGGCTTTGAATGCTAAAACTGGCTCAGAAGAAATGAGGGAAACTCGATGCTTCTACAAACCAACAAATGAATCCATGAAATGTATTGTGTGTAAGAGTGGGGGGGAAGGTGGGCCTCTGCCTGTAACAGATTCCGGTATTTGCTGTACTCCCTGAGAAACAGCAAACAAGTCTACAACTCATTCTAGGTGCTGTCTCATACCTCCTCCTGTGTGCAGCTGGTCTGCTCCACTGCAGTGGTACCTGACAGTGACATATTTGTCTGTCTGCCTTGGAAGTCTGTCCCTCTGTGCTTTTGTCCCTCTGTGAGTGTCTTTAAATCCATATTTTGTTTCCCTCTCTTTCCTATTTTTTGTCTGCTCCCACACCTTTCCCCAGCACCCCGTCAGGCCACTGCTTTGGCTTTGAGAGGAAATGCAGCATAAAATGCTGCCTGAGGCAGGCATGGTTGGAACTAGATGATCTTTAAGTGCCCTTCCAACCCAAACCATTCTGTGATTCTGTGATAAAATGCAGTGTCTCCACTGAATCCATCCATTGGGAATGCAATAACAAGTACAGCTGAGCAGAGCTGCTTCCCCTAAGGTGCTGAAAAAGCATATATGAAGGCATCAGTAAAAGAAACACCAGGTGCCAGAAACACTGTGAGAGGGGTTATAGGAATCAGTGGCTGGAGATGGAAAACTTCCCTAGGGAATGCCAATTTCATTGTCTGCTAGCTAATATGCTGTTAAAAGTCAAGGAAATTAGGGTAGAATAATGTGTTCTTGCTTTTTGCATAAATTAGAAGCACCAGATAAAATCCAATAGTGTAACTATTTCAGATCTAGATCTTTCACTGTGTAATACTGCAGAGATACTGAACTACTGGTTTTTAAAGCTTTTCAAAGGACAGGATAGGTAATCTTATTAGCAGGAAAGGAAAGGATATTTTTGGGAAAATCTCTTTCAGTGCAGGCCTGCAAGGCATTGTCAAAAGCATAGCAATGTTTCAGTATTCTGCCTCCCTTAGTAAGCTGTAAGGAGAGAATTTACCCACTGGTAAACATTAATTACTCCTGGTCTCAGAATAAATCTCATTCAAGAGATTTGTTGCAGTTCAAGCTTTTATAGAAATGGTGTTCTGTTCTTCTCACTGCCCTTTATTGAAACTGCAACATCCACACAAATAACTATGGTGCATGTATCTCTGTTGCTAAAATATAAATCTTTATCCTATGTGAAAGGACTCTTGCCGACTGTCCAAATTGTGCTGCAGACTCAGTGGAGTCTACTTTGGTGGTCCACTTTGGTCAGATAAAGCAGGTTGTTTAGGACTGTGTCTAGCCAGGTTTTGAACATTTTCACGGATGGAGACCTGGGGGCTCCATGACCTCCTGACAGTTAAAAAAAAATCATAAAAAGTTATCCCAAAACCAAGTGGCCCAGTGTGTGCTCCTTGTCTCTTGTCATTGGGCTCCATTGGGAATAGTCTGTCTCCGTCCTCTTTTTCCTTTCCATCAGGTGTTATGCACACTGATATTATTTCCTTTGAGGCCTCTTTTCCAGCTGTCTCAGCCTCTCCTCAAGTAAAAGATACTCCAGTTCCTTCATAATCTTAGTGGCCCTTACCTGGATTAACTCCCCAAGTGTGTATCTTCCTTGTCCTGGGGAGCCCAGGAGGGGATACATCACTCCAGATGTGGCCTCACCAGTGCTGAACACTGAGGAAGGATCACCTTCTGTGACCTGCTAAAGCATCCCAGGGCATCACTGGCTGCTGTTGATGCAAGGACACATGACTGGCTCATGTTCAACTTGGTTCCCCCCAGGCCTTTCCTGGAAAGATGCTCTCCAGCCGGTTGGAGAAACACATCATACTCCAAGTTTATGTGCTGCTTCCCAGAACAGTGTGAGTGCTGGTTGGATGAAGGACAAGTGGCTCACTGGGTCTCCTCAGACAAAGGAAAGGATTGGCAGTGGGACAGAGGCACTGCAGATCCTGTCAGACCAGCAGGAGCAGGGAAGCAGGTATGGGGGCTGTAACCCCAAGGAGGGTCATGTGTTGCTTATCTGCAAAACTTCTGCTAGGGTTGGGTGCTGCACCTTTGGGAAGGCTGGTCTTTGGGGAAGTGAGGATTGCCTGTGCTCCCAGGGAAGCTTTCCCCTGAGAGTCTGATCTTGAGAAATACATATCCTTATATATATATATATATATATATATATAAAATATATGTATTCCTGTATCTTCCCCAGGTCCAAATTGCAGCAGAGGAAGCTGCTTTAACTGGATGGCAATGCTTAATGCCACTGTACAAGCTCACCAACTTCTCTTCTTCAGGAATGTCTGGAGCAAGTCAGTGTTGTTTCCTCTGGGTGAGGGAGGATCCACCTTCCCTCTGGTGCTGCCTGAAGCAGCATTTGGCTCACTCAGCTCCACTGTCTGCATTTCTTGGAGATGTGACTCTTGGGCAATGGGGTGGTGGAAGCAAAGAAAGCATGGTTGATTCCCCTTTCTTGAGGGGGCTGGGGCCATGAAGTTGCCCTCAGAAGCCTCTGGTGGGGTTTCTCTGCTCAGTGTTGGAATGATAAGGTTTCCTGGCTGGGTGTGGAAAATCAGAGGCAGCTGCAGACCTGCAGCTCCTTGGACCAGCTTGATTGCAAGAAGGCTTCACCATTCATACAATCATACAATCATTAAAGTTAGAAAAGCTCTCTGAGTCCCACCGTTCCCCCTGCCAGGTGTACCCCTAAGCCATGTTCCCAAGTGCCACATCCACACACCTTTTGAATGCTTCTAGGGATGGTGCATTGATGCTGTAGCCTCTGCTGCTTCTGTGGCTGAGTGACCTTTTGTAAGGCTGGAAGCTGCAGCAGAACTTGCTGAGAGCTGCTGGGCATAAAATTAAATTCACTGTGATCATGGATATTTAAATTGTTTATGGGGCTGCACAGAGAGCAAATACATGCCAGAGATAGCAAGGAAAAAGTCAACTTTTTTTGCTATGCCATTCCTTGACAAATAAGAATATTTGCACTGCATAATTTATGATACTTGTGCAGAACTATTTAGTTGGAAGAAATGTACACAGATTTGTTGCATGTACATGGAAAGGGGAGTGTATGTGATTTTAAAATGTCTTTTCTTGTAAGCAGACTCATTCTCTCAAAGCTGGAAAGCTTTGTTTCTTGAAGGAGATCACACCTGGTCTTGGAAAATCCCTGACATGGCATGTGTTTCCCCAGGCAGCTATCTGTGGGTGAGCCTTTCTGCATTTATTTTGTGGGCTTTGAAGTTTTCCACTTCAGGGAGTACTGAGACCTGTCTTTTCCCCACAGCAGGGGTTTGTAATGAGTTAGTCTTTAAGGTCCCTTCTAGCCCAAACCATTCTATGATTTCTTTGATTCTCTGAGCCTGAAATAGCAACACCAAGCTCCTGTCTTGGACAAGGCATTCTGCAGTACTTGTGGACGCTTGGCTCATAAATCCGGGTTCCCTGTGGCATTTCAGCCTTGGTTATAAAAATAACCTTGAGCTGCACAAGTGGCTTTAGGAACAGTGACACCCTGGGCCACCTTGAGCATCCTCTGTGTGCCTGTCTGTGACTGAGCCTTTGAAGGGCAGCCTCTGTTCTGAGGATGGCTGCTGAGAACATGCAGGTGGGAAGGATGAGGACCTAAAATGGAAAAGGCCTTGTGCAGAGGAGGAGAAGGAGGTGCTTTTACCTTGTGGCAGGGGCTGAGTGTGCCAGCATTGCTTAAGACACGGTATGGAAGGACAGACTTTGTCTCTGAAGTCGCCTTTCACAGCCTGCTGTGAAAATGGAACATCCCTTGTGTACTTCTGTGAGCTGAGTCTGAGCTCTGCTGCACTGGGAGCCCTCATGCCCTTGCTGGCCCTGCTTGGAGCCTGGGGATGTTTACCAGGCCTGACGGAGCCATGACCTTGGTGTGAGGACATGAGCTGCACTGCTGCTCTGGGCTTCCAGTGGGGAGCCAGGCTTGGAAGTAGGTTTTGCTTCAAATAACCAGGGGGTCTGAAGGGGCAGAGAATGCAGATTCCACTTTTTGTAGGACGCCTCCACATTGGGGCAGGAGGAGCGCTTGCATGCTGGTGTAATTATTAAGTGTGAACAAAAATAATGTAGCTTGTTTTAGATGGTGAAAAGCAAATGCTGTATCCATGGAGAAACCTGCCCTGGCCCAGCAGGAGCTGGCACCTTTTCCTCCCACACTGGTTCCTACCTGTGCTCAGGGTGTGGCAGGGCTTGGACTGGGCAAAACCCCAACATGTGTTTTCTGTGTCCACATACCAGTACCAAGCTCTCCCTGGGGGCTCCCCTAACAGCAAGAAGACAAAGAGCTTGGATACAGCCCCCTGCCTCTGTCCTTGTCACCTCCAAGCCCTGGTCACACTAGTGACCCTTCTGCATCAATGCTTTTGGGAGCAGAGGAGCTGGAGGTCACTGATTGGGGGCCGTGGGTGGGATGAGGGCAGGGAGCTGTGGAGCATCCTCTCTGCCAAAGGACATCTTGGCTGGCTTTCTGCCTGGCCCGTGTTGTCCCTCAACTCTGTTCCTAGAGGAATAAGAACACCTTCAGGGGTTGTGCACTGACAGCTGCCAGGTCACAGCACTGTTGCCTGTGCCTCAGTAGACTGTCCTTACCATTTCCCAGGCTCTGTCATTGGACAAGAGTAGTGCACAATTTACAAGTGACACTATGTAATTTAAAAAAACAACCCCAAACCACACCCAATATTCTGATTTTGGGTGTAGTCTGACTTCCTTCATAAACTCATCCCACAGATGTAGGCATATGCTTGTTCTTGCTGTTACACAACTGAGGCTAAAATTAAAACATCTGTTGTTATTTAACTTCAGTTTGCCAAAATACTGTTTTCAGCAGCAACAGTTTTACTGTTATGTATCATCAGGGTTTTGGAGTAATAATTAATGTTACATATTGTTTCTTAATGTCTCATATCCCAGGTGGAGTTTTGCAGGGGAGAGCAAATGCCCGGTGCTGAAGGACCCTCCTCTGTCCATGTGGCATTGCACAGGTTTATTGAATACTTCTGCTCATGGCTGAATGTTCCAAGTAATGTAGTTTCCTGGAACTGTCAAACCCTCTTGGTTGTGGAGCCAAAATTAAATAAGTGGGATCTTGGGGTAGGGAAACCTGTTAGTGTTACAGCTTTAACTCAGTCCAGCTTATTTCTGAATGCCTAGAAAGGATAAAATGGGGATTTCTAAGGCAGGATTTATATATATATTTAGTCTAAGGAGTTCTTTATGAAAAGCAGTCATATATATATGTGTGGGTGTGTATATATATATATATATTCAGTTTTTATTTTTATTCTGAGTCCTTTACCAAAAAACCCTCAAGATTTCTGAAATTAAGGAAGCCATCCTCAAAAATCTGCCTCTCTGTCATGAAAGTAGGATCCTGAGGATTGCCAGGAGTAGTACCAAATGCTTGATGTAGGTGGCAAAAAGCTATTGTAGTTTTTTTAAAATTTGTTTGTATCTGGCATGTCTTGTACTGCACAGATCAGAGGAAGGAAAGAAAAAAGTGTTCTCGCTAAAACGAATACTTGTCAAGTTTACAGAATGGAAATTACCCTTAGCTAATGTAATGGGGTTTGCTCACCTTTCCTCCATGCATAGGGTTCCAAAGGCAAGTGTTGTTAAATTACCTGTGGAATGGGCTGGAGAGGGCGATTCAAACCCTTCTGATTTCACAGGAAAATAATGAAAATGGAGCTGTGGTTTGGCTTAATCTCAGAGGTGCTTGCAAGCTAAATAAAAATAAAAGACTACCTTGGGGACAGTCTGTGCTGTTAATTAACTAGCTAAATTCTGCCTTCACTGTTCTCCAGTGGATTTCCAGCCGTTTTGGCACTCTGCATCACAACTGGAAGCTGCCAAACACAACTTTGCACCTTCAAGCAGCTGAACAGCCTTCTGAGGGCAGGCTAGGATATGGAAATTGGAGTGCCTAGGGAGCCAAGTGATGGAAAAGGGCAAGAACTGGTTGCTGGCAGAGGAGGGATGCAGCTCCTTTCCCTCAGGCACCCTCTGGTTATCTGTGGCCACCTTCCCCCAGCCAGCAGCAAGGTTGGGTTCCTGCCAGGAAAACAGCTTTTGTGATTCCTTAAATATTCCACTACCGTTTGGGGGGAAAAACACCAACCCAAACCTGAATTGCTGTTATTACTGGAGTTGGCCAGCTGGCTGAATTGGGCCTTTTTCTTTTCATTAACAAATGCAGCCAGGCGATGTTTTCCCAATGAAGTCATGAGTGTGTTTCCAGATGAGGGGCAGATCTTCCTAGCACTGCCATGGCTGAAATCTGGGCAGGCTGGAGCAGCTGTGGTGTCCTGTGCAGGCAGCCTTCTGGAGATCATTGGGGTGGGGTAATAATTCTGTAATAATGATGCTTATGTGATAATTGACCATAATTCATCCTTTTTTCCCCTGAAACCACAGAAATGTGGGGTGATCAGGGGTAGGCGTAACTCAGAGTTAGTTATTGCACCATGCAATTTGTTGTTTCAGCATCTGCTTTGATACCACAACAAACATGGTTTTAGTAAGTGCTTTTTGGGAATTTATTTTTCTGGGAAATGAGGCTGTGGAAGCTCCAGCTTCATTCTCCATCTTAGAAATTCAAAACATGGTGATTGTTGGTTTTATGGAAAAGTCCCCTTAGCCCCAGCAGGTTTGTTCTGTTCTTAAGAAATTACGAAGGGATGCTTTTGTTTAAATCATTCAAAAGGATCTGTAGCTTCAGAGAAGGTATCCTTAGTGAGTTGTTTTCATAATTGTATTGAATTCTTTTCTCCTCTTTCTTTTGGGGGGGGAAAAAGGAGTACTTCTTTTTTCTCCAGACTTAAGAATAAGCTAAAGTGAATGGTGTGATCTTTGGGGAGCTTGTTACTCTATTGGAATTCTAGTATTTCCAGCACATTTCAGGAGAAAAGTTGGCTAAAGTCAATTTTAAACACATGAGATAAGATATAATTTTATAGCACTTGCAACAGATCTCCAGTAAAAATATTTGTGAAGGTAATTTGCTTTATATTGAATATCAGTGCTCAACAGCTGCTTTCCAGATACTGAATTTGGTAAATAGTAGGTACTAGTGTTTTTTACAAGCTGCTCCTTAGGGCTGCCCTGGATATATTTCAGAAATTTCTCCTTGTGAGGGTGGGGAGGCCCTGGCACAGGTTGCCCAGAGAAGCTGTGGCGGCCCCATCCCTAGAAGTGTTGAAGGCCAGGTTGGACGGGGCTTGGAACAAGCTGGTCTGGGGGAAGGTGTCCCTGCCCACAGCAGGGGGGTTTGAAATTGGAGGAGCTTTTAGGTCCTTTCTAATCCATACCATTGTGTGATCCTGTGCTGATGATCTGATCTACTTACTTGTTTCTTGTTTTTTAACTCACAGCGAGGCAGATTTGATTCATTTGGCTAAAAGTTGGGGTGCAGGGTAGCCTCTAGATCTGCCTGCAGCCTGCCTGCCATGCCAGCAAATTCAAAAGCATCAAGGGTTGAACAGAATCTTCTATGCAGGAGCCAGGCTCCATCTCATGTCTCTTCTTTTCTAGGTTTGGAAGAAAAAGCAGTTCTTTCCAAAAAAGAGAAGATGAAGCTGAGGAAGGAAAGATGGCTGCAGAGTGAGTATTCCTGTGAAATGACATCAGAGAGCATAGTTCTGCTGGATCTTGGTATTCTAGGTTTGGGTGACAGTGCTGGAAGAAGCTGAGCGCGTCTCAGAAATCTTCACCCCTCCCCAGCACTGGGATAAATGTTCCAGGTATTGTTTCTCAGTGTTCAGCTCCAAGACTTAGTCATTGCCCCAGATCTACATTTGGTTTTTCATCATGTGTAATGTGTGTGACTACATAAACCCTTTGTTTATCCAGAAGGGCGCTGTGCCCATGTTAAGTTTAGTACATTTTCTATCTTTTAAAACTCTGGCACAGATGTGAATAGCTGTCTAATGGAGCTCCCCCTCACCCAGCAGCCATGAGGATGGCAGGACAGTCTGGAGCTGAGCTCCATGCTGCCACCAGCTAATCCCAAACCTCTGTGGTGAGACCCTACAGTGGACTCTCCTGCCCCCTCAGTAAGGGAGAGTTCTGGACACTGCTGGCTGTGTTACTGCTCTTTCCCACATGCTGCAGGTCAGTGAACCCACTTACCAGACAGTCTGGCCTTTCTCAAGGCAGTGAAATACTAGCTAAACAAACCCGGCCCATGGCAGAAATGCTTCTCTTTCCTATTTTTTGCTTTGAGTGTCTTAGCACAGTAGGAGACTCTGCTGTCCTACCCAGTGTAGCAGAGGGGATTCCTTGTGTCGCCTGAAGCTGTTCTTGGAACAGGCTTTTCTCCTAATGCCTTCTTGCCCAACAGAGTTGGAGGCAGACTTTGTTAGGGGCAGAGAGATGCAGCTTACTGCTACACCAAATGCTCTCTGTGCCTGATCTCTGAGCCCAAGTTCATTAACCTTTGATTTCACCAGTTGCACTGAAGGTTTGTCTGGCTCTTTTTAGATAAAAAGGTATGAATTTAACACACATGAGTGTGAAGGAAACCTCCTCCCAAACAAACAGCCAACAGCTGCTGAGTGCCTTGACATCTTGCTTGGACACGAAATGCAGATGGCTGTGCTAGTCAAGGCCAGCCACTTTGGAAAAGCCCAGGAGCAGGGTCTTAATCAGCAGGCCCCCTACACAGTCTTAATCCAGCCCTCTTGATGCCTTTGTAGCATCAGTCTTTCCCAGGATCATGTGTGCTATTTTGGCCCAGCTGTGGCCTCTTTCCCTTTCTCTTGGCTCTGAAATTACTCAGATGGGGGAATACAAGTGAAATGCAGAGGCTTTGCTTTGAGGAGAATACCAAGTCAGTAAACTCCAGGCCAAATTACTTGTCTTAGGAGATACTAGATGTTAGAAATACTTCACAGACACAGAAGTACCGAAAAACTCTGCTAGTTCTTTGTGGAGAAAGAGCTTTTTGTCCCCAAAAAGAGAACCGAGCTTGGGCTGCTGAAGTTATCCCTGCATCTCTGTTTTCCCAGGGCTGCTTTAGAGACAGTGGATGCCAAGACCCTGGGAACCAAAGATCAGCCCAGTAGTGCAAATGCAAAACTTTCTTCCATTCCAATAAGTAATCTTAGGAGAGACTAGAGAGGGGAAAAAAGCTTATGTAATGCTTCAGATATTAGAAGTATGCAGATTTAAAAATATATATATCGCATGGCTCCTTGGATGAACAAGACTTCATAGGAAAAGAATTTGGGATGTTTGCGCAGAATCAGGTGTCTAAAAATTTTGAGCACATACTGTTTATGAAAGCACTGAAGTAGTCAGCTTCATAAAGCCAGACCAAAAAAAGAAGTAATGCAGAACAGAAAGCTGTGTTCTTGGCAGGGAGTGCTGTGAGAAGTGTTTCCAATCCTGATTTGTCACAAACATCCATGTACAGCAGAACTGTAGTTCATGAAAAACTGTTGCTCTTCGGCTCAGCTGAGTTGGAGAACAAGCAAGGGGAAGGTATTAAAGGAGCCAGCCACTGAATTTGAGTTCTGCCTCCTTGACTGTGGGAGCAGGATTAGACCCAAGATTGTGGTCTGTAAGTGGGACTGACTGCTTTTGTGCTCCCACCAAAAATACTTGTGGCTTCTGTGGCTATGCTGCCTTGGGAGCTGTTGGCCTCCCTGTGTCACCAGCTCAGCCCCATGGCTTCTGGCACACTGTCACGTCCACACAAGGAGTTTGTAGCTCAGCACTGAGGCGCATCCTTGCAGTTCTTTGAAGGACTTGTGGGTCAAGTGGAGCATCTTGGAGTTCAGCTGGAGGCTTGTAGCAGTGCTGGGCTTCCGTGGGCTGTCCTAAAGGACATATTCTGCTGGTGCTCACCCTGGAAGCTGCTGGCTTTGAGACGTGTGGGCAGCTGTGGGACTTACTGCTACATCAGGGAGCCTCAAGGACTGAGGCAGAAGCCTGTGGCTTTCAATGCCTGCCTCCTAAGGCAAAAAAGGAGACAGATACAGCATTTGTGGAGCTTTCTGTGCCCACACCCTTGTCAGAGCTGCTGCTGGGAGGCTGGGAAACCTGGTCCTGAGAAAAGCCATCTGCATCTGCCACTTGGTGCAGTGCTTTTCCAAGGGTGCAGTTCATCCAGCATCTGACTGCTTGCACTCCACAATGAGTCATGAAGGTGGAACCTTGACTCGCTTCAAACTAAGTAAACAACTGACATTAAGTCCATCTCTTCTGCCTGTGCTAGGAGACTATTGTTTAGTCCCAACAGCAATGCAGAGAGGGGGCTGTGCCTGTTTAAGGGCAGATGTGGGATTGACTGTATTTGGGCTGTCCCTTCCCATCTTGTTTCCCAAATCTGTGCAAGGTCAGTGTGGTTTTTGCCGTATCAGGACTCCTGTGCCATTTTGCTGTGAGCAATGGACAGTGTAAGGTATGGAAACAGACAAAATGTGTCTGGGAATTTCACTTCCCATTGCAATGTCAGAAGGGATGTATATAGTTACAAGCAAATACATCAATGGAAGGAATGACCCAGCTGCATTTTGTTCAATTTTTCCCTGGTTTAAATCACTTCTGGCCTGTTGTAAATGGTTAAACGACTTACAAATTTCTTAGCTCAAGGGTTATCTCCTGCAGATGTTCTGCCTTCTTCCAGTAATGCCTTGTTTCTGATGCAGAAATAGAAAGTGTAAAGATGGCCATGCAAAAGCAAAAAGCTCAAGCGAAGCGGAGAGCAACACCTGTGGTGGGAGACATGCAGCCCTTGATGGAAGCCCTGCCTGAGCTCTCTTACCTGACCACAAGTGGCAGGGAAAGGAAGCCTCTCAAAAGGTATGTGCCATTTAGAGATGGGCTGTGTATTTCCTTTCTTCCTGCAGGGTGAAGTGTCCTTCAGCTTAGCTTGGTGCTACAGGCAATGTTCAGGAGAACAGGGTCTCATTCACAACTCTGTTTAAACCCTTTTCATGCTTCACTTGATACAAGAAAAAAAGATGAAATGTGTCTTCTGAACCCACAGCTGAGAGGGGAACCATATTGCTTGGATGAGGCTTGGCATGAGACAGGCTGGAAGCATCCAGATGTCCTGGAAGTTGCTGGAGTGGCACATAGATGTCCACATTGTAAAGCTGCTGGGCTCACCTGATAACCTCATCTTGTGGTGTTGCAGCCTGACATTCCATCCTTCCAGATCTCCATCCAGGCTTTGTCCTGAGGCAGTTCAAGCCCTTTGTGCTCTGGCCAGAATCTTTGTTGTCTTGTGGTGTGACTTTGGCCAAGAGCATGGCTGAGTTGGCTGCTCCCTGTGCACTGCCAGCTCCCTCTCTCCCTAGCCCAGATCTTTGCCAAAAGTTTCTCCTTTCAGAAACCCAAGTTTGCATAGTGGAGTTGGGAGTTTGACATGGGCTGACGTCACCTACGTTGCCTGTGACCTGCTAACCCCAAACCAGCCCCACTCGGTGCTGTCATGGAGGAACTACAGGCTCTTCGTCCCCTTGCTGGCTGCTGGCTTCTGGCTTCCTGAATGTCTGTATAGAAGTGTTTGAAATAATCAGAGGAGGCTTTTATAGGATTTGAATCATTACAGAAAGGAAGGGTAATACTCCGGTGATTTGTCAGCAGTATTAATAAAATATTAGATTCTCTAGGAATTTGATCTCCTGCAGGGTAAAAGCGCATTACAGGGAGGTTTTTATTCTGTTTTGTAATGAATGAAGGCAATGAAGTGTAATGAAGCTGAGCTACTAACAGGGTCCAAGTGAACAGGCAGCATGTTGGTGGTTTTGAGGGGAAATCCAGCAGGGAATAACTTTCCTTTAGGCTTTGTCACCCTCTGCAGATCTGCTCACCTCTGAAAGGACTGCCATGGTGACTTGGTGGCACACACAGATTTGGCAAGCCCTGCTCTGGTGACCAAGGGCTGTCATCCAGCTTGAGAAAGGATTTTTCTGACCTTCTGTTAGCATTCCAGGCAAACTAGGACCAGGGGTTGTTCCTGTGCTGAGCTGTTAAAAATGAGGAGAGGGAGAGGAGAGGAAAATGAGCAGGAACTGATTCAGTAGAAACAGGTGATGAAGATGAGTGATGTGAAGGAATGTGAGGCAAGGGGAGTAAGAAGAAAGGAAGAATGGAGGGGGGGAAAGGCAGAATAAGGGGATGGAGGGTAGCATGCCAGAGAGGGAAATAGGAAGAGGAAGTCACTGTAACAAGAGACCAGATCCTGCTGTCTTGAAAAGGAGGTGGGAAGTAGTTGCATTTCCTGACCTTTGGGGCAGATCAGGTTGGGGTGGCCATAGCCCCCAGCACCCACCAGTATGGGAATATTCTTCCTTGATGCCTGCTCCAGCAGAGAGGTGGGATGCAGGCCCTCTTTCTCTCCCTTGGCCTTTGTGCTGAGGGTCTGCTTCAGGGCAAATTGGGGAGGAGCTACCCCACCTTTTCCCAGCCTCTTTCTCCTGTTAACTTTTGTATCTGTGTAATCCTGAAAAATGGAAATTTCTTCTCCTTTCCTTAATGTCCAGTTCTACCAGCAACTCCCCTTGTGCACCACAAATCCCAAAAGCAATCTCTGTGTTTCCTGTGTGTCCCTTGCTGGGGTTTAGTGCTGGCTTTGTGGTAATTCTCTGCTGCTACTTGGCACCGGGCATCACGAGGGATAGTATTATACCTCTGATTCTTCTTGGACTTTGCCCAGGAATAAGGAATGCGTAGAGAGATGGCAGATCTATATCTCCTGCTGTACCATCTTGCATTACAGCACGTTACATCCTAGTGATCCCACTGCAGGAAGCAAAGCAGGGCTGGCAGCTCCCTGCTCTTGCTGCGTATCCATGGTGCTCCCTGTAGCGGATGGCTGTGGAGGCTGGAGCTCCACAGTGTCAGCAGGGAACATGAGCTGGGCAGAGCTGACATGTGTGGTGGGGAGGGGAGGTTCCATGGAATCTTTTCTCTAAGCAACAGGATTGGTTTGACCTGGAGGTCAGTGATAAGCAGAAAGTGATCTGGGCATGGACAGCTAATGACCAATGCTGGCACTGAGTGGTCTGGTTTTCCTGTAACGCCTCCTGCTCTGTCAGCCCTTGGCTGGAAGGAGTTAGCATTTCCCTGCAATGCCTGGCTATGGAAATAATGGCCTTTCAGGACAATTTCCATGCAGGACAATTAATTACCTGTACATTCTGGAAAGGCAGATGCAGAATCCCTGGATTCTTTCCATCTTCACAGCCATTGCTAAATTAATGCTCAAACACTCACTTGTTTTGTTTCTTCTCTCTGTAGTCACATAAAAGCAAAGGCAGAACCAGCAGACTTCTGTTTGATGAAACAAGCTCAGAAACATCAGCTCCTGTAAGTACCCAATTTTCAGTGTCCAGTTCCTGCTGAGCCTTGTGGGATGGTTCAGACTGAAAGGGACCCATGTGGGTCACCTGGTCTAACCCTCGTACTCAAGCAGGGTCACCTAGAACTGGTTGCTCAAGGCCCAAGTCCACAGCACTTTTGAATACCAACAAGGATGGAGAACTTAAATGTATCCAAGTAACTCCTGTAACTTATCCAAATACTCCAAGTAACTTAGTCTGGCAACTCCTTATTCCCTATCTGTTGGACAGTTTGTACTGGAATCAAGAACTTCATTTTCCCTCAGCACAGCTCTCCTGGGATCTCTGTTATCTGGCATTGTTTGCTTTCTTGTTTCCTGGCTTTCTGTCAGTTTTGAGCCATTCAGCTCCAAACTGAGGCTGAACAGTCAGGCTACAGATCCAGCAATGCTCTCCATGAATACCATCTCTGTCAGAAACAGGCCAGTGTTGGTGCTGGGATGCCTTTCTTGCTCAGTTCTGCCTTGCTTTACTTTTTCGTGGTGTGGCAAGTCTGTGCTTCTTGGGAGGGAAAAAGTTTGGAGGAAGGTCTTGAGGTTTCTTTCCCAAGGTATTAGTTGGGATGAGAGGTTCCCTAAGCCTCACCTTATTACCCCAACCCAAGCTTCAGAAGCATTGGCTCCTCTCTCTGTTTCTCTGGCAAGAGCATTGAAGGGAAGGGCCATGCTTGGGAGGGGAGTAGCTGAGCACTACCAAGTGTTTGGCGAGGCTGTGGAGAGCCTGGCAGTTTCAGATGCTGTAGTGGATGTGGCTGTGTGAAAACTGAGGTTTTTTAATACTCCTGCTCTGTTCTTGTTCCACCCTGCTTGCTTGCTTTTTAAGATAAGGCCATTTCCCCAGGAGGTAGCTGTGACTAGGTACGCAGAGGTAATTGTGTCATGCTCTTCCCATGGTGTCCAGCTAGTGTTGCGTGTAGGATTACAAAGGCTCAATGTTCAGCAATAAAGAGAGACAGCAGATGAGCTCTCTAAAGAGAATTTGATTTTTTTTACTGGTGCAGTCTGAAGTAATTTTCATTCCTGGTGATTCTCCAGATCCAGAGTCTCTTGTTTCTGGTTTACTAGCCAGGGAAAAGCTCTAAAAAAAACTATTCCCAAGTGATGCTGGACACTATAGTGATTGTTTGTGTCTCTCTGGCATGAAATCAAAGTCTCTGTTTCCCATGAAGCTGGCAGCAATTTGAGCTCTGCCCTTGGCTAAATTAGGTTTATTCTTGCACTTTCTCTGAGATTTACACCCAGGATCACTCTGTCTCAACAGAAATCTGCTGTTTTATTGGACCTTATCTCTCAGCTCCTTTCACATGAGGCACTTAGAGAACTAGTGTGTTATTTTTCTTTCCTCAGAGGGGAGGAAGTGGCTCGGTTTCATGAGGTTATCACCGATCCGGAGTACAGAGCAAACCCACTCCTGGCCATCAGCAAGCACCTGTCCAAGAGGCTGAGGCAGGGGGAAGAAGGGGAACCCCTTTAGAGCTTCAGCTGGGCCTTGGTGTGTGCAGGGTGTGAAGGAGCACATCCCCTGGCACGACATCCCAGCCACTTCGGTCCTTGGAAGCAGTTCAGCAGATGATTAAAACCAACAGCCTTGCTTTCTGTCTGCAGGAATAACACAACTTTCTCCTGTCAGGGGCAGCTGCTCCTTTACAGGCAGTCTTCACGGAGCAGGGTGTTCTGTGAGATTCCTGTGCAGGCATTAATCTCCCTGCAAAGTGTCTTGATACATTTGCTCTTCTTGTGAGCAGGCATGATTTCTGAAATTGTGCCAAGGGCCATGTATCTGTTTTCTGTCATTCCCCCACCTCTTCCTGACAACTCTGAGAAGATGTTCTTGCTTGCTCTGTTGGGATGGTTCAGGACCCCAAGCATTGGAGCCCAGGAGGCTTTTGGAGTTTGTCATGACCAATGTTGCTGCTCATAGACATTGTTTTCTGTGAGAAATTCAGCTTTGGAATAAACACACTTCATTACAGCACTGAGTTTGTCTGGCTCTTGTTTTGGTAAATAGGAATTGAAATATGAGCTTATTTCCTTCTCTGGAAAAATGACTTATAATAATTGTTCTTTCTATGTGTACAGTGAACCAGGCAATGAGAAATGACTGCAGATCATGTCTATCTCACAGATTTGCCTTCCCCCTGCCCTGGAAGCACGTGCTTCCTGTGAGTGGTGCTCATCCCTTTTGGTCTTCATGGCTTGCTCTGTAGGAAGCATCCCAAAACACATCCAGCCTGCAGGCTGTGAACTTCAGCCTGTTGTTTTTGGGATTGGGAACCTCTAGAGCAGGCTTTTCCTTTACCAAACACCAATGCTCACAAAACCCCAGTGAACTTTTGTGGGGAGCAACTGAAGTCAGGGCCATTCCCTATTAGACATGATCCTGATTTGACACCTAAAAATACCAGTGCTGTCTTTTGAACCATAAAAAAAGTTTACTGATGCTTCTTAACCTTGGGAAGGCAGCCTGCTGCAGTTGACTCTGACCCAAGTTAGTGCCTGAAAGCGGCTTCAATGGAGGTGGCTGGCTTGATCATACTTAGTGCCAATAGTAATGCTGCTGTTGTTCTCTCTCTAGGCTGGCACTGTCGAAAAGGGTTTGTGTGGTGCCTCTTGGCTCTGGTAATGCAGACACTGTCGCTGACTCTGCCTGTTAGAGAAATGACACTTCTCTTCCCACAGGGCCTGGCAGGAGCTTCCTGCTGGCAGAGGCCACGGAGAGATGCTGTGTCCCATCCTCCATTCCGTTGCTCTCAGGCTGGCCAGCCCCAGGTGCAGCCATTCTTGTGCTGAAAGGGAGAGAAGGTGGGAGATGAAGAAGGCAAAGACATCCAAGAATTGAGATTGTTCAGCCTAGACAAGAGAAAGCTCTGGGGAGACTGAGCCCCCCCCCCAGTGGCTGTAGGGGCTTCAAAGAGAGCGGGAGAGGGGCTGTGGACAAGGGCCTGGAGGACCAGGACAAGTGGGAATGGCTTCAGACTGCCAGAGGGCTGGGTTAGATGTGATATTGGGGAGAAATTGTTCCCTGTGAGAAGGTGCTGAGGCCATGGCACAGGCTGCCCAGAGAAGCTGTGGCAGCCCCATCCCTGGAAGTGTTTAAGGTCAGTTTGGACAGGGCTTGGAGCAGCCTGGTCTAGTGATCATGTTCCTGCCCACAGCAGGATGTTGGAACTGGATGAGCTTTTAAGTTCTTTCCAACCCAAACCATTGTATAATTCTCTCCTTCTGTGATTCTAAGTACAAAGGAGGATGGAAAACTGGAAACAGCAATGAGATAAGAAAAGGAGCAGTAACAGCAACAATATTAATAACAAGAGTACAAAAGAGGGGATGATTCATGTGCAGAAATGCTTACCCAGACCCTAAGACAATGAACGATGGCACACAATGCTGCTGTGTTTTTCTTTGACTGCAAGTCAGAGAGTCCCTACCCCCCACCCTGGTGAGGTGGTATAGAATAATCCCTGGGTCCTAGTCAAAACTTGGATATACCTCTGCAAAACCAGCTCCAAGCACTTTGGAGCCCTCAAAGGCATCACTGTCATGAAGGGCTCTGTGTGTGTAGGTCTTCCCAGGGTGGCACCAAAGTAGGGTCCCTACCCCTCAGGCTGCACATGGATTTCCCAGCACCTTTAGGTGACTACAGCCAGAGCTGGTCACTGAAATTTGGACACCAAAAGTGGAATTTTCCAGCACTTTTTCCTTGCTCAGCCTGCTTTCTGGGTCCCATTCTTTCCCTTCAAACCTCTGGGAGCCAACAGAGCTGAAGCCTCATTATCTGGGAAGAGAAGGGGTGACTGATGTAGAGGCAGGTTGAGCAGGGTGGTGGCCCTTGATCTGCATGCACAGCATCATTGTGCAACACATTCACACCTTTCCCTCACCTTGGATGGGCCAGCGCCCATCCTGTGGGCTGTGTGTGTAGCTCTGAGCCCACTGTTTGGAACTGTTGGTCCCCCAGGAATTTAGCAGCAGTTAAACATGTGAGTGTTTAGAGCTCCAGTTCACAGCCTGCTGCTGTAGGCATCTCCTGCCCCCGCCATTTGAGCAGTTGAGCAAAGGACTTCAAATCTGCCAGGAAACAGGCGTCTGAGACACAGAGTCGCCTTCACAGTTGGCATGTTTTCAGGATGATAAAAGCTTTCACGCCTTTTTTTTTTTTCTTTTTTAGATAGCAGAGTGGGAAAAAAATAGCTTCCAAGCTGTAAGGAGTAGTTGTGCCAGAGGAGTGGGTGGGGGCCCAACCCGGCAGCTCCAGACTTGGCAAGAAGTGAGTAAGCAGTGAATGCGCCTCAAGTCAGCACTGGAGGAATTTGGGGCTACTTTTTTGAGCTGTTCTCTTGTTGGGAATTTCGTCTTTAAAGGCTGCTCAAAGAGCTGTGTCTGAAAGTGGGAGCCAGGGTATCCTGTCCATCTGGTGGTACCGGTGGGTATTTTCAGCTACACACAAAGCAGTGGGTGGAAGAGGATTCTCCCTTCCCATCAGCTCATGGGTAGTGTTGTTGGTGTGCAGGGATATTTTTTAATAGCCCTGCTCTTACTACTCCCACGTTTCTCCGTGGTACTTGTGATGGCCCATTGGTTGGTTCCTGCTGCAGCAGGGCTTGCAGCAGGGCAGCAGCACAGCTCAGAAAGGGTGCAGTGAGTCACACAGACACAGTACCAGCCTAACCCTGGGAAATCTCTTGGGTTGTGAACACATAGCCGACCTCCTTCCTTCCTCTTGCTGGCTTGTCTGCCCTGTGGAAAATTTTCCTTACAGACCTCATACAAGTACCATTCACCTATGGAAAATGTGACTTTTGCTGGGCAGAGAGCACTTTTGCTCACACTCTGAAGCCTTATGTCTTCATATCTTTCTTTGATCCCCTGGAGCTAAGCATGTGAGATGGCTTTTGGCAGCCCTGTCAGCCCCGGCACTGAGGCACATGCTGGTGCTGTGGGAATTGGGGTGGAGATGGCTGCCTCCCAGGCTTCTACGGAAACCTTGTGGCTGCTGGGGTCCAGATGGCTTGTCCCAAGTGCTGTCTGGGAGCAGTGGGGCTGGGGGGCTGCAATGGACTCATTTAGATGACTCCCAGGTTCTCCCCTTCACCAGCTGAGAGCAGGCCCTGGGTCATGCCATGGTCTGGTGCAACTCCAGCCCTCAGCTACACTTCTTATGCTGTACTTAGGGTGCCAGTGGTAGCCAGTGGGGAGCAATGGGAATATTGGGAGCATTGGGTCTCTGCTGCAGTATGGTTGCTCTCCTCTGCTCCCTGGCTAGGACACAGTGGGACTGACTGTCTCCCCATGCATTTCTTCAGCTACTGTTCATGGAGCTTTGAGCCTCCATGGGTCATTTGGGGTTGTATTTGTAGGTTTGCTGTCAGAGGTGAGGAGTTGTCTCCCAGCTCACAAAAAGGACTTGCACTCCTTACCCTTCCATAACCTTGCACGTCCCTGTCAGAGATCAGATAGCTAGAGAAGCTGAGCTGGGTAGTGCTGCAGACCTTTTGGCCCTGTTACAATGAAAGCTGAGGGAGAGAGAACTCAAGGCAAGAAGAGAAATGAAGACATCATGTCTGGTCACTCTAGCCCTCTGAGGCTGACCATTCTGAAGAGGGGAGTTGCAACAAGGACTTTGCTGGAAAAAGAGATAACAAGGACATGACTAGTGTAAGAAGGATAATTGGGAAGATTGTGTTTCTAAAGGGGTCTGGGACAAAAGGGTCTGAAAATTTTGTATGAGCATAGTGATCCATAAATACTGGTAAACTGGTGTAATAAATGGGCTTTGCTTTGCTGGCACAGCAGAGTCTGTGTTCTCAATCCCCACAGTCACTAGTGACATCCCAGCCTACAGGAGAGTCTGCTTGGGACACCTTGCCAGGGACATGGGTGCAGGTGCCAACAGGCCCCTCCAGCCATGGTGATGGTCCTCAACAGTCCCACTGTGGGCAGTGTGGCTCACCCAGCACTCAGGGAGCTCCAGACAGTTTAAACTCTAGTGTCTCCTGCTCCTTCTGAAAGTGGCTAGCAGAGCAGAGACTTGGCACTTTTGACCTTCTGCCACTCTTGCATGCTCCAGCATGTGCAGTGAGCGCTTTCCCTGTGTGGGGTTATTTCCTTCCCCAGATGCCCTTTTCCCTGGCTGATACTTAGATTTCCCACACTTGTATCTGGTTTTTTTGCCTGTTATTTACCTCTGAAACCAACCCAGGGGGGTTCTTGCAGGAGCAGCCTAAGGGAACCCAAGGAAATACAATCACATGCAAATTCGAGCTGCATGATGGTTTTGGAAGCAGATGAGATTGGCACCAGCAACTCCTTTCATTGAGGTGTTGCACAAGAGAGGGGCAGAGGTGAAATCACCTGATCCAGCCTTTGCCTCAGCCCACAGCCCCACTTGCCCCTGCCCAGAAGCACAGGTTTCACCATGGCCTTTTTGCCTTTGCCTGTTGGCATCGCTGTCCTTGGTGGCCATCCTGCATGGATGTGCTGTCACAGTGCTGCATCCTGGCCTTTTCAGAGCCAGGTAGGATGCATCAGACCTTCCCTTGAGAGATGCATTTGTATTCCTGCACTTTGCTTCCTGACCTTTCTCTGGTTACTAATCCCAGGAGGGCTCTACCTCTTATCCCATGGCAGCTCAGTTTCTTTAAGAGCTTTTGGGTATTCCTTAAGTGCTTAAGAGCATTGCCACATACCATTTTGAAATCCCCATAAAGTCCGGTTAATTGGATCACCCTTATCTTCATACTCACCATTTCCTTGTAAGGGAAAGCCATGCTGACTCTTCCTAATGAGATAATTATCTGGGATCTACTGATTGTGCTCTGAACCACGGTTTGCCTTATGTGAGGTGTTAAACCTGGCTTTGTGTTTTTAGTTTGATGAGTAATTTAATGCTGTTCAGACTTTTTTTTTTTTTCTGGGAGAGGCAGCTGCTGTGTGGCTCTGTGTTTTCTTTCTGTCTGGTCCTGATGTCTCATTGGGTGCTCTGGCAACCCAAACTGGGATTGGCATCAGGAGTGGTGGTGCTGACAGGGGGCAAGGATTTTTGTGGTGGCTTTTTTTTCCTTAACCGATTCAGTTTTCCTTATGAAATAAGTTAAATATGTGCAAGCATATTTAAATAATGCAAACAAAACACAGTGCCTTGCCAGCAGCATTTTTAAGATTTAGACCTTTGCATCTGGGTTCTCTGAGATTTTTCCAGACTGCTTGATTACAAATAGGATGCATAAAATATTATCTAGGGGTTTCTCTCTGCTTTTGTGCCAGATAGGATGTATTGGTGACCTTGCCTGAACTCAGTGCGATTTCTACATGAACCAAACAGGTCTGCCTGTATCTGCTCCTTGTGGCTGTCATCCCCAAACATATGGGAGCCACAATTGTCCCTGATGGTGCTACCCTAGGGCAATGAGGAGTGAGGTCTGGATCCATGCTCAGTGTTCCTAAAGTGAGAATTTCTGTGGTTTAATGTAGTGCAGGTTGGTTCTTTTTGAGACTGAGTAAGCCATGGCCAGGGGCTCTGCTGCTGGCCTGTCTGCTCAAGGAATGTGTAGGATGCAGTTTGTTGTGGAGGATGTTGACAGAGGTGTGTGACAAGTTGTTTGCGTCCCTGGACTTGGTTTCAACAACACAAGTAGGAGAGGAAGAGGAGAGGAAGCTTAGACAAAGAAATGTCCCAAACAGGAAAGTGCTAGAAAGGGAACTAATGTCAGGCCCCGAGCAGGTAAAAGCAGATGATGCCAGGATATCCTCCCAAGTGAAGGAGATGAAGGAAGAGATAATCACTCCGGTGCAGGCACCCCTTTGTTCCAGCTCAGCCAGCCCATGGTGGGGGCGGGGCGGGGGGGGGGGGGGGGGGGGGGCGGTGGGGGCGCAGAGTGGCGGGTCATGGGCAGACCATTCTCAGCTGAACTCTTGGTCTGTATTTAGTGTGGTTTATCTGGCTTTTGCAGGCACTGTTTGAGGGATTGATGGACACAAGCCAACCCACAAAAGGGGAGAGGCAAGAAGAGTTGCTTCCCTGGGGGATGCTGCTGCTCCTGGTCTGCTCTCTGTAGGCTCAGCAGGGAGAAAGGGGGCTGCTCAGAGCCCTGCTGTGGGACAGGGCAGTGGGGGCATCAGTGCCTCCTGCAGCTGCAAGGGCTGCAAGCCCAGACAGCCTGATGGGTTTATGAACACATCCACATCCCTGGTGCCACGGGCTGGAGCTGTGCTTCCCGACTGGAAGCAGTGTTGGTGCTCTGTGCAGAGGGGACGTGGCTGTGTTTACAGCTGTTTTGGATATGCTTAATCTGAATGCGTTTACAGCTCTCCTGGGTACATGTAATCACTGCTCACCAATGTGATGGTTCATCTAAACACCTTCCACTTCACTGGCAAAACAACCCCTGCCTGCCTCATGAACCCCTTAGCTTTGGGAAGTGTGGGAAGACACTTAGCTCTTACACCTCTGTTGATGTTCCTCCACCCATCTTTTGGCCCTCTGTGCAAAGGTGGAGCTTGTGCTGCTTTCAGGGGTGCTGTGCCCACAATGCCTGATGTTGCTGGTGGACTCCAAGTAAACACTGGGATGCTCATCATTGCTCAATGTGCAATGCAGTGGATGCTACAGGCACCTGGGGTGAGATCTGGATGCTGCTGCTGATGGTGACCAGTGTAAACAGAAGTGGTGAACCAATTCTGAACCAATTCAAGCAGTCCTTTTCCATGCATTTTTCCAACTTCTCACGTGTCTTGGGATTTTTGAGCCAGAGATGTTCTTGTACTTGAATAGCACTTGCTGGATCTTGCTTCCAGGTTTTCCTCCTCCTAATTCCCAATGTTAACTTCACTTTTTTTAATTTTTTGGCCACACCTTGTAACAATTCTGTAAAAGGTCAGCTCAGTCTGTCTTGATGCCAGGGCCTGGCAGCTGAGCAGTAACAGCCAGCCTATACTGCACCTGATCTGCCATGACCAGAACCTCCCTAGATGCTCATGGTTTAAAAATTGGCCTTGTATTGGTCACTGAGCAGGTTGGTTCATGACCTGTTATTGGGAAGCGCTCAGACTGTCCCCAAGGCAGTTCTGCATTTTGGTGTCTGGTCCAGCCTGCCCAGTGTGACCCCAAGGGAACATTTTGCCATGGGTGGCACCACACTGCCCCATGCCTGTGGGTGTCCAGCCTGGGGGTGTGAGATGATAAGGGGGAGCCAGAGTCTTTCCTCTGCCCTGTACTGCAGTGGGGTCCCTGCAGATGGGGTGAAAAGACCAGGACCATTGGTGCTTGTGTGAAATTGCATTGGCTGTGACTCTTCTCCAACCCCAGGGATGGCGTTCCCTGTGGATGGAGATCCCTGTCTTTAGGACTTGTTCCCAGCCCAGTGTGGGTGTCTCTCTGTCTTGGGGCTGGTCTGATCCAGCTCTTCCTTTGGATGACATCAGGCATGGCAGTCTGCTTGGTTATGACCCAATCTGTGTGCTCCCAGGCAGTCTGGCATCACCATCCTGCCTGTAGATCCAGCTCAGGACACTGTGTAGGCATGAGGGCACACCTCGGCATTGTTCAGGGGTCTACACAAGCAGGTTACTGCAAGACAAGCTGCCGAACTGCCTTGAAGCATGTGCTGGCCTTAGAAATTCATGTTACAGACCATCTATGAAGCAGCTGAATCTTTGATTAGGCAGCTACGCTCCCCAGTTGTCCTACAGCAGCAGCCACCACCCCGGTGAGGATGCCATTGTCCTTCCACAGGACTGCCAGCTTGCCACTCCGCAAGGAATGGGTTAAACATCCTCCCTCCTTCTTTTTGCAACATGGATTTGGAAACAGGTTCCCCAGGCTTGCCAGCTGCCCTGCTGAGGATCATATGGCGACAGCAGGGAGAAACTACTAAGCTTGGATCTGCTGCCAGGGCTTTTCAGGGATGCAGCTTGTGTTGGGTTGGTGGCACAGAATGGTGGAGGAGGTGCTGGGTCTGGCAGTACATTCACCACATCCTCAGGTGAGGTTAAGGACTCCAAAAGCAGGTCTGTATGGACTGGCACGCTGGATGCAAGGTGTGTCTACAGTACCTTATATGGTACCATATATGGATATGGGAAGGAAAATCCATATTGTGGAACTGTGCACCAGGAGCAGCACAAAGGATTTATTCAGCACGTGTGGGGACCCCAAGGAGCAAGACCAGTTTGCTGGTCATGTTTCCCTGAGGTGGAAAATCACTGTCAGAGTGTGGAAACCATGAAGCTGCTTTTGACTTGTGGTGTTTGAAATGCACCATGCTCACTTCTATGAGTGACTGCCTAATATTTCCAATTTCCCAGGACTTTGATGAAAAAACATTGTTAAAGAGCCATTCATTTATTAAAGTGTGTTTACAGAATACAAACCAAGCCAAAAAAGCCCCAACCAATCAAAAAAAAAAAAAAAATACAACCACACGCCAAGGTTTGAATTACTTGGAAAACTGTGATGTTTCATAAGTACCAACAACTGAGTCATCATGGCTCAGCTCAGCAAGACCCCTGCTGTTTGGGGAGGGATCCTCTTTCATTCCACAGTGGCAGGGAACCAGCTAATCCATGGTGGAGTTGGGTCTGCCACTGAGTGGGGTGAGGAGCCTGGGAACACGCTGTGTCACCCACCCCACCTTTGTCCCTGCCACATTTCAGGGTCAGGGACCGCAATGGGTCACCTGGTCCAACCTCCCGGCCCAGGCAGGGTCATCCCAGAGCACAGGATTGTGCCTGGCAGTGGTTTTCCCAACATCCTGCTGAGACACAACCACTTTAGCCAGTGACACAGGTGGAACTGAGGAAAGTGGTTTTGTTTCCTGGCTTCACTGCTGATCCTAAGGCAGGGGAAAAATGCAGTAGTCAGTGTTAAATTCCTTGAGCTTAAAATAGGATAAGAAAACACAGACAGGCATTCGCAGAGGTGAAGGGATCAGCAGCCAAAAGCTGCCTGCCCGTTGGTGCTGCTGCTCCTGAGCAGGGCAGAGGCAAAGTGCTGTGCCTCAGAGAAGGAAGTATAAAAATAGGTTGTTGTTTCCAGCACTGGCTTTTGTGCTGATCCCCTCTGCCCTCCCTGTGAATGCCTGCAGGGATCTTTACCCAACGAGGAACTGGGAGAGAAGGAAGAAGCCACGAGCCACTCAGTGCTGCACCTGGAGCCCGCACTGGGTACTCAAGGAACATAGTAATGTGGATGTCACTACCTAAACACTCTGGAGAAACAGGTGAGAAAGCACACAGAGTTCTCAGCAGGAAGTTTTAGGAATGCCAAGGTGGTTGATGTAGCAACAGGTGTCAACATGTATCCAGGACCATAGGAAATGGCCTCAAGCTGTACCAGGGGAGGTTGGATATTAGGAAAAACTCCTTCACTGAAAAGGTGGTTAGGTAACTCCAAAGGGACAGAAATCTGGGAAAGTTAAGATTTCTCTGACCAGTTGATGTCTGGGGTTAGCTATGGCCAGGAATGAGATTTTGAGATATGATGAAAGTGCTCTGATGGGCAGAGATGAGGAGTGATGTCAGGCTGCAAGCCTGAAAACCCATGAGCCACAAAAACTGGAAAGAGCAAGGCCAGTGTTGCATTCCTGTGTGTCCTGCAGCATCCCATGGGATGAGCTTGGTTCAGAACCTGCAGGTGTCTTTAAACTGCAATGACCTGCAGTGATTGTAAACTGACAGTGAGTGGGTTTAGATTGGCTATTGGGATGAAATTTGGGGCTGTGAGGGTCGTGAGGCTCTGGCACAGGCTGCCCGGAGCAGCTGTGGTTGCCCCATTCCTGAAGTGTTCCAGGCCTGTTTGGACAGGACTTGGTGCAAATAGTGGAAGGTGTCCCTTCTCATGGCAGAGGGTGGAATGGGATGAGCTTTAAGGTCCTTTCCAACCTAATCCGTTCTGGAATTCTAGCATTCTATGTCAAGAGCAAAATGCAAGTCAGCAACCTGCTCCCTAGGTGACCCCATGCCTTCGTTCTCAAGCTTGCTGTCACAAACAGCCAAGGTTTAAGCAGTTGTTTAATCCTTTTCGGATCCCCTGTTCCGCAGAAGACTGAAGCCCTAACACACATAAAGAGCCATAAACGTGGTGGAAGCACTGATGAACTTTACTGATGGTGTTTGGGTGGAGAACTCCCGCTCCTTTCTGGAAAACACTGTCTGGCCTTCTCATCTTGGCAGGGTGGGATGCACTCGGACACGGATACCGCATCCAGAATGACGCTGGAAAGGCAGAGGCTCAGTCCTTGGAGCCCCGTGGGGAGTGTTGGGCGCCCCGGCAGTGGGGGCTGGTGCCGAGACCCCTTCGGGTGCGGCGGGTGCGGGTGTGGGTCCTGGCGGGCAGGGGGCCTGCCCGGGTATGGGCTGTGGGAGCGGGGGGGCCGCGAACCGTGCAGCGCGCGGCCTCGCCCCCGGGTCGGCTCCGCCCCTCGCCCGCCCAATCAGCGCCGCTCCTCCGAGCGGCCGGCCCCGCCCCTCGCTCCCCGTTGCCATCTCCGCCGCGCGCGAGAGCGCGAGCGCCCTTGACCCCGCCCCCGCTCGCTCTCAGCCTCGCCAATGGGAATGACGGAGCCGCCCGCGGGCCCGCCCCCGCGCGCGCGGGGCTCGCGCCGCTGGCGGGCCCGGCGCGGCCTGCACGTCGGCGGCGGCGCGCGCACGGAGCCGCGGCGGCGGCGCAGCGGGGCCGCCGCGGGGCTCAGCTGGGACCGCGCATGGCGGAGCGGCGGCGGCGGGGCCCGGGCAGCGGCGCGGCGAGAGGTAAGCCCGGGCTGCGGCGGCGGCGGCGGGAGCGCCCCGCGGGACCTGTCCAGGTCCTGACGCGGTGGCAGGTGCCGGTGCCGGCCGGCCCGGCCGCCCCGCACCTGTTGAGGGCGGCGGGGGCTGGGCGGGCCGGGCCGCGGTGGAGGTGCCGGTGCGGGGGCGCAGTGCGGCGCGGAGCGGGACCCGGCCGTTCCTGGCGAGGGCGGGCTCGGGTGCCCGGGCGGGCTCATCCGGGCAGGGGCCGCGGTGGCGGAGTCGAGGCCATTTTTTGGGGGTGGCGGTACCACGGGAAGTTTGGCCGTGGCCGCCCGACCCGGGAGGGGCAGCTCCCCAGCGGGACCGGCCGGGAGCGACTCCGCCGCCCGTCACGGCGCCTGCCCTGGCCGCAGGGGCCGCAGGGAGCGGAGGAGCGGGGAACCCCCGGTGCCCGGCACCCGCTGCCGCGGGGGGTGGCTTGGCTGCCCTGCGGTTCTCCCGATACCCCTCGGGCCGCCGCCGCGCTCCTCCGGCGTCGCCGTGTCCGGCCGCCCCCGGCACCGCCGTCCGCCCTCTGCAGTAGGGAGGCGGTGCGTCCTTGGAGAGCAGCTCGGGCGTGAAACACGGCTGCACATCCCAGCGCCTTTCCTTCCCGGCTGGATAACCCCACCAGAGCCCTTTTCCATCTGTTGCCGTGGCCCCTGGTGGGTTTCGTTGTTCCTCTGGGATTTGGTTGGATTTGTGCTATGCTGGAGCAAAACTGCAGTCGTGAGATCTGTGGTTGTGCTTTTAAAAGTCTTGCTTGCTTAAAATAACAGAAATAAAAGGCTTTCGAAGGGCACCTGTATGGTGCCTGGTGACTGAGTGGCACCGCTTGCCTGGGCCACTCCTGCTTTCTGCCCATCTTCACCTTGTACTTGTCAGGACTGGTCATGGCAGAGAGGGTCTATAGAGCATTCAGGACTCTGCACTCAAGCTGAGGAACCACAGAATCGATGGATGAACCACCATCAGCCATGCTGGTCCTTGGCCCGGGCTTTTTTTTTTTCCTTTTTTCTTTTTAAATTTTTATCTACTTTTTTTGGTGGAAAAAGGAAATATCAAATATAAAGGAAAAGACCAACTTTATGTGTTTTTTTAGTATAAATAATATTAGAGTCTCATTTCTTACTGTTTAATATTGTATCCAAGTGGTGGTGAGCTTACTGGAGCTGTTGGGATCTCCCAGGCACCCTGCTGGCTCTCTGAGTTACTCTGTCACTCCTGAGAGTGAAGTTGTAGCTTTGTTCTCCCAGCTGTTTTATGCTGGAGAGAGGCAGCAGGCCAACCTTCCTGGAGGCACAAGATGTTTAGAATAATTAGTGATGGAATACCCCTTTAAAATATTGTTTGGGTTTATCTTGCACTCAATTGCAGCGATATCTACCTCTAAATATAGGCAGGCCTCTGTGTAATGAGCTTCATAGTATAAACAAGTCGTATCTTGAATGACTCTTGTTACTTTTGGGATGTCCAAGATAGATGCCTTTGGGGGTTTTGCCAAATCTTCTGTCTTAACTTTTTTTTTTCCTTCTGCAGTGAGCTATGTTTCTTGGCCCTTACACTGTGGTTGTATGCACTGACCAGAGGCAAGGCTCAGTAACCCTCGCTGTTCAGGGCTGGCACAGCTGCACAGAAAAGCTTCCCAACTTTTCCCACAGAAAAGCTGCTCCTTGACAGCTCAAGGTTGAGCAGTCCTGGTTTTTCCATGAAATCCGTGCTTATATGGAGATGGCTAGCAGTGGGCTCTGCTGTGGACTGTGCATCACCCCTGCTCTGGGGCACTGCCCACCGTGAATTCGGTGCAGAGCCCCATTTATCTGTGCTCCGAGTCCACAGTTCTCTGTGAGACAGGGACAGAGCAGCTTGGGTGTGATCCTGGTTGTGCTGGTCCTTCCTGAGATGCCTTCCCCAAGTGTCCCAGGGTGCAGCTGCATGAGCTCATCGTTCTTGCTTTCAGGAGTTAGGAGTGAGGATGGCATGAGGAATTTTCTCACATTTTGCTGTGTGGTTTATCAGAGCGTGATGGTTGAGCATTGGCTCAACCTCTCATGTGCACGTGCCTTTTGAACTTTGTTTTCAGCAACCAGCATGCTGGCTGAGGCTTCTCTGTGTTGCTGATGTTCAAGAGCACTGGCTCCTCAGCTCAAGAGAGAAAAAATAGCCAACTTTTTCAGCAGGAGGAGTGTTTGCTCTATGAGCACTTGTTTTCTGAGAGAGGTCATTGTGCTCAGTGTTTGAAACAGGAGTGTCTCATTGTGATTACACTGTGCTCACAGACCCCAACCCACTTTGATATTGCCCCCAGTTATCCAGATTTATCTGCTCAGTTGGAAGTTTAGTGCCCTTTTGTGGGCTGTATGTATTTTGGGAATGGAACAGCAGTTCCATAAGCTCTCAGTGGCAGGCCTCTGGCTTGCCATGAGCACAAAGGTCTTCTGGACAACTTTTCTTATAACTAAATGGGACTTCTTTCTCTTTTAAAAGCCACACATGTTTTGGTTTACGTGAGTGAAACCTACATTACTTGGCTTACTAGCTCGGACAGTTTGGGACTGGGAGCAGGTGAGGCTCTGCTACTCCCTAGCAAACTCATGTCTACATTTGGCAAAGCACAGACTGCTGCCTGTAGTTGTAGCCAGTCAGAGATTCTGCATGGGAACAACGGGTTCCTGCTAAACAGGGTGATGGCAAATGCTGCTGTGAGAGAGCCAGGGGACAGACCATGAGTGTAACATGCTCTCTAAGCCATCACTGTTGTTGAGGTGTCATCTGTGACTTGAGGAGGTTTTGAGGATGGCAGTGGTGGTTGTGCTTCAAGTGGGGAATGTTTCTCTCGCTGTGAGGGCTGTGTTGTATGTTGGTGCCAGGCTGGTTTCAGGTGAGGCTGAAATGGGTTGTCTCCAGGTGCTTGCAGTGAGTGCCTTGTTAGGAAGACAAACCTTGTTTCCTGATGCCCCTTGTGTTTGAAATTATGGCGGTGCAGGACCCTGAGTGTCTTTGTTTGGATGCCTGAGAATATCTGGTCTGATGAAGAGAGACCAGAGCTCTTGTTTCTGCAATTTATGAAACCAGTAGGTGCTTGGTATGTTTGAAACTCAGGCCATCCAGCTGCTGCAGTGTGAATTTCAGCTTACATTTAAGTATTGAAGATTGAAACTGTGGGTTTGGGCTGTATTTATCAGTGGACACTGTTATTTATGTATTGTGGTTATAAAGGAAATACCTTTATAGTAGAAATGCTGCCTGACAAGCCATAAAAACAAACCTTGGTGAAATGATTATGTAAGCAAGTGAAATGGCATTTTAAAGCAAAAGTTTCTTTCCTGTTTGGAGACAGTGTGGCTGGGTTTTTTTCCTCTTTCCTGCTGTTTAGCATTTTTTAAATCCTTTTAGTGAATGTTTCTTGTGTGGTAGGTATGAGAAATGGTTGTTTTTGCAATTTAAGTCCTTAAAGAGATCATCATCAGGCTCTGCGACCTAGCAGGAGCCAGATGTGAGCATTTGGGGCTGTAGCTGACCAAAACAGCAGCACATGTGTGCTTTTAAGTAATAATTAAAGTTAAAAAAAAAGAAAAGCCAACCAAAGAAACCCATGTAACTGCTGTTACTGTGGGAGCTCAGAGGATGCTCAGTACAGTTGTCCTCTTAAGAACGTCTGGTTGCAAAGGGATTCGGGATCTTTTTCTGTTCTCTGCCTCCGGGTCAGCTGTGGTGTGTGTCTGTCCCCAAGCCAAGGGAATCCATCACCTCCACAAAAGCTGCCGGGGTTACCTTGAGCTTCTGTTCCCAGCAAGAGCGCAGGGCTGAGTCAGTGCTGGCTGCCCAGGGCTGTGACTCAGTGCTGTCCCTTCGAATGCACAGCCAGCTCGCTGCCAGCACAGCCGAGGTGTGCCTGTAACCTCATTCCAGAGCTGTCCTCTGTGAGTATCGCCTGGTTAGAGGGGTTTGGGAATGTCGGACTGCTTTCCTTAAGTGTGTGTGTTGGTGGAAGTTGGTTGTTAGTGAGCTTTTTTTCCTGTGTGATACTGAGCATCTGTGGAAGTGCCAGGGAGCTCTGAGGCAAGAAGTTTCTCCTGTGTACAGTATTACGATTTTGTCTTTGTGGGTTGTGTTCTTTCTTTACATTTTATTTTAACTTACTTATTTTTTTTTAAATTATTTTTTAAGATTTATGTGCTTATTGAAGAGAAAAGGTGCTTTGTTTTCCTTTTGGAGAGATGCCTCCTGATGCTCCAGGGCTAGGTCTGTTTTTGGTTCTGTCTCCTGAAGTGAAGAAAGCTGTCTGTACAAACTCAGGATTGCTTCATAAAAAATGTCTTTATTGGGAACTCTGGTCATCTTCCTGTGCATCTAAGCTTGATTTCCCGTTGCCTGGCATCACACTGTCAGTGCCCTTGAACGAAATTGGTCAGCACCTTGAAAAGTCCATCAGGTTTGGCAACAGAGTGGGGATGTCACAGGTAAGTACTGGGAAGTTGTGTGAGCATGAGAGTCTCTGAGGAAGGAAATCTGAGATGAGTGCTCTGCTGGAAGAAAATCTGTTGCTGGAGTGCAAATATTATTGGACATAGAGGAGCTCTGGTAGTGAGACAAACAGGAAGTCAAGTCTTGTAAATAGTTCTAGCAAAAGGTAGGTCCTTATTTCCCTAAGTATTCTTTGTTTTCCTTTGTGAAAATGGAGAGGAGTGATCTAAGGGGCACTCTTGCATCATCATAGGTGAGGGAAGAAAACAAAAGGTTTCAGTACAGTCCCTTACCCTGCCCCTGGGTAGGGGGGCTAAATTAAATTTGCCTATAAAGGCTCTTGCAGTTGTTTGGAGTAATGTCCTTTTATAGGTGTAGGAAAGCACCAGGGTCAGGATTTTTCCATGCAGAGTGCTTTTGGCAGAGATGCAAAACGAAGGGTTGCTCAGCAGATTGCTGAGGAATTTCTGGATTTAGTTAATTTTTAAGAGATTTTAACAGAATGGAGTTCTTGGACCTAGGTAAGATGAAGAGTATACTGAGTATCCTCATTTGGAGAAAACATGGGAGGAATATACTATGTTTTGAATTTAAAGTAGAAATCTTCCTCAGTTGGGGGTGAGTTTGGTGCTGCATGGCAGAAGGTACTTTCTGATTACTTTGCTGCCTGGTGCTTTTGTTATTATGATACTTCTAAGTTGCATAAACAATTTTATAATGGGCCTTAGGTAAAATTATGTGTGAGTACTATACCAGTATCAATTTACCTTTGTTCCAAACTCAATTTACCAATGGCTCCTCCTTTCTGCTATTAATTTTGTCATACTCTGAAAAGAGATGAACTGTTTAAAATTTGATCAAAAAGAGAACAAGCATGTATACTAAACTCTAGTTTCTTTCATTTGTCACATGTAATGTGAATTTAAAGTTTTTACATAGGAATTATGAGGCAGCCTCAACTAGGAGTATTTTTTTCCCATTTAGTCTGTGTAGGTTTTGAGATTTGCAGAGATAGTTAATACTTGCCTCTTCCATTCTGAAGGGCTTCTGCTGAAAGTGTTCAGTGTGTCTGAAATGAGATTGATTTTGATTTAGGTTGAGTTACTCAGCTCTTCAACTTTATTAGCAAATGAGCCTTTAAGTTTAAGCTTTCACTGCCATTTTCCTTGCTTTGTTGTGATCTAATATTTGTGCACAGTCTGCTGGAAAACTATTTGAGGGGGAAAGTACCTTCGACTTCTTTCTTTAGATACAGGTTTTATAAAACCTTACAGAGGCCATTCTGTATCAAAACACATTTTAATTTTTTACCTCAAATACTGAGTACAGATACTGAGTGCTTAATAAAACAACTCTAAAACTCTTTAGATGCCTCCCAGTAAGAGCATAGTAGGATCTTTAATTAAAATGCATGATTAGCTCTATGTTTTCAATAATAAAATTTGCAGATTAGGTGGAAAATAAGTGTAAAATATGGCAACTCTAGCAAAAGACTCCAGTTAGGGATAGTATAAACACCAAGGTCTGGACCACAAATCATGAAACTTAGGCAGCAGAAATTACCAGGGACTTGGGGGTGTTCTGAAGGAAAACACCTCTGTAGGGTTGGTCTGAGGGAAGAGTACAGCCCTCTAGATGATGAAACCTTACTGTGGTCCACAGGATAGGAAGAAAAAAATGCATTCTGATCAAAACTGGACTAAGACAATGTGTTTTAATGCTGCTTTTGGCCTTAGAGTTGCCATGTTTTTGACAGCCAAATAGAAAGAATCAGTGGTGGTATATTTAAATCTCTGAAAAATGAGAAGAATTAATATAAGCCGATGGCTAAACTGTGCTTTGTTTGGGAGAAACTTATAATAAAGCTGGCTCTGTGAGGAAAATAGGGTTATATCCCTCCTCTAAGTGCCCAGGTTTTAAAGCTTGCTCTTGATATGCGCAAGTAGCTCACACTGGGAGATCAAAGGAGGAGGAGATAACTTCTGTTTTGTTGGATGCTTACTCAGTTTTATAACCCTGATATCCTTTGGTCAAGTTTACACCTGGAAAGCACTTTGTAGCATGGGCGTTTTCCACAGTATGGAAATTCCAAGGTGTATTAAGTAGGGAGAGATCTGCTTTGCGATAGCTTCTGAATCCGGAAGACAAACAGTGTTTTTATCCCTTAAATTTTGGTAGTTTTGGTAGCTAAAGCATGTCAGCTGATTCAACAGCACCTTTTGTATGCTGACTCTGTGCAGGTTTGCAGCCCCTTGGATCTGTTGCCTGTGTAGTCTGCATAAAGTTTGGGTGTTGTTCACAGGTGTGGAGCCACAGGCAACTACAGAGTCATTATTCTCTGTTAAACCAGAGTCATCTTTTCCAGCTGGACTAGAACATATTTCTGGGTTTTTTTACCCGTAAGCTTTTCAGAGCAGCTGTGTGGCACAACACTTGTATTTTCTCAGCAGTAGTGGCTTTGATGTCTTCTCTGGGGCTGCAGCCCCTCTCTTGGTTAGAAGCACTTTTACAGCCAGCAAAGCCATCCTTCCAGTGCTGAGAGCAGATAGGCTTTCCTGGAATTTAATGTGTATTATACAGACCTTCTTGTAGTGATATTTTTACAGATGCTTTTTGTCTCCTGCCGCTCACCAGTGCCAAGTGGTGTTCTGCAGATTGATGTCATGTGATACTGTGTTTTGATAACAAAGAGGAGCTGGAAATTAATGCTTAATTCAGACCAGTGAACCTGGCAGTTGTGAGTTGGGTGTGTATGCCAGTGTTTTACTTGGAGTCAGGAACACGCTTCTGAGTCTACAGAAACATGAAGATGTGGCACATAGGGACATAGTTTACTGGTTAGACTCAGTGGTCTTAGAGATATTTTCCAGACTTGATTCCATGGTTCTCTGACAATCCTGCATGTCTCCACCTCTGTGCTTGAGGTGGGAGAGCTTGCACAGGCTCTCCCTTTGGAGGAGGGTGAGTGCAGAGATGAGCTCTAGGGGCATGTCCATTGCCTCTCAGTTCGTGATTGGATTGTGCTTCTGTTGCTAATGACTGTTCAGAGTTTGATTAATAAGAAGCTAAATTGGGACCCTTCACTGAATTAGCAGCTCTCAAGAACATGAGACAGAAAAGCACAGCTGATGCAAGTGAAAGCAGCAAGGTCTGGTTGGGAGCATGTGCCTGTGCTTTTGGCAAAGTACTGCCAAAAAATGGGCTGAAGTCTCCCAGAAAAAACTTCTGTGAAAGTGGAGAAAATCCTGTCTTCACTCCATAATCTACCATACATGCTCGAACTGGTGGGAGCTCAAGCCCAGTAGTCCCCCTCCCCCCCCCATTTCATGAGGACTGTCAGGTCCTTCCATCAAATCTGCAAAATCTGTTTTTTCTCGTGTCTTTGAAACTCTTGCAAAAATCTGTTATGTTAAATACAACTCCGCTGTTTTCCATGAGGATGATAATGACTTGGGAAAGCTTCCCAACTAGTGGAAAGGGTGCATTAGTCTGGAAACCTTTGGCTAGTTTGTCCCTGTTTGATGCTTTTATATCAAAGTTGATTTCCCCAGACCTCAGTGCTGACAAATATGGATAACAAGGGATAGTGAGTACTGCCGTAGCTGTGTCGGATCTTTCTTCCCTGATGCAGCCTGGTTTATCTTCTCTTATCCCCTGAAAGCTATTCTTAGTAAGTGGTTGTTTTTCTTGAATTAAATGAGTGAATAATCGCTATTTCATTCACTGTCCTTACATATGCTTAAATATAGTATTAACCTAATCTTCTTATATGCTTTTCCTTCTGCTGCTCCTGAGTTCCTAAAGCAATCAGGTTCACTATTAGTAAGATCTATGAATGAACTTGCCTGGAAATTAAATACTTCTTTTGAGCTTTGGCTTGTGTTTATTGCCAAGATGGTAATTTATTCATATTTTTGGACAGCAGCATCGTTCTTCATGCATGTAATTTCTGTGCTGTCAAGAGAACTTTTTCTGTGTACAGATTCCTCAGATACAGTCTGTGAGATGGTTTTGGTTTGTTTTTTTTTTTTTTCCTGCTTGGAAGGGAAAACAACTGTTTGGTGAAAAACCTTTGGCTTTCCATTTTAGGAGGGAGGAAGGGAAGGAGGGAGCTCTCCGTGGTACCGAGCAGGGCCGGGGCCGCCGGGCTGCAGGTGCTTGCTGCTGCCAGGAGGGAGGGAGGCTCGTCCTGCCCTCCTGGTCAGGGCACATCCCAGTTATATAAAATATTATATAAATTATATTTTATAGATACTTTTTTAAAATATTAGTTGTTAATTTATTAACAACCTCAATAAATATGGCTTAAATTAATATAGCTAGAGTTCCTATAACTGTATTTTTTTTCTCTCTTCACTGTGTTTCAGATCATGATGGCTAGCTGGCTTTTTTTTTTGCAGCCCAGGTAATACCCAGCACTACAGGATAGTATTCCCAACCCCACTGCTTATGTTCCATCTCCTTTGGCCTCGTTGTGCGCTTTTTCTGACAGTAGGTCTTCATGCAGGCTTCAGTCAGATTTCAGTCAGCAGCTCAGGTGAAGGTGGGCCACCATGCTTTTGGGGCCAGTTTACCCAGCCTGGGTATGAACACCCACAGCTTCTCTCAGCATCTGTGATGCCCTTGCTGGCTTTCAGTAGAAGCCTTTTTTGAGTTCAGGGTTCATAGAATAGCCAGTGTTGGAAGAGACCCACAAGGATTATTGAGTCCAACTCTTGGCCCTGCACAGAACAACCCTAAGAGGAACTGTGGCTTGTTCTCCTTTCACTATGTTCTTTCCTCAGTCCTTTGTTCAATAGATTTACTTTCTTTTCAAGTTTGCCTTCCAGATTTAAGTGAGGTTCCCTGATAGCTGTGAGAACATTTTCTGAGTAACTGCTCTTGATGTCTTTCAGTGAATATGGAAGGAACTAGATGTACAACTTTTGATTATTGTAATAAAAGCTCTGTTGAGGAATATCACTATTGACCATTACTGTCTTGCCAGAGTATCACCTGCACTGTAGGACAGCTTAGATGAAGCAGCCTGCTTTTAAAGCTAAAGAAAAATAGCCAATATTTTGAAGGTCGTAACTTTTAGAGTGCTGTGGTAGAAAGTAGGGAAAGGAATTTTTCTTCTGGTAGCTTTCAGTGTAGCAGAGCTCCTCAGCATTATTTATGCCTTTGGCTTGGGTATTTGTGCATCTCTTTGGGTCACAGACCTTACTTGCTGTCTTCTAGTGTTTTCTTGCCTAGGTTTTGGTATGTTGCTGCAGTCCAAACTGAACATTAATTGTAAAAATACAAAATAATACAAAAATTGTATTAATGGGCATTTTTACATCCAGTGGTACTTGAAATGCATACAAACACTTCTTGCTCCAGCAGTTGTCCTGGCAGCATTGCTAGCAAATACTACTTAAATGTGTGTGCAGTGGGGTGGTTTTGAATAAATGACTTTTGGATCTATCTTAGGAGGCTGCTGATGTTCTTATTGGAGGATTTCACCTCCAGAGCCAAGTCTTGGTTTCTTGTATAGTGCATGTTCACAGTGCATAGGTTATCCTTGAGAGAACAGCCAACTCCCTACATTTCTGAATCAGTAGCTGCTTCTTTACTTCACAGAAAATTCATGCAGTATGTGCATATATTAAAAATACATGCATATGTATACTATTTTATCTTTAGTACTTTGTCCAGAATAAAAACTCGAATCTAAAAATAACTACAGTAAAAGGTCACTAAAGTAGGTTCATAAGCCAAATTCCACTCAATATGGAGGTTTTTTGGCATATGAGCTGATAGACTCTGCTTCTGTGGCTGGGATCTCTTAAGTAGTCTTGATGGCATTAAATGGCTCTTTCTCTCTGTGGTTTTGTCCTGAACCTGAAGGAAATGTTATGTCTTGAGTTATTTGCTCCCCTGGGTTGGTGTGCCAGGGGAATGGGGATTTTCCATCCTCCTACTTGGAGCAGGTGCACCGCAGTCTGTGCAGAAGCAGTGCTGGTCTCCTTGGTGATCTGCTACTGTTTTAAAATCTTGGGGACCTCTGGTGGGGTCATCCTTGGACCTTATGCATGTGCTGCTGTAGGTGTTGGGAGCAGCAGAGTCAGAGGAGGGATGTGGTGGTGGTCCAGGTCTGTGTGCCCTGTGAGATGGCAAGGATGGCAGCAAGCATCTTGGGTGGCTCTGCTTTTGCCTGGACTGGAAATACAGCTGGGCAGGGAAGACACGACTCTCTGGTCTCCAGCAAAATCACAGGCAAGTGCCCCATGTCCCAGGTGAAGGCTGGTCTCTTGGATTTTTCATCCTTCCTCCGCAGCTTGTGGCTGCTGCCTGCCTGTGGCACACACGGAAGGCTGGCAGCTCTGCCTTTCTCCTGGGGCCACCTGGATGTGCTTTCTGGAAGGCTGTAGATGAATAGATGTGCTTGGGGCTAATCCAGTGTACTTGCTCTGCCAACATTTGCAGCATGTATCAATTCTACCTGAAAAGCATAGACTGTTTCTTGCCTTTGATTCTGTACAGTGCTCCCTTCCAGGACTGATAATTGTTTCCCTTTTTTCCTTTTCCCCTGTATTTGTACAGTCAGACTCTGGTTTGTTCTTCTAGACTGAGCAGCTCTTTAGGGTACTTCTCTCAAGCTCCCTGTGCCATGTATCACCTGTAGTCCTTCTCTGTTTGCCTTCTGCTTTGACATGATGGTGATTTCCAAGAGGTAGCAAAGTTGGCTAGGGTCATGTAGGCACAGGTTGCTCAGAGAAGCTGTGGCTGCTCCATCCCTGGACGTGTCCAAGGCCAGGTTGGACAGGGCTTGGAGCAACCTGGGATAGTTCGACGTGACCCTGTCCATGGCAGGATTTGGAATGAGATGAGCTTTAAGGTCCCTTCCAACCCAAACTAATCTGGGATTCTGTGATCTGGAACTTCCATCACTTACTCATCCATTTTTCCCCTCAAAATAGTTTCAGGTTTGTCTTGCTGGGAGATTCTTTGGGGCTACGTTGTGTAAATGACTTAGTAGATAAAACAGGTGTAAGTATTTCAACCCCCATTTGTCTTGTTTTCTTCAACTATCAGGAACAACTTTAATACTCAGCTTTTCAGATAACCTAACATCCCTTGTTATTTATCAGTTTTTATCTGAACTCAAAAAGACTAATGAAAATTAATGTAGGAGTTACCTCCCAACATCTCAGCGCTTGAGGAGAATACATCAAAACTGTCTGATGTAGTCTTGAGTCACTGTCTTGATACACTCACAAGTTTTGGTCCAGTTTCCCTCTGATGTGGTTTTGTTGAAGGGGGACCTTATTGCTCCCTACAATTCCCTCACAGTAGGTTGTAGCCAGGTAGGGATATATCTCTCAGAAAACAGGTGACAGGACCAGAAGAGATGGCCTCAAGTTGTGCCAGAGCACATTTAGATAGACTAGTTGGAAAAGTTTCTTCACTGGAAGGGTGGCCATGCACTGGCACAGGCTGCCCAGGGCAGTGGTAGAGTCACCATCCCTGGAAGTGTTCAGAAGGCATGTAGATGTGGCACCTGGGAATGTGATTCAGTTGAGAACATGGAGGTCCTGTCTTAAGAGCTGGACTCAATGATCTTAGAGGTATTTTCCAACTTTGGTGATACTATGATTCCATGTGCAAGTAATGTAGGCCACAGGTCCTGACCTGTGCCTGGTCATGCTGGCATCTTCCCTCTCTCTTGCTCTCCTCCTGCCCTATCCAACATCTTCTGGGTGTTTTCCTTGCTTGTCTCGTCAAACTCTGGGATGTATTACAATTTCTTGAATGTGAAGGTGATAAGTCCCATTTCTGCACAATGTGGCTGAAAAATGTCTAATATTCTGTGATGTCAGACACTCTGCCCACACACCTGAGTGGTGATGGCACTCAGATTTTACACCATAAGTGTGGTTGGTGGTGTGTTATTTTTTGTGTTTGGTTTCTTCTTTTTTTGTGTGTGTGTTTGGGGTTTTTTTTGTTTCTTTAACATACAGTTACTTGATATTCAATAATTTAAGGAACTGCTCTGGATGTGGCAGTTTGAGCCAGTCTTTAGTTAGAGAAATCCCTGACAGTCAGTTGCATGCCATATCCTGAGGAAGGCTTCCAGGATCTCAGAAGACTGGCGGGAAGTCAAGGTGCATCAAAAGTTAGCTTGAAGTTCCTCAAATCAGCTCATATTTTAGTTGGAGAAAAGCAGAAATGTGACTGTAAAAGTAAAATGTAACACTTTCATATTCTTAGAAGTCCAGCAGCTTGTTCTTCCTAAAACATTGTAGGGATGAGACGGGTGTCAAAATCCTGGAAGTCACCACTATGGAAATGCAGACTGTCAGTGAGATTTGAGTCACAAACATGGGGTGCTTCTAGTTTAGCTTGCTGCTGCCATGCTCTCTCTCTGGGACAGCCTCAGAGTGGGCCTCTGTGGAGAAGAAAACTCAGTTTAAGATGCAGTCACTGGTTTTTTGGCTCCCTGCTGCACTGGGACACTTAGTGTATTTTCCTTGTCTGATGTGGTAGGGTGAGAGCCACAATGTGTCCGGAGTTCTTGCTGTGGTCTATTCCCATCCCTGCATCGCTCCTCTGCAGTCTCCAGCTCTGTCCAAAGCACAAAATTAATATCCATAGAGAAGCAGCAAGAAAACAACTGACCTGGAAACATGTTTTCCAGCTAACACAATCCTTTGTAGGGAAAACAGTGTGATTCAGGTTTCTTTTAACTTCCCTGTGCATGGAGTTCCTGTAAGGTGTAAGTTAAAGGAATAAAGAGTTCTAAAGCTCTTCCACATTATGTGCATAACATACATTTAAAAAATAATATTAAGCTTGGTAAAAAGGGTGTTGGTACGTGCCCTGGCTTTGGGTGCACTCGTGCAATCAATGCATTTTTTCCCCCTGGTGTAGTTTCTGCTTTCTGGCATTTTGTGCACAGCAGATGCAGCTTGTGCTGGATCTCCCATGGGGGGAGATATTGGTGAACTGCGAGCTGGTGGAGAATGGCTGGTATTGGGAGTCAAGGGATAAGCCCAAAATTCCCTCTCTGCCCTCATGGAACTCCACCTGGAGTACTGTTTCCAAGTTTGGGGTCTTCAGCACAAGAAAGACATGGGCCTGTTGGAGTGGGTCCAGAGGAGGCCTTGAAGATGGTTCCAAGGGCTGGAGCCCCTCTGCTCTGGAGACAGGCTGGGAGAGCTGTGGTGTTCACCTGGAGAAGAGAAGACTCTGGGGAGACCTTAGGGCCCTTTCCAGTGCCTGAAGGGGCTCCAAGAGAGCTGGAGCAGAACTTCAGGCAAGGGCCTGGAGTGAAGGAGAAGGGGGAATGGCTTCCCATTGACAAAGGGCAGCATTAGATGGGATATTGGGAAGAAGTTCTCGGCTCTGACAGAGGTTGCCTAGAGAAGCTGTGGCTACCCCATCCCTGGAAGCATCCAAGGGCAGGTTGGACAGATCTTGGAGCAACCTGGGATAGTGGAAGATGTTCCTGCCCTGGAAGATGTCCCCTACTGGTGGCAGGGGTTGGAACAAGATGGTCTTTAAGGTCCCTTCCAGCCCAAACTGTTCTGAGACTGTATGAAATGTGCACAATCAGTGACTGTGTTAAGCCTTGTTTCCAGCTTGTACATTTCACCTTGGTGAATTCTTTTTACTGAAGTTGCAGCACCCTCTTCTACTACTTTGTCTTCATCTCAGGGCAAAACTGCAGTCACGTTGCGTCTTGTCAACAAAATGGAAGAAATTTGTTGTCTGGGCTGCGTAAGATGTTTTTTCTTGCAGAGATTTTGTTGTTTGATTTGCCTCTTGGATCTTTTCAGCAGGGAGTGTGGTTTAAATCTCTGTCATGACACTTGTCAGGTGCTGAGAGGTAACACTTGATGTCTCTCAGTGTTCCACTTCTAAATCCAGGAATAAATCACATTGGCCCTTGAGGCTGTAGGCATGGTCTGGGAGCTCCCAGTGAAGAGTGTATCACAGCAGGCATGGCTTAGTATGTGCTCTTCATTCCAGCCTTGCTAATTCCCAGTCTGTCTCCCAGGTTTGTCAGCAATCTCTTGTTACACCAAGAGGCCGGAGGCAGTGGCACAGCCATCCCAACCTGTCTTTGAGAACAGAAGTCTGGGAATAAAGTGCCTTGTTCTGGCACTCCTGAAGCAATAAACTTTATTTAAGGACTGTGGAGAGTGACTTCCCATGGTAACAGCCAGACAAGATACTCACAGGTCCTTAATGCACTACATAATCTCATGGTTTTGAACACTCTTAAACTGAGTGATAATTATTTGGCATCTTTTACTTAACATTGATTTCTGAGGCATTTTTCTGAAGACTAATGCTAAGTACAGTGTTCACATGCATCTAATCTTTGCCTTAGGGTGGGAGTAAGACTGAAAAGAATCAAGTCTGCCTTGTTGTGAAGGCTGGAAAATACCGCTGCTGTTCAAAGGAAGAAAGATTTGCATTCCTCTCTTAGGTGCTGCACGTATGTAGAACAAGCTTGAAGGAAGTTTTACAGGTATTTTTTTGGAATGTGTTGAGCTGAAAATACTAGTTGATCACTGAGAGCATTGAGAAGAGCTTTCAGTAGTTTTATCAGTTGGTGCAGCAACACCTGCTCCAAAGGGGGGGCATCTTCCAGTGTCAGGATTGGTCAGTGTGGTGGGATGGGTGGATTGTCCTGTCTGCTGCTTCTGTTACCTAAATTCTTGTCCACAATTTGTCTGTAGTAAAAAATACACAACTTACTTTTTCTATTTTAGCTGCTGTCTAAAAACTACCAATACCAAACAGAGAAATTACAACTGACTTCTTAAATTCTGTTGCCTTTTAAAAGCTGCTGCTTAATCTGGAGATTGCACTGTTTGACTGTTTCAGTTTGACTAATGTTTAAAGCAGCTAAATGAGTAATGTACATGTTTAAACACTAGCTATAGCGAAATCATCAACAACAAGATTAAAGCCTTAGCTCCCCTGAAGACATGTATGGCAATTTTGCTCATGTGAATAATTCCTTTGGCTTCAATCATGTTCTCTTCTAAGGTAACTACTCTTGTAGATGGGATGATCCTGTAAAAAGAGGAGTGGCATTAAAACATTTGGTTTTGAAACAATTTTGTTTCAGTATCAAAATTTTGTATTTAGGCTTTAGGATGCCACATGTACCGATATGCCAGTGAAGATAATATTTCAAGCATAGGAGATGGCAAAATTAAAACTTAGAAGTGAAGAATTTCTTGCTGATACTGTGCAAATATGTGAAACCATTTTTGGTGGGGTGTTGCAAAATTCCTTAGAGGGCACAATCCACTTTGGGATTGGGCCTGAGCTATCCTGGGCAAGGCCTCAGATTTGGGCCTGAGTAGTGGTGAGCAAGCCTGTGGCGCAGCAGTAAATTCAATTAAGGTGTGTTTAGTATTAATTAGTATAGTTTTAGCAATTTCACCATGATGACCTTAAAGTTAGGATTGTTTACATTCCTTTCTGTTCAAGTGCCAATTAGAGAGCACCTGTTAGTATAAACTATCTGAAACTCTATATAACCCACCATTTTGTAGCAATAAAGGGAGAATGCATGTATTAACCACATTGGTGCATTGCTCCGTTCCAGTCTCCCACAGACCCCTGGCTTCAGTGGGGGAATATATGGAAAGTAATTTACTGTGTTTCTTCCTTAACATTTTTTTTTATAATTGCGTGTTCTAGAATTGATGATGAACATACTTTTGTTTCATTCCTGCAGTCAGTGAACTTTGTTTCAGTGTCTTGTGTATAAAAAGTACCTGTTTGTAAGTTCAAAAAGAGTTTGTTTTATATCAAGGGAAGGAGAAGCATTTGACAGTTTGTATCATGTATAAACTGTACTTCTTTTTCCAGTTGCAACATATATGTCCTTTTTTCCCTAAACATTTTTTTATTATGGTGCTCAGTTGCTAGCCTTTCTTAATTTACTTTAGAATTTAAATTAGCAGTTCAAAAGGGCTGTAGGGAGTGTGGGTTGGATTTGGGCTGTTATTTCTTTAATTCAGACTGATAAACTGAAGTAAGTACATCATAGATGTCAAATTGTTTCTTCATATTTAGATGGAAAATGTTTTCAGAAGAAAACCCAGTTCTGTGGTTGTGCTGTTGAGCTGCATTTATAGCTTGTGGCAGACTCATGACTTGGTGTATGAAAAAACACATCATGTCACAATCACAGAATATCCTGACATGGAAGGAACCGGCAGGATCATGGAGTCTGACACCTGGCCCTTCACAGGACATGCCTAGAAACCCACCATGTGCCTGAGAGCACTGTCCAAGCACTTATTAAAATCATGTCTTTTACAGGAGCCTCAGACTATTGTTTTCTGGGATCAGGAGCAAAGTCTTACTTGAAGGCATCTCTTTCTCACATTCCCTGAGCGACTTTAAAGTAGGCAGGTAGTGGCAGGGCAAGGAGGAATGGCTTTAAACTAAGGAGAGATTTTAGATTAGGTATTAGGAAGAAATTGTTCCCTATGAGGGTGCTGAGGCCCTGGTAGAGGTTGCCCAGAGAAGCTGTGGCTGCCTTGTCCCTGGAAGTGTTCAAGGCCAGGTTGGATGGGGCTTGAATTATCCTGGACCTAGTGGAAGGTGTTCCTGCCCATGGCAGGAGTTGTATTGAGATGAGCTGTAAGAGCCCTTCCAACCCAAACTATTCAACGCTGGATTTAACATACCTGTGGTTTTTGTCATGCATTGGCAGTTGAGATACCTCAACAGATTACTTTTCTTTTTCAACAGGTGAGAAGTAAAATAAATAGGAAAGTAAATACAGAAAGGTTGGAAGTGGTGTTTTTTTATCCTGACCATAGGACTGGTGCTGAGTGATGAGTGCCTCCAGGTTGCTGCCTTGTATTTGGGTGGTTTTTGCAGGTTTATGTCTTGAGGTGGTTCCTTCAATGTCTATTTTGATTCTCATAGCCTTGAAATATTTTTTAGCTGATCTTAAAGTTAGTATTTGAAGATATTTCTAAACGGCCAACATGTTGTATTCTTCAGATGACTTTCAAGTATCCTTTCCTGCCTTGGGAGAAATCATGGACATGTTTCTGAACTTTTTTGGGTAAATTAACTCACTAGTAATGGACAAAGAATTGGCTTATTGAATTTTTTGCAAGGCAACAATATGGAGATGCTGTGGCGAAGTGCTGAGCTCCTAGAGGAGCCCCTTCTGGCAGGCTCTCTCTGCAGAAGGTGTTGGGGAAGCATATCATGGCTTCAACAAGCCCCAGAATAGCCATCTGGCACTGGACAGAGCCAGGTAGGGACATGCTGAGGATCAGAGCTTTGTTCCTGGCTTTTATAACATAGTGGTATTTCCCTTTCTTTGGTAATTAGAGGTTTTACTGGTTTGAGGTGTTAGAAGTCTCCATTTTTCCTCCACCTGTCTTTATTGCTCACAGTTTACCAAAAAGGATTACTAAGATAAGCTTTTTTCCCTAGTTCTTAACTGTGACTGGCTCTTTCTCTGTAAAACTCACTGCAGCTGTTGTACTCAGTGATAAATTTAAAGTCTCAATTTTCACGGATTGTTTTTAGTTTGTTAGGGCTGGAGTAATGTTGCGTATAAGTAAGATAATGTGAAGTCTAAATCACCTCAAGGATATACTAATATAAAAACCTTAGTTAAAAACTTAGCAGTGTGTTTTCTCAGGTTTAATTGTAACTAAACAATGCTCACATAGTGAGAGAATTATCAAAACCTTGTTTTTAAAATACATTTTTGGTGGTTGTTGCCACAAACACGAGATTTTCACATCATACCTAATTTATAGCTCATATTCCAAGAGTTTGGAAATTTTTATTGTGGATATGGGAACACTAGGTTGGGACTTTGACTCTGAATCTGTGTTCTGGGCATTTTTCCTGCTTTATGCTAAGACCAGTGTAGTGTTTACATTGTTTTTTTTTTTTTTTTAATTGGAAAATGCCACCGTGAGGTGTTGGGAAATCAAAATATCTTTAAAAAGCTGAGATCGAATCAATGCAATATGCTAGTTTATGGACTTTAAAGCATTGTGTCAGATCCCTTTTTGACCAAAGTAATTTAAGACCTGAGACGTGCAGCCATGGGGTTGTGTTGTGTAGCTGTGCTCTGTGTAACTTGAATTCAGTGCAGGTTGCTGCAGGGTACCAGCACCCTCTCGTGGGCTGTGTGATTGTGATTTTTGGAACCGTTTTAGAATAGTCTTCTCTTCACACTAGTAGGGCCCCATTTTTTTTTTTATAACTGGGAGGTTGTCTGTTAAATTAAAGCTGTCTGTTCCTGATCCAACATCTGTGCCTATTCATGGAAATAAAATTGCTCACAGCCATCCCTATTATCCTGTATCCTCCTTGGAATCAGAATCACTAAATGGTTTGGGTTGGAAGAGATCTTTAAAATGGGGGGGTATGTGTTTTACCCTACATCTCCCAGCTGTTTTCCACCCCACTGCTGGTAGTTGAGGGATTTTCCTCTTTTGCAGGAGAATGCAGTCTGATGTCAGTGGGATCAAGAAAGTGGTGTTTGGAAAGGGGGTTGTTGAATGAGGGGCCTTTTATATGGATTAAAATCAATCCCTAAAAATAAAAACTGAAAATCTAAATTAAAAAAATCTAGATGAGAATTCTGGATTTGCTTTCAGGATAAGTTGGCTATGAAAACACAGATGTTTATTTTGATTTTAAACCATTATTTACTGCATTTTCACTGACCCTCTCTCCTAGAAGCTGCAGAGACTGCAGATTGGGTTCTACTACATAACTACTTGTACCTTAGGGATGTTTCTTTGCACCTCCAGTATAAGCCACCTTGAGTCTTGATTTCTTCTCTTTTATTTCTTTTCCAACCAGGAATGTCCAGAATGGTCCTTGCTAGGGTTACAAAAGACTTGGCTCTGTATCTGTGTATCTGGAGTATGGACTACTTATTTTTAGAGAATCAGAAATTTGTCCCTTTTAAGGTCAGGAGTTGCCACTTGTAATGCACAAATTTTTAAAGAACCAAGCAATTGATTGGATTTCCTCTTCTTGCAGGTTGCAGAATCAGCATGTGTCTCCAATAGTTAAAAAGGTAAGCACACTATATTTACAAATATGGAGCAGGATTCTCTGTTTTCTGATTGCATTTGGCTCATAACTTGGAAGAGGAGAGACTTCATCTTAATCTATTTGAACATTTATTTAGTACTTTATTGTTTTATCTGTAACTTTTATTTATGTTTGGAATCTAAATCCCTTCACAATTATCGGATCAGCAGCTTGAAAATAGCAAGGATATTGAAATATCTAAGGATATCAAGTTGATACTACAAAAACTTTGTTACCCTTTGGGGTGCAAATTTGTATCCAATACATATTAACAAAGTAAATAGGCAGAGCTGGCATGTAGGACTTGAGAGTCTGCAGAGTATTTGAGCAAAGCTTAATAACTGATTTTGTTGGAAAAGAGGAAATATGCCAAATTTGTAAGTCTGCCTCCTAATCCCAACCATCAGCCTACCTCTATGACTCTTTTTTTACTTTTTATGAAATAGCTTCAAGGTATCAGAGTCTCTTTTAACCTCTTTTAAAACTATTTGGATTTGTCTTCCAATTACCTGTTATTTTCCTTAGCACTGGATAGTTGTATCATTTATGTTTTAAATGATATTGAAAATATTAATATTACTTACTGGGAGGGCTCGGCTGCTCAGTTTTTCTCTCTGAATAGTTACCACTTTTGCCGTGGTAGCACATAATAGCACATTTCTGACAGTTACAGGTACTTCACACACAGAATCATGGAATGACTAGGTTGGAAGAGACTTTCAAGACTGAGTCCAACCCACCCCAAACATCTCAAGTAAACCACGGCATTGAGTGCCAAATCCAGTCTTTCTTTAAACACATCCAGGGATGGTGACTCCACCATCTCCCCAGGCAGACCAGTCCAGTCCTTTATCACCTTTTTTGTAAAACACTTTTTCCTAATATCCAGCCTATATTTCCCTTGGCACAGCTTAACTTGAGGAGTCCTTCAGAAAAAAAATGTTAAAAATGAGATGTTCAGTCCTTACAGTAATCTGGTAAGAAGGTTAGAGACCAAGCAATAAATCTGTGAACATCTGAAGTTATCTCTAATTGGGAGCAGAGCTGTAAACTTCCTTGGTTGAGGGAACAATAGATGCAACTTCAGTTATGTAACAGCAGATGGTGCTGTTGGAACGGATGTAATCACCTGAGGAACAGACTCCAAGCTGACCAATAAACTCTGGTAGAGGTATATATCAGAGCTCTTGGGGTTCCCTGTATGCAGCCAGTATCTCTGGATCTGGAAGTTGCTATGCAGAGCAGCTCTCAGGCTGTAGTTTAGTCCCTACTAATTCTAGCAGTTGATGCTAATTTATATTTGTTCTTGCTGAAGTACACAAAACTAAAAGGAAAACTGCTGTTGGCCTGTAATATTGTCCTTGTGCTTGAAAAATACTCAACTTGCTTGTGGGAGCAAAAAATCAAAAAAATCTTTAAAAGTGCTTGCAAAATACAGTGTATGAGTATTTCTTCAAAGAGTATGTGAAGTAAGCTGATAATAGGGGGCCAAATCTATAAGTAAATGAGATTTTCAAGGATGTTTAGTGCATGGAGATTTTCATGTGATATATATTTAAAAATTTATCATATGATACGTGATGTATAGAAATATGCTTTATGTATGTAAAATAGGAGCTGCAGCATGGCCTTGAGCCTCCTGCTGCCAGGGAACCTGATGGGAAGGGATTAGAGATGCCACAGCTGCAGGGTCTCTAAGTTGGGCTCACAAATTCTGGGATCTGGGGAATGAGTGCCAGCAGGTAGAGCTCCTTGTTAGTACCGCAACCCAGTTCCAGTGGTGAGCTGGAGCATGTTGGGTTTGATTAGTGAAGTACTGCTAATTTAAAATGCCAATGGCAATGTTTTTCAAAAAATGCCAGCCTTGGATAGTTGTCAAAATATGACGGTGTATGTAAATCATCTACCAGAGATGATCTAGATTCGATTATGCGCTGTGTTCCTGATGTACTGAGAAATAAAGGTCTGAGAGCAGCTGGAGGTGACTGGTCAGAGAAGTCTCATCTCTTTAGTAACAGACTGAAGAAACCTGTGGAGCTTGTCCCTGCAGGCATTCCCTGCTGGAAAGTGCTGTTTTGTCCTCTGAGGGCAAGATTAAAAGGATAACTGCAACCCTCAGCCTGTGCTGATGATCTGTAGGATCTACAGGATCAACTTGTGTTTGTTGGTCACTCAGATGGGGAAAAAAGGTGATACCACATTATACACTGACCCATAATGTCACGTTACTTTTTAGTTTATGAAAAGGCTGGAAAATACCATCAGTAATGTTGACAATGGGAGGCCTACTGGTCAGGCTTGATAGAAACCCTTGTATGGAAAATCTGTGACTAAAGTATATTTGAGATTGGTATATTTATGTATTCCTGGTACTTCTAAATACATTCTATACCTTTTGAGGCAGTGTATGAAATGGGAACATGAGAAACAGTTGTAAAGGATGCTGAAAGCATCTTGTTTCATGCACTGGGCTGTGTGAATATTTCCTTGCTTATGTCTCCTTGTTTCTGAGCTACAGGACTGAAGAATTGCCCTCTGACTGAAGAATTGTTATTACAAAACAAAATAAAATTAAGTGTGCCTTTCCATACCTAGCAGTGAGGATGTCTTTGATCTAGTCCATCTAAAACAACTGTCCTTCCTTGCCCCTTCTGTGTGATGAAGGGTTAATTGTCACATGTGCCTCTGGCAGTGAGTAAGGGTGTGCTGCATCCTTCACTGATCTTTGTTCACTGGACTGTGCATCAGTGCACTCCAGGGTTCCAGGGGCTGGGCAGAGGAAGTACAGGGATAACTCTACTTTTGGGAATACGTTGGTGCTGCTTTGGGAGGGGGTGGCACAGGTGGTAGGGGGTACATGGCATCACATAAACCCATGGCTCTGAGCATGGGGAACCTCTGCAGCATGGCCCGACTGCACTGGAAACACAGGAGGATGAAGCGATCTGAGAGGAAAGGTGGGGCTTTAATTGCTGCATTGAAATGCTGGAACAAAGGAGTCGGTGGAGGGGTGTTGGTGGTGTTGTAAACATAGTTTTCAGGTGAAGTTTGAATCTCTTTGCTAAGTGCAACTTCAATGTTTGCACTTTGGATTCATAAGAAATCCAGTTTGTCAGAAATACTTTGAGCAAGATCCATTTCCCAATGTTTTATTTCACTTGACTTTCAAAGTTTAGAAGGAGAGGACTTTTTAACAAATATGAAACTTCTCTAAAACTGCAGCTTTCTGACTTACACTGTTGTTTAATAGTTCTGTGTCATCTATCAGGTTAATGAGATTTTTTGCATATATGCCATTCACTGAATGTAAAGTGTTGTTATCTGCTAAATTTCCCTTTCAAGACATATTTAGGTTTTCTCTCAGTAATGAGAATAAACCAAAATAACTCTTAAGGTCTTTCACAACTCTTTTTTGCATACAGTCAATACCTAGGATATTCAAACAGAAGAAATGCAGGTTATCTCTAAGTCCTCCTATGGTGTGTACTTGCTATAACTAACATTTACCTAAAAATCTCTCAAGTAGTCTCCTGTGGAAATAAAGGCAAATTCTGTTGTGTTGGCTGCTGCATTTTAAAATACTTCCAATGTTCTTCCTATCTTTGGAAATACTCTACAGTAATTAAAGACTTAAAAACCAGGAGAGAATTAAAAGTGCACTTTTTCCTGGCTCCACTTAAATTACTATACATTTAGATACTGTTTTCCTGTTTGATATGGCTGGCTTTTAATGCATCTAGGAAAAGTTTTTGTGGTCAGAACATTTCAGGATGTGCTGCTATGCAGAATCCTGTGGCTTCAGTGAGTGAATTTAGGTAGGAGCTGGGTGGAGGTTTGTTGCTCTGTGTTATGAACAAAAAACTTCCCTCTGCTACACCACCATAGTGCAGTCAATCCCTCAATTTATTTTATCAGTATTCCTGAGAGAAAACAGTCCCTGTAACCATGGACCTGGCTTCTGCCACAGCCCCATTCCACACAGAATGTGCTGTAAATACAGTGACCCAAATCACTTGGTATTTATGGCAGTTATTCCTTACTGCTGTTTTTGAAAGCTTTGTTAATCTCTGAACCGCAGTTAAGCTTTTTCCTTTACTCTTATATATTTTTTTTCTCAAACAGAAGTTTTTTCCAGTACTGAGAATGTTACTGTAGTTGTCCCTTATCCTATAGCAGGATTTTAGGAATGAAACTCAGGAGTTTATAATACATACCTTGGTGTCCAAGGCAGATGCACAGCTTTAGTGGAGTACTTTTGGAAGGTGTCCTTGCTCAGATGCCACTGGCCATCACCCAACCTCTTGTCTGGAGTCTTTGGGCCTGTAGGACTTGAGATGTTCCTGGATGTAAATAACTTGCTAAATAACTGCTAAATTACAGGCAGTGAATATGTTTATTAATGCAGTTTTGCTGCTTGAATAAAAGTTTGGAACGTCAAAGGAGCCAGAAATGCTGTTCCTTCTTCAAAGTGAAATAACGGAATCACTAATCATTTCAGAAGTAATCAAGCATGCCTTGGCAAGAGAGGAAGCTTTTTTCCTAGTGAGCAGCCCAGGCTCAGAGTCCATTTTGTGAAAAAATCTCCTTTGTCTGAGGGCATACATAGGTCCTATTTTATACAGAAGGACTTCAGAAAAACCTTTTTTCTAATTTTCAAATCCTCTATCTTTGAAAGCCAGGTGGAAAAAAAAATCCATGGATTACAGTGGGAGGAAGATTGGAAGATAGATGTGTACACAGAGTACTGAGTCCATTCTCTCTGCCCAACTCAGTACTGTATCCTGCACATTATTCATAAAATCATAGCATGTTAAGGGATTGGAATGAACCTTACAGATCATCCAGTCTCAACTGTGGGCAGGGATGCCTCCCACTACACCAGGTTGCTCAAGACCTTATCCAATCTGGCTTTGAACAGTGCTGTGGTTGGGGCATCCACAACATTTCGTACTGTTTAAATATCTGATCCATTCTCTTCCAAGTATTTTTGATTTGAAGTGGGTGGTTGTTAGAAATTAGTTGTAATAGAAATCAGTTACTTGTATAAAACACACACAGTCTTGTAGTGATGTGCTTAGAGTCGGGGAGGCTTACCTTGGGAAGTGGTGGAATCACTATCCCTGGAATTGCTCAGAAGACAGACATGGCATTTCATGCTTTTGTTATAAATATGTAGTTTAATTCGAGTTTTTTATTACTGTTATAATTATATGGTTTGATTTAAATAAAGTGTGCTAAAACGTACCCCCTTGTACAGAAACCAACAAGGGGGGATAGGTAACTGGCCTGCCGATAGAACAATAGAACTGTATTCTCCATATCAATGAGGGGTGGACCATGCCAAAGGGGCGCCAGATGGTAGATAACGATCACTAAGGCCCATCAGAGCCAATTCAGCTCTCAGAAAATCCCATCACTCCTGGAATTCTGACACTCGCTGAGACCAAACCCAGAAATCAAGACATGTTCCTCTGGCAGGAGCTTCAGGAATAATTCATAGACGTGTTTAGTGAAGACTTCAGGAATAATTCATAGACAGATCCTGAGATGTGACCAGGATCACTCCAGGTGGACAGAAATCCTATCTGCATATTCAGACTGGACAGAAAACTAGCCTCGGGGCCTAAAAACCTTATAAAAGCTAGCCTTCGAGAGATGGTTGGTGTGAACTATGGGGGACCCAGTGCGATAGAGGCTGGGATCTTAGTTCACCCGGCAGCTCGAAACCCGGGCTCAGAGCTGCCGTTTGATTGTAGGACTTGTCTCTTTTGGATCTCATTTTGTCATTTTCCAATAAACCTCTAAAACGGAATATTGGAGAACTGTCGTTTATAAAACTTTGGTTCAGTGGACATGCTTGTATTCAGTCAAAGGGGGACTTGATCTTGAAGGTCTTGAAGTCAGTGGTTCTATGACTTAAGTTCTCTAGCAGAGTGATCTGCTGGTGCAGTTGTGGGCCCTGGAGGGAGGACCTGAGCACTGCTAAATGTACTCGTGCATTTTTTTATAAAGAAAGGATTAGGAAAAGAGGTGGTCATTCTTTATATGCCAAGAGTAGTCTAACTCTTAAACACATATGGTTAAAACTTAAAACAGTGTCATTTGGCTGCATTAACACTGGATTGCATCTCTTAGGTGCCTTAGGGCTCTTCTGTCAACTGTCCTTGGCTGTTTATCTTCCTTGATACTTTCAGAATCTGTTTTAGCATAGTTCCTGAAATTATTTAAAAAAGAACTATGCAAGTAGAGTTTCTGTTTGCCTCTGCTTTTAGCAGACAGGAGCGTGCCTTTTCTCTCCTTCAGGCTATGGGGTGAGATGCTGAGCCCAGGCTGATAACCTAGCTCCTCAGGAGGGTTTATCCATGGTGTGGAAGGGTGGGGCAGCTCTACAGCCTTTTTCACTTGTAGCTTAGCTCAGGGAGCTCACTTATCAGCTTGGTAGAAGTTAAACCAGGAATTGTTCAAGTTCTTTTGTCCTTGAATACAAAGTGGTGCTGCAGGAGTAACTGGAGCCAGTGTGATGTGCTAATTAAGGTGATAATTATTTACAGGTCTTGTTGATGACAGTCAACTAATTTCCTCTTATTAGAGTGGAGTGCACTGATGATGTGTAATGCAAACTGTCTCAGGGAGTGAACACAAGGGATTATAAGTAGATGGGGTGACATCAGGTGTGTTCAGTCACTAGTGGGGTTCCACAGGGCTCTGTCCTTGTCTCTGTGCTCTTCAACATCCTCATAAAGAGCCTGGAGGCAGGAATCAAAGGAATACTAAATAAGTTTGCTACCGATACTAAATTGGAAGGAGCTGTTGACTCCCTCGAGGGCAGAGGGGCCCTATAGAGAGACCTCAGTGAATTTGAGGGCTAGGCAGTCACCAACCATAAGAAGTTTAATAACAAGGGCAAGTGCTGGATTCTGCACCTGGGGTAGAGCAACCCTGGCTGTGTGTATAGACCAGGATGTGAGACGAATGAGAAGCTGGAGAGCAGTGCTACAGAAAAGGACCTGTGGGGGTCCTGCTTGATGGCAAGTTGAGTCAGCAGTCCCATGGCAGCCAGGAGGGACATCAGGCACAGCAAGGGCAAGGGAGGAGATGGTCCCACTTTGTTCTGGGCTAGCGTGGCCTCACCGTGAGTCCTAGGGGCAGGTCTGAGCACTACAGTATAAAAAAGACATGAAGCTGTTAGAGGTTGTCCAAAGGAGGCTGTGAAGAAAGTGAAGGGTATGGAGGGGAAGCCATAGGAGGAACAGCTGAGAGCACTTGGCTTGTTCAGCCTGGAGGAGACTTGGGAGACCTCATTGTGGTCTCATTCATCATCCCACTCTTGCCTTTGGCAGATTGGGGCCGCATCTTTCAGTCACTGATGAATATCTCAGTTTTAGGAGGGATCTTCAGTCAGAATTTACCCTAACAGCCCAATGCCAAGCCAGGGCCTAGACTGCTGCTTTTAAAGGATGTTTAAAACTGTACCTAACAGGTAAAACCTTAAAGCCTAAATACCCCCCTCCCTGTTTTCCAGACAGAAACCGTCTCCGCCAGCCAAGAAACCAGCAAAGATATTTCACAATGGATGTAGACGATGAAGAAAACATGAGTAAGATGTGTTTATTTACATAGTAATAAACTCTGTAATAGTTTCTGAAAGTAATTCTTTTCTCCCAAGCATAGAGGTGACTGCAAAGAAACTTCAGATGCAAAAATGAAAATATTTTAAATTACAGTGAAGAAGAGTGAATTGGAGCTTTTGCAATAACAGTGTTTTAAATATGCTAATATAGTTATACTTTCTGTATTATACTTTATACCATATGTTTTTCTTACAGCAGCTGACTAATCAAAGTATTTCCCTGTCTTGAACCAGCAGTGAAGAAGGGAGGGATAACATCAGTAGTGCCCATGCTAAGGGTTAAGTACCAGTAAGGAGTGAGGGGTGAGATGAAGGGGATGGAGTTGAAGAGTATAATGTATAGGAGGGAGAGCAGAAAAGAAAAAAGGAAAAAGCAAAGGAGGAGCTGGAAAATCTCTGTGCAGGTCTCACATGGGCTGATTTTTTTTTTAGATGCTGATTGTCCCAACCCTGAGCTACTGAATTATTAAAGTAATTTTAAAGCACAAAAGTAGTCAAATAAAGTCATCATCTTGATGCATACTTAATGCAGCCAAGTGTGTGAGACTGCTAACTCTGGGGTATAATTAAGATCCAACAACTTGTGAGAAAAGTATTCTCACTGAACCATTCAAAAATATGTTTACTGTTATTTGTCTTTTAGCTATCTCTTTTTTTTGTGACTCAGAGTTGAGTCACAAAAAAAAGAGATAGCTAAAAGACAAATAACAGTGCTGCTGTGCTGTGCCTGAATTGTACATTATTTTATAACAAATGTGCTTATGTGCTTCTTTTTCTCCCAAGTGGCAGTGGCTAAAGAGTGCATCTGGCAAAGGTGACAAAGCCCAGCAATAGCTTTGAAGAAGAAGAGTTGTAGTTCAGCCTGGAGGAGTTACAGAAAAATTTTAGAGGGAGAAGAGGAATTTAGATCATTGTGTTAAAATAAACCAGTCAAACCCAAAACAAACATCCTCACCTTCCCCAAAAACCCCAAAACCAAAAGCAAAAAATACTACCTGAAATAGGTAATCTTTTTTCTTTAGTGAAATAGTGAACTCAACTGCAATATGCTTGGTATAATTTTCTTTTCATTGATATATAAGAAATTACTTCAAATGGATATTTTAACTGTTTCTAAAGGTGCCTTCCCTATGGAGGCCTTCAGAAAGTGTAATTGGATCATTCTCATCATTTTTTTTATAAAACGTCCCTTTTCTCAATAATGGTGTAGCTGAGCATGAATAGAAGGTGCCTTCCTGAGCTGGAGAAATATCATCTCTTTGTAGGGGCATTCTTTAATTCGGTGTCATTAAGAAAAACATGGAATTTTTGTCTGGGTGTTTCTGTGGGTTAGTGCATCAGTATGGGAAACCATTCAAGGAATTTGTTATTTTGTCAGGAGCTTGGCTCCAAGGAACTGTTAAGGGAATGCATTTGTATAACTTCAGTTTTAAGATGTCAGAACTTTGGCTGAGCCCAGGTTCATATAAAATACAAGATAACCTTCCTTTGTGTGCCCATGCAAACATCATGAATTTGAAATGTTAAATCATCTGATTTGGGGGCGTTAGAAATCAAAGTTTGAATTCTTAAATTCTTGACTTTGATTTGTGCAGAGATATGGGGTTTTTTTAACTTTTTATCTCTCTTTTCTTTTATATCTCTTACAATTGTGAAGTGGCATGTTAGAAGTTGCCTATTAATTTTTTTATTATTTTATGTAACTGCTTTTGGGGAAAGGTTCTTAAAGGAGTGGGCTATGCGGTCTTTGTACCCTGTGGTTGCATAACGAGAATTCCTCTGCAGAAGCCAGAGTTAAGATGATTTTTTTTTTTTGGTTCAGATGCAATATAAGACAGAGATGATGTCTTACATTAATAACTTAATATCCCTGAGGAACCAGTGTTTCAGACTTCAATTTCTAGTGTTTTCCTTCTTTATCCTTTGGTCATAGAGATGCCACAAGATATTTGGGGAAAGAAATGGTTATTTGGAATGTTTTTATTTGTTTTCTGTTGCTTTGCATGGCTGGTGTGTCTGCAGCACTCTGAACACTTGGAACACAAGCATGTGACTCTCCTGACCTTTCTCTTTGATCTGTTTTCTCCTTTTTCTAAAAGATGCTCTGAAGAGAGCATGTGCTTTTTTCTGCTTGTTTTTAAATTAAAAAATTACTTTTTTAGAATTTCCCCAGGCCGCTAAATGAGAGCAGCAGTATAAGGGGTAGCTAGAACCATCTTTTGGTTCAGCTAAGAGTCATCTAAATTTAATTAATTGTGTTCCAGATCAGACAGAGCAGGGAGACTGTTGTCTCTCAGCTAGCAGGTAATGGAAGGTCCCCAATGGATCTTAATGGCAGATGCTTTTTAATTACAGGGAATAAACCCAAAAATAAACCAGCACATACAGACAGAAGATCTATTTCCTTACTGGCATGAAAAATTCACCATGCCTTTTTCCTGCTTTGAGTGTTCTTGGGTTTGTAAGACAAAATCTGGGGGGCAGGACTGTCCTGCTGAAGTTGTTTGTGTCAGCTGTGATTTTTACTAAGGTGACCTCCACAGACAGAAGTCAAATATCTTATTGAAGCTGTCAGCTATTTTTAATGACTAGAAAAATACACCAATCTCATGAAAAATATCTAATTTTTATCAACCCAATCATAGGTTGTATAAATGTTTAAGAAAACAGGATCTCAGTCATCAAGTGTTTATGTATGTGTTAATGCTGCCTTAAAGCCTTAAATACGCAGCAGATGTGATGGACTTCAAAGGGCTCTCTAAAGCACTCATCCCTTGAAAAATTAGGTTTGAAGATTGGAAATATTAGAGATTTCTGTAACAACACGCACAACATGGGATGTTCAGTATTAGATTCATAAAACTTTTAAAAATAGCAAATAAACCCCAGTAGATGCAGTGGGAAGGGTGGGTAGTGGGTGGAGGATCAAAGAAAGCAAAGAAAGGGAGATGTTTTCATGCCATTTGTAATGAACTGGTGAAGCGTCTTTCTCAGGACATGGTGGATGCCATGGGTTTATGGGGTCTTGAAAAGCCATTAGAAAACTTTTTTTTTTTTTTTTTTTTTTTGAGGGAAAAAAAGCACATGTGGCTCCCTGCCATGATCTCTGGGAGAGCCCAGAAGTGCAAGGCTGCCCTGGGCAGGATCACTGTGTCCTTATGCTGGTGTGATACCCTCTCCTGGGGTCTGTTGGTGGCCCTGTCACATGTGAGGAACTGGGCAAGGTGAGGGAGAGCCAGAAGGGCCATTCCTAACTTCCCTGGAAAGGTGATATGCCTGGAAAAGGCATCCAGAGAGAGGCTGGGCTGGAGGAGTTACTCCATGTCTGAACATGGACAAGATTAGAGGTGACATCTCTGCCTTGAACAGGTTGTGTTTTGACTAATCTTGCCAAGCCCTCAGGTACTTAGAGGTCCTCAGCACTACTGGGCTGGACAGGCTGACGAAAAGGACCAAAAGCACACTTTCATCCTCTGTCTGAGAGAGAGGGACCTTTCCTTGCACTCCAGCAACTCTGTGGGTTGAAACAAGCACAGGTCCTTTTGGTTTGCACAGAAAGTCTTTCACTTTCCATCACAAACTTGGATTTGGATCCACTCCACAGTTACCTCCTTTCCTGGTCTCTTGGTTTGACTCAGGTTCAGCTCCCTACATTCTTTTTCTCCAAGTTTCTTCCACCCTGCAGATTCTCCAAAGCTAACAAAGCCTAATAGTTCTCAGGCAAGGAGTAGTTTTCTTCCCTTCTCTCTTAATGAGACTAAGGTAAGCCTGCAAGTTTATTTCCTGCTCCCTACAAGTCCCTCCTCTCTGTCAGGACATCTTTTCCCCTACCTGACAAAGGAGTTCCTCCAGCTGCCATGCTTACATGCAAAAGTTTTTCTTTTAAATGTTCAGTTAGAGTCTGTTCAAGTCCTATTTTCCTTCTGTGGTTTCCACAGGCACTGGTAGTAATTTTCATATAAAAAGAAATAAAACCAGAGACCATTAATTAAGTGTTAACTCAATGATTTCTGTTCAGCCTGAAAATCTTGGTGGTTGATAACAAATACCTGGTGCCAACTAGTAAGGGCAGTGTTCCAGAAATGATGATATGTAAGAAACTCACAGTGAGGAAAGATTCAAAAATTTCCTCCATTGTAATTAGATTCCTCCACCATAAATATATATTTTTATTAAAAAAATATGTGTGAACACTGTATTGACAGTTGTGACCCTACAGCCTTCTATGTTTGTGGCTGAACAAGAGATACGTGATTAAATCTAGTAGATTTCTAGCAATGAAATTCTTCAGAATTTCAATTCTTGTCCAAATTTAATTGACTCAATTGCATGATCAGTACTGTACAATTCTTTGTTGTGCTGCTGTGATTTAATGAAATGTGTTCTACTTCGGCTTTTTCTTTTGATCTTTTTTTTTCCCTTCCTTTTTTTTCTCTTTGGGCACCGAAAGGAGTAACCTATCGAGCTTTTGCTGGAGGATGTTATAAATGAAAATTTAGTAACTATTCCATCAGCTTTGTAACCTGGGCGAAGTGATGTGTGCATGGTAGGGGATTCTTAGGGAAGACTGGAATTTGTCACTGTGAAAAAGAGCTTCCACCTGGTTTGTTCTGATTTCAATGACCATTTACCACCTTGCATCAGTGTAGATGTAATATAGATACATCGAAGTTTTGGAACAGAAGAGTTAAAAATATTTGATCTATTACATTTGCCTTTTCATTCACAAATGCCAGTTAATTTCCTTAGTTTCTTTATCAGGCTGAAAATGAGGTCTTTGAACTTAAAGCAAATTTAATTCTTTATATATAGCTGAAATATCACCCAACTTATATTTTTGAAAACAAATCATTAAATTAATATTATATTGTCTTCCCTGGCCTCCCATTGAAATATTATCACTCTGTGTGTGCAGCTTTTGTTACACTTCTATTCTACATAGCCTTAGAGAGGATCTCTAATGATTTTTGGGTTTGTATCTCCATGACAGAAGTTTTCTTGACAAGGAGTTATGCTTTTAAATTATGAATAAGAGATTTTTTTAATACAAGGCTGTGTGGAAGTACATAGTCTTGTGGTCCTGCTGGCACAGTGGGCAGTTCCTGAGAAAATTGGGATGATGTGAAATCAATGTTTAGAAAATACATGAAAAAGCACTGAATTTGAAAAATTAAGGAATAGCTAAATAGAAACAAAAGCATTCAAACACTCTTCAGTCATGGTACCTACTAAAGAGCTGCCTAATTTTTCATTGCTCTGAACAAAGGTTTTATTTATGTAGTTTTTCAATTTAAGTAAAAAAAAATCACTGCAGGGAAAAAAGAAACATGACTAAACTGGTAATAAAATAGAATTAAATATCTGGGTCACAGTTGTGATCTTAGACATCCATTTTTACTTTACTAATGGTAGTTGTTTGTTTTGTGGGCATATGTTGCTATAGCCTATATTGTTGATTTAAAGCATTTTTTGAGACTAAATATAACTTACAAGTAAAAATTTTGTTCCAGCATAATTAAAATTAAAAAAAAAGTTATAGTGATTTTTTGCTATGCAGTTGTATCAAATGTGTGGTTTGAAAATTTATATTTCTTGAATTATTGAGAGGTTGTGTTACATTGTCATCATCTCCAGTAGTATTGCAAAAATATTTAACCTGTGAGCACACATCACTTAACCAGTTACAAAGAGAGATAAAGGAATCTATAAATTTTGCATTTACAAGATCCTGCACCGAAGGCATTGTAAGTTACTCTTTCTGGGCACCGCAGGTTCGAGCAGCACCGACATTAAAGAAAACTGCAATGTGGACAACGTTCCCCCCAAGGACAGCACTGGGCAGGGCCCTGGGGAGGGGACCCCGCTCTCCAACGGCGGTGGCAGCAGCAGCAGGAAGAGACCTTTGGAGGAGGGCAACAATGGCCATTCCAAATTCCGCCCCAAGAAGAGGAAGAAAATGCCTGGCCCTGTTCTGCCAAAGAACGCCCTGATGCAGCTTAATGAGATTAAACCCGGTTTACAATACAAACTCCTCTCCCAGACGGGGCCAGTCCACGCCCCCATGTTTGTGATGGCAGTGGAAGTCAATGGGCAGGTGTTTGAGGGGTCTGGCCCAACAAAAAAGAAAGCCAAGCTTCATGCTGCCGAAAAGGCTCTGCGTTCCTTCGTCCAGTTCCCAAATGCCTCAGAAGCCCACCTGGCCATGGGCAGGACTCTGTCGGTCAACACGGACTTCACATCCGACCAAGCGGATTTCCCCGACACCCTTTTCAACGGGTTTGAGACACCAGTCCCTTCTGATGCTTCCTTTTACCTGGGGTCCAATGGGGACGGGTCCTTTGGCTCCAGTGGGGACTACGGATTGCCATCGTCCACTGTAGCCAGCAGCCTTTCCCAGTCGCCTCTCCCCCCACCCTCACCCTACCCCACAGCCAGCGGGAAGAACCCTGTCATGATCCTCAACGAGCTGCGCCCAGGCCTCAAGTACGAGTTCCTCTCAGAGAGCGGAGAGAGCCACGCCAAAAACTTTGTCATGGCTGTGGCTGTGGATGGTCAGACTTTTGAAGGCTCGGGAAGGAATAAAAAGCTGGCAAAAGCTCGGGCTGCTCAGTCAGCCCTGGCATCCCTGTTTAACATGCAGCTGGACCAGACTCCATCTCGGCAGCCCATTCCCAGCGAGGGCCTCCAGTTACACTTGCCACAGGTGAGAAATCCTTCCGGTGTTGTGGATGGCTTTGGTAATGACCAAGAGGAGTTAGGTCATGTGTGTTGAATCAGTTCGAACAGCGTTTCTGCTTCTACAGATATATGTGTGCCTTTTTTTTATATATATATATATATAAAAATATATATATATGTGTATGTATATATGTATTAGGTGATTTATACCGTTACAGCTTCTGACAATTTGTATTCTCTTGCACAGAGAAGAGGCTTTGTTTCTGATGCCACAAGTGAGAAACCCTATGGGTGTTGTGGATGGCTTTGGGTGATGAAGAGGCTTTGTTTCTGATGTTTTCAGCCTTGATCATGTTGTGTAAGAGCACCATTGCCAGCTTGAATTATGGTTTGTGCTGGGGAAAGATTGAATCACATCCTGCTCATCTCAGACAGCAAGACTTGGAGTTCCAAGTGAGAATTACTGCTTCAAGTGAAGCTATTTGATACAATAGTTTTTGCAGAGAAGAAAGTAATTCTCTCCTGCTATGAGAAATTGTTGCAAGTCAAGGTCAGATGAAGTGAGGCTTATTATTGCTTAACTGCTACTGATTTCCAGAGTGTGAACACATTCCATGTGCACGTATACAAGATGTGTGGTTAAAGGGTTATGCCCTAGGCAAATGAATTATTATGCATATGGAAGTTACTAGGCAAGTAAATCTGGCTGAGAAATAGTTTAAATCACATAGTTAGTGAACTAGGGAAGGTATCCAACATACCAGATAGAGATCAGAAATTTGAAGTCACTAGAATGGAGTAATTTTGAATTTTTTTTTAATGCATAAAAATTCCCCCCCATTTTCTTAAACAAGAAAATTTCTTCCCAGTCAAACTACACTAATAATTGCTTGATTGCTGTCTTTCTACTGCATCTCTTGGGTCTTTTTAATGATACTATGTGCTCATCTAAATTAAAATATTTTTCTGTGAATTATTTTGCAACTTTCTGTATATTATGAGAATTTCAAGGCTTTGACCTTTTCTGTCTCAAAACCATTGTTCTAGATTTCATTAAAATTCTAACATACTGTTCTGATTTGATAATGTGAGGTCAAAGAGTATAAGCAGATGTGACTATTCTAAGTACATTGTTTTTGCAAAATATATGGACATTATGCACGTTTTAGAACTTCCTATACTGTTTCATTTTAATGTTGCACGATTATTGTGTTACTGATAGAGGTTTCCTTCATTTTCCAGTCCAGGATCATGCTGGTTTGGGTAGTTACAATTTCTTCATTAGATTCAGTAATTTCAGACTGCATTCTCTGCTTTTAAAAGTAGTTTTTGAAGCCATACACCAAAAAAATTTCATTGCTAGTAATTCATGTTTTATTCGTTCTTAGCTTTACTGATTAGCATCAGTAAAATGATGAAGACTGGAACTCAAAGAGAGAAGTGTGAAAAACCCAAGCTGAACTGGGAAAGATATTACATCGGTGCTGCCTTATTTAGGCCCAATTTCAAATAATTTTTATTCAGGGGCTTTTGATCAGCTTGTCATCAAGCACTTCACTGTGTTGCTTTGCTTTGAATTATAATTAGCTGTTATTGGAATTCATTAGGTCTTTTACATATTAGTGATTTTGGTCTGGTATGTATTTAATGATTTAAGCATTTGTGGTGTTTTCAGGTCCTGCTTGATTTATCTTTTTTTAGAAGTCTGTGAGTTGTTTAATTATTCTAGACATTGTTTACTGTGTAAAAAAGTGTTAAATTCAGAAGTAATCCTAAAATGGGTAAAATCACAAAAACTGGAGAGTGCAGGAATGATGTAAATGAGGATAGGGTTTGATACAACCAGTGGACAAAATAAGATGTTGATCAAGTTGGAAAAAATGAAAGCTAGAAATATGTGAGGGGAGGAAAAATTTGAATACCAAGTGCTTAGGGGAAATAAAAGAAGTACAATGTGATTGTGCCAGTGAAGATGTTGGAATTGACTGCCTGGGTGGCAGATCCAAACGTGCCTGTAGCTCATTTGTGGTGAGAAGAATGGAGCTGAGAGGAGAGATGTTCCCTGTGATGGAAGTGGTCATGAGTATGGCTGGATGTCTATCTGTGACCCCACTAGATCTCCCGAGAGCTGCAGGTGCCCCAAAGAGAGTTAAATACAGAAACACATGTGCAAAGTATCAAATGGTACAGAAGGGTTGCTTCAATCAAAAATTGATTGTTGTGAAGTGAGTGTGAGAATATTCTTATGGTCTGTACAGAGGGTTATTGAGGTGCTGATCCTGTGGTTCAATTCAAGCTTGTCTGCTTGCTCACAGCTTGGTCTTTTGTCAGGGATGAATGAAGGTTCCCTGCAGTGAGGAACATCTCTGTGCTGGGAAGGCAAATTAAACTCGGGAACACACTCAGCATGTGCCTCAGAGTGGGTAAAAATGTCCCACTGAAAAACTCAGCAGTTGTGCACTTAGCACCTTGGCAGTGGGTGTGTTGGTATTGAACAGATTGTCACACTTGCATTACAGGGACTTGCCTCTCCAAAACAAAGAAAATATTTTTATGGTTAGCTCTGCTTTGTGAACTGATAAAAAAAAATCATAGAATCACAAAATGGTTTCGGTTGGAAGAAACCTTAAAGATTATCTTATTCCTACCCCCTGCCATGGGCACAGACACCTTCCGCTATTCCAGGTTGCTCCAAGCTGTGTCCACCCTGCCCTTGAACACTTCCAGGGATGGGGCAGCCACAGCTTCTCAGCGTCATGGCCTCACCACCCTCACAGGGAAAAATTTCTTCCCAATATCCCATCTAATGCTGCCCTTTATCAATGGGAAGCCATTCCCCCTTCTCCTTCACTCCAGGCCCTTGCCTGAAGTTCTGCTCCAGCTCTCTTGGAGCCCCTTCAGGCACTGGAAAGGGCCCTAAGGTCTCCCCAGAGTCTTCTCTTCTCCAGGTGAACATCACAGCTCTCCCAGCCTGTCTCCAGAGCAGAGGGGCTCCAGCCCTTGGAGCATCTTGGTGGCCTTCTCTGGAGAGGTCTCACACCTCTGTCAGAGATGGCATGGTGCTGCCCCTAAAAGAAATCCTCAGGCCAGTACAAAATGGTGTGGAGTAAAACTGAGAAAAGAACATACTGGTAGCAGTAATTCCTCAGTATGTGCTTTAAACCTTCAGCAGCCCAGGCTGCTGATGTCCCTCTTGGAAAAGTTTTCCATCAGACAGTGGGATCCTGCTCTGGTTGGAGGTATCACCTCTTCAGGCCACTAATGGCTTGTGTTAGAAAGCTGATATGGAGGCTTCCCTAACTTTTTACTTAAAAAGATACTTAAAAAGATAACTGATTAGTCCATGTGTGCAGACACCTGGAAGTTAAAATCGTACACATTGAAGCTTAAATACAGTTATTTAAATTAGAAAGCTTGACTGTTCTGAGAGAAAGCAAGTGGAGCTACGCAAATGAGCAGTGCAGCTGCAAATGACATCAATTTGAAAAACATCACTAGAGAGAGTATTTTTAATCATTCACCTAATTCAATTTATCCTTTCTGTTGTTGTGGACAGAATTGAAATAAAACGTTAAGGAGAAGAAATGGGGTGAGAACCAATACTGAATGGCTACATGTACTTGATGTGGTTTTTTAGTCCTGGTGCAGCCTGGGGTAAGGGAAAGTATAAAAAATGATTCAAAAATATAAAAGATACACAGATACTTAAGAACATGATTGGAGATCTGGGAAATCTTCTTCTGGAGAGGTACCGAGCAGTTCTAGGCAGTTCATTGCAATGAATTGCTTAGTGTATACAGGAGAATAAGAACGTGATGGATTTATACCTGGGAAAAAGATGATATTGAATATATTTATGGGAATATCATGAATTAAATGTTGGAATAGTTGCTGTGGAATTGGAAGAAATACACAAGATACATCAGCATAAGCAGTGAAAGACCCTACAGGCAGGCAGAAGTTTCTTTAAATCATAACAGGAGGCTTCTCTGAATTGTGTGTGCTGGTCACTGTTAAAGGGGAGGACCTGGTTGACCTTGATTTTACCTGCGGTGGGAAGTTAATATAAGCCATAAGCTGTGAAGATAAGAAAAAAAACCAAAACAAAACAACAAAACAAAAAAACCAAGGGAGAAAATGTCTGAGAACGGTCTCTGGAGATCCAGGGAGAGCACAAAGGACTGAGACTTCTTGGGTCAGTTCCTGTGACAACTGAGAGCTACTGCTTCTGCCTTTCCCACCATTCAGGGGATGACCAGCATTCATCTTGGGTGGTCTCCATGGCCTTCCAAGGTCTTCCTTCAGCTCCAGACTGACCTGAACTTCATCAGCTCCAGAATATTTTCAAGGGTGAATGATCAGGGTGGTTCTGCTACAACACTGCTGCAACATCTGTGTTTAATCAAAAACTGACTCTGTGTGTAGAAAAGGAGTGGATTCACTGTGACTTCATCAGAGAGGGGAACAACACACCCAAAATAACTTGGAGTTCACATGCCTTACTGAGCCAACTGTCAGTTATTTTAGGTCTTTCCTTTTTTGAATTACTTAGCTTGGAATAATGATTTAATGCAGGAACAGGGGTAGAGAAAATGTGTGTCAGATGTTAGAGCATTCACAGGGAAGGTGAGACATGAGTTCAATTTCTGTTCCAATTAATATTTATGTATATGAAAGGAAGTAGAGTCAGAATGTGATGTGAAAGGTCCCTACTCAGGCCAGTCAGTGGCCTGGGCTTGCTGTGGAAACAGCCTCAATTCCATGGTTTAGGGATGGGGACTTCAGTAATTTCTAGGCAGGAAGTCTTGTTCCTGGTGCTGCCTTATTCCCTTCTCTTCCATGCCCTTAACTATGTCAATATAATAGACTGCCTGGGAGACAGGGATAATTCTAATTTCTTGGGGAAGTATTCTTATCAAAGACCAAAATCTTAGTGACTACATCTATAGGCATTTAGCAGTAAATTAGTGTTTATTCCTCACTGCCCAGCTGTTGTCATGCAATTTGTGTATCAAACAGAAATAAATCTTCAATATATCTGTTGATAAAAAATATCACTGTTTTCAGGCAGTGATTTTTTTTTTCATCCTCTCCAGTTTATCCTGGATTGTTTGCATCTCCAAGGTTCATTTTGTCTCATTTGAGTTCTGCTTAGTCCTTCTTATGAGTCCTCCCCAGTGTCTGGCTCTTAAGTTCATCCAAGCATTTTTAGGTTTCCTTGCCAACAGCCTAATTCCAGGCTCTGTGAGATGCAGCTCCATCCTGTTCTGCTGTGCTAACTTCCAACTTCCTAGAGGAACTCACTGCGTGCTCCTTTGTATATCAACACCAATTTCCTCTGCTTGTTGTGTAAGAAAAAGAATCCTTCTGGAAAAAGGTAATGAATCCAGCCTGTTTGCAGGCTTACTGCCCAGCTGCTATTCAGGGAGCCTTTTGTCAGTGGCATTAACAGGAAAGGTGGCCATGGATTTCATCCCAGAAACACATGGCAATTGCAGTTCCCAGTGTTGGGGAAAACTCCTCCAAGTACCAGTCACCACCAACCACCACTTATGTATTTATTTATTTATTTATTTATTTATTTATTTAAAGAAGAGGTGAATAATATTGTTTATTCCCTGGATGCCAAGCCTTTTCTAGCAGATTCGAAGCCTCTGTTAAGTGTAGAATCATAGAGTAGTTTGGGTTTAAAGTGACCTGAAGCATATGTTCTCTTTGTGGATCAGGTCTATCCGTGTCTGGAATAGTTTGTTTCCGTAGTATCTATATTCCATCACAATGTCATTCAGCATGATCTTACCATGTGCTGTCCTACAGTGTAGGGTAGAGCAGAAAATACATGGATTATAGAAATAAGAGCATAACACTTGCAACTGGGAAGCAAATATCCATAACTATGCAGTGAGGCTAGGGATAAAACACTGACATGGGGACTCTGTGCCGTGGCTATACAGTGATCTGCCCTCATGGCTGCAGGGAGGTTAGTAATTAATGCCTTTTGTGTATTAATTTTCCATTTCTAAGACCAGAGTGATTAAAAAAGACTCAATTATTTGCTTTTTCTTTGGGGTATTTACCTTTAAGTTCAGCCTTCTGCATTAGGTAAGTACTTGGACAATTAAATGCAGATTTAGTGCTATGTCATTGTGGTGTAGGCAAAACATTGACTGTAACCCAATTTTGGGTCCAACAAATAAAGACTGTGTTTGAAAATCAGTGCCTAACCGGACATGTTCGTGGCCTCTGAGCCAAATTGTGTTCCTGAAAAATACATGGAGTTTCTGAGTTGCAGTCCATTCAAATGTTTCAAGAAAATTGGTGTTTGCAATGTCAAGAGTCTTCTGATTCCACAGGCTGAATGATGGCAAAACATGGATGAAGCTGGTGCAGTTGGGACCTGACTGCTGGTCACTGTTTTCTGTCAGGTTCTGGTGAGAGCTGCCACGCTCTGTAATCCTGACACCCAAGCTTTAGTTATTTCTTGTCTGCTGAAGCTTATCCAAAAGGAAGTTGAGAACATTGAGAGCATGCCCACATCATTTCTAGGCTGTTGGTTCTCATGAGCCTTGTTAAGGAAATGGGGGTGAATGGGGCTGGTGGTCTTCAAACTTTTTTCTATTTTGTTTTTTTTTCTTTCCCCTTTTTCTCTTGGGCATCTAACACATCTGTATCATAGAATGGGTTTGGTTGGAAGCGACCTTAAAACTCAGCCAGTCCCACCCCCTGCCATGGGCAGGGACACCTTCCACTATTCAAGCCCTGTCCAGCCTGGCCTGAAACACTTCAAGGAATGGGGCAGCCACAGTTTCTCTGTTCCAGTGCTTCACTCAACATCTGAATGGCACTGGTGCATGTGACACACAATACTTGTGCCTTTGTTGTGTGTGAAGCTGTGGGCCAGGTGTGCACACCTAGAACATCTTAGATACTGCTGGTTATCAACACATGGTTGCCTTGGCTTCAGTTTCTTTTCAGGTGAAAATTCAAGAATTTGGTCTTGACTCATTTTTTCTAGCAGTTACAGTTCCAGCTGCCTTGAAGACAGCAGACAAGATTAGCTGCAGTGCTGAACTAGATTGTGTGTCAATAGGAGCAGGAGTGGTATTTTGAAGTTTTCCTTTGTTCTAAAAGTTAGCCCCACTTACAGCCTGACTTAAAGTAACTGTTCAAGTTTTCCTGAAAGACAAAAATCTTTACTAATTTTGAGATAGCTTATTTGGGGTTATTTTTCACAGATATTTTCTATTCCTAACTTTGTGCAGGTCTTGTAAAAATAGGACATAGGAAGTGTTAAACTAGGGTTGAAAACAAAATTGCCCTTATTTATGTAACAGTTAGAAAAGGAATTAGATAGTTATAAAAGGTTCATTTGAGGGGCATGGATTTTTACGTCAATCTTATTGTCAGGTTCAATGTTGAGGATACTGAAATGATGTGCTTTGAGGTTTGAGCATGAGAATATAGAATCTGTCTATCCAGTTGTTCTCCCAAGCCTCAAATGTTCATCAGGATCATGGGCATTAGGTACTTCAATGCTTGGCTTAGCACTGTCTGACCTTGTCTTGGCAGACATGGAGCAGTCATACCTCAGCTTCCACTTGCAAGGGATGCCTCAATGTCAGTTTTTAAAGTGAACAAGAAAAACCTCAATTCATTTGCTTTCAATCATTTAAAAGCAGAAATCTTTATAAATTAATGCTCTGGTAATTTTTAAATTTTTTTTTTAAATTTTTTTTAATGTACATTTCTGTGTGGTCCTACAGGTGTTAGCTGATGCTGTTGCACGCTTGGTTGTAGATAAATTCAGTGATTTGACAGAAAATTTCTCATCTCCACATGCACGTCGAAAAGTCCTTGCTGGAATTGTCATGACAACAGGTAAATTTAAAAACCGGTAGTATTTTGAATGTTTAAATATGAGAGCTCTATTTGCATCTAGTAAACTAACTTTTTTCAGTCAACCAGTATTGAAATGTGTTTTTACTGTTTAATCTTGAAGGTGGACTAAATATAGTAATTAAATCTCAGGTACTTACAGGTAAATTATACCTGCAAATACTTCTTTTTTCACAGAGTTCCTGTCTTCTGCCTGAGACATCTGAGTAGCTCACAAAATGTAGGTTTTAAAGTTAAATCATGAAACTTTGGGAAAATCAATAAAATCCCCCATCAGTATTTCTGGTTTGGACATGTTATATAAGAATTACGCTTCTTTCCAAGGTTTTAAGATTTTGTACTTTGCTATTCTTGCTACATTTTGTTCTTAGTGCTCTATGTCAGTAATTTTAGTAAAAATATCTGAAGAAAGCAATTTATGTTTTGGCAGATGGCAGTGGTGTGCACGTGTCAGCAGTGGTGTCATGGCTCCCTGGATGCTGACATGAGATCTCTGCTTGTCCAAATCACCCAAAACAGTGAAGTTCTGCCCTAGACTAATCTATGACCATGCTGCTGCTGAGTTTTTGTCTCATTAAGGTTTATCCTGGTCTTCAATCCATGTGAGCCCTTGGTGGAATGTTCATTTTGAGGCAGTCCCATCTCTGTCCCCTCTGATGTCTTGCCCTCCCACTCATACAGGCCATTGGGAGGGTTTGGGTAGCCTTGATGCTCCTCAAGCTCTGTTGAGCAACAGCCATACCTCCATCTGGTAATAATACTGTTTTAGCCCCAAACGTATGAGGAGCATGCTGTAGTTTTGTTTGTTTGTTTTGTGATATTTAACAGGTTTTTATGCTATTTACAGCCATGTATGTGCAATTCCCAGAAGACTTATGTGCCAAAGAATGTAGACTAAACTAAGACGTGAATACCTTTTGATTAGCTGAAGCAATAGGTTTACACAGAATAAGAAAATATCCTGCCATGAATACGTGTCTGGGGAATGCCTGGAATTAAATGACCCCATTGCATAGCCTTGTGTTACAGCTTGGTGCTTCTCCTCTAGCCCTGTGGGCAAGAGGGTGCAGCTGGGCTCAGGTTCATTTTAACTTGTTCAGCTATTTTTACCCCTGAGTGTTTTGCATTTTGAGGGGCATTTTGACCTTTCTTAGTCCTTCATTCAGGTGGGGTTTTTGAGTGATAAAGGGCAGTTCTCTGTGTAGAAAACACCCACCCAGTGTACTTTTTAAGTGTATTGCATGGGATGGTTTAATACCAAGAACTACACATTATACTGGTGATCTTTACAGTGATTTAAGCATTTACATTTTTTTTCCCTAGTCTTACCTTTCCTGTTGTCGGCTCAATACCCTTCTGTAACATGTTGCTGCTTTAATAAACCAATGCCTTTCAGATTTCTAAAGTGGCTGTGAATATCTGCATAGGTGGCCAGAAGGTAGAGCTGAAAGTTGCTGGCTGCCTGAATCTCAGGAAAAAAAACACTTTGGATCTTGGGCTTTAATAAATTCTTCTTGAAGCAGCACTTTTTACTTATAGGTTTTCAATTTTTAACTTGTCTGAACTCCAACATGATGAGAGTAGTTCTCATAAGAACCACTGACAGTGCTTGTGCAGGGAGGTATGGCAGAGTGAAGCTTTTGTTTTAAATAAATGATCAGAAGAAAAAACATTTATTTTTTAAAAAGAAGCAAACAACCAAAAAAAAGAGCACTGTTTGGGTTCTACAAGATCACTCACTGCATTATTTGTGATGTTAATTGCATCTCCTTCCCGAAATTTTGTTTTGCAGGTACAGATGTGAAAGATGCCCTGGTAATAAGTGTTTCTACAGGAACAAAATGCATCAATGGTGAATACATGAGTGATCGTGGTCTTGCATTAAATGATTGCCATGCAGAAATTATAGCTCGACGGTGTCTGCTGAAATTTCTGTACACGCAACTTGAGCTTTACCTAAGGTAAGCTGGAGGGAAAAAGAAGATGAGCTGATCCCACAGAGCTGAAGAGATATCTGTGAAAAACATCTGTCTTCGTTATTTCAGTGTAAAGCACTTGCCCTGTTGCATTAGGATGTTGAATTTAGAACTCATGCCCTTTGCCCTCCAGTTTGAGTTGAACAAAACATTTATTCAGTGAGGTGTCAGTCATGAGAAGGGAGGACAGGAAAAATAATTGGCAGTCATTTTGTAAACTGTAAATGTATAAATCAAAATAATATGAAGTGAGCTAAAGGATGTTTCATGTAAGTGCCTGAAAGCCCTTTGGGATTGCCACAGGCTCTTTGTTTCCTTCTTGATAGTCCTTTAATTTTGTTAATTGTCATAAGTGTTAGATTTATATTATAGAATTTTCAGCCATCCTGTGTTTGTTTTTAATGCCTATTAAGTCTGCCCAGATTATGCCTATTTCCATGGTAATGTCAGGTTTTACTCCAGCTTTCTTCTCTGTTTCAGCAACAAAGAAGATCAGCAAAAATCCATTTTCATCAGGTCAGAGCAAGGCGGGTTTAAGCTGAAGGAAAATGTGCAGTTCCATCTCTATATCAGCACCTCTCCTTGTGGTGATGCTCGGATTTTCTCACCCCATGAAGCAGCACAAGAGGGTATGACAGCAGTCCTCTTCCACCCAAGAGAGCTTAAATTATTCTTGGGGCGTGTACAAGCAGCACGGTTAAAATTTAGGTGTCTTCTTTCCTTTTAGCATAGAAGTGTATTAGACAAAGATCTCTTCCAAAAAAATCTGAGCTGTTCTTCCTGTGTGGTAGAAGTTCAGTATAGAATGATGAGCCCTGTGGTCTTGAAGAGGCTGATGCTAACTGAGATAAGCCAGTGAGTCAGCAAGTATTCCTACAGAACTAACCATCCCTTCTCTGTTTCCATCCTTTAACAGCAGTTCTCTGCCTGCCCCTTCCACAGTCTGCCCATTTTAACTTCATTTTAACTCTGTAACACACTGAACAGAGCTCAAGAGCTGCCTGCTTCCTACTGCTCCTTTGGTGAGAGCTTGGGTTAACTGCAAGTGTGTTTTGGAAGGCAGTATTTGTGAGAGGTGTCTGACGCTGCAGCTGAATTGCCAAGAGCAGTAGGAACTGTGATGCAAGCCTGCAGTAACTGCAGGCAAATACCTCAAATCAGTCTTTCTTGTTGTGATTCTAATGTAAAACCCTTTGAGCATGTTCCTTAGCTGATTCTCAGTGCTTTTTGTCCTTCAGACCAAGGGGACAGGCATCCAAACCGCAAAGCCAGAGGACAGCTACGGACAAAAATCGAGTCTGGGGAAGGGACCATCCCTGTGCGCTCCACTACCACTATCCAGACGTGGGATGGGGTACTGCAAGGAGAGAGGCTGCTGACCATGTCCTGCAGTGACAAGATAGCCAGGTGAGACACTGAGTGGTTGTGTTGCTGTTGATGTTATTGCTGAAGGAGGGCATAGGACAAGGGGGAATGGCCTTAAGTTGAAGCAGGGCTGGGTTAGATGGGATACTGGAAAGTAGTTCTTCCCTGTGAGGGTGGTGAGGCTCTGGCACAGGCTGCCCAGAGAAGCTGTGGCTGCCCCATCCCTGGAAGAATTCAAGGCCAAGGCTGTATGAGGCTTGGAGCAACCTTGATGAGTGGAAGGTGTCCCTGCCCATGGCGGAGGGGTGGAATCTTTAAGGTCCTTCCAGTCTGAAACCATCCTGTGATTCCTGCATGAGAGGAAGGGTGCATAGTACCCACAATGAACGTGCAGGGAACTGATGGGCTTATCTCACAGCTTAGACGTAGTGTGAGGGTGTTTGTCACCCCTGTGATAAAGCTCTGATTCTTCACCTGCAATTGGTGTCGGACTTCTTGCTGGCCTCAGAGGCAAGGTGTAGTCATTCTGTATCCAGCCACATCGAGTCAGGACAGCTTTGGTTTGTATTTCTATCACTGGGGAATAGCAGAGGAATGATTTAGATTTTTTTTTTCCCCTGAAGTAGTATAGCATTAGGAAAACGGTTCAATAAATCTATTGCATTATTTATATTTGGATAACTTCCTCTGGTGATATATATCCTTGCCCCATGGTTGGAAATGTTCAAAGTCAGGTTGGATGAGGCTTGAAGCAACCTGGTCTAGTGGAAAATGTCCTTGCCTGCGGCATGGGTTTGGAACAGGACAAGCTTTAAGTTCCATTCCAACCCAAACCATTCCATGATATCGAAGATTTCTGCATTTTATATGCACAGTTTAGATCTTTATTACTTTTTATGGTGAAAAGTGTCCCTATTTAAAAAATCCTAATTGATGGGCATTACTAGTTTTTACTCTAGAATTTTAATTATAGTTTAAATATTTTATTGAAATTAAGTATTTTGTTTCTAGAACAATATTTTAATTTATATTTCTCCCAGTTCCTTTTTTGTTGTTCTTTTTGACAAAGATTGAAAGATTTTTGTTGTTTGTTTTCATAATCATAAATGGACAAAAAAAAATTCAGCAGTAGTATTCTGTAACAAGCATTGAAAGTATGGGGAAGTTGCAACATCATCATTTTTAAAAATGAGTCTGTGTTTGCAGCCTTTGTGCTCTTGCTAAGTAGATGAGAAATGTGAAGTTTTTCAGCTGGTGATACTTTAGTTATTTTGAATGATATATATATATGTGTTTTAATTAAAAGAGCTCTGCTGTTTTCTCAAGTCAACATTAGCCTGATTCAAAGGTTATTAAAGATATTAAGTTGGAACTATTCTTGTGAACTGCATATGCCAAATGAAAATAGAGGAGGAAGGTTATATAATGGCTTTGTTCCTTTAGCCTTGTCTCAAGTAATCAGCATCTCTACTGAAGGAAAACATTTTATTTTAGTTTAAATATCCTTAATGTAAATGAATAGGGCCTTTCAGAAGCTAGGATGGGGAGCTGGGGAAAGGTAATTCTACAAAAATGACATTTCTGCTTCTTTTATAATATTTTCAGTAAAATTCACCAGATAAATTCCCCAGTTTCATGCCAGGGGCTTCTCCCAACCACCTGACTCAGGATTCATGCCACATTCTTTTATCACATTGTCAGTGCAAATATATTAAAAAAGAGCCAGTTGTTGAGCTAGAACACATTTGACTCTTTTGTTGATTTTGTGTGATGCAGAACAGAATCCATCTCTCGCTTCATAGCTAGCTGTCACCTCTCCTTGGGGCTAATGGGAGTAATTTTGTTTGTGCCAGTGAAGGAAGCAGATAGAACCCCTTGACACAGAACAAAGACTGTATGATGGGTAAGGAGGCCCAAATTTTCATCTTCTTCTTTTTTTTTTTTAATTTGCCCTGATGTGTTTTGTCCATTTACATTTGAAAGAATGCCTTGCTCCATAGTGTCCAGCAATCAGTCCTCCAGTATGCCTCAGACCTAGGAATTTCCACTGAGCTTTCCCAAAGGTTTACAATCACAGCCTGGGAAAGATGTGGATAAATTTGGGTGTGGGACTGCACTTTTATCAAGCCACTTGTATCTGAACTGCCTCATCTGTGTGGATTATCTGTATAATCCAATTTGCTGTTTCTAGCTTTTGAGTGCTTTGCCGCAATGTGCTGCCCAGCACCCTCCTAGACCTGCAGTAACATCCAAGAAAGGTTGTGAGAAATGTGAGAGGGCCATGAGTGTAATTCCACTTGGACTGGAAGCATTAAAACAGGATTGTCCTGCTGTGTTACAGCTCAGTGGCTCTGCAGTAAGGTGTTAGGGTGGTTTCTGACCAGAGTTAACATTAATATACATGCATTTGTTTTAAATGTATCCTGGCTTGGTGCCATGGTACTTCACAATGTTGATTTTTGCCATTTTTCTTTTGATGTGTTTTTCTGCCCATATTTTAGGTTTCAAATAATTACTTACCTTCTCATTAAACATTCCAGGTAATGGTTAATGTCCTGCTGAGAAATGCAAAATTCCTTTTCACACAGTTTCTTAGAAAAGCTCTAGGAACTGAGAAAAACTTTCTAGGTTGAGTTGTTAAAAGGGAAGTCATTTGTGCTCTTCTATTTTAAGAAGAGAAAATATTTTTTAGATAAACTTTTGTGTGAAAGAACATCACACGCCCATCCACTGGCCTTGTTTTGTGCTCATTCAGAGTGGGAAATCCAAATGGACATTTGTAACTCAGTCTTCCTCTTTTTTTTTCCCCAAAAGTGAGTATTTTTCCTTACTAGTTCTTAACTCAGTGACAGTAGATGATGTGAATTGTAGTGGCCACTTTAAAGCTTAGTAGCTGTGGCACTTAGGTGAAATACCTGAGGGAAGGTGGTGAGAAATGACCACTCAGGGTGTACCATTATGGAACCTCTTCAACTAAGCTCACATATGTTATGATCCAGTTTAAATCCAGAAAAGCAAAGAAAACTAAGTCTTTGTGTATAAAATGGACAGAACTTTGAATGTTAAAAAAATACCCAAAAAATGGGATTAAAACCAAATGAGGTTAGATCTCAGTGCCAAAAAATTGCTATATTTTATTTAACAGTAAAAAAGGCAAAGAGAAAGAAAGAAATAGAGAAATAAGTGTGTGTGGGGGGTAGAGGCATGGGGGAGAGTGACAGGGGTTAGGTGGGAGAATGTCACCCATCTGAGGCTCCCAGTGATGTCTCTTTGCTCCTCTCCATCTGGTCTTGGTGGTGAGGGTCCCTGCTATGCCACGCCAAAAAGTGTAGAATCCAGTGGATTAAGAGAGGTTTTTATATAGGTTTTTGGAAGGTGGGAACACCCATATACCTCCCTTGCAGGGGGCCAATTTGACACTGTGCCTTGCAGGACTCTGGGTCTGTTGCATCATCTGCAGTGCTCTGGTGCAGGGTCTGGGGACCCTTTCGGGGGTGCCTTTGATGGGCCATGACATCCCCTCTGCTGTCCTTCTCCCGGGGGAAAGGGGCCCAGAGCTGAGCTCTGCACAGCAGAGGATGGGCATTCACTGCCTCTGACCAGAGGCTTTTCCACCACATACCCAATACCTCTCCTCCCCCCACCCTTTGGTGTGAGGCTCCTGACAGCTGATAACCCCGGAGCTGTGGTCTCCACCCCGAAGGGGCTAAGCTTGATCCCTCTGTGAATGTATTCTTCTTCCCCACCCCTGGGTTGTTACTTTATCCCATCTTCATCAGCGAGCACTGCAGGGCCTCAGTCAGGCCTATTCAGGGTGTAGTGATCTTCTCTGCAGCTTTTTGTAATACAGTTTTGCTACAATTGGCAAAGGTTCTTCATGAAGATGTTTAAGTCATAAGCTGTAACATTTCAGTCTCCAACAACATATAGGCAGCAATGTCAAAAAAGCTGGGACAAGTTAGAGCTGTGTGATTTCCTGCCTCAGTGCAGCTACAAGGGAAAAACCTTTTCATGTCTGTAACTGCAGATCTAAAATGATGTTTGTGAGAAGAGCTACTGTTGAAGGCCAGAGACTTCCTGCATTTACCATTTATAGTGTGGGCTGCTGACCCAGCCACTGGGTTTAAGAGAAGCTCTCACTCCTTGTTGAGATACTGCTGCCTGTTTACACTCTTGAAGAGGAGTGGTCATAAAGACTGACTTAACCTCTTTAGGAAACAAAGAGAATTTGGGTTTAAAGTTTTGCCTTCTGCGTGCCAGAAGGAAAAATGCTTTCTGGGATAGTCCTACTTCCACCTTCTCTCACTTGCCATCATTTGCAAGTAAGAACTTGTGATAAACCAAGTGCCAACTAAATTTTCGTTCCTTCATAGTAATTGTTATTTATAAATAATATTGATACCAAGAAGCTCTTTGAACTGTAAACACTTGTCAGGTTTTGCCTTGTTTGAGTAGTTGCAGGAGACTCCTGTTTTTCTGAGATGAATTTTGACACAAGTTCCTTGTGGACACCATTGTGGGTTGCACATAGTGACTCCCCTGCCCCCTCCTGCTCTCTGCATAAAAATTAGTAACTAAGATGTTTGATATTAATGTCAAGTTTTATGACTTACTGCTTTTAGGCCCCCCTCAATTCTGGATTTCCTCTAAAGTAATGTGAATAACAGAGTTTCTGTACCTTTTGAGTTTGGAAGGTTCAGAGGAGAGTTTTTTCCTGGCATGTGTATTTTTAACTGGTTTTATTTTTGGCAAGAGGTGCTTCCACACTGTGGAAGTGCTGCTGAGAGTTAAATTTTGCTTACCTTCTCATGTGTCAAGAGCTGTGAAATCAACTGCATTTCATGAAGAAATCCACAGATCTTTTAGGAATCCACTGTAGATACCCCTGAGCAGATAGTGGTCCAAAGCAGAAATGTGACAACGTAGCAAGGAGGAGAGGACTCCTCTTGATTTGGTGTCAGTCTCTGGTTTCTTGACCCTCTTTTTGCAGTGCAGTGTGCTTGAGAACAGCAGAAAGGCTGAGGAAGTGCATCCATCCTTCAGACTGTTATGAACAAGATCCAGAATAGTGCATATAGAATAAGAAAGCCAGTGAGTCTGATAAATTTATAAAATTCAGATTTCCCACTGAGGTGCTCATCTATAAGACATCAGGTGAGCACAGTACAGAGAGAGTGTCCTCTGTGTAAATTGACAGGAGTTGAACACAGCTCATGTGCATTGATCTGCAAAGGCCAAGGTTGGGGTTGAGCCTGTAAAGGTGTTGGGATGTACTGGTTTGATGGAGCATTTCCCAGCACTGTAGTTCTACTCCAACAGTGAAGGAATCACCATTAGCTGTACCCCAGCTCAAATCAGGGCACCTGTGTTTAAGTGTTAGCAGTCTGAATGTAAATCTTGAGGCTATTTATACCAATCTAAGAGCTTGCACATTAAATATCAGTTTTACTTTAAGGTAAAGTTTTTAAAGGCTGTCAGAGAAAATTCTTGTAGTAACTTAAAAGCAGAACGCTCAGAATATATTAAATACTGTTACAACACAATTTTTTTTGCTTGCCTTAGACAAGCATCTCAGGTGTTTCCAGTGAGGTTTACATTGGAAGAGTTTCTCTGCCTGCTTCTCTGGGTGTTCTTTCCCATCTGCATCGCTCTGCTTTACATGCCTTACTTTAGGCATTTCAGTATCTGTTGATGTGATGCAGCATTCCTGTGTTCTGCTCGTGCTTGTTCTTTAGCACCCAGGTTTGGGTTTGTAAGCTAGATTTAAGTCACTTGACTTACTTAACTCTTTTTTGATACTATCTTTAATGTGGAGAAAAAAACCCACCATTATTTAATTGCTCCACTGGAAAGACAACACTGACTTGAAGTCTTCTGTAGTGCGTTTTGCTTTTCTGCTCTGCACCACGTGCTTTGTAGTGAAATACAGCATTTGGCCCCTTAATTTCAAAAGAAATTGTGCTTTCAGTAAAGGTTAATGCTATACTGGCAGCAGTTGTTGGTGTGAGTTCTGACAATCTGTGTTTGTAAACTAGGAGGACGAGATGGTTTTACCACTTCTGGAGGTGATGCCTGTGGCCTTTTGAAAACTCATATGTGGTGGTGGCTTCTTCTCAGTTTATATTTATACAAATTGTTTGAGCATACATGCTAATGGAAGTGAGATATTACTGTTTGACAGAAGTACAGTATGAAAAAGGAGCAAGGAGAAAGTCTCCATGCAGTCCTTTCTTTCACTCTGCTATGATCTACAGAACATGACCATAAATCTGATGGGGAGAGGCTGAGGGATCTGGGGGTGCTCAGCCTGAAGGAAAGGAGGCTCAGGGGTGACCTTCTTGCTCTCCACAGCTCCCTGAATGGGAGGGCAGAGTTAGCTGAGGGTTGGTCTCTTCTCCCAGGTGTCAAGGGACAGGACCCGAGCAAATGGCCTCAAGCTGTGCCAGGTGAGGTTCAGGCTGGATATTGGGGAAATATTTGGCCGGGCACTGGAACAGACTGCCCAGGGAAGTGGTGGAGTGTCCCTGGAAGTGTCCAAAATGTATGTGGATGTGGCACCTGGGAACAGTGGTGAACAGGATGGTGCTGAGCAGGGTTAGTGGTTGGACTTGATGATTTTAGAGGGCTTTTCTAGCCTTAGTGATTATGTGATTCTTTTAGGTTTCATGTTTATCTCTGCACTATAACCAGTTTCTGATAGAAGATTACATTTCTGTAGAGATGCATATGCTCTTTTATTATAACAATGAGATTTAAAGCTAGTTTTATAAACCTAACCACCACCCAACCCTGCCTAATGAATATTAAGAGTTTTGGTTGTACGAGTGGTTTCTGCAGTCCTTGTCCTTGCACAGGCCCATTGCTCTGAGCCCAGCACGAGTGTGTGCTGCAGTGGCAAAGGGGATTCAGCACAACCCAGCAAAACTGGTATTACTGTGCCCAGTAATACCAGTTCATACAGTCCCCTTTGCAGGGCCTTGCTCAGCTCTCCTCACTCCTCCTCCTCTTCTAATCATAAGTCCACAAGACAAATGTCAGCTTTCATTTTCTGTGCCAGAGAAGGTCACCAAATGTGGGAGGAAGCAGCAAAACACGAGCCCTGGAAATACTGAACTCAGAAGTAAGGAAAAGAGTCTGGCAGAGGGTTTATTTAGGAAGTAAGGGTTTGCCAGAGGAGGGCTTTGGACTATTTTAAAATGTCTATCATCACTTAAGCATTGATCATATAATGTAAAATGTGATGTGCCTTGTCTGCAAACGTCAGTTTGCAATGCTCAGTCTTGAATTCTTTCCAGATGTTTCTTCCATAGTATTACCTGTGTCTGTAGCAGTCAGAAAGGCATATTGGTCCTGGGAAGCAACAATTTTCACTTGATATCTTTACTCTGACACTTGGTTGTTGATTGAGTTTTCAGTCTTATAAAAAATGCGCTTTTATTCCATGTAAAATACATCTCATATATTAGCACAGTATTTTAGGGCCTAATATCACTTATTAGGGCCAGCTTTTTTAATGACAGGTGAGTAAATTAATGCATATTGCCTCCATTTTCATTGTCAGTAAAGATATGCAAAGAAATAGTTTCTTTGGATTATAATCTTTGTTTTACCATTTTTATATATAAAAAAAGAAACTTGTTGCAAGTCCTGAAGCCAGCCTGTGTAGTTCAGTTTTTGCAGTAGTGGAACAGTTGTAGTGTGGAGTTTCTGGCCTGAAAGGATGCTGATATGTAGCCCTGCCATCCCAGCACAAGCTACAGGAAACACTGTTAGCAGCATCCAAATTCCATGTTTTTCTAGGAGAACGTTGCAACCTGGTATAGCATAGGCTTTTTAATAAGACAACCATTGTGTGGGAGCATGAGAGCTTCTGATGTGCTCCTCTTTTTATCCAAGCACCGAAGGAAACTTCCTGCTGCTTGTGTCTGGCTGTTGCAGTTGGTCTCCAGCTCCAGGTTGGACAGGGCTTGGAGCAACCTGGGATACTGGAAGCTGTCCCTGCCCATGGCTGCGTTTGAAACTAGATTATGTTTAGGGTCCCTTCCAAGCCAAAGCATTCTGGGATTTCAAGACTGAAATATCCTATTTTCACAGTGCCTCAGTATTCCTCAGACCAAGGCAGTGAAAATACTCTGCAGGAGATGTTGAGGTTTTCAAAAGTATTTTGTGTGACAGTTATAGAGACACTGAGAGCCAAAACTTTATCAAATGAACACAATTTAAAAAAAAAATCAAAATCAGGATTTTGCTCCTAAGCATTCTAAATCTGTTCCACCAGACCTGATCCAGTGTAAATCACAGTGCTCAGACGGGGATTTATGTTTGGAATCTGTGAAGCAGCTAAAGGGAGCAAAGACTGTATGCATTCTTTGAATGTTTTCAGTTTTCATATCCAGTTTTGTCCCTGCCCATGGATATTGCAAGCCAGTGCACACGCCCTTCCTGTCAGCAGGATGTGGGCAGTTGGGCTGGGGTTTGAAGGACAGGCCTTTCCTTGTGGTGGTGAGGTACAGAGGTCTTGCAGGCAATCCTTGTCCTCTGGGAATGATGCTCTTCTCCCTGTCAGGTGTCTTCTGGAGGCATCAGCTGCTGTTTCTGGTGGAGATTCTCAGAGTTTGGCTTTCTCCCACTGAATGATCCTATCCAGCATTAGAGTGCTGGAAAATGCATCACCAGACATGTTAGCAGGGTTTGCAAGTTACAGAGTGTGCTCCTGTTTTAGGTCATTTTACTCAGGATTACATTATGAGTATCCCCATAGCTGATCTCTGAAATTCTGGCAGGTGTCACAGCTTATGCTACCATGGTCATGTGCTGTTCAGGAGGAAGGGTTGAAAGTCTGGTCCATTGTGATTAACTGCTGTTATGTCTGGCAGATGTTACTTGTTCCATTAAAAAGAAAGTGTTTTTTTGTTTTTTGTTTTGTTTTGTTTTTCCCTCCCTCTTAGGTGGAACGTATTGGGTATTCAAGGAGCCTTACTTAGCCTCTTTGTGGAGCCAATTTACTTCTCTAGCATCATCTTGGGGAGTTTATATCATGGGGATCATCTATCCAGAGCCGTATACCAGAGGATAGCAGAGATAGAAGATCTACCACCTCTTTATACACTCAACAGACCTTTACTTAGTGGCAAGTATCTAATGGAGAAGGCCGTGCCGGTAACTAAGTCTGTTCCAGTAGCATTGTGATTTTGTAGTTCTCAAAACCTTGCAATCTGTGTGCTGTGAGTAAACTGCTTGCTGCTTACAATAGAGAAGTTGTGGTGGAAAGGTAATACAGATACCCAGTCAGAAATACCATAGAAAGGACCTCTAAAAGTTGGAAAGAACTGGGGGATGAAACTTGGGATGAGTTTTCACACCATTCCTGTCTGGAGCATGCCCTAGGAAGATGTGAGGAGAGTTGAAGGCTTAGGGAACCCTCCTCCCACCTGTGGAATAGTGTGCTAGCACTCACTGTCACTTCTCTTGCATTGGAGATTTTTGTTGAGTGGTCCCTTCATCTATCAGTATGCCAAGATAGACAAACTTGGCTTACAGTTTCCAGGTCAATAATCAACTCAAAATGGACAGAGATAACACCTAACCTGTCTTAAATTCTAAAACGGCTTGTTGCAGTATTGCTCTGAAAGCTTTAAAACTGAAATCTCATCCTCCCTCTCACTGTGTGTATTGCTTTGTTCTGTAGAGGTTAGCTTTTGGCATGTGTTTACTTTCCAAGGGAAAAAAAAGCAGCTCATAATTTTAAAGCATGTTTAAAGATTGACAGGAATTTTTAAACAAGGTTTAGGGAGGGAGTGGGGAAAAGCATTGTGAACAATGAGTATTTCTTTAAGTAAAAAGATAATAAGGATTGCCTGAACTAGGATGTTAATTATAAAAATGTTAAATAATGTATTTGTCATCATATTTGCAAGTAACAGTTGCAACACTCTGTACCAAATATTTAATAGTTTTATGGGCATAGTAGCTGAAGTATGGACTATTTCTGCCTGATTTTGGAGAATTTTTATCAGTCCTTCAAGACAGCAGGTTTGTGACAGGGTGAGAAGTGTTTTTGTTATCCTTTTCACAGCATGTACCAGTACCTTGTTCTCTTGAAAACCATCTTTCTGCAATAGTGCTATCATCTATTTCCCATGAAATAGAACCATCTGTTTAAACAGTTGAGCCAGGACTTGCTGTGCAGCAGAAAGAGTTTGGAAATGTTCTCAGCTGTTGAGTTTCCACAAAAATACATATCTCAAAAAATGAAGAGAAAGGTTCTTTAGGAGTTTGGGCAGATAAGTATGTTGAGGTATTTTCTTTTACTGGTTCAGTCTTGAAAGCTGATTTTCTGACCTCTGCTGTTAGATTCAGCTGAGGCTGTCGTGTAGTTGCCTGTGTGCTTTTGGCTTCATATATTTTTCAGTGTATTCTTACCTAGAACAAGCACAGCAGAAATACCTGTCTCCACTTCTGTGTTCTTTCTTGTACCACACACACACACCTCTGTGATTTATTTCCACCAGGGGGGTGAACTAGAACAGAAATACCTGTCTTGTCCCACTGTCCTGCCTGTTTAGCTGAGAAAGTACTGTAAAAACAGGTTTTCTTCCTCTGATAAAGCAAATTTTATGTCTGCTGGAGCACCTGCATTGTCAAAATTATTTTGAGATACTGTTTGTAGTGCTAAAAATTGTCTTTTCATCATCTTTCTTTATGAGGTAGTTTTTACTTACACCTTCTGCCAGCAGATTAAATCATAGAATTATTAAGGTTGTAAAAGACCCCCAAGATCATCAAATCCAACCATTGCCCAGCACTGCTCTGTCCACCACTAACATGTCCCCATATATTCAGTTCCAGTGGGTAACACTCATACCAGAGCAGGTGTTTTTCAGCTGAGGGATGCTGCAAATCTGTCTATTCATAGGAAACTCCCTCCTGTGCTGACTCTTGAAAGCCTTGGTTTCAGGATCCAGCTTTTTGGGCTGCACACTTTAGCACACCAGCACCGAGGGCAGTTGAGCTCTCCCTGAGAGGTGGCCACCCCACTTGAAGAGAAGACAGGTAAATTTCTAGAATAATCTGAAAAAAAATTGATTCAGAATTAGGGTGGTTCGATAAATCAGCCAATATCAAGTTGCCTATCTGCAGGGTGACCTCACAGACTCTTTTTGAGGGGGAGCCACTGTGGGAGGTGGGCATGCAGGAGTTCACCTATGCTGAAGCCCAAGTCAGGTACTTAGATCTTTTAGAAATCCTTAACAGCTCTTTCATTTGTTCATTCCTGGTTCCATTTTTTGAAATGGTTTCAGCTTTTTGCCATCCACAGCCTCCTTGAGTACGGAGGACTGTGGAATGTGCAAAGGTTTGAATGTGCAAAGAACTTCCTTTCTGCAAATTTACTCAATTAGATGTTCCTCAGTGCTCTGTGAGATCCAGGCCATAAGCAGTGGTCATGACACTCAGTTTTCTATATCTCTGAGATATTCCTTTCTACATTAGTCCTATTTTTTGCAAGCTGAAGTGTATTAGTCTACTTTGTTGTTCCTTGCACAGAGACCCTTTCACATAAGGATCATTTTGAAGACCCATTTTTGTGCTAGTACCTCTCAGGGCAGTACCTGATATTCAAGGTAAAGCAGCAATACTAGTCTATATAGTGGGATATATTCTGTTTACTTCCTTGATCCTTCACTAATAGTTCCTGACATTCACTTTGATTACTGTTGGTGATTTACCTGACGTTTTGGTAGAATTGAATATTAGAAACAAAAATCTCATTCTTGAGTGCTAAATCAAGCTCCAAGTCCAGCACTCCCTGCGCAAGATTGCTTTGGGTTTTTTCCTAATATATGTTGCTTTATATTCATCTGTGAGGGATTTTATCTGCCTTTTTATTGCCTAGACACCCAGTATGTGAGGTTTTTTCTGCTACTTTTTGCTATTGCTCCTCTTATTGCTGTTTAAAAATAATTTAGTGTCATCAACGATCCTACCTCAGTTTTCCCCCCCACTACATCCCAGGTCTGCCCTGAGCTGGAGGGTCTCCAGCTGTGCTCACTCTTCCCAAAGAGACCATCTTTATCCAAGTGTTAATGAATTTGTTTTTAAGGCAGACAAAAATAAATCCTTCAGCAGAAGAACTTCTGGTGATTTTTTTATTTGGCTGTTCCCTTGGTACCTTATCCTCCTGTTCACACTGGTGTTTTTCAGCTTTCTGTGTCCTTTTTAATGAAGTTTGTTTCAGCTCTCTCCTCAAAGAACTGTCAAACTTTATTACTTATATAAGCACTGGCACAAAGAGCTGTGACCTTTGCATTTATTTATTATATCCCTTTGTAATAATATTCAACAAGAAGTTCTGAGCAATGTTCTGTAAATAGCTTTAGTTCTATTAATTTTCAAATAAGAGTAGAATATTTGACTTTCTATCCTAAATTTCTTTTCTTTTTCTAATCTCAGCATATTGTGCTATATTCATGTCTAGATTTTGAGGGGAAGATACAACCCACTAAAGTTTTATCAAATGCTTTGATTTTGAGGTGACCTTTTTTCCCTGTACATGCCACTTGTGATCCACCGTCAGGGACTCCTTTGACATCTCTCCAGAGTTCTTGCATACAAATAAGCAGCTGAATGGGTTGTTATTAATTAAATCTATTTGAAATTCTAAATCTGGGTTGGTTTTGGTGGTTTTTTAAAAAAAATTATTCCATCAAAAACCAAGGAATGGAATGGAAATGTAGTGTGTACTGGATGTTCAGCTTTCTCATCTTTATTTGATTTGCTTGTGGGACTGGTTGTGATATCACAAGCCTTTTGGAGTACTTGATGTCCTCTGTCTGATCCCTATACTTGTTTAATAGTGTATGGAATGAAAGAAAAGGTAATAGTATAGATGTCATTAAATTAAAAAAAAAAGACAAAAAATTGTCACATGGCATTGATTTCTTAGCACTTTTGCCTCAGTACTCTTGGTAAAACCAACTTTTGTTCCAATTCTCAATTTTTTCAGCTTATATTTTAAGAAAGTGGGGAATAGTAGGTTATTTTCTGTTATTATTCTGTTAATTATTTCTTATTAGTCATAGTGACAAGATTGATCCTAACCAAGGGTAAAAATACAACAGCTTCAGTAGTTTATATTTAAAAAGGTTTATTTGTTTATTAAATGAGGAATTGATGATAGGAAGCAAACTGAATTTTGCTGAGTCATTCTGACCTTGTAGGTCTTGCACACTCAGTTGTTGGACCCAGAGGTGCCGTGAGACTGAGCCAGGTGAACCAGTCCTGCTCCCAGGTGCCCAGCTTTATTAGATTGCTAATATTTCAAGATATCAGCCAGAAATGCATCCTGCTGTGTTGCTTATGTTCAATTTCCACAAATTCTTTCGATTTTATTGAGCGTAGGACCTGGCCTAACAGTGGAGTAGGTTCTTAGCAAGAGCTGCCTTAAAGTACAAGTGGGATTTTTATTTACTAGAAAGAACAAATTGCCCTGGTGCTTTGCTTTCTCCTGGTGAGGTGACTGAGACATCTTAAATAGAATTTTGCTACCCCTGGAATGTCTGAGGAGTCACACGTACATGGCAGCAGCTGCTGTGACGTTCATTATGTATAGTCCATCTTTGAGCACTGGGGTGGTGTGGGGAATAAATCCTGCCCTGGGCAGGCAGCCAGACTCAATTTGCACTTGGGTTGGATTGTGGTGGCTTTGCTTCCCCATCCCTGGAGATAACAGCCATAGTTGGAAGGTATCACATGATTTAACACCCGAGCTAAGTGATTTGAACCGTGTTTAGAGTCCTGTGGTTCCCCATCTCTGGGTTCAATGTGCAACACGGCATGTAGAGTGGGGAGTCAGCTAGAACACAATGGATTTGTGCTGGAAGACCCAAATGTCTGCCAGTTCTGGCTTTGTGGAGGGTGCTGAGGATGGGGCTAACTTTCAATAGAATCAAGGGATGGTTTGTGTTGGGAGGGACTGTAAAGCCCATCTCATTCCACCCCCTGCCATAGGCAGCGACACCTTCCACTATCCCAAGTTGCTCCAAGCCCTGTCCAACCTGGCCATGAACACTCCAGGGTTCATAGTTTCACATCCATTTGGAAGTGAGATGAACCCCATGAACTCTTGCCACAGAGATCTCCGTGATCCTCTCTGCCGAGGAGGCTGCTTTCTCCAGCGGTGCACACTTGCCCAGCTGGGAAGGACAGAACGAGAGAACACTTTAGCTAGAATGAGAGTGAGATGTCCATGGTGTTACCTCTGCCAGTCAGTGAGAAATCTGCAGGAGAATGCCCTCAAAATAAAAGACCGTCTTCTAAGACTGTTTACTCCCCAACAAAAAAACATAAGTCATGCATTTGTATTTATTATCATCATTAAACATCACTTTTCTTTCAGGTATCAGCAACGCAGAAGCCCGTCAGCCAGGGAAAGCCCCGAACTTCAGTGTGAACTGGACAGTAGGAGACTCTGGTCTGGAAGTCATTAATGCCACAACTGGCAAGGATGAGATGGGCCGTGCCTCACGCCTCTGTAAGCACGCTTTCTACAACCGCTGGATGCGCATCCATGCCAAGGTACGGCTTCCAGAGGGCCAGGTTTGCCACTTCTTGAATCTTAGTGAAGTACCTGGATGTGCTTTCTGTACTCAGAAGCCATTTTCTCAGCCTGTTTTAAGCCAAGTCTCGTGTTAGAACCACAGAATCATTAAGGCTGGAAAAGACCCTTAAGATCATCAAGTCCAACCATCAACGCAGCACCACAACCATGTTCACATTAAACCATGTCCTCTAGCACCACAACCACACATTTTTTGAAGATTTCCAGGGATGGTGACCCCATTACTTCCGTGGGCAGCCTATTCCAATGCTTTATAACCCTTTCAGTGACTTTCTTTTTTTTCCTAATATCTAATCTAAACCTCCCCTTGTGCAACTTGAAGCCAGGTAGCTGCTGCTCCATGCAGTAATGGAGAAGAACAATGTGTTTGTTAACTTACTCTTTAATGTGATGATGTCTGGCCCAAAATGCATATTCCTTGGTTTATAGCTGAGTAAGCAAAGGATGCTGTCTCCTTTGAGCTTGCCTCTGCATTTTAATTTATTTGGAAGGATAATCCCATTTTCACTGCTGAGGTTTCACTCTTTACTCTCAGAAAGAAAGCTTCCAGGAAGTATGAGGCCTTTTGGCCTCAATGTTTTGTTTGATAGGTCCTTACCTTGTTTTAATATTAGCTGTTTAAATAACTCAGTCCCTCTGGTACTGTTTGGCTTAATAGGATCTTGTCTCTCTCCTTCTCTTGTCTCTCAACCCCACAGCTTTCCTCCAGCTTGCGCTCAAAGATCCTCAAGCCCAACCTGTACCATGACACCAAGCAAGGAGCCACTGAGTATCAAACTGCTAAAGAGTGTTTGTTTAAAGCATTCCTGAAAGCAGGACTTGGAGCCTGGGTGGAGAAGCCCATAGAACAGGATCAGTTTTCTCTCACAGTCTAATTCACAAACTGCACTTCACTTTGGAAAGGGAGTTGTTCTGGAGATTCCTGGTGTCCAGCATTGCTTTCTGGCATATCCACAGCTGTCAAAACATCTTTCTGCTCTTTGGAATTGGGTTTCTTTGGGTTTGTTTTTGAAACTTCACAGTAGCTGTTTCTGTTTTGCCTAAGTATTGAAACTCAATAATGATTCAACACATAATTGTATATTTTGTTATAGGAAAGTAATTTCTGGTGTATTTCTAGAAATACTTTTACTGTAGAAAACTTGCAGTAAGGCTGTCCTTACTGTATACAATGACTCATTTTTTCTGGGTTAAAATAATTTATTTTTTAATTCAATGTCATCAAGTGCATGAAGAAATTAATAGTTTCTCTAGGTTTTACACCACACTTTTAGGAAGTAGCTTAATTTTTAAAAAAGAAAATAGGCGACAAAGTTGATTCTACTCCTCTGTTAACTTGTTTTTCAACTGCAGATATTTTTAGTACATAGACCACTGAGCCAGAATGGAGTCTGGACAGCTAGTTTTTTCCCAATTCCTTGCTCTTTAAAACCAGCTGCTGAAAAATTAATGTCTTTGATGTATGTATTTATTAGTCTGTGAGCCAGTTTTTAACATGCAGCTTTTTATTCTATTTTTAAAAATACATTTACCTCCCATTTATACCCATTGTGAAGTCTTCATTTTTTTACCATTGTAAACTGGAAACAGCAAAATAGTTATTTATAAGTTAAGAAGTTTAGTCTATAACATGCAGAAGCCTGTTTAGAAGTAGGTGATTTGTGTATCCCAGGAACTCATCCGAATACAATCTTAACTGTAATAGCAATGTAACAGCTTTAAAAAAATCTGCTCATTTTAAGGACACCAAGCCTGCGTTGCCAAAACCAGTCACTTCCTGGGTATTAATTGCTCTCCTCTGGAAGCTCTTATAACACAGAAACCAGTTCTTAAAACTTATTTCATGTGAGTTATATCTGCTTTCAGCCAAATTGTTGTGTCTGAAATTCCCTTGCCTTTGGGCTTTACATGTGCGATGGGCATCATGAAGCTAATTAGGTAAGTTGCTCTCAAATGTGTGTCCATCCAGTTTTGACTATTCCTTTAAAAAGTGTTTTTCCTGAAGGTGTGGACACTTCTGCTTTATGGCAATATGTTAGATGGAAGCAAGATATTGAGATTTGATTAACTGCTGTGTAGAAAGGAGCACCTCAGCCCTAGCACCTGTGGGGTCAGCAAGTCCTTGGGGTGTTGAAGACTTTGGTGTAAACCCACTTCTGGCCAGTCATGAATGCTAAGGCATTTCTTCTTGAGTAGGAACCTGTTCTCAGCTTCAAAACCTGATCAGACCTGAAAATCACTTGTGCATTACTTGAAGTTTCTGGGTTCATGTCCTGGGAGGAAGACACTGAGGTGCAAACAGTACATTTGGGTGGTACTATGGATAATAGCAAGCATTCTTCTAGGAAGGCAAGAGAGTCTGTGCCCCAGGGGTCCCGTCAGGGAACTGATGCTTCTAGAGGTTCCTGCCTTTCCAGATACCAGGGGGAGAAGCTGCAGTAGAAGGGCTGGGTTAATTCACCTTTGTGGTGGCTTCAGTCACCCTGTCAACTTCTCATTAAAGCTGAGAGCGCTCCCGTGGCCTCTGCAGGCTCAACAAGTCTTGGAGTCACCATCCAACTGAGGTGTAGACTGACTTCTTGTGAAACAAAAAGAAATTCAGTTGTATGTGGTCAGGTTTGCAAGCCCTGGGACATGAGCCTTTGGGATTGACCTTGTATTGTATTGGTCACATTGCAGAAGTGCTGTTTGGGGCTGTAGTTGAGTGTGTGAGCATGTTTCTGTGGGGTTCAGGAAAAGGTGGTCACCCCATGTGTGTTTCCTTGGAGTCATTACAGCTCTCAGGTGAAATACACATTTTTAAGGGACTCTTTCAAAAGTTGGTGTCTCACTGAATTTTTTTTGAGGACTAGGAAAGTAGTAGCTCAAACTATATTTTTTATGAAGTCAAAAATATGAACAAAATATTTAAATACTATTATAGACATAGTTTTTTAGCTGTTGAAATGAACTATTGAATTAAACTGTAACAGAAGTACATTCCATGCCAAAATCTTTTGACGAAGGAGTGGTGTCAGGTTATTTATGAGGAAGAATTCTCTTATTCGTAATTCTGGGATTTTAAGAAGTTTTCCAGGGTTGTGTGCAATCAGTATCTGTCTTCCGGGAGTCAATAAAATACTTCCTTCAATCCCTTGTTCCTTTTTGTGCAGTTCACACGTGGAAGGAAGTAGGGAGAGTTCCCTGGAAATCACTGTCACTGAGCAAGGAGAATAGTGATGTGTATAATCTCAAGTGACTGCAAAAGATAAGACAACTCAGCCTCTGGCAGCTGCCAAATTTTGTAGAAGACCAGCTTTTGAAGGCTGAGGGCTCTGGAAAGCCTGGGCTGGGTAGGTGGGAGCTGGCTTACACAGGGGAGTTCTACTGCTGCTCTGGGAGCTGCTTCCATCCTTTTACTCTTTTTTATTCCTTTCACTTATATTTGATTGAATATTTATATGATTATTTTGATTGAATATTTACATAATTATAATTGAGTATTTGTCTCAGGATCTTCAAAAGGACTTAGAGTAACAACTTTAATGTTGATGAATACTTCAAACTGAATTTAAGGTGTTTTTTTCTCCAGATGGCAGTCTGGCTTGTAGTAAAGTTTTGTAGGTTAGGTAAACAGATAATTTTAAATATAGATGTTTTAAATATATATATATATATATATATATATATATGTCTGCAGGATCATTTTTAGAAAATCTGGGCCTAAAGGTTAACACCTGAAATCTTGTTTATGGCTGTACTCAGGACCTGGTAATAACTGTAGAGTATTCTTACTGATTGGAGTGTTATTGTGTAGAAGCTTGTTGGCAGTGGGGATGTCCAGCTGGCTCTCCCCCTGGAACAGCTGTTGATGGGAACAGTGACTCTGCTGTCTTAGGGATTTACAGCAGTGGGGTTTCTGTACAGCTGGCAATTCTCATTTTCTCCTTGTCTTGGAGAAAGCTTTTCATGGCTGGTTACTGCACAGGAAGCTACGGAGTAGAAGTTTTTGTGTGTGGCTCCTCTAAATCTAGAAGAACCAGCAGCTGAAAGGCACAGGGTCACGGAGCTGGTGTTGCATTTCATCAGCCCAGTTCTGGAGATGGGCTGGGAGGGCTGGAACTGTTCACCAAAAGAGAAGACTCTGGGGAGACCTTAGAGCCCCTTCCAGTGCCTACAGGGACTCCAGGAGAGCTGGAGAGCGACAGGACAAGAGGCATGGCCACAAACTAACGGAGGTTAGATTTTGATTGGATATTGGGAAGAATTTGTTCCCTGTAAGAGTAGTGAGACCCTGGCACAAGGTACCTAGAGAAGCTGTGGCTGCTCCATCCCTGGAAGTGTTCAAGGCCAGGTTGGATGCGGCTTGGAGCAACCTGGGATAGTGAAAGATGTCCCTATCCATGGCAGGGGGCTGGAACTGGATGAGCTTTAAGGTCCTTCCAACCCAAACCATTCCATAATTTTGTGATGTCCTAGAGTTTATGTAGCCAAGGGAAACCCCAAAATTCGCTGTGCTCTCAGTGCCAGTGTGCACAAGTGAAAGCTGTTAGTTCAGCGTGTTTGGGAGCATGAGGCAGAGCCTGTGTCATGGAACAGTGCTGCCTTTGGAAACCAAGCTGTGATTTTAAAAAATTTACCAGCCAGGAATTGAGAATGTGTTCTAAGAACTGCCTAGTCATGGCCACCACATAATTAAAATTTTGGGTTTTTAAAATATCAGTGGTTTTCAAAACTGTTTTATTTCCATTCCTTAAATTAATGTTTGGAAGGCTCATGCTTGCAGAGAAGCTGCACTTTGAATTCTTTCCAATTTCATCATCATTAACTGTCCGCTGTGAAAAATATCCCAAAGTTCACTGAAAAGGAAGGAGAGTTGCAATTCAGGCATAGAGTCAGAACAAAAATGTCTCATGTTATTTAAAACCTAAAACCCTACAGAAATAAAATGTATAAAATATAACTCTTCTGTCTCAGAATCACTGCATGGTTTTTGTTGGGTTTCCTTGTCCATTTATGTATTTATTTTCTAATACTAAGTGTTTTCAGTTGAGCTTAAATGTTTCCACCTTCACTTTGTGTACTCCTGTTGGGAGAGGAGGTAATGTTTATCCTGGGGCTAGAGCTAGCAGATGCTAGAGGTTTTGATAAGAGCACAAGGGGGATTTTAAAAGGGATGCTGAAATTTGTGCCACAGGGCTGGAAGGGGGAAGCTTCCTAGGCTTGGTCCCTGTCCTGCTGGTGGCTCAGTGGGATGGATGTGCTACAGCTCGTGCTGAGTCAGCATCTGATGGGAGCAGGAGGAGGAGAGAGAAATGGAAATCGCTGGTTTCTAATGTAGAAATGATGGCATGGGATGGGGATTTTGTTGGAGGGGCCCTTGGGCTACAGGCACAGGGAGCGTGGACCAAAGGAATTGCCCACCTGGCAGCAGGTGCTCCCAGCCACTGCTCTTCCCAGAAATGTCACAGCTCAGCTCAGATGTATGTACCAGCTATGTGTGTACATCTGAGGCTTTTGAGATTCACTGGGCTTGCTGCTCTTCCTTTATGCAAACAGCTGGAGTATTTCCAGCAATTTTGGGTTGATTCCCTATGGGAGTAAGTTGTGTGGGTCTCTGGACAGGCAGGCTTGGTGTTTGGAGCTTCAGGGTGAGGGGGTTCATCCCTAGGCAGGTGTTTGTCCCTAAAGCACACTTGGGGGATGAACTCTGGCAGTTTTCCCTCAATGCATCCACTGGCATTGTGTGGTCAAGCCCATATGATGCATCCAATAAAACTGCTTCTTCTTTCTGTCTGGGTGGGAATGATGCAAACCAATCATCAGGGGGGCTGCAGGAACTGAGCTGGGGCTGGAATCCTGGACCTGGCAGGGCTGTGGAGACCAGGGAGGGCACATGTTTCTTGTTGGATGATGTCAATGTACCGTGCTTTTCAGAATCCTTCAGCCAAAGGCCTGTTGCACTTCCTGTTAATGAATGGGCAGTTAATTGCACCAACAGCATTTGTGTTTGCAGGAATTAGTTTTGTGGGTAGCTGTGTTTTGTTTTCTTCAGTCATTCCAGGAGGGAGGAATAGAGAGCCGTGTTTGCAGCCAGCCTCAACAGATGGAACAGTATAAGTAATATCTGTTCTCTGGAGGGGAATATCCACAGTTGGTGTCACTGCCATGTTTTTATGTTTTTATTATCTTTGTCACTATCATACCAATATCGTTTTTGTTGCAGTTTGGCTGAGACATCCTCAACAAGTTAAAGATCCCATGTGTGTGTGTGTGAATATGTATTTATACATATGTATGTATAATATTGCTGTATATTATTTGCATTAAGCAGTTACTCTTCCCCAGTCTCCCTGTGTGATAGTGCAAATACATCGGCTTTACCTGCCTGGTGTAAGGTTATTAAAGAACACTCTCAGACACTGCCCTTGACACTTTCTCCATGCATAATCCCAAATTTGAAGAGGAGACCTTGTTATTCCTCTGGTTTGTCACTTTCCTTCCAGCATTCTTGTCCTTCTCCCGGTGTCACCGCTGAAGCACAACCCCTTGGTCAATTATTTTAAGCAATGACTGTTTTGCATACTACCTTGCTTTGTTTAAGTAATGTCTGTACAGAGATTTCAAAATATAAAGAGCTATATCAATTGCTAAGTTTCATTATTTTTTTTTATATCAGTGTTGCTAGTGACAGCAAGACAGTAAGTGAAACGTCACAAAATCCTGTGCATGTCCTTAAAGTGGTGGGTTTGGTTATGTCCTGAAAAGCTAGTAAGAGCATGGGAAAGGGGAGGGCAAGTGACAGGTCTGTGACTCCAGGGTAGCTACCAACACATCCACCACTCTGGATCTGCTGCCCTGGAAACAGGTGCACCAACTTACCTTGCACAGAGGAAATGCATCTTAAAGAAGAGCCAGATCCAAGACAGTTCTGCTCCACAGCCTGCTTGTTGTGAGACTGTCATAGATAGTAGCCTTCAGGCTGGTATTTGTTGTCCCCATCATCTGGCTTATCAGATCAATTTCTGATTGGGAGCAGGAGTAAGATGGGAGATCCCTGCATGGGTGATGCACCTGGTTTGGAAAGACCCCTTGTAAGCTCTGATGATGCTTGTGTGTCCCTTCCAACATGGAATATTCTGTGATTGTGACCTTTCCTAGGAACAACAGGGAAAGCAAGGAATGTACTAAAGGAAACTGTATCAGTGTGAAAGTGGTTTCTGGCTTGATGGGTTTAGGTTGGACTTGATGATTTCAGGGATTTTTACCAACATAATTGCCTTTGTGATACTGTCACTTGCACAACCACAGTTTGGAGGATGCCTGATAAGGGACACCACATCAGAGGCACCATTCCCAAGAGCAGCTCCTGGCTGAGGTCTGTTACCTCCAGCCTGTGGCACTGGGTTTTGTCCAGCCATTCCCACCAGGATTAATTGCAGAAGATTCAGCAGCTGGTGCTTGGTAGAGGGCAGTGACCTCCAGAGGCAGCAAAGGGAGGGTGCTAGTGGCTGGGGCAGGAAGGGCAGGTGCAGAAGCTCTTCCCCTGCAGGTGAAGCTGTGTTTACTCTATTTGGCTTGGAAATCTGTAACTTGTAGCAATTGGGAAGGTTATGGGAGAACTGAGCCGTGTATTATTGGAAGCACCAGCCTGTGGGTACAGTGGTAAGTTTAAATGGATTTTTTTCACTCTTTCATCTCTATCACAACGTCATGGAAATGCTGGGCTCTGAATTTTGGTTAAAGCCTTAGTAAATGGCCAGAATCAACTGCAGTTTGCCTCTGCCACAATGGTAACACACAGCTGTGACCTGCTGGTTCTGCTGCTGATTTGGCTCTTCCCACTGAGAGATCAGCCCAGACATGAGTACTTTAGCTGCTGAAAATGTCAATTATCTCTCTCCCAGAGCCTGCACTGAAGTGGGGTCTGTAAACCAGGAAATTTGCATGTCAGGCAAAATCCAGTATTTATAAGGATGTGGCCATCTGCCTAAAGTGAGGGCCCAGCTAATGCTTACACTGACTTGTTCAAACAAAGACAGTGCTCTGAAACAACAGTAAACAGGCATCTATTTCAGATGCCACACAGCAATGACTGCATGCTTTTGGAAAACAAACTAATATGGTCCCAGGCATGAGAGGCATCATCCCAAGCTTGGCAAGTGTGCCAACATTTGAAGAAGACAGCTTGGCAGCATTACTGGGACTTCTACCATGGGGGCAAACAGCCTTGGGAGCAGTTTCTTTTGAACGTCAAACCAGTAAGATGGTGATGCCTTGGGAAGGCTGACCTGGAACAGAGACTGGACAGAGCTAGAGAATAAAGTAGATATTTATTGAGAGGCCTTTAAGGGTACACCTTGGGCAGGACAGGAGCCTGACCAGGGCTACACCTAAGGTGGACTCAAAATGGTCACAAAATGGATGACCGGTCACGAGGTCTTACACTTATAAAAGTTTTGGTCCATTTGCATATTGGGGTTTAATTGTCCAATTACAGCTTCAGATTGTAAAGTCCTATCCTTGTTTTCTTTCTTCAGTCCACTGTTGTTTATGCTTTTGTGCCTGAAAACTCGTACCAGTTGTCCTTGGTCTCCAGCAGAAAAAGGATTTGTTTTGTCTACCTACTCTGTGAAGAGAGCTGACTGACACTTAATATGAGGCTCAGAACTGCACCTCTAGGTAGCACAGAATCTGAAAAACATGGAAGCTAAAACTTAAGGCATCAATGGGGACCTATGAGTTGACCCCAGAAGGGGGATCCAAGGGGTGCCAGTAAGATGTAAATGCTTTGAGGGTGGCTGTGCCTTCAGGAATCAAACTACAGTGATGACCCATCACACTCTTTGAGAGAGAGGACAGCAAAGGGTAAGGTCTGTTGCTGCACAGGCACCTCTGAATTCACTGAGGTCTCTACTCACATGGCCCCACACCATTGAGCCTTCCTAGAACCCAGCAGGGTTGTACTCCTCTTTTTGCAGAAAAAAAAAAAAAAGATATTCATCCCCTTCTCTTCAATGGTTTATGTACATGGCTGGAAATAGTTAAATTTCTCATGAGCTACAGAGTGGTGAACCTCAAGAGACATTCTCCTTGGATGGCTGTGCAGTCAGCCAGGGTGCTGACAGCTTCTTAAGGTAAGTGTGCTTTTTCCGTGGCTGTATCGAACACTGCAATGGAAATCATGCAAAATTTCTGGATGTTTGTACCGTACAACAAAAGATGAACCATCCAAAAAAGGTGGGTTTCAGCAGCTGGCCTGTGTGGGAGCAGGAGTTGGCTTCTACAGCCCAGGGAGAGGTGGGAGGCTTGGAACACTGAGCCAGGATTGTGGCAGGACAAATGTTGTTTGTATTACAAACCAGGCTCTGATGAGAGGGACCAATTTGATTTTTATTTATGCTTCAACATATGTCATGAATCCATTTTCTGACCTGGGGTGAAAAATTACTCTAGGGGCTGTACACATGCTGAAAGCCCTAACACATGCCATGTGTTAAGGAGGCCGAAAATGGAGGGGAGCCCTGTCCTGAGAAGGTGAAGGGCAGAGAAAGCTTCCATGATTTTCCTCTTTCTTCTATCCCCTCTTCTCCAGAGACATTTATCAATAAACAGTTCTCAGATGTAATATTGCCACATTTGAGCTTTATTTTCATCTGAGAAATATCAAAAGGAATCCTCCCCGATTCCTCTTACAGCAGGACAGGACATCAGATGAAAAGATAATCATGATCTTATCAGCCTCTATTCCTTCATCATCTAAGCAAAGCCACCCATTCCCATCTTACTCGCAGGTGCAGAATGAGAAACAGAAGGCCTTGATGCTGTGCCAGTGCTGCTCAGCAACAGTGAAACATTGTTCTCTTGTCAGCACTGCTTTGGTCTCATATCTGCAAAGCAGCACTCTACCAGCTAGTGTGAAAAAAAATAAACTCACTCTTGAGCCAAAACCAGTGCAACTTCCACCTCCAGGCTGTTCCAGTTCCTGACCACCCTCTTGGTGAGGAATTTGTCCCCCAGTTTGGACATACATCTAGAACTGCAACATTTTTAGAGCAGAGTCCAGCATTTGTCCTCGTTAGATTTCATTTGGTTGGTGATTTCTCAAGTGCACTCATCCATCAAGCTCTCTCTGTAATGGTCTCTGCCCCCAGGGGAATTAATGGTTCTTTCTATTATCATTGGCCCCTAACATTGGGCCTGGGGAGCACAGCTAGGGATTGGCTGCCAGCTGAATTTCCTGGAGCTGTTTGGAGTGTGTGCTATGATAGTCCCAGCTAACAGCTGGGAAGCTGAAGGTTTTTCTAAAGGTAAGGATCCAGAGATTTTCCTTAATAACCTCTGAAATAATACAGTGGTGCTCTTTTGATTGATCCCGCCAACTTATGAGGAAAAAGTTGTTTTCCTCCATGGATAAAGGTGAATCCTGGGCACAAACAGGCCTGGTGTTGTACAGACCAGCCCATGGTCCAAACACAAAATTTTGCCAGTGACACCACTCTCAGAGCCAGGTATGGATAAACTGCTTCCACCTGTTTTTTCTGATGTCATTCTCTGCAGCTGGGAGAATGCCAGCTGCACCTTGCCTCCTAAAGCCTTTAACTGTCTCCCCACATCCTTGGGCTTCTCGTTGTGACTTTGTTGGTACACACAGAAAAATGACAGCAAATAAGAACCCCAAGGCCCTATGAGGCTGTGGAAGTTTCCTGGTAATGTCTTATCCTGAGCTCCAAGAAGGCAGAAAAATTCCCTAAAAGGAAAGTTTGGTCAACAGATTGGGCCCTTTGCTCCCCACAAAGGCCTTTTTAAAAAAAATTATTTAATTTTTTTTTTCATTTCATGGGATTATTAATTGCATGAATGTACAGGGTCCACGGGTTGACAAGTACACCTGTGAAAAATCTCTGGAATGCTTGGAACATCTTCAAGCCAACCTTTTCCAGGATAGTCAGGTAGAATTGCATTTAAAACCCCAGTTTTTACAGTTTGTTAACAGTGTACCTGCTGCTTTGCAGGAAGGAAGGATTCTCTTCTGCCTGTAGCTGGATGTGATTTACATTAAAACCAAAAGGGACTTCAGCTAGTTCTGATTTTACTTACATGGGGTTTCCTGTAAGACTGCACATGACACCTTTGTAGAGTTATGGCTTCAGTTTAAAATAAAAGGTATGAATATTTATCTTCTGTTGTCTGCCTGTTTCACAGGCTTGTTCCTCAGGGATCTAATTCTCTTAGTGTATAGATCTGCACAGGTTTTAATTTGAAAAAGGGTTTGTAATATTGTTTCAATGGTAATCTCCCTACCTTTTAAGCTATTTTTGGGATAAAATCTTGGTATTTATTTTTTTTCCTACTTTTCCCGTTCCACCTCTCCTCGGTTCAACTTTCTAGTAACTTTCAAGGAGAGTGGTATTTTTTTCGGTAATCCACTTTCACTAACATAAAAGGGGGACAGAACGTTACAGTGACTCGTGGTGAGACTCTCATTATAGGCTTTTATCTCCACCGTGTGGCAGTTCTTCAGAACTGACTTGTGCTTTTGCACGGAAGTAGAAAAAAGGACAAAGATGAGTTTACTAAATAGGTTAATTCAGCAGTAATTCAGACTTCTAAATATTGCTTCAATGAGGTCGTTCCTAAACTTCATTTAAAATCTTACCAGCGTTCACTCATCTCCATTTTGAGATGGGTACATTGACCAAATTACATTTCAGCAGAATATGCTATAGTATTTTTTTTTTTTGTATAAACATAATTATCTATTTTCTGACAGTCTCTGTACATGTGTAAAAATACAACACTTGCATCATTTTCCTTTCACAGATGAGCCTTCAAGAACATGCTGCTTAACTATATTTAGGAACATTAGGCTGCTCAGCTATTAAGAGAGAGAAAGCAAAATCCGCTAGTCCACAAGCAATTTGGATTTGGATGCTGGTTTATTGAATTTCAGACTGCAGGTGAGAAGGCTCAGGAATGAACATCTTAGAATAAAGACTTTGTAAAATGCTTTTTGCCTTTATTAAGGAATGCTTTGATTCAGGTATGTTGCTGATTAATGTGTATGAGCTGTGCTTCTACCAAGAAAGTGATGTTTTCCACTTTTCCACAAGTAAAACTTGTGTTGAAATCAGGAGCAGGGCTGAGAAACTGTAGATTCTGGTGTCGTGTATGCCAACAGATATCTTGGTTTCTCAAGTTTGTCAGCTTTGTAAGGACTTTCAGCTTCCATAAAAAATTTACTGCATTCAGATGCAGTTAAAGTGACCCCAAAATTCTGATCTCTGTGATCTCTGCAGATGAACTGTGGGGTTTGTCCATTACAGTTCTTTGCCTGAAGCTGGAGTCTTTCTTCTGCTTAGAAACAGCAGGAAAGAGAGAAATTGTTCTGAACAGCTTTTGGTTTATGGTTTCAGTTGTTTATTGCATCAGGTTTTGGTATAGTTTACTGCAGAAATCTGTTTACAAATGTATCATTCATTGTAAGGATGAACGGATTTTTTAGTATGAAAAACTGAAAACATTTCAATATTTTTTTCTTCTCTACTGTGTATCTCAGCCACCTAATTTTTGGGTGCTGGTAAATTAAAGGGTGTTGTTCTTTTGCCAAAACTCCTGTTTCCTCCTGGCAACTAAATGTACAGCTGGCTTGAAAGAATCAGAATTACAAAGTTGTCTGTAATGACAAAAAAAGCACTGTAAAATGAATTTTTAAAGCTGTTTAGATCTTTTAATATATTAATAACATATATTATTAATTCAACTGAAGTCAGTTTGGTCTCCTGCTCAAAAATGCTCATCAATCCAGACTGTAATAGAAGTCAGCTCTTGCAAGAGCGTCTTTCTAAAAACTAATCTTGTTCATGAACAGGAGCATAATGAAGAATTTAAAATGTACTTTTAATTATGTTGTTATGGAGACAGCTAGCCTAATAGACACACTATGATTAACTGCAATATGGGTGTTTTAGTGCACTGGGTGACAGTTATCACTGTCCCTTCAGCTATAGGTGGTCAAATTTAGATGTTGCTGGACACCTTCCTAGCTGAGCCTTGAAATGTTTGGGGTTTTTTTTCCCAGATCTAAGTAGAGTTGCCACTGGAAAAGGTCCTGAAAGGTAGAGAATCATACATTATCCCATGTTGGAAGGGACCCATAAGGATCATAGGATCATAGTGTCCAGCTCCTTTCACCACAACTATGGCACTGGTACCTATTTTAACTTACTCCTAGTTGTACTGCAGTGGTGGCAGCTGGCATTCTGACACCTAGGAGATAAAGCCAAATTTATTTAGGTGAATTAAAGCTGTAGTAGCATATCAAATTGTGATGCAGGAGCAGCTGCATAGGTGCTTTATTTCTAGAAGGCTTTTGTGATATCTGGCTCTGGATGGGCATTTGATGAACTGTGGGAGAAGGGAATACAGGTGATCTCGATGTGGTCAGTACCAGCTGTGTTAATTACCCAATACAGCCTCACCCCTGATGAGTCACAGCTGTAGCCAGTAAAGGTCAGTGTGATAAAAGAGAGGGGGTGAGCTGGTGAGGGGATCATCATTGAGGAGGAACCTTGAGGAGCTTGGAGGAGAGAATCATGAAGCAGGATCCTGGGGAGAGAATCCTTGCTGTGAGGTCAGTGTGGGTGTGCAGTCAGAGCCTGTTGTTGGAACCTGCAGTCACAGTCTGGCTGGGTAAAAGCCTGCAGTCAGAGTCTGCAAACTGATCCCTGCAGTCAGAGTTTAGCAGGAAATAAGCAGCAGTCAGGGGCTGCAAGGGAAACCTCCAGCAGGAGCTTGCTGCAGCCAGGGTCAGTGAATGGTTGGAGTCAGGATGGCTGAGCTGTAAAGAGGAATAAACCAGAGCCCTTTTCATGCTGTGATAAACAAGGAGTCTGTGTCTTGGCTCATTTCTACCCTCTAACCAGAGGGCTGCTGCAACACTGAAACACAGAACTATCTGTTTGTGTGCTATAAAAATGCAATGTACACATTCAACAAACTACACAAATCCAGTTTTTTAAAGACTGTAAGATTTATTTAAAATAATGAAGAAACCTAATTTTCCTTTTCCACAGATGAACATGTAGTACAAAATTATTTTTCTAGTATATCAACTGAAACCTGACAAACTTAACTCAGTTATTTAAGGAAATTCAAATATTTAACTGTTTAATGGTGTGTGACTTTTGTCTTTTAAAACATCTATTTATAACTTTCTAAAAAGAAAATAAAATGCAGGATTCATTCTGGACTGCATTTTTTCTGTGTGGAATGTTAAATGATTCCTAGTTTTACACCTAAAAATTTGCCAGTACTTTGCATATTTTTGAACCAGTTTATTATTTGCTGATACTATATTTTGCATTTGGATATTAAAACATAAATGATAAAGGAAAATATCACTGGCACATAATGCAAAATGTTGGTGTAAAAATTAAATAATTTCAGGTTGTCAAATTCTATCTTTAATTAAAGTTACTTTTTTTCTCTCATTTATGGAAGGTGAAAACATCCAATGATCACTTCTAATGTGGAAGCTCATAGTTGTATTATGGAGTTTAGGAAGGTGTTGCAAAGATCAGCTGATAAAAATAAATGCAGAACATTAATTTTCTTAGGAAAGCTTACTATTCTTTTGAGTAAAATGACTTTTCTGCTCAAATTTTTAGATCAAATCTCTTTGGTTTAGGATATAGATTCAAAATCAGTTCGTTTTTTGGTTTTTATTAAGGATGGGTGTATATTGGCATTAATTTTGTTATGGTGCACTGCATTTTATTGTGACATATTTTCATCAGATAACCCTTAAAAGTCTGATTACAATAGTTATAGTCCTGCCTTTGACAACCTAACTGGTATTTTCAAAAGTTTCATATACTGTGCTTTCCTGCAAAGCCAAATGTAAGCCTGGTAATCCTCACTTATCTGCACTTCAGTGTTGTGCACAAGAATATCAACTGATCTTTTATCTCTGCATTTTCTCATAGGAACTTCAAAAGGAAGTTGATGCAAATATGACAGCAACATGAAAATGCTGCAGAAGTCTCTTGTGCTTGCTTAGTGAGATCTGAAAATTTAATGTGTCTAGGTATAGAATTCTTTTCCCATTGTTGAGATAACATGACACAAGCTGGCATAGAGTTTGATTTTGTCTTTGTGTATACCTGGCAATTGTGGCAGTGGATTTGGCTGCTTTTTGCTTGTTGTTCAGAGGGGGTTTTTTCTTGTTTGGTGGTTTGCTTTTGGTGGCATTGCTATAGTTAAAAATCTAATGGAAAGGAAGTTGAGCTATTAATAATAAATACTGGGCCTTGTTTTGTTTTCTTGGCCAAAGTGCTCTCTGTTTCTGATGAGCCTATCCTTTCACATAAGCTAGATTGCTCACATGCCCCCATTGTTGAAGGAACTCATTCTCCACAGTTTTCTTGGTCAAAGTGCTCTCTGTTTCCCATGATCTGCTTCCCTGGTGGTATTTCCTCTCCATGAAGCAGGCCCCATATTCTGGGTAGACCTGCTGTCAGGGCATTGTCCCTCGCTTCCTTGGCACTTGCTGCAGAGGTTGGAATGTTTCACCAGCCCAAAGCTGCCCTTAAATCCAGAGTTGTGCAGAAAGCTGCCGAGAGTTGGGCACAGAGAAAACTGTTCTCGAGTGAGTACTGGTAGTGGATCAACCCTGGGCTTGCCCAGACACAAGGGCTGCTGAGTCACCAATGAAAAACTCAGAGGGGTAAAGGACTGGATGACCTGCCCAGGGAGGTGGTGGAGTCACCATCCTCGGATGTGTTTAAAGAAAGACTGGATGTGGAACATGGTGCCATGGTTTAGTTGAGGTGTTAGGGCTGGGTTGGACTCGATGATCTTGCAGGTCTCTTCCAACCTGATGATTCTGTGATTCTGTGAAAAGGCTTTGGATGAGTGCCCTTGCTCCTTGAGGAGTGGAAATACAGCAGCAATAATTCCTGCAGGGCCAAGGTGTGGGGGTGGTACTGAAAGGGGTCAGGATCCCAAAGCAACACCCTTTTATGCATAGGCATTAAATAAGCAGCAAACAGGACAAAAAAGAAATCTATAAAGAAAGTGATTTATCAGTGTTGAGAAGAGGTGCCCTTGAAAATACTACACATTGCTTGGAGTCTGTCTTCTCACTGCCTGCTTCTCTTGACTTTTCCTTGAGTTTAGCCAGCTGTTTTTCTTTCTGGTACTGATTTTGGCTGGATGCTCAGATGCCTTAGTAACTTTGCCATTTCAAATTTCATCCCTGTACCACTTGTGCTTCATCTCATGCTGTGTAAGAAGCTTTCAGAATGGTTTCCTGCAGGTGTTGAATAATTTAGCTGAAAAATGAAACTTGCTGAATGCCACAATCAGTTTTAAGTATATAGAAGAGTTGCTGATAAGAATGACCTTTTCAGAGGAGGACTTTTGAGGAGGGTTCTCTTCATCCCTAAAGCTCATTAGAGATTTCATTATCCCTTTAAAATTAACACTAAACATTAGGATTATCTTCTTGTTGTAGTAATAATAAGGCTTTATAAAGATTGATAGTGTTGCTAACAACAAGATTAATGAAAGAATGAACACTTGATCATCAAATAAAGAAGTATTTAAAAGTAGTTTGGACACCAGCACAACTAAAATTGTCCTGAACTCCATTCCATCTTCTGGATGGAATAATGGATGGATACAGGTTAATAAAACTGTAGTATATGTTGTAGGAAACTCATCCTTTCTTCTTAGGCTCTGTGTTTCAGGAGTTTTATGATACTCCATGGCAAAAATTCACTGTGAGTTAAAGACACAGTTTCTCTGTTCTAATTATTAATATTTTTAATTTTAAGGAGGAGGGGTTAAATGATACAGTTCAAATACAAATACAGTTGATAAAGTGTGATGTGGTGATTTTATTGTGTTTTGGAGAGCTTGGCCAAGTATGACTTGAAACCAACCTTCATTAAAAAAACCTAAAATACTTGAGAGTGCAAATATAAGTCCACATCCTGACATAATTTCTTCTGTTATTTTAGCTTGGAAAGCAGGGGGGCCACCCACCTGTTTTTAATTACATGTTCATAAATGTAATTCATAATTACATCTTCATAAATGTTCCTGATACATTCAGGTTTTGTTTTAGGGTTTTGTTATATTTCACTTATCCATAGTTAGAAAGCAGGCTTACAGTTCCTTCAGAGCTGTGCATGACAACAACGCTCATTTTAAAAGCATCTACTTTTAACTCTGTTTTGAGTAAACTTGCTGCTTTATGCTTCACTTAGGGAATAAAACAAATTAATCTGGAGGAGAAGCTATTCATCGTGAACATGCCAGCTTCCATAGTATCTTATGGATTTTAAAGAAGTATTTTGAGCTACATTATAAAACAAATAATATCCTTCTTCTGGAGGGCAAAGAAAAAAGTGTTCTTTAAATATTGCTGTGTTGTCATGAAATATGTGCTTACTTTCAGACAAATCTACTTACTTTTAATAACAACCATGCTTTTATAATATCACAGAGTTTCTAGGTTGGAAGAGACCTTCAAGATTGAGTCCAACCCATGCTCCAACACCTCAGCTAGACCATGGCACCAAGTGCCACATCCAGTCTTTTTAAAAACACATCCAGGGATGGTGACTCCACCACCTCCCCAGGCAGGCCATTCCAGTACTTCATCACTCTTTCTGTGAAAAACTTTTTCCTAATATCTAACCTTGATGCAGCTTGAGACTGTGTCCTCTCGTTCTGTCCATTGTTGCCTGGAGAAAGAGACCAATCCCCAGCTGACTACAACCACCCTTCAGGAAGTTGTAGAGAGTGATAAGGTCACCTCTGAGTCTCCTTTTCTCCAGGCTAAACAACTTCAGCTCCCTCAGTCGTTCCTCATAGGGCTTATGTTCCAAGCCCCTCACCAGCCTTGTTGCCCTCCTCTGGACGCCCTCAAGCATTTAAACGTCCTTCCTAAACTGAGGGGCCCAGAACTGGACACAGCACTCAAGGTGTGGCCTTACCAGTGCCGAGTACAGGGGAAGAGTGACCTCCCTGCTCCTGCTGGCCACACTATTCCTGATACAGGCCAGGATGCCATTATGCAGATCCATGCAATGCAGCCTGTAACTGAAGCACAAACCCAGCCTTGACAGCCAGATGTGGATGCTTGAATTAGAATGGGAAGTCTGTGGGGAAGGATGAGTAAAATATTGATCTAATTAGTACTGCTAATTTCTTAAACAAGTGCACAAACTTTTTAATTAAAGAGCATACAGCTTTTCAGACTGCTCTTGGTATGGTCTGAATAAGACCAAGCTACTGGCATTTGCAGCACTGTAATTTATCTGCAGAACACATGAATGGTTTGAAAAAAGACATAGTGTTGGGTACTACAGAAAAGGAGTAGTCTGAAGATGAGCTTCATAAAAACAAAAAATCCAAAGGATTTTCACAAAGTCAATTAATTATAAGTTATGAAATGTGTTTTCAAGAAATGCTTTACTGTATTTGGTGATGCTGGGGTTATTGACAGCCTTGGTAATGCAATTAGGCAGCCAGTGAAGCACTGAAATTGAACAATCCAGTGAAGTCACATTAAAAACCAGAATAACCAGCCTGTTTTCTACCTATGGTGCTTCTGTGGATTGTGGTAATGCTAAGCAGATATGGGTCATTATTGGAGAGCTGAAGAGATAATGGTCCAGCTTTAAATTGGCAGGTTAGCTCAGTTATGACAGTGAAACCAGTAGGAGCTCTTAAGCTCTGCTTAAGCCAAAAGGGTAACGTGAAATCCTGACGGGAGTAAAAGCAGGACTGTATCAGAGTTCATTGACAGATGTAGCTTTGTCCTGCTTCAGTTTTGTGGTTTAGATTGTTCACATATTTTTTGTTAAACTGATATTAATTTGACATTAATCTGGCATTAATCAGGTTCCTTGCATTCAAAATTAATATATGATTTTTGAGAATTGATTGTAATGTGACCCCCCAAAATTTATGTGGGAAATAAGCATAGCTCAGGTTAAATTTATTTTTAAACTTGAATGAATACTCCATTCCCTTTCAGAATTATTGTTGTCAATTCTTCAGCTGTATTCAGACATTAACCAGAGTATCCAAAGAATTCATTATTCTACAGGAACATGGAGACTGTGTAAAAGTACTCCATCAATTTTACTGTTACATTACACAGATGTACTTTAGCTATTAAGGGGCTTGTTGGTTGGTTGGTTTTGGTTTGTTTTTTTTTTTTTTTTGCTAGTGTTCTTGATTTGCCAATGTTTTTGTTGGTTGTTTTGCGAATAGTAAAAAGGATATTGTCATCTGAAAAATTCCACTCATTTTATTTCTTTACAGTCTACCATGTTAGACAAAATGCTTTCCATCTAAAAATGACCCAACATAATTAGAAACTGAGAAAGCTTTTTTTTTTTTTTTTTCCCCCAGAAAATAAAAGCTTGGCATTTTTTAGTGTTATAGCTTTAAAAACAATCTGCTCTGTCTGCATAGCTGTGTTCTTCAATTTAGGTACAACTGATATGTTGCCAATTCATTTTTCAAAGTTTGGAAATATCAAGCAGTCTCCTTGAAGTTTCTGGCTTGGTGGGGACAGATATTTATCACCTGACATGAGACATGAAAAACCCCATGGAAGTATATTGACTGAGGCTGCTTTGCAAAGTAGCTTGCTGGCTCTTTCATCTAAAGGGCAAGAAGGAGGTGTTATCCAGTTGTTCCGTGGAATAACTCATTAATAAAATATGTTTAAAACTGAATGAGCCCTTCCAGTATCTTCGTGAAGGAACAACTGCACCTATTTGGGAAAGAGGCGTGACAATATTATTGCTGTTTCTGAGGTAAGTTGCGTGCTGAGCATGTTGACAATTCTCTGGAACATATTCCTTGAGCCAACAAGCCAAGCAGGTGAGGCTCTGCTTTCCTGCAGGATGAAATATTACTTTAAAACATTTTGATTCTTTGTCACTTGTCACCCACATCCTGCACTCTGCAGATGTATGGGAGCAAACTAGGGAAGAATTAGGCAACCTTTCATCATTTACAAGCAGTGTGATGCTACTCTGCTGTAAGTGCTGGCAGAGAACTGACAGCTTTGAATTGAAGCACGACCCAGGGAGACCTCGGTGCTCTCTGCACTGTGATTAAAACAGGAATACCAAATGCAGTCCTTGATTTCCTGACCTTGAGGGGCTCGGGCATGCTGGGCTTGGCCCAACAGTGATGGGATAGCAGCTGGAGACCTCTCAGGCTGCTGCAGAAGTGATGATGCAGAGGTGCAGTGCTGAGGGGGCTCTGAGTGTACAGACTGGAGCAAGCAGGCACAGCCTGAATGGTCAGTGCATTCACCAGGGTTGTTGGGTATCAGAACACAAAATCAGCATTTCTATGTGAAAAATACGTGAGGAGGTGTTGTCCTGGACTGAGTTATTTAGAAGGGACTGTTGTCTTAGTGGGAGGGCAGACTTTTTTCCTTGTTTTCATTTTTTCCTGTTCTGTGACTATTGCTTTCTTAGTTTTAGTTTGAAGGGGAGTTGGGGGTTAAAGGCGGCTCCTAAGTATTGAAGAAGAGTTTTTTCTCCATTCTACATTACTATAATTTCCTTCTGCTGAAGCCAGTGGAGATTTCTTGGAGTTATTCCCATGCTGAGCACCTTTCCCATGTGTCCTATGCCACCTCTATCTTCTAAGTAAGAAAAAAAGGAAAACAATCTATGTTTCTCAGAATGTTTTACTGCCCATTTTCTTTCTTTTAATGTTCCCACTTTAAACCTTTATTGGCTGAGCAGTGTGACCTTAGTTTTTTAGTGAATTTAAACAACCTGATCCCATTAAATTTTGTGATGGTAATTTGAATTTTTATTTTACAGTATAGATAATCTAAATGTTAAAGGTGGTGTGGGGTTTTTAAAAGTAGGAATGTAAACCGAGTCAAACTGAAGGGTTTTCCTTAGGAATAAGGTTTGCCTAAGTGCAAACCAGATAAATATATAAATGCGAGACTGAAATCTATTATAGAGGATGTCCAAGTGATTAATCTTGGAAGTTATTAGCAAAATCATCCTTACACATATGATATTTTAATTCTAATTTGACCTATTTAAGTCTTGCATTAGAAAAAGGTTACACAATGCAAAAATAGGCAAGATATGTCTGCTTGTATTGGATGCTTATTGCCTTCTGTCTTTAACTTTTCCCTCTTCAGCAAAGCTGTAAGATAAAGAAATAAGGCAATTCAGATGATCACTCAGTGTTTTGTTGATTTTTGCAAAGCACAGAGGATAGACACCCTCTTCTGTTGGTATCAGAAACTGTTGGGGGTTTCTGGTGCAGCAGAACAAGCACCGAAATTAGAGTAGGATTCTGAAAAACACTGCAAATTTTGTCCTAGAGGATAATGTGTACACTGGCGTCACTGTTAGCATCAACTAGTCTGCAACACTGGAATTGGTGCCTTCAAGAGTGCTTTTCCCTGTTTCTGTTCACATTTTCCTTTTGAATTTCTGATCATGAAAGGCCTTAGAGACATGCATGAAATATTCCATTTTGGATATACTTCTCCAAGCCATAGGAAAAACCCAAAGTATTGAATAAAACAAAGCAGTTGGAGATTTTTACATCAACGCATAGGAAGAAGGATGTGGGCATGTGACAGGGAGATTAGGGGATTAATAATCTCTTGTTTCTCCTGTTAAAAATTCCCCCTATTTGTTAGCAGGGAAGGTCTGGAGAATACCCTGTCACAGACACAATGCCCAAAAATCTCTGGAAGTATCATACTGGGTGATGTTCTACCAGCAACTTTGGGAGGAGTAGGGTCGTAAAGCATCCTCTTTTAAAATATAAGGTACTTAGATTCTCAATGGAGTGCAATATTATAGATAAATGTGAAATTTTCCCCGGCATAAATTTTCATGCCTGAATATGCTGGGATACTTCAAAGGAGAGCTTTCCCATCTGGAAATGCCATGACATTTAATTGCACAGGGTGGGGAAGGAAAGGGGATTTAATGTTTTGGGGAATGGGGAATAAGTACTTCTGTAGATTGTTAGTAACTTTTCTGGGTATTTTTAGTACAAAAATTATTTGGCTGGGTTTTCATCAGGACTGTGAAATTTCATAAAGTTATTGAATAGAATATTTCACAATAAGGAATTACTCCCTTTGTTGACCAATGCATTAATATAAAACCATCACAGGGAAGCTGCCCACTGCTGGAACTACACCCATTATCTCCAAGAAAATCGTGCATAACGTTATTCCCCCTTCATATCAGGATTCAAAACATTGAATAAGCTTTGAGAAAATAATTCAAATATATATTTTTTTTTTGTCAGTATAGGAGAAAAGGCGGATACCCAGAAAGGACTCTCAGGGAAAGTGATAAGGATGACAGCTATTATTACAAGTGCAATTGAATTTGCATCAGTTTGATGCTGGATTTTCCCCTCCCCTGACTTTGACAGAAGAAGCTAGGAAGTGCTCAGTATTTTATTAAAGATGCCCAGCAGAGCAACAACAGCTAGCAGTCTTACTGGTTATAAAACTGCTCCAGCCACAGTGGTTTTAACTCTTGGTGGTCTATCCTGAGCATTCAACTTGCTTTGTGAAGTGGAAGATAGGGAAATACTTCAGTAAAGTTATTATAGTCTCAGTACCAGCACTACAGAGCCAGAGAGACTAAAGCCTTTTGGAAAAAAAACCAGCTTCCTCAGAAGAGATGGATGCTGCAAAAGGTGCTCTGGTTTCTGGGCTGCCACTCTGGAGCAGCAGTGGGGCTGAGATTTGGTTCCATTTTCAGAACTCTCTGCGGGAGTTCGTGTTGTGCTGGGGCTCTGTTGTGTCTGTGCTCTCTGTCCCTGGTCTATGATGATAATATTGACTAAACTGCCATGCCTCTCCTCTGCTTCAGCTGCCATTTAGAGAACTCAATCCAAAGCACTCTGTAGATCTCAACCAGCATCCTCAAATTGGGGAACTGAAGCTGTGAATGGAGTACTTGGCTCTTCTTAATTGCTTTGTGACTGTAAGGATATTGGAAGCCAGGTTGAATGTATCCTTATGAAGTGCTTAATGAGATGTGGAAATGTCAGGTTCATTGATCTTGTTTTTCCTTGTGTAAAAAGATAGTGAAAGATGGTGGTCCAAGATGATGGTGTAACTGTTGATGGCAAATTTGGAGGGACGGGAAGAAGCCAATATTTTATTTAACTTCCGTGGTAATGGTGCAGAAACTTTGGGTGTCTGTGACGGCTGGACCTCCTCACCGTATGAAATGGAAATTTTATTTCTCCACTTTTACTGTATTGGAGGAGGAGGAAGTGGTCACCTTTTGGGTACAGCTCATGCTGTACAGCTTCTACAACTTTGTTTCCTGCAGCATGCATGGGTTTGTCTCTTCAGGAAAAATTCATGGAATGCTGTCCTCCTACAACGTGACAGTTTGGATCTGGGAGAAATCCTGATACATTCAGAATTTTAGTGGAAATTTAGAAGGCAGAAGCCCAGTGCCAGTTATAGAGCATTAGACATGAAGGGTGGACCTTTTCTAAGGGAAACGAAAGTCAGCCCCCCAGGTTCCTGATGTCAATTTGTAGGAGGCATTTGGCACTCCAAGGGCAGCCAGGCTCCCAACTTGTGGCAGCTTGGATCTGGGAGAAATCCTGATCCATTCGGAATTTTAGTGGAACTTATCTGCCAGATGCCCACTACCAGGCTCAGGGTGTTGGACACGAACGGTGGGCCTTTTCCATGGGAAACTGAAGTCAGCCCCACAGGTTCCTGATGTCAGTTTGTAGGAGGCATTTGGCACTCCAAGGGCAGCCATTCTGAATGCCAGGCACCTGCATGCCACTGAGAGGACATGAGAGTCACTGAGGGGGAAGTGGGTGGCAGGTGCTCTGGATTGCACTGAGGTGACATGGGTGTGAAAAACGAGGTTCACTTTTTTGGAAAAATTTACAAGTTTAATAAAAAATTTAAGAAAATAGACAATTAGGAGAGAGAAAAGCAAAATACATTTTCTCAGCAGAGGGTGCCTGGCACAGAACCAGCCAGCAGCACACCTTTTAACAAAAGTTTTCCCTTTAAAAACATCTGCTTGATGCATATTAAAATTCACATGCATGATTCAAACATTCTATTGGAGTGAGAATCTCTTTGTTTTAATCCCTACTCTTCCTCCCCACTCCATCCAGCAGACTAGTCTCTATTACATCTGATAACACAGGTCTATAAATTCTTCTCTTGGGGTTCTGGTCAGTGTCATCTAGACAAGATAATGATAACAGAAGCAATCTTTAAACAATAGACCCCAATGTTCTCACAATGAGATACCATCACATTTCTAAATTCTATTAACAAAGAACATACAGTACAATCTTCTTACATTCTACATACAATATTCATTTTAATATTCACGAAAAGCCAACTATATACTGTGCATTTATAACAATACCCCCCTTTCTTTTTTTATAATTCATTTGGCTTGAGCTATATTCTTTATTTTCTAATTGCTGATCTAAATCTTGAAGTGAAACTTGCACTGAGTTAGATTGCTGTGCTGGTTTTGTCTTTTTTGCTTATCAGTTGCTCTCTTACTAAATATTGGACTTCACTCTTAACAGCATATGTGAAACAAATCTATCTTTCCCCCTCTGGACATTTATTTCTCAACATATCACTACCTGCTCCTACACTCCCTGCAACTTAGTATTCTTTTCTTTCATTGTAAATGTAATTATTTAATTTGGATGGGTTATAACAGTGACTGTTGATATGGGTGTGTGTAATAAGGAAGGAACTTTGGTGTCTTTCTATATACAGCTTTCGACAGCATCTGTGACAACTTTGCCAATATCTCATAAGGGAAGAGACAAAAGTTGAGTGACAGAAAAAGGAATAATAGAGGTCTGGTATGGCTTATACCTCCACCTCCCATGCCTATGGGGTTGCAACCCACAGCAGGTGTATGTGATCTTCTCGGTGGCAAGTACAGTGGTCACTCGGTCTTGCCCTCTATTTCCTTGTTACTTTTTTTTGTTAATTTCTAGGCATATCATCTTTGTGTGTCACAAGCTAAGTCAGAATATAAGAACCCTCTGACTAAAACGGTCTTTGATTCTCTTGTTTGAAGTGAAAGTATTTCTTTCTGGGGGGGTATCAGAGGCGTACTTTCAATGTTAAAGCACTTTTTGAAAGCTCTTACCCTTTTTGAACTGCAGCTAGGATTAAGGGGCAGGTTAAAAGGAAACAAAAACAAACTAAGAAAAAATTACTCAATAATAAGAATAACTTAAACTACAGAGGAAAAAAGGAAAAGCTATTTTACTCTTTTACTCTTCTAGTAAATATTCTGAGGTTAGAACATTACAATACTGAAAATTTCTGGTGGGCAGATCTTTGGCTTAGTTTATTCTTGACACAGGAAGACAATGGACTCTTGCTGCTTCTGAAGATTTCTCTCAATACTTTAGGAGAACTCAGGAAAACACATTATTTCTACTTAAGACAACACATTTACTTAACTTGCTATGCATTGACTTGAGAGATTAGAAACTTTTCAGAAACTTGATGAAAAATTCTTTTTGATATTTTCTCTCATATTTAACTACAGAAGAAAAACTGATATTCTCTTGTGTTTAAAAACAAAACAAAAACTAAATACAAAAATTCTCTCAATCAGTACAACTGGAGGAAACACAAAAGACATAGGGAAGACAAGAGCTAAAAACAAACAAACACAGAAAAAGCCATTGTTTGTCTTGTAAGGTACAATAAATTAGTCAAAATACTAGACAACTTATGTGTATTAACTTGAAACAACTTTAACACAAATAGTGGTCACTTGAAAGTCTATCTTCTTTTTGGCTGTGAAGAAATAGAAGTAGGCAGATCTGACAAAATGGACTGATTTCTGAGTGTCACTCAGTTCTGTTTAAAATTCAACTTTGATATCATTTGATTCAGATGTTACAGTTCATTGTTAGGTTCTTTTGAGCTTGGAGTTGATTCACATTTACAGCTTCAGTTGTCAGTCATACTGCAGCTTCAGTTGTTTGTGATACTTGAAAAAGCATCTTCTTGTTGTGGTTAAAGAACTGTTCTTTCTATCTTTGCAATTGTGATGACACTTTTTTAACACTCATTTCTCTTTACTCTACAAACAGCAGCTTCACAATCTAAACACTATTCTACAGGGTGCTACTTTGGGCCTGCACTGAGACCCTCAACTGGGCCAAAGATACACATCTTACTCATGGCGTCTAGGCATTAATTTTGCTATAAGAAAAAAATTCTTTTTCAAAAACAAATTTCTAATTTCATCTGTGATTCCTTTTCTTCTCCTCTACCACGTTCCCAAATTTCTAATTCTTTCTCATCAAACACCAGAACCACCACAATTCCCCTGACTCTAGTCTTTGCTCTTTCAAACGATCAAAACCACTTCCTTCTATTATACAATCACTTCTAATATCTCAAAAATTCTTTAAAAACTTCTAAGACTTCAAAAAAACTTCTAAAAATCTCTGAAACTAAGAACCTTAAAAAAATTTCTAAGAACTTCTAAAAACTTCTAAAAAGGAACTCTCAATTATCTGCAAAACTGCAATAATCTTTCTCAAACAGTTCCCCTCTTTCTAAAAATGTCTTTCTTAAACTGTATACTATCTCTAAATGTATGCACATAATTGGTAAACAAAAGACACGTTGACATTCTCCCTCTTTGTAAGACTTTTTCTACAAGCTATTACATACCCTTTTCTCTTCTAAGATCTTACTCTGTCAGAATTTTTACAACCTCTAGCAACACAAGAATCATCACACTCTTCATGATTTTAAACTACTAAGCTACTTCTTTATTTCTGAAGCTTTTTTTTCTCTTTAGCATCTCACAATCACTTCTAATGCTTCTAAAAAAAAACACAACAAAAACAAACTTTAAAAATTTCTGAAAACGAAACTCTTTTCATAACAATACTTCTAGGTCTTTCTTTAACATATTAAAACTTAACTGTGGAGTATTTCTTGGAAAATTAACTCTTTGTGCTGGAATTTCACTCTGTTCTTTTTCTCTATCTCTACAACTGGAATCAAAATAATTCTGTATTTCGATTAGGCTCCTTGTACTATAAAAAAAGTCAGAGAGCTAAACTCAATTCACAGATAAATTCTTCTTAGGAAAGGAGGGGAAAGGTGGAAGTTAGCGCGGGCTCTCACTCTCTGCAGCTAGAACTGCTCGAAGGTCAGGGTCGGGCGGAAGCCAGGCGGCCTGTGGGACATCCGGTGGCATTGCCATGGGCCATGCATTCGGGACAGACGTGAGTTCTGATGGGGTTTACGGAACGGCGGCGGCGCCCCTCACGGCACAGGTGAGGCAGCCCTCCCCCGTCGGCAGCACGGGCGAGCGGGGGGGCAGGGCTGCTGTGGGCACTGCAATGGCGCGGGAAAGCCGGGCGGCTGCCCCGGGGCGAGCAGCGCCCGCGTGGGCAGCTCGGCGCGGAGGCGGCACCGACACGGGGGCCGGGCCGGGCGGCAGCGCGGGCAGCAGCGATGGGGCAAGGGCGGGGGCGAGCAGCGGCAGCTCCGGCACCGCTGGGGACCGGCGGAGGCGGCACGGGGGCAGGGATGGGGGTCAGTAAGGACAAGCAGTGGCGTGGCTAGCGCCGGGGTGGGCTCTGGCGGAGCCGCAGGCAGCGGCCGTGCAACGGGAATGGGCACCGCGCAGGCTGCGGCACAGACGGGGGCAGTACCGCTGCGGGCAGCGTGGCTGCCCCGGGCTGCGGCGCGGACTGTAGGGCCACGCAGAAACCACAGACTATACCCTGGGGAGACTCTCCTCCCTCCCCTCTGCCCGCTCCATCTCCAGCACCTCCGTCATGCAAAACAACTCTCTTGAATCTATTAGCACATCAAAGACTTGGCTACTCCAAGCCTCCCAAATCACAGCCACTAATTCTCCCCCCCATCTTTTCCCCTCTGCAAGCCCGATCTCGCAGCTCCTTGCTCTGTTTGCTCAGAACTCCATCCTGGCTTGCGGCTTCCTCCTTCAGTCTTCCCCCGCTGCTCAGACACCCCTCACTTCTGTCTTCTCTCTCTTTTTCTTAACACTTGAATAGCACTTTCCTTTCCCCCCCCCTCCGCTAAGACACAGAAAACTCTTTCTCTTAACAATACAATACAATGCATCTCTTTCTAGAAAACTTTAAATCAACAATCTGTACCACAAACATATTCATTCTTCATTTACTCAATTTTATTTCCTCAGTAAACCTTTCTCACTCACACACACCTTCACTCACAAGGGGACAATATAAACAGTCAACACAAGAACATGGTACTTTTTCTTAATTTTCTAGGTTTTTGGAATTTTCAAACTTTCAACCTGGCAGCCTGTAAGCCTAAGTTTTCTTGGAGTTTTCTAAACCCCTCAACTCAGCAGCTGGTAGGCCCAAGTTTCTTGGGTTCTCAACTTAGAAAAAAAAAGGTTTGGGGCCCCCGTTTTTCCTGTTAATCCTGTTTCTCAGTGGATTGTACTGGGAAACACTGAGCTCCTTCTTAAAAAAAAAAGAGATCCAATCCCTTTTCCCTGGGACTCCGTCCCAAACACCCTGGGGGTTTCTTTCACACACCTCACAACTCCCTTAACCCGCTCCCCTAAGAAGTACTTACAGTCTTTTTTCTTTCTTAGGTTCTTCGTGCACAATGTTTTTACGGAGCAAAAAAAAAACACACCGCGGTTTTGGAGCTGTTTTCTTCCCCTTTTTGCTTTTACTTTCTCCTTTCTTGTCTCTTCGGGTATTTTTACCTACAAACCCCTAATTCTCACAAGAAGCAAGGCTTGGGCCGCCAAAAAAGTATTGGCGGCGCGCCCCCCTCACCTTTGGATCTCTGGGGTTTTAGGGATGAGGTGAATATCCCGGACAAGCCCCCAAATTGTGAAAAACGAGGTTCATCTTTTTGGAAAAATTTACAAGTTTAATAAAAAATTTAAGAAAATAGACAGTTAGGAGAGAGAAAAGCAAAATACATTTTCTCGGCCGAGGGTGCCTGGCACAGAACCAGCCAGCAGCACACCTTTTAACAAAAGTTTTCCCTTTAAAAACATCTGCCTGATGCATATTAAAATTCACATGCATGATTCAAACATTCTATTGGAGTGAGAATCTCTTTGTTTTAATCCCTACTCTTCCTCCCCACTCCATTCAGCAGACTAGTCTCTATTACATCTGATAACACAGGTCTATAAATTCTTCTCTTGGGGTTCTGGTCAGTGTCATCTAGACAAGATAATGATAACAGAAGCAATCTTTAAACAATAGACCCCAATGTTCTCACAATGAGATACCATCACATTTCTAAATTCTATTAACAAAGAACATACAGTACAATCTTCTTACATTCTACATACAATATTCATTTTAATATTCGCGAAAAGCCAACTATATACTGTGCATTTATAACATGGGGGTCACTGACGAGAGGCGGGTGTCTGTCGTGTCCCTCAGGGTACGTCGCGTCGCTGGGGGAACGTGAGCGTCACTTGAGGGGGAGACAGGCATGCGAGGCGGAGATGTCGCTCGCTGCAGGGCCGCGAGGGCCGCTGAGGGGACGCGGGCGCGCCCTGAGGGACATGGGAGGGGCGGGAGCGTCCCCGCTGCGCCGCCACCGCCCGCTCCCCGTCGCAGGGGGGCATTTCCAGCCCAGACGCGGGCGGCCCCGCCCCGCCGGTCCCCTCAGCCGCGGGGCAGGAACTCGCACCCGCTGTGGCCGCCCCTCTGGGGAGAGGCTCTGGGCGGCCTTCCGCAAGCGCTCTCTGCTTTTCAGCGGTCTCGTCCTTTGAGACCACAACCTCTTCCTAAACAGTGGTAATTTTTGTTCCCAAAGCTGGGACACTAGTGCATCTGCTTTTTACAAGTATCTCTATCTGTCTGAAAAAAATACCATTTGTTTAGAGCGCTAAGTTCCCCAATTGGCACCTGCGATCCATTTCATACAGTGAAAAATATATCCTGGTTCCTCTATGTTGTATTTTGGGTAAGTCTGGCTAGAAATAGTCATGTGTCCTATTGTTAGCCCTTTGCTCAGAACAAGAAAGTTCAACCTTTCCAGTTTATAGCAGGATAGCCTCAGCATCATTTACAGCTTGGGTAAGCATGAATTTCATTGCTGGAACTATGTGGCAGCCATCCTAGACAGGCAGGACAACAAGTCCTGTCCACCTATGAAGGCAATTATTTGACCTCCCAAACCATGGAGCTAAAGCCCAGCATAAATGAAGAGCTGGTTCATCACTGTGTCCTTCTCTGTGGGGGTAGTAGGTAGTTCATGTGTCACTGAGGGGACACGGAGGGGTAGTCAGGCGCCCTGTGTGTCAGTGAGGAGACATAAGGGTCACTGAGGGAGATTCAGGTGCCCGTGTGTTCCATGCCCTGGGTGTTGCTGAGGGGATGTGATGGCCTCTGAGGGAGACTTGGGTGCCCTGCGTGTCGCTGAGGAGACATGCCTCCCTCATGGCACCACCTCCCTCCCCGTGGTGTCCTGGCCTCGAGGTATCTGCTGCAGGTCTGGGAGACACTCTGGAGAAGTGCCAGAGCAGCTGGGTGGCAGGAACAAGGCAGCTGCCTGGAGGCTGCTTATGGCCTCTGACACCAAATTCCTCAGGGCTCCCCACTACGCCAACCCCTCAGGGGCCTCCTGTCCCCTTGTAGCCTCCTGACACCCACTCCCTCACATATCCCCCCCGTGCCTTACCACTGCCTTGTCCTGTCAGGGCCTCCTCCAGCCCCTCATCCCTTCACAGCCTCCCACTGCCCCATCCCCTCAGGGTCTCCCCCAGCCCAGCCAACCTGCCCGGCAGCAGCGGTGTAGCCCCACAGGAGCTCCAGAGGAGCCGGATCAAGAGGTGCCTTGGAGCCCTCCATAATCCAGCCAGCAACACACGGGCAGGAGGACACAGATGGCAGTTCCTGGCTGGGACAGGGGTTGTGGCCATCTCCAGGCACCGGTCTCCCAGGGATCCCCGCAGCTCCGGCCCCTGCCCACCCACTCTGTCACCAGCACAAAGCCTTCAGCAGAACCATCAAAAGCCAAGAAGCTTCTGGCTATTTTCCCTTCAACACTGCATGCCTGGGCAGCTTGCTGAGCACAAGCATACTTTCCCTCCTCTATCCCTATGCATTGTGGGCAGTAAAAGAAAGGTCCTGGGAGTCTGTGTATTATAATACCTTCCATATTTATATACTATAGAAAAATGAAAAGAAGAACAATCCTGAAGAAATGGAAAATTGACACTTGCTAAGGTGGCCCCAGCAGCGTCCTGGATCAGCTCTCTGCAGAGCTCCAGCACTGCAGCCACCTGAAGCCCAACAGACGAGGCTGTGTATTCCATGCCCTGCGCAGCTGATCTTGCACATTCCCAAAGATGGAATATCGAGCTCTCTCTACTGCCTGGAAGATGTAAAATGTTTGAACCGCCAGGCTAGTGATGGCAGGGCTGACATCTCAACCATGTCTTCAAGGGCTAAAAGAGAAAGGAACTAAAGAGAAAGGGCTAAAGGAGAAAAGAGAAAGAGCCAAGGTCATATCCTAGAGCTACGAGGGCCCAAGGAAATCTCTGTGCCAGGGTCATCCCAGCCCGCTCTTGCCATGGCCAGGAGGGAGCAGGGACCAATGGGATCAGCCCGAAGCTGCTGGCCACGAATCCCCACCGTGTCCCTGAAATCTCGGTGTACTCTGCCCACACCACCCCTCGTCTGCACTGAGAGCAGAGGCCTGCACAGCCGGGCCAGGGCTTGCAGCTTCCCCTGCCAGGTCCTGCTGACAGCCTGCAGCCCTCACTCGCCTTTGTAGATCAGCTGCAGCTGTTCCTGCTGCCTGCTCAGGCTCCACCCGGCGACCCCTGGGAACACAGAGGCTGTCACGGCCCCAGCGGCACAGTTCCATGCCAGCGGCGCTGCCAGCCCTGCGGCCACACGGCCTCCTGCCCCGGCAGGGCTCAGCCCGGGCCCTTGCCGCACGCTGCCGCCCCAGGGCACGGCTGCCAGAGGGCGGCAGCGGCGCCGAGGGCACGCGGGGCTCGACGGCGCCGGGCCCGGATGCCGCGGCCGGGGCAGCAGCCGGGGCCGGGGCCGAGCTGCGGCGGGCCGGGGAGGGAGCCCGGGCTCGTGGCTCACCCATAAACCTGACGGCCGCCTCTCGCAGGGACTCCTGTGGGCACTCCAGGTACGGCAGGGCCCGGCGCAGGTGCTCGGGATGCTGTGGTTCCCCACGTGGAAAGCAAAACTGAGCCATATAAATCGCTGCATTTCCTCAACCCGTGCTGCTTCTTCCTTTGTTCCAAGCAAGTCCAGGATTTAGTTTCAGAGCTCACGCATGTGTCTATAAGATGCCTGCATGGAGGAGGGGGAGGGCCGCTGCAGCGCAGGGCTCGTGCCCCATCAGAGTCTCTCTCTCACGATGGCACCAGGGCCGTTGCCTTGGGACGCGTGACTGTGGAAGGCGAGTCTGCCCTCAAGCACGGCCATCGGAGTCACTCAGGGGCACAGGCTGCAGCTGAAGCTGCCACACCTTGCCGTGAGGCTGGCAGGTCAAGAGAAAGTTATTGTGGCCAACTCTGCTGAAGCCTTTTGCCAAACCACGGGCTGGTGTGCCCACAGTCTCCCCCGGTTTGGCACCCCAGCCGGAGCTGATGCCTCGTTACACACGTGCTGCTATTCCTGTGCACACTCTGGTGCTCTTTCTGTGGGGTCCAGGGCTGCTTTGGCAGCAGCGACTCCGCAGCCCTGCTCGAGGAGATGTCACCGCCCTCCCCATGGTGGCAGCAGCTGCACGGGCCCAGAGCTCTGTGCCAGGGGGGCCTCGGTCACAGCGCCGTGGCCTGGGCAGCCACGAGGGCCCAGGCTGGCCGCCAGCCCTGCCTCTGCCCACTGCCCCTTACTGGCAGCACCCAGAGGCCGTGCCCTGGCAGCGTCCCCCTGCCCTCCCTGTCCCCAGTCATCCCAGCCTGGGCACCTCAGGGGAGTCCCAACCCTCCTGGTGGGGTGTTGCCCCCTGCCTGGAGGGCTTCTGCCACAGGCCAGGGAGACACTCTGGGGAAGCACCAGAGCAGCTGAATGGCAGGAACAAGGCAGCTGCCTGGGGGCTGCTTATGGCCTCTGACACCCAATTCCTCAGGGCTTCCCACCCACCATCCCAGCCCCTCAGGGTCTCCCCCAGCCCGGCCAACCTGCCCGGCAGCAGGGGCGCAGCCCCACAGGAGCCCCAGAGGAGCCCAAACAAGAGGCACCTCGGAGTCCACGGCAATCCAGCCAGCAGCACACGGGCAGGAGGACACAGATGGCAGTTCCTGGCTGGGACAGGGGTTGTGGCCTTCTCCAGGCATCCCTGTCTCACAGGGATCCCTGCCCACCCGCTCTGTCGGCAGTGCAAAGGCTTCAGCAGAACCGCCAGGGGCCAAGGGACTTCTGGCCATTTTCCCTGCAACACTGCACACCTGGGCAGCGTGCCGAGAACAAGCATCCCCCCTCTTTCCCTATGCCCTGCAGGCCCTGGGCTCCAAAAGAAATCTCCTTGTAGTCTGTGTATTGTAACACATCCTATTTTTATATACTAAAGAAAAACAAAAAGAAGAGAAGGATCTTGAAGGAAAAGAAAATCCCCGCTGGCTCAGGTGGCCCCAGCAGACAGAGCGTCCCAGATCACCTCTCTGCAGAGCTCCAGCAGCGCAGCCAGCTGAAGCCCGACAGTCGAGGTCGTGTCCTCCATGCCCTGCAGACCTGATGTTGCAGGTTCTCGAACATGGAATGTCGCGACCTGTGTACTGCCTGGAGAATGTAGAATGTTTGAGTCGCTAGGCTACGGATGGCAGGGCTGGCATCATCTGCCATGTGTTCAAGGGCTGGAAGAGAAAGCAACAGAGCCACAGTCAGATCCCGAGGCTGCGGGGACCCGAGGAGAGCCCCCTGCCAGGGCCATCCCAGCCTGCTCTTGCCATGGCCAGGAGGGAGCAGGGACCAAGGGGATCAGCCCGAAGCTGCTGGCCACGAATCTGCCAAGTGCCCCTGCAATCTCTGTGTGCTCTGTCCTTGCCACTCCTCGCCCGCTCAGGAAGCAGAGCCCTCCGCAGCCGGGCCAGGGCTTGCAACTCCCCGCGCCAGCCCTCACTGACAGCACACTGCCCTCACTCACCCTCACAGATGAGCTGGAGCTCGTCCTTCTTTCCCCTCAGGCTCCGCCCGGCGACCCCTGGGAACACAGAGGCTGTCACGGCCCCAGCGGCACAGCTCCCTGCCAGCGGCGCTGCCAGCCCTGCGGCCACACGGCCTCCTGCCCCGGCAGGGCTCAGCCCGGGCCCTTGCCGCACGCTGCCGCCCCAGGGCACGGCTGCCAGAGGGCGGCAGCGGCGCCGAGGGCACGCGGGGCTCGACGGCGCCGGGCCCGGATGCCGCGGCCGGGGCATGCAGGCCGGGGCCGGGGCCGAGCTGCGGCGGGCCGGGGAGGGAGCCCGGGCTCGTGGCTCACCCATAAACCTGACGGCCGCCTCTCGCAGGGGCTCCTGTGGGCTCCTCAGGTACGGCAGGGCCCGGCGCAGGTGCTCGGCCGCTCGGCTTCTGTCCTCTTCCAGCTGGAGAGAGCGGCAGGAGGGAAGGCTTGGCGCGGGCTCGGCCCCTCGGCCGCGCTCTCCCTGCGCCCAGCCCCGGCCTCCTCTGCCCGCACAGCCCTGAGGCCCGGCCAGCAGCCGCTGGCGCCGGGCCCTGGAGGGGGCAGAGGGCCGGCTGCTGCTCGGGGAGCCGCGGTGCCGCCCCGCAGCCCCGCAGGGCCGGGGCTCCATCGGCAGCCGGCTCGGGGCCACAGGAGCCTGGAGAAGAGCCCTCGCAGCCCAGGGAAGGGAGCGGCGTGTGGGGCGCAGGCTGGCGGCCCTGGGCGCAGCACTGGGCAGGGCCCACAGCTGCCACCCCACACACTGGGCACCACCAACAGGGGCTTTTCCTGGCTGAGGCTGGGACTTCCAGGCCATTCCTACCAGGCTCTCGCTGAACTTCCACAGCTGCTTCTTCTTCACCAGTTTTTCAAGATCCCTCCTCTTCAAGAACTCGGCTGCACAAGGCAGCGTTGCCCAAGAAGCCTACAAAGCAGCAGAGACCTGGAGATGGCCCCACAGCCCAGGGCACAGGACTCCCATCCCTGTGCCAAGGCCTGGAGGAAGCAGCAGCCCGCAAGGCACCAGAGCAGGAGGCAGCCGAGCCCCTTCCCAGGATCGCACCAGCAACCAACAAGTCCTCACCTCTGCCACAAGCTGATTCTCATCATGGCAGTGGAAGAACAGAGGGAGCAGGCTCTGACGTACATGTGTCTTCAGGGCCTTTTTTTCCTTTTCCACTGGAACAGTCACCAATGTTCGGAAGAGATAGATGGACAGCACCCGCACCTGGCTGCTACGCTGTATGAAAGGAAGAAAAAAGACACGGGCCTTGGCTACTCGGGGCTCAACTGGGCGCTGGCCTGCAAATCCACATGGCACCAAGTTTCTGGGCAGCACCCAGTGGCCATGGCTGGGGGCACAGAGCCTTACATGGTCAAAGAGTGGCAGGAGCGCCTCAACCATCTGCAAGGCAATGGGGCTGGGTATCGGCATGTCCTTGTCTAAGACTATAGTGCTGAGCAGCATGACTGACATTCTGACTATCTCTCCATCTGGGTCCCGGAGGAGCTCCACAAGACGTGCAGTCAGGCTCCACATTTTTTCACTCTGTGCAGAACACAAGTCTGTGAACCGCCACCCTGGTGCTACAGGGCACAGCGGCCAAAGGCCTGTCCCAAAGCACTCGGGCAGCTGAACCGAGAGGCAGGAGAGCTGGGAGCAGCTGCCGCAGTGCCTAAAGCCCTGCCCAGCCCAAGCGACTGCATTCCGCAGCCCAATGCTGTCCACATGGCTTCAGCCACTGCTCCCTTCTCACCATTGAGGGATCGTCAATGAGCACAAGGAGCGCCCTGAGTGCCAGGTGATGCCTCTCCCTGCACTCACTCCGCAGGTGCCTTGACAAGATTTTCAGGACTCTCTTACGACCACGTTCACTCAAGTCCACACAATCTAGAACCTGAAAGGCACGGGGCAGTGACAGGGGACTGGGCCGGCAGGAGCCCGGAACTGCACGGGGCCAGGCCCAGGCAGCAGCACAGGGCGTGGGCACCGTCCCAGGGCAGCTGCGGCTACGAGGGGGCAGAGAGCTGGGAGGCAGCTCAGCGAGGCAGCGCTGGCCTGCAGGCTCACCTCCACAAGGAAGGCCAGGGCGGGCAGATCCCAGCGTGGCTTTTTTGGGCTGAGCAGGTGGATCAGGTAGCGAACGATCCAGGAACACAAGGCTATGGAGGCATAGGACATCTCCCTGGCAGGAGACAAAGGAACCAAGACTGTGAGCCGAGGGGACAAACTTCTCCCGGAACTGATTCACAGGTCTGGTCTTTCCCCTGCAAGGGGACTTGAGCCATTTGGGAGGCGGCTCCTTCTGGGCAACCACCTCTCCCAGACTTTTCCAGACTTTTTGGCAGATCCTTGGTGACAAGGCCATCTGGCCCACAACCACGGGGACTGTGTGGGGCACCCCAAGCACGGGGCACAAATGCCAGAGGCAGTGGGGACAAGGGGGTCTCACCTGGCCAGCAGACCCACAGCATAGTGGTGGGTGTCAGCACGCAGCAGCATGTCCCAGCCACACTTGTGTTCCATTTCCACCACCACATCCTCATAGTGCATCCGGCAGAGCAGCAACTTCAAGGTCCGCACTGCAAACCTGTGTGCAGAGCAAAGCCCAGGTCACACTGGGCGTGCTGGCTCCTGCCCTGGGGACGTGGCAGGCACAGGAGGACTGGGGTAGAGCACCTCTTGGGCCTAGTGGCAAGGCTGTGTTTCTCCTGGCATGCCTTCCAGAAGGTTTTGACCTCCTCTGTTATATCCAAAGTGCTGAAAAACACTTGGAAGAGCAGATGCACGAAGAGGCGGGGGAAATGCACTGTCACCATATGTGGGACACAGGGCACTTGGAGCATCTTCTTCATCACCAGAGTTGCCTGCAAAGCACAAAGCACCCCAAGACGGCGCTCAGTGCCCAGGTGTCCGTGTGGCAGGGCCCGAGCGTGGCAGGGAGAGGCCAGGGGAGATGCAGGGGGAGAACCAGGCCTGCTTCATCCCAAGTGCCTGAGGCAGGGAGATGCAGTGGGGGAAGGAGGATGGAGAGCTGCTGGAGAGGCAGCCTTGGGGTGAGCAAAGGCCACTTCCAGAAACTCACAGCCAGGGCAAAGACACCCGTATTGTCCCCATCTGAGGTGCACGTGCTGTGCTTTGGCCAGTCCTGCAGCACATCAAGGAGTTTAAGCTGCACGAGCTCTGCAGTCCTGGGCGAGCACATGATCGTCTTCCACATGGACAAAGCAGCTCTGCAGGGTCAGAACTCTGTCTCAGGGGGGTCTCAGTACCAGCACCGTGGTCTGGGCATCAGCAGGGAGCTGTGTGCCAGCACTGCCACTGCCCATTGCCCTTTATTGGCAGCATCCAGGCAGCCCAGCCCTGTGGTTGGGGACAGGCCCCTGAGGGGCTCAGGGCCTGCCATGCCAGGCCTGGGAAAGGGAGCAGCAGCCAGAGGGCCCTGGAATTCTCCTTTGCTCAAACACCAGGGACAGGCTGTACAGGGTGATGAGCTGGGGAGCCCTGAGCCCTCTGGACAGGTGGGCCCCATACCTGTCACACCACGGGGCCACACGCAGCAGAGTCATCACCACATCAGTGGGCTGTGCCTCGGTGAGATCCAGCAGGGTCCTGAACAGCTTGTGCTCAGCGTACTCATTGGCCATGAGCCACTGGTGGATGAACCTCACCAAGGCAGGCACCTGGAGAAGGCAGGGGGAGACTTGGAAAGCTGCCAGAGGGAGCAATGTCCCCAGCTTCCCCAGAGAAGTGCTTCCCTTCCCACTCCACTGCCATGGCCTCAAAGGCTTACAGTGATCAGCAGGCGTGGCTTGGGAGGCCAAGCAATTCCTGGGAGGATCAAACCCTGGTGACAGGCTGCTTACTTGTTTTGGACTATAAAAACCCTCCTCTACGAGCATATCCAGCAGAGCAGCACTGGTCTTGGTTTTGAAGTGGTGCGAGTATCCTCTGACCCCAGTGCCCGAGGCTGGGCCTGTCTCTTCCTCCCGAATTCTCTTCATGACCTTGCCAATCAGCTGTAGGAGAAGGGCGAGAAGCCAGGGATGTTCCGTGGAGTGCTCCAAGCGCGGTGCTGGGCCGAGCAGTGAGAGCAGGCCCAGCCCAGGTGCGGATGGCTGCAGGTACCTGCGCTGTTCTGCGGAAGCGGCCACGGGCGGGTCTGTGCTCTTGTCTCCGTTCCGTGGCTGCATCTGGGAAAGAGTGAGAGCAGCCAGAGCTGAGGGGCTGCTGGAGAGGCCTGAGAACCGAGCCCAGCCCTGCGCTCCCCAGGCAGGGACAGCCCTGGGATGTCCCAGGGGATGGAGCACGGCCACTGCAGGGTTCAGCCATGGCCCCTCTTCCATCCTGTCCAGGGCTATGTCCCCAGGGATGGCATGGGATGGCATGGGATGCAATGCAATGGGCCAAGCAGGCAGCAGCACCAGCCGCGGGTCCAGCTCGGCCACTCACCGTCCTGCGGCAGCTGAAACTTCTGCACCTCTTCAGTCATCCATGCTGGGGCAGCTCCAGGGCATTCTTCCTCCTCCTCCACCCAGGCCAGCTTGGGCACTCTTGGGGGTCTCTTCTCCATGTCAGTGACTGGATTTATGGCTACTTGCAGGAGAGATGCCTCGGAAAAGCTCCGAGTCAGCAAGTCCTGCTGTTGTGCCTGGAAGGCACCTGCAAGACTGAAGTGCTGGGAAGAGTACAGGACAGCAAGTCCTGCACTCTGGTCTCAAGGGCTCCTGCCACAAGGACAGGAGACTCCGCAGTCCAGCCTCGAGGGCACCGGTGGCAGGGATGGGAGATGCCTCAGAAAGCTCCGGGGCACTAATTCCCACGGTGTGCCCTCAAGGGCACCTGCAGAAGAAAAGCCTCGAGAAGGCCACAGGTCACCAAGTCCTGTGGTCTGGCCTCGAGGTCACCTGCAGGAATAACGCCTCGGAAAAGCTCCGGGTCAGACACAAACGAGTGTGCTGTGGGGGGGCTCCTCACGACACCGCTCTATCCCGTCCTGTCCCGTCGCGTGCTCCGAGCACTGTGGCGTGGCTGTGTCACCGCCAGCACCTATGTCACCACGTGTCACAAAGGGCCTTTGACACCCTGTCCCATTCCATGCCATGGTGCTGCACTGTGTCACAAAGGGCCCCAGCACACACTGCCCCCTGCCCTGGGGCCGCCCCCAGCCCACCCAAAGTGGCCCAGTTTGGAAGGAATCCCTCGCCCCAAGTGCCTAAGAGAGCCCGACAGGATCTTTAGGAACGGCTCAAACCATCAGCAAACGCTGCCCTGCTCTGCGGGCTCAGGGCAGCAGAAGAGCAGAAG